>JASPKZ010009821.1:0-2400000 GCA_030220185.1 Diploptera punctata
AATGTATAGAAAATTGTATGTTTGTCTTGGATTCTTGGTAGCTCAGTGGTTAGAGCGCTCTAAAGGTACAGACTTTAGAGACTCGAGTTCAAATCCCGACTCAAGATTCGTTTTTCTTTTCATACATATTATAAATACTGTTTCAGCAGTGGACTGTAGTTATAATCTTCCCTCTGGTTCCGAGGGTAACGGGTTCAACCGGCCCCTGTCGATTAATTTTTTTTTTTAGGACGGAAAAATCAAGGAGCAAAGTCCTCCGGGAGGGACTTTAAGCCGTGGGTCCCAAGTCTGAAGATTTCAGGGTCTGTAAAAGATCCGAAGCCTGAATAAAAGGCATTAAGTAGAATTTACCGACCTCAAAGTATTGGTAATATATTAGTTTGTTTAGATGTTCTCATTGGGTCGGTGTGTGAGAGCGAATCTCTGAGCAAATAAGTAACTAAAACAGTAACTTGGTTAGTAACTCCTACAAAGCGGGCTATGCATCAACAAGGGATACGCCATTATAGATACACAAGGTATACCACGCATTGAGTGGAATCAAGCCCCACAAACTGTTACGAAAATATTGCCTAAAATTAATAGAGGAGCAAAGAATGGAAATGAATATAAAATACTATAAAAAATGAATGCTTGTTGGTTGTTCGGTTGTACTTTATACGAGGCCATACGTGTCGTTGTGATGGGGCTTTAGCAAAATGTTCAGGAGATTCCCGGGATGAACATTAGGCTATAAAGGAGTTGTGATACTAAACTCCTACACCCTTAAAAAATCGTCTTGTACGTGAAAGTGAAAAAAAAAAGTAGCTCTTTCGACGCGTAATGGCTTACGCTGCATAAACCATAACTAATACACCAAAATTATGTACACAGAAAAAAATGAATATCTCAAAAAACGGTTTCTACAAAACCGTCCGCGACAGTTATGGTTAATATTCTTACGGATAACTCACAATTCACCATTTAGTTGTCGTTGATGACAAGAAGATCGAGGACAAGTACGTAGATTCATGTGCAAGCATAGCACCACTTTACGGATAATCACAATAACGAATTTTGTCTTTAGCTCATCATGCCAAGAGATCGAGAAAAGTAGATTCCCGGGGCAACCAACGGGTAATCAGCACGCGAATCTTAAAATAATACGATATACATTTATGATTATTTTCCATTTGACTTATTCAATAATCATAAGAAGTTACATAATTTTTGTTCTTTCAGCTCCATTTATGCCACAAGAAGATCGGGATGAGAGATTCCCGGAGAGGAGAACACGGGGTATAAAACAGCACGGAGTATCTAAAAATAAATTACGATATAAATTTCCTTTCGCGTATTTCACTAACATAAAACAATTTTAGTTTTCAGTTCTTTTATGCGATATTCGCGTGTTCGGTTTCTCGAAATCGAGGAGGTTCGATTTCTCGAGAGATTATCGGTATCGAATTCGAGATTGTTCGGTTTTCCGAATTCGAGGTGGTCGGTTTCTCGTAAGGTCGAGCGTGTTCGGTTTATCGATTTCGAAAAAGGAAAAATGTCCAGTCTCGAATTCGAGATTGTTCGGTTTCTCGAATTTCGTGATTGTCGGTTTCTCGAAATCGAGATGTTCGTTTCTCATGAGATGGTCCGGTTTCTCGAATTCGAGATTGTTTCAGGTTTCTCGAATTCGAGGTTGTTCGGTTTCTCGAAGTCGAGAGTGTCGGTTTCTCGAATGAGATTGTCGGTTTCTCGAACTTGAGATTGTGCGGTTTTGAATTCGAGGTTTTTTCGGTATTCTCGAGTCGGGAGACAGGGTTCGGTTTCTCAATTCGAGATTGGCGGTTTCTCGAATTCGAGGTTTTTCGGTTTCCGAAGTCGAGGAGGGTTCGGTTTTCTGAATTGAGGAAGTCCGGGTTCTCGAATTCGAGATTTTTCGGTTTCTCGAATTCGATGGTGTTCGGTTTCTCGAAGCGGGAGTGTGGGTTTTCTCGAATTCCGAGATGTCCGGTTTTCTCGAAGTCGGATTGTCGGTTTCTCGAATTTCGTGGATTGTTCTTTTGTCGAAGTCGAGAGTGTCGGTTTCTCGAAGTCCGAGAAGTGTTCGGTTTCTCGAAGTCGGGAGTGTTTTTTTTCTCGTGTCGAGAGTGTCGGTTTTCTTGGAATGTTTTTTTCGTGATTGTTCGGTTTCTCGAAGTCGAAGAGTGTAGGTTTCTCGAAACGTTAATGATTCGTCTTCACATTATCCTTAGATTATTAAGAGAAAGGTCGGATGCTCCCTAGATCCAGCAGTAGATTATCGTTCCCAATCTAAATTAAGATAATTAATTATTAATAGTAGTATTTTCAGCTTAATTGTAATTTTTCCAAAATCAAATCTAAATTCCAAATTCAATGCTAACGGGGGGGACCAGGCATTTAAGCGCCGCTGGGCGGATGGAGCTTCAACACCCAAGACGACGCAAAAAAATCATCTCCAAACCATATAGAATAAAACTAGAGTTATCAACAGTAAATAATAGTTTTAAACAAAATAAAACAACACCTTTATTAGAAAACCGAACTCGAAATTGAAAAATGATTTTAATTCCACACGCTTGGGATAAATTAAAGGGTCAACAAAAAAATCATCCCAACACATATAGAATAAAACTAAAGTATCAACCAAAAAAAAATAATTTTAGCATCAAAAAGCGTGGGGTGGTTTTTATGATTTACATGTTCTTCTTAAAGAATTACTTTTACCAATATATGTTTATTATCAAATATATAATTGATATAGAGACCCCACGCTTTTGATGGTAAAATTATTTTCTTTTGTGAAATTCTAGTTTTATTCTATCTGGTTGGAGATAATTTTTTTGTTGACCAATTTAAATTATCCAGCGTATGGAATTAAAAATTATTTTATTTTGGACGTTCGGTTTCTAATAAGGCGTGTTGTTTTAGTTTTTTAAACTATTATTTATTTTTTTATTTTTAGTTTTAACATTTTACAGAATAAGATAAAAATGTAAATATCTTTAAAAAATTCAATACTATTGTAGTATGAGATAAAAGTAATACTCTTCTAAAAAATACCATCCTAGGACGGATTTTGAACCAGCGACGACGGATTACTAAAATTCTATACCACTAAGAGTTCATCTCTACCACCTGAGCTCTTACAACGTTGACTAAAAAGTCGACAAGTCCGCAAACCTATTATACCAGTTTTCATTTTTTTGATTTCGGATTGATTATGGACCAGGATTTTAGAACAAAATATGAAATAAGTATTGTATTGTCACGGTTCCTCTACACGTATACAAAGTTTCAAGTAGAATCCAATGTTCTAAGTTGGTGAATCGCGTTGTGAAAAAAATTCCGTTATATAGATACAAAAAACACTTTTTTGGATTTTCTTTCTGATGATTATGGCCAGGATTTTAGAAAATAAATATGAAAATTATTGTTTGTCTCGGGTCCTCTACAAGTATAAAGTTTCAAGTCAATCCCAATGTTTCTAAGTGGGGAAATCGGTTGAAAGATTCCGTTAATTGATACAAAAACACTTTTTTTGATTTTCTGATGATATGGCCAGGATTTAGAAATAACTATGAAATTATTGTTGTATTTGTCACGGGTCTCTATAAGTATACAAAGTTCAAGTCGATCTCATGATTTTACGTGGTGTTAAATCGCTTGAAAGATTCCGTTACAAGATAGATAGATAGATAGATAAGATAGATAATAGATACAGGTTTTTTTTCAAGCTAATAAAGCGTATGTAAAAAGAAGGAGCCTTCTTTATAACAAAAGCAGGAGTGATAACGAGAAACATTAAAGAGCGAGGGTGAAACACGACTGTCATGGTTGTTAAAACAAAATTCATGAAACGTTGATTGGTCATTGAATAGCATTTGTGCATGAGTTAAATAGTCATCGAAAAATATCAGTAAATTTTGAGATTGTAAAACGTTTCTACTGTCTTTGGAATATTGCATAACATGCTACATCTCCATGTCCACATATCAGCACTGTCATAAAAACAGTACTGTCACATGTGGAATAATATTGAATGAATTCCAGGACATGAGACAGTGTACACTGAGCGTTAGTAATCCATTTTATTAATAGATGGCCTTGAAACTGAATATGAAATTCAAATCATTCTTCTGTTTGCACGAAGCACACGATGTAGAGGAACTTCGGATAAATTTGGACCCCTTGATTTTGAATTTGTTGCTGTCCACAATGTAAGATATAAAGATTCTTAATTGTATATTCAAAATAAAATATGTATTAAGATGAAAAATAATTGCTTATTTTATGGACGATTAACTAATTGCCCCATTAATATAATTTCATAGAGATAGCTTTAATGGGTTTGTTTAATATTTAATGTAGGAAGTTATATTTGTGAGGTTATTTTAATTCTATTTATTTTTGGTCTGGAATGTTACCTCAATATTAAGTTGATTAATGGGTTTATTACATTAATTATTTCATTATATATCTGAATAGAATAATCTAAACGAATGGAGGAAACGAATGGGGATATAGACCCTCATTAGGAACCGCCCAAACTCGATGCTATTATTTTGGTGTGCAGACGATTAAGCGCTTCGGGCACTTTACGAAAATGATTTGAACGATCAATTTATTAATTTACCCATATAAAACAAGCTGCCCAAATTTATATGGAAAAGATCCAAGTTAACAAAACTAAAAGTATGGCATTTCATGGGAAAGAAAGACCCCATCAAAGTAGTAAAAATCTGTCTCCAAAAAAATTTTAGCGAGATCTATCAATTAAATATTTGGATATTACTATCTACCTGGGATGGAAAAAGGATATCCCTTGAAAAAAAATTACTAGTATAATAAAGTTTGGGAATTATTAATCAGTTATGAAACCATCCCTTTGTACAAAAAAAAAACACCAGATATTACTTTTATATAAACACTTTCGCTAGACCAGTGGTTGACGTATAGGTAGTTTGAAGAGTATGGACACTTAAAAATACAAACTGAAAGCAGAAAGAACGGCTTGTGAATGACTTCTTCGTAGAACAGGGGTACATCAGATGGGATTGGAAAAGGTACACTGATAGCTTAAAAGAATTGAAGACTACGCCAATTTTGGTAATATATTAAAACAGTACCACTAGATTGGAAACACCATCTTGAAACGAATGACTTCAAATCGGATCCCCAAAGCTGTTTATATTATATACCAAGAGGACGAAGTCTTTCGGGGCCGTTCTATGAAACGCTGGAGGGAAATTTGGTTAGGATCGTATCAGGCCTTGGCGTACTACTTGGAAGGAAGAAGAGATTCCTAAGACATTTTCAGAAAATTCCTGTGAAAAATATTGGGGTAGCGTATTGTATAATTGGATCACTGATTGATGATGATGACGATAATTACTTTTTATGAGACGATACGGATAATACTACGGTCCTCCAGAGTAATTCTACCCGAAGGCAGGTCCTTCACTGCAATCATAGCACTTTCATGCTATGCTTGGCTTTACTAGGGAATTAGGTGTGGTAGCTTCCCGTTGCTTTCCATCCACACGGTGAATGATTGAGATGATGATAAGGAGAGAATGATGTGGCCATATGATTCGGTTACCGTTTGGAGTCTTAAAGTTTTCCTTGACATTTTGTCTTAAAGTAGGAAAAAACCCGATAAAAACCCTCCCAACGAAAAAATGCCCGACCGGGAACGAACCCGCGGACGCAGCGTGACAAGACAGCACGCTACTCGGACCCCATAGCGGTGGACTAATACTACGATAATGAGCTTAGATATATGTAATACAAAGTCGCTAAACTTCAAATAAATTCCCTTGAGTTTTTTTTGGGGTATTTTGTATATCCCTGTTCCATTTTTACTAGATGTTGAATATCGGGTGATATTCATGTTCTTTTCAACAGGATTGAAGCACGAAACGCTCCAGTTCTTACAATTGGCAAAAAAGCAGTCTTTCTCCTTTTTACAAAAGGTCTCCTTCAAATAATGCACTACCATATTGTATCTGCTAGGACCTAATTTACTCATTGTCTGCTAAGCAGACCGTTTCAAAATTGTACAGCATTTCTCCTTTAAAAACAACTTTTTTTAATATAAAAGAAATAAATCATTTACAAAATACCTACAGAGTACAACGCAACTACCAAACTAACTATCTACTAAATCACTTGCCATTGAACCGTAGGTTCATGTCGCACGGACATAAGCATCCCTGTACGTTTCGGCTCGATGGGCAATTTGCCTACCCGCTTTGTTCCTCTGGGCTTGACGGCTTCGCGGCCTTCTCTTGGTGATGAGTGTCAACGAGAACCTCTATTAAGATCATCAACTCCCACCAGCGTCTCATGGCTGTAATGTCCGACACCGGATTGTCTGTTTCTGAATGGATGGGAAACTTGCCTACCCGCTCTGTCCCTCTGGGGTTGATGGCTTCTGCGACCTTCCTCTTGGTGGCTTGGAGTGTCAACGAGAACATCTATTAAGATTCATCAACTCCCACCAGCGTCTCCATGGCTTGTTAATGTCCGACCACCGGATCTGTTCCGTTTCTGAATGGATGGGCAAACTTGCCTACCCGGCTCTTGTCCCTCTGGGGCTTGACGGCTCTGCGGCCTTCCTCTTGGTGGGTTGGAGTGTCAACGAGAACATCTTTAAGATCATCAACTCCCACCAGCGTCTCCATGGCTTGTTATGTCTGACCACCGGAAACTGTACCGTTTCTGAATGGATGGGCAACTTGCCTACCCGCTCTTGTCCCTCTGGGGCCTTGATGGCTTCTGCGGACCTCCTCTTGGTGGCTTGGAGTGTCAAACGAGAACATCTATTAAGATCATCAACTCCCACCAGCGTCTCCATGGCTTCTGTTAATGTCCGACCACCGTATCTGTACCGTTTCTGAATGGATGGGCAACTTGCCTACCCGCTCTTGTCCCTCTGGGGTTGTGGCTTCTGTCTAACGGACCTTCCTCTTGGTGGCTTGGAGTGTCAACGAGAAATCTATTAAGATCATCAACTCCCACCAGCGTCTCCATGGCTTGTTAATGTCCGACCACAGGATCTGTACCGTTTCTGAAGTGGATGGGCAACTGCCTACCCGCTCTTGTCCCTCTGGGGCTTGATGGCTTCTGCGACCTCCTCTTGGTTGGCTTGGAGTATCAACGAGAACATCAACTCCATCCAGCGTCTCCATGGCTTGTTATGTCCGACCACCGGATCTTTGACTCCCGACCAGCGGAGGATAATCGCTCAAACAACGACAGATTTAATACCAAAGGGCTGAAGAGGGCATTTAAGACCCTGTAGCAGCAGGAAGTTGCTGCGAACCATTGCATGCTGAGCAATGGGCGCGGGATACCGGGTGCTTGCTGGCTGGCTGAGAGTGGAGCATTTAACTGTTGGTCCTGCACTTCCATTACATTTGTGTGTGTGTGTATTTGCCAATATTAGGGGGTTAAAACCTGAATGTTAGTGACAAAACTTAATCCCCAGATACTGAGGCCCGATTCGGCGGGTGAAGGAGAGAATTCTAAATATCTTCATTGGGTCAAGATAAGATGTTGCTGCTGATACTTTGGCCATGGAGAAATGCAATTTTAACTTGGATGGAAAGAGAGATTCAGTTAATGGATTTTTATTACCCCTTGCAGCGATAAATAAATATTTTTAAACATTATATAAACAATGACGTTAGTGGTTTTTGATTAATGTAGCTTAATTTTGCAATTTTAATGGACAATAAAAAATAGGCATAACTTACATGTGCCAATTTGTATATTTTGTTCATACAATTTTTGAAAACTTCCTTCTATATTTTGTTAATGTCCCACCTTTTTATAAAATTGTCCCAGGTTTTTCCTTTAATTTTTTGTAAAGTATGGACGTTGAAAACAAAAGGATATACAGAGACTTAGATCTGCTGAAATGAGATATCTTCGGAGGACTGCAGGATACACACTACTAGATCACAAAAAAAATGAAGACATCTTAGAAGAATTACACATGGAATCTTTAGGAAAACAAAATTTTCTGATTATAGTCAAGATGGATACAACATGTTCATCGAATGGAAGATCACAGAATACCCAAACTAATGTTAAGATTATCAACCTGCACGAAGAAGAAGACCAGGACGTCCACTCAAAAGACTTCTGGATGGTGTTTCTCTCTTGAGGCCGAAACGGGTCAACGAATGGCCTGAATTTGTGAATGTACTATGATGATGACACTTGTCTCCTTTTACATTGAAAGTAATTATGGACACCTTAATCTACATTCTACATTCTGGTTAACAGTTAAGACACACAGACCTTATTTACTATTAATTTTGAGAAATTACATAGATATATTTAGAAATTTTGATTTTTGCTAATGTAATGTAGAAAACATACTTCTCTTTTTTTTACAATTTTCCCTGGCATTGTTGTAGCTAAATAGTTGGTTGTTTGGTTGGCAATGAAGGAGATATTCCTTTGAAACTAATACAAGAAAGAGTGTTACTATGAGGTGAGGTGTTATAAAGAAACTGATTCAATTTATTAGCAATTTTTTTTTAAACTTTTACAGGAAAAATCACTATGAGGTTTAATTCAAGATTTAAATTAAGATTCTTTATACCTCACTTCATATCCAATCTTCTAATTATACCAGTTTCAAAACCTAGGTGGTTTCATCTTCAGTAATATCTCAACCAATGTGTATATGAGGCGTTGCGTTTATTAAGGGCGAACTCAACTTATTCAAACTAGTGGTTCTCCGATATAATTCGCCCCTAACATCCGAAACGCCTCATATGTTCCTTGATTTGAGATATCCGGCACTGTCTTCAGCGAGGGCCCTTCACATTCTGCTAACTAGAGGAAGTAACCAACTCACTGGCACCCATCACAATACACCTGTATATTGTATGGTTACTTGCTTTTCAGCTCTTTTTCCTACAGACGACCGACCACAGCATTTACTTGTAAGTTCGAAAAGGGGATATAAAAATATTAACAAGTAATGCATTATACAAAGTATAAATTTACAATTTTAACAAAACAATGAAGGCGGCCCCGCGTGGTGCAAGCGGTTAGACGCTCGACTCTCACCGATCGAATCTCTGGTCACTCCATGTGTGTTTCGTGATGGACGAAACGGAGCTTGGACAGGGTTTTCTCCCGTTTTCCCCGCCACAATAGTTTAATTCCACTATTTCTCCATACTCATCCATTTCGTTTCATTTCATTCGTCTGCTCCTGTGATGGTGCGTCAGCCGTGGTCGGCCGGCCCCTTGTCATTCACACACCTCTATTTAGGGGCTCCATCTCATCTTGTCCCTCGACCCGCCCCTGCATTGGATAGGAGTTCAGGATATTATATATTACAACAACTAATTACATAACTATAAATACTTATATCCTATGATCTTCCTTTTAGAATTTCAAATATAAAAAAAAATTCTTCGTCATAAGTCTCCAAAAAACTATTTATAATATCTATATATACAAGCGTTAACTGCTTATAAAGTAAATATTCTCTTTAATAATTTGCTTAAACTGTTAGGTTAGACCGCTAGATGGCAGTTGAATGATATTTCCGCTACCTCTTGTGTGAATTGAGAATACTACATGTATAAGAAAATTGTATGTTTGTCTTGGAATTCTTGGGTAGCTCAGTTGGTTAGAGCGCTAAAGGTACAGACTTTAGAGACTCGAGTTCAAATCCCGACTCAAGCATTCTTTTTTCTTTTCATATCATATTATAATATACATGTTTTCAGCAGTGGACTGGTAGTTATACTCCTTCCCTCTGGTTCCGAGGGTCACGGGTTCAAACCCGCCCGCTGTCGATTAATTTTTTAGGACGGAAAAATCCAAGGAGCAAGTCCTCCGGGAGGGACTTTAAGCCGTGGGTCCCAAGTCTGAAGATTTTCAGGGTCGTAAAAGATCCTTAAGCCTGAATAAAAAGGCATCTAAGTAGAATTTACCGACATCAACGTCTTGGTAATATATTAGTTGTCTGTTAGATGTCTCATTGGGTCGGTGTGTTGAGCGCATGACATCTATGAGCAAATAAGGTAACTAAACATTAACTTGGTTAAGTAACTCCTTACAAAGCAGAGGCTATGCCTCAACAATGGACTACGCCATTATAGATACACACTGTACTACCACGCCATTGAGTGAATCAGCCCCACAAACTGTTATCGAAATATTGCTAAAATAAATAGCGTATCAAAGAATGGAAATAGAATCTAAAATACTATAAAAAAATGAATGCTTGTTGGTTTGTCTGTTTGTACTTTATACGCGGCCATACCGTTGATCCGATTGTGATGGGGCTTTTAGCAAAATGTTCAGGAGATTCCCGGGATGAACATAGGCTATAAGAGAGTTGTGATACTCAACTCCTACACCCTTAAAAATCGTCCTTTGTAGTGGAAAACGTGAAAAAAGTAGCTCTTTCGACGCTTAAATGGCTTACGCTGCCTAAACCATAACTAATACACCAAATTAATGTACACAGAATTGAATATCTCAAAACGTTCTACAAAAACGTCCGCGACAGTATATGTTTATCTCTTACGGATAACTCACAATCACCATTTCTGTCTTTCGTTGATGACAAGAAGATCGAGACAAGTACGTAGATTCCTGTGCAAGCATAGCACCACTTTACGGATAACTCACAATAACGAATTTTGTCTTTTAGCTCATTCATGCCAAGAAGATCGAGAAAAGTAGATTCCCGGGCAACACCGGGTAATCAGCACGCGGAATCTTAAAATAATTACGATATACATTTATGATTATTTTCCATTTTGACTTATTCAACTAATCATAAGAAGTACATTAATTTTTGTCTTTCAGCTCATTTATGCCAAGAAGATCGGGATGAGCAGATTCCCGGAGAACACGGGTAAACAGCACGGAGTATCTAAAAATAATTACGATATAAATTTTTCCTTTCGCTTATTTAACTAAACATAAAACAATTTTTAGTATTTCAGTTCTTTTATGTCGATATCGAGTGTTCTGTTTCTCGAAATCGAGAGTGTTCGATTTCTCGAATTGAGATTATCCGGTTTCTCGAATTCGAGATTGTTCGGTTTCTCGAATTCGAGGTTGTTCGGTTTCTCGAAGTCGAGCGTGTTCGGTTTCTCGATTTCGAAAATGTCCAGTTTCTCGAATTCGAGATTGTTCGGTTTCTCGAATTCGTGATTGTTCGGTTTCTCGAAATCGAGAGTGTTCGGTTTCTCCAATTGAGATTGTCCGGTTTCTCGAATTCGAGATTGTTCGGTTTCTCGAATTCGAGGTTGTTCGGTTTCTCGAAGTCGAGAGTGTTCGGTTTCTCGAATTGAGATTGTCCGGTTTCTCGAACTTGAGATTGTTCGGTTTCTGGAATTCGAGGTTTTTCGGTTTCTCGAAGTCGAGAGTGTTCGGTTTCTCTAATTCGAGATTGTGCGGTTTCTCGAATTCGAGGTTTTCGGTTTCTCGAAGTCGAGAGTGTTCGGTTTCTCGAATTGAGAAAGTCCGGTTTCTCGAATTCGAGATTGTTCGGTTTCTCGAATTCGATGTTGTTCGGTTTCTCGAAGTCGGGAGTGTTCGGTTTCTCGAATTCGAGATTGTCCGGTTTCTCGAATTCGAGATTGTTCGGTTTCTCGAATTCGTGATTGTTCGGTTTGTCGAAGTCGAGAGTGTTCGGTTTCTCGAAGTCGAGAGTGTTCGGTTTCTCGAAGTCGGGAGTGTTTTTTTTCTCGATGTCGAGAGTGTTCGGTTTCTGGAATTCGTGATTGTTCGGTTTCTCGAAGTCGAGAGTGTTCGGTTTCTCGAAATCGTAATTGATCGTCTTCACATTATCCTTAGCATTAAGAGAAAGGTCGGACTGCTTCCCTAGATTCCAGCAGTAGATTATCGTTCCCAATCTAAATTCAAGATAATTAATTATTAATCGTAGTATTTTCAGCTTAATTTTAATTTTTCCAAATTCAAATCTAAATTCAAAATTCAATGCTAACGACCAGGCATTTAAGCGCCGCTTGCGGATGGAGCTTCAACACCCAAGACGACGCAAAAAAATCATCTCCAACACATATAGAATAAAACTAGAGTTATCAACAGTAAATAATAGTTTTAACAAAACTAAAACAACACCCTTTATTAGAAAACCGAACTCAAAAATGAAAAATGATTTTAATTTCCAACACGCTTGGGATAAATTTAAAGTGGTCAACAAAAAAATCATCTCCAACACATATAGAATAAAACTAAAGTTATCAACAAAAATAAAATAATTTTAGCATCAAAAGCGTGGGGTGGTTTTTATGATTTTTACATGTTCTTCTTAAAGAATTTACTTTTACCAATATCTGTTTATTATCAAATATATTAATTGATATAGAGCACCCCACGCTTTTGATGGTAAAATTATTTTCTTTTTGTTGATAATTCTAGTTTTATTCTATATGTGTTGGAGATAATTTTTTTGTTGACCACTTTAAATTTATCCCAAGCGTATTGGAAATTAAAATTATTTTTTATTTTTGAGTTCGGTTTTCTAATAAAGCGTGTTGTTTTAGTTTTTTAAAACTATTATTTATTTTTTAATTTTTTAGTTTTAATATTTTACAGAATAAGATAAAAATGTAAATATCTTTAAATTCAATACTATTGTAGTATGAGCTAAAAGTAATACTCTTCTATAAAAATACCCTCCTAGCCGGATTTGAACCAGCGACGTACGGATTACTAAAATTATATACCACTAAGAGTTCACTGCTCTACCAACTGAGCTCTTACAACGATTGACTAAAAAGTCGACAAGTCCGCAACCTATTATACCAGTTTTCATTTTTTTGATTTTCGGATGATTCTGGACAGGATTTTAGAAACAAAATATGAAATTATTGTATTGTCACGGGTCCTCTACACGTATACAAAGTTTCAAGTCGATCCAATGTTTCTAAGTTGGTGAAAATCGCGTTGAAAAATTCCGTTATATAGATACAAAAACACTTTTTTTGATTTTCTGATGATTATGGCCAGGATTTTAGAAAATAAATATGAAATTATTGTATTGTCTCGGGTCCTCTACAAGTATACAAAGTTTCAAGTCAATCCAATGTTTCTAAGTGGGTGAAAATCGCGTTGAAAGATTCCGTTACATTGATACAAAAACACTTTTTTTGATTTTCTGATGACTATGGCCAGGATTTTAGAAAATAAATATGAAATTATTGTATTGTCACGGGTCCTCTATAAGTATACAAAGTTTCAAGTCGATCTCATGATTTTAAGTGGGTTAAAATCGCCTTGAAAGATTCCGTTACATAGATAGATAGATAGATAGATAGATAGATAGATAGATACAGGTCAAGCTAATATAAAGCGTGTAAAAAAGAAGGAGCTTTCTTTATCACAAAAGCAGGAGCTGATAAAGAGAAATTCATAAAGAGCGAGGTGAAACACGACTGTCATTGGTTGTAAAACAAAATTCATTGAAACGTGATTGGTCATTGAATAGCATTTGTGGCATGAGTTAAATAGTCATCGAAATCTCAGTAAATTTTGCAGATTGTAAAACGTTTCTACTGTCTTTTGAATATTTCATAACATGTCTACATCTCCATGTCCACATATCCGTCACTTTCATAAACACAGTACTGTTCCACATGTGGAATAATATTTGAAATTAAATTCCAGTGACATGAGACAGTGTACACTGAGCTTAGTAATCCATTGTTATTTAATAGATGGCCTTGAACTGAATATGAAATCAAATCATTCTTCTGTTTGCACGAAGCACACGATGTAGAGGAACTTCGGATAATTTGGACCCCTGTTTTGAATTTGTTGCTTTCCACAATGTCAGATATAAAGATTCTTAATTGTATATTCAAAATAAAATATGTATTAAGATGAAATAATTGTCTTATTCTTATGACGATTCAAATAATTGCCCCATTAATATTAATTTCATATACGATTAGCTTTAATGGGTTTAATATTTAATTTTAGGAAGTTATATTTTGAGGTTATTTTAATTATATTATTTTTGGGTCTGGACATCTTACCTCAATATTAATGTTGATTTAATGGGTTTATTACATTAATTATTTCATTATATATATGAATAGAATAATAAACGAATGGAGGAAAACAGAATGGGGATATATACCCATCATTAGGAACCGCAAACTCGATGCTATTCTTTTTGCAGACGATTTAGCGCTTCGGGCACTTTCCGAAAATGATTTGCAACGATCAATTTATAATTTACAATAAAACAGCTGCCAAATTTAATATGGAAATATCAATTAACAAAACTAAAATTATGGCATTTCATGGGAAAGACCCCATACAAAGTAAAATCTGTCTCCAGAATAAAATTTTAGAGAGATCTAATCAATTTAAATATCTTGGATATTACCTCTCTACCTGGGATGAAAAGGATATCCCTGAAAAAATTACTAGTTATAATAAAAGTTTGGGAATTATTAATCAAGTTATGAAACCATCCCTTGTACAAAAAAAAAACACCAGATTACTTTTATATAACACTTTCGCTAGACCAGTGTTGACCTATGGTAGTGAAGCATGGACACTAAAAATACAACATGAAAGCAGAATAACGGCTTGTGAAATGAGATTCTTCGTAGAACAGCGGGTTACATCAGATGGGATTGGAAAAGGTACACTGATATCTTAAAAGAATTGAAGACTACGCCAATTTTGGAATATATTAAACAGTACCAACTAGATTGGAAACACCATCTTGAAAGAATGACTTCAAATCGGATCCCCAAAGCTGTTTATAATTATATACCAAGAGGACGAAGATCTCGGGGCCGTCCTATGAAACGCTGGAGGGAAAATTTTGTATAGGATCGTATCAGGCCTTGGCGTACTACTTGGAAGGAAGAAGAAGATCCTAAGAAATTTTCAGAAAAATTCCTGTGAAAATATTGGGTAGCGTTATTTTGTATTAATCTTGATTCACTGATTGATGATGATGACGATAAATTACTTTTTATGAGACGATACGGATTTAATACTACGGTCCATCCAGAGTAATTCTACCCGAAGGCAGGTCCTTCACTGCAATCATAGCACTTTCATGCTATGCTTGCAGCTTTACTAGGGAATTGTAGGTGTGGTAGCTTCCCGTTGCTTTCCACACCGGTGAATGATGATGATGATGATAAGGATGATAATGATGGCCATATGATTCGGTTACCGTTTGGGTCTTAAAGTTTTCCTGACATTTGTCTTACAAGTGAGGAAAAACCCCGATAAAAACCTCACCCACGAAAAACTGCCCCGACCGGGAATCGAACCCGCGCCCGCTGCGTGACAATGCAGCACGCTACCTCGACCCCATAGCGGTGGACTTAATACTACGATAAATGAGCTTATATGTATACAAAGTCGCTAAACTTCAAATAAATTCCCTTGAGTTTTTTGGGTATTTTGTATATCCCTGTTCCATTTACTAGATGTGCATATCGTTGTTGTCTTCCTGTTCTTTTCAACAGGATTGAACGCCACGAAACGCTCCAGTTCTTACAATTAAGGCAAAAGCAGTCTTTCTCATTTTTACAAAAGGTCTCCTTTCAAATAATGCACTACCAGTATTGTATCTGCTAGGACCTATATTTTACTCATTGTCTGATAAGCAGACCGTTTCAAAATTATGTAACAGCATTTCTCCTTTAAAAACAACTTTTTTGTAATATAAAAAGAAATAAATCATATTTACAAAATACCTAAAGAGTACATACGCTAACTAACCAACTAACTATCTAACTAACTCACTGGCACTATTGAACCCGTAGGTTCATGGTCGCACGGACATAAGCATCCCTGTACCGTTTCTGAATCGATGGGCAATTTGCCTACCCGCTCTTGTCCCTCTGGGGCTTGACGGCTTCTGCGGCCTTCCTCTTGGTGGCATGGAGTGTCAACGAGAACATCTATTAAGATCATCAACTCCCACCAGCGTCTCCATGGCTTGTTAATGTCCGACCACCGGATCTGTACTGTTTCTGAATGGATGGGCAACTTGCCTACCCGCTCTTGTCCCTCTGGGGCTTGATGGCTTCTGCGACCTTCCTCTTGGTGGCTTGGAGTGTCAACGAGAACATCTATTAAGATCATCAACTCCCACCAGCGTCTCCATGGCTTGTTAATGTCCGACCACCGGATCTGTACCGTTTCTGAATGGATGGGCAACTTGCCTACCCGCTCTTGTCCCTCTGGGGCTTGACGGCTTCTGCGGCCTTCCTCTTGGTGGCTTGGAGTGTCAACGAGAACATCTATTAAGATCATCAACTCCCACCAGCGTCTCCATGGCTTGTTAATGTCTGACCACCGGAACTGTACCGTTTCTGAATGGATGGGCAACTTGCCTACCCGCTCTTGTCCCTCTGGGGCTTGATGGCTTCTGCGACCTTCCTCTTGGTGGCTTGGAGTGTCAACGAGAACATCTATTAAGATCATCAACTCCCACCAGCGTCTCCATGGCTTGTTAATGTCCGACCACCGGATCTGTACCGTTTCTGAATGGATGGGCAACTTGCCTACCCGCTCTTGTCCCTCTGGGGCTTGATGGCTTCTACGACCTTCCTCTTGGTGGCTTGGAGTGTCAACGAGAACATCTATTAAGATCATCAACTCCCACCAGCGTCTCCATGGCTTGTTAATGTCCGACCACCGGATCTGTACCGTTTCTGAATGGATGGGCAACTTGCCTACCCGCTCTTGTCCCTCTGGGGCTTGATGGCTTCTGCGACCTTCCTCTTGGTGGCTTGGAGTATCAACGAGAACATCAACTCCCACCAGCGTCTCCATGGCTTGTTAATGTCCGACCACCGGATCTTTGACTCCCGACCAGCGGAGGATAATCGCTCAAACAACGACAGATTTAATACCAAAGGGCTGAAGAGGGCATTTAAGACCCTGTAGCAGCAGGAAGTTGCTGCGAACCATTGCATGCTGAGCAATGGGCGCGGGATACCGGGTGCTTGCTTGGCTGGCTGAGAGTGGAGCATTTAACTGTTGGTCCTGCACTTCCATTACATTTGTGTGTGTGTGTATTTTGCCAATTTAGGGGGTTAAAACCTGAATGTTAGTGACAAAACTTAATCCCCAGATACTGAGGCCGATTCGGCGGTGAAGGAGAGAATTCTAAATATCTTCATTGGGTCAAGATAAGATTTGCTGCTGATACTTTGGCCATGGAGAAATGCAATTTTAACTTGGATGAAAGAGATTCAGTTAATGGATTTTTATACCCCTTGCAGCGATAAATAAATATTTTTAAACATTAATAAACAATGACGTTAGTGGTTTTTGATTAATGTAGCTTAATTTTGCAATTTTAATGGACAATAAAAAATAGGCATAACTTACATGTGCAATTTGTATAATTTGTTTCATACAATTTTTGAAACTTCCTTCTATATTTTGTTAATGTCCCACCTTTTTATAAATTGTCCCAGGTTTTTCCTTTAATTTTTTGTAAAGTATGGACGTTGAAACAAAAGGATATACAGAGACTTAGATCTGCTGAAATGAGATATCTTCGGAGGACTGCAGGATACACACTACTAGATCACAAAAAAAATGAAGACATCTTAGAAGAATTACACATGGAATCTTTAGAAAACAAAATTTCTGATTATAAGTCAAGATGGATACAACATGTTCATCGAATGGAAGATCACAGAATACCCAAACTAATGTTAAGATATCAACCTGCACGAAGAAGAAGACCAGGACGTCCACTCAAAAGACTTCTGGATGGTGTTTCTCTTGAGGCCGAAACGGGTCAACGAATGGCCTGAATTTGTGAATGTACTATGATGATGACACTTGTCTCCTTTTACATTGAAAGTATTATGGACACCTTAATCTACATTCTACATTCTGGTTAACAGTAAGACACACAGACCTTATTTACTATTAATTTTGAGAAATTACATAGATATATTTAGAAATTTTGATTTTTGCTAATGTAATGTAGAAAACATACTCTCTTTTTTTTTACAATTTTCCCTGGCATTTTGTAGCTAAATAGTTGGTTGTTGGTTGGCAATGAAGGAGATATTCCTTTGAAACTAATACAAGAAAGAGTGTTACTATGAGGTGAGGTGTAAAGAACTGATTCAATTTATTAGCAATTTTTTTTTAAACTTTTATAGGAAAAATCACTATGAGGTTTAATTCAAGATTTAAATTAAGATTCTTTATACCTCACTTCATATCCAATCTTCTAATTATACCAGTTTCAAAACCTAGGTGGTTTCATCTTCAGTAATATCTCAACCAATGTGTATATGAGGCGTTGCGTTTATTAAGGGCGAACTCAACTTATTCAAACTAGTGGTTCTCCGATATAATTCGCCCCTAACATCCGAAACGCCTCATATGTTCCTTGATTTGAGATATCCGGCACTGTCTTCAGCGAGGGCCCTTCACATTCTGCTAACTAGGGAAGTAACCAACTCACTGGCACCCATCACAATACACCTGTATATTGTATGTTACTTGCTTTTCAGCTCTTTTTCCTACAGACGACCGACCACAGCATTTACTTGTAAGTTCGAAAAGGGGATAAAAATATTAACAAGTAATGCATTATACAAAGTATAAATTTACAATTTTAACAAACAATGAAGGCGGCCCCGTGGTGCAAGCGGTTAGACGCTCGACTCTCACCGATCGAATCTCGGTCACTCCATGTGTGTTTCGTGATGGACGAAACGGAGCTTGGACAGGGTTTTCTCCCGTTTTCCCCCGCCACAATAGTTTAATTCCACTATTTCTCCATACTCATCCATTTCGTTTCATTTCATTCGTCTGCTCCTGTGATGGTGCGTCAGCCGTGGTCGGCCGGCCCCTTGTCATTCACACACCTCTATTTAGGGGCTCCATCTCATCTTGTCCCTCGACCCGCCCCTGCATTGGATAGGAGTTCAGGATATTATATATTACAACAACTAATTACATAACTATAAATACTTATATCCTATGATCTTCCTTTTAGAATTTCAAATATAAAAAAAAATTCTTCGTCATAAGTCTCCAAAACTATTATAATATCTATATATACAAGCGTTACTGCTATAAAGTAAATATTCTCTTTAATAATTTGCTTAACTGTTAGGTTAGCCGCTAGATGGCAGTTGAATGATATTTCCGCTACCTCTTGTGTGAATTGAGAATACTACATGTATAAGAAAATTGTATGTTTGTCTTGGAATTCTTGGGTAGCTCAGTTGGTTAGAGCGCTAAAGGTACAGACTTTAGAGACTCGAGTTCAAATCCCGACTCAAGCATTCTTTTTTCTTTTCATATCATATTATAATATACTGTTTTCAGCAGTGGACTGGTAGTTATACTCCTTCCCTCTGGTTCCGAGGGTCACGGGTTCAAACCCGCCCGCTGTCGATTAATTTTTTAGGACGGAAAAATCCAAGGAGCAAGTCCTCCGGGAGGGACTTTAAGCCGTGGGTCCCAAGTCTGAAGATTTTCAGGGTCGTAAAAGATCCTTAAGCCTGAATAAAAAGGCATCTAAGTAGAATTTACCGACATCAACGTCTTGGTAATATATTAGTTGTCTGTTAGATGTCTCATTGGGTCGGTGTGTTGAGCGCATGACATCTATGAGCAAATAAGGTAACTAAACATTAACTTGGTTAAGTAACTCCTTACAAAGCAGAGGCTATGCCTCAACAATGGACTACGCCATTATAGATACACACTGTACTACCACGCCATTGAGTGAATCAGCCCCACAAACTGTTATCGAAATATTGCTAAAATAAATAGCGTATCAAAGAATGGAAATAGAATCTAAAATACTATAAAAAAATGAATGCTTGTGTTGGTTTGTCTGTTTGTACTTTATACGCGGCCATACCGTTGATCCGATTGTGATGGGGCTTTTAGCAAAATGTTCAGGAGATTCCCGGGATGAACATAGGCTATAAGAGAGTTGTGATACTCAACTCCTACACCCTTAAAAATCGTCCTTTGTAGTGGAAAACGTGAAAAAAGTAGCTCTTTCGACGCTTAAATGGCTTACGCTGCCTAAACCATAACTAATACACCAAATTAATGTACACAGAATTGAATATCTCAAAACGTTCTACAAAAACGTCCGCGACAGTATATGTTTATCTCTTACGGATAACTCACAATCACCATTTCTGTCTTTCGTTGATGACAAGAAGATCGAGACAAGTACGTAGATTCCTGTGCAAGCATAGCACCACTTTACGGATAACTCACAATAACGAATTTTGTCTTTTAGCTCATTCATGCCAAGAAGATCGAGAAAAGTAGATTCCCGGGCAACACCGGGTAATCAGCACGCGGAATCTTAAAATAATTACGATATACATTTATGATTATTTTCCATTTTGACTTATTCAACTAATCATAAGAAGTACATTAATTTTTGTCTTTCAGCTCATTTATGCCAAGAAGATCGGGATGAGCAGATTCCCGGAGAACACGGGTAAACAGCACGGAGTATCTAAAAATAATTACGATATAAATTTTTCCTTTCGCTTATTTAACTAAACATAAAACAATTTTTAGTATTTCAGTTCTTTTATGTCAAAAATATCGGGATAAGTAGATTCCCGGGTAACGCCGGGTAATCAGCAAGAGGTAACTAAAAATATAAATTTATAATTATTTTTCCTTTTACTTATTCAACTAAACATAAACGCACATTAATTTTCATTTATTTAGGCGTAGCAGTGCACACCGGGTATTAGCTAGTAGTGTATAAATACAACCTCATGTTCTCGGAACTAACAACGAGTCAGGAAAGTACTTCCAATAACTAGATTTCTCTTGTGACATGACATTTGTTAATTGTCTTACTTGTTTGGAGAGAATAACAATAGCCTTGTTTAGCTAGTCACCAAATTGATCTGCATACGCTATGATATTTATTCGTTTTGATGTGATACCCCGAGTTTCGTAGAATCAACTTGCTTTACTTTCAGATGATGCAATATCTATATGTGATAGTCTTATTAAAACATGAATAATGTGATACAAGCTTAAAAATGATCATTTAACAAAGAAAAAAGTAATTTCCCAAAGTGTATAATTTCACATTATCTTAGATGACAATATGGGAGTCAAAGAATTAAATCTTTGAAAATAGGATAGCAGGATAAACACAAAACCAATTAATAACATTTACTTAAAAATTTTAACAATAATATCAGCCGTTTTCGGTTATTTTTATGTGTCACTCCCTCTCATCCCACACTTAGGGGTGCTATGGGACTCTTACCCCGCACATACCTATTCCAGATTATACCGAGTTTGATAAAAACTATTCCAGATGTTCCAGAGGTAAGTTGGGACATATATCCGTTGTTTTACGCGCGCACACACACACACACACACACATATATATATATATATATATATATATATA
The DNA here is from genome assembly GCA_030220185.1 of Diploptera punctata. Classification (NCBI taxonomy): domain Eukaryota; kingdom Metazoa; phylum Arthropoda; class Insecta; order Blattodea; family Blaberidae; genus Diploptera; species Diploptera punctata. Next base: position 21,440 of record JASPKZ010009821.1, read on the forward strand.
TATATATATGGAATGATAAGAAAAATAAATGCCTGGACGGGATTCGAACCCGGATCTCTGAGTCTGTACCTCAGCGTGATATCCATTACACTACCAGGGGAATCCAATTCAAACACTTATTTTTCTTATATATGTATTATACTCTCCATTATTACTAGATGTAGCGAGATCTCGGTCTTCACCGCCATCTAGTAGCTGACTATATCAAGTAAGCAAATTAAAGAGAATATGTTTACCTTATAGCAGTGACGCTTTATAGATGTTATAATTAAATGTTAAACATTGAGCAATGCAAGCTTAATATGGAATGATAAGAAAAATAAATGCCTGGACGGGATTCGAGGTACAGACTCAGAGATCCGGGTTCGAATCCCGTCCAGGCATTTATTTTTCTTATCATTCCATATTAAGCTTGCATTGCTCAATGTTAAACATTTAATTATAACATATATATATAATATATATATATATATATATATATACATTTTTATTTCAAGTCTTCCTCTAACGCCTCTTCGGGGTGCTAGGGCTTTCTTACCCCCTTACAATCACTTTTACATATCGGAATACATGTGTGTTCCGAGTTTGGTTAAAATTTCTAAACGCAGAGAAAATTCTAACTCTCGGGAGTTACACCGGTACTCAGATACATATATATGTATCATTTAAAAAATTAAATTAAAAAATATATTATGATCTCTTTTATGTGTTAAATTAAATTATTAAACGATTCACATTAAAAATATATATAGGACCTATAGTTTGAAATAAAAATAAAGAAAATGTAGTAAATATGGCGAATATGATAACGATAATTATAATGGCCAGATAATGTTCGGGGACATTCGGGCCTTAAGGTTTCCCAAACTTTGACTTAAAGGCGAGGAAAACCCCGAAAAATATCACCCAGAAAACTTGTCTCGACCAGGGATCAAACCCGGGTTCGTTACGTACGAGGCAGCGACGCTACCCTTAGTGGTGGACGAAGTCACTATATAAAAGGTTAAATAATAAATTTTGTACCTGAGATCTCAGTCCTCCTCAACCAATAAAGTTCCAGTTAAAACTCTCGTAGGTCTTTCGGAATATGTTCCATCACTAGCGGTTTAAAAAGCCTATGAAATATTTTAACTGAAATTTTATTTGGATGAGTGTCATATATCTCAAGGTATATATTTTATTATTATAACCACCCAATTGACTCCTATTCATTTTGCTTCACTATCAATCCAAAGGAAAAAGGAATATTGGACGCCCCATAACTAGATGGAGGGATAAGGTCTCTTGATGTGAAAACAGGTCTATGGCCTATACCGAATCCGCTCTTATAGTGATCCTAACATAAACAAACGCCAATTGTATCCTTCCGCCATTGATGCCACAATTACTGTCATATTGACAGGGATCACGTGTGAAGTATATATGGCATGTGATCGTTGAATGGGGTAGATTACGAGACAGCTGGTGAGATTTTTCACTGCACTTTTGAAATACATTTAAAATACTTTTTTTTGACCACAAGTCAAAGGTTTTCCAGACTTGTGTTAGATGACACACCAACAGAAAACTCGACACCAGGCATTTTGTTGCATCAGAATCGAATGAAGCATGACTCAAATGCACCATCCATATGTAATGAACTATTTGATGTTGTAATTATTGATTAGTTATATTTTAGAATATTATCTGTTCTGAATATTATTATTTTCAATCACGAAGGATAACAAGTATATTCAGAGTACATACTTTTAATTCAATAAAGGGAGCTACTTTTTCGCGTACTTATTGCTTCTATATCGTGCGTCGGTGTCCATAACCAATGAAGAGCGAGCAGGTCACATGATTTTGTTTCGATGAGGATCACTTTTAAGAGCGGATAGCCTTTAATTCCACCGATTTGCAAAAAGAACTGAAGAAGATAGACCAATGGACGGAAGAAGAACAAGAGGAAGACAAGCCAAGAGAGATGGATAGACAGTGAATGCACATCCAATATGTCTTACTCCGAGGTTTGATTTTGGAAATAAACAGGATGAAAATCCTACAAATTATGTTCAAGAAGAAGAAGAAGAAGAAGAAGAAGAAGAAGAAGAACCGTTTAAACGCCCAAGACACGTCAGCAAAACGTTCCTTGTTTTGTTTTATATTTCATGTAGGTATAAACTCAGAGCTACGAGGCTTGTGCTGGTTCGATTCCCCAGGGTGAAAAACATTTTTTCATGGAATTTCAACCAGTATGCGACCGGTGCCCACCCATATTATGAAGAATTTGTGGTAGCTACAATTAGTAGCGGTTACAGGTTAAGAAAACTAGCTATAACGGCTGGGTGACCCTCACATGCTGACCATATGTCACCCATGAACTAGCTAGATGATCGTCCACCTCTGTGATTAACACATGTGGATGTGAGGCCAGTAACCGGCTGGTAGGTCAAGGGCCTTGAAAGGCTGTCTTGCTATGTAGTGGTAGATATATACTTGGTGTTGCCTACATAATATGTAATTTAATTTTCCCACCAAATGTATTTTTATTTTGCTCCAGAGTGTCTCATATGAAAGTCTAAAAGCTGCGTTACTTGAGAAGATTGATTAGGTCTCATGAATCACGCAAGAGGCGCTAGTAGACCAGATAAATGACTTCGACGGAATATCTAGAACCATGTTTACACAACTCCAGAAGGAAAGAGATGGTTTTCTTACGCTGTTTGAAATGTTTAACAGCAATTTTAATGGAATTGCACTAACAACTTAGCTTTCAAACCGATGGCGTTGTTAAGAATCGTGATTTAACGTAGGGTAATGCGGGGCTTATTGAATGAAGGGGCTATTTATATAGAAATAAGAAAGCCATATCTTGCGAATTCTGTGTACTTTAAGGGGGGGGTGATGGGTGAAATTTCTATTTTCTATATATATATTTTGAGCTACAGACTTGCTTTTTGTACAAACATTCACTGCATGATATCTATTGATGTATTTAAGTTTCATTCTTGTGAGAGATTTATTTTATGAGTCATTAAATATTATATTTAAAAAATTGCATATAGCCTATTATAATTAAATGTGTTCCACAATGTTTTACTAAAATTGTCTGAATTTTTTTACAAGACACCTAAAATGTTTAGAAAAAACATCATGCATTAGAATTCTTATAATGTGAATACAAAGGGAGAAAAAAAGTTGTACCTCATGCGTGGAATTACAAAAAAAATAATAATAATTGCATACATTTTATTTTTTATTTCTTGAAATACTACTTCAATCATGAAACCTATGCACTACTTTGTTACCCATTGGTTTTAGGACATGCAGTAAAAATTTGAACCTTCTAGGACAAAATTCTGAATTCCATTCAATTTTTAATGTACAAAAATGCAGTGGAAATAAAAGTGTGGAAAAATAAGTTTAAAGATTTGCATGCAGGTAGTATTTAACTGATGCAGCCTTTTAACTCTGACGTAAGTTATGGCACGTAGAAGCGCCATAGGCCTCAAAAACTTTGCCAACATATACATTAGAGTACAGGTTATTTTCTAGTATAAAAAAATGCCAACTTTGATCTCAAATGGTCAATTTTTCACCCAATCACCTCCCCTAAAATAAATTTATGGTAATTCTTCATTACGTATGAGTTTGTTCATATTGTATTATATTGTGCAATGTAGGCACTCATAAATATTTTTAATAATCCGTATAGCACTTTGGAAAGCAGGGAAGAAACTTTAATTTTCATGGTTAGGCCAAATTTTACGTGGAAGTCACCTATTAATGCGTAACATATGTGAACACAACATACGTAACGGATGTGAAGAAAAATACAATATACTGCATATGAAAATAGTACGCCCATCCTTAGATAGAACAGCTCACTGCGCTCTTAGAGAAATTAGAATCTATCCTCTATAGTAAGAGGCTTTGATCATCGAGGGACACATGAGTCTCCGTAACATTTAAAACTACCTTAATTTTAATTTTCAACAAATGTTTAGGTGTACACTAGCGCTGTTACACTTACCCGCGAATCTATGTATCCGGTCTTCTTGGCATCAATGAGCTGAAAGACAAAAAATGGTTATTGTGACTTATCCGTAAAATAAAGACATATTCTGTCGCGAAATATTTTTGCAGATTTTTTTAGATATTCAATTCTCTAAGATTTTAATTATATATATATATTTTTAACTGGTAAGTCAGTCGTCCTCAAGTAAGTTATTAAACTTCTTCAAGTTATTCTAATATGGAGATCTTTCGAAAATAATGTTTCATCTTCTGCGTTTTAACTGGAACTGATGGTGTTATATAGGTTGTATAACGGATTTATGTCTGCAGTTATGTTCTCGTTGAGCAGGTCTTTATTCCTTGCTTCTTTTAGAATCTCTATGTCTTCAAGGATGCTGACCCTGTTGTTATTATATACCCTTTGTGTAGTATTGGCATAGAGTTATCAATTTTTTCAAATCGATGACCTATTTCGAGTATGTGTTTGGCAAAACTTGATTTTTCTTCATTATTAGTAAAATTTTTGAAATGTTCCGAATATCGTGTGTTAAAGTTTCTTATTGTTTTGCCTATGTAGAATTTTTCACAACTATTGCATTTTATTAATTAAATAAAAATAAAACGTAGTTTTATTTGATTTTCATATTTATTATATAATTCAGTGACAGCTGTTTCGGTACACTGTACCTTCTTCAGACATGTTAACAAATTATGAATTGTGTTCCAACTGCATTTTAGTTTATAGATTCCTTTATTTTCATACTTATTTGTTGTTTCTGTTTTGTTATAAATTATGTTATTGAGTTCATTATTGCTTTTAAAGGCGATTTAATGTTTATATCTCGTTTCGTGATCGAATTAGCTAATTTTGTCGTTTCATTTCCTGTATAAGTATAATATGAATTTCAAAAGTGTTGATTCAATTCTCTCTCCATTAATTTGGTGTATTTGTTATGGTTTAGGCAGCATAAGCAATTTAAGCGTCCAAAAAGTGACTTTTTTAGTGCACCGATGCCTCCCCCTCCTTTTTTTAGTTCCGGCCTAAAAAGTATCGTAATATGTTGTATACGTTAATTGTCTAGAAAAAGTATCTAAATGGTGGTGAAATCCCCATTCAAATCGGTCAGTTTTTGAGCTCATAAAGGACAGACAGACTCACACTCATTTTAAATAAAAAGATACGAGGAATAACGTCATTAAATACATTGATGACGTGTAGTGGGGACCAAGAGGGTTTACGTTCAGCATAGGAACTGATGTCTGGAAAAGTACCGTTTTTCCGCTACATGCAAAAAAAAAAAAAGCTTTTGACCACGTTAGACTAATCTGTGGGGTCATGAAATCTTTGATTTAAGAAACCCCTGTGGCATCCGAGGAAGACCTACTGTCGCGGATTATGACTGCGGCGGATGTTGCAGGACCAAGGTTTGGTGATCGTGTGTACCAAGAACATTGTACAGAAGTACCGTATCTGTTTTGACGTCGGTGGTCGTCATTTCTTGTGGACCCAGACGGCAAGCAGCAGGCGTCAGAGAGAGCAAAATGTGTTATGGTATTTCGCATGCAACAGAAACACGGCACGTTTCCGGACACGAGTTCTTATGCTAACATAACCGTCTTGGTTCCAACTACACGTCCTCAAAATCTGTACTGGGAATTTACTGTATGAGCATGTATCTGAAAACGCAGAGTGAATGTAAAGTACAGTACAGCACTGAAAGCTCAGAACTACATGCATGAGAGGTTCATGTTGTGGTATTGAGCCCCGCATAAAACATAAAACGATTTTAATTAACTACTCTAACTTTTTTGTCGCTCTGCTTCCACGTTTCCCCGTTTTGTGTTTACCTTTTGTTTTAATTATCCTAAACAAAAACAAACACGCATATGCACACACACACGCCTACACAAACCTAAGTGGAATATGATTGAAACTCTCGGACCAAAAATTTGTATGACGAAACTAGGATCTCATTCCTTGTGATGCATAAAGTTGACCGAGAAAATAATGAGCTTGTTATTTTCAAAATCCCACATCTTATAACATTTGTAATGTTAGACAAAAAAAATATCTAAACATTTCATAGTTTTGCTTAATTTTTTATCAAATGTTTCACAGATAGACCTATTACTTACTTACTTACTGGCACTATCGAACCCGTAGGTTCATGGCCGCGCGGACATAAGCTCTCCATACATCCCTATCCTGAGCTAATGTTTTCTAATCATTCTCTGTATTATCTACTTCCCTCAAAACATAGTTAATAGTATTCTCCCACCTCATTCTTGGTCTACCAACTGGGCGTTTTCCCTCTGGCTTTCCTACAAGAAGCCTCCATGCAAGTCATTCATTCCCCATACGTGCAACATGTCCTGCCCATCGCAGTCTACGAGACTTAACTGTTCTTATTATATCTGGCTTCCTATAAAGACCATGTAGTTCATTGTTATGTAGTCTTCTCCATTCACCTGTCTGTTCATCACTCTTCGGTCCAAAAATTTTCCTAAGTACTTTATTCTCGAATACTTGTAATCTCCTTTCCTCCCTTAAAGCAAGAGTCCATGTTTCGCACCCATATAATATAACTGGTAGAATAATAGTTTTATATATTTTCAGTTTAACGTTTTTTGAAAGGAGTTGGGACATCAAGAGTCTCTGCAATGCATAATAGCATGCATTTCCAGAATTGAGCCTATGTTTAATTTCTTTGTGCATCTCATTCCTATTTGTGATTATTGTTCCTAGGTATTTGAATTCAGCCACTTCCTCAAAATTTCCCTCAACTGTCATTAGCTGTCCATTTAAATAATTTAATGAATTTCTACGTGTGACCATATATTTAGTTTTATTGATATTTACTTCCAGTCCTAATTTCTTAGTGTTACTCAATAGTGCGTTCGTGTTGTCCTTTAGTATCTCCTCGCTATCGGCCAACAATACTACATCATCAGCATAAACTAATAGTCTATTAATACCATTGAGTTGTAAGCCTTCCTCATTCTCTAAATATTTAATTGCATGCTCTAGTACAAAATTAAATAATAGAGTAGATAGTGCATCTCTTTGCTTCAACTCATTCTGGATTTCAAAAGTGTCCGAAAACTGTTTGACTACTCGTACCCTACTCTTTGTGCCATTTAGACACATTCGTATAAGTCTAACTAACTTTTTAGGAATTCCGAACTCCAGCAGGATACTATATAACTTCTCCCTCTTAATTGAATCATATGCTTTTTTGAAGTCTACATATAGTTAATGTACAGTACCATTATATTCCCATTTCTTTTCTAAAATCTGTCTGATACTAAAAATCTGATCTGTTGTAGACCTGTTTCTTCTAAATGCACATTGATGATCTCCTAGAATGTCATCAATATAGGGAGTAAGTCTGTTTACTAATATATTTGTTATTATTATTATTATTGTTTTTTGTTATTGTTGTTTTTGTTGCTGTGGTTGTGTTTTTTGTTGTATTTGTGTTTTTTTATATTTGTTGTTGTGTTGTTTTTGTGTTTTTTCGTTTTTTTCGTTGTTGTCGTTTTATTATTGCTATTGTTATTATTATTATTAATAATATGGCCTCTCCTTTGTTAGTGGTTATTACATCAAGTTAATTTTAATTACCTTTTTGTCCATGGATGTCATTAATGGCATGCGGTCAACACACCGGTGAATGAGACATCTAACAAGCAACTAAGGTATTACTAGGACGTTGAGATCAGTCAATTTTGATTAGAGGGCTTTTTATTCAGGCTTAAGGATTATGCACGAGCCTGAAAATGGGTAGGTAGATAACAACTTCATATTGTTTATTCAAAGCTACGTCATATAGTAGCGTCAAATAAAAATAACATAAGAATTTAATTAAAAATTAATTAAGTTCGCTAAAATATGAATTAGCTAGAAATAATTTTAATGAATTTTAATAGCTCTAAGTAATTATATCTAGTAATTCAGAGGGAAAAACTTTAAGGCAGGAAAGGAGATTACGAGTATCTGAGAATAAAGTTCTTAGGAAAATGTTTGGACCAAAGAGAGATGAATAGACAGGTGAATGGAGAAGACTGCATAACAGTGAATTACATGGTCTTTATAGGAAGCCAGATACGAGTGTAATGAGAACAGTTAAGTCTCTTAGACTGTGATGGGTAGGACATGTGGCAGGAATGGGGAATGAAAGACGTGCATGGAAGATTCTTGTAGGAAAACCAGAGGGAAAACGTCCAGTTGGTAGACCAAGAATGAGGTGGGAAAATAACATTAACTATGATTTGAGGGAAGTAGATTATACAGGGGATGACTGGAAAACATTGGCTCTGGATAGGGATATATGGAGAGCTTATGTCCGCGCGGCCATGAACCTACAGGTTCGATAGTGCCAGTGAGTTAGTTAGTTAATTCAGAGGGAAAATGATTGATAATTTTATTAGTCAAACAAACAACTAATTAACTAGCTCATTAGCACTATCGAACCCGTAGGTTCACGGTAGCGCGGATATAATTTCTCCATATATCCCTATCCTGTTTATATTCAATCTCCGTCGTTATGACCATGTGTATACTTCATTTCAGGCCTTATCATGGCTACGCCTAAATGACAGAAGAACTTTACATTCACATACCTTACTATTCCAAATTCTGCACACATATTTATCAAGTTATGTAACAACACGTTTTCAAAATTTATCGGCTCATCACAATTTAGGAACAAGATCACAAGACTCTTCTTTACTTTTGATACCACAGCACAGGACATGTCTATACTTTGAATCTTACACAATATCTATGGCTAGAGCACGGAACCCACTTCCCAGTCATGTCAGGGACTGTCAATCGCTATCATTATTTAAATACAAATTAACTGATATCTTAAGTTCGACACAATGAAAACATTAACTGCATAACAACTATATACAGCATTCTATAAATAATCATCTAGGAAGCTACTTACTTTATTTTATATCATTTTAATTTTATTATATTCTATATTTTTGTTATTATTAGATCACATCATCATTGTATTTTGTTTAATCTGTATTTTAATATCTTAAAACTGTTATATGCAGGTAATTTTTGTGTAATTCTACTATTTGCTGGTTGAGTGGAAGAGAAGGCCTTATGGCCTTAACTCTGCTAGCTAAAATAATAATAATAATAATAATAATAATAATAATAATAATAATAATAATAATAATAATAATAATAATTATTATTATTATTATTATTATTATCCTGAGCTAATATTTTTCAATCATCTCCTGTATAATCAACTTCCCTCAAATCATTGTTAAAGTTATTCTCCCACCTCATTCTTGGTCTGCCAACTGGTTTTTCCCTCTGGTTTCCCTACAAGAAGTTTCCATTCCCCTCTTTCATCCCCCATTCATGTCCTGCACATCGCAGTCTACCAGATGCAATTGTTCTTCCTGTTGGAAGAGGTAGTGTTTTATACACTTTTAATCTTTAATGTTGTTGGAATAACTGTGGCTTCTAGATAGAATTTATTAGCCCTAAAATCTTTAAAATGTATTTTTGTATTTACATCCCTTTCTTCTTCATATGGGATATTGCATCCTAGGCTTTGGTCTCGAGGTAGCGCGCTGCCTTGTCACGCAGCGAGCCCCGGTTCGATTCTCGGTCGGTTCAGGCTTCCTGGGTGAGGTTTTTTCCTCCCCTGTAAGACAATTGTCAGATAGCTTAGGGTCCAACGGTTCCCGAAAATCATCCACCGGTGTGTAAAGCAACGGGAAGCTACCACACCTATAATTCCGTAGTAAAGCTGCAAAGCATAACATGAAAATTCTATAATTGCAGTGAAAGAGCTGTCCTTGGGCAGAACACAATTGATAGATATGTAAATATTCTATATATATAGTTTCGACTTATACCACTCTTCAATTAGCCAATTCAATTCCAATCTTAAATGCACATTATTTTTCTTAAACATTCAAACTAAAGAATACAAATTCAACCTCAACTCTATTTCGACAGATGGTATGTCATGAATATTGTTTGTTATTGGGTTTTAGCTTCAAGGAATATGGATATGAATTCAATATTTCTGGGTCTTTAAATCATCACACATATGAATTTTTAGACATTAACAGATCTTGAAGGCTCATGGAGGAACGGACGCAAGGAACATTATTATATTTTTAACTAATGACCCGAGAAATAGATAGGACTGTTAGCCCATGCTTTATCACTATGAAAGATTCCGATACTCATTACATGAGAATTGCTAAATTATAAACCGCACGGAAGGACAGATGTTGGACGCCCACACAGAAGATGGTCTGAACAATTTAAACAATTCTAGCTTTCATGAAACCGAAACGAGCCAACAGGCTTAATCCCTGGATGATGATGATTATATAATAAGTTGAATTGGCTCTGTGGTCGGTGTAAAGAAGAATGAGAGAGAAAAATCTCTATCCCTACATTTCTGGTAACTAAAACCTACTTTCAAAGAAACTGTCTACTATTACATCCCAAAAGCTATTTTGAAATTTCTTTCAGAGGAGCGTTATGATATACCAAAGCCGTGTCCAAAAAAAAAAAATATATCTGCCGGTTTTAACTGCAAGGGACTAAAATCCAATGCTAAATATATCTTAAACTGCAGGGACTACCTACCGTCTGCTCTGCACCCGCTTCACTCCACACTGCTTTTAGTCATGCAGGGAGTCCATCTGCTACGCACAACGGGTTGCAATTGCTAGATTCTAGCTTCGGTTTCTATGTCTTGCAATTAAAAACGGCACATAATATTTCGGACACGACCTTCAAATATCTCGACGCTTATCTGGGAGAAATTTCAAGGCAGATTTCGGCTTGCAATGGTTGATAGTTCCCTTGTTACATCCATCAAAACTTTTTCCGCACGAGCCCACATCCCCACAAACAAAATGTCATTGTCTGTGTGTTTTAAAAAATGAGAAGCCAAAACAAGTGTAAGAGCATTAATGTTGTACAACCCTGTCGAGCTCTTTTTATGTTACTGTTATCATGCAGTATCGGTGATGTTTAGTTTTTTGTACGTTTTCATTGCTGCAAAACGAACAATGGCTTCTCTGCTTTGGGAATAAAGTTTAGAATGGCAGAGAATAGAAATGTTTGATGGAACAGAATGGACCGTGGATCCGTGTCATTGTTAAGTCCAGCTACATCAATCTTGACTGCATTTCCATACGTCTGAGTGTCTCTCGCACGTAATCGATCAATCCACAAAACACAAAAACTCTTTTACAATTATATCTAAACCAACATGTCTTATAAAGTTATTCGTATCTTTTTGTGACATGAAAATAATCTTATTGGTTATTCTATATAGGCCTCAACTCATTGGTGACCAAAATGAAAGTAGATAACATTAAAAAAAGTCTCCCTCTTTAATTATTTAGGATGTGAAATTAGTAATGAGAAAGATAAAGATATAGATTAAAATATGTGGAGCAATACACAATATATTTAAGAATAAAACAAGGTCCTGGAATATACATCATCGTAAATAACAACGAGTAGCAGAAGCTCAACCTGCCGAGGATGTAAGTTAACTTCCGAAAGCGCTCCAGTTAATTTTATATAGGCCTACACTATTTTAACAAGTTGAGGACGACGGCACCTACCAAAAGGTACATTTTAACTTTTATCTTCTAATACTATAAGTCACGTAGACTGCAATGGGCAGGACATGTGGCACGAATGGGAAATGAAAGACGTGCATGGAAGCTTCTTGTAGGAAAACCAGAGAGAAAACACCCACTTGGTAGACCAAGAATGAGGTGGGGGAATAATATTAACTATGATTTGAGGGAAATAGATCTTATTCTTCTTCTTCACTTCACGGGCTAGGCAAATTGCCTGTTCCGCCTCACAGTTGTTCTGTCCATCTTTTCACTGGCCTTCCTACATTCCTTGAACCTCTTGGCTTGTAGTTGAATGCTGCTCTTGGTAGTCTTGTTACATTCATTCTTTACATATGTGCAAACCATGTATCTCTGTATTCTCTGATTTTCTCATCTAATGGATATACATTTAACTCTGTTCTTATATCTTCATTCTTTATCCGATCCAATCTTGTGCAGCCTTTTATTCTTCTAAGCAAATTCATTTCTGCGCTTTGTATTCTACTTTGCAGGGAAGTAGATTATACAGGGAATGATTGGAAAACATTGACTCAGGATAGGGATGTATGGAGAGCTTATGTCCGCGCTGCCATGAACCTACGGGTTCGATAGTGCCAGTGAGTTATGGTAATTCCTACGTTACTTTATGGATGTGAACGTTGGGTATCTACACAAAGGATAATTAGAAGAATACAAAATTGCGAAATGAGATTTTTGAGGAAAACAAAAGGATGTACAAGAGAAGAAAGAATAAGAAAATAATTAAAAGTGGAAGCTATCAACTCAAGAAATGGATAGATACAGAAAAGATGGTTTGAACATATTGGAAGGATGGAAGATAATAATAATAATAATAATAATAATAATAATAATAATAATACTTTATTTATTCTGGCAGAGTTAAGGCCATAAGGCCCTCTCTTCTACTCAACTAGCACAAATATAAATAAATATTTGACAAATATAGATATACACTATACTAATTATAAACAGTTAAAGATACAATAAATGTAGCAATGTAACTGTCATGTACAAACAACATTTTATAGGGTAATAACAATAATGATACAATAATAATAATAATAATAATAATAATAATAATAATAATAATAATAATAATAATAATAATATAAATATGATACATTATACGGGAAACACCAATTAATATATATATATATCTTACACTGGATAATAGTGAAATCGAGTTTAGAGCAAATATAAATTTAGATTTCTTTTAAAAGATGCCAATGTCCGGCAGCCCCTTATTTCTTGTGGTAGGGAATTCCAGTTGCGAGACGTGGAGATGGTATATGACATGGAGTGATGTGATGTCCTATGTTGCGGTATATTAAGTAAGAGACTATGTTGTGATCTTGTGTTTAAACCAGACTATCAAAAAATAGCTTACCAATATGAACCTGAAGGAGAGAGGAAAGTAGGGAAGTCGAGAAGGAGATGGAAGGAGAGACTATGATGACGGAACAACAGTTAGCCTAATCCATGAAGTGCAGAAGAAGACAAAGACAAAATATTTCTATAGAATTCAACTAATGGGGGTTTTTGATGACGTAATAAAAATTGCCGATTTAATTTAAGGTTTATTTATGTTAGTGTATTATGCTTCCTTTTCATTGTTGTACTTAAGGCAAATAACGCCAAGTACACTTTTAACATAGCAACTTGGTTACCATATCTTCAATGTAATACTATACTCACAAGAGGAATTTCTCTCAGACAAGCGTTGTGATGTAACAATCTGACTTTTTAACTGTAAGGAACCGAAATCGAGCAAGAATCCACCAATAGCACCCACTGTACGGAGCAGATGGACTCTCTGGTTGAGTAAGAGCCCAATGGAGTGAGGCGGGGCGAACGGCAGGTAGTTGGGGTTGTACAATATACCAATTCAGGAGTTGTATTACTTCCCTAAAGTTTAAGTGAGAGATTTGGTGCTGGACTTTAGTGCGATGCAGTTACTTCCTTATTGTCAGATTATTAAGTCTATTCACGTCCCAACTCCTTTCAAAAAACGTTAAACTGAAAATATATAAAACTATTAATCTACCAGTTAGGGCCTATATATATATATGGGTGCGAAACATGGACTCTTACTTTAAGGGAGGAAAGGAGATTACAAGTATTTGAGAATCAGGATAATGTTTGGGTCCCGCGCCGTAGCCGAGCGGTTAAGGTAGGAAGCCTTGGCGCAGAGCTACGGGACTTGCGCTGGTTCGAGTCTCCATGGGGGAAGAAATTTTTCATGGAATTTCGGCCAGTATGGGACCGGCGCCCACCCAGCATCGTGAGGCAATTGGGTAGCTAGAATAAGTAGCGGCTCCGGGTTGAGGAACCAGCTATAACGGCTGGGGGACTCGACATGCTAACCACATGTCACCCCTACACTGGCTGTTGATCATCTACCTCTGTGATTGACACATGTGGATGTGAAGGGCCAGCAGCCGGCTGGTAAAAGGGCAACCGCTGAAAAGTGGAAAGACCCTCAATCGGAGGTTAATGTTTGGACCAAAGAGAGATGAACAGACAGGTGAATGGAGAAGACTATATAACAATGAACTAAATGGTCTTTATAGGAAGCCAGATATAATATGAACAGTTAAGTCTCGTAGACTGCGATGGGCAGGACATATGGCACGAATGGGGAATGAAAGCATGGAAGCTTCTTGTATAAGAAAATCGGAGGGAAAACGCGCAGTTGGTGGGAGGTGGGAGGTGGGAGAATAACTAACTATGATTTGAGGGAAGTAGATTATACAGGGAATGATTGGAAAACATTAACTCTGGATAGGGATGTATGGAGAGCTTATGTCCGCGCAGCCATGAACCTACGTGTTCAATAGTGCCAGTGAGTTAGTTAGTTAGGAAAATGTGAAGATCAAGTTAAAGTGAAAATGCATTCAAATCAGTTACTGGAAAACCTTGGGAAACCCACATTAATGTAATCTAGTTGTAGGTGTGTATCTTATAGAACTGCACATCGGAGATATGAACTGGATACAGTTAGCTGAAGAACAGGGCCATTGGAAGGCCTTAATGAATGCGGCTTTCAACCTATTGGTTCCATATGCCATAGAATCAGTAATATGCTTACGTATTTAACTGGCACCAAGAACAAATATTATCTGTCTTTGTATTTAATAATTTTCAACATCTTGTAAATACCCTCTATAATTATTGATTATGTTCTCCGGCTGCGGAAGTAACGATTAGATTTCACAAAGTTCGGAGGAACTTCTACTTTTCAAATTTAACCTAGACATGTACGGTAAGTAAGCTCTTTAACATGTCAGGCCATTAGCTGGGTGTAAAAGGATCCACAGAAATTATGCTCACAGATAACGGATTACAGGTTTAAGGATCTTTTATATCTTTTTGCACTCTGTAATTAATATTATATACTTACTGTTATTGTTGATGTGCATCGTAATTTGACTTTAAGCTTTTTTACTTAAAAATTTAATTCAATTTTATCATCATCATCATCATCACTCCACGGATTAGGCAATTGCCCGTTCCGACTTCATAATGCATCAGCCCAACGTCTTCTAGGTCTTCCAACATCACGTCTTCCTCTTGCTTGATAATTTCTTGCTAACAATGGATATCTCTCCTTACTCATTCCATCCATGTGATCAATCCATTTCTGTCTGTAATTTGTGACTTTATCCAATAAAGGCTGTACTTTCAATTCTTCTCTTATATCCTCATTTCTCATTCTATCAAGTCTTGTACATCCTTTTACTTGTCTTAGGAACCTCATCTCCGCCGTCTGTATTCTATCCTTCTGTTTTTTCACTGGAGCCCAAGTTTCACATCCATACAATATTGTGGGAACCGCCATAACATTATACATTTTTATCTTGGTTTCTTTTCTAATTTTATTTTTGAATGTTCTCTGTATTGTTCCACACACCGTCTGAAATTTATTTATTTTGGAGTCAATATCTCTTTCCACATTGTAGCAGCCAACATCACAGCCCAAATATTTGAAACTAGACACCTGTTCTATACTTTGATTTTCAACGCTTCCAGGAGACATTTATCTTACTGAGAAGCTTCATGGAAATCAGCCGGATTGTTCAATTTTATTAACATAAGAAAGTATTTATTTCGTCCCCACTTCGTGTATTTTATTATGCAATATGTGAGGATTTTAATTTAACAACATTTTATTATATGGGAGAGGAAACTAAAAATATAATGATAAGGTGTACCGAAAGGTGCAGCTAGAACGGTTATTTGAATTAAGTTATGTTAATTAATCAAGTTATTCTAAGAGTTAGGTGTTTCATTTACATTATTCACGCATACAATCTTGGTTGCTATGAAAACAAAATAAATCTCAATACTTTAAAAATGACCAAAAGCACTGGTGCGGTAAGTAAAAACATTTATTTTGAAACACTGATAGTGATACTGCAAATTGTGTACATTTCGCTATTAATTCATCCCATCCAGCTTTCCACCCCTCTTCTATTTCATCATCACTGCACCCATTGTCTAAAACGTTCTCGATAATCAGAAATAAACCCCAAATCAAATTAGTTTTACAGTTTTAACAAATATAAGATGGCGACATGAATTTTACACCTTGATAATGTTAATCGAACTCAGCCGGGAACCAAACTGCTTCTATACGTTGCTACGTCGATTTAGAGTTTGGTACATGATGAATTAATTGCCACATGACGCCGTAGGTTACGTTCACTCTCATCTCAATTAATCGTGGGTTCAAAGGCCAAAGGCGTTTATTTGCGTTTGGTCAATCGTTGCATGCCGCGATATAAAGTCAAAATCTGAAGTTAAACCCTGGATTATTGGTCATATGAACATACTGATCAAATTGGTAAGTTATCATGTACAAGGCAAACATAGAATGATTATTTACTAAGCAATATAAGGCAGTTAATATTCCAGCATTATAATATTATACATTTTGATAACAAATTACTAAACAATGTGAAACCAATCCTAACCACTTCATTCGGTTCAAGGAATTTGTCTGTTACTAAACTGAGTAGATTTAGATAATCATGTATTCCAAAGATAAAAGTTAAAAATTAAAATGTACCTGTTGGCAGGTGCCGTCGTCCTCAACTTTGTTAAAATGGTGTACATAAAATTAACTGGAGGCCTTTCGGAAGTTAACTTCCATCATCAGCAGGTTGAGCTTCTGCTATTAGTTGTTGTTTACGATAATGTATACTCCAAGTGTTTGTAGAATAATTGTTTTATTTTTTTTTTAATTTAAAGTTTTTTAAAAAGAGTTGGGACGTCAAGGGTCCCTTTAATGCATAATAGCACGCATTTCCAGAATTATGCCTATGTTTAATTTCTTTGTGCATTTCATTCCAATTTGTGATTATTGTCCTGAGTATTTGAATTCAGCCACTTTCTCAAAATTTCCTTCATTTTTCATTAGCTGTCCATTACCATTATATAACATATTTCTATGCGTGACCATAACCAATTCTTATTATTACGAACAATTTATTACAACTCTAGCATTGTGCATATTCAACTGTTTATACGTTGGGACAAAAAGTGACCTTGCAACATTTCAGTCAGAAAATTTGTGGTATTAAATTCATATAACGCCATGTTACCGCAGCAACATCTCCTATACTCTTGTGCTGCGGATTGCCGAGACGAATTTACAGGCGTTACAGTGAATTTACAATACGAACAGAACTTAAACATTTTACATTTGCTTACGATATTTAATTTCCCTAATTACTTTCCAAATTTTGGTAACATCCCGTTCCTTCATAGCCTGATTAATTCTCTCCAAGGTTTTTCTCTCCCAATTCTCCTTGGTTCTAGCCATTGTCTCTTTATATCGTCTCCTCATCTCTATGTACACCCACCGATTGAAGTCGCTACACTCCTTTCTTAACCTCACTAAAGCCCTCTCCGCTCGTCTTTTTCCTTTACTACATGCATTATCGTACCAGCCTCCATATTGTTTTTGCGCTGATTTTCCTCTAATCTGCATACTTTTCCCCCTTCCCACATTAGTAATCTTAATTTGTTCACCTCTTCCTCACATCGCCTATTAGCTCCGGTGTCGAAGAATCTAGTTTGTTAAGCAGTTCCTGTGTCTTATCCTCTCTCCAACAGAACCGCCTAACAGTTCTAGTGTCTCCCCTCCTCCCCGTATTAAAGCTCCCCACTTCCCTTTCCTCTTCTTCTTCTTCTACTACAAGGTTTAGGCTATGCAGCCTGTTCCGGCGAAGTTAAAAGTGGAGTCCATCTTCCATGTGGTCGGTCAACATCTCTTGTTCCTCTGGGATTATACAGGAAGGTTCTTTTTAGTATTATTTCCTTGTTCTTTCTCATTCTCCTCTTCTTCAAATTCTAATTGGATTTCGATAGGCGAGTGATGCGATTCGATTCTGTCCGCTACTTTAAAAGCTGCAATCCTAGAAATAAGATTCTGTGAGCAGAGCATATAATCCACGACACTTTCTCCATTACCGTTTATGAACGTAAGTTCCCCTTCAATATCTTCCCCGTATTTTCCGTTTAGCATTTCTAGGTTATAAATGTCGCAAAACGCCAGAAGTTCTCTCCCATACGTATTAATAACTCTATACTTACTCGCCCGAAATCCCTTTCTTAAATCTTCCTCTCCTTCTTCCGCCCCTAAAGTTATATTTTCTCTCCCAGTCCTACCACTAAAGTCGCCCATTATAAGAGTATCTGCCTCCGGGAATTTATGTCCGAGTTCTATCATTGTATCTCCCAGGTCATCAAAAATAGCGTATCGAGATCCAGACGGCTGACGATATACCGAGAGGATACATAAACAAAGATCCCCCATTTTTCCATGAATACACGTGACACCCTCTATATCAACATGAACATTTTCAACTTGTCTATGGAAAAATAATGCACGTAAGGCCAAGCAGGCCCGTGCGCAATGTAAATACATATGTATTTTCTTTCTTCTGAAAAAAAAGGCAATAAATTCCATTATCTACAATCTACTACTTTTGCTAGTACTATGACGGGTGACCGCGTATCTAAGCACTAATGTGGATGAGTGTTTTGTGTGTACTCGTATATACGCGTATGTGCGTGTGAGAGAAAAAAAAAACAGAGTATAATATTAAGGTGCATGTATTATCTTTCACTACTCATTTTAATCTTCTTCTTCTTCTTCTGCACTTCTTGTATTAGGCATTAGTTGCCTGTTCCGTCTTGACTAATAGATCTAAGACCATCTCTTCCGAGGACGTCCGACATCTCTTCTTCCTCTCAGAAAATAATGTAAGATTTTATTTGGTAATCTACTTTCTTCCATAATTTCTACATGTTCTTTCCACTGAATCTTGTTGTTAAATATATTTTCTTTTATGGAGTAGATCTGCAGTTCTTCACGGATATCCTAGTTTCTTATCTGGTCCATTCTAGTGCATCCTTTTACTCTTCTTAAGGGGGTTGATGGGAGAAATTTATATTTTCTACATTTTGTTGAGCTAGGGACTTGATTGTTTGTACACACATTCACTGCATGATACATAATGACATGTTTAAGTTTCATTCTTGTGAGGCATTTATTTTATGAGTTATTAAATATTATATTAAAAAAATGCATACATTATAATTAAATGGGTTCCACAATTTTTTAATAAAATGTCCGATTTTTTTACAAAACCTCTAAAATATTTAGAAAACATCATGCATTAGAATTCTTATAACGTGAATACAAAGGGAGAAAAAATGCTGTACCTCATGCATGGAATTACAAAACAAAATAATTGCACACATTTTATTTTTTATTTCTTAAACTACTACTTCAATCAAGAAGCCCATCCACTACTTTGTTACCCATTGTTTTTAGCAGATGCAGTAAAAATCTGAACCTTCTAGGACAAAATACCTGAATTCCATTAAATTTTGAATGTACAAAAATGCAGCGAATATAAAAATGTGGAAAGACAAGTTTAAAGATTTGCATGCAGGTGGCATTTAACTTGCGCAGCCTTTTAACTCAGACGTAATTTAGGACACTTAGAAGCGCCACAGGCCTCTGAAACTTTTCCAACATATACATTAGAGTACAGGCTATTTTTTTAGTACAAAAAACAAAAAATGTCAATTTTGATCTTAAATGGTCAATTTTTCACCCATCACCCCCTTAAGAATTTCATCTCTGCTGCTTGCATTTTACTTTCTTTACTCATTTTACTTAATTAATTAATTTAAACATATGCTCAACTCTGGAAATGCATGTTATTAAGTATTACAGGGACTATTGTCCGAACTTCTCTCAAATATATTAAACTGAATATATATAAAACTGTTATACTCCTAGTTATATGGACTCTTACTTTAATGAAGGAGAAAAGACTTAGGGTAGAATGTTTGAACGCATTAGACAGTAAAAGGCGTTCTCTGCTGAGAAAGTTTTATCCAAATACATTTTACTTACTCAGAAATCTATTCATGCGATAATAATTGTAAGCTACCTGACGAGGTACCTTAAGATCATAGCTCAAGATAAAAACTTATCGTGAAAATCCCGAAGGGAACCTATGGGAACCGATGTAGTTTGGAACCTTTGCCGCTTTATCCAAGATGTCGGACCTTGAAGACTTCGATCATGTTTTCGGTATACGCGGAGAAGAGGAACTTGATAGAGTCTACCAAAGAATTCAATTGGAAGAACAGGAGAATCGGCGTAATATTGCGCGACGCAGACGTCGTTGTATACGGTATTATTTGCGGGACGCAAGCGTAAATGTGTTCCTCTATAGCAGACGAAAATAACGGAAGTGGTTTTATCGCTGAGAATTCTGGGTAATTCGTTGCCAATATTACAAAAACGTCGACTTTCATGCATGACCGGTAAGTCGGCCGTTAATTCGATCTCAGCAATTGCTCACGGTGAATCAGCTCACCAGTGATTGGAAGTAATTTGAGTAGAGACTAATTTTAGGTAAAAGAGATATGTACAGACAGGGGAATGGAGAGGACTACATAGCAGTGAGCTACATGATCTTTAAGATATAATAAGAAAAGTTAAGTCTCATTAATGCGATGGGCAGGACATATGGCACGAATGGGGAATGAAAGGCGTATATGGAAACTTCATGTAGGACAACCAGAAAAAAAAACATCCAGTTGGTAGACCTAGAATGAGGTGGGAGAATAACATTATTAACCTTGATTTTAGGGAAGTAGTTTATACGGGGAATTATTGAAAAACATCAGCATAGGATAGATACGTATGGAAAGCTTATATCCGCGCGGCTATGAACGTGCAATTAGATAGTTTAATAAATATAAGCCTTGTGTTTCTTTTTTATCGTATTAGGGGTGTAACTTTATATAAATTATTCTAAATATAGCATATTACGATGCGAGGTTGGGATGTGCTTTTTACAGAAACGAGGAAAATGTTTAGAAACCGAACTATAGCCAGGTATTTAATTTCCGGGATTAAGTAAAACACTTCATAAACGTGCGTTGCACATTATTTTTTTGCGCGATGGTGTTTTCAAAATAATAAATAATAGTAAAAATAATAATATCTTTGTTGGAAATATTTGCGTTCATTATAAACAATTTACTAACGTTAACAGTGTGGGCAATGTTTATTATTTGAAACTACAGGAGGCCGTGAGACCAATTAGTGATAAAATGGCAACAAGTACGTATTTATTGTTTTATATTGTTTCAAATAATGTTCAATTGATTTAAAATTCAGCGATTTGTTTCGTACAATGTACATTAACACTACCTTTTGAATATACATTGTACGTAGTATACATAGAGGACAGTGGTTGTACTTCCCGCACGTGGGTGTAAATATAATATTACAGTATTTAGGTTGGAAACCCCGAAATGTAGGAAATTGAACTTTCAATAATGGTCGCCATTGCTGTAAGTACGACAAAACACTATCGCACAAAAAATATATTTTAAGTTGTGTATCAACCAAATGTTCCAGTTTACTTTTAACAAACTGGAAATAAAACACGGAAGCTAAAAAAACAACAGATATGGAGATATGGAGTGGGATGGAAAATCTGATGTAATGTTGACATTATGTGACATCAGAATTTATTCACAAATGGTCGGATCTGCTACTACTTTCTACTCATTTAACTGCGGTAGTTTCTTATGAATATCCTTTTAATTTCTGTTAGGAATATAAAAAAATAGTCCAGACTTCACATTGTTTACTGAAATGGAAACGTAGATTTATAGAGGGTTATAGATGCATGCAGTACTCCTGCATCTGAAGGGAATAATAATACGGATTAATTCAGGAGGAAAACAAATATCCCGCTTTCTGACATAGGAAGGGCAAAACTTGACAAGGGATAGAAATTGGATGTCAAGATTTTTACAAGATCTACATCTCTAGCTTAAAGACAAAATGCTAACTCATTTCCGGATATTCCGCATTTCATTCAAGACCACTAGATGGTGCTGACAGCAGTAGCTCTCAATCCCCATTACTCACACAATATGGAGAAGTGTTCAATATCACAGAGTGCTAAAGTGCAGCCAATTGTGTCAAATGTGAAAAGAATGAGAATTTTTTCTTTTTAAACTACTACTATTGTTGCTGTTACAATATGTACGACTACTAACAGTAGTATTGTCAAAAATATAATTATTGTGGAATTAGTTGATTAAAATTATTTTTCTTAACAATTGTTCTTAGTTTCTGTTATTACTGCTATATGAATTTTTTTCCGATTTAAGTTTGGATGTGGTCTTTCACCAATGCTCTTCATAATATACATGAACTCAATTGTTAAAGAATGGAGACTACAACCACATGACAGTATACCACTTAATAGATTATATAATTTAGACACCCTATTATTTGCAGATGACATTGTGTTTATAGCGAATTCAGAAGATGACCTACAATGTTCAGTCCACTCTTTTCACCAAATTGCAATAAACTACAAGATGGAAATCTCAACAGAAAAATATAAAGTCATGGCTTTCCTAGGAAAAGACCCAGTTCGCAGTAAAATTGTTATTAATAATAAAATATTAGAACAAACCAACACAATTAACTATCTCGGATACCAAGTTACATACGAAGAAGAAAAAGATTTTAGTCAAAAAATTATAAAATTTAACAGAGTAACAGGAATTATAAATAATATTTTCAAGCCAAACACAGTACAGCAACACACACGAACTGGAATTTATAAAACACTGGCCAGACCCATATTATGTTACGGCAGTGAGGCCTGGACAATTCGCAGTGTAGATGAACAAAGACTAACTGCGGTAGAAATGAAATTTATGAGACGTACTGCGGGCTACTCAAGAACAGACCATAAAAGGAATTATGAGACTCTCAAAGAATTACACACAGAATCAGTCATGGAATATGTACAAAAGTACAGAAACAACTGGAAATCTCACGCACGAAGAATAAGCAGAACAAGAATACCACGTCAAATATTAAATTACCAGCCACCAGGCAAGAGATCTTTGGGCAGACCCTTCAAACGTTGGATTGAGACCGTAACAGACCACTAGGTCTATCACATGAAAGGAAGAAGAAGAACAACAATAGTGTGCAGGGATAGCCTCGATTTTCCTTCTATGTTATTTAGGCGTAATAAGCACAATGAATTTATTAATCATTCCACTAAACACTTTATTTAATTCTTCAATAACACTGGTCAACATGATTTTTGTCTCATGAGTACCAATAGTTGTACTTAATGCAGTTTTTTATCGTGTTTTCAAATACGTATTCGGAATTTCTCCATCACCTAGAGTTTTTTATTTCAATTTCAATTAATGGATTTAAATAACTATTTTTTAATAAACGTTTTTTTGTCCATT
Organism: Diploptera punctata; assembly: GCA_030220185.1. Lineage (NCBI taxonomy): Eukaryota > Metazoa > Arthropoda > Insecta > Blattodea > Blaberidae > Diploptera > Diploptera punctata. Next base: position 44,918 of record JASPKZ010009821.1, read on the forward strand.
TGTCCATAGTAAAATAAAACCAAATGAGCTAACTCAGCTATGGAAAAGAGATATCAAGGCAAATGGAATCCTAATATACTGGCCGAGTATTGTTGGACCATCAAGACGGATGCTCCACAGGAGAAATATAGCACAAAATCGTCATTTCTTATTTTCTAGGTGAGTCCGAATGTTCGAATATCGTGTAGTTATGAATGTAGAAAATATTAAAGTGTTTGAAATTATAAATTTCTGTCTCTCGGCAACCTAGCGCGATGGAGAAATACCGATATCATATTTGAATTCAGGAGAAAAAATCAGAATCACATATTTTTCTTTCTGAGACAAAAAAAAAGTTTATTTTTTGTTGCTCAGTGTTATTTTGCTTAGAGGCCTTTTCATTCAGGCTTAAGGATCTTTTCGAGCCTGAAAATCTTCAGACTCGGGACCCACTGCTTAAAGTCCCTCCCGGAGGACTTGCTCCTTGGATTTTTCCATCCTAGAAAATCCATCGACCCCGGCCGGGTTTGAACCCGCGACCCTCGGGACCAGAGGCAAGGAGCATAACCACTAGTCCACCGCGGCCGATATTATATTTCTGAGCAAAATATATTTCAATTAAATATATTGTAAGTAATAATTGTATCGTAGATCCATCCATGGTAATTCTGCCCGAGGGCAGGTCTTTCACTGCAATGATAGCATTTTCATGCTATTTTTGCAGCTTTTCTAGGGAATTGTAGGTGTGATAGCTTCCCGTTGCTTTCCACACCGGTGAAGGATGATAATGATGAGATGATTATGATAAGGATGGCCATATGATTTCTGGGACATTTCTCTTACAGGTGAGGAAAAAACCCCGAGAAAAACCTCACCAGAAAAACTAACCCGACCGGGGATCGAACCTGGGCCCGCAGCGTGACAAGGCAGCACGCTACCTCGAGACCACAGCGGTGGACGTGTCGTAGATATACTATGTAATAATTTTGTTTACTGCAATTTAGATGTAACAGTAACTTATGTATATATTTTCCAACCTGGTTGAATGGCTGACAAAGCCTTAAGGCCTTAACTCTACCAGGTAAAATAAGTATTTTATTATTATTACTATTTATTATTATTATTATTATTATTATTATTATTATTATTATTATTATTATTATTATTAGACTGCGATGGGCAGGACATGTTGCACGTATGGGGAATAAAATACTTGCATGGAAGCTTCTTGTAGGAAAGCCAGAGGGAAAACGCCCAGTTGGTAGACCAAGAATGAGGTGGGAGAATAACATTAACTATGATTTGAGGGAAGTAGATTATACAGGGAATGATTGGAAAGCATTAGCTCAGGATAGGGATGTAGCTTATGTCCGCGCGGCCATGAACCTACGGGTTCGATAGTGCCAGTGAATAAGTAAGTAAGTATTATTATTATTATTATTATTATTAATAGTTCACATAAGGTTGAAATATATTATCATATTTACGAATGTTTAATTGATAGAAGCTGTTAAATATTGAAATTTAATCAACCGTATAGAGCACTCATGAAATTAATACTGAGAATTTAAAAGTATCATTATACCGTGAAAATAACAGTTCGCTTTTAAATGTGAAATTGAACAAAAAAATTGAAAAGAAAGCTTGACATTATTAAAATAGCAGAGCTGGTCACGAGGTGGATTAAGTTAATGAAGGAGGTTAGATTCTAAGCTAATTAGAAAAGTTTTTCCCCCTCGTCTTAATTGTTGTGAAGAAGAAGAAGTTTGAGTAATTTGTCTTGTTAAGAAAACTCATGACGCAGATCCCGTCCGCTTCCTCTAACTTTGAACAGTACTTCGTTGATGCCTGTTGAGTTAGTCAAATATATTAATATGAATGAAACAAGGAAGTGAGAGTGTTGCTGGAACTCAAGCTGTTCTATTGAAAGGCCACGAAAATCTAAATTCCCCCTTTCTTCACCGAATTCAAATATAACAGTCGTATTCATTATCAATTATTATTAATATTTTTTATTGTGATGAATGGGCCCATGTAGGACTATGTAAAGTACTTAGAGGGGTTTCCTTTTACTCCACATTTCCCTAATTTTTGTAGCTATGGGCGTTTTTTTTCTTCTGTCCATGTTGTTCCAGTTTTTTTTTTTTTTAATTTTGGGTTTGTCCTCTAGGTCATCCTGCCACTTGTGCACCTTAATTTTGAAGATATCTCTGTTTATAATACGTTATTGAGTAAAATTTGTCAATTTTAGGTCCTTTTCCACTTCACCAGTCCATTTTACCGTATGTATTGGTGCTTTAATTATAATAACGATAATGATAATAATAATAATAATAATAATAATAATATTATTATTATTATTATTATTATTATTATTATCGTTATTGACATCATTATCATCATTATCTTTATTATCATTATCACCATATTTATCACTGTACTGTATTTATCTATATTATCACAATTATTACTATTATTATTGTTATTATTATTATTATTACTATTATTATACTCACTCACTGGCACTATCGAACCCGTAGGTTCATGGCCACACGGACATAAAGCTCTCCATACATCTCTATCCTGAGCTAATGCTTTCCAATCATTCCCTGTATAATCTACTTCCCTCAGATCATAGTTAATGTTATTCTCCCACCTCATTCTTGGTCTACCAACTGGGCGTTTTCCCTCTGGCTTTCCTACAAGAAGCTTCCATGCAAGTCTCTCATTCCCCATACGTGCAACATGTCCTGCCCAACGCAGTCTACGAGACTTGACTGTTCTTATTATATCTGGCTTCCTATAAAGACCATGTAGCTCATTGCTATGTAGTCTTCTCCATTCACCTGTCTGTTCATCTCTCTTTGGTCCAAAATTTTTCCTAAGTACTTTTTCTCAAATACCTGTAATCTCCTTTCCTCGCTTAAAGTAAGAGTCCATGTTTCACGCCCATATAATACAACTGGTAGAATAATAGTTTTATATATTTTCAGTTTAAAGTTTTTTGAAAGGAGTTGGGACATCAAGAGTCTCTGCAATGCATAATAGCATGCATTTCCAGAATTGAGCCTATGTTTAATTTCTTTGTGCATCTCATACCTATTTGTGATTATAGTTCCTAGGTATTTGAATTCAGACACCTCCTCAAAATTTCCCTCATTTGTCATTAGCTGTCCATTTCCATTATTTAATGAATTTCTACGTGTGACCATATGTTTAGTTTTATTAATATTTGCTTCCAGTCCTAATTTCTTAGTGTTACTCAATATTATTATTAAGACTATTATTATTATTATTACTATTATCATTATTATTATTATTATTATTATTATTATTACTATTATTATTATTATTATTATTATTATTATTATTATTATTATTATTATTATTATTATTATTATTATTATTATTATTATTATTATTATTATTACTGGCACTAACGAACCCGTAGTTCAAGACCGCATGGACGTAAGATTTCTACACGTCCCTATCCTGAGATAATATTTTCTAATCATCCCCTGTATAATATTTCCCTAAAATCATGGCTAATGTTATTCTCCCACTTCATTCTTAGTCTACCAACTCGGTATTTTCCTTATGGTTTTCCTACAAGAAGCTTCCAGTCTCCATTTAATAATAATAATAATAATAATAATAATAATAATAATAATAAAATTCATTAATATAGTCAAGTCAATACAGTACAACCCGGAAGGATATGGGTTCGAGCACCGATGAAGTCAGATTTTTTTTTTAATTTGCTAGAGATTCTGACGGCACCATAACCCTGAGGTAAACTCCCCAGAGACCGGATTTAAATCACCGTAAATTGAATTGTCTGTTTTCAGACATTCAAAACAAACAAAAGATAACGGTACTTGAAATCACAATAAGCATGAAGGAAAAAACACATTCCTCTACTACTCATAAATGTTAACAAAATATTACGCTTCCAAGGGATGTAGAAAATATTGCAAAATATATAACAGCAGAGGTAAGCGAGTGTACCTCGTCTTTTGAGGCGAATGGGTTAACCTCCATTACCCCAAGGGTTCCAGGACTGTAGGTGGGTCACATTATTATTATTACTTAGCCAGGTAGAGTTAATGCTATGTGGCCTCTTCCACTTAACCCAAACAAACGAATGTTACATTAGACATAATAATCAGTTAATCACAATAATTATAACATAGATACTGAGTGAATATTTGGTCAAACTGACAGTAAGAGTATTATAATGATATTGTGAAAAGAAATATTAATGTTTGAACCAGAAATCGAACGTGGGCCTCTCGTATTTCGTACGAGCGTGCAAGACCACCACACTATTCGAGACACGGCACAAACATTAACAATTCTTTCCACACATACAAATCTATAATTCTCGTTTCGTCCGCTGCCAGGTAGATGTCACTACCAACGTCAACGGCCGGCTTCATTTAGAAGTATATACTTACTTACTTACTCACTGGCACTATCGAACCCGTAGGTTCATGGCCGCGCGGACATAAGATCTCGATACATCCCTATCCTGAGCTAATGCTTTCCAATCATTCCCTGTATAATCTGCTTCCTTCATCCCTGAAGTAGTCCCCGCCCGGAGAACCGAATGGGGGCTATTTGACCTCCGGAAAATTTTACCCCAGATGAACCCATGTCCGCATTTCTTGACGGTTGTATTTTTACGGTGAAAGATCGTCACTATTTCTCCCAAGGTACTTTTTTCGTCTGGCTTATCACCTTCGACCAGTCCGGCATGGGTAACCCTATCGGCAGCAATGTTACCGCCGGCATAGCTCTCAGGATCATTTAAGCACGCAAGCCACTCCACCACGACAAGGTAAAGATACCATGGAGGGCATTTAAAAGTATATACGTTTGAGAATTTTACACCACTACTTTTATAAGCAGTAATCGATGTTATTTAACTCTTTCCAATATTGTCAATTTAACACAGTTTCAATAATGGATCATATTATAATGATATTGTGAAAAGAAAAATTAATGTCTGAACCAGGAATCGAACCGTGGACCTCTCGTATTCCGTACGAGTGTGCAAGACCACTACACAATTCGAGACATGGCACAAACATTAACAATTCTTTCCACACATACAAATCTATAATTCTCGTTTCGTCCGCTGCCAGGTAGATGTCACTACCAACGTCAACGGCCGGCTTCATTTAGAAGTATATACGTTTGAGAATTTTACACAACTACTTTTATAATCAGTAATCGATGTTATTTAACTCTTTCCAATATTGTCAATTTAACACAGTTCCAATAATGGAGCATATTATAATATTATAATTATATTGTGAAAAGAAAAATTAATATCTGAACCAGGAATCGAACCGTGGACCTCTCGTATTCCGTACGAGTGTGCAAGACCACTACACAATTCGAGACATGGTACAAACATTAACAATTCTTTCCACATATACACATCTATAATTCTCGTTTTTCACAAGCTGGATCAGTTACTTTTTGTAGCTATCCAATTCCTCACATTGCTGGGTGGGCTCTGGTCCCATACTTTCGAAATTCCAAGTGAAAATTTATTTTCCTATGGGGACTCTAACCAGCGCAAGGCCAGTGGTTCATCTTTATATACATATTTTAAAATTAGTAATATATAGGGCAAGGCATGTAATGACCTATAAATTGGTAAAAAATGCAAAATAAAAAATGCATTTATGACCTAAAAAATACAAAAAATTGGCAATAAAATAAAAAAGACTAATAAAAAGTTAAAAATTACCAATAAAAATACTATTTATTAGATTAAGTACTCACTTGATTACTGAATTACATAAAATTTAACTTAACATCAAAATATTAAAATAAAATTATTTAAAAAATACATATTAGGGTATCTTTCATTGCAGAAAATCCATTTCAATTATACAGTGTACTTTTACAACAATTTGAAATTGCAGTTAAATATCAAACTAGGGGTAGAAGCTAGCACGAGCTCTAAGAAAATGAATAAAATTCCTAGAAGTGGGCAAGTTCATTATGCACATACCTTGAAAAATAGGGGTAGTAGTTAGCAAAATATCTACTTAATTCCAAGAAATTGTATTGACAAGGAAAAATACTGAATTATAATAAAAATCTCAAATCAAATACAAATAATTACACAACCTTCCGGAAAAGTGTAAAAATTCTCAAAATGACCTAAAAATTGCCAAAAAAGACCTATCTATAATAAAGTTAAGAAAATGCAAAAAAAAAAGTTCCCTAACGAAACGCTTTTATTTAATCAATTTTTTAATGCCATACATTTTCATATATGCAAGCATTGTTTCAACCTTCATAAGAAAAAGATGCAAAATCATTAATTGCCTTTCCCTAGTAATATATTTGGATTGTAAATAGATAAACGAAGAATAAGATGGAAAATAACATGAAACAAAATTTGAAGGAGGTCAATTATACAGGGAGGAGGACCACGTCGTATCGAGAATGCTTAGAAAATATGCTACAAGCCGGAAGATCGGGGGTTCGAGTCCTGGTCGAGTTAGGATTTTTAAACTGTGTTACACTCTCGAGGCAACATGGCCATAGGATTGACCCGCCTCTAACGAAAATGAGTACCGGACGCTTGTTCAGGGGTAAAGACGGTCGTCACACAATCTGCTTACATCTGAAGCCGATTGTCTGGAAACAAAGTGGGATCATTTTACTTTTTTTTAACTAACGGGCTTCCAATATAAAACCGGACCGGCCTCACGGAGTTTCACCCGGCACGCAGTGCTGTCTCTTCCTCCCGTAATTCACCCTGCCTGCCACCCGTCCTTGAACTGTTTCTTACCTTATAGAAAATGCTGGAAATGTTGTCCTCCCGCACACGTGCTATGGGATCACCTTGGTTTAGACAATGAACACGTGTACACTTGCAAGGTTTGAGTTTTAACAATTTTGTTGCTGTATGTGCAGAAGATACTGAAATCCCAACTTCTTGTGCTAATTTCGGTAATGATTTTTGTGATGAACGTTCCAAATTTTCGCCAATTTTGTCTAATTTTTCTTCGGTGAGAACCGTACGCCTTCGCGTGTGTTTCTTATTTTGTACTGAACCAGTGGTCTCAAATTTAGTCACAAGATCGTGGATTGTCGATCTGGAAGGAGGTAATTGTCCAGGGAAGTTCCGAATAAATTCCTCGCGAACGCGACGAGCTGATTCGTATTTATAATAACATTTACACACATAAATGCGCTGCTCTAATGTCACCTGACGTCTCATCTTGTCGAACGATAGTAAACTGACTAGTTCAAGGACGAGCGGCTGGCAGAGTGAAATGCGGACGAGGAGAGAGCGCTGCCTGACGGGTGAAACCTCGTGAGGCCGGTCCGGGTTTATATTGGAAGCCCGGTATATATACAAGGAATGAATGGAAAATATTAGTTCAGGATAGAAATATATAGCTTGTGTCCGCGCTGCCATGAACCTCCGGAAACGATAGTGCTAATTAGTTAATTATTTATGGCTATTTAACTCATGCCACAAATGCTAAGTTTAATGACCAATCACGTTTCAATGAATTTTGTGTTACAACCAATGACAGTCGTGTTTCACCTCGCTCTTTATCGATTTCTCTTTATCAGCTCCTGCTCTTGTGATGAAGAAAGCTCCTCCTTTTTAATGTTCTGAACAGGACAGAACATTATTTTTCTCCAACAAATACATTGAATATAGCAAAAAATGAACAGATTCCTTGATTTTACTGAGTTATTTACTAAAAAAAAAATAAATGAATAACCCGTAATGTTGATTATGATATGTAGTTTGATGTGTTTCATTATTTCTCCATTCGGGTACATTCTTACAATATTGCGATCTTATTTGGCAATAAATAATATGATCTAGTTGCAGTGGATGAACATAACCTCACATTTCTGATTTGTTTACAAACATCGCCGTCTACATTAAATATTTTAAAATAACTATAGTTAAACAATGACTGTGAGTAAACAGCTTAATTTTATTCCTTAAATAGTCCTAACAAATGCCACTCTTGATTTCCAAATTCTCTAGATAAATTGGAAATCACTCGTGGCATTACTTATGACAATTCTGTCTGAATAAGTTATACATATATTCTTAGTATAAATATTTTTAGAATCTTAGAAGAGCTATCCAGAAAATGAGTCATGAATAAGGGCAAAACTTCCTTGTGGGTAATGAAATAGAGAAAGAGAATTGATTTACATACTTTCCCGCTAGATGATGCCAGCAACAGCGACAAGAATTTCTCGTTACGCCGTGAATCATGGCGAATTGCGTTCTTTATCAGCATTAGCATACATTTCTTCCGTAATATCGCAAAGCCCGAAGGTTTTATACGCGTTCTTACCTCCAGTCTTATATCTCATACACATTCCCTTGTTTTCTCTTTTATTGTGAGATCCATCCGCAAATATGGAAAGTATATAAACGTAATGCTTGAGTATATACAATTCCACTGGGATATATTGTTATTGAGCAGAATGATCCTCTAAAATTTACTTCTCGATGTTGTAGAGAAATGCATCTCTAGTTTACTTTTTACTCGACAGAGAGATCCATGTTGTTCCCTTTAGGAGCACATGAAGATGAAATAGCATTCTGAGAAATATAGATTCTGATTGGAAATTGAATGTAGCATGTCTGAGGGTCTCTGAAAAACCGTCCGCGCGGCCATGAACTACTTTTTATATCCAACTAGCTAATATCCGGCGTGCGTTGTTACGCCTAAATAATTGAAAATTAATGTGCTTTTATGTTTAGTTGAATAAGTAAAAGGAAACATTTATATTGTAATCATTTTTAGATACCCCGTGCTGTTTACCCGGCGTTGTCCGGGAATCTACTCATCCCGATCTTCTTGGCATAAATGAGCTGAAAGACAAAAATTAATGTACTTCTTATTATTATATAAAACTTTCCTCATTAGAGGACTGCCTCAAGGACAAAGTGATGCAGACAATTAATTTTCGAAATTGATGAAATACATTTTGTAAATACATTTAAAAACATTCAACTTGTAGGCCTGATTCAAGTAAACATACTATAAAGTAGTAATTTTGTAAATGTGGTGTGTTAAATTGAAATTGATCATCTAATGGCAACGATGGCAATTTTAGAAACATACACCCTGTCCAAATCTAAGGAATTCCAAAATTTGGCTAAAAATCCTGGTATAGTACCTCTTGGCCCGATCATCAATCCTGTGACAGTTATACTATCTAGTTGGTATTTATCTTTGTAATAGTCAATTGTTGGGTCATATATGGCTTTCTTTTCAGAGTCAACTTCCTCAGGTTGGCCACTATGAGTCTCAAAATGAATTGTGGGATCTAATATCATACCTATTTTAGAAGATGGTCTAAATGCAATAATATCTATTCGTCTGTTACTCCCATTAGTGGCCACACCATGAACTACCTCATAAACTGTGTACCCAAAATCTCGCAAGTACTCATTTCTGTTAGAGGCTGAGTCGATCACAGGACCATGGTGCCACCTGAAGGTTTGTGTCAGTTTCAAAATCCTGACCCCACCGGGACTCAAACCCTCGAACTTCCGGTTAGTTACAAGTATATAAAATTCCAAATTAAGGCTCCCACTTTTTCTAGACAATCGGCACTTGATATCTGCCAGCTTGTCATCCCGGCGTGAAGGCACCTTTACCCCCAGAACAAGCATCTGGTACTAATTTCCGTTAGAGGCTAAGTAGACCCCAGGACTATAGTGCCATCAGAAGGTTTGGATTAGTTTAAAAATCCTGACCCAACCGGGACTCAAACCCTCGAACTTCCGGTTAGTTACAAGTATATAAAATTATAAATTAAGGCTCCCACTTTTTTCTAGACAATCGGCACTTGATGTCAGCCGGTTTGTCATCCCTGCGTGAAGGCATCTTTACCCCCAGAACAAGCATCTGGTACTAATTTCCGTTAGAGGCTGAGTAGATCCCAGGACTATAGTGCCATCAGAAGGTTTGGGTAGTTTGAAAATCATGAGCCCACCGGGACCCGAACCCTGATCTTCTGATTAGTTACAAGCATAGAAAAATCCCAAGTTATATAAAAAAATTCGAAAGCAATCCAATTTTCTTTATAAATAAAGAAAATTTGTACAGTTGAATAAAAATAAAATAAGAATGGTTACAATTTGATACAGAGAAGGAATTCCATACGGAATAGTTCTCTTAGATTCGAAGAATGAAATTGAATTGGCTTATTCAATTGAATTCGTGAAAACTGACTAGCAATGAGGCAAGGAGCTCGTCTCTTTGCACTACTTTCTGAAAAGAATATGAAACAGACTCTCATTGTGCAAAAATAGTTTCATAAATGAAAATAAATGTATTACAAAGTTTAAAAAATGTGCAATTTATTTATGACATTTTTCGATGAGAGGGATTAATTTAATTTAATCTTTCAGGAAATTTCTACATGATTTACTGAAGTTAATTTGTTCTTTCTTCAACTTTTAAAATATATTTATCTTAAGTAATGCCACGAGTGATTTCCAATTTATCTAGAGAATTTGGAAACCAAGAGTGGCATTTGTTAGGACTATTTAACGAATCAAATTAAGCTGTTTACTCACAAATCATTGTTTAACTATAGTTATTTTAAAATATTCACATATTTAATGTAAACGGCGATGTTTGAAAACAAATCAGAAATGTGAGGTTATGTTCATTCACTGCTGCTTGATCATATTATTTATTGCCAAATAAGATCGCAATATTGTAAGAGTGCACCCAAGTGGAGAAATAATGAAACACATCAAACTATGTATCATAATCAACATTACGGGTTATTCATTTATTTTTTTTAGTAAACAACTCAGTAAAATCAAGGAATGTGTTCATTATTTGCTATATTCAATGTATTTGTTGGAGAAAATAATGCTTTGACCTGTTCAGAACATTAAAAAGGAGGAGCTATCTTTATCACAAAAGCAGAAGATGATAAAGAGAAATCGATAAAGAGCGAGGTGAAACACGACTGCCATTGGTTGTAAAACAACATTCATTGAAACGTGATTGGTCATTGACTAGCATTTGTGGCATGAGTTAAATAGTCAACATAAATATCATTTAAAATGAAACTTCATCAATTGCATGCCAAAACCAACTTTAAATTTCTCCCATAGAAACGTTATGATATGCCAAGGCCGTGTCCAAATACAGGCCAATTAAAAAAGAAGAAACAAACTTCAAACATTTATTTCTTCCATACTACAAAAAAAAGTAGAAACACAATTCCAACGTTCCTAGAAACAAAAAAAAGTTGAAGTTCCGATGATGACCGCAATGGTGCTGTTGCTTGAAGTTGTAATCATAGTAGCACATAGAAAACATACCAACGAGGATAAATGTACTGGAGGAAATTGCAATTTTAGAGAAATCCATAGCAACCTGATTTTGAATGAGGACGTACTCAGTTCACACAATCCTCTATACAAAAAAATTACAACTAAGTCAGTGCTTCAACGAGAGTCAACGAACAGAGACCTACTTCGTTCTGCTGATGATGGAACTAGTCCCGAAAGGCCTACAGAGTGTTAAAACTTTTTAAGTTGAGGAGACAGATCTATAAGGTGACTATTTTATAGTTTTATTCATAAATGTTAATATAGTTGCATTGGCGCTGTTAAATTGGAAGAGGAGGAGCAGAAGATCACCTTCATCGTCGGTGGCCGCCCAGATCACCAGACCTAACCCCGTGTGACTTTTATCTGTGCATTACGCAAAAAGACCGCGTTTTTATCCCCTTTCTGCCTGACACTGTTGAAAATCTGCGACATCCAAAGCTGTGAAGTAGATAACTAGAGACCAGCTGATTCATGTGTGACAAGAATCTGAGCCACCGTTTTGATATTTGTCGTGTAACACATGGTGCTCATATTGAATGCATAGAATAGTGAAATTTGAACTTTTCTCCTTCCGGGAACGTTAGAATTGTGTTTATGTATTTTTTTATTTTGGAAGAAATAAATGTTTGAAGCCTGTTCCTTGTTTTTGAGTAGCCCTTTATTATGGGCTGCTTTTAATTGCAAGGCATTAAAGTCCAGTGCCAAATTTCTCATTTAAACTACAGGGATATAATACAACTCCTCAGTGGATATATTTTGGATAATCCTAACTACTTGCCGTCCACGCTGCATCCGCCTTACTTCCCTACGCTCTAAAGTCATGCAGGAAGTCCATCTGCTATGCGCAGCGGTTTGCCATTGCTGGATTCTGGCTTCGATTTCTGTATCTTACAGTTAAAAACGGCAGATCATTTATTTTTGACACGACCTTGGTACCTCATAACGCTTATGTGGGAGAAATTTCAATGTAGATTTAGGCATGTAATGGTTGTCAGTTCCCTTGTTAGTATTTCATAGATTCCTTCGTTGTAACGTCGTTGCCTCATACGTAACGGATCCGGATTCGATCCCCGATCGGGAAAAAAAATTCCTGGATTGAGTTTTTTCATACTTTTTCCTCGCCTACAAGAAATATAGGGAATCTTTAAGGCCCAAATGGTTCCCGATTTACAGTGAGCAACAATATATATTGTCTCAGAAAGAAAAATATGTGATTATGAATATATAACGATAGAAGCGAAAGTTTTAAAACGAATATATTATCCAACGTAAGTATTTGTCTTATGTTGAGAAGAAGAGAATTTATACTTAAATGTTTACTCAAAGTATGTAAGCCTTTAGAAGCGTGTAGCACAGAGAGACGTTATAAACAAACAGGTAGGGGATATAAATCACCTTGCAGTTATATTACCAGTCTCACACAACATCTTATTTATAGCTCCTTGAAACAGCACAATCACCGCCACCTGACGACACTAAACTATTACTTCCACAGCTTTCTTAATATCCATTTTTTAACGTATCTCACTTTTATAGGGCCGTTAAGGGTTACAACTAGGGCTAGGATTTTTATGTACTTTTAAGTTAGATTGCTACATAGTATAATGAGAAGTTAGACTTATGACTGTCTTTTGTTTCGGTTTCACATACAAACAGTTGAAAATCACAGTGTCCCATTCAAACTTCCCACATTTTAATTATTCATAACTCTCAAAGTATGTGGAATTATGAAATGAAGTTGGTATTAAAAGAAAGATAAACTCAAAGAATTTTTGTTTTCATTGTTGCAGTTAATTCATCTGTCGCATGTTGAACAATAATGACATAAAACAAAATGGAGACTCCTCAGCAACAAGCACAAGCTGTTTTCTGGTATGCAGAGACGAAGTCAATAATTATAGTGCAAAGAAATTACCGGAGAGAATATGGAGGAAATGCACCTGATGTAAAGAACATTAAGGCATGGCGTGAGACGTTTCTGGTGACTGGAAGGGTTAAAAACGAATCAGGAGGTGCTCGTACACGTGTTTCAATAGAAAAGATTGAAGAAATTAGAGCAGGATTTCAGAGAAGTTCACAAAAATCAGTGTGTGGCAATGAAAATTCTTTGAGTTTCTGTTTCGTTTAATACCAACCTCATTTCATAATTCCGCATACTTTGTTGGTTATGATTAATTAAAATGTGGGAGGATTGAAATGGACACCTGTATTATGAGAAGTACGATTTCTGACTGTCTTTTATCTTTGTTTCACACACAAACAGATGAATAGCATATACTATCTGCATTGCAATCTTATCTTTTATTACATAAAATTCCTAGATCTAGTTATAACACCAGTCTCTATTCTCAAATTATTTTCGTGTGCCATTTTCTAAAAAAAAATACTAAGTAAACTTGTTACAAATGCTACAGTTCCCTCAGCCTAATATCTATAACTAACTCACTGGCACTATCGAGCCCGTAGGTTCATGGCCGCGCGGACATAAGTTCTCCATAGATCCCTATCCTGAGTTAATGTTTTCCAATCATCCCCTGTATAATCCACTTCCCTCAAATCATAGTTTATGTTATTCTCCCACCTCATTCTTGATCTACCAACTGGGCGTTTTCCCTCTGGTTTTCCTACAAGAAGCTTCCATGCACGTCTTTCATTCCCTATTCGTGTCACAGGTCCTGCCCATCGCAGTCTACGACACTTAACTGTTCTCATTATATCTGCTTTGGCATGGTTCCTTGAAGTAGTCCCCGCCCAGAGAACCGAAAGTGGGACTATTTGACCTCCGGAACTCAGCCTAATCTATAATATTTTTTTGTCTAATGCCACCATGTTTTCTTTTATCGCACTTCTGTTTTTCTCCCCCTGGCATTGGGGGAATTGTAATCCATTTCATAGGTTGGAGCACCTTGAAGGCGGAGTTACGTTACTCTAATAATATGATGGATGATAATAAACGATAATGAAGAGCCAGGAGACTCCTAACCTAAATTTCTGATCATGGGTGACCATAGGAATAATTACCTTTAAGTAAAAATTCCTATGGTTTGACCGGAAATCGAACCGGAGACCTCTTGAATTGAAGTTAGAAACGTTAACTACTAGATCGTGAGGCTGGTAAGTGAGCAAAATTAGTTAAATGAATGATTATGTCTGATGATTGACATGGGGAATTGGCTTGTACTTCAAAAATGGAGAGGATCAACTATAATAAAAAGGAAGAGAAATAAGAATTATGTTTGGTTTATAATATTTTTTAAAGAAACATAAACTAAATTTCCTATGATACTAGATAATTTTCCCAGATTTGAAAATATATAAAAAATCTACCGGTAACTTTACTAATTTCAGACATTTTATTAATAAAATGACACCTTGAATTGAAAAAACAAACCCAAATCCCGTAACACAAACAGGTGTTTTTTTATATTACTTACTTACTTACTCACTGGCACTATCGAACCCGTAGGTTCATGGCCGCACGGACATAAGCTCTCCATACATCCCTATCCTGAGCTAATGCTTTCCAATCATTCCCTGTATAATCTACTTCCCTCAAATCATAATTAATGTTGTTCTCCCACCTCATTCTTGGTCTACCAACTGGGCGTTTTCCTTCTGGCTTTCCTACAAGTTTTATATTAAAGTAAGTTATCTTTTAAAAGAAATCTAAATTCACATTTGCTCTAACCTCGACTTCATCATTACCCAGGGTAAGATACATACATTAATTGGTGTTTCTCTTATAATTTATAATCCTTATATTATTATTATTATTATCATCATCATCATAATTATTATTATTATTATTATTATTATTATTATCATCGTATAAAATATTGTTTGTACATGAAATTTACATTGCAACATTTAATATATATTTAATTCTTTATAATTAGCATAGTGTATGTATAATCTATATTGTCAAATATATACATACATGGTCCACCGCTGTGGTCTCAAGGTAGCATGCTGCTTGTCACACAGGGGGCCCGGGTTCGATTCCCGGTCGGGAGAGGCTCCTGGGTGAGGTTTCTTTCGGGGTTTTTCCTCACCTGTAAAACAAATGTCAGCAAACGTAGGGCCCAACAGTCCCCGAAAATCATCCGGCCATCACCGTCATTATCATCATCATCCTTCACCGGCGTGGAAAGCAACGGGAAGCTACCACACCTATAATTCCTTATTAAGCTGCAAGCATAGCATGAAAATAGTATGATTGCAGTTAAAGACCTGCCCTCGGGCAGAATTACTATGGATATACCTACTTGTAATTTGTGCTGGTTGAGTGGAAGAGAAGGCCTTATGGCCTTAACTCTGCAAGAATAAATAAAATATTATTATTATTATTATTATTATTATTATTATTATTATATTATTGTCCACCGCTGTGGTCTCGAGGTAGAGTGCTGTCTTGTCACGCTGCGCGCTCGAGTTCGATCCCCGGTCGGGGCAGTTTCTCTGGGTGAGGTTTTTATCGGGGTTTTCCTCACCTGTAAGACAAATGTCAGGAAAAGTTTAAGGCTCAAACGGTCCCCGAAATCATATGGCCATCATCATTATCCTTATCATCATCATCCTTCACTGGTGAGGAAAGCAACGGGAAGCTACCACACCTATAATTCCCTAGTAAAGCTGCAAAGCGTAGCATGAAAATGCTATGATTGCAGTAAAAGACCTGCCCTCGGGCAGAATTACTATGGATATACCTACTTGTAATTTGTGCTGGTTGAGTGGAAGAGAAGGCCTTATGGCCTTAACTCTGCCAGAATTAATAAAATAGTATTATATTACATTATTATTATATTATATTATATTATATTATTATTATTATTATTATCCTAATTGTAGATCTAGATGTTACAGAACTAAACGCGATTAGAAATATATATAAATATAAAAAATTAAACGGTTATCTCTGATCTTTCCGTGAATGCAACAATTACTGTTTTATTAAAACCCTTGGGACATAAATTTAATGACGAATGTTACAAGGTTTTTAATTAACATTTATAACCCTCGTAGGCTACTGTGTTCATATATCGATGTTTTATAACTGTAACTTCAAAGCAGTTGATAGCTTTTTTACTTGTATGTTTTAAACAAAATACCTGCCCTTTATATCGACTGTTTCAAAGATGCTAAAATGTGAAATTTACGCAAGAGGTATCACAATAATACATTATGATTCAAGAATGGAATATATTTTTACATACGAGTTTAAATGCTACTCTAAAATCCGGAGGTGAAATTTTGATTTTAAATAAAATAAATTCTCAGCAAAATGCGCTTCTTATAATCACTGTTAGGAATTAATAGACTGGATCACCTAAGGAACACATAAGAGAAAAACTGAGTACAAAGTTTAAATGGAGATAATGAAAGATACCAACGGAACTTATCCTGAATCTTATTAATGTTGTACATGGTCTTTATAGGAAGCCAGATATAATAAGAACAGATAAGTCTCGTAGACTTCGATGGGCAGGACATGTGGCACGAATGGGAAATGAAAGACATGCATGGAAGCTTCTTGTAGGAAAACAAGAGGGAAATCGCCCAGTTGGTAAACCAAGAATGAGGTGGGAGAATAACATTAACTATGATTTGGGGGAAGTAGATTATACAGGGAATGAATGGAAAACATTAGCTCAGAATAGGGATACCAGAACAAGTGGATGAATAATTTGCGACGAATGAGTTCAGGTGGTGTTCCCAAAGCCATACTTCGTTTTTGTCCAACAGGGAAGAGATCTCTGGGACGTCCAGGGAAACGCTGGATACAGAATTCAGCAGGGAGATTGTAACAGGCCTATAGGCATAAGACTTCTTTGGATGAAGAAGAAGAGTTTTAAATATTTGGGCGGGATATTGACTTCAATATGGAAAGAGATATTGATTCCAAAGTAAATAAATTTCAGACGGTATGTGGAACAACACAGAGAACGTTCAAAAATGAAATTAAAAATGAAACAAAAATAAAAATGTATAATGTTATGGAAATTCCCACAATATTGTATGGATGTGAAACTTGGACTCCAATGAAAAAATAGAAAGATAGAATACAGACGGCGCAGATGAGGTTAAAAGTAAAATTAAGATAAAAGGATGTACAAAACTTGGTAGAATTATAAATGATGATATAAGAGAAGAATTAAATGTGCAACCTTCTATGGATAAAGTCAAGAATTATAGACAAGAGTGGATTGATCACATGAATGGAATGAGTAAGGAGAGATTTCCATCCTTAGCAAGAAATTATCAAGCAAGAGGAAGACATGATGTCAGAAGACCTAGAAATCGTTGGGCTGATGAATTATGAAGTCAGAAGTCCTTGGACTGACGATGATAAGTTTTATTACAATATTCAATATAGAGCAAATTTTATTATTTATACAGAATTGTTATATCCCCAGGTTTCAATTATAAGAAATGTTTGTACCTTATATAACACAGTCTTCTTCAACTATTATATTTTCTCTTATAATCTTCGTTATGTTATTAGAATTCAAAGCTTTTCGAACAAATGTTTCTTCTTCAGGAATTTTCTTAATACTGAAATTATTTATATATTTTATACAGGTATTGGTTGTTAGGTGTATTTTCATTTAATAAACGTTTAATTTATGCTTCCTTGATAATTACAACTTCTTCCAAAATATACCTTCTTGTCTATTGTTTTTAATTAATATTTTGGAAGAAATTGAAATTATCAAGGAAGCACAAAATAAAAATGTATTAAATTAAAATACACCTAACAACCAAAGCCCTCTGTATAAAATATAATAAATAATTCCAGCATCAACAGCTCCTTTCAAAAATGTTAAATTGAAAATATGTAAAACAGTTATTCTCCCAGTTATATTATATGGATGCGAAACATAGACTCTTACTTTAAGGGAGGAAAGAAGATTACTAGTATTTGAGAATAAAGTTCTTAGGAAAATGTTTGGGCCAAAAAGAGATGAACAGACAGGTGAATGAAGTAAACTACTTAACAGTGAACTAACGTAGACTGCGATAGGCAGGACATGTGGCACGTATGGGGGACGAAAGAGATGCATTGTAGCTTCTTGTATGAAAACCAGAGGAAAAACGACCAGTAGGTAGATCAAGAATGAGGTAAGAAAATAACATTATCCATGATTTGAGGGAAGTAGATTATACAGGGGATGATTGGAAAATATTAGCTCAGGATAGGGATGTATGGATAGCTTATTCCTGAAGATGAAGCATGTCTTCGAAAAGCTTTGAATTTTAATAATATAACGAAGATTATACAGAAAATATTGTAGTTGAGAAAGACTGTGTTATATAAGGTACAAAAATGTTTATAATTTAAATATATTTTTAACCTCAAAGGTGTTCAAACATGATTATTAGAAGTGTAGATCCCCAGGTTGGCACACATGTATAGTATCTGTGTAAATTGAATCACCCTCAGCATCCTTCCCACTTGTTGCTGTTATGTTAATTACGTTCTCTGTGCTCCAGGAACACTAATTACCAACAGCGCAACAGTTAATTTCCTTCAAGTTCTCAATAACATTCATCCTAATTGTTAAAATATGCATGCAATTATTTTAAAAAGCCATTTTAAAACAATGTAATTTAACGTAATATATTTTTTAATAAAACAGTGCTAATTAAACGAGTTTCCTCATTGAACAAACTCTAAATTCTGAGAAAATATGACGTTTTTGAAATTAAAGTTTTTCATTCGATTTTTAATTGTATATTATTCGTAAATAAATATATAACTTATGTTTTGCCCTATGAAATAAAACTCTTCCTATCCTCACTGAAAACACACCCTCTTACCTCAAAAATTTATATTTATTAGAATCTTGCCCACATTTTCAAAAGCACAGGAACGGATTATAAATAAGAAACTTTCCGAGTATCTAAATGATTCTTGGCCCTACCAATCAGTATTTTGGACTGATTAAATTACGACATCCATATTATTTAACATTACTAAGGACATACGTAATGCTATGGATAAGAGTAAAATAACTATTCTAACTCTATTTGAGTTTTCCAGAGCTTTCGACACAGTTAATATAAGTGTTTCACTGTATAATTTCCAGTTATATATTTTTATTCGATCCAGTGATTCCACTCACTGGCCGCCAAATGTGATTTGTTATAGATACCGTAATCGTTTTCTTCATGGAAGTCAGTTGAATGGAAAATACCACAGGGGTTGGTAATAGGTCCAATTTTATTTTTTATATTCTAAAAAATCAGTAGGCCTATGCTAATAGAATGTTACATTTATGTTGCATCTATTATAAAAAGACAATTATATATTGACAGAACCTTTAAATTTATTAAGAATTTACCTTGTGATTTTCGAACATAGAGTTTTTCTTCATTTTTGATACCAAAGGGCCAAAATAATTTTCAAGAGTAAGCATCTATAGCCTACTAGAATCCCAATATAGATTAAATTAAGCATTAGATCAGTATTACCAAACTGTTGAAGGTGTGATGCGAACTTTTATCCACTATAATAAGAAATTGTCAATTTTAAGTAAGGCGTAATTAAGATTAATAGAGCAACAGACCTATTTTTAAGGGGATTAACATTATGATGTGCTCTGTTGAGTTTAGGCCCGTCTTGGATGCAGAGTGATTAGAAAAAGATTGCGGAACACCGCTTTAGATTCTTATTGAACTGGGGGACTCAAACAGAGTCTTCATGTAAATAGATTAAGGAAAAATTATGATTTCATAATTTTAAATGTTGTCATCCTGACAACACTAGGAACGTTACAATGTCAGATGTCTTTAAATTTGGACCTATACATATAGGCCTATGAGTAAATCCTAACTTTGTTCTATTAATAATACATTGTTGGGCTGGCTTTCGTATTTCGCGAGCGACGGAGATAATCTGGTCTCGCTTTGTATAGAAGGATATGCGTGAGCTGCGACTCACCAGTAGGTGAGGCGAGCTGAAAAAATCCACATGAGTCTACATTTCCATTCTAGAAGAATCGACCTCTCGGACATTCTATTTGAGATGGATCCAGACAGGGATTCCAGATAATCGCATAGTAAAGGTGTTCGAGCTTGCGACGAGTAAGTCTGTCGCGAGGGCCAAAAGGATTGAAGCTGTGGACGGGTGAAGTATCCAAGTACGAAGACAATTACCGGTAAATGATTTGAGCGAAGATATCAATGGGCGTGAAGAACTGAATTATAAAATAAACTGTGAAGAAGAGACTCTCATATCAGAAAAATTACATGTGTGTTTACAGTAAAGTGTTGATACAGAAATAAAGCAAATTTGTAAATTTTGTGTAAATATTTATGTTGAATTAAAAAAATTCCACCTGCATCCTACGCTATTACCATCTGCGAGAATAATTTAAGAAACTATCCCAACTAACACATTTACAGCAAATAATGCTAAATTTGAGCATATAGCAAAGGATATGTAGCCTCACAAAAAAAATAAAAACAAATCTTGTGGAATAAAAAACAATACCTGCAGCGAATTAAATAAACTGATCCAAAACAAAAAAAATATAACACATCGCATTTAAAACACAAAAATGATCATGGTTTGGACACGTAATTCGTATGGGGAATGACACATAGTCAAAAAAATCTTAAAACTGGAGACCCATAATTATTAAATCAGTTACAGACCCAAATATAGATGAAGCGATGGAATACACCGTGTCCCATTCAAACCTCCCACACTTTAATTAATCATGACTCTTAAAGTATGGGAATTATGAAATCAGGTTGGTATTAAAAGAAAGAGAAACTCAAATAATTTTTGTTTTCTTTGTTGCAGTTAATTCATCTGTTGCATGTTGGACAATAATGACATAAAACAAAATGGCGAACACAAACTGTTTTCTCGTATGCAGAGACGCAGTCAATAATTATAGTGCAAATAAATTACCGGAGAGAATATGGAGGAAATGCACCTGATGGGAAGGCCATTTAGGCATGGCTTGGGAAGTTTCTGGTGACCGGAAGTGTTAAAAAAGAATGAGGAGATGCTCGCACACGTGTTTCAGAAGTAAAAATTGAAGAAATGGTGTACATATAAAGGTGTTTTAATGTGTGGCAATGAAAATTCTTTGAGTTTCTGTTTCGTTTAATATCAACCTCATTTCATAATTCCGCATACTTTGTTAGTTATGGTTAATTAAAATGTGGGAGGTTGGAATGGGACACCCTGTATTACAAAACAAGGAGCTGAGAGCTCATGGAAACAATATACACAAGATCGTAATAGATGGAATATAATTGTTGAGAAGAACAAAACTACATTGAAGTTTTTAGTGACTGAAGCAGGATTCACCCTTGAAAACGTTTCAGAAAATCAATCAATGGTAATCAAAATATATTTCATTTCTGTGTTTGTTTGTAAATCTGTATTATATTTTGTCTTCTACAGATCATTTTATCTGTACTTATTTTCATGTTATTCAAAGACATATCTAGATATCAGTTCCAAAGTAAATTGACAAAAAAATAAAAGACTGAAGCTTTTCCATTACCGCACTCAGCTCTAGGTATCATTTCAAAGTTTCAAAGGAATTTTTATTCTATTTTTCACTTTCCTTTCTTGATTTTCAGATGTACTCGTGTGTGAAAATCAATGAGAAACTGGTTCCAAATGAGAGGGCATTTTACTTTTTATTCTTTTTAGAAGCCCTTTCAACTGTCATGCACATAAGAATCATTACCATTCTATTATTTGCAAGTGGCTTCTGAAACTAAGAATCCATTACGATTATAAAAATCCCTCTTCATATTGCCAAGTCGAAGCACTTCCACACTTAAAAAATCATTTTTTTACTATCTATTAACACACACACACACCCACATATGTATATATATGGTATGATAAGAAAAATAAATGCCTGGACGGGATTCGAACCCGGATCTCTGAGTCTGTACCTCAGCGTGATATCCATTACACTACCAGGCGAATCCAATTCAAACACTTATTTTTCTTATATATGTATTATATTCTCCATTATTACTAGATGTCGCGAGAACTCAGTCTTCACTGTCATCTAGTAGCTGACTATAACAAGTAAGCAAATTAAAGAGAATATTTATTTTACTTTATAGCAGTGACGCTTTATCAATATATATATGTATATTATGTGTGTGTGTGTGTGCGTGTATGTATGTGTGTGTTAGTAGATAGTAAAAAATTTGAATTTTTAACTGTCGAAGATTACCAAGAGCAGCATTCAACTACAAGCCAAGAGGTTCAAGGAATGTAGGAAGGCCTGTGAAAAGATGGACAGAACAACTGTGAGGCGGAACAGGCAATTTGCCTAGCCCGTGAAGTGAAGAAGAAGAAAAAGAAGTTCCTCGACTTGGCAATATGAAGAGGTTTTTATAAACGTAATGTATTCTTAGTTTCACAAGCCACTTGCAAATAATATATATATATATATATATATATATATATATGGTATAAGAAAAATAAATGCCTGCACGGGATTCGAACCCGGATCTCTGAGTTTGTACCTCAGTGTGATATCCATTACACTACCAGGTGAATCCAATTCAAACATTTATTTTTCTTATATAGGCCTATGTATTATATTCTCCATTATCACTAGATGTCGCGAGAACTCGGTCTTCACTGCCATCTAGTAGCTGACTATAACAAGTAAGCAAATTAAAGAGAACATTTTTACTTTATAGCAGTGACGCTTTATATATATATATATATATATAGTGGGAAGTTCGGGTAATGTGGACCCTTCTGTTTGAGTAGACCCTGTTAACATCTTCTTTAATTGGTGCTGCCTTCGAACAGAACATATTTTAACTTCTTCCCCTCATCAACTTTGACGGGTTCAAGGCCAGTTTCTTTTTTTCTTCCTGCGATGAAGGGTTTATTTGTGATATTTATGAAAATGACCATTTTAAAAGGTTTTCAAGCTAAGAATCAATTCTTAATTTCTACTATTGGATATTACAAATTACGAAACAAACTCCTAAATGTATTATATTACGTAGATGCTGTTTTAATATACTGATGGGCTTGGTTTGATATTATGTGACATGGTGTGTATAAAATAATTAAACATAACAAAGGAATTCGGTTAATGTGAAACCTCGGGTCCACTTTACATAAATACGTATTTTTTATCAATGAGGATGCTATCTGTAAAAAACCATTCACTTAATCAATTTTATTTAATATCCTTCTAATTTTACTAAACCCAAAGACCATCGCTTTCTGCAGTCGAATGACATGTGATTGTTATAATCAACAATTTTTCAAAACATTAAATAAATATGAACGCTTTTTAATTATGATCAGTCGTAAATGTTTTCAGATTAATCTGTGTCTGTGTGTATAAATTAATAGAGTAAATAAACTTAAAAATAGACTAATAACTAAAAGGTGGACTCTGGGGTCCACTTTATCTGAATATGGAGGTTAAAGTGGATCATTCTTGTAATATAAAAACGTTTATAAATTATGACGATGTTTCCATATTTGAATAAAATAACAAGCTATTTCATTAGTGTTATTTTATTCAAATATGGAAACGTCTTCATAATTTATAAACTTTTTTACATTACACGAAAGGTCCACTTTATCCTCCATAATGGGGTAAAGTGAACCCCAAGATCTATGTTCGAGTTTATTTACTCTATTTATTTATAGAGAGAGGAAAAAATTAAAAAGAAAATATTTAAGACTGATTGTAATTAAAAAGCATTGATATTTGTTTAATTTTTTGAAAAATTATTGTTGATTATAACATTCACACGCCATTCAACTGCAGAAAGTGACGGTCTTTGGGTTTAGTAAAATTACAAGGATATTAAATAAAATTAATTAAGTGCATGGTTTTACAGATAACATCCCCATTGATAAAATATACGTATTCATGTAAAGGAGATCCAGGACCATTTTAACCGCCTCGTGGACGGTCCACATTAACCGAATTGCTGTCTTATGCTTCATTATTTTTATAAATTCTGTCTTCAAGCTACAGTTAGTCCAAAAACATTCAAGACTACAAGTATATAAAACACTGGCTCTTCCAACTCCTTTGTATGGTAGCGAAGTATGGACATTGAAACAGAAGGATATACAGAGACATAGATCTGCTGAAAAGAGATACCTTCGGAGGACTTCAGGATACACACTACTAGATCACAAAAAAATGAAGACATCTTAGAAGAATTACTAATGGAACCTTTAGAAAACAAAATTTCTGATTATAAGTCAAGATGGATGCAACATGTTCATCGAATGGAAGATCACAGGATACCCAAACAAATGTTAAGATATCAACCTGCAGAAAGAAGAAGACCAGGACGTCCACTCAAAAGACTTCTGGATGGTGTTTCTCTTGAGCCGAAACAGGTCAACAAATGACCTAAATTCGTGGATGTACGATGATGATGATTATTTTTTTATACAGCCGCCATGTCACATAATATGAAATGAAACTCATAAACATATTAAAACAGCACCAACATAATATAATATTTTGAGGAGTTTTTTCAACATTTGTAATATTCATCATCATCATCATCATGAACAAATTCGTTTTAGGCCATGTGGCCTGTACGGTAAACCTAGCGAAGATGGTCTTAATCTTTCCACCGATGTTTTGGTCTTCCTTCGTCCCTATGTCCAGTTGGGATATATTGGAATGCCAATTTTGGAAGTCTATTTCTTGCCATTCTCCTCAGATGATTTTTACATTCTTGTTGGTATCTTTGTATATCTTCATTTAAACTTGTTACTCCAAGTTTTCCTCTGATAATAGTGTTCCTTTGGTGATCCAGTCTATTAACTCCTAACAATGATCGTAAGAAGCACATTTGGCTTACTTGAAGTTTATGAGAGTTTCTTTTATTTAAAATCCAAATTTCACTTCCGTATTTTAGAGCAGCTTTTGATGTGATGTTATATAATCTTAGTTTTGTCTCTGTCCTCATCTGTTTACCAAAATGTCTTCGTATTACCCCATTCATTTTATTCTATTTTTGTAATTTTGAATCAATATATAGTATTAATTAAAGTTTAATTCTTAGCTTGAAAAACTTTTAAAATGGTAATTTTCATAAATGTCACAAATAAACACTTCATCGCACAAAGAATAAAATTAACTGGCCATGAACATGTTAAAGTTGATGAGGGGAAGACGATAAAATATTTTCTGTTAAAGAAGATATTAACAGGGTCCACTCAAACCGAAGGGTCCACATTACCAGTACTTCCTCTATACATTAGGCATTCTTACTTACTTACTTACTCACTGGCACTATCGAACCCGTAGGTTCATGGCCGCACGGACATAAGCTCTCCATACATCCCTATTCTGAGCTAATGCTTTCCAATCATTCCCTGTATAATCTACTTCCCTCAAATCATAGTTAATGTTGTTCTCCCACCTCATTCTTGGTCTACCAACTGGGCGTTTTCCTTCTGGCTTTCCTACAAGAAGTTTCCATGCAAGTCTTTCATTCCCCATACGCGCAACATGTCCTGCCAATCGCAATCTATGGGACTTAACTGTTATTATATCTGGCTTCCTATAAAGACCATGTAGTTCATTGTTATGTAGTCTTCTCCATTCACCTGTCTCTTCATCTCTCTTTGGTCCAAAAATTTTCCTAAGAACTTTATTCTCAAATACTCGTAATCTCCTTTCCTCCCTTAAAGTAAGAGTCCATGTTTCGCACCCATATAATATAACTGGTAGAATAATAGTTTTATATATTTTCAGCTTAACATTTTTTGAAAGGAGTTGGGACATCAAAAGTCTCTGCAATGCATAATAGCATGCATTTCCAGAATTGAGCCTATGTTTAATTTCTTTGTGCATCTCATTCCTATTTGTGATTATTGTTCCTAGGTATTTGAATTCAGCCAATTCCTCAAAATTTCCCTCATTTGTCATTAGCTGTCCACTTCCATTATATAATGTATTTCTACGTGTGACCATATATTTAGTTTTACTGATATTTACTTCCAGTCCTAATTTCTTAGTGTTACTCAATAGTGTGTGCGTGTTGGCCTTTAGTATCTCCTCGCTATCGGCCAGTAGTACTACATCATCAGCATAAACTAACAGATACATTAGGCATTCTTTATTATAATTCATTGTAAGTTATAAAATATTAAATATGGCGAACTTTCACTTCCAGGAATCTCATCTAGACTTTTTCCTTGAAAATCATGAGCGGATCGAACTTAGAAGAATCGAAAATTTAGTTATGTTGTCTAACTTCTGCTGGATCAATGGTAAAAAATCGGAACTTAATTTGCCAAGAAACAAAGTTCTCTCCATGCATCCCTACTGAGCTAATGTTTTCCAACAATTTCCTGTATAATTCGTCTACTTCAAATCATGGTCCATTAATTCTTCCGCCTAATTCTCGATATATTTTCAGGGCGCTTACTAACTGGTTTTCCTCAAGACGTTCCGTGTCCCTGCCTCATTCCACTTTGTGCCATATGTTCTGCCAGTGATTCCAATTTTTTTATTTAGGAATATTATACAATACAGTGTTTCTCCTACAACCTAAAGTGATCTGTCGCCAGAGATTCCTGTATATAGCATCTTCTTCCCTCAAATCTCTAGCTTCCGTACTTCTCTTCACTCCATCTATCCACCACTCTCTAGGCCTGTCTCTTCCACTTATTCAATTAGCTTTCCAATCGCGGATCTTTTTTGGTATTCACTCTTCTTCGATTCTTATGAGGTGTCCATACCATTTCAAACTTTTCTTATATTTTTATAATGTTTTTTTTTCAACTTACATAATTTCCCTTATTTTGCTGTTTCTGACCTTATCCCTTCTTGAAATTCTTGTCGATCGCCTCCAAATATCCATTTCTACTGCTAACAGTTTTTTGGTTTGTTTTCTAGTTACTGTCCATGTTTCGGACCCATATAATAAAATACTTTGTAACAGAACTTGAAATATAGTTTTCTTCGTTCTGCATATTATATTTCTATTTCAAAGCACTGAGTTCAACATATCAATGATTCTTATTCCATCAGTTATTCTTCCTTTAATTTCTGTAGTTGAATTATCATTTGATTCCAAAATACACCTCCAACAGAACATCGATACTAAGAATTGCTTATAATGTACAATCTACTAACTCTAATTTTAATGTGGCCCAACGCAGTCTTCGAGACTTCACTGCTCTTAATATGTATAACTAACTGTCACTATCGAACCCATAGGTCCATGGCCGCGCGGATATAATAAGAATCTCTGGCATGGATTCCCTGAAATAGTCCTCGTCCGGAGAACTGAATGGGCGACTAATTTACCTCCGCAAAATTTTACCCCAGTGGAACCCATGTCGCGTATCTTGATGGTTGTATTTTTACGGTGCAATATTGTCACTCTTTTGATCAAGGTAGATACTTTTTTCGTTTGGCTTATCGCCTTCAATCTGTGCGACATGGGTAATCCTTTTGGCAGGAATGCTACCGCCGGCATAGCTATCGAGGCCATTTAACCCATTCGCTTCAGGTTTAAATGCTCAATCCATTTCCCAAAAAAACTAGAACATTCAAAACAAGCAAAAGATAACGGTTCTTGAGATAACAATAAGGGTGAAGGCGAAAAAACATTCCTCTAGTATTCATAAATGTTAACAAAAGATTATCCTGCCAATGGATGTAGAAAATATTGCAAAACATATAACAGCAGAGTTCAGTGAGTGTACCTCGTCGTCTGAGTTGAATATCATTTAACTGCCGGTGAGTCTACCTCGCATTTTGAGGCGAATGGGTTAAGCACACAAGCCACTCCACCACAATAAGATAAAGGTACCATGGAGGGTTCTTAATACTTCTGGTTTCACTAAATAATATATAATGTTTCTAGTTATTTGAACACTAATATACAGGGTCATCGAAAAAGTTTGCAGCAATTTAAAAAAGTCATATGTCCCGTTGCAATTGAGATAAATTAATAGTTTGACCAGCAAACTAATCGGGAACTCATCGAGTTTGTTTAGGTGTGACTGTTTTTAAATCGTGTAATACATTCCATGTCAATGGTTGTGTCAACCGGCATAATTGTAGAATTTGGGGATCTCAACAACCCAATGACATTTGTGAGTATGTCAGAAGTTCTCCAAAAGTAAACTGTGGTGCGGTTTGATGCACGATCAGGTCATTGGCCCTTTCTTTTTTATTAAGCAGACTATCACAGGAGATGTTTACTTATACGTGCTAAAACAGTACGTTTTCCCTAAGTAGACCAAATTGAAGAAGAGAATGGCGTAACATTGTTTCAACAAGATGGCGCGCCCCCACACTTTTCCCAACAAGTTCGAGACGCACAGTATGCAAGATTCCCTGATCGGTGGATTGGTAAGTCCGGTCCTATTCAATGGCCTCCTAGAAGCCCCGACTTGACACCCCTAGACGTTTTATGGGAATACGTAAAAAACATTGTGTGCAATGAATCGATCAGAGATCTGCAACATTTAAGGCAATGGATCACCGATTCTGTTGCAACAATCACGCCTGCGATGATCCAGCGCTGTTGGACCGAAATCGACTATCGGCTGGATGTTTTCAGAGCAACCAACGGAGCGCATATAGAGACATTCTAAGGTAAGAAAAAAACTTTTTGAGTTGGTGAATTTAACAAAAATATACTCGTTTTAATATCTGAAATAGTTCCTGAGCTACGATTGTTTGTAATTTCAGCAAACGTTTTCGATGGCCCTGTATTTGCATATTGTTGTTAGGGAAATGCGTTCTGTGAATATACAATATGTGTTAATTTTAACGAGATAGGCGGGTAACAACTGATGCGGTCAGCATATAAATATTGCATTGAAGAATCTGAAATAAATTTCATCTCGGTTTTGTGGTCTGACCACTTGATACAAACCAAATTACCATTAATTATAGAGTGAAGTTTTGTGGCATCCCAACTTTGTGCACAAAACAAACTTAGAACTCATTCACAATTATATTAAAAGCCTATAGGTCATGTGGTTACAGTCTCAATTATAAAGTTCAAGTGGTCAGTATTTGATAGTCACGAACCACTTCACTAAAAAATAAACTATTTTTATTTTATAACGATGAAAATCGGTTATGTATTTGATCCATCCATCCATCTGCCCGAAGGCAGGTCCTTCACTGCAATCAGAGCATTTTCATTCTATGCTTGCAGCTTTACTAGGGAATTGTAGGTGTGGTGGCTTCCCTTTGCTTTCCACACCGGTGAAGGATGATGATGATGATAATGATGGTCATATGATTTCGGGGACCGTTTGGGCCTTAAAGTTTTCCTGACATTTGTCTTACAGGTGAGGAAAACCCCGATAAAAACCTCACCCAGAAAAACCGCCCCGACCGGGGATCGAATCTGGGCCCGCTGCGTGACAAGGCAGCTCGCTACCTCGAGACCACAGCATATATATTTGGCTAACCTTCACAACCTGTGACGCGATTTTATTAATTTCTACATAAACTCCTGACAAATTTCATTCTTAGGGTTAAATTTTTCAATATATTCCTTTGGAGAGAAATGAATGTCACCACATCTGTTGTTAAGAGGATTGAAAATCAAACGCTTAACTGATATGATCATGTACAAAGAATGGAAAATGAAAGATGGCCAAAAAAATATATACCAGTGGTCAACCCCTGGAAGAAATAAACGTGGAAGACCAAGATGGAAATGGAAAACCTACATCAGAACTATAATGGATGATAAGAATTTGGAAGAGGGAGACTGGAATGATAGAGATAAATGGAAACTGAAGACGGCAAACTTATAAGTGGGGGAAAGCCGAAGAAGAAGAAGAAGGTTTTTTTTTTCAAATTATTTACCATGTATTCATTTACAATGAATTTTACATTTTTTCTAACGATTATTTCAATATATTTTTCTATGATTCTTACCGACAAGAAGACGTAGCAGCCATATTGATTTTAACGAATTTTTTTTTTCAAATGCCCCAGGTTTGTAATTTCGACATTCCTGGTTTCTCTCCTGGCATGGCGTACTTGTAACCAACTTCTGAGGTTGGGGTGCCTGGAAGGCTGGGTTACGTTGCCCGGATGAAATGATGGGTGATGATGATGATAATGGTGCGCCAGGAGAGTCCCGAATCCTAAGCTTAGCCTTAGATGAATATGAATGATGATGATTGCGATGGCCATATGATTTCGGGGACCGTTTGGGCCTTAAAGTTTTCCTGACATTTGTCTTACAGGTGAGGAAAACCCCCGATAAAAACCTCACCCACAAAAACTGTCCCGACCGGGGATCGAACCCGGGCCCGCTGCGTGACAAAGCAGCACGCTACCCCGAGACCACAGCAGTGGACACGAATATTCTATGCAACAACAAAAGCATGTTCCAATGCAGCCAACATAACGTATGTACTAATTAACTGTACAATTATAGTTCAGAATTTCTGAACTTAATATTTATTTGTGGGGGGTTGCAGTCTTTCACAGGTTAGAGTGCTTAAATTGCGTTAGGTTAGCTTTTAGGTTCGTTAAATATCGTGTATATTTTCGCTGCATCCCGTGATTCCATGTAGCGTAAGCGCTTCGTGTTTTGTTGGCGCATGCGCATGGTGTTTGATTGGAACTTAGAAAAATGTTTCGCGTCACATGTTGTAAAGTATTTCCTAATGGTTTAATTGATTAGAACATCGAATTAGAGAAAAAATGGTTCACAATAATATACCAATGGACCAAGTACACGTATCCAATTATGTCTATCTATATCTATAATGTCATAGCCCAATGTTGAGCCATAGCCTCTCCTTTGTCAGGAGTAACTAGACCAAGTTAATTTAGTTACCTTATTTGCCCATAGATGTCATAAAATTAAAAAAGGAAACAAAACTAAAAATAATAAAATTGATTTGGTGTCTTACTTACTTACTTACTTACTTACTCACTGGCACTATCGAACCCGTAGGTTCATGGCCGCGCGGACATAAGTTCTCCATACATCCCTATTCTGAGCTAATGCTTTCCAATCATTCCCTGTATAATCTACTTACCTCAAATCATAGTTAATGTTATTCTCCCACCTCATTCTTGGTCTACCAACTGGGCGTTTTCCCTCTGGTTTTCCTACAAGAAGCTTCCATGCAAATCTTTCATTCCCCATACGTGCAACATGTCCTGCCCATCGCAGTCTACGAGACTTAACTGTTCTTATTATATCTGCTTCCTAAAAAGACCATGTAGTTCATTGTTAATAAGTCTTCTCCATTCACCTGTTTGTTCATCTCTCGTTGGTCCAAAAATCTTCCTAAGTACTATATTCTCAAATACTTGTAATTTCCTTTCCTCCCTTAAAGTAAGAGTCCATGTTTCGCACCCATATAATATAACTGGTAGAATAATAGTTTTATATATTTTCAGTTTAACGTTTTTTGAAAGGAGTTGGGGCATCAAGAGTCTCTGCAATGCATAATAGTACGCATTTCCAGAATTGAGCCTATTTTTAATTTCTTTGTGCATCTCATTCCTATTTGTGATTATTGTTCCTAGGTATTTGAATTCAGCCACTTCCTCAAAATTTTCCTCATTTGTCATGCTGTCCATTTCCATTATGTAATGTATTTCTACGTGTGGCCATATATTTAGTTTTATTGATATTTACTTCCAGGCCTAATTTCTCAGTGTTACTTAATAGTGTGTGCGTGTTGTCCTTTAGTATCTCCTCGCTATCGTCCAATACTACTATATCATCAGCATAAACTTGAGTTGGTGTCTACTTGATGAAAATCCATACTCATTAATTAAATAAAAATAAAACTTGGTTTTATTTGATTTTCATATTTATTAAAATAAAATTCAATAACAGCTGTTTCGGTACACTGTACCTTATATTTAAATTAATATTGGGAAGTAAACATTATGATATTATATCATTATAGTGAGTGGAGACCATATTTTTAACGACTCACCTCATATAATTTCAAATTTCTTTGATACCGACGGTTTCAGACATGACTGAAGAGGGACAAGATATTGGCCGAAACCGTCGGTATCAAAGAAATTTGAAATTATATGAGTGAGTCGTTAAAAATATGTTCTCCACTCACTATAACACTATACCTTCTTCAGACATGTTAACAAATTATGAATTGTGTTATTATAGTATATATCAACTGATCTAAGCAACAATTATATCTTGGTAAATATGAGAATCAAATAAAACTAAGTTTTATTTTTATTTAATTAATAAAAATAAACATGTATAAAGCTATGGCAATTCCCACAATATTTTATGGATGTGAAACTTGGGCTCCAAGGAAAAAACAGAATGATGGAATACTGTCTAATTCTCCTATTTAAGATCCTACATACCTCGATTCCCAATTATTTATCATCCCGTTTCCAGTATCTATCCTCAAACCATAACTTAAACACAAGATCACAACATAGTCTCTTACTTAATATACCGCAACATAGGACATCACATCACTCCATGTCATATACCATCTCCACTTCTCGCAACTGGAATTCCCTACCACAAGAAATAAGGGGCTGCCGGACATTGGCATCTTTTAAAAGAAATCTAAATTTATATTTGCTCTAAACTCGACTTCATTATTATCCAGTGTAAGATATATATATATATATTAATTGGTGTTTCCCGTATAATGTATCATATTTATATTATTATTATTATTATTATCGTATCATAATTGTTATTACGCTATAAAATGTTGTTTGTACATGACATTTACATTGCTACATTTAATGTATCTTTAACTGTTTATAATTAGTATAGTGTATATCTATATTTGTCGAATATTTATTTGTATTTGTGCTGGTTGAGTGGAAGAGAGGGCCTTATGGCTTTAACTCTGCCAGAATAAATAAAGTATTATTATTATTATTATTATACAGATGGCGGAGATGAGGTTCCTCAGACAAGTTAAAGGATGTATAAAAGTCGATAGAATTAGAAATGAATATGTAAGAGAGGAATTAAAAGTGCAGCCTTTATTAGATCCATCCATAGTAATTGTGCCCGAGGGCAGGTCTTTCACTGCATTTTCATGCTATGCTTTTCAGCTTTACTAGAGAAATATAGGTGTGGTAGCTTTCCGTTGCTTTCTACACCGGTGCAGGATGATGATGATGATGATGACAATGACAAGGATGATGATGATAATGGCTGAATGATTTTCGGGGACCATTGGGCCCTATGTTTCCTGACATTTGTCTTACAGGTGAGGAAAAACTCCGAAAGGGACTTCATCCTCTGCCTGTCCCGACATAGAATCGAACCCGGGTGCTCTGCGTGACAAGGCAGCACGCCACCTCAAGACCACAGCGGTGGACCTTTATGGGACTATTTAACTCATGCCCCAAATGGGAGTCAATGACCAATCACATTTCAATGATTTTTAATTTACAACCAATCACAGTCGTGTTTCGCCTAGAATATACCAACTAAAGTTTATCATAATAAATAAAGCGCCTCCTTTTTAACATTCTGAATAAGTAATAGTATTATTTTGCAGTGACTGACTCTAAGAAATACGGCTACCAGATTGTATATATAGTGCATGAATGTCAACACATAGCGCATGCGGGAGTTAATATAAAAACATTTGTAGCAATTGATTATACCACCAAAAAAAGAAACCACTGTTTGCACTTTCTTAAATGTATTTTTCCCAGGTAATAACATTCCAGAAAAATATAATTGTCATAGGACATCAGAAATGAATTAATTTACAGTTTGATGTTTCATTTTTTCTCCACTAGAGTGAATTCTTACAATACTGCGATCCTTTGGCAATAAACAATATGAACTGGTTGCAGTGATGAACAAAAGAAGCAGATGAAGCGTACCAATCGTTTCTCATTTGTTTTCAGACATCGTCGTTTACATTAAATATATAAATATTTTAAAATAACTACATTTAAATAATGGTTTGTGAGTAAACACCTTAATTTTATTCGTTAAATAGTCCTAACAAATGCCACTCTTGATTTCCAAATTTTCTAGATAAATTCACTCCTCACGAAATCATTCGTGGCATTACTTATGATAAAGTCACGAAATATAGACAAAAGTGGATTGATCACATGAATGGAATGAGTAAGGAGAGATATCCACTGCTAGCAAGAAATTATCAAGCAAGAGGAAGACTTATAAATCATTGGACTTTATGCATTATGAAATCGGAACGGGCAATTGCTTAATCCTTGGTGTGTTGGCGATGATGATGTCATGAATGGTATGCGGTCAACACACCGACTCAGTGAGACATCTAGCAATCAACTAAGGTATTACTAGGATGTTGAGATCCGGTTAATTTTGCAAAGAGGCCACTTTATTCAGGTTAATGATATTTTACGAACCTGAAAATCTTCAAACTGGGGACCCACGACTTAGAGTCCCTTCTAGAGGACTTGCTTCTTGGATTTCTCCATCTAAATCCATCGATCCTGGCCGAGTTTGAACCCGCGACCCTCGGGACCAGAGGCAAGGATCATAACAACTAGTTCACCGCAGCCGACTTTATCCAATTATTTAGGATATCAATTGGGCTATAATTTTAATTTTGAATTAAAAATAAATGATTTAATATGTTTGTAGCACATTTTAAATATGTTTTGGACCAAAGAGAGATGAACAGACAGGTGAATGTTGAAGACTGCATAACAACGAACTACATGGTCTTTATAGGAAGCCAGATATAATAAGAACAGTGAAGTTTCATAGACTGCGATGGGCAGGACATGTGGCACGAATGGGAAATGAAAGACGTGCATGGGAATTTCTTGCAGGAAACCAGAGGGAAAACGCCCAGTTGGTAGAACAAGAATAAGGTGGTAGAATAGCATTAACTATGATCTCAGGGAAGTAGATTATACAAGAAACCATTTGAAAACATTAGCTCTGGATAGGGATGTATGTAGAGCTTATGTCCGCACAGCCATGAACCTACGGATTCGATAGTGCCAGTGAGTTAGTTAGTTATGAAAAGAAAAACTCGCTTAAATACTCTGCCAAAATATATTGACTTAAGCTTTCACGGCCGGAGTTACTATGATGATCTTGTAGAAAATTTCCGGGCTTTTGAGGATGCCGAGCGCATTCTCTGGCGAAACGTCGGGGAACTACAAGCCTCAAGACCACGGCCAACAGAAGACAACTCTTGAGGATGCAGGACGCAGTCTCTGGCGAAACGTCGGGGAACTACAAGCCTCAAGACGACAACCCTTGAGGATGCCGGACGCGGTCTCTGGCGAAACGTCGGGGAACTACAAGCCTCAAGACGACAACCCTTGAGGATGCCGGACGCAGTCTCTGGCGAAACGTCGGGGAACTACAAGCCTCAAGACGACAACCCTTGAGGATGCCGGACGCAGTCTCTGGCGAAACGTCGGGGAACTACAAGCCTCAAGACTACGGCCAACAGCCCGGAAATCTTCTTCAAGATCATCATACTCTGCCAAAAGTTTACAAAGCTATGGCTGTGCCTGCAGTGTTGCAGGTGAAACTTTGACATTACCTAAAAAGAGACAGTCTACTAATACAAATTATTGAAACGAAATTTCTGAGACCAGTGGTTAACTAACAAACTTTAACTAGCTCACTGGCACTCTCGATCCCACAGGTTCGTTGCCATGCGGACATAAGGACATACCTCTCCTGAGCTGATGTTTTCCAATCATCCTCTGTACAATCTACTTCCCTCAAATCATGGTTAATGTTATTCTCCCACCTCATTCTTGGTCTTCCAACTGGGCGAGCTTCCGACCAGGGAACATTACCTGGAAGAACTCGCCACGAAGATGCCCTCCATAATTGAGTTGCCCTTCTGACAAGCGGTGTGACACCCATCGAGAAGAAATTTTTCTCACTCTTAAGTATTGGCGCAGGATGGTGGAAACACTTGGCGAACTAATCCCTAGCCCCCCTCGATGTCCTTATAGGTCAGTCGTGGATCTTCCTTAATCAGAGTATCCACTGCAGAGACTTTCCCTCTGTCACCACTGTCGTTGGCCTCCACTTCTCCCTTCATCTTTAAGCGATGTTCTCTCCCTTTTAATTCAGAAAATCAGCGGAAAACTGTTGCACGTGAAGGAGCAAGGTCCCCAAATGTTTGTGTGAGTTGCTCAAGTGTTTGCGACTCATTTAAACCGCACTTATAATCATATAAAATCATAACAAGAAAATACTCCCGCTCAAGCTCCATAGGACACGTTTGATTTCACCACGCACAGACTAGTTCACAAAGGTGCTGCTCAGAGACAACTGAAAGGAATCATTTCTACCTGCTATGGTTTTGACGATCGAGAGTTGGGCTTTCAAATGGTATATTAGTTTATTGCATTCCTGTCGCCATACTGCCGTGTCTCAAAACTTATGTACTCGTATATAAGACATTAGGTAAATATATTGACTATTTAACTCATGCCACAAATACTAGTCAATGACCAATCACGTTTCAATAAATGTTTACAACCAATGACAGTCGTGTTTCACCTCGCTCTTTATCGATTTCTCTTTATCAGCTCCTGCTTTTGTGATAAAGAAAGCTCCTCCTTTTTAATGTTCTGAACAGGTCAAAGCATTATTTTTCTCCAACAAGTACATTGAATATAGCAAATAATGAAAAGATTCCTTGATTTTACTGAGTTGTTTACTAAAAAAATGAATGAATAACCCATAATGTTGATTATGATATATAGTTTGATGTGTTTCATTATTTCTCCACTTGGGTGCACTCTTACAATATTGCGATCTTATTTGGCAATAAATAATATGATCAAGCAGCAGTGAATGAACATAACCTCACATTTCTGATTTGTTTTCAAACATCGCCGTTTACATTAAATATATAAATATTTTAAAATAACTATACTTAAACAAAGATTTGTGAGTAAACAGCTTTATTTTATTAGTTAAATAGTCCTAACAAATGCCACTCTTGATTTCCAAATTCTGTAGATAAATTCACTCGTGGCATTACTTATGACAAATCTTAATACTATTTTTATTAAATAATGAAAAAAAAATATTAATAGTTAAAAAAGTAATATTAGTGAGATGTTTCTGTTAATAATTTTCAATTTATTCATGAAAGATGGTAAAGTTTGGCAGTCTCTGACATAGGGTGGAAGAGAATTTAATGTTCTAGCAAGATAAACTGTAAAAGATTTCGAGTAATAGGTTATGTGATGAGGAGGGATACAAAGGACGATGTGCTGATGAGATCGGGTATCTAATAATACCGTAAAGTATTATTACCCTCATGAGATACAGAACTTCATAAATTTGCTGTATAAAAAAAGGGTGAATGGGAACACAAGTTTATGAAATATTACCAAATTTTCTGGAGTTTGAATTTTAATAAAAGATAGCTAGTGTCGTGAAATCAAGCAACACCACCTACTGGGTTGCTATATGCGCGCGTCGAGACGCTATATAATGTGTAGAGACGCTGGTAGCGGTCAGTGTTGCGTGTGACGTGATAGTGCTGAGTTGTGCGATATTAGCGCCAAAGTCATGACGAGCGGCGTGGAACCCAACATACAACAGGTAACATTATTTAAATCCATGTAATTACTAATTATTTTTTAAAAAATATTTCACCTTTGTTAGTAACTTAATTTTTACACAGATATCAATGTGTCGCTTTCACAACTAAAAGAGTTCTGAAAATATATTAGTTGGAATTTTAAGATGTAATCTGTAAAGAGATAGTAAAATCTAAAAAAAGTATTGGTTGTTATCAACAGGGCAATAGTATTTAAGATATTTATTTATTTATTTATTTATTTACCTGATGGTGTTAAGACCGTAAGGTCTTCTCTTCCACTTCACCAGGGTTAAATTATACATAAAATAAAAATTATGAATTATCTGCATGTTGATTAATGATACAAAATAGGCATAGGCTACATAATATAGAGTTGACAAGATAAAAAAATAGTAATACGGAGTAATAATGATAATAATGATAATAATAATGATGATAATAATAATAATAATAATAATAATAATAATAATAATAAAATAAAAATAAAATAAAAACGAAGATATAAGGACAGAACTAAATATATTTAATCTCTGTGAAAGAATAAAATATTATCAAAATGCTTATCTTCAGCACGTATTACGAATGAATGAACAGTGCATACCAAGAAGAATGTATAATTATAAACCAAATGGGAGAAGAATGTTGGGAAGACCATTGAAGAGATGGAAGGACCAATTCGAGCTATAATGAGATCGGAACAGGCCATTGGGCTTAATCCTTGTTGACGATGATGATAATTTTATACACAGATTTTCAATGTTTGCACTTCTTTCTGTGCCTAATGTTTTATTTTCCTTCTCCATTCGTCTCTATCAATCCCCTCCATTTCCTCCAGTCCTCTTGTTCTTATTCCATTTCTTATTTCTTGCATCCACTAGTTTCAAGATGTTCGTTTCCTTCTTCCTCCAGGTGGACACTATTCCAATGGTTTTCAATAATAATAATAATAATAATAATAATAATAATAATAATAATAATAATAATAATATTAATAATAATAACAATAATAATAATTAGTAATAATAACCTATAATTTCATTAAGAAATTGGCATGGTAAAGAAAGTTTAAATTATAAAGGAATAATAAAAGTATAGGACATGGAAACATGGTTGGCATATTATATTGTCAAAGGAAATATGTAGTGAGTTTTTTAACTGTTTTTGAGTCGGGCAGTCCTTGATATACGAGGGGAGAGATTTCCAGAGTCAGGTGGATGAAACAAGGAATTATTCAATATTCTGTGGAATTTAATAGTGAACATCAAATAAATAAAATTATTATTCGATAATTACATTTTTATACAAAATAAAATTGTTTTTTAGTATTAATTCCGCTAAAAGATTCAGCAATCAATCTGTGATGCAGGTCCAATTAAAATCACAGATACCACCAAATGTGATAAAAACAAGACAAAAAACATACCTAAATTGTTCCTGACACATGTTTCGCCCTTGAAAAGGGCATCATTTAGGTGTACACATCAAAAGTAAGAACATCCTGATGATGCCCTGTTTGTTGAAGGGCAAAACATGTGTCGGGATTCATTTGGGTATGTTTTTTTTGTTACTTTTACTGTATATGTTTAATCTACCGCTTTGGTCTAGGAGTAACGTCGTTGCCTTGTACGCAGCGGGCCCGAGTTCGATTCGCGATCGGGCCTAATTTCCTGGGGAATATAGTTTCCTCATCTGCAGGACAAATATTAGGAAACTTTAAGCCCCAAACGGTCTCTGAACATTATTTGGGCCATCATAAACACCGTTATTATATTAGCCATGTTTAGTATGAATGTATGTATGAACGATGTGTTCCATCTTCATGTTGTGATGTTTCGGAGGAGGTTCTGGATTGAGCTGATCGCTCATTCGGGAGTCCCTCCATGTCCTTGCGAGGTCAAAATAAATATTGCGTAACTCAAAGTTTTAAATCCCTCTCCGTACAGATCGTGCCATTGTAGGGACCGGATGACGTGTGATAGGTGAGAGCAGAAGAACATAGGGATA
The DNA here is from genome assembly GCA_030220185.1 of Diploptera punctata. Classification (NCBI taxonomy): domain Eukaryota; kingdom Metazoa; phylum Arthropoda; class Insecta; order Blattodea; family Blaberidae; genus Diploptera; species Diploptera punctata. The sequence continues at coordinate 84,826 of JASPKZ010009821.1, forward strand.
TACCTACGCGAGAGCACAAACCTTCGGCTCGATAATGCCACTGAGTTGTTTACAGCCGTGTTAGCTTAAGAAATATTAAAGGGATTACGTCAAAATCAAAACATATAGTGGTGTACCCTGACTTGCAATCTGTAATGAGATCAGTTCTACACTGCGAAGAATTGCCCATACCAAAGCCTCCAGAACATGTGACATTAGATGAAGAAAGCTCAGATTCTGATGGTGGTAAGGAAGAAGAAGAAAGAGATTTTGGTGATACTTACTTAATACTTAATACAGGCTTTCCACTTTACAGCAGTTTGCCCTTGATTCCTGCTTTCCAGAGATTCCTATCTTCCCATTGTCCATCTTCCATATCTCTCTTCATCATGGCATCATATATTCCTTCATACCATGTTCTTCTACTTCTTCCCCTTCTCCTTCTGCCTGGTACCATCCAATCCAACATCTGTTTAGGCCACTGGTCTTCCGGCATCCGTTGTACATGTCCATACCATTGTAGAGCTCTCTTTGTTATCCTATCGATACAACTTTTGAACAAAGCTGTTCATCTGAGCCTCATTTATTGACTCAAGAAGATCTGAACGATCTGATACGAGATTTAGAGTTATCCAAAAACCAGTTTCAAATGCTTGGTTCCCGGCTAAAAGGATGGAATCTTCTTCAAACCTTGAGTGATGGAGAAAAACCGATATCATATTTAAATTCAGGTGAAAAAAATACTATCTTACTTACTTTCTTACTCACTGGCACTATCGAAACCAAAGTTTCATGACCGCGCGGACATAAGCTCTCCATACATCCCTATCCTGAGCTAATGCTTTCCAATCATTCCCTGTATAATCTACTTTCCTCAAATCATAGTTAATGTTGTTCTCCCACCTCATTCTTGGTCTACCAACTGGGCGTTTTCCCTCTGGCTTTCCTACAAGAAGCTTCCATGCACGTCTATCATTCCCCATACGCGCAACATGTCCTGCCCATCGCAGTCTACGAGACTTAACTGTTCTTATTATATCTGGCTTCCTATAAAGACCATGTAGTTAATTGTTACGTAGTCTTCTCCATTCACCTGTCTGTTCATCTCTCTTTGGTCCAAAAATTTTCCTAAGAACTTTATTCTCAAATACTCGTAAACTCCTTTCCTCCCTTAAAGTAAGAGTCCATGTTTCGCACCCATATAACATAACTGGTAGAATAATAGTTTTATATATTTTCAGCTTAATGTTTTTTGAAAGGAGTTGGGACATCAAAAGTCTCTGCAATGCATAATAGCATGCATTTCCAGAATTGAGCCTATGTTTAATTTCTTTTTGCATCTCATTCCTATTTGTGATTATTGTTCCTAGGTATTTGAATTCAGCCACTTCCTCAAAATTTCCCTCATTTGTCATTAGCTGTCCATTTCCATTATATACTGAATTTCTACGTGTGACCATATATTTAGTTCTACTGATATTTACTTCCAGTCCTAATTTCTTAGTGTTACTCAATAGTGTGTGCGTGTTGGCCTTTAGTATCTCCTCGCTATCGGCCAGTAGTACTACATCATCAGCATAAACTAACAGCTTATTAATACCATTCAGTTGTAAGCCTTCCTCATTCTCTAAAGATTTAATGGCATGCTCTAGTACAAAATTAAATAGTAGAGGAGATAGTGCATCTCCTTGCTTCAACCCATTCTGGATTTCAAAAGTGTCCGAAAACTGTTTGCCTACACGCACTCGACTCTTTGAGCCATTTAGAACATTCGTATAAGTCTAACTAACTTTTTAGGAATTACGAACTCCAGCAGGATACTATATAACTTCTCCCTCTTAATTGAATCATATGCTTTTTTGAAGTCTACATATAGTTGATGTACAGTACCATTATATTCCCATTTCTTCTCTAAAATCTGTCTTAAACAGAAAATCTGATATGTTGTAGACCTGTTTCTTCTAAATGCACATTGATGATATAGTATCAGAATCACACATTTTTCTTTCTGAGACAAAAAAAAACTTTTTTTTTGTTGCTCAGATTTATTGTTCCTTGGTATCTGATTTCAGCCACTTTTTCAAAAGTTATATCATTTGTCATTAACTGTCATCAATATACAAATCAAAATGAATATATGTATGTCTGTCTGTCCTTTATAGACTTCTATACCGTTCAACCGATCTTCGTGAAAATTTTGTAGGTACAGGGTTTCTGATACGTTATCTATCATGTTCTAAAACCATTAGATGTAGGAGTTCACCTGAAACGAACATTTAAAAATTGCTCTATCAATCGCAATTTTCGATGTTTCGCAACAAAACTCGGATCATCCTATTAAAATAAACCGAGATATGTATTATCCAAAAATCAGCGAAATCCGACCATTAGAAGTGGTGGTTTACTTGAAATACGAAATTAATAAACTGCCAATACTACTGGACCGATTTTGATGAAATTGTATGTGTGTGTTAAGTGAAACTTGGGTTCCAGTGAAAAAACAGAAGGATAGAATACAGACGGCGGAGATGAGGTTCCTAAGACAAGTAAAAGGATGTACAAGACTTGATAGAAAATAAGAAATGAGGATATAAGAGAAGAATTGAAAGTACAGCCTTTATTGGATAAAGTCACGAATTACAGACAGAAATGGATTGATCACATGGATGGAATGAGTAAGGAGAGATGTCCATTGTTAGCAAGAAATTATCAAGCAAGAGGAAGACGTGATGTTGGAAGACCTAGAAGACGTTGGGCTGATGCATAATGAAGTCGGAACGGGCAATTGCCTAATCCCTGGAGTGATGATGATGATGATGTGTTTAAGTGTGTCCCTGGATGGCTTAGATTCATAATTAAAGCCTCTAAGACCATTAGGTGTAGGATTTCACCTGAAGTGAATATTTAAAATTCGCTCTAGCGGTCACAATTTTGGATGTTTCATAACGAAACACAGTATGTCCTATTAAAATAAACCGACGTAGGTATTGTCAATAAATCAGCGAAATCAGAAGTTGAGGTTTATTTGAAATCCAAAATTAAAAACTGCCTAAGCGACTGCACCGATTTGTATGAAAATTTTTATGTTAGTTTTAGTCTGTCTCTGGATGGTTTAGATTCACAATTGGACCCTCTAAAACCATTAGGTGCAGTAGTTCACATGAAGTGAAAAATTTTAAAATCGCTCTACCGGTCACAATGTTCGGTGTTCCACAACGAAACTCAGTATATCCTATTAAAATAAAACGAGGTAGATATTATCAAAAAATTAGCGAAATCCGACAATTAGAAGTGGAAGTTAACTTGAAATCCAAAATTAAAAACTGCCTAAACGACTGGACCGATTTTAATGAAATTTTGTGTGTGTATTTGAGTAGGTCCCTGGATGGTTTAGATTCACAATTGGACACGGTAGGTGGCGTTGCGATCGGATTATAGGATTTTTTTATGTCTAATGTGCAGTCATCTGCATTACCGACATATTCCGCACGACAACAACGTGAGGTCATAATTCACGCTTCTTGAGTCACAACAGACGTCAGTGAGGAGTTTTCTTGCGAACCTATTAATTAAGGAATTTTATGGTAAAAAAAGTCCATCTCTGTGGTCTCACCTGTAAGACAAATGTCAGGAAGCCCAACGGTCCCCAATAATCATCCGGCCATCATCATCATCCTTATCATTATCATCATCAACCTTCACCAGTGTGGAAAGCAACGGGAAGCTACCAAACCTACAATTCCCTAGTAAAGATGCAAAGCATAGCATGAAAATGCTATGATTGCATTGAAAGATCTGCCCTCGGGCAGAATTACTATGGATGGATGGATAGTAAAAAATTATTTTTATCGCCCGGCCATGACACGAGAATTGAACGTTCGTACAAGACAACGTCTGCCGATCCCGCTAGTTTCCATTATAAAATCTATTTCTATGTGTGAACAGATATTTAGTTTTATTGATGTTTACTTCCAGTCCCAATGTGATGTCACTCTATTGAGGGACAGAAAGTAAAGATGAATAAAACTAAATATATATGTTCACCCATAGAACAGTATATTAAGATGCGAGATTGGGAAGTGATATTTACAGAAGTGAAGAAATGTTTAAAAACTGACCGAGAGCGAGGTTTTTAATTCCCGAGATTCTGTAAAACACTTTATAAACGTGCGTTGTACATTATTTTTTGCACAATGGTGTTTTCAAAATAATAAATAAAAGTAAAATAATTACATCTTTGTTGGAATATTTGCGTTCATTATAAACAACTGACTGGGGCACGCCGTAGCGTAGTGGTTAAGGCACTGGGCTACAAGCCGGAGGGTCGAGGGTTCAAGTCCCGATGGGGTCAGGATTTTTAAACTGACCCAAACCCTCTGGCGGCACTATGGTCCTGGGGTCGACTCAGCCTCTAACTGAAATGAGTACCGGACGCTTGTTCTGGGGTAAAGGCGGCCGTCACGCTGACATAAAGTGCCGATTGTCTAGAAAAAGTGGAAGCCTTAACCTCCTACTACCCCAAGGGCCTCCGGGCCTGTTGTGGGATCACTTTACTATAATCAACTGACTAACGTTAACAGTGTGGCAAATGCTTATTACATGAGACTACGGCAGGCCGTGACACCAATCAGTATTAAAATGGCGGCAAGTACATATTAATTGTTTTGTACTGTTTTAAATAAAGTTCAGTTAATTAAAAATGCAGTGATTTGTTTCGTATAATGTATGTTAACACTACCTTTTGGATATATTTTTGTATACACATTGTACGTAGTATAGGCCTACATAAATGGTAGTGGTTTGTAAGATGTAATATTACAGTATAGTTATTTTGGTTGACAACCCCGAAATGTAGGAAGTTGAACTTTAAATCATGGTCTCCATTGCTGTAAGTACGACAAATGCAGTACCGCGCAAAAATTCGTTATACTGTATAATGGAAATGGGCATAAAGATTGATAGTTTCCATAATTCAATTAAAAATCAAGAATAAGTTAGAAACTTACATTCAAGCTTTCTTCCACTTTGATAGAGTTTTATTCTTGTAATAAATGATATCTATGAGTTCGATAGGCGCAATTTCGTTAATTGGTATTAACTTATAATTTGATTCATCTGTTCCTTGAAGTTAGAAAACAGTTCGTCCTGAATAGAACTTAATGGTAACCCAATTAAGTCACTAGCCATTTCTAACGCGAGGTTCATTGAAAGCCTGATTCTCCCGCGTATCAACTGTCAAAAGGCACGGAACTAATCCCTAGGTACCATCTTATGTTACTGTAGTGTGTTTTAATAAATAGTTTTAACTTAAAAATATTGATAAAATTGGTATTGAAATCCCGTTTAGGTAAATAGGCACAAAGTAATATATTAAAGCAGATTTAACTCTTGTTGGAAAAATCACTATGAAGTTTAATTTAGAATTTAAATTAAATTGCTTATACCTCACCTCATATCCAGTCCTATTATTATACCGGTTTCAAAATCAAGCCGTTTCATCTTCTTTAATTTGACGACTGATTTAATGTCATGGACGATATATTGAAACCGTCTAGGTTTTTAAACCGGTTTAATTAGAATTTCATTTATTTCAATACCATCACTACCATCTGCACTATTGTTTGTCCCCAATATGCATATTCGTTACATACTTTTATTTTTCCGTATATATATCCACAGTAATTCTGCTCGAGGGCAGGTCTTTCACTGCAATCATATCATTTTCATGCTATGCTTTGCAGCTTTACTAGGGAATTATAGGTGTGATAGCTTCCCTTTGCTTTCCACACCGGTGAAGGATGATGACGATGATGGCCATATGATTTCGTGACCGTTCCGGCCTTAAAGTTTTCCTGACATTTGTCTTACAGGTGTGGAAAAACCCCGATAAAAACCTCACCCCAGAAAAACTGTCCCGACCGGGATCGAACCCGGTCCCGCTGCGTGACAAGGCAGCACGCTACCTCGAGACCACAGCGGTGGACTATATATAACGTCTGGTATCAACACCAACTATGGACCACGGCCACAGAACCCGGAATCACTCAACATCATGATTACCGGCCGTGAAAGCCTGCATTCAACTATTCCCAACAAATGTTAAGGTATCAACCTGCAGGAAGAAGAAGACCAGGATGTCGACTCAAAAAACTTTTGGATGGTGTTTCTCTTGAGGTCGAAACAGGTAAAAAAATAACCTAAATTCGTGAATGTACTCTGATGATGATGATGATGAATATGTCGGTAATATAGATGACTACACATCTGACATTTAAAAAATCCTATAATCTGATCGCAGCGCCACGCGCGTCCAATTGTCAATCTAAACCATCCAGGGAAAACTCAAACAAAAAAATAAAATCAAAATCGGTGTAGTCGGGTTTTAATTTCGGGTTTCAAGTAAACCTCCGCTTCCAATTGTCAGATTTCGTAAATTTTTGGATAATATCTACCTTGGTTTATTTTAATACGATGTACTGAGTTTCGTTGTGAAACAGAAAAATGTCACCTCTAGAGCAATTTTTAATTTTCACTTCAGGTGAACTCCTACTCCTAATGGTTTTAGATAGTCCAATACTTACTTACTCACTGGCACTATCAAACCCGTAGGTTCATGGCCGCGCGGACACAAGCTCTCCATACATCCCTATCCTGAGCTAATGCTTTCCAATCATTCCCTGTATAATCTACTTCCCTCAAATCATAGTTAATGTTATTCTCCCACCTCATTCTTGGTCTACCAACTGGGCGTTTTCCCTCTGGCTTTCCTACAAGAAGTTTCCATGCAAGTCTCTCATTCCCCATACGCGCAACATGTCCTGCCCATCGCAGTCTACGGGACTTAACTGTTCTTATTATATCTGGCTTCCTATAAAGACCATGTAGTTCATTGTTATGTAAGTCTTCTCCATTCATCTGTCTGTTCATCTCTCTTTGGTCCAAAAATTTTCCTAAGTATTTTATTCTCAAATACTTGTAATCTCCTTTCCTCCCTTAAAGTAAGAGTCCATGTTTCGCACCCATATAATATGACTGGTAGAATAATATTTTCAGTTTAACGTTTTTTGAAAGGAGTTGGAACATCAAGAGTCTCTGTAATACATAATAGCACGCATTTCCAGAATTGAGCCTATGTTTAATTTCTTTGTGCATCTCATTCCTATTTGTGATTATTGTTCCTAGGTATTTTAATTCAGCCACTTCCTCCAAATTTCCCTCATTTGTCATTAGTTGTCCATTTCCATTATATAATGAATTTCTACGTGTGACCATTGTCCAATTGTGAATCTAAATCATCGAGGGACCCTATCAGACACAAACAAAAAATTCATCAAAATCAGTTTAGTTGTTTAGCAGTAGTTCAGTGACACACACACGTACAGAACAATTATATTTTTATATAATTATATTTTTAAAACGAAACATATCATTAATTGGCACATAAAACGGTAATAATATCAGGTAATTAGAATGAGATAAATCAATTGTTTATAAGAAGTCATTTGCCACTCTTCATATTAAGTGTAGCATAACTTACAGTATCATCAAAACTTTGGTTTCTAAAGTTTTGAATGTAAAAGCGATGTTAGAAACTAGCACAGCTTGTTGGCGTATTTTGGCTTGCAAATTAGAAATTACAACACGAATTCACAAGCTCATTAGGGGGCAAAGTTTACGTTCAAGTATTTGAGAGATTTGACGGTCTAACGACTTAACTACAAACCCTTATTTTTACTAAACTTCATATAAAGTTTACAACCACGTACCTTAAGCGTGTTATGATGCCCTTTTTAGTCACGTGGGGAGTGTAGTAGCAAGACTAATTCAGGAAATTAGATCTCAAACTTTTAACAAAATTTCCAACATCTATTCTCAGCAGATAAAAGCTATGAAAGAATAATAATAATAATAATAATAATAATAATAATTATTATTATTATTATTATTATAACTAACTCACTGGCACTATCGAACCCGTAGGTTTATGGCCGCGCGGATATAAGCTCTCCATATATCCCTATTCTGAGCCAATGTTTTCCAATTATCCCCTGTATAATCTACTTCCCTCAAATCATAGTTAATGCTATTCTCCCATCTCATTCTTGGTCTACCAAGTGGGCGTTTTTCCCTCTGGTTTTCCTACAAGAAGCTTCCATGCACCTCTTTTCATTCCCCATTTGTGCCATATGTCCTGCCCATCGCAGTCTACGAGACTTAACTGATCTCATTATATCTGGCTTCCTATAAAAATCATGTAATTCACTGTTATGCAGTCTTCTCCATTCACCTGTCTGAATGGATTATAATAAATAATTATTATTATTCTTGTTGTTATTGTTATCATTGAAGTTATTATTGTTATTATTATTGTTGTTGTAATTATTGTTATTATTATTGCTATTATTGTTGTTATTCTTATTGTTATTGTCATTCTTATTGTTCTTGTTGTTATTGTTGTTGTTCATGTTATTATTATTATTATTATTATTATTATTATTATTAGTATTATTGTTATTATTATTATATTGGAGTTAAGTCTCGTAAATTGCGATGAGCAGGATATGTGGCACGAATGGGGAATGAAAGAGGTGCATGGAATCTTCTTGTTGGAAAACCAAAATAAAACGACCGGTTGGTAGACCGAGAATCTTCAGACTCGGGACCCACGGGTTAAAGTTCCTCCCGAATGACTTGTTCCTTGCATTTTTCCATCCTAAAAAAAATCCATCGTTCCCGGCCGGGTTTGTGCCCGCTACCCTCGGGACCAGAGGCAAGGAGCATAATCACTGGTCACCGTTAAGAATGTTATTTTCAAATACTCGTAATCTTTTCTCCTCCCTTAAAAGAAGAGTCCATGTTTTCAAACCATATAGTATAACTGGGAGAATAAGCGTTTTATATATTTTCAATTTAACGTTTTTTGAGAGAAGTTGGGACAACAAGAGTCCCTGTAGTACATGTTAAGCATGCATTTCCAGAATTGAGCCTATGTTTAATTTCTTTGTGCATCTCATTCCTATTATTAATTGTTCCTATGTATTTGTTATAATCCTAAGAACGCTCATTATTAACATTTACTTAGAGTTAATTTGACTTAAATCCAACCCGGAAGATTTTAAGTTAAATTAAACTAACAACCTTCAAAGTTATGAATAGAGAAGCTTCTTTAAGTTTTAAGCCCTAGTAGCTTGTTACTAGCATAATTTTTGCTATACTAGCTATTGGCCTATTACGATTCGTTGTTTGAGTCCATCATATATTCATAGATGATTTCATATTAAACTATCAGTTGTACCAATAATAGTAAAATTCATGTCAAATTCCGATGTTATTTTGTGAATTATATATATATATTTCTTCTTCTTCCTTCCAAGTATTAGGCCAAGGCCTGTTACGATCCTATAGAAAATTTTCCTTATGGGAAATTCTCGTATAAGACTTGAAAGCATAAGTCCCTTCGATTGGTTGCTGGCCAAAGGAAGGCAAGACCAGTGATGGGGCTGCCATCTTATAGCCTCTGGTCAGGCTTTTCTGGAGAAGAAAAGAAAATAAAGGAAAGGAGAAATGGAAGAAAGGAAGGACTCCCTAGCCCTCGGATGCCCTAATAGCTTCGGGGTCGAAAAAACAAGAGTTAACCAAGAGAGGTTAGATAGTAAAGTTAAAAGAGCGCAAAACACAAGTTAAATTATTAAATTATATATTAAATATATATATATTTAAATTATTAAATTTAATATATATATATATATATATATATTTAACTGAAAATATATAAAACTATTATTCTACCAGATATATTATATGGATGCGAAACATGGACTCTTACTTTAAGGGAGGAAAGGAGATTAAAAGTATTTGAGAATAAAGTACTTATGAAAATTTTTGGACCAAAGAGAGATGAAGAGACAGGTGAATATAGAATACTGGCATAAACAAATGACGCTACATTGGTCTTTATAGGAAGCCAGATATAATAGGAACAGTTAAGTCTCGTAGACTGCGATGGGCAGGACATGTTGCACGTATGGGGAATGAAAGACTTGCATGGAAGCTTCTTGTAGGAAAGCCAGAGGTAAGACGCCCAGTTGGTAGACCAAGATGAGGTGGGGGAAAATAACATTAACTATGATTTGAGGGAAGTAGATTATACAGGGAATGATTGGGAAAGCATTAGCCCAGGATAGGGATGTATGGAGAGCGTATGTCCGTGCGGCCATGAACCTACGGGTTCGATAGTGCCAGTGAGTAAGTAAGTAAGTATAAATATATATATATATATATATATATATATAAATTTTTAATATAGGCTTTCCACTTTGCAGCAGTTCGCCCTTTATTTCTGCTTTCCAGAGATTCCTATCTTCCCATTGTCCCTCTTCAATACTCCTCTTCATGATTGAATCATATATTCCCTCATACCATGTTCTTCTACTTCTCCCCCTCTTCCTTCTGCCTGGCACCATCCAATCTAACACCTATTTAGGCCACTGGTCTTCCGACATCCGTTGTACATGTCCATAGCATTTGGGGTTAGGGAATTAAGAAAGTTAAAAAAGTAAATTGTACCTGTTGGTTGGTGCCGTCGTGCCTCAACGGCACCTACCAACAGGTACAATTTAATTTAACTGTCATCATATCAGTTGTAATTTTTACCAAAGCAAATCTACCCTTTAGTTATTATTATCCAGTCCACCGCTGTGGTCTCGGGGTAGCGTGCTGCCTTGTCACGCAGAGGGCCCGGGTTCGATTCCCGGTCGGGACAGTTTTTCTGGGTGAGGTTTTTATCGGGGTTTTTCCTCACCTGTAAGACAAATGTCAGGAAAAGTTATATGCCCAAACGGTCTCCGAAATCATATGGTCATCGCAATCATCATCATTCATATTCATCTTAGGTTAAGCTTAGATTAGGAACTCTCCTGGCGCACCGTTATCATCATCATCACCCATTATATCATCGGGGCAACGTAACCCTGCCTTCCAGGCGCCCGAACCTCAGAAGTGGGTTACAAATACGCCATGACAGGAGATAAACCAGGAATGTCCAAAGACAACCTGGGGCATTTGAAAAAAAAAGTTATTATCCACTTAAAAATTATCGTGTTCAGTGCTTAGGCGACATGGATGATCAGCCACCGCCTTTGATATACGGTGTATTAATTGCAAAGAATTTAATTACTAAAAGTATGACATGCTTTAGAGCATCACTATTCAAATAAGAGGAAAATACTAAAACATTGCGCTGTCTAGCATCGTCCAACAGAGATTTTTCATCCAACTGTAAAATAACATTTGACATCACAAAGAGTGTCCACTTCAGAGTATTGTAGTTCACCTTTTCCAATTAATTTGTACGGATATTCTCGTTGTCGAGTGACCGTTGTCTTGGCTGCCCGAGTGTCGAGCACTCACAACGGAAACAACGTGTTTGGCGTAGAGTGAAGTTTTTTTCACTTACTTTTTATTTGTAAGTGCTTAACATTCAAAGTAATATAGCGAGTAGAATATTTGATTGCATTCAGTAGATTGTGTACATTCATTGTGTGGATGCTGTGATTTTTTTTAACACTGGTTTAATATTTTTATTTATACACAGATTTTCAATGTTTTCACATCTTTCTGTGCCTACAGTTCCATCTTTCTTCTCCACTCGTCCCTATCCATGCCCTCCAGTCCTCGTGATCTCATTTCAGTTCTTATTTCTTGCATCCATGAGTTTTGGGGTCTTCTTTTCTTTCTTCCTCGAGGTGGATACCATTCCAATGTTTTTTCTGGGTAATCTTTCTTCATGCATTCGTCGTACTTGCCCATACCGATTTAACTACTTGTATCTTATATAGGTATAATTTACTCTTGGATAGTTAATATTCATATATTCTCTTATGATTTTATTTCTCTTTTTTTCCCCTCTAATTTTGAACATTTTGCTGCTCTCCTCAAGAAATCTATTTCCATCGACATACTTTTTTTCAAAGTTTTTGTTTGAATTTTCATGCTTCAACTCCATATGTGACAGTACTTTCTCACTATTGAATTATACATTTGTAATTTATTTTTTCTTGTTACATGTCTGTTCCATATGTCACCATTTAACATTGCTGTTTTGGCTCTACCTTTATTTATTCTATACTTAATGTCACTTTCTTGTCTATCCTCTTTATCTACTTTTACGCCCCAAACACTCAAATTCTTCACATCCTCTAATATACCCCTTCTGTTCGTCTAATATTAAATCTTCGGTTTTCTGCACCACATCCCATTTTTTTTCCATATTGGTCTAATAATTTTCTGAATATAAACTACATGCCTTCATATTCTTGTACAATTATTATCTGGTCATTCGCAAAAAGCAGTTTATATACAGGGTGCGGCATAAGTCAGTTAACCACTGCACATGGTTACAAGGGGAAAAATCAGATTGGTTGAAACTGGGGTTTGAATACTGAAATTATGTTTGAAGCAATACGAAACAACCTTGTTTGACAGAAAGATGATACCCCCATCGCATTATGGATTAAACGTCCTTGCATTTTTGGATGACCATTTTGAAGAGTGGATTGGAAGGCGTGGTAAAATATATTGTCCACCTAGATCGCCAGACCTCACACCATGTGATTTTTCAATGTGGGGAATTTTGAAGAACAAAACCACACAAACCTACGACATTTACGGGATTTGATTGAACAAGAATTTGAAAACATTTTTGATTATAATGGAAAATGTGATAACATCTGCAAATCAGTGTTAAAACGATGTCATAAATGCTTAAACAACAATGAAGGTCACTTTGAACAATTTCGGTAGCTGTATTTTCTATAGATTTTGTAAGCAACAGAAAATAATATAATAATCAATTGAATTGGCGTTTACTTGAATAAAATCCATAACTTATTCAATTGAATAGAAATAAAACTTTAAGTTTTATTTTTGTTTAATTGAATAAGAAACTAATATATTTGCATTTTCGATTAACTGACTTATGCTACACTCTGTATTGTATCTGTTGACCCGTCTTCAATTAGTACTACCATTCCTGAACCTTTTTTTCTCTAGTTTGACAATGTTCTATGTATACATTTTTTAAATAATGTGGGTGATATGCTACAACCTTGACGAAGGCTTTTGTTGTTATTTTAATTTTATATACTGCATTTTCAAACAAGTTTATTACTTTTTAATAATATTAAGTATATAAAATGTGTAGTGCTAATATTATTCGATAGTAAACAAATAGAGGCTGCAGAAATGAAGATGTTGAGAGCAATAGCAGGATACCAAAGGACCGATACAAAGAAAAACGAAGATATAAGAACAGAAATTAACATATTTAATCTCTATGAAAGAATATAAATACTATCAAAATGCCTACCTTCAGCACGTATTACGAATGAATGAACAGCGCATACCAAGAAGAATGTATAATTATAAACCAAAAGGGAGAAGATTGTTGGGAAGACCATTGAAGAGATGGAAGGACCAATTCGACCCATAATGAGATCGGAACAGGCCATTGGGCTTAATCCTCGTTGATGATGTCGATGCTAATATTATTCAACACCAGCGTTTGCCTTCGCGATTACGGAAAACCAGCGAAAAAATCTCTTAGATATATTAGTCGAACCAGGTTGATAGAACCCGGGATCTGCCTAATTCGACGAATACTGATCTCAAACACTCAATAGGTGTGGTTTCAATATATAGATATTTTAAAATAACTATAGTTAAATAATGATTTGTGAGTAAACAGCTTAATTTTATTCGTTAAATAGTCCTAACAAATGTCACTCTTGATTTCCAAATTCTCTAGATAAATTCACTCCTCACTTCGTGACTCGTGAATTTATCGATAATCTGAATATCACTCGTGACATTACTTATTGATAATGAGCTGAATAATTAAAATAGTGTGTAGTTAAATTAAATTATATTTATGACAAAAAAGTAGGCTATGTCATGTCTACATCCTTGTTAACAGTAAAAATAAAGTACAGTATATGCAAAATATTTCAGATGAAATTAGTTTGACCCAGAAACCGATAGATAAAGGAAGGTTTTACAACTGTACGTTCTGAAACTTACATGTACAATAACCCGAACCCTCTGTAGAGTGTACGATACGATTTTAAAAATAATAAGCTATAATAAAACTATTAAAACAATATTAAAGGGAAAGGAAGAACTGAAAGAAGAAGAACCGGTTTAGTATTGCATGTGGGGAGAAAAAAAAGGAAGCTTAAGTAGAGTTCAGACTTGCATGTTAATCATTTTATAATTTTTTCTTAATTAAAATTATGCATTTACTCAAAATTAACACACATTTACACTTTATAACATGCAGCAATGGGCGTAACACCATGGAGATATGATACATTATTAATTTACTAAAGATATAGTTTTGTTTTAAGGGGGGGCCAACACCTTTTGCCATTAAAAATATGGCATATTTCAATATTTTTGTCTCAGCAACAATGCTGGTTGCAGAAATGAAATTTGGTATGTGATATCTATATTACAATGTTAGCATGTTTGTGTACTTAAGTACAATCTAACTTCAGTCGTTATGGTTAATTAAATATTCAAAATGTCAGCTGAAAATTTTGCTTTGTCTTGCCGTTTCCCTGATAATTTTCCTAAATTTCTATACATTTTAATGATTCTTCTTTTATTTTACTCATTAATATTGTAGCTACAAAATTTACTACAATTGTTTAATTATATAGAGTGTAAATATTTTATTTTCTATTTCAAATTAATGCATACTCATTTTTGTTAAAATATGCATTAAAATATTTTTAAAATAAAATATAATAGGTACATTACTAATTGTAGTAAATTTTGTTCATCTCTGTAAACTACATTTACATGCAAAATTGCATCTTAATATCTTGAAAACTTTGGGAGTTATCAGGGAAACTGTATTGAAAAAAATGAAGTTACAGAAAACAAGCGACAAACTTATCGAGGATGTAGCTACCTTCTAAAATTAAAGGGCTCACTCGAGTGACAGCATTACATATTTAACATAACTCGAAAAGTAATAGAGATATTAATGAAAATCTTTCACTAATTTAAAGATGAAGTTTCAATCTATATGAAAAAAATTGAAAAAAAATACTTATTTTGACCTTCAAAGGTGTTGGTCCCCCCTTAAAGTAATTGTTTATAAATGTAGGTTATGTAATATGTCAGAATCACTATTATTTCACCATATATCACTCATTCGCAATAAAAGTAACGGAAAAATTGCGCTTAAAGTAGAGTGAAATATTTTCAAAACAATAAAAGTAACGGAAAAAAACTGCACTTAAACTAGAGTGAAATATTTTCAAAGTCCTATAGAACAACAGTGCGCATGCGCCAGAGTTTATAGAGCCACAGATAGCCCACAATCAAACCACTTATCGATTATCATCCTTGATTACTATCCGTCGCTATGAAATTTAAATGACCAATATTTGCAATAAATCCCCAAATCTATCTTTAAAAATATATTAATAATATTAAATTACCAAACTTCAATAAAAATGGGTTGTACACTTACTTATCACTCCCTAACGCTGATCCAACCAGCGATAACCCAAAACGGCGATAGAAAAATCATAGACTAAGTAATATACTCTGTGGATAAAAATAGCAATTAGCATCACAATATTGGCTAACAGTGTCATAATATTGTGATTTGCACATTTAAATAAATACTTCAAAATTGTTTAATATTGTTACAAAAATTGTTTGAAAAAGTTTAAAATATTAAATAATGTTGGTAAATACAGAAGAATAAGCTACAGTTTACAACAATATAACTGAAAAATCAAGCGCTAGTAGAAGTGCAGTTGAGCCAAAGTAACAAATACCATAACAAATTTCACAACTCAATCCTCTCTATTAAACTCTTGATTCTCAAGGGTTTGATCGTTTATGTACACTATATAACACTTAGCTCTGAATACAATTGTAAAATCGTACCTAAACACGCAAACATAAGGAATCAAGACATAGAATATACAGAGAGAAATTTTAGATGTGCCATTTTTATTGTGGGCGACTGATATATTACAACAGCTTTTAAGAAATAAAACTAGCAAAGTTTTATATGATTTTCATAAATATTTTATTTAATATTCGTAACAGTTGTTTCAATGCATTGTATTTGTATTCGACATTCGTCTGATGAAAATAGAGTGTATTGAAACAGCTGTTACGAATGTTAAATAAAATATTTATGAAAATCATACAAAACTTTGATAGTTTTATTTATTAAATACATCATGGTTGACCGCAGTGTTCTCAAGGTAGCGTGCTGCCTTGTCACGCAGCAGGCCCGGGTTCGATCCCCGGTCGGGGACAAGTTTTCTATGTGAGGTTTTTAGGGGTTTTTCCTCACCTGTAAGACAAATGTCAGGAATCTTTAATGACCAAACGGTCCATCATTATCATATTCACCATGTTTAGTACGAATGTGTGTGTGAATGGTGTTTCTCATAAGTAATGTCACGAGTGATTTCCAAACACGACTCACGAAGTGAGGAGTGAATTTATCTAGAGAATTTGGAAATCACGAGTGGCATTTGTTAGGACTATTTAACGAATAAAATTAAAATTAAGCTGTTTACTCACAAATCATTGTTTAACTATAGTTATTTTAAAATATTTATATATTAATGTAAACGGCGATGTTTGAAAACAAATCAGAAATGTGAGGTTATGTTCATTCACTGCTGCTTGATCATATTATTTATTGCCAAATAAAACCGCAATATTGTAAGAGTGCACCCAAGTGGGGAAATAATGAAACACATCAAACTATATATCATAATCAACATTACGGGTTATTCATTTATTTTTTTTAGTAAACAACTCAGTAAAATCAAGGAATCTTTTCATTATTTGCTATATTCAGTGTATTTGTTGGAGAAAAATAATGATTTGACCTGTTCAGAACATTAAAAAGGAGGAGCCTTCTTTATCACAAAAACAGGAGCTGATAAAGAGAAATCGATAAAGAGCAAGGTGAAACATGACTGTCATTGGTTGTAAAACAACATTCATTGAAACGTGATTGGTTATTGACTAGCATTTATGGCATGAGATAAATAGTCATCTTAATGTTGTGTTGTCTCGAAGAAGGCCTTGAATTGAGTTGATCACAAATTCGGAGAGGCCCTCCAAGTCCTTGTGTGATCAAAAAAGTATGTGCGTGATCCATAGTTAAAAATCTCTCTCCCGACAGGTCGTGTCACTGTAAGGCCCGGGTAACATGTCGCACGTAAAATTGCCTCTAAGGTGAGAGGTTGAACTAAGAAGAAGAAATGCATAATGAATTTTCATCGAGTAAACACCAAATCACTTGATTACTTAATATAAAGTGAAGTAAAGTGATCCCACTACAGGCCTCGGAGGGCCCTTGGCGTAGTGGGAGGTTAAGGCTCCCACTTTCCTAGACAATCGGCACTTGATGTCAGCCGAGTTGTCAGCCCTGCGTGACGGCCCCCAGAATAAGCGTCTGGTACTCATTTCCGTTAGAGGCTGAGTCGACCCCAGGGCCATAGTGCCGCCAGAAGGTTTGGGTCAGTTTAAAAATCCTGACCCACCGGAACTCGAACCATCGGCCTTCCGGCTTGTAGTGCAGTACCTACGCCACGGCGTGCTAATAATAGCAGTTAAAATTACTAGTTGAATACAGGTTTTCACGGCCGGTAATCATAATGTTGAGTGATTCCGGGCTATGTGGCTGTGGTCCATCACTGGTGTTCCTACCAAACGTTTCTCCCTCAACTGCGGACTCCCTCGACTGTCGAGCCTCCGACCAGGAAACAACACCTAGAAGTACTCGCCACTGAAGATGGCCTCCGCAGCTGAGGGAGAAACGTCTGGTAGCAACACCAGTGATGGACCACGGCCACAAAGCCATGAATCACTCAACATTAAGTTTAAAATTACTAATACATTCCGATTGAGGGTCTTTCCACTCTTCAGCGGTTGCCCTTTTACCAGCCGGCTGCTGGCCCTTCACATCCACATGTGTCAATCACAGAGGTAGATGATCAACAGCCAGTGTAGGGGTGACATGTGGTTAGCATATCGAGTCCCCCAGCCGTTATAGCTGGTTCCTCAACCTGGAGCCGCTACTTATTGTAGCTACCCAACTGCCTCACGATGCTGGGTGGGCACCGGTCCCATACTGGCCGAAATACCATGAGAAAATTTCTTCCCCCATGGAGACTCGAACCAGCGCAAGTCCCGTAGCTCTGCGCCATACGTACATATGGTAATCACCGAAACATGGCAAATGTTCTTATCGCTAAAAAATAAACATATCCACTTTCAATTTCAGTGTATTCGTTCCACATTTTGGGGTCGAACATTGAGTAGAGGTGACGATTGTTTCTATTATTCAAGTGATTAAGTAGTTGGCTAAATCGATTAATTGGTCGATCCACGACATTATTAATTCAAAACTTGACTTCGTTGAGATACAGTGATGGCTAAATTAGGTACGTAGAAGCTAATGGCCAGTCACTGAAAATTGAGCTCAATTCTCTTCAAGATATGCTGAAATTTCCTTTAAATTTAGGCTCTTTTATACAGGCTAAATTCAAACTATGCCGATAAATTTTCACAAGTTATCAAGGGATGTTTCCTAGGTGTTTTCATATAATAAACCCATTGTTTTTTTTCTGGCTCATTATCGAGTAATTCCATTATTCTGTTTGTATAACTCAACCATCTTTGTATCGGCTTACCGAAAACTGTTATCGCGTGATATATAGATTATTTTTAATTAAATAACGGCCGCGGTGGACTTTTTGGTTATGCTCCTTTCCTCTGGTCAAGAGGGTCGCGGGTTCAAACCCGGCCGGGGTCGATTGGTTTTTAGAATGGAAAAATCAAAGGAGCCTCCGGGAGGGACTTTAAGCCGAGTCTGAGACTTTCAGGCTCGTAAAAGAACCTTAAGCCTGAATAAAAAGCCTCTAAACAAAATTTACCGAATTTTCCCGTCCTAGAACTACATTGGTTTCCTATATGTCAGTATGAAGCGGAACGCTAACCACTGACCACTCCCAATGACATCAATACGAAAACAAGTGTAACTAAATTAGTATGGTTCAATTTCCTTCCTTTTGGGGAAGAGTGCCTAAATAATAATAATAATAATAATAATAATAATAATAATAATAATAATAATAATAATAATAATAATGTTTTAATTATTCTGGCAGAGATAAGGCCATAAGGCCTAATCTTCCACTTAACCAGTTCAAATACAAAGAAGTATTTGACAAATATAGATATACACCATATTAACTATAAAGAGTTAAAAATACATTAAATTTTGTAATGTAAATTTCATGTAGACCCTCAGGGGTCCTCATCTAGGGGATATGTGGATGGCGACCATAAGGTGCTCAAGCTGTGCAAAACATTTCTTCCACTTACTTGTGTTTTGCACTCTTTTAACTTTACTATCTAACCTCTCTTGGTTAACTCTTGTTTTTTCGACCCCAACGCTATTAGGGCATCCGAGGGCTAGGGAGTCCTTCCTTTTTTTCCATTTATTCTTTCCTTTATTTTCTTTTCTTCTCCAGAAAAGCCTGACCAGAGGCTATAAGATGGCAGCCCCATCACTGGTCTTGCCTTCCTTTGGCCAGCAACCAATCGAAGGGACTATTATTATGCTTTCAAGTCTTATATGAGAATTTCCCATAAGGGAAAATTTTCTATATGATCGTAACAGGCCTCGGCCTAATACTTGGAAGGAAGAAGAAGAAGAAGAAATTTCATGTAGAAACAATATTATATACAATTATAACAACGACAATGATAATGACAATAACAATAACAATAACAATAATAATAATAATAATAATAATAATAATAAATAGTCTAAATATGATAAATTATACTAAATTTCGTTGAGGGAAAAATGGCTTACAAGAAGAAATAATATTTTATTTCGTAGCCCTGTTTAGAGAATCGGTTACAGTACCGAAAGTTTTTTCATAATGTAGCGTTCGAGATTGTATTTCTAGTTCCTCAGTTCAAATCTCAGTACCTACCAATCTCAAATTACAGTTTTATTCTAGTTTTCTTCAATTCTTAAGGAAATTTCTGGGTTACAATTTTATTCCTATGATTCACATCACCACTGTTATTTATTAATATCAGTTGCATTTGCACAATAAAAATGTACACAAACTATTTGTGTAAGAGCCGGAACCAAATGGACCTTCCCTCATCGAGTTTCCTAATAAAATTAATATATTATACAAAATAATGCATAATTAAACAAAACGTGCTAGGGTTGCTATTCCATATAGCCTCAATTGACGAATGTCTTGGCCTTCTCAATAATGTATTTCCATAATTTCCTATTCGTATTAACATTAAAGCTGGTTTTAATTTTTATATCATTTATTATTTCATCCACCCATTTGTTCCAGCATTTGGAAATGCATCGTCTAATCAACTATATGAAAATTATGACCTACTTCAATATTAAAAGAATAGGAAATTATGAAAATACGTTTGAACCGAAAGTACTATTTTCGGTTCGCTACTGCAGTCCGTTATCTTCCCTGGACAGTAAAATTCGTGAACTATGTCAATATCCTTTCTCTATGCATCTACCCCTACTCTCCTTTTTTCCTCTCCTGTTGCGTTGTTTGTGCTGCGCATCTCCCCTTCTACCTCGGAACGCTCAAATACGCAATGCACATCAAGAACGTTATCATTCGATCGGAACTTTGAGTTGAGACAACGTCGTCTGGAGCCGCGAGTGGCGTGGTTTAAGTTTTGGTCCTGAGGACCGGGGAAACACTACCCTGGCTTGGACCGTGGTATGAATGTTGTGTGAGGTATGATATAGTTTTGTGATGTTAAATATTATTATTTATTTTCTTTTTCTTGAAGAATGATCAAGTATTTACATTTGTTATATTTTTCATCTACTTCAGACGTCTTGTTTATATTAAACATCATTTTTATATTTATCCTGGTTAATGTTCAAGTTATTTATGTGCATGCTGCTGTTTGATATTCCTGTACTGAAACTTACTTATTTAGGAGATCATTCTACTCGTAGCTTCCTTTATTTTCCGTCTAGATTAATAACAATAATGATACATTCAGTTTAAATCAGAATCATAAACTACTCTACTGTTTTGAGATCTATTGTTGATTCATGTTTAAGTGTTTAGGAAAGAAAGATGAATCAATATTTGCCTCCTATGGGCCCGGACAAAAGGTTTTTGATTAATAACCTCGGATGTTATGAACTCTACGCTAGTATATGCAACGGAAACAAAAAACGATCCAAAAGACGATACGTACAAATAGTAGCAGTCACCGCGGTTATATATATATATATATATATATATATATAAACTCCGCACACGTTATTGAGAAGGCCAAGACATTCGTCAATTGAAATCTGTAGCGCCTATAGAGGAAGAACAATCTAACTACTAGATACAATCACAGATTCTATTTTTTTTTTCGATTTTATATGGAGAACGAAATTTTACATGCTAATTTGCATGCAAAGAAGATTGGGATCCAAGTACTAGCCGATTTTCTGTAGTTTATTTATACTTTGTATTTATGTTATACCAACCTGGATCCGAAGTTCTACGAACAATCTGACAGTTACATAAAATGTTCTGTGTACGTTGATTTGTATTTAAATAGTTTCTGTTTTTGCATATAAAATTGTAACACTTTAAAATATTTGAAATTATTTCTCACAGCGTGTATTCTGTCTTATTTTTCCCATGTTTCGTGTTTTTATTTTCTATTTGTACCGTTAAATCCTAGTTTATTGCACAGGAATGTGTTCAGGGACTACATACTTGAATTGCAGTTGTTTTTCAAATGCAAACTTAGAGGTAGGTGAAAAGAAACAAATTTTAGTTTTATGTGAAATATCACGTAGCTAAATAGTATACGTACTAACAAGGGAACTGTCCACCATTGCATGTCGAAACCTACCTTGAAATTTCTCTTTTCATAGGCTGTTTCACATATCCCACGCCACTCAGGCTTTACTGTGACAGGACCTTTGGGGGAGAGAATTTTTGTACTATGGATCGCATTCCTACTTTTTGACCACACAAGGACATTAATAAGTGATCAGCTCAAAGCCAGGGCCACCTCCAAGATAACATGAACACTTTAAGACATTAATTCACACATTCATACTAAACAAAACTATTTACTCATGGCGCATCTAGGCCCGTCCCCCACCCCTTGGGATATCTCGGTCATCATGACCATACTCCCAAGTCCCAGATTTGTCCTCCCTATCTAGTTCGCGTCCACATTCAAAGGTTCTCGACTTGAAACCAACACCTCTAGGGAGAAGGTGTTGGAGTTGCAACTGCTGGGAATTGCTGAGTTTCGTAGTCGTCAGGTCGCTCATTCCTGACGACCCCACAGTTGGTCCACGGGCTCCTTGAGCCTAGCCGGGAGGACTGCTGTCGCAGATCCACCGACCGTTCCCCTGTTCTACCTCCAGGGACGTGTCCTGCAGCCGTTGTGAGACCGGCTAGGGCTTGAGTCCATAAGCCCCACAGTGTGAGACTTTAGTACATCCAGGTGCTCATCTCCTGGCGACCCCACAGTTTGTCCACGAGCCCGTAGGCTGAGCCAGGAACCAGTACAGTTGCTCCCCTCCGCACTGGTCCGAGCCGTGCCCTGGTGTGCCCCCAGGGGCGTGTTCTGTTGTAGTTGTGGGCCAGCACGGAGCTCGCAAGCTCCAACAGACGAGCAATAGTACGGCAAGGAGCTCAACTGATGCCGACCCCACTAATGGTTCACGAGTCCCTTGGACTTGGCCGGGAGGACTGTCTAGCAGATCCACCGACCTTTCCCCCAGTGCACCAACTGGGGACGTGTTTGGTTGCTGAAGTGGGTCCAGCCTGAGCATTAGTACGTCAGGTCGCTCAACTCCTGACGACCACTCATGGCGCAACAGGACTACAAGGTCCTTGGCCTACAAGCCAGCTGCTGGCCTCACATCCACACGTGTTAATCACAGAGGTATACGATCATCCAGCCAATGTAGGGGTGACATGAGGTCAGCAAGTCTGGTCTCCCAGCTGTTATAGCTGATGTTCTCAATCTGGAGCCGCTACTTATTGTAACTATCCAAATGCCTAAGGTAAAAAAAAGAAAGGGGATTAAATAATTTTTAAAAAATCTAACTAACTCACCGGCTCTATCGAACCGTAGGTTCAATGGCCGAGCGGACATAAGATCTGCATACATCCATATCTTGAGCTAATGTTTTCCAATCATCCCCTGTAAAATCTACTTACCTCAAATTATGCATAATGTTATTCTCCTACCTCATTCTGGGTCTACCAACTGGACGTTTTCCCTCTCGTTTTCCAACAAGAAATTTTCATGCACGTATTTCATCCCCATACGTGCCACATGTCCTACCCATCGCAGTCTACGAGACTTAACTGTTCCTATAATAGCTGACATTCTATACAGATAATGTAGCTCACTGTATTTTAGTTTTCTCCATTCGTCTGTTCATCTCTTTTTTGACCCAAAAATTTTCGTAAGAACTTTATTCTCAAATATATTCAAATATACTCGTACTCAAATATATTCTCATAATCTTCTTTCCTCCCTTAAAGTAAGAGAAAAAACTATATTTAAAAATTTTCATAAGTAATGCCACGAGTGATTTCCAAGTGAGAATTTGGAAATCAAGAATGGCATTTGTTAGGACTATTTAACGAATAAAATTAAGCTCTTTATTAAAAAATAATTATTTGAATATAGTTACCGGTGTTTTAAAATATTTATATTGTAAACGGCGATGTTTGAAAACAAATGTGAGGTTATGTATATTCACTGCAACACGATCATATTATTTATCGTCAAATAGGATCGCAATATTTTTAAGAATGCACTCTAGTGGAGAAATAATGAAACACATCAAACTATTATAATCAACATTATAGGTCAATCATTTATATTTTGAATAAACAACTCAGTAAAATCACTGAAACTATTCATTATTTGCTATATTCAATGTATTTGTTAGAGAAAAATAATGGTCTAACCTGTTCAGAATATTAAAAAAAAGAGGAGCTTTCTTTGTCACAACAGCAGGAGCTGATAAAGAGAAATCGATAAAGAGCGAGATGAAACACGACTGTTATTGGTGTAAAACAGAATTCATTGAAACGTGATTAGTCACTGACTACCATTTGCGACATGAGTTATATAGTCTGTATGAATACATATGGCTCCCTATAGAAAACTATAAGCCTTCAAATTACCTGATCTTGTTGATCACGCAGTACAACCCATTGTTATTGAGAAAAATGGCGATTAAATGTATGAAGGTGGTGCAAATAGCGAAATTGCAACTGGATTGAAACAACTAATGGTTCAATACCATTTTTTGTATCCTGTGGTAGGGATAATTTCATCTAACTCACCGTCTCTTTGAAAATGTACTCCCTTTCTCTTGCATGAAAAGCATTTCTAAATACGTTGTTATAGACAATCTGGCAGACTAATCCACTTCATATGCTGTGCATGCATTTTGTAGTACGGAATGCGTATATGCGAATGCGTTGATAAAAAGGGAGGTGACACAAAATGATGTCCAGGCTGGTATGAATTTACAAATTTCTAAAGTTTGTAAAGGGAAACGAGTTAATTTTCATTGTGGCGTTTTTCTCGAGTGGAAGAAGCTCGACGCAATTAAATTCCATGTGAAGTATGTAGTTTGGCTGCTTTCTGAGGGAAATTTTAAATAAAAAAGGAAAAAAGCTTAAAGGAATTTTAAATTTGTTCGTTGAACAAGAGAAAGGCGATATCCGTGGTACAATGGTATAACAAATGAGCGTAGCCTTCGTTGTGGGGAAATTATGGAGGGAACCATTATCTCATCATCGATTGTTGCTTCTCCATGGATGTAACATTAATGGAAACTTTGATATTCAATCAGGATATGAGAATAGGGGTTAAGTTGAAAAAATATTTCAGAGGGGTAAAAAATTACTCTCATTCAGTGTCTTCAAAGTGTTAAACGGGGCAGACTCTGGAACTTAGGCAGTTTAATCCTATAACCTTCTCTCCAAGGCATCTCATCGGGCCGTTTCATCTCTCATATTTTTTTCATATCTCTCTCTCCTTCTACTATCTCCCTCTCTATTTTTCTTTAACCTCTACTACTTCTCACTCACCTATCCCTCTTATCTCTTTATTCTGCTCTATTTATCCTTTCTCCAACTTCTCTCCTTTCCTCCCATTCCTTTCTACACTCTCTATCCTCTCCCTCTTCATTATCTTTTTCCTCTGCCTCTCTTTCACCTTTATCTCTCTTTCTCTACTCCTCTCCTCTGTATTTTACTCTTTTCTAATTCCATCTCCTTCTCCTTCTCTCTATTCTTCCTCTCCTCTTCTCTTCTACCATCCTTTCTTTCTCCTCTCTCATTCTCCTTTCTTCTTCTACCCCTCTTCTTCTCTCTCTTTCTCATCTCCCTCTTCTAATCTGTGTCCTCTCCCTATTCTAATCTCGTACTCCTCCCTTAATATAATACCATTCTCCTTTCCCTCTTTATTCTAAACTCGTTCTCCTCTCCCTATTCTAATCTTATTCCTTCTCCTTATAATATCGTATTCCTCTCCCTATTCTAATTTTCTTTGTTTCTTTTTCCTTCTCTGTGTTCCTCTTCTTCCCCCTCCTTCTCTACTTCCCCTCTCCTCTTCTACTCTGTTTTTCTATTTCTTGTTTATTATTTTTATTCTCACTTGTTTTGTAGAAAAAACCCATAAGACTTACATATCAAACTAGTAGGTTCATGGCCACTCCATACATCCCTATCCTGAGCTAATGTTTTCCAACCATTTCCTGTATAATCTACTTCCCTCAAATCATAGTTAATGTTATTTTCCCACCTCATTCTTGGACTACCAACTGGACGTTTTTCCTCTGGTTTTCCTACGTTACAAGGAGCTTCCATACATGTATTTCATTTCCCTTACGTGTAACATGTCCTACTCATCGCAGTCTACGAAACTTAACTCTTCTTATTATATCTGGCTTCCTATAAAGGCCATGTAGTTCATTGTTATGTAGTCTTCTCCATTCACCTGTCTGTTCATCTCTCGTTGGTCCAAAAATGTTCCCAAGTACTTTATTCTCAAATACTCGCAATCTCCTTTCCTCCCTTAAAGTAAAAGTCCATGTTTCGCATTCACATAATATAACTGGTAGAATAATGGTTTTATATATTTTCAGTTTAACGTTTTTTGAAATGAGTTGGGAAGTCAAGAGTCTCTGTAATGCATAATAGCAAGCATTTCCAGAATTGAACCTATGTTTAACTTCCTTGTGCATCTCATTCCTGTTTGCGATTATTGTTCCTAGGTATTTCACTTCAGCCACTTCCTCAAAATTTCCCTCATTTGTCATTAGCTGTCCATTTCCATTGTACAATGTATTTCTATGTGTGACCATATATTTAGTTTCATTGACAAGAATGGAGTCTACCTAAGTTAACATAGCAATTTTTATCCTATAAGGAATTCTCACCTGCATATTTTCGTTACATGCTGTAGAACCTCCCGAAGAAAAGTCGACCTATTTCAATGTACGTATAAAATGACGTCATTCATCTCTTTTTGTTCTCTTAGGTATTATCTGGTCGCACACATTGCAACTTAAACAAAAGAAGGTCAATTCCTCACAGTCATTTGGTTGCCTAGCGACAGTTGTATTGTGAATGACAGTTCTGTATGTAACGGCTTAATGAGCAATTCAGGTCACGTGATTTCAATTTAGACATAAAACAAAGAACTATGACACCATCAGAAACAAAAAAGATATATAAGAAAGATTTTTTTAAATTCCATCCAGATAAAGAATGATTCTTATTAGCTGTAATTAATTAACGTGCGAAACACATGTGATACTCCCCAGATATTCATAAGTAATGCCACGAATGATTTCCAAATTATCGATAAATTCACGACTCACGAAGTGAGGAGTGAATTTATCTAGAGAATTTGGAATCAAGAATGGCATTTGTTAGGACTATTTAACGAATAAAATTAAGCTGTTTACTCACAAATCATTATTTAACAATAGTTATTTTAAAATATTTATATATTTAATGTAAACAGCGATGTTTGAAAACAAATGAGAAACGATAGGTACGCTTCATCTGCTTCTTTTGTTTATCACTGCAACCAGATCATACTATTTATTGCCAAAGGAACGCAATATTGTAAGAATGCTCTCTAGTGGAGAAAAAGTGAGACACATCAAACTGTATATTAATTCATTTCTGATGTCGTATGATGTAAATATGACAATTATATTTTTCTGGATTGTTACCTGGGAAAAAGTACATTTAAGAAAGTGCAAACAGTGGTTTCTTTTTTTGGTGGTATAATCAATTGCTACAAATGTTTTTATATTAACTCCCGCATGCGGCATGTGTTGACATTCATGTACTATATATACAATCTGGTAGCCGTATTTCTCACGGGCTCAGTCACTGCAAAATAATGGTCAGACCTGTTCAGAATATTAAAAAGGAGGAGCTTTCTTTAATATGGTAAATATAACACTGATAAATATTTCGTGAAACACGACTCTGATTGGTTGTAAAACAGAAATCATTGAAACGAGATTGGTCATTGACTCCCATTGGGGCATGAGTTAAATAGCCATTAAGTTTATAACTATACAAGTGTATAAAGATATCTAAGAAGTGCATAATTTGACGTAAGATAAAATCGAAGTTCTAGACAAGAATAGAGTCAGATGGAGAAGTTTTCTGAGAGCCCTATGTTTCATACAGGAAATGACGGGAATTTTGTTTGATTGATTTGATATAGACATTATGGTAAATGATTGTGAAAGTAAATTCTGATAACTGGTAGTAGAGGCCATTATAACAGTTCAATTGTTATTTCCAAACTGGTTTCAAATGAATGCAAATATAGGACAATGTATGTTTATGTCCATTTATGGTATCAATAGTTGAAAATCGCTCACGTAAGTAGTGACTGTTAAACATGAAAATATAAAATTCTAAACTTCATTGTGCGACAGGCGTAGACGGTCCCTGTCCTGCTGGCTAGTTGCTGGCCTCTCATTCATGTGTTAATACCTAGGCCTAGAGTAGTATAATCTACCCCTGTTGTCTCGAGGTAGCGTGCTGCCTAGTCACGCAGCAGGCCCAAGTTCAATTCCCGGGTCGGGACAGGCTGTTGGGTGACTTTTTTCAGGGTTTTTCCTCACCTGTAAGACAAATGTCAGGAAGCTTAGGGCCCAACGGTCCCCGAAAATCATCCGACCATCAGCATCACCCTTATCATTATCATCATCATCATTCACCGGTGAAGAAAGCAACGGGGGCCCCGTGGGAGAACAGTGCCTTTTTATTTATGCACTTTAACAGTACGTAATAGGCATACATATTAATAAAATACTGTATTTAACGTTTTTCAATCTGGGAAAGTTATTATCATATCTTTATTTCCTCGTAAATACGAAAATAAAGCGGGACTATTTCCTGTCATGACCACGAAGGTTACAACAGTCGTGGAACTATTTCCTGTCATGACCACGAAGTTTACAACAGTCCTTGCTTCTAACCAGCGATATACCAACGATGAGCACCGATGACCACAGATACACCACCGATGACCACAGATATACCACCGATGAACAGCGATAAAACACATATGACCACAATGTGTAAACCATATTGTTACATATTTAACCGCGTAAAATAATAAAAAGGACGTTCCCTGGAATTCACCTACGTTAGAGTAATTGATTTAGTTTCCATTCATTGATTTAGGTTTGGTTAGCTTTTAGTTTCCTTGCATTTTAATCTGATTTAAGGCGTAACATAAATGACCTCTCCATATTTGTTATTCTATGGAACATTCAACATGTCTGACGGTTAGAACGTAAATCATATTTCACTACTTCATTTCATGATAGGTTTCAATATTTTCACGATGGTTAAATCCCAGAGTTAAATGGTATCATCAACACTTCGTAATATTTTAAATTACATCAAAAATGGCATAAGTCGCGTAAGTAAAAAGCTGGTCTTGTACAACCCCACCGCAACGGGAAGCTACCACACCTTTAATTCCCTAGTAAAACTGCAAAGCATAGCATGAAAATGTTATGATTGCAGTGAAATATCTGCCCTCGGGCAGAATTACTATGGATGGATAGTAGTAGGCCTATAGGGGTGACATGTGGTCAGAGTCTCAGCCGTTAAAGCTGGAATGCATACATGGAGCTGTTATGTGTTATAGCTATTCAAATTCCTCATAATACTGAATGAGCGCTGGTATCATATTGGCCGAAAATCTATAACAAAATATATTCCCCAATAGGGACTTGAAGTAGCGCAAGTTCCATCGTTCTGCACGTTCTGCATAGTTTCACCACGGTAAAACGCCTTAAACCGCTCGGTTATGGCGCAACATACATTGGCTGAATAAAAATATTTCTATTTGATGTTCAGAAATTTCATTACAATATGACATGTTGTTCATAAGTAATGCCACGAGTGATTTCCAAATTATCTAGAGTATTTGGAAATCAAGAGTGGCATTTGTTAGGACTATTTAACTAATAAAATTAAGCTGTTTACTCACAAATCATTATTTAAATATAGTTATTTTAAAATATTTATATATTTAATGTAAACGGCGATGTTTGGAAACAAATGAGAAACGATTTATAAGCTTCATCTGCGTATTTTGTTCATCACTGCAACCAGAATATATTATTTATTGCCAAAGGAACGCAATATTGTAAGAATGCACTCTAGTGGAGAAAAAATAAAAAACATCAACTGTATATTAATTAATTTCTGATGTCCTATGACAATTATATTTTTCTGGAATATTATTACCTGGGAAAAAATACATTTAAGAACGTGCAAACAGTGGTTTCTTTTTTTGGTGGTATAATCAATTGCTATAAATGTTTTTTTTATATTAACTCCCGCATGCTCTACGTGTTGACATTCATGCATTACTTACTTACTTACTCACTGGTCTTCTTCAACCCGTAGGCTCATGGCCGCACGGACATAAGCTCTCCATAAATCCCTATCCTGAGCTAATGCTTTCCAATCATTCCCTGTATAATCTACTTTCCTCAAATCATAGTTAATATTATTCTCCCACCTCATTCTTGGTTTACCAACTGGGCGTTTTCCCTCTGGCTTTCCTACAAGAAGCTTCCATGCAAGTCTTTCATTCCCCATACGTGCAACAAGTCCTGCCCATCGCAGTCTACGAGACTTAACTATTCTTATTATATCTGGCTTCCTCGTAAAGACCATGTAGTTCATTGTTATGTAGTCTTCTCCATTCACCTGTCTGTTCATCTCTCTTTGGTCCAAAAATTTTCCTAAGTACTTTATTCTCAAATACTTGTAATCTCCTTTCCTCCCTTAAAGTAAGAGTCCATGTTTCGCACCCATATAATATAACTGGTAGAATAATTGTTTTATATATTTTCAGTTTAACGTTTTTTGAAAGGAGTTGGGACATCAAGAGCCTCTGCAATGCATAAAATAGCATGAATTTCCAGAATTGAGCCTATGTTTAATTTCTTTGTGCATCTCATTCCTATTTGTGATTATTGTTTCTAGGTATTTGAATTCAGCCACTTCCTCAAAATTTCCCTCATTTGTCATTAGCTGTCCATTTCCATTATTTAATGGATTTCTACGTGTGACCATATATTTAGTTTTATTGATATTTACTTCCAGTCCTAATTTCTTAGTGTTACTCAATAGTGTGTGCGTGTTGTCCTTTAGTATCTCCTCGCTATCGGCCAACAATACTACATCATCAGCATAAACTAACAGCTTATTAATACCATTGAGTTGTAAGCCATCCTCATTCTCTAAAGATTTAATGGCATGCTCTAGTACAAAATTAAATAGTAGAGGAGATAGTGCATCTGCTTGCTTCAACCCATTCTGGATTTCAAAAGTGTCCGAAAACTGTTTGCCTACACGCACCCTACTCTTTGTGCCATTTAGACACATTCGTATAAGTCTAACTAACTTTTTAGGAATTCCAAACTCCAGCAGGATACTATATAACTTCTCCCTGTTAATTGAATCATATGCTTTTTTGAAGTCTACATACAGTTGATGTACAGTACCATAATATTCCCATTTCTTTTCTAAAATCTGTCTTATACTAAAAATCTGATCTGTTGTAGACCTGTTGACATTCATGCATTATATATACAATCTGGTAGCCGTATTTCTTGGAGAGTTAGTCACTGCGAAATAATGCTATGACCTATTCAGAATGTCAAAAAGGAGGTGCTTTCTTTATTATGAAAAACTTTAGTTGGTAAATTCTTGGCGAAACACGACTGTGATTGGTTGTAAAAAAAATCATTGAAATGTGATTGGTCATTGACTCCCATTTGGGCCATGAGTTAAATAGTCATAATAACTGTTTTCTGCATGGTGTATGATTACAAAGACTAATAAGAGTTACTTTTTACATTAGATATGCTAACCAGGAGTTAAAACAAATTGTGTTCTAAATTTGAATTGTAGGTATAGAGAGAGAACCACTAAGAAATCTGTGCAATTAATGTCATTGTTTGTTATCTATAATTTTAGGACGAAAGTGATTAGTGGTATTTTAGGTATCATAAATCATAGAAACAGTATAACATCTAAACAAAAATTAAACAGTGCTTAATTTTTACAGGACTTAAAGCGATTTAACTAATTTGTGAACAGCACACCATCATGTTTTGGCTCCCAAGGGAAATAAGAGATATAAATAACAGAATTTTCACCATTTTCTTTTCTTAATTGATTAAAAAAGTCTGATTAACCCTTAAATTCGTAATGTATCTTTTTAGATACATCAGTTGGTTTAATTAATTTGATATTTTTAATAAATCAGAAGAAAACGAACAAAAAGAAACCACTTAAATGTGTATCTAATTATACAATATACCTAATAATAACAGTTATATAAGATTCCGTTTTCAGTGCGGTCCGCCACATTTAAATAACAGACACAACAAATTTGTGTTTTGTCAATTTAAGGGTTAATAAAAGTAACTTTAAGAGAGTACATAATTAAAATAATTGATAATGTTAAAAGTGTGGACTAATTTGTACGCTTCAGACTGATTTAAAGTCTTTGATTGCCTTCTCTTCAGTAACACACATAGGGATTGTGGGGTAGTGAAACATAAATTCATAAATCGTTATAATTATCATCAATATCATTATCACCTTTAAGATTATCACCATTATTACTATTACTTTTAAGTAGTTATAGCTACTTACTTTTTTGCTGTGGTCTCGAGGTAGAGTCGCTCCCTCCAACGAAGATCCCGGGTTTGATCCCCGGTCGCAATAAGTTTCCCGGGTGATTTTTCGGGATTTTTCCTCATCTGTAAGAAAAAAAAACATCAGGAAACTTTAATGTTCAAAGGGTCCTCGAACTTGATCAGGTCATCATCACCATCATCATCATTATCGTATTCGCCATGTTTACTTTGAATGTTGTGCGAATAGTGTTTCGTCTTAATGTTGTGTTTGTCTCGGAGGAGGCCTTGACACTGAACTTATCACTCATTAGTAGAACCCCTCCATGTCCTTGTGTGATAAAAAAATATGTTTTTACGCGATAGTGCGTTTTGTCGTACTTACAGCAATGGCGACCATGATTGAAAGTTCAACTTCCTACATTTCATATTGTAATAAAAATAACTATACTGTAATATTACATATTACAAACACGCGTGTGGGAAGTAAAACCACTGCCCTCTATGTACACTACATACAATGTACATACAAAAAAATATCCAAAAGATAATGTTACTAAACCGTACATTATAGGAAACAAATCACTGCATTTTAAATGAACTGAACTTCATTTGAAACAATAATAAACAATAAATACGTACTTGCCGCCATTTTATAACTAATTCGTGCAACGGCCCCCTGTAATTTCAACTAATAAACATTGCCCACATTGTTAACCTTAGTCAGTTGTTTATAATGAACGCAAATATTTCCAAGAAAGTTATTATTTTACTATTATTTATTATTTTGAAAATATCATAGCGCAAAAAAGAATGTACAACGCACGTTTGTGAAGTGTTTTACAGAATCTCGGAAATTAAAAACCTCACTATACTACGTACAATGTATATACAAAAAATATCCAAAATATATTGTTAATATACCGTACATTATACGAAACAAATCACTGCATTTCAATTGAACTGAACTTTATTTGAAAGAATATAAAATAATAAATACGTACTTGCCGTCATTTTATAACCAATTCGTGCAACGGCCCCCTGTAATTTCAACTAATAAACATTGTCCACATTGTTAACGTTAGTCAGTTGTTTATAATGAACGCAAATATTTCTAACAAATATATTATTTTAGTATTATTTATTATTTTGAAAAGATCATAGCGCAAAAAAGAATCACAACGCACGTTTGTGAAGTGTTTTACAGAATCGAGGAAAATATTTAAACACCGAGCGATAGTGAGGTTTTTAATTTCCGAGATTCTGTAAAAACCACTTCCCAACCTCGCTTCATAATATACTATTGTAACTCATAGTTTAAATTCTTATCCGGACAGGTCCAGTTGTAACACCCGAGTGGCGAGAGTACCTGTAAGTTCATCATCATCATAGTACATTCACGAATTTAGGCCATTTGTTGACCTGTTTCGGCCTCAAAAGAAACACCATCCAGAAGTCTTTTGAGTGGACGTCCTGGTCTTCTTCTTCCTGCAGGTTGATATCTTAACATTAGTTTGGGTATTCTGTGATCTTCCATTCGATGAACATGTTGTATCCATCTTGACTTATAATCAGAAATTTTGTTTTCTAAAGATTCCATGTGTAAATTCTTCTAAGATGTGTCGTTTCTTTTTTTTGTTGTGATCTAGTATGTGTGTATCCTGCAGTCCTCCAAAGATATCTCATTTCAGCAGATCTAAGTCTCTGTATATCCTTCTGTGTCAACGTCCATTACTTCGCTAACATAAAAAAGAGTTGGAAGAGCCAGTGTTTTATAACCCTTTCAGTCTTGAATGCTTTTGGACTAACTGTGGCTTGAAGATAGAATTTATTAACCCTAAAATTCTTAAAAATTTAGATATTTTTGCATTTACATCCTTTTCTTCTTCATATGAGATATTGCATCCTAGATATGTAAAAATTTTCCACTGCTCCAAAATTTTATTGTCCAGTACAAATTTTACTTCTGACATGATCTACACCTTGAAATGCCCATAATTTTTGTTTTTCTGTAGATATCTTTAATCCATATTCTTCTGTAATTTTGTTAAGTTCATACAGACCTTTCTGTAGATTATCTTCGGAATTTGCTATTATTATTTGGTCATCTTGAGAGGTTAAACTGCCTTAATGGAATACTTATTTTGTTTGGAACTTAAAAAATTGTTAAACTCTGAATTCATAACGTTGATAAAATTCTACTTCTAGATAGACGGTAATGTATGTAAATATTTTAAAGCAGAATTAATATGCAATTGGAAAAACGTTAATATAATATCTGATGGACATGTAAAACACCGTTGATTATTAATGAGCAAATAATGCAAATAGTGTGTTATCGCATATACATTCTGTCATAATGCGAATTGAATAGCTCTATCTATACTGGATCTGCTATAACGACCGTTAAAAAATAAAGGATACATGAATGATATTCACCGCACAGATTACATTACTAAAGATGGGCTCGGGATTTAAGATCCTAACACAATAACCACATACAAAGTATTTAGTTTATAGTATTAACCATATTTACTTTATTGTTATAATCTTGTATCTTGTAAGCCCATGTTTCCCTAACAGAGGTTTAGGCGCTCTCCCCCTACAGGGAAGAATTTGAACCATACTAATTTAGTTACACTTGTTTTCGTATAGATGTCATTTTGAGTGGGCCGTGGTCAGCGTTCTGCCTCATACTGACATCTAGGAAACCAAGGTAGTACTAGGATGAGAAAATTCGGTGAATTTTGCTTAGAGGCCTTTTCATTCAGGCTTAAGGATCTTTTACGAGTCTTAAAATCTTCAGACTCGGGACCCACGGGTTAAAGTCCCTCCCGAAGGACTTGCTCCTTGGATTTTTCCATCCTAAAAAATCCATCAACTCTGGCCGGGTTTGAACCCGCGACCCTCGAGACCAGAGGCAAGGAGCATAACCACTAGTCCACCGCGGCCGATTATTGTTATAATAATAATAATAACAATAATAATAATAATAATAATAATAATAATAATAATAATAATAATAATAATGGTAATAATGTTATTTCCGGTTTTAACAATGTTGATACATTTTTCCGGCACCAATCACTTGTCGTCAATTTCGCTTTATAATTTTCCTCCATTCGTCTCTATTATAACACATTTCGGCTCAACAGCACTTCTACAAGCTCTTGATTTTTCGGTTATATTGTTGTAAACTATAGCTCTTCTTCTGTATTTACCAACATTATTTAATATTTTAAACTTTTTGAAACAACTTTTTAACATTATTAGACAGTTTTGAAGTATTTATTTAAATATGCAAAACACAATATTATGACACTGTTACGCAATATTGTGATGCTAACTGATATTTTCTCCACAGAGTATATTACTTAGTCTATGATTTTTCTATCGCTGTTTTGGGTTATCTCTGGTTGGATCAGCGTTAGGGAGTGATAAGTAAGTGTACACCCATTTTTAATAAATATTTGGAAATTTTAATATTATTAATATTTATTTTTTAACATATATTTGGGGATTTATTGCAAATATTGGTCATTTAAATTTCATAGCGACAGATAGTAATCGAGGATGATAATCGATATGTAGTTCGATTGTGGGTTATCGCTGACTCTACAAACTCTGGCGCATGCGCACTGTTGTTCTATATGTAGTTCGATTGTGGGTTATCGCTGACTCTACAAACTCTGGCGCATGCGCACTGTTGTTCTATAGGACTTTGAAAATGAAAATATTTCACGCTAGTTTTAAGTAAAGTTTTTCCACACATTTCTTCCTGTAAATCCCAGTCCTTCATAGTTTCGCTAATCCCTTATATCCACGTGAGATTTGGTCATCATTTCCATCTCGTTCCTGATGGTGTTCAATCCATTTTTTTTTAATCTTTCATCCTCCATTCGTCTAATAAGCCCCTACGATTTTAGTTGCTTTTCTTCGATAAATAATAATAATAATAATAATAATAGTTTTATTTTACCTCACAGTGTTAAGGCCTTAAGGCCTTGTCTACCACGCAACCAGAATATAAAGTAAAGTAAAGTGATCCCACAACAGACCCGGAGGCCCTTGGGGTAGTAGGAGGTTAAGGCTCCCACTTTTTCTAGACAATCGGCACTTTATGTCAGCCGGGTTGTCAGCCCTGCGTGACGGCCGCCTTTACCCCCAGAACAAGCGCCTGGTACTCATTTCCATTAGAGGCTGAGTCGACCCCAGGGCCATAGTGCCGCCAGAGGGTTTGGGTCAGTTTAAAAATCCTGACCCCAACGGGACTTGAACACTCGACCCTGCGGCTTGTAGCTCAGTGCCTTAACCACTACGCTACGGCGTGCATTTTACCTCACAGTGTTAAGGCCTTAAGGCCTTGTCTACCACGCAACCAGAATATAAAAAGCATAAAAACTATTCTCACATCTAAATTACAATAAACAAAATTATCACATGTTATATCTATAATGTAATTAATATTAACAATATATTTTGATTTAATCTAGATTTAACGAATGAAATAGAAAATTTACATGACCAACATTTGTTTGTCTTTTACGCCTTGATTTGATTTGCGAATGTTAACAGATTCTCCCAGTTACATTATATGGATCCGAAACATAGACTCTTACTTTAAGGGAGGAGAAAATATATCGAGTAGTTGAGAATAAAGGTCTTAGAAAAAATTTGGGGAAAAGAGAAATAAATTGATAGGCGAATGGAGAAGATTACATAACATTGAAATACATCATCTTTATAGGAAACCAAACATAATATGAAGAATTAAGTCTCGTAGACTGTGTTGGGCAAGACATGTGTCACGAATGGGGAATAAAAGAGGTACATGGAAGCTTCTAGTAAGCAAACCAGAGAAAAAACGCCCAGTTGATAGACTAAGAATGAGGTGGGAGAATAACATTAACTATGATTTGAGGGAAGTAGATTATACAGGGAATGATTTGAAAACATTAGATCAGGATAGGGGTTTGTGGAGAGCTCATTTCCGCGCGGCCATGAACCTACGGGTTCGATAGTGCCAGTGAGTTAGTTATTTATTTAGTTAGTGGTCTTAGCTGTTAAAGAGCATCTCTAAATAATAAAACTAATAAAACCTATTTACTTACACACTTGCACTATCGAACCCGTAGGTTCATGGCAGCGCAGACATAAGCTCTCCATACATCCCTATCCTGAGCTAATGTTTTACAATCATTCCCTGTATAATCTACTTCCCTCAAATCATAGTTAATGTTATTCTCCCACCTCATTCTTGGTCTATCAACTAGACGTTTCCGTCTGGTTTTACAACAGTGCACATCTTTCTTTCCCCATTCGTGCCACTTGTCCTGCCCATCGCGGTCTACGAGACTGTTCTTATTACATCTGGCTTCCTATAAAGACCATGTAGTTCACTGTTAAGAACTGTTCCTAAGAACTGTATTCTCAAATACTCATAATCTCCTTCCCTCCCTTAAATTAATGTTTCGCACCCATATAACTGGTAGAATAATAGTTTTATATATTTTCAGTTTAACTATTTTTGAAAGGAGTTGGGACGTCAAGAGTCTCTCGGGGAAGGTAACTTAAAATATTCCTATAGTATGTGTGTAATTATTATAATATTTATAAAGGGTCCGGTTGATTATGAGATACCACAAAAGTTTTATCTTTAAGGGGGGGGGTAGAATTTAAGTTGGAATATTTCTAATTCACAATTATCAATAATTCAATGCATAATAGCACGCATTTCCAGAATTGAGCCTATGTTTAATTTCTTGGTACATCTCATTCCTATTTGTGATTATTATTCCTAGGTATTTGAATTCAGCCACTTCCTCAAAATTTCCCTCATTTGTCATTAGCTGTCCATTTAGATTATATAATGTATTTCTATGTGTGACTATATATTTAGTTTTATTGATATTTACTTCCAGTCCCAATTTCTTAGTGTTAGTTAATAGTGTGTGCATTTTGGCCCTTACGGTCGCCATCGTCCAATAGTACTACACCATCAGCATAAACTAGCAACTTATTAATACCATTGAGTAAAGATTTGATGGCATTCTCTAGTACAAAATTAAATAGTAAAGGAGGTAGTGCTTCTCCTTGCTTCAACCCATTGTGCATTTCAAAAGTATCCGAAAACTGTTTGCCGTCAAAATTATATTACAAAGGAGGCTGAGTATAACTCAAAAGACTAAATATTGTCCTGAAAACTAGGGTAAAGTTAAAAAAAAAATAATATTTGGAAACACTCGCCCATGTAGGATTGCAAACATTCAAATGGAATTTTGATTTATCACAACATTGTTCTAAATAGCTCAATCGGTTATAGAATGTGTGTTTCAGAGCTACGAATGGCATATGAAGCCGTTTGAAGATCCGTGACCCGCGACTAAAATTATTTTCTGCTCAAGTTAACAAAAGCTGGTGTACATGCATGCCTCTCCACAGGCAAATAATTGTGGTTATTGCTTTGTGTCATATCGACATGACCTGAGACAAGATACAGCCTAGTGCACCATGTCGCACATATCGTAACTTTATTGGTAGCCCATCGCTAGTACAAACAATTTGTGACGAATATGATACGGCCCTAATAGTGATTAAGGAATGTAAGAAATGAATAAATAATGAAGGAACAGAATATAGTTAAAAATAAATTAAGTTTCGTATTGGTAAATAGTTCTCACAAGAAGCGGTTGAAACCCTAAGTAAAAGAGGTCATAAATATGTAACTCCTCAAATTAGACCTGAAATCCTTAATCTGGGTCTACCTTCAAAAATCACGTTTGGGAGAAATGTCAAACTCCAAATTTACAATCGCGGAAAGCCCAAGCTGGCAAACACGGTCCCTAGCCGTGAGAATAAAATCAAAAGGTAGGTGGTGGTTTAAATAAAATAGTTACGCCCTTGGAGGACATGTGATTGAATATTCTAACCAATCAAAATCAGAGTTAGGGTATAGACCATATATGGGAATAATTGGTCCTGACTTCGATACGGAACTCATGAGGACAAAATTTAATACACTGACACTTATACTCGACACTTAGAAGGAAGAAGATCTTGATTGTATAGTAAAAAAATATCTTGTAACGACGATTATGGACTTAGGGAAAATCTCCCGAACTCATAAGTCATTTGCTAGTCCTCATTAGCGAAATATCGAAGGCCAGTGACGGAAAAGTTTTATTTTCACTGTGTAACGTGCATTTAAATTGGCAAAGATTAATTAAATAAAATAATTCAAATAATTTGTGATTGTCTGTTCCCACGCAATTCTCCTTCCGAACCCGTTATAGATAGGCGTCTCAGCGCTCACCCTGAAACAGGAACCGACTAGCTACCGAGGAAGGGCAAGTAACAATACAATGAAATTAAAGTGAAATCCTAGTGACATTTAACAGCCACTCCAAAATACTGCCCCAAATTTTAATCAAGATTTTAAAATACATCCTTAAAAAGTAACCTGTCATAGCTCCGGAGGGGTATTGATGGTGGGTCATACCAATATTTTTCGGGCTACATTTATTTAAGTAGGTTAGATTATGTTGTTATTACAATATCCCCAATAATCACGTATGGGCTCGAATTAATATGGGAAAAATTAACAATCAGTGACTTAGAACGCATTGAGAAAGTCAAGGCACGGTTCCTAAATGTGCCCCCAGAGTGGGAAAATATGCTCCATCAAGGCTGGCATATGAGCTGGCCAAGGAAACTTTTTATATAGAAGATCTGAGACTCAGCTTACCAACTACCGGAGCCAGCAACAAGCTACTAGAACGGAGAAGAATGAAAAGAGCGGATATAGATATCGACTTTTATGGGACGACTGCAATGATCGATCGCAACTGGACCAAGGAGAATCAGGAGCAGAGACACACCATTACAAGACTAGCCATTCACGGGGTCCACCACAAATTATGCATGAACAAGACATTCCACACCCCGAATGACCAATGTATATGTGAATTGTGCGGACAGAGATGTAACCAATATCATATCACTGAGTGCCGTGAAAGAACAAAATCGATCTCCGAATACAGCAAAGAATAATACCCATTCGGGTGAACCTTCCATATTTATAAGGTTGTTATTCTCACAGTTGTATGGACTCTTACTTTAAGGGAGGACATAAGATCACGAGCATTTTAGGATAAA
Source organism: Diploptera punctata (assembly GCA_030220185.1). Classification (NCBI taxonomy): domain Eukaryota; kingdom Metazoa; phylum Arthropoda; class Insecta; order Blattodea; family Blaberidae; genus Diploptera; species Diploptera punctata. Next base: position 125,285 of record JASPKZ010009821.1, read on the forward strand.
GTTCTTAGGAAAATGTTTGCTTTGAGATGAATCAGTAATAATAAATGTCCCCTGACCGCGTTACGAGCGCTGTGCTGAAAAGATGATGTTGAGAGCAATAGCAGGATACCAAAGAACCGATAAAAAGAAACACGAAGATATAAGAACAGAACTTCCGATTGAGGGTCTTTCCACTTTTCAGCGGTTGCCCTTTTACCAGCCGGCTGCTGGCCCTTCACATCCACATGTGTCAATCAAAGAGGTAGATGATCAACAGCCAGTGTTGGGGTAACATGTGGTTAGCATGTCGAGTCCCCCAGCCGTTATAGCTGGTTCCTCAACCTGGAGCCGCTACTTATTGTAGCTACCCAATTGCCTCACGATGCTGGGTGGGCACCGGTCCCATACTGGCCGAAATACCACGAGAAAATTTCTTCCCCCATGGAGACTCGAACCAGCGCAAGTCCCGTAGCTCTGCGCCAAGGCTTCCTACCTTAACCGCTCGGCTACGGCGCGGGACCAAAGAACCGATAAAAAGAAACACGAAGATATAAGAACAGAACTTAATATATTTAATCTCTGTGAAAGAATAAAATATTATCAAATTGCTTATCTTCAGCACGTATTACGAATGAATGAACAGCGCATACCAAGAAGAATGTATAATTATAAACCAAAAAGGAGAAGAATGTTGGGAAGACCATTGAAGAGATGGAAGGACCAATTCGACCTATAATGAGATCGGAACAGGCCATTGGGCCTAATCCTTGTTGTTGATGATGATGATGAGGAAAATGTTTGGATCAAAAAGAGATGAACAGACGACTGAACGGAGAAAACCACATAATAGTGAACTACATGATATGTATAGGAGGCCAGATATAATAAGAACAATGAAGTCTTGTAGACTGCGATGGGCAGGACATGGGCACGTATGGGGGATGAAAGAGGTAGGCCTATATGGAAGCTTCTTGTAGGAAAACCAGAGGCATAACGCCCAGTTGATAGACCAAGAATGAGGTGGGAAAATAACATTATCCATTATTTAAGTGAATTAGATTATACAGGGGATGATTGGAAAGCATTGGCTCAGGATAGGGATGTATGGAGAGCTTATCTCCGCGCGGCCATGTACTGAAGGGTTCGATAGAGCCAGTGAGTTAGTTAGTAAGGTTAGATTATAGTAAATAGGTTGTCGACAATCTTCATTTTTGTTAGCATGTTTTCCATAAGTTTCTTTTCTGTTTTAGCAAAGATAATATACCTGTTTCAACGATAATGGAATATTTAGGTTATTTTTACATCTTGTCTTTCAATTTTTGGATATTTTCTAAATTAGTTTAAAATCACACAGATTTATTCATTTAGCAGGTTTGACAACATCTTCTTGCGCCCATTTAATATACTTCATTCTCCTCCGCATCTCTCTGTCATTCCAATCTTCATCGTCCAATGCTTTTTCCCCTTGTGCTGCTCAAAACTCCATCAATCCACGTTATTTTTTGCCGTCATCTTCTTCTTTTACCAAGTGGCATCCATTCTAGTATTCTGCTTGGCAATCTGTCTTCTGTTTATTTTCTTTATGACGGAAGTACTGATTTAAAAAAATATATATACATATATATGAGGTAATTATTCACAGAACGCTAAAATAACAATTGCGATATTTTCTTTCAATGCGTAGACTGATGGGTGGAATAAAATTCCCTAAATTTATAATAAATTAGCTAATACCCGGCGTGCGCTGCTACGCCTAAATAAATGATAATATTAATATGCTTTTATGTTTAGTTGAATAAGTAAAAGGAAAAATAATTATAAATTTATATTTTTTGGATACCCCATGCTATTTACCCGGCGTTGTCCGGGAATCTACTCATCCTGATCTACTTGGAATAATGAGCTGAAAGACAAAAACTAACATACTTCTTATGATTAGTTGAATAAGTATATTGAAAAATAATTATAAATGTATATCATTATGGGTCATCAGAGACTATTATCTACAATTAACCTAAACACAGTTTCGCATGTGTCACTAAACGGAGTTCAAATCTCTTATAGTGAGACAGTAAAAATTCTAGGAGTATTTATTGACAAAAACTTAAATTGGAATACACAAATAAACCATACATGCAAAACAGTCTTCTCAATAATACATTCATTAAATCGTGTACGAAATTGTTTGCCATTCGCCCTTAGGAAAATGTTAGTAGAAACACTTGCAATGCCCCATTTTGATTATTGTGACACTCTTTTTACAGACTTAAATATTATTTCCACTCAAAGACTTCAACGTGTTTATAATTCTTGCGCACGTTTTATTTGTGGTATTCGCAAATTTGACCATATTACACCGTCCCTGGAACAATTATCGTGGTTTCGTCTAAGATATCGTAGAACTGTCCATTCCCTATCCCTTCTCTATAAAATACTTCACACATCATCGCCTAATTATTTATCACGCCGCTTCATCAGACTATCCGACACACATAATCTTGACACTCGATCCCATCAGCACATTGTCCTTTATATCCCGCCTCATCACACTGTATATTATTCATTATCTTTTACGGTGTCACTTACCAAAAACATGGAATTCCCTTCCACCCTATGTCAGAGACTGTCAAACTATAACATCCTTCAAAAACAAACTAAAGAATTATTTAATAACAAACTAACTTATACACCTCACTGATAGTATTCTTTTAGCAATATTAATATATTTAATTATTTATGTAAATAATATTAAGAATAACAAATATTTTTATTTGTTTTGTTTTAAATATTGTATAATCGTAAAATTAGTTTTTCTATATCTCATTATTTTCCTGTTTTTTATATACACTAGACAGGGACAATTTAATATGTCTTGCTTGTATACATTTTATTATTAGTTTTAGTCTTAATTTTAACTAATATTAACTGGTTGTATTATAGATCGTAATATGTATATTAGATATTATCTTTTGATCAAATTTTTACTTAGTGTTTAATATTAGAGTTAATTAAGATTGTTATATTCTTATGTAATATATGTTTGTCCTGGTGAGTGGAAGAGAAGGCCACATGGCCTTAACTCCACCAGGCTAAATAAATCTTAAATAAATCTTAAATCTTAAATCTTAAATATCGTAATTACTTTCAGATTACCCGTACTGATTACCCGGAGTTGCCCGGGAATCTACTTATCTCGATCTTCTTGGCATATATGAGCTAAAATACAAAATTCGTTATTGTGAGTTATCCGTATAAGAATACCCGCCATATGCTGATATGCTTGCACAGTAATCTACGTACTTGTCTCGATCTTCCTGGCATCAATGAAATACAAAAATGGTTATTGTGAGTTATCCGTAAAAGATAAACATATGCTATCGCGGACTTTTTGTAAAGCTTTTTGAGATATTCAATTCTGTGTAAATTAATTTTGTGTATTTGTTATGGTTTAGGCAGCGTAAGCAATTTAAGCATCCAAAGAGCTACTTTTTTCACGTGTTCTTCTACAAGGGCGATTTTTAAGGGTGTACGAGATGAGTATCACAACTCTCTTATAGCCTATGTTCATCCCGGGAATCTCCTGGACATTTTGCAAAAAGCCCCATCACAATCGGATCAATGGTATGGCAGCGCATAAAATACGAACAAACAAACAAACATTATTTTTTGATATATTAGATATCGTATGTTAAGCTGAAATTATTCAAGATATTACAAGAATTCGCCTATAACGGTAGCGAAAGACTGTTCAAAGATATATTTAATACTTATCTGCACTTTTTATAAGAATGCATCTTTGAAAACAAAAAACTGCCGACTATGTTTATAGTTTTATGTTGAACATGATTTTGAAATTTAATTCTAGGAATACATTATCTTAGTGGAAAAGAACATTAAACTAACATATTATTTTATCTTACAATTTACCTTCTCTTCGTTATCTAGAATCTAAATGGAAGCTAAATTCACCATTTCCACTCAGCATTTACAAACATTAATACATACAATGCGAAACGCAAGGCAAACTGCAAACAAATGAAATTTGTGCCGGTACACTGCTCTATCCGCTCGATCACGTTGTTTTCCGATGCTTCTTTGTTTCAGATTCCGGATATCGAAAATGTTTCGCAGTGTTCCTGGCGCGAGTTTCTTTAGTTAATTATAACATTTACAAACAACAGAGAACTCCAATATTTACCCGCAGTTCTTTATTATTACCGGCAAAAATATATTGAACTCGACAAACAATGCAGTGGAAAATACCCTGCTCTTTCTCACAAGGTCATTTCATATAACAAACTCCTGATTATTATGTCGTTCATTCATTTGCGAATAGTTCGTGAATAATTTAAGGGGACCGAGTGGTAAAAATGTTTTAAAAAATAGGTAAAAAATGCATTTTTTAATAACTCCCATTCTTTAGGGTCATTTTCATGAAAAATAGTGTTATTGTAGGAGTAAAATTGAGTCCGTGACATAAGGGTTTAAATACCCTTCCACATATGGTCAGCATGATTACTTAAATTTTAATATGCGTTTTTTTCTGTTTCCATTTTTTTTTACATTTTCCAAAACTTAAAATGTTCCTTACGATGCAATTTTTATGCTGTCAAAGTGAAATTTTGAGGTTAAACTCTCCAATATATGCTAAATAACATTTGCTATGCAGTTACTAGTCTAAAACACATGTGTTCTTTTAAATTGAGATGAAAAAAAATATTGGGAGTGATACAAAATATTTTGTTTTCAAAAAATGAAAAATAAGCAGTATCTTCTCTTTATGAATATTTTTGCATAGCAAATGTGTTTGGTGGAATCATAAAGACTCTGAATCTCAAATTTCAGCAGAGAATATTTTAAAAATGCATCATAAGAGTATTTTTTAGAAAATATTAAAAATATAGTTTTAAAAACTCATAAATCTGAAACTATTCTACGTATAAACACCAACCTTTACAGAACCGCTACTATAAGCACATAATGTATGTGATAAAAATTTCAAAACAATCAGATGAAAAACTAAAAAAAAAATAAATAAATTCACCAGTTGATCCCTTAAGCCCTATGTGAAAATAGTGATACAAAAGTGGTAAGCTAACATTAACGGAATCCATAAAAACACTAGTTAATACCCGGCATGCGCTGCTACGCCTAAATAAATGAAATATTAAGGATCAATTAAATTATATGGTATACACTGATTTGAAACAAATATGGCGGTTGGTAGTCAGTTTTTAATTTTGAATTTCAGGTAAACCTCCACTTCTAATTGCCGAATTTTGCTAATTTTTTTATAATACCTATCTCGCTTTCTTTGAATATGATACACTGAGTTTCGTTGTGAAATATCGAAAATTGTGACCGCTAGAGCGATTTTTAAATTTTCACTTCAAGTGAACTCCTAGACCTTTGGTTTTAGAGGGTCCAATTGTGAATATAAACCATCCAGGGACCCACTCAAATACACACACAACATTTCATCAAAATCGGTGCAGTCGTTTAGGCAGTTTTAATTTCGGATTTCAGGTAAACCTCCATTTCTAATTGTTGGATTTCGCTCATGTTTGGATAATACTTTTCTCGGTTTACTTTAATAGGATATGCTGAGTTTTGTTGTGAAACATTGAAAATTGTGATCGCTGGTGATTTTCAAATGTTGGCTTCAGGTGAACTCCTACACCTAACGGTTTTAGAGGGTACAATTGTGGATCTAAACCATCCAGAGGCCCACTCAAACAGCCACAAAATATTTAATCAAAATTGGTCCAGTCTTTTAGTAGAAGTTCAGTAACATACACACGTACAGAAGAATTATATATACATATATATATATATATATATATATATATATATGCCCACCGCTCTTGCCTCGAGGTAGCGTGCTGCCTTGTCACGCAGCGGTCCCGGTTCGATCCCCGGTCGGGGCAGTTTTTCTGGGTGAGGTTTTTATCGGGGTTTTTCCTCACCTGTAAGACAAACGTCAGGAAAACTTTAAGGCCCAAACGGTCCCCGAAATCATATGGTCATCATCATCATCATCCTTATTACCATCATCATTATCATCATCCTTCACCGGTGTGGAAAGCAACGGGAAGCTACCACACCTATAATTCCCTAGTAAAGCTGCAAGCATAGCATGAAAATGCTATGATTAGGGCCTACAGTGAAAGACCTGCCCTCGGGCAGAATTAATATGGATGGATATATATGACATAAGAAAAATAAATGCCTGGACGGGATTTGAACCCGAACCTCTCGATTTGTACTCGAGGATGCTATCCATTATACCACCACGCAAATCCAATACAAACACTATTTTTTCTTATATATATATCCATAGTAATTCTGCCCGAGAGCAGGTCCTTCACTGCAATCATAGCAATTTCATGCTATGCTTGCAGCTTTACTAGGGAATTGTAGGAGTGGTAGCTTCCCGTTGCTTTCCAACCGGTGAAGGATGATGATGATAAGGATGAAGATGAGGAGGATGATGATGGCCATATGATTTCGGGGACCGTTTGGGCCTTAAAGTTTTCCTGACATTTGTCTTACAGGTGAGGAAATACCCCGATAAAAATCTCACCCAGAAAAACTGCCCCGACCGGGGATCGAACCCGGGCCCGCTGCGTGACAAGGCAGCACGCTACCTCGAGAACACAGCGGTGGATATATATATATATATATATATATATATATATAAAGATAAAAACAAGGCGCTTGCTGCATTATCACATTTTTTTTCCGAGAATCTGCTATGCATTTAATCCAAATGTGTGTTTCCCGCGCTATGTGGATATTACCGTTGGTTTAGTCCATTTTCAATTTACATACTACTTCAGTGAGCCATGTTACATACAGGGTGTAACTAAATTCCCACCAAAGACTTTGAGGACGTGCAGTGGGTATCAAGACTATTAAGTTTAGCTTAGGAACTCATCAAAAATTCTAAAATTTATTGTGAAACACAGTTGAAGTTATGTAATAAAACGTAAAAATAATTACCTGATATAGCAGTCGTCCTCAACTAAACCAGTAAATATCCACAAAAAACAAGTGACTACACAAAATATATAACACAACCTACTGAATATAACCAACTGATTCTGGAAGCGATGATTGAATGATTTGATTTGATATGATTTAAAATATTGAACGATTGATTGAACGAACAATTGAAATATTGAACGAACGAACGGACGATAGAACGTACAAACGAACGATTGAACGAACGATTTTCGAACGAAAGAACGATTGTTCGTACGGACGAACGATTGAACGGACAAACGGACGATTGAACGAACGAATGATTGGACGAACGAACGATTGAACGAACGAACGAATAAACGAACGAACGATTAAACGAACGAACGATTAAACGAACGAACGATTAAACGAACGAACATTTGAACGAACGAACGATTAATTGAAAGAACGATTGAACGAACGAACGACTGGACGATTGAACGAACAAACGATTGAATGATTGAAAGATTGGACGATTGAACGATTTATTGGCTGATTGATTGAATGATTTATTAATTGAATGACTGATCCCCGTTGCGCTCGGGAGATGAGTACAATGTGTGACTTTATTTAGAGACATCGTGTATACTGAGGGTAAACGTCACCTCCTTTAGTTTACTTTGTTAGATTTATGCGTTTTATCTCCATATTCAATTACGTGAGTATTATCGGCATACAGAATGCAATATTTTTATTGCCTTTCTGAATAATAATAGAATTACAAATCATCTGTTTCATTCTACAGTTCTGACCAGATACGAGACGGTGGAATGTCTATCCATTATTGGAATTCAATTTTTTAACAAGCAGATTTGTTTTCGTCATCAAATGACGTCATAAAAAGACAAACTTTTAAAAAAGTACATTCAGTTCAACTTTTTCTGTGCAATCCGACAAATATTATCAGTGAAGTGGATAGCCTATATATTAAGAGAAGATTTCTTTTAATATAAAGTAGAAAATAACTCTACCGACAAACTCTCAGAGATTGTTTAGGTATGTTGGATAAGTGTTATGGTATAAGGACCTTATGGTTTACAATGACTTATTATAATTACTGACAAGGGAACTGGAAACCATTACATGCCAAAATCTATCTTGAAATTTCTTCCAGAGAAGCATGTGATGTAAAAAAAAACTTTTTAACTGCGAGGCCCTAAAATCTTCATTTTTTTGTTTACCAACTGGGTGTTTTTCCTCAGGTTTTCCTACAAGAATCTTCCATGCATGTCTTTCATTCCCCTTCGTAACACATGTCCTGCCCATCGCAGTCTACGAAACTTTATATATATATATATATATATATATATATATAATATATATATACTATAGTTCACATATAGTCCACCGCTGTGGTCTCGAGGTACAATTTCGACAACTAGGCGAACACTAATTAACATTAATTAAATAAAAATAAAACGTAGTTTTATTTGATTTTCATATAAAAAAAGTGATCCCACAACAGGCCCGGAGGCCTTTGGGGTAGTAGGAGGTTAAGGCTCCCACATTTTCTAGACAATCGGCACTTTATGTCAGCCGGGTTGTCAGCCCTGCGTGACGGCCGCCTTTACCCCCAGAACAAGCGTCTGGTACTCATTTCCGTTAGAGGCTGAGTCGACCCCAGGGCCATAGTGCCGCCAGAGGGTTTGGGTCAGTTTAAAAATCCTGACCCCAACGGGACTTGAACCCTCAACCCTCCGGCTTGTAGCTCAGTGCCTTAACCACTACGCTATTCATTATATAATTCAGTGACAGCTGTTTCTGTACACTGTACCTTCTTCAGACATGTTAACAAATTATGAATTGTGTTCCAACTGATCTAAGCAACAATACGTTATTGTTGCTTAGATCAATTGGAACACAATTCATAATTTGTTAACATGTCTGAAGAAGGTACAGTGTACCGAAACAGCTATCACTGAATTATATAATAAATATGAAAATCAAATAAAACTACGTTTTATTTTTATTTAATTAATAAATATGGATTTTCATCAAGTAAACACCAACTCAATTGATTAACTAATTATTATTATTATTATTATTATTATTATTATTATTATTATTATTATTATTATTACTGTTTTAATATTTTTGTTCTTTCCTTTTCATCGATAAATTGTGTAGTCTATGCCTATTATGAATCATTAATCATGTTGTAGATAATCCATAATAAATTATATATATATATAATTTAACCTGAGAAGAGAATCGGAAGAGAAGATCTTACGGTCTTAACTACAACAGATAAAATAAATAAATTATTAGATAAAAGAAAGAGGTTAAACAAAGAGAGAGAATTAGCGATTGCAAATTAGTTTTTGTGGCCGTTCTCAGGTATCGAATTCGGTACTTACAGTCAGGGTAGTATATAGAAAACACTTATTAAGAATCATTGGGAACAGTAAGCAGGAGCTCCACTGCTCTAGCAGTTACTGTCGCCGCTAGCTGTGTAACGTTGCTATCAATGTTTATTACTCTCCCGGGAAACTTTGTTAGTTTCTCTGCTATTATACTCCAGAACTTGGTCTTGTTTTCTAAACAATTTACCGGTGCTAATGTGCACAAGAAACAGAGCAAAACTGGATACGAACTTGTAATAGTTTAATGCAATATCTTGAAGAATGTAATGGCTGTGTAAATGTTGTAGTATTATAACTAACATGTGATTATTTCGATCGTGGATTTGAATTGCTTCTTCTTCTCCTTCCTCCAGAGTCCTTCCGAAAAATTCTCGTATAAGACTTGAAAGCATAATAATAGTCCCTTCGATTGGAAGAGTAAAAGGCTGCACTAGAATGGACCAGATAAGAAACGAGGATATCCGTGAAGAACTGCAGATCTACTCCATAAAAGAAAATATATTTAACAACAAGATACAGTGGAAAGAACATGTAGAAAGAATGGAAGAAAGTAGATTACCAAATAAAATCTTCCATTATTTTCCAAGAGGAAGAAGAGATGTCGGACGTCGTCGGAAAAGATGGTCTTAGATCTATTAGTGAAGACGGAACAGGCAACTCTTGCCTAAACCAGGAAGTGAAGAAGAAGAAAAAGATTGATTGACAGCCAAAGAAAGGCACGATCAGTGATGGGGCTGCCATCTTATAGCCTCTGGTCAGGCTTTTCTGGAGAAGAAAAGAAAATAAAGGAAAGAAGAAATGGAAGAAAGGAGAGATTCCCTAGTCCTCGGATGCCCTAATAGCGTCAGGGTCAAAAAAACAAGAGTTAACCAAGAGAGGTTAGATAAAGTAAAGTAAAGTATTCCCACTACAGGCCTCAGGAGGCCCTTGGGGTAGTGGGAGGTTAAGGCTCCTACCATTTCTAGACAATCGGCACTTTATGTCAGCCGGGTTGTCAGCCCTGCGTGACGGCCGCCTTTACCCCAGAACAAGCGTCTGGTACTCATTTCCGTTAGAGGCTGAGTCGACCCCAGGGCCATAGTGCCGCCAGTAGGTTTGGGTCAGTTTAAAAATCCTGACCTCACAGGGACTTGAACCCTCGACCTTCCGGCTTGTAGCGCAGTGCCTTAACCACTACGCTACGGCGTGCCCCCAGAGAGAGGTTAGATAGTAAAGTTAAAAAAGTCTGGTATACGTAAGTAGAAGAAAGGAAGAAATACCAGATCGGTTAAAGATAACAGTAAGGAGCAAAACGCAAGTAAGTGGAAGGAATGGTTTGCTCAGCTTGGGCACCTTGTGGTCGCCATCCACATATCCCCTAGATGAGGACCCCTGAGGGGTTGCTAGAATTTATATTAAACTTTTATAAGATTCATGATATGTTCCGTTGATGTATTATTCAAAATTAAGGTATAAAATCATGGAATATTTACCTGAAAAGTCCGTCTCCTCAACTCTATTGTCATTTAACTGTAGCGCTTTGAGGACTAGTCCCACCATCGGCAGGATTCAATATTGCCGATGATGGGACAAGTCCCGAAAGCGCTACAGTTAATAACAATTAAGTTGAGGAGACGGACATTTCAGGAAAATATTCCATAATTTTATACTTTAATTTTGAATTTACATGGCAGTGACCAGTTATATTGTATGGATGCGAAACATGGACTCTTACTTTAAGGAAGAAAGGATATTTCAAGTATTTGAGAATAAAGTACTTAGGAAAATGTTTGGACCAAAGGGAGATGAACAGACAGGTGAATGGAGAAGACTGCAAAACAATGAACTACATGGTCTTTATAGGAAGCCAGATATAATAAGAACAGTTAAGTCTCATAGACTGCGATGGCAGGACATGTTACCGTATGGGGAGTGAAAGACTTGCATGGAAGCTTCTTGTAGGAAAATTGGAGGGAAAACGCCCAGTTGGTAGACCAAGAATGAGATGAGAATAATATTAACTATGATTTGAGAGAAGTAGATTATACAGGAAATGATTGGAAAGCATTATCTCAGGATAGGGATATATGGAGAGCTTATGTCCGCGCGGCCATGAACCTACGGGTTCGATAGTGCCAGTGAGTATTATTCCACGAATTGTCATGGCTACATCTAAAAGAGAGAAGAAAATCGCACTGTCTAATTCTCCTATTTAAGATCCTACATACCTCGATTCCCAATTATTTATCATCCCGTTTCCAGTATCTATCCTCAAACCATAACCTAAACACAAGATCACAACATAGTCTCTTACTTAATATACCGCAACATAGGACATCACATCACTCCATGTCATATACCATCTCCACTTCTCGCAACTGGAATTCCCTACCACAAGAAATAAGGGGCTGCCGGACATTGGCATCTTTTAAAAGAAATCTAAATTTATATTTGCTCTAAACTCGACTTCATTATTATCCAGTGTAAGATATATATATTAATTGGTGTTTCCCGTATAATGTATCATATTTATATTATTATTATTATTATCGTATCATTATTGTTATTACCCTATAAAATGTTGTTTGTACATGACATTTACATTGCTACATTTATTGTATCTTTAACTGTTTATAATTAGTATAGTGTATATCTATATTTGTCGAATATTTATTTGTATTTGTGCTGGTTGAGTGGAAGAGAGGGCCTTATGGCCTTAACTGTGCCAGAATAAATAACGTATTATTATTATTATTATTATTATTATTATTATTATTATTATAATAATAAAGTAAGTAAGTAATGTCCAATAATTATAATGAACGTGGGTGACAGAAATATGTTTTCTAATTACGTGAAGTGCTGTAGATTGAAAATAAAAGAGAGAATTGGGCTCAACTTTAGTATACTTTTAACCTGATTTTCGATACTACATTCTTGCATTTTTTTTTACAATTGGACGGCGGTATGCATCAATCGGCCATGCTCCATTATATAAGTTTCGACAAAAATACGTTTAAAGTTTAAGTCAACCTTCGCTATTTATTTTAGCATCAAACTAACAATACTGGATATTGCAAGTTATTTTCCTTGTTTGACAGTTATGCATAAACAGTCTAAGAGCGGGAACATTAGCGCTTAGCTGCATGATACAAAACTTAGATTAGCATTTATGAAGATCTGGTTTCATAGCGTTTGTTGCAAAACACAGAATCTCTGATAGGACTGATGGTGTTTATATTTTTCTTTAATAATAATTAGTAAGGCTATAATTAAAGATTTGACGCTAAAAGTGTGCGAAATTTACTTCAAGGCCAGTGCAACAGATGGCTTCAAAAAGGTAATGTTTTTAAATGGCCCTTAGCCGATTGATGCAAAACAAGCCAATTATTAAATATTTATATACGTAAGTAAAATGCCGCGTTCGTCTAAAATTATATCGTGTGCGCATGCGCGAACACTTAAAGAAACTTACGCTAGATGACGGATATATCTGTAAATTCTGAATGACCAACATTCGAAAATGTGCCGTAGCGTAGTGGTTAAGGCATTGAGCTACAAGCCAGAGGGTCGAGGGTTCAAGTCCCGTTGGGGTCAGAATTTTTAAAAACTGACCCAAACCCTCTGGCGGCACTATGGCCCTGGGGTCGACTCAGCCTCTAACGTAAATGAGTACCAGACGCTTGTTCTGGGGGTAAAGGCGGCCGTCACGCAGGGCTGACAACCCGGCTGACATAAAGTGCCGATTGTCTAGAAAAAGTGGGAGCCCTAACCTCCTACTACCCCAAGGGCCTCCTGGTCTGTTGTGGGATCACTTCACTTTAAAAATTTTAAGAAATGGATGTTCACACAATTAATTTTATTAGATTCCGATGTGATAGACAGGTGAATGGAGATGCCTATACATAACAGTGAACTGCTTGGTGTTTATAGGAAGCCAGAAATAATAAGAACAGTTAAGTCTCCTAGACTGCGATGGGCAGGACATGTGGCACGAATTGGGCATGAAAGACTTGCATGGAAGCTTCTTGTAGGAAAATCAGAGGGAAAACGCCCAGTTGGTAGACCAAGAATAATATTAACTATGATTTGAGGGAAGTAAATTTTATAGGATATGATTGGAAAACATTAGCTCAGGATAGAGATGTATGGAGAGCTTATGTCCGCGCGGCCGTGAACCTACTGGTTTCGATAGTGCCAGTGAGTTGGTTTAGGTTCCGATGTGATAAGTAAGTGTACATCATGTTAGTTTACATTTCATCAAATAATATGAAATTTACTTTGTTAGGTTAGAAATGGGGAAATTTGTGTACATTTCTAATACAATTTTGGAAATTTATTGCGAAGCTTGATCATACGTATTTCACACATATGTCCGCCATTTAGCGGAAGTTTCTTTAAACGTTCGCGAATGCGCACTGTGATTGTGTAGAATCTTGGGAAAATTCTTGGTAAATGTGAACTAAACTTTTTCCGATTCTTCTACCAAAATTGTAATCAGGAAATACACTTCAGTTACTTACTACTTATGAAATAAAAACTAGTATATATTATACAAGTAGTATAGACTACCTATGCAATGCGGTTATTCGCTAAGGAAAATGTAACGGTTTGGAATATTGGAGGCGTCATTTATTACCGGAAAGATTTCTAAATTCAAATCGTGAAAGATTGGCATGCTTCGAGTTATTGGTAAGCCCAGAAAATTGGAGAAACTTGGGTAAATTTCTGGACAAAACGCGGAAAATAAGAACGCTCATTCATGAATAAATAAATATGTTAACAAATTGCAATACCATTAATTCTTAATAATTCTAGATAACCTAGTTAATGTATAGTGTAATTGTATTGTTATGTAATTGTAATATTATTGTGTTTTCTTTTTTATTTTAAGTTATATTATTACCAAACATTAACTTATTGTAACGGACTGTCTACAGCACGTACGGCTTACTGCCCGTGCGACCCACATTTGTAAAAAACATTGTATGTATCTTACTTTTAGTCTAGTAAGTCCCTATGTATCTAAAATCGCATGATAGAGGCAGGGGAAGTAATTCCGTTAACCCTGTTCTTGCTCGCAAGGCACGGTGCCATAAATAAAATTTCTCTCGTTACTAAGGGTTGTTTGGTGGATGAATGTGTTTATTACAATGCAGAATCGATAAATACACCGTGTCCACAAATATAGTATCATACTTTAAACTACTACTACGTCGTTTTGGATAATCGTATCTACATTAAATTGGTGACAATCAAAGGAGAAACTCAAAAAGTTTTTGCTATACCTCATAGACATTGAATGTGGCCCCCACGAGTGACGCTGCAGACATGGAGGCAATATTCCCATTCACGCCACACACCCTCCAACATATGTGAAGAAATGAACTGGATGACAGCATTGATACGAAACTGGATTTCATGCAGGTTTTGAGGTAATGGGAGTACATAGACACGATCCTTTGTGTAACTCCATAAAAATAAGTCACAGACCGTCAAGTCAGGTGACCTGGGCGGCCACTTGTAGATAACATTACCATCATCTCCGGCACGTCCAATCCATCTTCCTGGAAGCCGATCATTCAGATGTTCCCGAACATGCAAATGCCAATGAGGAGGTGCTCCATCTTGCTGGAAAAGATATTTATTGCCTTCTTGTTGTTCCAATGGTAGAAATAACCATTCAGTGAGCATATCAAGATAATTTGCACCTTTGACTATGGTCTCTAGAAAGGAAAATGGGCCATAGACTTTACGTTTCGATACGGCACAAAAAATATTCACTTTAGGGAAGTCTCTTTTAACTTCCACAATGGTGTTTTGATTCTCATTCTCTCAAATCCAAACATTGTGCGTGTTCACTTTTCCACTAACGTGGAAAGTTGCCTCGTCACTGATTTTTTTTCTGACATTATCCTCCATTAGTGCCATGAAATGCTCAGAGAAATCTAATCGCTTTGCATGGTCATCAGATTTCAACTTATGCACTAATTGGAGTTTGTAGAGGTGGGACGTCAGTCATGTATGTAGGATCTTAGATACGGTGGATTTAGGGATGTTTAACTGTTGACTAGCTGTATGGACAGACTTCTTGGGACTACACACAAATGCCTCCCGCACTTGATCCACAATTCCTGCATCCACAGATGGTCTCCCTGAATTGCCTTTCTTTGAATACGTATGCAGCCACGATCCACAAAATCACGGTACCACTTCAAAATTGACTTGTGTGTAGGAGCTGATGTTGAAAAAAAAAAAGTAAAGTGATCCCACAACAGGCCCGGAGGCCCTTGGGGTAGTAGGAGGTTAAGGCTCCCACTTTTTCTAGACAATCGGCACTTGATGTCAGCCGGGTTGTCATCCCTGCGTGACGGCCGCCTTTACCCCAAAACAAGCGTCTGGTATTCATTTCCGTTAGAGGCTGAGTCGACCCCAGGGCCATAGTGCCGCCAGAGGGTTTGGGTCAGTTTAAAAATCCTGACCCCAACGGGACTTGAACCTTCGACCCTCCGGCTTGTAGCTCAGTGCCTTAACCACTACGCTACAGCGTGCCCCAGCTGATGTTGAAACCTTCGCCTAAAAGCACGCAGGAGCAGCACCGGGTTCCGCGTGGTGTGATTTCCAAAACACGCCAACTACATTCTTGGAGGTTCGCCATAACTCCTTGAAACTTATTTCGTAACTTCTTTAATAACAACACAACTTCAATAGCACAGCAAACATTCACATTTATCCTATCTGCTAAATATCCAACCATGAGTCCATATCGACCACAAAAAAAATTAAATTTAGTTTAGTTTCTATATTGTTGTCTGTACTGATTCGTTTTATTTCTTTATTTCTTTTCTCTTTATTTATCTATTTATTATTATTACGAAAAGCGGTAGCGTGCCGAGGAAATTATAGGAAGTGTGAAAGGACTTCTGGAAAGAATTTACACACTTTTTACGACATAAAAGAAGCCATAGACACGGCTTACCAAACACTTTAATATATATTAGAGAACATACTATCAGTAGGTTACATTTGAAAATTACTTAAGATAGAACTTGGAAGCACCATTTAATAATAGGTTAATATTTGCTTATAGGAGATTATACTTTGATTTTGGACATTCCCGAGAGAATTGAAAATACTCTAATACAAAACTCTACTTACATAATTATGAATTGGGCCCAGCAGGGCGCTGGCCCTGCGACCTCGCTGTCCGATGGCTCCGACCAGACTGACTTTTCTCTTTTTTTCCCCAGTTTATATCTCTCTAGTTTTGCTGGTTTCTTTAAAAAAATCCCTTGTCTAATAAAAAGCTATTCCATTAACTTAGGTATGTTTAACAGTGCTGATCGGATCTTAACCACAACCCTCCTTTCAAGGGTTTGTTTTAAAATATCTCTTGTCTCTTAAAAATACCTCTTGTCTCGCGTTCCTTATAATTTAAAGTCCTTCGGCATATATATTCTGTTTCTTATTTTCTGTTCTATTATGTGACTCAAATAATTATTTTTCGTCTCGTTATAACATTGTCCATTATTCTCCATTGTTGACATTGTTAACATGCACAAAACTTTTTGAGTTTCTTTTTTGATTGCCACCAGTTTCATGTAGATACGATTATCCAAAGCGACGTGGTAGTAGTTTAAAGTATGATACTATATATCGCTCATTTGCTGCAACAGCGTCATAACTCAAAAAACATAGTTTTTCAGGAGATGCATTTACAGGTTTGAAATCCATATACCTTTGCCTGTATTTGTCGTAAATATCAATTACTATACGAACTCATTGTATACAATAGCTTGTGTCGTTCTTCCTGAATGTAGAACTGAGTTTTGTTTCAAGTATAACCAATAACTCAAAATCGACAATTTCTGAGTTATGACGTTGTTGCAGCAAATGAGCGATATGTGGACACGTTGTATATACAAAAGGCGGGTTTACAAAAATTTGAATTTTTATACAGAAAGAATATCAACTGAATGATTATTTCTCACTTACTAATCTAATTTTTGCAACAACTATGAAAATAACACAAACTTTATAAAAAAATAATGAACTCCTCTATCATTTCTCAAGTAATTTCAACTGGTACGAAATCCAATCTATATGTTTCTCGTCATTTGTTTTAAAAGTTGGTCTGACGCATACAAATTGACAATCAGCGAGCAGTGACGTGTAACAACTCCCCTAGTGGTGGAAAGAGAAACTAACATATTTCTAAATTAAACCACATCCACTGATCCGTGGCAATCAAAATGAAACTTGTGCTTCCAAATTAAACCAACAATCGTAACAACTACAGCCTACACCACGCATTCCAGATAACGGCTAAGAGTATCACAGATATAAACATTTTTAAAAATAATTTCAGATCATCGTTGAGGTTAGTACTGAGTGTAAACAAAAAAAAATCATTGGCACACTCTTATGAACGATAGGTTATACAGAGAGGATAACACTGGTCTACAAAAATGAACTTTTTTCTTTCACATGAATAAAAATAATAGATTCTAGAAGTATTTTTCATGCTGAATTCAAATATCATTTCAGTTTTGCCCCATCAGACAGGAGTTTTGTATGATGTTCATTCGCATTTTTTTATAATGCTACACTTTTGACTTACCTAGAAAGTGGTAAATAGTAATTTTTGGTCATATTTCGCATCTGGAACATCTCTCTTCTTGGTCCAACAATAGTTAACCAGCTATTAGAACTCCACTTGCCTTGGTACCTGTTTTCCATTGTAGACATTTGTTGATGATTGTGCTCACCGTGTTCATCGCTGACAGCCCCAAGAATTTCCGGGAAGAAGTTTAAGTAAGAGTCCAAGAAGTGAGTTTTTAAATACCGGTGCACGATGCTTTATTAGAATCCAGGATGTGATTCGGAACACATCAGGGCGCTACAGAATCTTGTACGCTGTTGAGATGTTTTGCATTTAGGTTGGTGGCCGTCAGTTTGAGCACTGTTGTAAGATACAAAATGGTACATTAATTGTGTCAACTATGTTTCTTGCTATTATTTGATAAATGGATATAAAGAAAAATATTATATAATAACACTCAGCAACAAAAAATAAACTTTTTTTTTGTCTCAGAAAGAAAAAATTATGATTCTGTGATTCTAATAGTATTTTGTCTCCTGAATTAAAATATCATATCGATTTTTCCCCATCCCGCAAGGTTTCCGAGAGACAGGCATTTATAATTTCAAACATTTTAATATTTTCTACACTCGTAACTACACAATAATCGAACACGAACATTCGGACTCGCCTAGAAAGTAAGAAATGACGATTTTCTGCTATATTTCGCCTGTGGAGCATCCCTCTTGATGGTCCAACAATAATCGGCCAGCATATTAGGATTTCATTTGCCTTGAATCTCTTTTCCATAGCTGAAATCCCCTGAGTTAGCTCACTTGGTTTTATTTTAAAATGGACAAATGGACGAAAAACGTTTATTAATATATAATTACTTACATCCATTAATATAAATTGAAATAAAAAACTGTGGATGATGGAGAAATTCCGAATATATATTTGAAAACACGATAAAAAACTGCATTAAGTACTACTATTGGCACTCACGAGACAAAAATCATGTTGACCAGTGTTATCTGAAAGACAAGTTTATTCCTTCCTATATCTCCATAAGCTGGCTTCTCGTACCCTAGGTTCCTATCTGAAATTGTTCTGTGGAGCATCCCCACGTCGCTCTTAGAGAATCAATCTGTATATTGTATTCTACATTTTTTTCTCTATTTTAGTTACCCTTGTACTATTTCTTAATTTTTTAAGTGCCAGAATTTATTTTTGTATTCAAACTTACTCCTTAATAAATATATCTTGTTTTCCTTCTACTAAAACTTAGTAATGTATAATTATATTCTATGTATTATTTCTGTAATTGAACTGCACCCGAGCATGAGCACTTGCTCATTCGGGTGTCATTACTGTGTACAATATTTATTTGTGACCATTAACTCATGCCCCAAATGGGAGTCAATGACCAATCACATTTCAATGATTTTTTTATTTACAACAATCACAGTCATTTTTCATCTCGATTTATCAGTTTAATTGTATCACTGTAATATACGGTCTCACTTACAAAACATTGAATTCCCTTCCGCCCTATGTCAGAGACTGCCAAACTATAACATCCTTCAAAAACAAACTAAAGAATTATTTAATAACAAACTAACTTATACACCCCACTGATAATATTCTTTTAACAATTAATAAATTTAATTATTTATGAAAATAATATTAAGAATAACAAATATTTTCATTTCTTTTGTTTTAAATATTGTATAATCGTAAAATTAGTTTTCTATAGCTCATCATTTTCCTTTGTTTTTTATATACACTAGACAGGAACAATTTTATATGTCTTACTTGTATATTATTTATTATTAGTTTTAGTCTTAATTTTAACTAACATTAACTGGTTGTATTATAGATCTAATATATTAGATATTATCTTTTTCATCAAATTTTTATTTAGTATTTAATATTAGAGTTAATTGTGATTATTATATTCTGATGTAATATATGTTCGTCCTGGTGAGTGGAAGAGAAGGCCACATGGCCTTAACTCCACCAGGCTAAATAAATCTAATCTAATCTAATCAAGCTCCTCCTTTGTAACATTCTGAAAGATTGTATACATAGTGCACGAACGAAACCTGATCATGGTTTCGGGAGTTAATATAAAAACATTTGTAGCAATTTATAAAACCACAAAAAAAAGAGAAACCACTGTTTGCACTTTCTCAAACTATTTTTCCCCAGGTAAAAACGTTCTAGAAAAACATAATTGACACTTTTACGTCATAGGCCATCATAAATTAATTAATATACACTTTGATGTGTTTCATTTTTTTCTCCACTAGGGTGCATTCTTACAATATTGCGATCCTTTGGCAATAAATAATATGATCTGGTTGCAGTGGTGAACAAGTGAAACATAACGTTTCTCATTTGTTTTCAAACATCGCCTTTACATTAAATATATAAATATTTTAAAATAACTATATATACATAATGATTTGTGTATAAACAGCTTAATTGTATTCGTTAAATAGTCCTAACAAATGCCACTCTTGATTTCCAAATTCTGTTGATAAATTCACTCCTCACTTCGTGAGTCGTGAACTTACCGATAATTTGGAAATCACTCGTGGCAATACTTATGATAAAATTTATTCTTTAAAAAAAATAGTTCTGCAGCGCGGGTGATCAAGGACACCGTGACAAAATAATCGTATCATCTATCCTAATAAGTAACCAGAGAGTATGAGTTCCGTGCTTAAAAGCACGCAGCTAATATCCTGATCGTTCTTTGAATATTCGTTTCCATCTTAAAACAATTATTATTTATTGGGCTCCAGGTATACAGACAATCAAGAAAAAATAAATAATAGTTTTAAAAAACTAAAAGAACACGCTTTATTAGAAAACTAAAAAATGAAAAATAATTTTAATTTCCAATACGCTTGATATAAAATAAAGTGGTCAACAAAAAAATCATCTCCAACACATATAGAATAAAATTAGAGTTATCATGAAAAAGAAAATAATTTTACCATCAAAAGCATGGGGTGCTCTATACCAATTAATATATTTGATAATAAACAGATATTGGTATAAAGTAAGCTCTCTAAGAAGAAAATGTAAAAATCATAAAAAAGAACCCCACGCTTTTGATAGTAAAATTATTTTCTTTTTGATGATAACTCTAATTTTATTCTATATGTGTTGGAGATGATTTTTTTGTTGACCACTTTATTTTATACCAAGCGTATTGGAAATTAACATTATTTTTCAGTTTTTAGTTTTCTAATAAAGCGTGTTCTTTTAGTTTTTTAAAACTATTATTTATTTTTATTTTTTAGTTTTAATATTTTACAGGTTAAGATAAAAATGTAAATATCTTTAAATTCGATACTATTGTAGTATGAGCTAAAAGCAATACTCTTCTATAAAATAAACCCTCCCAGTCGGATTTGAACCAGCGACCTACGGATTACTGAAATTATATACCACTAAGAGTTCACCGCTCTACCAACTAAGCTCTTACAACGATTGACTAAAAAGTCGACAAGTCCGCAACCTATTATACCAGATTTCATTTTTTTTTATTTTCGGATGATTCTAGCCAGGATTTTAGAAACAAAATATGAAATTATTGTATTGTCACAGGTCCTCTACACCGTATACAATGTTTCAAGTCGATCCAATGTTTTCTAAGTGGGTGAAAATCGTTGTTGAAAGATTCCGTTACATTGATGCAGAAACACGTTTTTTGATTTTCTGATGATTATGGCCAGGATTTTAGAAAATAAATATGAAATTATTGTATTTTCACGGGTCCTCTACAAGTATACAAAGTTTCAAGTCGATCCAATGATTTTAAGTTGGTGAAAATAGCGTTGAAAAATTCCGTTACATAGATACAAAAACACTTTTTTGATTTTCTGATGATTATGGCCAGGATTTTAGAAAATAAATATGAAATTATTGTATTGTCACGGGTCCTCTACAACTATACAAAGTTTCAAGTCGATCCGATGATTTTAAGTGGGTGAAAATCGCGTTGAAAGATTCCGTTACATATATATATATATAGATAGATAGACAGATAGATAGATAGATAGATAGATAGATAGATAGATAGATGGATAGATGGATAGATACAGGTCAAGCTAATATAAGCGTGTAATAAGCTCTGTTTTAACTTTCGTCTATAAGAGTAGTATATAGTGACTTATCCTTCACTCTGTGAAAGTTAAATTGATTGAAAATTAGGTTAAAATGTTACTGCATAAGGTTTTCCAATCCGTTGCTCACAAGATGTTCAGATGTTTAAACGTGACGCCGTACTCTATTCTTTCATAAAGCTAATTTTCCACTATGAAATTCTTCAACGTGTTAGAGAGAGAGAAAGAGGGCTTAATACGTTAAAAGCGCACATCTTCCTAAGTCTTGTAATATGCATCATGCCATATTATTTACGAGGACTATTTAACTCATGTCCCAAATGGGAATCAATGACCAATCACATTTCAATGATTTTTTTATTTACAAACAATCAGAGTCGTTTTTCACCTCGATTTTAATCAGTTTAATTTCAACACTTTAAAAAATAAATCTTCTCCTTTTTAACTTTCTGAATAGGTCATAGGATTATTTTGCAATAACCGCATGTGGCTACTAGATTGTATATAACTGCACGAATGTAAACTTTTCGTGGTTGCGGGAAATAATATAAAAACATTTGTTGCAATTGATTATACCACCAAAAAAAGAAAAGGAACCACTCTTTGCACTTTCTTAAACGTATTTTTTCCAGGTTATAATGTTTCAGAAAAATATAATTGACATTTTACATCATAGGACATCAGAAATTAATTAATATACAGTTTGATGTATTTCATTTTTTTCTCCACTAGCGTGCATTCTTAGAATATTGCGATCTTTTGGCAATAAATAACATGATCTGGTTGCAGTGATAAACAAGTGAAACATAACGTTTCTCATTTGTTTTCAAACATCGCCGTTTACATTAAACATAAAAAATATTTTAAAATAACTATATTTAAATAATGATTTGTGAGTAAACAGCTTAATTTCATTCGTTAGATAGTCTTAACAAATGCCACTCTTGATTTCCAAATTCCCTAGAAAAATTCACTCCTCACTTCGTGAGTCGTGAATGTGTCGATAATTTCGAAATCATTCGTGGCATTACTTATGATAATAAACTAAAGAGAAGAAGAAGAGAGGGTCTAATGACCCCTTATAACGCCTTTCTTCTATACCTCAAGTTCCAGTTGTATGTAAACAAACCAGATTTGACTGCATTTTAATTGGTGGAATAATGGTTTTATCGTCAAGCGTGTAATAAAATTT
The DNA here is from genome assembly GCA_030220185.1 of Diploptera punctata. Classification (NCBI taxonomy): domain Eukaryota; kingdom Metazoa; phylum Arthropoda; class Insecta; order Blattodea; family Blaberidae; genus Diploptera; species Diploptera punctata. The sequence continues at coordinate 148,541 of JASPKZ010009821.1, forward strand.
AGTTAGTAATTTAACACTCCAAATAAAGGAAATAAAAATTTATATATTTATGTATTATCTAGCACATGTCTGTACAAGTTGTATGAGAGAATCTTAAACTATATAATTACAATTTTAATAGAATAAAAATAATCACTGTTGTATTCTTATGCATGCGCAATGCAGAAAACTTTGGGATTTGTATTGTTTCAAAATGATCGCTTTCTGTAGAATTTCTTAAAACATTGAAAAAGAAACCAATTGAAAAACGGAGAGATATAGTATTATTTGAATGTTTTCAAACATTTTAGTGAAAAATATTCGATATTAGCCTTTGAGGTTGTGATGAAAGTAACATCAGAATTTAGAGGTGAGTCAGCACAGAGCATATTTTCTGCTCATAATGAAAAGGCAAAAAAAAAAAAAAATCGACATTGTTGAAAAACGTAAATGTCTGATTAGGTAAACCCATATATAATTTTGTCATATATAAGTAAGAAGAAATGCAACTAAAATGGTACGGGCATATTAGGCGAATGGAGGATGAAAGATTACCAAAAAAACATGGAATGGGCACCATCAGGGACGAGAAGGAAAGGACGACCAAATCTCACGTTGATCCAAGGGATTAGAGAAACTTTGAAGGACTGGGAAATAGAGGAAGAAATGTGTTATAATAGAGACGAATGGAAGAAAATTATAAAGCAAAATTGAAGACAAATCATTGGTGCCGGTACAGTGTATCAACATTGTTAAAACTGTCCACCGCTGTGGTCTCGAGGTAGCGTGCTGCCTTGTCACGCAGCGGGTCCGGGTTCGATCCCCGGTCGGGACGGTTTTTCTGGGTGAGGTTTTTATCGGGGTTTTTCCTCACCTGTAAGACAAATGTCAGGAAAACTTTAAGGCCCAAACGGTCCCCGAAATCATATGGCCATCGCAATCATCATCATTCATATTCATCTTAGGTTAAGATTAGGATTAGGGACTCTCCTGGCGCATCACTATCATCATCACCCATCATATCATCGGGACAACGTAACCCCATTTTTCAGGCGCCCCAACCTCAGAAGTGGGTTACAAGTACGCCATGCCAGGAGAGAACACCAGGAATGTCGAAATACAACCTGGAGCATTTTCAAAAAAAAAATATAAAACTGGAAATATATATACATACGTAAGAAATGAACGTTCAGAATTATTTATTAGTACCATCTTACCTTGTATTCAATCCAGTTTTCCGTAAAATATAATAATAATAATAATAATAATAATAATAATAATAATAATAATAATAATAATAATGCTTTATTTTAGCTGGCAGAGTTAAGGTCATAAGGTCTTCTCTACCACTCAACGTTGCCTAAGAACAAAGTTTCTATCGATAACAGTTCCTTACACAATTCAGTCATATGGCGGTTAGAAGTAGCACCACGGTTCCCTCAATAGATGAAGTCGGAGCAAGTTTGTTTACAGTACAATTGAAACTTAGCTCGGAATTAGTATAGATTTGCACAACTACATGGAATTATATGATCCCAGCAAGGTTGTGCATCTCAATGCATTTTTTTTTTCGTGGCATGGAAGTTCTGCAAACCCACGGCTTAGTGAAATGGTTGTTGTTTTTACATAGGATCTTCTTGGTGGAGATTATGACCGATTTCGTTAAAATAGCAAATTACTGTATTAATTAGAACCCATTCACCAAAAGTTAGGTTTAAAAATGCCTACTGAGTAATAGTAAAATTAAGACCCTACTCTAACTTAAAAAATCAAAATCTTACGTTACTGATATTTATCGTAAGTAATGCCACGAGTGATTTCCAATTTATCTAGAGAATTTGGAAATCAAGAGCTGCATTTGTTAGGACTATTTAACGAATAAAATTAAGCTGTTTACTCACAAATCATTATTTAAATATAGTTATTTTAAAATATTTATATATTTAATGTAACGGTGATGTTTGAAAACAAATGAGAAAAGATCGGTATGCTACATTTGCTAGTTTTGTTCGTCACTGCAACCAGATCATATTTATTGCCAAAGGAACGCAATATTGTAAGAATGCACTCTAGTGGAGAAAAAATGAAACATATGAAACTGTATATTAATCCATTTTTGATGTCCTATGACGTAAATATGACAATTATATTTTTCTGGGAAAAAAATGCATTTAAGAAAGTGCAAACAGTGGTTTATTTTTTTGGTGGTATAAAATAATTTGCCAAATGTTTTATATTAACTCCCGCATGCGGTATGAGTTGATATTCATGCACTATATATACAATGTGGTAGCCGTATTTCTTAGTGAGTCAGTCACTGCAAAATAATGCTATGACCTATTCAGAATGTTAAAAAGGAGGTGCTTTCTTTATTATGATAAACTTTAGTTGGTAAGTTCTAGGCGAAACACGACTGTGATTGGTTGTAAATAAAAAATCATTGTAACGTGATCGGTCATTGACTCCCATTTGTGGCATGAGTTAAATAGTCAGAACAATCGTATTTTCCCATAATCGAGGAAAAGAAAGCGCCGCGCCGGCAAGGAATACTCTCTATATCATTATTCATAATTCTACCTTTAGTATTTATATACGGAAAAACTGCACTTACACTATCTCAAAACTGCAAAGAACTGCGAATACACGGAAGCAGTTAGAAGTAGCAGCGATAACGTTATCATTGAATGATAACCCACAAACATCATAGTGAGTTACCAAACGTTTATTAAAAACTTACTTATCACTCCCTAACGCTGATCCAACCAGCGATAACCCAAAACAGCGATAGAAAAAATCATAGACTAAGTAATATACTCTGTGGAGAAAATATCAGTTAGCGTCAACAGTCTAACAGTCTCATAATATTGCGATTGCGTATTTAAATAAATACTTTAAAATTGTCTAATAATGTTATAAAAATTGTTTTAAAACGTTTTAAAATATTAGAAAATGATGGTAAGTAAAGAACAAAAGCTATAGTTTACAACAATATAACAGAAACATTTTGAGATAGTAGAAGTCCAGTTGAGCCTTTATATACTTCCAAAGTTTATAGAATCACGTGATTAGCCTGACGTAGCCCATATTCTTAGTTCCAGTTTTCTTAACCGGATTTAGTTGTTACATTAAGTAACACCGTCCTCATGAGGACAATTGGGCATAGATTTTCACGAAAAATGCTTTAATATAGTGTAGAAATATTATAAGTACGCACATTTTAAGCAATATTATTTGTGGTAAATACAATCAAATGTTTTTTACGTCATCTATTTCGTTTTTGAGAGACGGTGCGTCATATCAGGCGTGGTCAGCTCAATTCAGGGTCTCCTCCGAGACAACACAACATTTAAGAAGAAACACATTCATTCACACTAAACATGGCGAATACGATAATAATGATGACATAACGGGTCTTAACATTTCCTGTCATTTGCCTTACAAGTGAGGAAATACCTCCCCCCAAAAAAAGTCACCCAGGAAACCGGTGCCGACCGAGATCGAACCCGGGCCCGCTGCGTACAACGCAGCGATACTACATCGAGATCACAGCAGTGGACATGTTACAGGTCTACAACATGTAAATTTATATTAAAAAGCTTTATGATACTAGGTCCATTTTTACCACATGATCATATTTTGTTCATAATACCTTACTATTCCAAATCCTGCACATATATTTACCAAGTTATTTATCAACACGTTTTAAAATTTATCGGGCGCATCACAATTTAGGAACAAGATCACAAGACTCTTCTTTACTTTTGATACCACAGCACAGGACATGTCTATACTCTGAATCTTACACAATATCTATGACTAGAGCATGGGACTAACTCACTTCCTAGTCATGTCAGGGACTGTCAATCGCTATCATTATTTAAATCCCAAATAAGTTGAACACAATGAAAACATTAACGGCATAACCAATATAGTACAGCATTCTGTAAATAGGTCAGTTTAGGAAGCTACTTACTTTATTTTATATTATTTTTAATTTTATTGATAGTCATTTTTTGAGTATTAGATAGTATTAGATCCACATCATCAATGTATTTTTTGTTCAGTCGGTTTTGTAATAATATCTTTAAAATTATAATAAGTACGCTAATTTTGTATAATTCTACTATTCCGCTGGTTGGGTGGAAGAGAAGGCCGTATGGCCTTAACTATGACATGGCTAAAATAAATAAGTAATAATAATAATAATTATTATTATTAGTATTATTAGTATTATTAATATATTAAAATAATGAAATAAAAAAACTGAAAATAGATTAAAAACTATTATTCTACCAGTTCTATTATATGGGTGCGACACATGGACTCTTACTTTAAGGGAGGCAAGGAAATTACAAAGTATAGGATGAAGATGAACCCCGGAATATTAGGAAAATTTTATGGGACCAAAGAGAGATGAACAAACAGGTGAATGGAGAAGACTACTTAACAATGAACTACATAGTCTTTATAGGAAGTCAGATATAATAAGAACAGTTAAGTCTCATAGACTGCAATGGGCAGGACATGTTGCACGTATGGGGAATGAAAGACTTGCATGGAAGCTTCTTGTAGGAAAGTCAGATGGAAAACGCCCAGTTTGTAGACCAAGAATGAGGTGGGAGAATAACATTAACTATGATTTAAGGGAAGTAGATTACACAGGGAATGATTGGAAAGCATTAGCTGAGGATAGGGATGTATGGAGAGCTTATGTCCGCGCGGCCATGAACCAACGGGTTTCATAGTGCCAGTGAGTAAGTAAGTGAGTAAGTGTATTAAAATATTTTTTTTAAATTACCATATGTTCCTTGTAGATCCGTCTCCTCAAGTTTTTAGAATATTAAAGTGATGTTCATAAACGTTGCAAGTTCTAGAGTCCCTGGAGAATGAAATACTGTATATTATTCATTATCTTTTACAGTCTCACTTACCAAAACATGGAATTCCCTTCTGCCCTATGTCAGAGACTGCAAACGATAACATCCTTCTAAAAACAAATTAAATAATTATTTAATAACAAACTAACGTATACACCTCACTGATAGTATTCTTTTAATAATTAATACATTTAATTGTTTATGAAAATATTATTAAGGTTAAAAAAATTTTCATTTGTTTTGTTTTAAATATTGTATAATCGTAAAATTAGTTTTCTATATCTCATTATTTTTCTTTGTTTTTTATAAACATTAGACAGGGACAATTTAATATGTCTTGCTTGTATACATTTTATTATTAGTTTCAGTTTTAATTTTAACTAACATTAATTGGTTGCATTATAGATCGTAATATAATAGATATGTCCACCGCTGTGGTTTCGAGTAACGTGCTGCCTTGTCACGCAGCGGGCCCGGGTTCGATCCCCAGTCGGGGCAGTTTTTCTGGGTGAGGTTTTTATCGGGGTTTTTCCTCACCTGTAATGTCAGGAAAACTTTAAGGCCCAAACGGTCCCCGAAATCAAATGGCCATCATCATCATTCTTCACAGGTGTGGAAAGCAATGGGAAGCTACCACACCTACACAATTCCCTAGTAAAGCTGCAAGCATAGCATGAAAATGCTATGATTGCAGTGAAGGACCTGCCTTCGGGAAGAATTACTATGGATGGATAATAGATATATTTTTGATCAAAATGTATTTAGTATTTAATATTAGAGTTAATTGAGATTGTTATATTGCAATGTAATATATGTTTGTCCTGGCGAGTGGAAGAGAATGCCACATGGCCTTAACTCCACCAGGCTAAATAAATCTAATCTAATCTAAAAAGTACATAGCCAATGCAGTTTGCAAGAGATAAAAAATAAGAAAAAAAAAAAAGGAAAAGAAAGTACTTAAACATTTAATAAATAAGGAAAGTTAACACTGAAGAAGCTCAAAATGAAAACCGCTAACTTCGATACATTTTCTGCACCCCCTGGTGATGTGATGCCGAACTCTTGTAAATATTCCCAGCACATCCCTGACTCCAGCTGCTAGTTGGTATACGTGCCACAAGATTTATTTTTATACAGGAAATTTCATAAACTCAAGAAAAATTCTGTTATTTTATATTAGTACAGAATTGTGTAAACAGACTTTTCTTTGCATAAAAGGTATACAAGAAGTTAGGGATCCTCATACTGTTCACATGGGATTTGAAGGCGGCCATAGAAGAGTAACTGCTGTAGAGCTCGTTAGAGTGCGGTAATGGCAGAAACATCAGACAATCACTTCGAGAGGTCGTTAGCGGGTAACGAGATAGCCTTTCCTAATTGCAATTCTAACCTCAAATATTTGAAGAGTATAGCTTGTGTTCCTTCTTTACTTAAGTATCATGATACAAATGAGAATGTGCTACCACTGGATAAAAGAGAACTGAACAAATTATCTTTCACATAATAATTGTGAAACATTAATGAATTGGTCCACATACGTTAATATTATGTACACTATTATATTTACAACTATTTTTATGCATTAATGTTTAGTTATTTTAGTCATTTAATTGTAAACGAACCAACTGGGCGTTTTACAAATGGTTTCCTACAAGCGAGCTTCCATACCCGTTCTTTTCATCCCCTTTGTTGCCAACATCGGCAGTTTACGCGGCCTTAACTGTTCTTATTATCTCTGGCTTCCTATCCCGACCCCTTCGTTCCCCTTGTTCTGTAGTCTTCGTCCTTCACCTGTCTGTTCATTACTCTTTCTTTGGACCAAAGAGAGACGAACAGCTAGGTGAATGGAAAACACTACTAAACAATGAACTAGATGGTCTTTATAGGAAGGCAGATGTAATAACAGTTAAGTTTCGTAAACTGCGATGGACAGGACATGTGGCACGAATAGGGAATGAAAGACGTGCATGGAAGCTTCTTTAGGAATAAAAAATCCAAGCGCGACAGGCCTGGAAGGCCCTTGATTTACCAGCCGGCTGCTGGCCTCACGCCCACATGTGTTAATCACAGAGATAGATGATCATCTAGCCAGTGTAGGGGTGACATGTGGTCAGCTTTTCGGGTCCCCCAGCCATTATAACTGGTCTTCTCAAACTGGAATCGCTACTTATTGTAGCTACCCAAATGCCACACGATGTTGGGTGGGCACCGGTCCCATACTGACCGAAATTCTATGAGAAAATTTCTTCTCCCACGGGGACCCGAACCAGCGCAAGTTCCTTAGCTCTGAGCCAAATCATCTTGCCTTACCAACTCGGCTACGGCGCGGGACATTTATGGAATACCAGAGGGAAAACGCTACTTAGTAGAGCAACAATGAAAGTGGGAGAATAACACTATGATTTGAGGGAAGTAGAACATACAGGGGATGTTTGGAAAACATTAGTGCAGGATAGGGATGTATGGAGAGCTTATGTCCTGCGCGACCATGAACCTATGGGTTCCATAGTGCCAGTGAGTTAGTTATTAGAAACGGTATTCCTAGCACAACAGATTGGGGAATACGAGCTATCATAGCCCCCGACTGGGAACTCAGTTCCTGGCGGTTCCAGAGAGGTATCGGTGATGTAGGCTACAACACCTGTTCGGGTTTTCTCGGGGTTTTTCAGTTTCCCGAAATTCATTCCACCAACCCTCTCTACTTCTATTTCCCTGCCCCATCATGTAATTTCATCTCCTTTCTTTCATTTCATATTACCTTTCACTTATACTCATGTTAGATAAAAAGTACTCTGGTTTATAAAACCACAGACGTTAAAATATGTGGTTGTGGTGATCTAATGGGGTACACAATTATGCATTTCCTCATGACTCCGAGCCTGCTGTCAACCTAGAGCAGAATAGGGCCAAAAGGGAGGGTTGCAGCCTCTCCTCGAGTCCATGGATCCAGTCCAAATAAATGACGGTTTGAGTCATGTGTGTGTATGGCTGACATATTGTGGAATCAGGAACACCAAACAGACCACATATCACCGGTAGAGAGATTTCTTCTCATTCATTCCATAAAGTAGGGTGTGTTAATATCCATACATAGTAATTCTGCCCGAGGCAGGTCTTTCACTGGCAATCATAGCATTTTCATGCTATGATTGCAGCTTTACTAGGAAATTATAGGTGTGGTAGCTACCCGTTGCTTTCCACACCGGTGAAGGATTATGATGATAAGGATTATGATGATGGCCATATGATTTCGGGGACCGTTGGGCCTGAAAGTTTTTCCTGACATTTGTCTTACAGGTGATAAAAACCTCACCCAGAAAACTGTCCCGACCGGGAATCGAACCCGGGCCCGTTGCGTGACAAGACAGCACGCTACCTCGATACCACAACGGTGAACTGGTGGGTAATCATAATGAATAAAAAAAAGGTTTCCATATTATTGTAGGTCTATAAAAACATAAACCATTTTTATAATAATAATAAAATAATAATAACAATAATAATAATAGTAATAATAATCTAATAACTTTATTTTACCTGGCGAGCTAAGTCCTTAAGGCCTTGTCTACCACTCAATTTCTCATCTATAATCTAAAAGAGCATCAAAAATCGAATTTGAAGCAATAAATTACTACGTACTGTTCATATCCTAACCATACCGTAACGAGGAAGTAGATTTTATTATATGACTTGATTAACATAATTAGAGTCTACAATCTCCATATATATTCATTACTTAATATGTATCACACAGTTTTCGTTACACGCTCTGATACACATAATTAGGCACAGCGATCCCATCATCACATTGTCCTTTACATCCCTCCTCATCCCACACATCCACATCAGCACATTGTCCTTGTACAATCCCTCCTCATCACACGGAATCCCATCAGCACATTGTCCTTTACATCCCTCCTCATCACACGATCCCATCAGCACATTGTCCTTTACATCCCTCCTCATCACACGATCCCATCAGCACATTGTCCTTTACATCCCTCCTCATTACACGATCCCATCAGCACATTGTCCTTTACACCTCCTCATCACACTACTGTTATTCAACGTCTTTTACAATTTATCTTGTTATACAATGGAATTCTCTTCCACCCAATGTCAAGAGACTGCCAAACTTTAGCATTTTTCAGAAACAAACTGATTTTACTATTAACAGAAACATCACACTAATAGTATTTTTAAAACAAATAATAATTTACTTTTCCTTCATCTAATAAAAATAATATTAAAATGTATCAATATTTCTTCCAACTCTTTTAAAGGTCAGTATATAAAACGATAGATTAACTCATTAACTTACAGATTGTTGCTTTTGTATGTATATATATATATATATATATATATATATAAAATTAGACATCAGTGATGGTATAATAAAGGCACCAACATAGTGTGCATCCTTACATAAAACTTTATTTACAAGTTAAGAAATGAAATTCTTACATGGAATGGCACATAAAACAATAAGATAGATGATTAAGGAATGGCAAAATCAGGGTGATATTAAATGTAGAAAAATTAACAACAACATAGAAAAAATATAGACTAAAATGATATTTGTAACGGACTGTCAACAGCACGTACGGCTTTACTGCCCGTGCGACCCATATTTGTAAATAATATTGTAAATATCTTACTTTTTTGTCTAATAAAGTCCTACTATATATATATATCTATATATATATATATATATATATATTCCATGTATGGTAGATTCGACCTGTTTTCTTCCATTATATATATATATATATTATATAGATATATATATATATATATAGTAACAGGAAACAAAATCATAGAACAGGTGAACCATCTCAATTATCTAGGATGTGACATTTCATTTAATTATAATGATTATTCTTCTTCAGTAATAGATCTTGGACTACATCTAGACGCAAATTTAACCTGGCAAACACAAGTGAAACACATATGTAAAAAAGACTTTCTCCATCTTACATTATCTTAGACGTTTAAAGAATTTTCTCCCAGTTTCGTTAAAACAAATCCTTGTGCAGAATCTTGTGTTACCACACTTCGATTATTGTGACATTATATATAATGATCTAAACTATGACTTGTCGCAGAGACTGCAGCGTGTTCATAATGCTTGCGTTCGATTCATTTTCAATATCCGCCGTTATGGACCATATTTCCGAACACTTTAATAACCTCTCTTGCTCCGTCTTACTGACAGACGTAAATTGCACTCTCTTTCACTACTTTTCAAGCTTCTGAATTCCTACATCCCTACTTACCTGGCGTCTAGATTTGAGAAGTTATCCTCTTACCACAATATTGACACTAGATCACAAGATAGCAGTCTGCTAACAATTCCTCTTCATAGCACTTCCTCCTATTCTACTTCCTTCACAGTAGCCTCTGCCCGCTCCTGGAATCTCCTTCCTCAGATATCAGGGTTGCCGCACACTTGCTACCTTTAAGTCACGCTTATACAGTTACCTGTTGTCTAATAATTAATTTTTCTCTATTTATTTAATTTTATACTATGTCATTAATCTTTTCCTGTTTTTTATATATATTGTACATATTATATATTTAATTCGTTAAATTTAGAGTAAATCAAAATACATTATAAATATTAATTGTATTGTATTCATAACTTGTAATCGTTTATATATATATATATATATATATATATATATTGTAATTTAGATTTAAGACTATTTTTTGTTTGTATTTTTTTTAAACCTGGTTGAGTGGTAGACAAGGCCTTAAGGCCTTAACTCTGCCAGTAAAATAAAGCTATTATTATTATTATTATTATTATTATTATTATTATATTATTATTAAAATAGCAAATTCCAGGGAATATGTGGTACGATAAAAACGAACACTAATAACAAAACAACAAGAGAGACCCAATTGAAATTTTATAAAAGTTGGCAGTACCGGTACTGCTCTATGGTTCAGAAGCCTGGATACATAAAAAACAAGATCTAAGTAGGATAACGGCGGCAGAAATGAATTTTTTGAGATCTGTTAAAGGGTGCACTAAGGAAGACAGAATCAAGAACAAGAAATAAGACAGGAACTTTTAAATATTTGCAATAACTGATAAAATGGATACATATAGACAAAATGGAAGCAACACATAGACAGAATGAATGAAGATAGATATCCAAAACAAATGACAAAATACATACCTAAAGGCAACCCGAGATGTGGGCAGACCTAGAAAGAGATGGGTTGAAGTCGAACGGGTCAACAGACCTAATCCATGAATGCAGATGATGATAGATGATATATTATATATATATGTGTGTGTGTGTGTGTGTCCACCGCTGTGGTCTCGAGTAGCGTGCTGCCTTGTCATACAGCGGGCCCGGGTTCGATTCCCGGTTGGGACAGGCTCCTGGTGAGGTTTTTTCGAGGTTTTTCCTCACCTTTAAGACAAATGTCAGGAAGCTTAGGGCCCAACGGTCCCCGAAAATCATCCGGCCATCATCATCATCCCTCACCAGTGTGGAAAGCAATGGGAAGCTACCACACCTATTATTCCTTAGTAAAGCTGCAAAGCATAGCATGGAATGCTATGATTGCAGTGAAAAACCTACCCTCGGGGAGAATTACTGTACAATAGAATACCGTATATATATTCTTTCAGCAATTTTAAATTTAATTGTCTTTAACTTTATTGTATTATTAGATCTTATTTTTATAATTGTACAGTTAATCGTTTAGTATCTAATATTATTATAATTTTTGTACTTTAATGTAATATGTGTTTGTCCTGGTGAGTGGGAGAAAATACTACGTGGCCTTTAATCCACCAGCCTATTTTTTTCTTTTTGTTCAAGCCACTAGTTCGTCATTTCGACATTTCTGGTGTTCTCTCCTGGCATTGGAGTACTGTAACCTACTTCTGAGATTCGGGCGCCTGGAAGGCGGGGTTACGCTCTCCCAATGATATGATGAGTGATGACTATGGGTATGATGCGCCAGGAGAGGCCACAATCCTGAACTTAATCTAATGAGGTGAATATGATATTGATGATAATGATGGCCAGATGATGTTCGGGGACCGTTTGGGTCTCAAAGTATCCTGACATTCGTCTTATAGGCGAGGAAAAACCCGGAAAAACCCTCACCCAGAAAACTTTTTTTTTAGTAGTAGTAGTAGGACTTTATTAGACAAAAAGTAAGATATTTACAATATTATTTACAAATATGGGTCGCACGGGCAGTAAGCCGTACGTGCTGTTGACAGTCCGTTACAATAAAGTAATAATTGGTACTAGTGTAAAGAAAAATAAACAACAAAAACAGCAATAACATTACAATTACATAAAGAAAAACTTGTCCCGACAGTGGATCGAACCCGGGCCCGCTGCGTGACAAGGCAGCACGCTACCTCGAGACCACAGCGGTGGACCACCAGATTAAATAAATAAATATAACCACAACACCACTAGTACAATAAAATATGTAATATTCAAATGTTTTGAAAAAGCCCAAAAGAAATATCCGAATTTACAACTTTTACTAGATTCAACGCTATTTCGTTACGCCTGTGATTTCATGTATAACAATTATTTAACACCATTTAACATTTCTGGAGTCATAACAATCTAAGAAATCGTTTAAAGAACTGTGACTGGATAATGTTTCCCGTTCACAAATTAAGCGACAAATGACAGATGAATACGTTGCTGCTGTAAATTGTAAACTAAAGATGGATATCGCAGTAAACACGACTAGAACAGTATTCTAAATAATAGCTACATATTAATTAACCAGTTAATTAACGCACAACTGGTACATGAATGAAGTTAAACGATGAAATACGGAACAAGGAAATTTCAATTACGTAACGCGTAGTAATAAAACCATGTTTGATCTGATTTCCTCTGAGAGAATAACGATAAAAGGCAAAAACATGGCAACGTAAATACGTTCTAAACTGGAGAATGCAAAAAAATTAAACGTACTGTTAATTTCGAGCTAAAAAAAGGTCACATGATAAAATGCATTATATAATTTTGTATAATTTTCAAGCTCAGCGAAATATGGGAAATGCGATAACAATATAACAAAAACCACTAATTTATTTGCAGAGGTACCAATCGAAACGTATCGTACAGTATATAACTTATTTGCGCGATAGTGTGTTTTGTCGTACTTACAGCAATGGCGACAATGATTGAAAGTTCAACCTCCTACATTTCGGGGTTGCCAACCTAAATAACTATACTGTAATATATCATATTACAAACCACGTGTGGGAAGTAAAACCCTCTATAATACAAGCAACGTATAGCCTATACAAAAAATATCCAATAGGTAGTGTTAATATACATTATACGAAACAAATCACTGCATTTAAATGAACTTAACTTTATTTGAAACAATATAAAACAATAAAAAAGGTATGATGATCTTGAAGATTTTCGGGCTGTAGGCCGTGGTCGTGAGGCTTGTAGTTCCCCGATGTTTCGCCAGAGACTGCGTCTGGCATCCTCAAGGGTTGTCTTGAGACAAAATAAATATGGTACTTGCCGCTATTTTATCACTAATTGGTCTCAAGCTCCTGTACTTTCAACTAATAAACATTGTCCACACTGTTAATGTAAGTCAATTGTTTATAATGAACGCAAATATTTCCAACAAATATATTATTTACTATTATTTATTATCTTGAAAACACCATCACCCAAAATGAATGTACAATGCACGTTTGTGAAGTGTTTTACAGATTCTCGGAAATAAAAAATCTCGCTATCGCTCGGTTTTTAAACATTTTCCTCGATTCTGTAAATACAATTTCCCAACCTCACATCGTAATATAGCCTACTATTTTTGTTCAATGCCACCACGTGTCATTTTGACATGCTGGTGTTCTCTCCTGGCATGACGTTATAGTAATCCACTTCTGAGGTTGGGGCGCCTGAAAGGCAGAATAACGCTGCCCCAATGATATATGATAGGTGATGATGATGGTAATGATGCGCCAGGAGAGGCCTTAATCTAAACTTAATGAATATGATGATCCATCCATAGTAATTCTGCCCGAGGGCAGGTCTTTCACTGCAATCATAGCATTTCCATGCTATGCTTTGCAGATTTACTAGGGAATTATAAGTGTGTTAGCTTCCCGTTGCTTTCCACACCGGTGAATGATTGTGATGATGATGATAAGGATGATGATGGCCGGATGATTTTCGGGGACCGTTGGGCCATAAGCTACCCGACATTTGTCTTACAGGAGAGGAAAAACCCCGAAAAAAAGCTCACCCAAGTGCCTGTCCCGACCGGGAATCGAACCTGGGCCCGCTGCGTGAAAATGCAGCACGTATACCTCGAGACCACAGCGGTGGACAAAATGATGATAGATATAACTAAAAATATTCATTTAGATTCAGGTTCATGTAGATTTCAAGAAAAATAAAAATGTTATCGCAAGAACTGCATAACTGTTATATCACATCTTTATGAAAGTTAGAAAAATTCAGTCTGCGTAACGTTCGGAAAACTCGAAAGTTAGTCCATCGACTAACTTGCAATTTTGTAATACGGCAACATGTTTTCAGGTACAGTGGGTGTTTAGTCGCTAACTATTATGCTCTGAAATCATTAGGTGTAGGAGTTCACCTGAAACGAAAACTTAAAATATGCTCTAGCGGTCGCAATTTTCGATGTTTTACAATTAAACTCAGTACATGCTATTAAAATAAACTGAGGTAGGTACTTTCTGAAAATCAGTGAAATCCGACTATTGCAAGTGGGGGTTTACCTGAAATCCGAAAAATTGATTCAAGCAACTGCCATGTTTGGATCGTCGCAATGTATATGCAATATAATTTAATTAATCCGTAATTTTCTTATAGTATATATATATATATATATATATATATATATATATATATATATATATATAAGGTAAAGTGATCCCACTACAGGCCTCAGGAGGCCCTTGGGGTAGTAGGAGGTTAAGGCTCCCACTTTTTCTTGACAATCGGCACTTGATGTCAGCCGGGTTGTCAGCCCTGCGTGACGGCCGCCTTTACCCCAGAACAAGCGTCTGGTACTCATTTCAGTTAGAGGCTGAGTCGACCCCAGGGCCATAGTGCCGCCAGAAGGTTTGGGTCAGTTTAAAAATCCTGACCCCACCGGGACTCGAACCCTCGACCTTCCGGCTTGTAGCGCAGTGCCTTAACCACTACGCTACGGCTACAGATTTTCAATGTTTACACATCTTTCTATGCCTAAATTTTAATTTTCCTTCTTCACTTGTCTCTATCCATCCACTCCACGTCCTCCAGTCCTCTTGTTCTAATTCCAGTTCTTATTTCTTGCGTCCACAAGTTTCGAGATCTTCCTTTCCTCCTCCTTCCAGGTGGACACCATTCCAATGTTTTTTTTTTTTTCTGGGTAACCTTTCTTCTTGCATTCATCGTACATGCTCATATCAATTTAATTGCTTGTATCTTATATAATCTACGATCTAATATCTAATATTCATTTTTTCTCGTATGACAGAATTTCTAATTTTTTTATAATTTTGAACATCTTGCTGCTCTCCTCAAGAAATACATTTCCATCGACATAAGCTTCTGTCCTAAATTTTTGTTGAATTTCCAAACTTCAGATCCATATGTGTCAGTACTTCTCACTATTGAATTATTTATTTGTAACTTATTTTTTTATGGTTATATGTGTGTTCCATATGACTCCATTTATCATTGCTGTTACTGCTCTACCACTATTTATTCTGTTCTTAATAGGCCTCTCTCTCTCTTGTTTATCCTCTTTATCCACTTTTACTCCCAGATATGCCTACTCAAATTATATTAGATACTCAATTTTCTTTTAACTTATTCAACAAAAAACAAAAATAAATAAGTAAATTATTTATTTAGGCGTAGCATCGCACAACGGATATTTGCTAAATAAAATTTATTAAAGCAAAATGAGCATTGGTAGTTGAGGTAAAGGCTTCTAACTTTCTAAACAATTGATATGAGATATCAGCCGGAATGTTAGCTCTGCGTGATGGTCGTCTTTACATTCGTAAACATTTCTTGTACTCATTTACATTAAGAGGATGAATCTATCCCAGGGCCATGGTACCTACAGAATGTTTAGACCAGTTTAAAAATCCTGACCTCTTCGAGAATTGAATCCGCGACCTTTCGGCTTGTAGTGTACTGCTTTAGCCAATTACGCTACGGAATTCTGGTTAAGCTTCTTGTCGAGAGAACATTTGATTCAAGTTATTTCAACATGTGAAGGAAGAAACATTATTTTGAAACAGATGAGCATTTAGTCGTCTTGAATGAATAATTCAATATTTACTTTAGAGATTAAGTTATCAAAAACTCTGGGGAGCATTGAAAGAAAATATGAAATTCCATAACGTTCCCTTTATAAAGTGAACAGAAATTATTTCAGTAACTCCAGCAGTTACTTCCCATTTCTTTTCCTATTAACATCATAAATTTAGTACAAATATTCATCTATAGACTATTTGTATTGGTATATCATTGTTGCGCTTAACAATGAAGAAGAAAATGAGGGCCTTGAATTTTGAATATCTAAAATTCGAAGAACATGAGGTTTTTGGATTTTGAATATCTAAAATTCTGAGCATACTAATGATCCTTGCAGATCTTCCTCTTCTTCTTCTGTATCTTGGATTATAATTCAAAGCTCTTTTTGGTCATCCATCCTTTTCATATGAACGTAATATCTAGGTTTCAATCCTCTTAGCGCTTGTAAAAAATCGTTTAGCTCGTCATCGAATTACTGCATTCGGCACTTGGTGAAATTTAGAGATCCCGCATGGTCTCCTAAAAGAGTCCATTGCTTCTGTATCTATTATCCTTTTATCTTTACCCGATAATTCCCAATACTCAGATCCGAATGACAAAATCGCTTCCACCAGAGCATCATATATCCTCATATTTGTATTAAAGTTCATTTTATTCGAACTTAACACGTTATTTACTTATTAATGGAAGTCTTTTACAATTTCTCTTGCTATAACTTTGAATTCTCTGTCGTCCTATGTCAGAGACTGCGAAACCTTACCATCTTTCAAAAACAAATTGAAAATACAATTATTAACAGAAACATCTCACTAATATCACTTTTTTAACAATTAATAATTTTGGAATGCAGGCTTTCACGGCCGGTAATCATGGTAGTAAAAGATTCCGGGCTATGTGGCCGTGGTCTATAACTGGCGTTTCTTCCCTCAACTGCGGAGGGTATCTTCAGTGGCGAGCGCTAGAAGCTGTTGTTTCCCTGTCGTAGCGGTCGAGAAGAGAAAAATATATGCCTAAATCGGGATTTGAACCATAGTACGTCGCCGTGGCGTAGTCGGTAGAGTCCCTACCTTCCACTCCGGCGACCTGGGTTCGATTCCCGGCGGGGTAGGGGATTTCAAATTTCCACCTTGGGTCTGGGTGTGTGTCCTGTCTTGTGTTTGTATGTGTGAATAAGATAAAAAATGGTTAACAAAGGTAAAACAAAAAGGAAGAACAGTGTAAACGAAAGAAAACTACAAAGAAAGAAATTAAAAACAGAGATATTGAGTTCAAATCCCGATTTAGACACACTTACTTACTTACTCACTGGCACTATCGAACCCGTAGGTTCATGGCCGCGCGGACATAACCTCTCCATACATCCCTATCCTGAGCTAATGCTTTCCAATCATTCCCTGTATAATCTACTTCCCTAATCATAGTTAATGTTGTTCTCCCACCTCATTGGGCCTTTGGCATGGGTTCCCTGAAGTAGTCCCCGCCCGGAGAACCGAATGGGGGACTATTTGACCTCCGGAAAATTTTACCCCAGTAGAACCCATTTCTTGACGGTTGTATTTTTACGGTGAAAGATCGTCACTCTTTCGACCAAGGTACTTTTTTCGTCTGGCTTATCACCTTCGACCAGTCCGGTAACCCTATCGGCAGCAATGCTACCGCCGGCATTGCTCTCAGGATCATTTAAGCACGCAAGCCACTCCACTACGACAAGGTAAAGATACCATGGAGGGCGATTTAGACATATATTTTTCTATTCAAATTTAATTTGACATTAAGTGAGAAGTAATAAATTTAATATTAAACATCGAATATTAGCTTTACTTACTAAAAATGTAATGTTTTGATTTCCATTTTAAAGTTCACTTATTTAAGAGACCGCTAGACGGCGTTGGTGGAACGAACGTTCACTGCTACCTGGTGCATGGGAATCGTATTAGTACGTACAAGAGAAAAATATATGTTTAAATCGTGATACCTAATAGCTTAAATCGTAACCAGAGATATTGGGTTCAAATCCCGATTTAGGAATAAATTTTTCTCTTCAAATTTAATGTATCATTGAGTGAGAAGTAATACATTTAATATTAAATAAGTACTCTTGTCTCAACTCCCTTAAGAAAACGTTATACTGAAAATATGTAAAGCTGTTATTCTAAGAGTTATATTATATGGATGCGAAGATGAAGTGTTACTTTAAGGGAGGAAAGGAGGTCACGAGTACTTGAGAATAAAGTTCTTAGCCGTAGCCGAGCGGTTAAGGTAGGAAGCCTTGGCGCAGAGCTACGGGACTTGCGCTGGTTCGAGTCTCCATGGGGGAAGAAATTTTCTCATGGTATTTCGGCCAGTATGGGACCGGTGCCCACCCAGCATCGTGAGGCAATTGGGTAGCTACAATAAGTAGCGGCTCCAGGTTGAGGAACCAGCTATAACGGCTGGGGGACTCGACATGCTAACCACATGTCACCCCTACACTGGCTGTTCATCATCTACCTCTGTGATTGACACACGTGGATGTGAAGGGCCAGCAGCCGGCTGGTAAAAGGGCAACCGCTGAAAAAGTGGAAAGACCCTCAACCGGAGGAAAATTTTTGAACCAAAGAGAGATGAACAGGTAATAATGTGGCAAATAAAAAATATACATCCATGGCGAATTAGCAACATTTAGATTCTCTTAAACTTCCAATTTCAAAATGTTCGTGTGAAATTCCACTATATTTCCAATTAAATTCTACAACATTTTGAAATATAAAACAGATAATGGACATTATTTTCTGAATATTCATTCAGGATATAACAAATACGTTAACTGTACTCTTAAAACAATGGAAGCGAAAAACAATGTACGGTTGATGGATGTACTGTTGGGTATAACATTTTTTATCAACCAGGAAAGACAATAGAGATAACAGTGTGTGTATCATAAAATAACAAAAGAGTATGAAAAAAATATGCTTTTTATCATTTGCCTCAAGAAGTCTATTTTATCATGCCTGTCAACTGATATTCGTGGATTTTGGTAAATCGTTATAATACACGATAGACGGGCGCCTGTCACATCGCATAAGGACAAGGGCCTCTTACCCTCTAGTAGAAGTATGTTAGTATATATACAGGTAGATCCGTGAGACATATTTTCGGATTAGATCCTATTAAATTATTTATCCATCCATACTAATTCTGCCCGGGGGCAGGTCCTTCACTGTAATCATAGCATTTTCATGCTATGCTTTGCAGTTTTACTAGGGAATTATAGGTGTGGTAGCTTCCCGTTGCTTTCCACACCGGTGAAGGATGATAGCGATAAGGATGATGATGATGATGGCCGGATGATTTTAGGGGACCGTTGGGCCCTAAGCTTCCTGACATTTGTCTTACAGGTGAGGAATAACCCCGAAAAAAAAACTCACCCAGGAGTCTGTCCCGACCGGGAATCGAATCCGGGCCAGCTGCGTGACAAGTCAGTACACTACCTGGAGACAACAGCGGTGGACAAATTATTTATAACTTGTCTTATTGTATTTATTTATTTAGCAGGTTTCATAGTGTTTCATATCTTCCTGAGCCCAATTAATCTAAAGTCATTCTCATCCACATCTCTCTGTCATTCCAATCTCCATCAACCAATCCTTTTTTGTCTCATGCTGCTCAAAACAACATCAATCCACGTTATTTTTGGCCTCACTCTTCTTCTTCTTCTTCTTCTACCAAGTGACACCCATTCTAGTACTCTTCTTGGGAATTTGTCTTCTATCATTCATCTTACAAATTATGGTATTTCAAGCTGTAGATCCTGTCAGAAGTAAAATTGTACTGGACAATAAAATTTTGGAGCAGGTTGATATTTTACATATCTAGGATGCAATATCTCATATGAAGAAGAAAAGGATGTAAATGCAAAAATATCAAAATTTTAAAGAATTTTAAGGTTAATAAATTATATATTCAATTCACAGTTAGTCCAAAAACATTCAAGAATAAAAGTGTATAAAACACTGGCTCTTCCAACTCTTTTGTATTGTAGCAAGCATGGATATTGAAACAGAAGGATATACAGAGACTTAGATCTGCTGAAATGAGATACCTTAGGAGGACTGCAGGATACACAGATCACAAAAAAAAAAATGAAGACATCTTAGAAGAATTACACATAGTAATATTATATAGACTATTTAACTCATGCCCCAAATGGGAGTCAATGGCCAATCACGTTTCAATGATTTCTGTTTTACAACCAATCAGAGTCGTGTTTCACGAAATATTTATCAGTGTTATAATTACCATATTAAAGAAAGCTCCTCCTTTTTAATATTCTGAACAGGTCTGACCAATATTTTGCAGTGACTGAGCCTGTGAGAAATACGGCTACCAGAGTGTATATATAGTGCATGAATGTCAACACATGCCGCATGCGGGAGTTAATATAAAAACATTTGTAGCAATTGATTATACCACCAAAAAAAGAAACCACAGTTTGCACTTTCTTAAATGTATTTTTTCCCACGTAACAATCCAGAAAAATATAATTGTCATATTTACATCATACGACATCAGACATGAATTAATATACAGTTTGATGTGTTTCATTTTTTCTCCACTAAAGGGCATTCTTACAATATTGCGTTCCTTTGGCAATAAATAGTATGATCTGGTTGCAGTGATAAACAAAAGATGCAGATGAAGCGTACCTATCGCTTCTCATTTGTTTTCAAACATCGCCGTTTACATTAAATATATAAATATTTTAAAATAACTATAATTAAATAATGATTTGTGAGTAAACAGCTTAATTTTATTCGTTAAATAGTCCTAACAAATGCCACTCTTGATTTCCAAATTATCTAGATAATTTGGAAATCACTCGTGGCATTACTTATGATTATTAATTTGATTTTGGCCCTAACATGTGCGCACATCGCCCTTCGGAACCTTTAGAAAACAAAATTTCTGATAAGTCAAGATGGATGCAACATGTTCATCGAATGTATGGTCACAGGATACCCAAACAAATGTTAAGATATTAACCTGCAGGAAGAAGAAGACCAGGACGTCCACTCAAAAAACTTCTGGGTGGTGTTTGTCTTGAGGCCGAAACAGGTCAACAAATGGCCTAAATTCGTGAATGTATTATGATGATGATGATCATTATTTTTACATAACCATACCATTTTATTGTATTCACGTAGACAACTCTTGAGGATGCCAGACGCAGTCTCTGGCGAAACGTCGGGGAACTACAAGCCTCACGACCATGGCCTACAGCCCAAAAATCCTCATCAAGATCATCATATCATTTTATTGTTTGTTTTTTTACGAAATCCACAACTGAAGTTTGAACATTCGTCCTTTTTTTAATTACACTGTTTCTTATTTTGTCTCTTCTAGAAATTCCAGTTGAACGCCTCCAAAAATCCATTTCTGCAGAATTTAATTTACATATTGTTCTAAATTTTTATTCCTATGTTTCTGTAACATATGCCATCGTACTCATTATTGTATTAAAATATTTGTTTATGTTTTAGAACTTGTATTCTGATCAGATAAAATATTATTTAATTTTTATATTGCATATTTGTCCTTACTTAGGAGTGGCTTGCGTGCTTAAATGATCTTGAGAGCTATGCCGGCGGTAGCATTCCTGCCGATAGGGTTACCCATGTCGGACTGGTCGAAGGTGATAAGCCAGACGAAAAAAGTACCTTGGTCGAAAGAGTGACGATCTTTCACCGTAAAAATACAACCGTCAAGAAATGGGTTCTACTGGGGTAAAATTTTCCGGAGGTCAAATAGTCCCCCATTCGGTTCTCCGGGCGGGGACTACTTCAGGGAACCCATGTCAAAGGCTCAAACACAGGGACATGTTCCTAGGAACATGGAATGTTAGGACTTTATACAATAGCGGGGCACTAGAGATATTAACGCGGGAATTAGATAAATCGCCCTTGGATATAGTCGCTTTACAGGAAGTTAGGTGGCCAGGAGAAGGTAGTCAGGAATCAGGAAGCTTTGCATTATACTATGGGGGGTGCAGAAAGACCTGCATTTGGAACGGGTGTTTTAGTCAGAAGGAGGATCTGTCCGCTATCCGAGATATTAAGTTTGTTAGTGATAGGATATCATACATAATTCTAAAGGGTAAACGATATGATTTTATAATTGTAAATAGGAAGCCAGATATAATAAGAACAGTTAAGTCTCGTAGACTGCGATGGGCAGGACATGTTGCACGTATGGGGAATGAAAGACTTGCATGGAAGCTTCTTGTAGGAAAGCCAGAGGAAAACGCCCAGTTGTGTAGACCAAGAATGAGGTGGGAGAATAACATTAACTACGATTTGAGGGAAGTAGATTATACAGGGAATGATTGGAAATCATTAGCTCAGGATAGGGATGTATGGAGAGCTTATGTCCGCGCGGCCATGAACCTACGGGTTCGATAGTGCCAGTGAGTAAGTAAGTAAGTAAGTAAGTATTCTGTCATTAATATCAGCATCTTGACTTCCATCTGCACTAATTTTTGTTCCCAAATATTCGTCACATGCTATTATTTTTCCACGTCCGCCTTCTAAATCAGATCTTTTGACAATTATTCTATTACCAAATACTTTATTTTGTCAAATGTATCTTTAATCCCCATTTTTCACATTCTTCTTTCAGTTTTCTTGTCATTTATTCTAAATATTCGTAATCTTCTCCAATCAGTAACTGATCATCAGCAAATAGCAACAAATAAATCGTATATTCTTCTTCTACCTTTATTCCCATAGTTATACATCTGTTTTCCCACTATTTTAAGGCATTTAATCGCTGTGGTCTCGAGTAGCGTGCTGCCTTGTCGCGCAGAGGGCCTGGGTTCGATCCCCGGTCGGGACAGTTTTTTCTGGGTGAGGTTTTTATTGGGGATTTTCCTCACATGTAAGACAAATGTCAGGAAAACTTTAAGGCCCAAACGGTCCCCGAAATCATAAGGCCATCGCAATCATCATTCATATTCATCTTAGATTAAGCTTAGGATTAGGGACTCTCCTGCCGCACCACTATCATCATCATCATCACCCGTCATATCATCGGGGCAACGTAACCCCGCCTTCCAGGCGCCCCAAACTCAGAAGTAGGTTACAAGTACGCCATGCCAGGAGAGAACACCAGGAATGTCGAAAGACAACCTGGGGCATTTGCAAAAAAAATGTTTTCTATGATCGGTCTTTCATGTTAAGGGAACTAGATATAGAATACAAAAAATGGGGATTAGAGATAAATTATTATAAAACAGGACATCTTTCATTGGATACATGTAATTCAGGAAGAATACGTAATGTTAAAAATTTTAAATATTTAGGATCTATGTTAGATAAAAGTGAGAATTCACTACAGAAATTGATAGAAGAATAACTGATGGAAGAAGAATCATTGGTATGTTGAACTCAGTGCTTTGGAATGCAAATATACAGAAAGAAGAAAACTATATTTCAAGTTCTGTTACAAAGCATTTTATTATATGGGTCCGAAACCTGGACAGTAAGTAAAAAAAAACAAGCCAACAAGCTGTTAACAGTATAAATGGATTTTTGGAGGCGATCGACAAGAATATCAAGAAGGGAGAAGGTCAGAAACAGCACAATAAGGGCAATTATGCAAGTTGAAAAAAAATTGAAAAATAGAAGAAAAATGTTTGAAATGCTATGAACGCCTCATAAGAATGGAAGAAGAGAGAATACCAAAGAAGATCTTTAATTGGAAAGCTAATGGAAGAAGTGGAAGAGGCAGGCCTAGAGAATGATGGATGGATGGAGTGAAGAGAAGTATGGAAGCTAGAGATTTGAGGAAAGAAGATGCTTTAGACAAGAACCTCTGGCGACAAATCACTTTGGGTTGAAGGAGAAACATGTTGCACGTATGGGGAATGAAAGACTTGCATGGAAGCTTCTTGTAGGAAGAAGAATCATTGGTATGTTGAACTCAGTGCTTTGGAATACAAATATACAGAAAGAAGAAAACTATATTTCAAGTTCTGTTACAAAGCATTTTATTATATGGGTCCGAAACCTGGACAGTAAGTAAAAAAAAAACAAGCCAACAAGCTGTTAACAGTATAAATGGATTTTTGGAGGCGATCGACAAGAATATCAAGAAGGGAGAAGGTCAGAAACAGCACAATAAGGGCAATTATGGAATATTCCTAAATAAAAAAAATATAAGATCGGGGATAAACAACATTCTTATCTTAAACCGTTAGTAACTCCAAAAACTGATGTAAATGTTTTACCAATTTTTACTCTGGAGTTGGATGCATCATATAACTTTGCCTACAAATGATTTCATTTATTGTTACTCTACATAAATCTTCCCATAATTTAATCAGGGTCACACTGTCATAAGCTTTCTTTAAATCAAATAGTAGGTGAACTGGTTGTTGAAAGGTGGATTTATTGTCACTCATTTGCTTTAATCAAGTTTACATTGTCCTTTTGAAATTTATTTTGTCACTGGCTTTTGTGATTCACTGTACACCGAGCACTTCTTTGAGTTCCTGGGGGCATCTCTGGTGTGGGCGTCCTCTGCTCCACTTTCATGTCCTTGATTCTAATTTGCAGTGGCTTAATCCCATCTGACCTGCTGCATCATAGCCTCCCAGCTTCATTTTTGTACTTCTGTGCTTCTGACTCCGTCATATATTTCTCAATGGTTTTAAAATTCATGACGAAACACCGTTGAGATCACTATGTAAAATTTAAATATAAAATAACTACCTGAGATCTCAGTCGTCATCAACTTTATAAAGGCTGTAAGATAATGTACTTTCGGAGCATATGCTCCATCATCAGCATGTAAATTGGTACTATTGTCCTCCCCCGACGAGTTTAACGCTCAAAGGAATGTGGGTGGGGATGGATACCGTATGACGACACCAGTCAAGAAGGAAGTATAATCATATTGAAAACATTCGCCCTATTTACGAAAGACACAGTCACAGAAAACCGCAAACTGAAAACTGCATATTTGTGAATGAATAATACTTCCCTTCGACTCGGCTGTATGAACAAAGTACTATAATGTACGGTTAAAAAACTATAATATAGTTACCTTGTAGGTCCGTCTCCTCAACTTAAGTTTTTTTAAAACTCTGTAGGCCTTTCGGGACTAGTCCCATCATCAGCAGAATGCATTAGGTCCGTTCTTGTTGACCCTTGTTGAAGCACTGACTTGGTTGTGAGAATTTTGTACAGAGGATTGTGTGGATTAGGTGTGTATTCATTGAGAATCAGGTTGCTGTTGATTTCTCTTAGGATTGCGATTTCCTCCAGTATATTTATTCTCATTGGAATGTTTTCTCTATGTACTATTGTGAGGGTGTTATCGATGTTATGCATATGGTGTCCAGCTTGAATTACATGTTTTGCGTAACTTGATTTTCCTCCATTGTAAACGAAATCTCTGAAATGTTCCTTGAATCTAACGTTGAAGCTTCTGTTAGTTTTCCCAACGTAGAATTTATTGCAGTCTGTACATGTTAATTTGTAGATGCCTTTATTGTCGAATTCATCTATTTCTTCGATGTTGTTGTTTATTAATTGTTTAGTTTGTTGTCAGTTCTGTAGGCTATATTAATATTCTTATCGAGCTTTTTTAGTGTGTTGGCCAATTTTAATGTTTCTTTAAAATGAACAGAATAAACTACTACCTGCAAGAGTAGTAAACCGAATGACAAGAATACCCTACCTCCCAGCGCTCTAAACTCGTTGGGGGAGGGTAGTATTTTTTTGAGAATCTTGTATAGTACTTCATTTTACTTACTTACTCACTGGCACTATCGAACCCGAAGGTTCATGGCCGCGCGGACATAAGCTCTCCATACATCCCTATCCTGAGCCAATGCTTTCCAATCATTCCCTGTATAATCTACTTCCCTCAAATCATAGTTAAAGTTGTTCTCCCACCTCATTCTCGGTCTACCAACTGGGCGTTTTCCCTCTGGTTTTCCTACAAGAAGCTTCCATGCACGTCTTTCATTCCCCATACGCGCAACATGTCCTGCCCATCGCAGTCTACGAGACTTAACTGTTCTTATTATATCTGGCTTCCTGCAAAGACCATGTAGTTCATTGTTATGTAGTCTTCTCCATTCACCTGTCTGTTCATCTCTCTTTGGTCCAAAAATTTTCCTAAGAACTTTATTCTCAAATACTCGTAATCTCCTTTCCTCCCTTAAAGTAAGAGTCCATATTTCGCACCCATATAATATAACTGGTAGAATAATAGTTTTATATATTTTCAGCTTAACGTTTTTTGAAAGGAGTTGGGACATCAAAAGTCTCTGCAATGCATAATAGCATGCATTTCCAGAATTGAGCCTAAGTTTAATTTCTTTTTGCATCTCATTCCTATTTGTGATTATTGTTCCTAGGTATTTGAATTCAGCCACTTCCTCAAAATTTCCCTCATTTGTCATTAGCTGTCCATTTCCATTATATACTTACATACTTCATTTATAAAGTTAAGAACATCTTAGATCTCAGGTATCTATTTTATATTTAAATGTTCATCTCAGTTATCTAGGATGTGACATTTCATTTAATTATGATAATGATGTAACTAATAAAATAGCAAAATTCCAGGGAATATGTGGTACGATAAAACGATCACTAAATAATAAAACAACAAGAGAGACCCAATTGAAATTTTATAAAACATTGGCAGTACCGGTACTGCTCTATGGATCAGACGCCTGGATACATAAAAAAACAAGATCTAAATAGAATAACGGCGGCAGAAATGAAATTTTTGAGATCTGTTAAAGGGTGCACTAAGGAAGGCAGAATCAAGAACACAGAAATAAGACAGGAACTTGAAATATTTGCAATAACTGATAAAATAGATACATATAGACAAAAATGGAAGCAACATATAGACAGAATGAATGAAGATAGATATCCAAAACAAATAACAAAATACAAACCTAAAGGCACCCGAGATGTGGGCAGATCTAGAAAGAGATGGGCTGAAGTCGGAACGGGTCAACAGACCTAATCCATGAATGCAGATGATGATGATGATGATGTTCATAGATTTCTCTCCCTCTTCGTTCTCCGTTTTACACTCTTGACTTTCATTTTTATGTCTAGTATTTATTTTCCTTTTCTATCTGTAATATATTTGTAACGCTTGGACTTGTTCTTTCGAGTGTGTTCAAATTTGGGTATCGTCAGAGAGCCCTAGCAAAATGCATTTTCAACCGTTTCGAATACGATCTTGAGACTAATATGGAGTGTACAAGGAAAGAACCAGGTATGTCTCTTTTTCATGAAACCTAGAAAACGTACTCTCAGTTGTACAACATCCATACTTCCTTACCTGTACATCAAACTTTGTAGGTAATTAAATCTATGATTAAACTGTACCTTTTACTGTTTCACACCTCTATATAACAGAACTTGCCATGGAGAATCTAATGGCATCTCAAACTCCATTTCGACAAAAAAGTGATTTAGATGTTTTTTTTTGTACCCTTCATATGTTTATACAAGAATATGAATTTTAATTTGCAAAATGTATACAAGCATTTTTTTTTTCTATTCCCCTTCAAATTTATTTTTCTTTAGTATCTAACAGGCTGACAGTTTGACCCAGGTATGCTTATTCCTTGAAAGTTGTATCTGTCTGATCTATTATGATTCTGTACTCATGATTTTAGTTCTTGACGGACTCATTTGCAAATCTTTACGTTTCTACTGCTATCATTCAATTTCATTGCAATATTTTTAAGTTCCAAAACTGTCCCCGAAATCATACGGCCATCATCATCCTTATCATCATCATCATCATCCTTCACCGGTGTGGAAAGCAATGGGAAGCTACCACACCTAAAATTCCCTAGTAAAGCTGCAAGCATAGCATGAAAATGCTATGATTGCAGTAAAGGACCTGTCTTCGGGCAGAATTACATGGATGGATCTTAAAGTTCTGCCCCTGGTTTCGCAAGCAATACTATTTAGTGAACATATTTAAGTAGTCACAAAATAATAGAAAGTTAAAAGTAGTCTGACTTTGAGAATATGTTTTAAAATACTTCGAAATGTTACATGGTAAAACTGTTTAGTGCAACAGTGTCATAAGAATTTATATGGCAAATCATAGAACATCAAAATTTAAAGTTGAGTCAATCTATACGATTAGGCGCTTATATCTAAAAATCTAATCAAATTATCATCCATCAAACTCTTCAACGCTTAACAAAACCATTGGCACTATCGATCCTTGAGTTCATGGCCACGCGGACATAAGCTCTCCATACAATCCTATCTTGAGGGAATATTTTACAAATATTCCATGTAGGCGTATAATAATCCCTCTCAAATCATGGTTACTATTATTTATTTATCAAATCTTCAAAATTTTGGAGCCATATTTTACAAAGGCATGTTAGGGCTGTAATCTTAATATATAAAAATTTCGTGTCACGTTGTTTGTCCGCGATGGAATCCTAAACTACTGAATCGATTTTAATAAAATTTTGCACACTGTGTGCAGTTTGAGACTTAGGGTAGTTTATAACTAAATTTATAGTCGCATTATTTTTTATTGCAAATTATTTGTTTATTATTCAACAAAGAGTTATAATTATCTGTGAGTTCCATACGATTCTCACAGATGGCGGTGTAAATTATCTGTGAGTTCCATAAGATTCTAACAGATGGCGGTGTAAGGTAATTTGGTAAGGTAATTGGTTTATATTTAACAAAGAGAGATCCAGATGGCTGTGCTTTTTGTTGCAACCGCGAATTTAAAATTGAATTACAAATATTGTTTATTTCATAATTTAAATGTGTTCAGTGTTTATTTTATTTTCGATGTTATTAATTTCGTTTCTAAGTATTAGTTTTAAATCTGGCTGAAAAACAGCCACAGCAACGTGTGGCCGGGACTTCTAGTTACATATAAAAGAAAAAAAATCCCATATAATTCTTGGCCTACCTATAGGTCGCTTTCGCTCTGGCTTTCCTGCAATTATTCACATTCTATTATTCACGATTCGTGCCACATGCCCTGATCATCGCAGTCTCTTAAACACAAAATAGCATAAAATAATCCAGGGCGTCTTAGTCATTTTATTTTTCGTTGAAAAAAAAAATACGCGAACTTAATCCAAAGCATTTTTAACTAAAAACGAAAGTGTTCGTTCGCTTGATAGCAACCCAACCATATTATTTAGTAAAGACATCAAAGAGTCCATTCATGGAGTGATTAAGAAAGGATTCCCCCTAGAGACAGATTGAGTTACACGCATTACTTTTTTTTTTACATTTAGCTTAATCCGTAACGTCTGCAAAAAAAAAAAGTGGATAAATACCATAAAGAGTAGGAGCACATCTAAAAAATAAAGTTTTGCACACATATGTTCATACAGTAGTGGTAGCTCTCTAAACTCTAGCTTCTTAACCACTCATATGGGATATACAGCTTTACAATCATTCTATTAATTTTTAAATAAGTATGTAATATACACATATAGTATGTCTTCATACTACAAATTATTGGTCTGGCTTTTGTAAAATCATATTATTTCAAAATTGTATGTGTGTATATATATATATATATATATACATCTGAAACGGGATTTAAACCTCAGATCTCTAATTTTATATGTTAATGCGCTACCAATTGCGTCACTCAAGCATTTCAGCACAAACTTTTATTTTTCTTCCTTATATATCATTCTCTGTCGACCGGTGTGGTCACGAGGTAGCGTGCTGCATTGTCACGCAGCGGGCTCTGGTTCGATCCCCGGTCGGGGCAATTTTTCTGGGTGAGGTTTCTATCGAGGTTTTTCCTCACCTGTAAGACAAACGTCAGGAAAACTTTAAGACCCAAACGGTCCCGGAAATCATATGGCCATCATCATCATCCTTATCATAATCATCATCATCATCCTTCACCGGTGTGGAAAGCAACGGGAAGCTACCACACCTACAATTCCCTAGTAAAGCTGCAAAGCATAGCATGAAAAATGCTATGGTTACAGTGAAAGACCTGCCTTCGGGCAGAATTACTATGGATGCATGGATAATTAAAACTAATGAAAGAAATATACACAAATAAATAACAGCTAGAATCTACTATAAAAGAAAAATAAATACAAAGTATTATATAGATTATTAATGTGATTTTGGCGTGAGTTAGATATTTTACAAAATTAAATACAAAATTCATCACATATACAAAAAAATTAACATCACTGTATCATCACTGTGATTTACACCTAGTTTACTCTTGATTTACTTGGTGGTACAACCTTTCATCCTGCATTTTTCTTCCTTGAACACAAGGAGTTATAAATTTTCCACATTTTCCCCCAAACTTATTTAAATTCGTACTAAAAGTCAGTTGCAAGAAAAATTACGGGTTAAAACATTCTGAAATATGAGAAGAGCAGAGGGTGTAAAAATGCGATCCCACGCGAGAGATGACTGTGTGTGTGATTTATTGTACATAGAAAATAATGTTTTGGTGCGATAGTGGAGTAGTATCATATTTTGTGCTGTACAAGTGAGCAGCAGAGAAAACAATCTCGCTTAGGTTTGCATCGAAAAACAAATACATATCGTTTAAAATGTTATCAAGACTTACCAATACAGCAACAGAAATTGAATCCCTGATTTAAAGGACAACTGGACACAGCAAAATTTGATATTTCTGCCTTGCCACTCATTTTCTGTAAAAAAAAAAGAGAAGAAAATAGACATTTACTTCACAACATTTTAAATTATAACCCAAACAACGATGAGTTGGATCTCATGTTAGCATATGAGATTAAAATCTCGTTGCCGACCAATGCATTATATTATGGTTTTCCTCAGTTTTCAAAACAAATATTCGGTTCAAACTTAATATAATTGTATATAATAATAATAATAATAATAATAATAATAATAATAATAATAATAATAATAATAATAAAGACGTGTATGGAAGCTTCTTGCAGGAAAAACAGAGGGAAAACGCCCAGTTGGTAGACCAAGAATGAGATGGTATAATTACATTAATTATGATTTGAGGGAAGTAGATTATACAGGGAATGATTGGAAAGCATTAGCTCAGGATAGGTATGTATGGAGAGCGTATGTCCGCGCGGCCATGAACCTGCGGGTTCGATAGTGCCAGTGAGTGAGTGAGTGAGAGTGAGTGAGTCAGTGAGTGAATAAGTAAGTAAGTAAGTAATGATGATAATAATAATAATAATAATAATAATAATAGTACTAATAATATAGTAATAATAATATAATAATAATAATAATAATATAATATCATGAATTCCATATCAAATTTGTCTTGCGCTAAAACCAGTTGATCATCGGCAAATTGTAATGTCAGCAAAAATCTGTTACCTATTGGGATCCCCATACCTTTGCAGCTTTGTTTCCATTTCATTAATATGGATTCTACATAAATATTAAATAAAATTGCACCCTTGTTTCAATCCCTTTGTGGTTTTTATAGGATTAGACATTGTATTTCCAATTTTAACATAAGCGGAGTTATCTTTATAGATTTGTTTAATAATTTCTATTAGGTTTCTATCAATATTGTATTTCTCCAATACTTCCCATAATTTGTTCCTCGGAATTGAGTCATAAGCTTTCTCTAAATCTATCATTGTCAAATGGGTTTCTTCTCCAACTGCAGCGCGCTTTTCAATTAACTGTTGTATTGCAAATATATTGTCAACACATGACCTTCCTGGTCTGAATCCATTTTGATCTTCTCCTAATTTGTCTTTAATATCTTTTTGTAACTTTGTTTTTAATAACTTCGTAAATATTCTATATAATGTGTTATTTATACTTAGTCCTCTGTAGTTTTTTGCGTCTCTTCTATCGCCCTTCTTGTATATTGGTACAATGTAGCTTGTTTTCCATTCATAAGAATGGAAGATGAGCGATGGCCGAAGCAACTATATGAATGGCATCCGAACAGAAAGAAGAAAAGAGGGAGACCAAGGTTAACATGGAAGGAAGACATGAAGACAGTAATGCAAGCTAGAGGGCTAAGCATCGAAGATGCCCAAGACCGTAGGCTTTGGAGGTTTGGCACGGGAAGACGGCAGCAGCTGTAAAAACCCGAAGATAGATAGATAGATAATAATAATATAATAATAATATAATAATAATAATAATAATAATAATAATAATAATAATAATAATAATAATAATAATAATAGCTAAATAACTAACTCGCTGGCTCTATTGAACCCACAAAGTTCATGGCCACTCGGACATTAGCTCTCCATACATCCCTATCCTGAGCTAAAATTTTTCCAATTATCCCCTGTATAATATACTTCCCTCTAATCATCGTCAATTTTATTCTGCCACCTCATTAATGATCTACCAACTGTGCGTTTGCATTCTGGTTTTCCTATAACAAGCTTCCATGTACCTCTTCCATTATCCAATCGTGTCATATGTCCTGCCCGTCGTAGTCTACGAGACTTAACTGTTCTTATTATATCTATCTTCCTATAAATATCACATGTAGCTCATTTTTGTGTAGTCTTCTACATTCGCCTGTCTGTTCATCTCTCTTTGGTCCACAAATATTCTTAAGAACTTTACTCTCAAATACTCGTATTTTTTTCTCCTCCCTTAAAGTAATGTAACTGGGAGAATAACAATTATATATAGGCTAAAATTGTTAGTCATGATTATTTTCGATTAAATACTAGTGGATAGGATTTGTGAATATCTGCA
The DNA here is from genome assembly GCA_030220185.1 of Diploptera punctata. NCBI lineage: Eukaryota > Metazoa > Arthropoda > Insecta > Blattodea > Blaberidae > Diploptera > Diploptera punctata. The sequence goes on from JASPKZ010009821.1 coordinate 181,448, forward strand.
TTTTTTTTCACAGATCTTTTCATAAGTACCATTCCTTCAGAATTCGCTGATAAAACTAAGCAAGTGTAATTTATAATCAGACATACTATTAGTATTTGATATAGAAAATATAAATATCGGAGCACAATTCACCCCCTCCAAAAGCTTCATTGATGCCGGCTCCTATATGTGATATAATCACGAGATAATGCCACTTTCGCTGCTATTCAAGCGGCGAAATTTGCAGGCTTAGCAATGAATCAACTCTATATATTTACTGTTATATTATCACACCTCTCATGCATTCTATCTGAAATGCGTCGATGAATTGTCGTATCGATGATTAAATCAAACCATGTAGGCGTTATTTTCTGTATTTACTAGGGTATTTGATAAGTAATGGCAACACATTTGTAAACCAGCGATCCTAGTGGTGACCATTGTAATCTTGTAGTATGTTTTTAAGCAGTCTGTTGTATAAATATGTAATATTGAAAGTCTCGAAATAGCAATATTTTGTGAATACACTCACTGTTTCTCACATTCACCGCCCTAAAAGGTGTTCAGTAGATTTGTTTTAGAAGATAGAATTGGAAAGAACTCGAACATCCACCAAATTCACCAGACAAGAGTTCTTCCGGTCTCAAGTCCTCCCTTGGCCGTCCCAAAGATCTTTTTTTCCATGTGGTTTGTAGGTGTTGAACTTTTTGGGTAATCTTGTATTGTCCATTCTGTCTAAATGTTCTTTCCATTGGTATTTCTGCTCTTATAGTTTATCGACTATTGAAAATATCTCCAGTTCATTTCTTATTGATTCATTGTGTAATCTATCCATGCGTGTGCATCCTTTTACGGATCTTAAACATTTCATTTCAGTGGCTTGAATGTGTGAGATATCTTTTTTTGTATGTATCCAAGATTCAGATCCATATAAAATAAGAAGAACAGACACAATTTTATAAAACCTGAGCTGAGTTTTTCTTCGAATCTTTCGGAGGGTTCTTCTTATGGTGCCACACATCATTTGATATCGGTTTAATTTATTATGTATATCCCAATCGTAGCTATATGTTATATCTGAACCAAGATAATTAAAGTGTGCTATCTGTTCTATTATTTCATTATTGATTACTGTTTTTGCTCTGACTGGCACTTTGCCCTGAAAAGCCATAATTTTAGTTTTTTAAGTTAAGACTTCGAGATTATAATAGAGTCCTAATTGATTCAACATGTAAACGACTCTTTGTAAATCATCCTTTGACTTCTGTATAATTGCCAGATCGTCTGCATACATTAAAATATTCATACACATTTCTTTATTAATTTGTATTCCCATTGGACTTGATTTTTTGCATTTTCGTGTAACCTCGTCAAAATATGTGACTATAATTCGATCTCAAAGATCAAAGAGCCTCTACGAGGCATTCGATTTCAATCAAGAGTTGATTCCCAGGAAGCTTTAAATCGATCAGACGAGACTTATATCCAAAAATGGTGCTGCAGATGGAGTTCATCATTTTCCAAGGATTTGGCAATATATAGTTGACTTGGCAGGAGACTATAAATTAAGTTTAATGTAATAAATAACCTAAATAAATGTTTGTGATGTTACAGCAGTGTTGTCATTACTTATCGAATGCACTAGTATTTCCGAACAATAAATAATGTTCAATTTCAATTCACAATTGCACTGGTCAACATGATTTTTGTGTCATGAGTACCAATAGTTGTACTTAATGCAGTTTTTTTATCGTGTTTTCAAATATGTATTCGGAATTTCTCTATCACCCACAGTTTTTTTTTATTTCAATTTCAATTAATGGATTTAAATATTTTTTTAATAAACGTTTTTCGTCCATTTGTCCATTGTAAAATAAAACCAAATGAGCTAACTCAAATGATTTCAGCTATGGAAAAGAGATAACAAGACAAATGGAAACCTAATGTGCTGGCCGATTATTGTTGGACCATCAAGAGGGATGCTCCACAGGCGAAATATAGCAGAAAATCGTCATTTCTTACTTTCTAGGTGAGTACGAATGTTCGAATATTGTGTAGTTACGAATGTAGAAAATATTAAAGTGTTTAAAATTATAAATGCCTGTCTCTCGGAAACCTTGCATGATGGAGAAAAACCGATATCATATTTGAATTCAGGAGAAAGAATGCTATCTGAATCACATATTTTTCTTTCCGAGACAAAAAAGTATATTTTTTGTTGCTTAGTGTTCAGTATATAATGGAAATGGACAGCTAATGTCAAATGAGGGAAATTTTGAGGAAGTGGCTGAATTCAAATACCTAGGAACAATAATCACAAATAGGAATGAGATGCACAAAGAGATTAAACATAGGCTCAATTCTGGAAATGCATGCTATTATGCATTGCAGAGACTTTTGATGTCCCAACTCCTTTCAAAAAACGTTAAGCTGAAAATATATAAAACTATTATTCTACCAGTTATATTATATGGGTGCGAAACATGGACTCTTACTTTAAGGGAGGAAAGGAGATTACAAGTATTTGAGAATAAAGTTCTTAGGAAAATTTTTGGACCAAAGAAAGATGAACAGACAAGTGAATGGAGAAGACTTCTAACAATGAACTGCATGGTCTTTGTAGGAAGCCAGATATAATAAGAACAGTTAAGTCTCATAGACTGCGATGGGCAGGACATGTTGCGCGTATGGGGAATAAAAGCCGTGCATGGAAACTTCTTGTAGGAAAGTCAGAGGGAAGACGCCCAGTTGGTAGACCAAGAATGAGGTGGGAGAACAACATTAACTATGATTTGAGGGAAGTAGATTATACAGGGAATGATTGGAAAGCATTAGCTCAGAATAGGGATGTATGGAGAGCTTATGTCCGCGCGGCCATGAACCAATGGGTTCGATAGTGCCAGTGAGTAAGAGTAAGTAAGTAAGTAGTGTAATCAATATAACAGCTGTTCTATAATGGAATGTTTAATCCAAGATGTTTCAATATTGTGTATTTGATTACAGGCAGCGGGATTATGAAGTCCGCCATATTGTTTCCATACGAAGCGCTGTGTTGCCGTCTCCACGCTCGTCATGCGGCCATCACCAGCGCAATCTATACTCTGGTAAGTACCATCAGGAAAAGGATTTTGAGATGCGGCACCTTTCTAAAACTATAGCTGTTTGCATACCAATAGTTCAATACATGTATTTGGGGGGATGAAATGAAGCAAAATGAACACAATTTGTTACACCTTTTTTCACATTTCGTGAGATTACTACATTTCGCTCCTTTCCCCCTCTTTTTTTATGCTTCAGCACTTTTTCATCCGCGTTTTTAAAAGATAAAGGACAGAAAAAGTTGTATTTATTCTACTTGAACAGCTTTTTAATTTTAAAGTAAAAAAAAAAGTTAAAACATTTTAAGTAAAATTTTAACATACTTAAATTAATAACCAATTTTAAATTCATAATATTTTAACAATCCGCTTACTTATAAAAGATCCAACTTGAGACTTAGGGTAGTTCATAACTAAATTTATAGTCGCATTTTTTTATTGCAAATTATTTGTTTATTATTTAACAAAGTGTTATAATTATCTGTGAGTTCCATACAATTCTAACAGATGGCGATTTAAACATATGGCGGTGTGAGGTAATTTGTTTATTATTTAACAAAGAGAGATCCAGATGGCTGTGCTTTTTGTTGCAACCGCGAATTTCAATTGAATTACAAATATTGATTATTTCATAATTTAAATGTGTTCAGTGTTTATTTTATTTTCAATATTATTAATTTCGTGTGTAAGTATTAGTTTTAACTAATCTGGTTGAAAGACAGCAACTTAATTAACTTTTTAACGTATACCTTAGCCACAGCAACGCGTAGCCGGGACTTCTAGTGTATATATATAAACAAGCTTATCCCTAATAATTCAACTAAAATCCTTTTCCTTACCACATTAATTGGTGGTCTCCTTATTACAATCTCATCAAATTCTTGGCTTGGCATATAAACAATAGTGCCTTAAATAAAGTGTGAGTTAATAGATGAAAAAAAGCTAATCTCAATCAGAAGTCAACAATATTAAATAAATATTAAAATATAATTTATGTAATTTATACCCCGGAAACAATGGCCAATCTGCAGCTGTGAAGCCAAATTTAAATTTCGACAGTTTTGCTGTAAGAGTTTAAAATAAGTTCTGTTAGTATTGGCAATAATTAACAGTTTTCAGTCTACCAACTTGTTGTTGGCTGTGTTTTACCGGTGTAAACCACAATTTATTTTTATTAGTATTACAACTGTTTTTTCACAACAATAACATGGCGAATGTTAAGAAGGATAAGTTGTATGCACTTTCAGAATTCAAAACGCAATTTATCGAAACTGATTGCATCATTCTTCGATGTTCCATCTGCCAATTTAATATTACAATAAAATAAATAACTATGAATTACCTCTTGTGGACTCTACAAAGGAGAAACATTTGGTGCAAAATAATATGCACATTATAGAAACTGTGTTCATGTAACTGGAATAAACCTTAATTTAATTGTTTTAGCACCACCATCGGCCGCGATGGATTAGTAGTTATGCTCCTTGCCTCTGGTCCCGAGGGTCGCGGGTTTAAGCCGGGCCGGGGTCGATGGATTTTTTACGACGGAAAAATCCAAGAAGCAAGTCCTCCGGGAGAGACTTTAAGCCGTGGGTCCCGAGTCTGAAGATTTTTCAGGCTCGAAAAAGATTCTTAAGCCTGAATGAAAGGCCTCTAAGCAAAATTTACCGAATTTTCCCGTCCTAGTACTACCTTGGTTTCCTAGATGTCAGTATGACGCGGAACGCTGACCACGGACCACTCAAACGACATCTATATGAAAACAAGTGTAACTAATTTAGTATGGTTGAAATTCTTCCCTCTAGGGGGGAGAGCGCCTAAATCTCTGTTAAGGGAAACATGGGCTTGCAAGACAAGACCACCTTTATTTTACACCTTTTTGCATGTATTTTCAGAATCTTTTTTTTTTCCCCTTTTACGACCAAAATTTGCACCTTAAAATCCCTTCCCTAGTAATCATCATACACAATTCATAAATATAGACCAATGTTGACCTGTTTCGGTCTCAATTAGACAGGGTATAAAAGTCGTTTTTGTGGACATCCAGGTCGTCATCGCCCTCGTGGGCGATACCGAAGAACTGCATTAGGGATCCTAGTTGCTAACATTCGGGATACATGTTGTAGCCATCTGTCTCTGTTGGTGGATATATTTTCTTTTAAAGGTTGCATATGGAGTTCCTTTAAAATGTCTTCCTTCCTCTGATGGTAAAGTAGAGCATATCCTGCTATTCGGCGCATGAATCTCATTTCTGCAGCACTTAATCTGGCGATGTTTTTCATTTTTAGAACCCAGATTTCATTTCCATACAGAGGAAAGTTGGGAGGGCAAGAGTTTTATGTAATTTGAGCCTTGAGTGTTCTTGTACAACATGTACGGTAGTTTTAAGCCTGGTATTTGCAAAAAAATGTGAGATTTAAATTAAGATACTCTGGAAAGTATTTAGTCTAAACTTAACTAACTCACTGTCACTATTGAACCTGTAGGTTCATGGCCGCGCGGACATAAGCTCTCCATGCATCCCTATCCTAAGCTAATATTTTAAAATCGTCCCATGTATAATTTACTTTCTGCAAATCATGGTTAACATTATTCTTCGACCTAATTTCTGGCCTACCTACTGGGCGCTTTCTCTCTGGTTTTCCTGCTAGTTTCCATGTCCTTCTTTGAATCTCCATTCGAGCCACGTGGCCTGCCCATAGCAATCTATGAAACTTAACAGTATTATTATAGCTATATGGTTTCTCATAAAAAATCATATAAGATAAAAATTAAAATGTAGCCTACCTATTGGGTGTCGTCCTAAACTTTGTTAAAATAATGTATGTAAAATATTAATAGGAGGCCTTTCGGACGTTAACTTTCATCATCAGCAGGATGAGTTTGCGCTACTAGTTGTTGTATTTAAGACGCTGTAGACGTTGATGGCTTTAATGCGTTCCTACTGGAGACGCATCAAGAGCACCAATACGTACAGCGTCTTAAATACAACAACTAGTAGCGCATACTCAATTTGCTGATGATGGAAGTTAACGTCCGAAAGGCCTCCTATTAATTATATTTTACATACATTATTTCAACAGGGTTGAGGATGACGGCACCTGTCAACAGGCATAAGCTATATTTTAATCTATATCTTATGACTATTCACCTCAACGGTATTTGATATTAATTTTATTAGTGTTGAAAAATCATACAGTCTTCTACAATGACCGGTCTGTTAGTCTCTCTTTTGTCTAAAAATTCTGCTAACAATTTTATTCTCTTAATACTCTAATATTTTTCTCCTATTTTTCCTATAGATGGTTCAATTATATTTAAAACAAACTTGCATAATATTATACTGGCTACAAATAATAATATTACTTCTCTCCAGTTCTCACATTTAGAAATGTCACATTTCTTTCTTAATTTTACAATTAAGCGTTCATTCCAGTCTCTAGGAATATCGACTTTTTCCCCACATGTTTCATATAAATGGATATAGAATTTTTATTGCTGTCACTATATCGCTTTATAGTGCTATTCAGAGGAATACTGTCTTAACGGGGGATTCCGTTGTACGTCTGATCAATGTGGATGCTTCATTATAATTTCATTACGAAGACCCAGTTTCTCATATTCATAATTTCATAATATAATTATATAATGATTATATATACACGATAGACCAGATGTTAAATCTAATACCGGTATATAAAAATCAACGTTTGTTTGTTCGTATTTTATGCGCTGCCATACCGTTCATCCGATTGTGATCGGGTTTTGCAAAATGTACAGGAGTTTCCCGGGAAAATTATAGGCTAAAAGACAGTTGTAATACACAACCCTTCATCTATTGTAGTGAAAAACGTGAAAAAAGTAGATTTTTGGAAGTTTAATGGCTTACAATACCTAAACCATAACAAATTCACAAAATTAATGTACACAGAATTGAATATCTTAAAAAAAACTCTACAAAATGTTCGCGATGGCATATGTTTATCTTTTACGGATAAGACACAATAACAATTTTTGTGTTTCATTGATGCCAAGAAAATCGGGATAAGTAGATTCCCGGGCAAGCATAGCAGCGCATGGCAGATATTCTTTTACGGATAACTCACAATAACGAATTTTGTCTCTTAGCTCAATTATGCCAAGAATATAGGGATAAGTAGATCATGGGCAACACCGGGTAATGAGCACGGTGTATCTAAAATAATTACGATATAAATGTATAACTATATTTCGTTTTATTCAACTAAACATAAAAATACAATAATTTTCATTTGTTTAGGCGTTGCAGCGCACGCCGGGTATTAGCTAGTCACCTACAAAAATATTAATAAAAAATCCAGGTTAACAAATGAAAATCGCAACATAATACTTGGATATGGAAGTATGTTTTATGTTCTATTTAAGTGCAATTGCATGTTTTATTAGTGTTTTGCGTTTTATGGGAATTGAATGTTTATAGCATTTCTGAGTGTAAAGTGTAAACGATGGACTTAATCGAGGAATTTCCTAACAATGTACAACGTGTCCATAAATATAGCATCATACTTTAAATTACTACTACGCCGCTTTGGATAATCGTAACTATATGAAATTGGTGACAATTAAAAGAGAAACTCAAAAGTTTTGTGCATGTTAACAATGGAGAATAATGGACAACAATACAGAAACTAAACTACGGGGTGAATCATAAATATGGCTATACGTTTGATCGCGTTGTGTGATGAAAATATTACCATTACAGGAAATATGAAATTACCGTTGGAAAGGCAATTATTCAAATTACAACAGTGGAATAAAACGAAACAGTGTAGAACTTAAGTCATTAGTCAAAATGGCATTGAATATGCAACAATAAATTACAATTGCTGAATGGGCAATAACGTATGCTAATGATCGTGAGGCATCAAGACGGGTAAGACGTGAGTTTAACGTAGCATTGCAGTCGTCGACTGTGGGGATGTGGAGAAAACGACTGCTGGAAACGGGAAGGATGCAGAAAATCAAACCTCCTGGAAGGCCTCGCATTAGCACGGATGCAGAAACAACGAAGAGAATGTAGGCGTTCGACGCTAGCCCACAAAAATCAAACCGCCAAGCTGCACCTGAGCAGTGATTTGTTTTGTTTTGTTTTGTTCTATTGTCGTAATTTGAAGGATTCCCTTTCCAATGATAACATCATATTTTCTTTAATAATAATATTTTCGTCACAAAATGCGATCAAACGTATAGCCATATTTCTGAATCACTCTGTAAATTTAATCATGTTTTTTGTGGTCGATATGGATTCATTGTTGGATATTTAGCAGACAGCGATGTCTGCAGCGCCACTCATGGGGGGTTACATTCCATGTTTATGAGGTACAGGAAAAACGTTTTGAGTTTCTCTTTTGCCACCAATTTAATTTAGATGCGATTATTCAAAGCGACGTAGTAATAGTTTAAAGTATGATACTTATATTTGTGGACACGGTGCATATAAAACTAACTTTGAAAATTCAAAGATTTTGTGAGTGTAGCCCATTGATATTAGTTATGGTTCTTTAATCGAACATAGGAGATCCACGCAATCAACGGAGTAGGTTAACAATCCGAAAATAAGTAAAAATTCTGTTCCTCTGTAAAGAACTGTACATTTTATCGAACATATAGGAACGTGATTGGAAGTTAAAGAGTGTTATCTGTCGTTCCTCGAGCCAGCTGCTGATTGGTTACTTGAAAGACAGCTGAAAATCAGTGCTTGAGAATAAATTGAACAGTTAAGTGCGCAGAAAAGAGAAGAACAGTAGTTGAAACAAGAAAGAACTATTCTCGCATTATACAAAAACCAAATGAAATTCTTCTACGAGCTGAAAAAAAGGAAAACAAAAAAATCGAAATATTTAACTGGCTTCTTGTAGAGTCTCTGCAATTCCATGTTAATAAATAGTAAAGTAAAGTAAAGTGATCCCACAACAGACCCGGAGGCCCTTGGGGTAGTAGGAGGTTAAGGCTCCCACTTTTTTCTAGACAAACGGCACTTTATGTCAGCCGGGTTGTCAGCCCTGCGTGACGGCCGCCTTTACCCCCAGAACAAGCGTCTGGTACTCATTTCCGTTAGAGGCTGAGTCGACCCCAGGGCCATAGTGCCGCCAGAGGGTTTGGGTCGTTAATTATATAAAATATGTTACATTAGAACTGAACATTTATAAAACGTAAAAGTAGCTGAAAACACTATTCTTACCTTGTTAGTGCAAGATCGATTCATTTCATTAGACTATTTAACTCATGCCACAAACGGGACTCAATGACCAATGGCATTTCAATGATTTTTTATTTACAACCAATCACAGTCGTTTTTCAGCTCGATTTTATCAGTTTAATTCTATCACTTTAAAATCAAGCTCCTCCTTTTTAACATTCTGAATAGCTCATAGCATTATTTTGCAGACATTGCATGTGGCTACCAAATTGTATATATAAGTTAACACATAGTGTTTGCGGGATATAATATAAAAACATTTGTAGCAATTGATTATACCACAAAAAACACTGTTTTACTTTCTTAAACGAATTATTTCCCAGGAAATAACATAATTGACATATTTACATCATAGGACGTCAGAAATTAATTAATACCTATAATGTTGATTATATACTTCTCCACAAGGGTGCATTCTTACAGTATTGCGATCCTTTGGCAATAAATAAAATTATCTGGTTGCAGTGATGAACAAATTAAGCGTAACAATTGTTTCTCATTGTTTTCAAACATCACCGTTTACACTAGGCTTAAATATATAAAGATTTTAAAATAACTATAGTTAAATACCGGTACTGAATTATGAGTAAAAAGCTTAATTTTATTCGTTAGATAGTCCTAACAAATGCCACTCTTGATTTCCAAATTTTCTAGATAAACTCCTCACTTCGAGAGACATGAATTTATTAATAATTTGGAAATAACTCGTGGCATTACTTATGATAAAATGTAGGACAATAGCTAACCAGTCTTCAAATAAATTGTATAAAATATTATATTATTGCCGAAATAATATCTTCACAATAATTTAACAATTATTTAGACAACTAGTCACAAAAGCAGAAGTTTAGAAAAGAGATACCGAAGTTAGAACACGACCGAAGGGAACGTTCTAAGAGCAGCGAGTTATGATACTAAATTGTGTTAAATTTTGGGCAGACGAGGTTAGGAGAGAACTCCAAAAGATTGGGATGGGCTGGATATGGGGAAAAGGGACTGAAAATCGCAAGAACGTGTGGAGAAAAATAAGGAGGAGGTACTTAGATATAAACCAACAAGATACTTTCGCCGAATGTACAGGAAAACGCTCACTGTGTTTACAAAGAGACCTAAAACACGTCTGGGGAAAAAGAATCGTATATACTCAACCTAGGATTTAAAGAGAGATCAGGGCTTGCTTGGTTTAGGCTAGGGGCATGGAAATTTCAAAAAAATTAGCGACGATTACGATATGCGAATATGTCCAATGTGCGGGAAATTTGAAGATGAGATACATATATTAGGACAATGTAATGATTTAGAATATTGGAGACGTCCGTTATTACCGGAATGATTTCTAAATTCAAATCGGGAAAGATTGGCATGCTACGAGTTATTGGTAAATCCAGAAAATTGGATAAACTTGGGTAAATTTCTGGACAAAACGCGGAAAATAAGAACAACACTCATTCATGAATAAATATATGTTATCAAAATGCAATAACATTAATTCTTAATAATTATATATAAATTAATTAATGTATAATGCTATTGCGTTATTATTTAATTGTAATATTACTGTGTTTTCTTTATGTAATTGTAATGTTATGTTTTTTTAGTGTATAATGCTATTGTGTTATTATTTAATTGTAATATTATTGCGTTGTCTTTATGTAATTGTAATGTTATTGCTTTTTTTTTTGTTTATTTTTCTTCACACTAGTAGCAATTATTACTTTATTGCAACGGACTGTCAACAGCACGTACGGCTTACTGCCCGTGCGACCCATATTTGTAAATAATATTGTAAATATCTTACTTTTTGTCTAATAAAGTCCTGCTACTACTACTACATGTTACTAATTTTCCAACGTGTTGTCTATATTGTTTTTATCTACGTTAGGAGTATTTTAGTACATGTCGTATATTTAGTATTGTTATGCGTCGTACATGAGGGAAATTTTGAGGAAGTGGCTGAATTCTAATACCTTGGAACAATAATCACAAATAGGAAGGATATGCACAAAGAAATTAAACATAGGCTCAATTCTGGAAATGCGTGCTATTATGCATTACAGAGACACATGACGTCCCAATTCCTTTCAAAAAACGTTAAACTGAAAATATATAAAATTGTTATTCTACTAGTTATATGGATGCGAAACATGGACTCTTACTTTAAGGGAGGAAAGGAGATTACGAGTATTTGAGAATAAAGTTCTTAAGAAAATGTTTGGACCGAAGAGAGATGAACAGACAGGTGAATGTAGATAGATAGATAGATGGAAAGCTCTGCGGCCATCACTTAAGTGTTGGCGGTGAGCGATCCATTTTGGTCCTCCTTAATAGGTAGAACCCCGGGTTCCTGTAAAATACATTAGCCCCGGTTTAAATTTTGAATTTAATTTTGAAGTTAATTAGCAGAGTGAAGTCGGAAGCGGACCTTTTGGGGTTCTATTCCAGCATTTGCTCTTTGGATTGAGGGAAACCGCTTAAAACCTCAATCGGAATAGTCGATCACGCGGGATCTTGCCAAGTTTGGCTTTCGGATGACTCTATATTGGGAGGGCATCCAGGCTTCTCTTTATTTAAATATAATGTGCGTACATTTCAGATTATTACAATTAATCATACAATTATGGTAACGTGCATTTTTTAATTTTTTTTTGTATTCTTCAGTTGTTGCTGTTCTATCTGTAGTTGTCAGGTGATGTCAGTTTCTCTGGAACTGGTGGGATGAACCTGTAGCAGTAAGATTAGTTATTAGTTTTTAATTTGTTGTGTTAATATATTTTATTAATGTACATTATATGCTAATGTTGTAATTGTAATTGAATAATTGTGTAATGTGTTTCTGTGTGTGTGTGTGTGTGTGTGTGTGTGTGTGTGTGTGTGTGTGTGTGTGTGTGTGCCCTATCAGCTTTCACTGGTCAAGTGTTGTCCAGGATCCATTTTGGACGCTTGTGTTTGTTGTTGGCTGTTTCATAGGTTCCCAAGCGTGGCCACGAGTGGATTAATCCATGGCATAACACATGTAAGGAGAAAATGGAAGAGCCCGGCGTTTAATAGACTCCTCGATTGTTTCTATACCTGTTTTGATCGTGTAAGATGTCCACACCTGGTGTTACACGCGGTAGTTTTGTAATCATATATAATACTTTGGGTTTTGGAAAGACGGGCAGTGTCGGTATGTGAGTTCGAGCGGCGTGTCCCCCTATGGGGCCTGCGTACGTGCGTACTGGCCTTCATAGTGCCTTGTACATATTGTTAGCCCTGTGTTTATTCGAATTTTGTTATCGGTTATTTAAAATAGGGTATAGCAGCTTCAATGTCCCATACGCTTTGCCTAAGGTATTTTGGATATGTTGTTTAAACAGTAGTTTTTTTGTCGAGTGTTACACCTAAATAAATGGTTTCGTTTTTCCACTCGATATTGTGTCCATAAAGACTTAATTGTGGGGGCATGTATCGATATTGAGAATACCTTTTTGTATAAAGAACTGCTTGGCATTTATCTACGTTTATTTTTATTCTCCATTTTTCCAACCATGGTTCGAGAATATTAAGATTATTTTGAATCTGTCTAGACGCGTGTATTGTTCGGGAGGATTGACTAGTGATTAGAGTGTCATCTGCATACATATATAGATGAGTGTTGTTATGTCTATTGTCATGTGGAATATCATTTATGTATATATTGAAAAGTGTAGGTCCTAGAATACTGCCTTGTGGCACTCCACTATAGACGGGCCGCAGGGCGGATTTTGAGTTATGGAAAGCAACTTCGAATTGCCTATTGTTTATATATTTAGCTATTAAATGAATTATTCCGTCATCTAATCCTGTTTCGACCATTTTCCGTAGTAGGCCGTGATGCCACACTCTGTCGAAGGCTTGTTTTATATCTAAGTATAATCCAATCGTGACACGATTTTCGTTGAACCCTCTAGTGATATGTTCAACAAGTCTCATTAGCTGGGTTACTGTGCTATGTTTTGGACGGAATCCGTTCTGTTCATCCCGAATTACATTTAATTGTTTTAGATTGTGATTAAGGCGCTTACATATAATTTTTTCAGATACCTTACTCATTGTGTTTAATAATGTTATCGGGCGATAATTTCCTGGTTCTCTAGGATTTTTTCCAGGTTTGGGGAATAATATTATACGCCCAGTTTAACCATGTTCCATGTTCTCGGCATGTCCTTAGTATCTAGACTGCCGATTACATTTTCCCAGGTGTCTGACACGAATGTTTGTATAGCAACCTTGATTCTTTGTTGCAGATCATTCATTTCTTGCCTGTATTGCAAGTTATTGTGATGCCTTTGCCATTTTCTTCTTGCATCGTTTCTTTGCCTAATTAGGCGTAGGATATGATCTGGGAGATACGGCTGGTTGGTTCTAATAGATTTTTTTGGAATATTAGTGTTAATAGCCGTATTTATGCTATTTGTTAGGCTGTCTACCCCCGTGTCAATATCATTAGGCGTGTTTAATGGTCGATCTTGTAATGAATTTTCAATATCTATTTTTAATTGGGTCCAGTTTGCTAATTTGTAATTCGGGATTTGTCTTGTTTGAACTCTGCTTGGTCTACCTCTTAGTGTAAGGCGCACTGGGAGGTGGTCTGATTGGAGGTTATTTTCTACCGTGATATCACAGGGAATGTTAATATTTTTCATTAAAGCGATATCAAGAATATCTGGTCGAAAATGTATGTTATTAGGGTAGTGAGTGGGCTTATCTGGTGCCAGGATTTGAAAGCTCCTATTGGAGTCGTAAAAAAATCCCCTGAGTTTGTTGCCGGCCCTATTACTTGTTCTGCAGCCCCAATCAGTATGCTTGGCATTTAAATCGCCAGCTAGTATTATATTGTTATTTGTTCCTATCAGATTTTCTATATCATTTATGTCTATATCTCCTGGAGGATTATAAGTACAAATTAGTGTTACCGTATGGCGGCCAATTTTAAGTCCAATGGCTACGCATTCCGTCCTATTTGTGATGGGTAAGTCGACTAGGTTATGTTTGACGGTTTTATGTACCAAGATGGCCACACCACCGCCTTGTCTATTGTTTCTATCCAACCTATATGTTGAATAGTTTCTGTTGTTGAATTTTTCTCTATCCGTGAGGTGAGTTTCCGTTATTCGTGCTATGGGAATTTTATTTTTGTTTAAATAGTGTAGTAGTTCTGCTTTTTTATTACGGATGCCTTGAGCATTCCAGAATAGGATCCCAGTTCCCCTACTACCCATGATCAGTAGAAGCTCAATAGGGTGCTGACAAAGCGTGCAGCTACGTGTGGCAATACCCTAAGGGTGGGCTCTCTCCTCAGCGTGTCATATGCATCGTCTAGTGCATCAAATACCGCGGGTAGAAGACTTCAAAACAGTGAACTACGTGATCTTTATAGGAAGCCAGATATAATAAGAATAGTCAAGTCTCGTAGACTTCGATGGGCAGGACATGTGGCACGAATGGGGAATGAAAGACGTACATGGAAGCTTCTTGAAGGAAAACCAGAGGGAAAACGCCCAGTTGGTAGACCAAGAATGAGGTGGGAGAATATCATTAACCACGATTAGAGGGAAGTAGATTATACAGGGAATGATTGGAAAACATTAATTGAGGATAGGGATGTACGGAGAGATTACGTCCGCTCGGCCATGAACCTACGGGTTCGACTGTGCCAGTGAGTTATTTAGAGTTATGTGTCGTACAGCGACGTTTAAATTACCAGGACAAGGCGAGAATTATGGTCTCGCATTGGTTAGAATAGATTTGCCAGTAGGCAATCACGAATCAAAACGCCCGCGCAAACATCGAAATATCTGGGCTGTGATTTCAGACGTATCTGTCAACATCTGCCTCCCCTTTCGGGAAATTTCGGTGGCCAGGGGTTTTTACGGTTTGAAGTGTCTCGAACATAATCGTAGAAAGCTCCTCCACCAGTCAATCTTGTGTTGGATGGCGAGATGTTAAGTGTAAGAGAAATCGTGGTGAACGGATTCATCAGTTATAGCGAAATAATTGTGACTGAGATAGACATTGAAAGAAGATTGATTGTGAGTGAAAATTGTGATTAAAATTTTGCTATTAATTTGTAGAAGGAAATAAAGTGTTAAGTGAGATTTTAAACAACATCTGTGTGTTCATTTACGTCGAATTAACGTCCAGGATAACCCCTGGTCATCTGTGACAATATATTTAATGAAATTTATTTATTGCGGAAAAGATATGTTTATAGAAAGAGTACTACGGGATTTGACGGGGGAAAAAAAGGCACAAACAAACATTGTTATAAGATTCATGATGTGTTCCGTTGAGGTTTATTCAAAATTAATATAAAATTATAGAATATTCACCTGAAAGGTCCGTCTCCTCAACTTAATTAATCATTTAACTGTAGCGCTTTCGGGACTTGTCCCATCATCGGCAGGATTCAAAACTGATGTTTCACTGAAGATCTGGTAGAGGGGGTTGCATGTATTGGGTTCGTTTTCGTTTATCAGGCTGTCGTTGTGAGCTGCTTTCGTGATTTCCATTTCTTCGAGTACGTTTATCTTCGCACAGAGAAAATAATCCAGCGAAGATAAACGTACTCGAAGAGATGGAAATCATGAAAGCAGCTCACAACGACAGCCTGATAAACAAAAACGAACCCAATACATGCAACCCCCTCTACCAGATCTTCAGTGAAACACCAGTTTTGAATCCTGCCGATGATGGGACAAGTCCCTAAAGCGCTACAGTTAAATGGTTAATTAAGTTGAGGAGACGGACATTTCAGGTGAATATTCTATAATTTTATATAAACATTGTTATATTATGCAATTTTGGGATCTAGCTTCATGTGTTTATTTTAAGTAAAAATAAGCGTCCACCGCTGTGGTCTCAAGGTAGCGTGCTGCCTTGTCACGCAGCGGGCCCGGATTCGATCCTCACTCGGGACAAGTTTCCTGGGTGAGGTTTTTTTGGGGGTTTTTCCTCACCTGTAAGACAAATGTCAGGATACTTTAAGGCTCAAACGTCCCCGAACATCATGTGGTCATCGTTATCAATAATATCATATTCACCTCATGAGATTAAGTTTAGGTTTAAGGCCTCTCCTGGCGCATCATTGCCCCGCCTTCCAGGCGCCCCAACCTCAGAAGTGGGTTACAATACGCCAATGCCAGGGGAGAATACCTGAAATGTCGAATGACAAACAGGTGAAAAAAAAGCAGAGAAGCTGATTTTCACTGTTCATGAGGAAACATTTTAAAAGCAGTCCAAGATGCAACTATTAATATACTTCCAGAAAAGTAAAGAAAATTTTATTTAAGTACTTATACGAAATCAACATTACAGTGTATTTTACTACAAAATAAAGTAAGTTAAAATGTAGCATCTTAGATCAGAACTGTCGTATTCAACTTATAAAATCCATCCATAGTAATTCTGCCCGAAGGCAGGTCCTTCACTGCAATCATAGCATTTCCATGCTATGCTTGCAGCTTTACTAGGGAATTGTGTAGGTGTGGTAGCTTCCCGTTGCTTTCCATACCGGTGAAGGATGATGATGATAATGATAATGGTAAGGATGATAATGATAAGGATGATGACCATATGATTTCGGGGACCGTTTGGGCCTTAAAATTTTCCTGACATTTGTCTTACAGGTGAGGAAAAACCCCGATAAAAACCTCACCCAGAAAAACTGCCCCGACCGGGATCGAACCCGGGCCAGCTGCGTGACAAGGCAGCACGCTACCTCGAGACCACAGCGGTGGTTTTTGTCTGAAGGCCTTTCGGAATATCCATTCCACCTTCAGCAGATATTTTTTGCTACATTACTTGATGGTGTGGTTGAAGGCGCTGGTCCTAATGTAGTGTTGTCACATGTATTCTTTTTATCTGAAGGCCTTTCAGAATATCCATTCCATCTTTCGCTAATGTAACGAAGAAAGACCTGCTGAAGATGAAACGGATATTCTGAAAGGCCTTCAGACATAAAGCATACATATTTTATAAGTTGAGGACGACGGCTCTGACCTAAGAAGGTACATTTTAACTTTATTTTATTTTATGATTATCCACCTCAACGGTTTTAAACAATGTATTTTATTAGTATTGATAGTGTATTTTACGTTTTGATAGCGTGTTTTGTTAGAATATAAAGTATAGGCTTTGTTGCGTAGTAACTACAAACTAATGCGTCACTGATTCTTACAATAATATATTAAAACACATTTAAAGGCAAAATTTTAGGGGTAAGACATTAAGAAGATGCTACAGAAATTACAGGATGCCACGACTATAAAGAAACGAAACGAGCTAGCTGAACGAAGAGAATAATGGTTCCCCTAACGGTGAATTGCCTTTAGAAGAAAAATATGTTTCTTTTCTTTCCGTGCTTTAACGAATCATGCTTTCCGTAACCTAGTTTTTCTTTGTAATATTGTGCCTTGTCTCTTCTTGTTTTGATGTTCTACTGTATCGCATAGGCTTTGACTACAGGCACTCTTTTTTCACATTTTTTTTTCCAATTTCGCGGAAAGAAAATATTTCCCAATTTTTTCGCAAAATATTACCAGCGTTGTCGCTTTAATATCATTTCAGAGTTGCAAAGAATACTTTCTAAATTACCAGTAAACCGTGCAATATTGATAGAAAACCGAATAAATAAACTAAATTTCTAGAATTGTGTTTATTTATTATTTGTATCAATTTTTTAACTCACAAATTAATTATTTACATTTATTTTTCTTGTAAAAGATCCATCTTTTCTCGAACTCCTCATGCTAAGATTTTCTTTTCAAATACAGAAACTAGGAACAAATTTAGAAAGTTATTTTTTATGTATATCGTTAAAATGTCCTACTTTTCGCAAAATTAGTCAATTTTGCTTTAAATTGAAATTATCGCTGTAAGTTTTGAAAATAATATCAATGTTTCACTAATCATAATCAGATGATACGTTTTATTTTTTGTTTTTTGTCGTTTATGCAAAAAAAAAGTGTCTCTAGCTACGTATTTTTCTATATACAATTAAGTCTAGTAGACTGCGATTACATGACCTGTCGCACAAATGCAGAATGGAAGAGAGACAAGGAAACTTAATATATGTTTGTCCTGATGAGTGGAAGATAAGGCCACGTGGCCCTAACTACATCAGACTAAATAAAATAAATACATTTAGGAAAACCAGAAGGAAAACGCCGAGTTGAAAAACCAAGAATGAGTTGGTAGAGTAACATTAAGCATGATTGCAGGGATGTGGATTATACAGGGAATGACTGCACAACAATAGCTCAGGATAGGGTGGTACGGAGGGTTCATCTCTACGTATCATGAACCTTCGTGTTCGGCAGTACCAAGGAGATATTTAGTTAAATTGTGTTTAAGAATTAATAATCATAATTTTATATGAAGGTGCCGCTCCTTAGCCAAGTGGTTAAGGCAAAGAGGCCTTGGCGCAGAGCTACGGGACATGCACTGGTACGAGTCTCCATAGGGAAGACATTTTCTCATGGAATTTCGACCAGTATGGGACCGGTGCTCACACAGCATCGTGAGGAATTTGGGTAGCTACATTAAGTAGCGACTCCAGGTTGAGAAAACACACTATAACCGCTGCAGGACCCGACACCCTGACCACATGTCACCCCTACACTGGCAGGACGATATTCTACCTATGTTATTAGTACATGTAGATGTGAGGCCAGCAGTCGGCTGGTAGGCCAAAGGCCTTCTAGGCCTGCCCCGTCATGGAGTTCAGTTTAATCTTAGATGAAGAGTTCATTCACTTGGTAGAATTCTTAAAGACGATTTATGGAAATAGCTCTAACCTACTGGCTTTTCGAACCCGTAGGTCCATGACCGCGCGGACATAAGGTTCCCATACGCCTCTATCCTGAGCTAATGTTTTTCAATCATGCCCTCTATAATCTACTTCCCTCAAATCATGGATAATGTTAATCTCCCACCTCTTTCTCGGTCTACTAACTGAGTGTTTTCCTTCTGGTTTTCCTACAAGAAGCTTCCATGTACCTCTTGAATTCCTCATTTGTGCCACATGTCCTGCCTATAGCAGATTACGAGACTTAACTGTTCTTATTATACAGTATCTGGCTTCCTATAAATACCATGTAACTCACTATTATGCAGTTTTGTCTATTCACCTGTCTGTTCAACTCTTTTTGGCCCAACATTTTTCTAAGAACTTTATTCTCAATAACTCGCAATCTTCTTTCCTCCCTTAAAGTAAGAGTCCATGTTTCGCATCCATATAACTTGGATAATAACATTTCTATATACAGGGCTATTCAAAAAGAAGGGACAGACTTCAAACATTTATTTCTTCCAACTTACAAAAAATAGAAACATAATTCCAACGTTCCTAGAAAGAGAAAAGTTCAAATTTCACTATGTTATGCATTCAATATGAGCACCATGTGTTACACGACAAATATAAAAACGGTGGCTCATTTCTTGCCACACACAAGTCAGCTGGTCTCTAGTTCACGGCTTCAATAATTCGATTTCGCAGATTTGCAAGAGTGCCAAGCATAGGGGGGATAAAAACACGGTCTTTTATGTAACTCCACAGATAAAAATCACATGGGGTTAGGTCTGGTGACCTGGGAGTCCACCGGCGATGAAGTTGATCTTTTGCTCCTCTTTCAATCCAACATCGCAAATGCGGCCGTGATCGTAACTTCGAACTTTTCTCTTTCTTGGAATGTTAGAATCGTGTTTCTATTTTTTATAGTTCGAAAGAAATAAATGTTTGAAGTCTGTTCCTTCTTTCTGAATAGCCCTGTATTTTCAGCTTAACGTTTTATGGAAATAAGGAATACAAATATGTTAAGGCGCACTAGGAACTGACATAAAGTTGAAAGTATGGTATTAAACATTTTAGGAATGAAAGCTTGGTTTTATTGCTTAAATTCGATTTGAGTTGGTTGAGTTCGAAATCCTATGCTCTTACGGAATTCACAGTAGCCTACATGAAGGGAATCTTTCCTTTCTAATATATTTGATGGACGAGATCTGTATACAGAAGTGAATACTCCTTCACTTATTTACGTATCTGGCTGCCATCAAGTAGTTACATTAAATATCAATGAACAGTAGAATACGATGCGAGGTTGGGAAGTGGTTTTTACAGAATTGGGGAAAAGGTTTTTAATTTCCGAGATTATATAAAACACTTCACTTGTGCGTTGTACATTAATTTTTACGCGATGGTGTTTTCAAAATAATAAATAATAAAAAATGTTTGTTTGTTTGTATGTATGTTTGTTTGTTCTTATTCTAGGCGCGGCCATGCCGTTGATTCGATTTTGATGTTTTTTTTTGCAAAATGTTCAGAAGATTCCCGGGATGAACATAGGCTATCAGAGGGTTGTGATATTCGACCCCTTCACCCCTAAAAATCACCCTTTGTAGTGAAAAACGTTAAATAAAGTCCCTATTTTGACGCTTAAATGGCTTACGCTACCTAAACCATAACAAATACACCAAATTAATATATACGGAATTGAATATCTCAAAAATCTCTACAAAAAAGTCCGCGGCAGCATACGTTTATCTTTTACGGATAACTCACAATAACTATCCATACATCCCTATCCTGAGCTAATGTTTTCCAATCATCTCCTGTATAATCTACTTCCCTCAAATCATGTTTCTACGAGATTTAACTGTTCTTATTATATCTGGTTTCCTAACAAGATCATGTAGTTCACTGTTATGTACTCTTCTCCATTGTCTGCCTGCACATATTTTGGCCCAAAAATTGTCCTAAGAACCTTACTCTCAAATACTTGTAATCATTTCACTATTCTTCCTCTTCTTCTTCTTCATTAGGTACAACTTCGTAGAAGTTTTGGCCTTCTCAGCTGTTTTCCATCATTCGTTTCGATTTTGTATTAGATATGGCCAGTTCCAAATTTATAGCTTCCTTATTTCTTCAATTATGTCATAATGTATCATATTTATATTATTATTATTATTATTATTATCGTATCATTATTGTTATTACCCTATAAAATGTTGTTTGTACATGACATTTACATTGCTACATTTATTGTATCTTTAACTGTTTATAATTAGTATAGTGTATATCTATATTTGTCGAATATTTATTTGTATTTGTGCTGGTTGAGTGGAAGAGATGGCCTTATGGCCTTAACTCTGCCAGAATAAATAAAGTATTATTATTATCATTATTATTATTATTATTATTATTATTATTATTATTATTATTATTATTATTATTATTATTATCTCACCACTTAGTCTTGAATCCACCTCTGGTTCTTGTGTTAGTAAGTTTTCAGTTATAAATGTTTCTCACTAATCTATCGTCGTTCATGGGGTTGATATATCCAAACCAAGCTAGTCTTTGTGCCTTTATATAGTTGATTAAGTTCTGATTTTGTGTTAAGATCACTGTTACTTCGAATTCTTCAATTGCCATCTGTTCTTTTAATTGGACCAAATATTCTTCTTAGCAATTTTTTTATCTTTCGTAGATTAGGAGTTATTGTATGGTATCTTCTTATAGGACCCATGATTCGCTTTCACTGGTCTTATTATTGTTTAATACAATCTAAATTTTGTTTCACAGGGAGGAATAGCGTTTGGTTTCCGGAAGACGGCGGCAGCTGCCATGATTCCGGATGATGATGACTTATTATCATTATTATTATTATTATTATTATTATTATTATTATTATTATTATTATTATTATTATTAAAACGGCTGACTGATGAAGAAGCTTGTATCCAAGTCTCAAAAGAGCTTCTGTTTCTGTATAGGACACGTAATTCGGTAATTGGTGTAGCTGCTGATAATGAGGTGTCCGGTTCTCTTGTCACACAGCACGGCATCCCTCGGGTACACAGCAGGATCGATGCGTTCTACAAAACGTGTCCCTAATACCAAGCGGAATTGTTCTGGCAATAATTATTCGTTCTCATTATTCTCATGCTGCCAATTCCAACTTCCATCCATCCACCCATCCATCCATTCATCCGTTACTTAATTTATTCATCCTGTCTTTTTATCTATTTCCAATGGGAACTCCCGATGCACTACACTAGGTATTACATAGAACTGGTATGTTTATTAATTAGTACCACGCCATCTGTATGTATTACCATATTCTGAAATCAAGGATAGATGTATTGTTGTACCGATACAAGGATCTCACAATTGGACAATGTTAGGCATCAACCGACTAAGAGCCATGTTTAAAAATGAGATTTTGATATCAACTGTTGCACTGGCTTAAGTGTACGCACGATACAAGGATCTCACAATAGGACAATGTTATGCATCAAACGACTAAGAGTAATTTAAAAAAAAAATGAGATGTTGATGTCAACTGTTGCACTGGCTTAAGTGTACGCACGATACAAGAATATCACAATTGGACAATGTTATGTATCAACCGGCAAAGCGCAATTAAAAAAATTATTTTGGTGCCAACTGTGCATTGGCTCATGACATAAGTGTACACATAATAAAAGGATCTCACAAATGGACGATGTTATGCATCAACCGGCTAAGAACCATTTTTTTAAATTTGTATTTTGATGTTAACTGTTGCACTGGCTCATGAAATAAGTTTACGCACGATACAAGGATCTCACAATTGGATGATGTTATGCATCAACCGCTAATCGCCATTCCTTAAAATTGTATATTTTGATGTCATCTGTTGCACTGGCTCATGAAGTGTACGCACACTTTTAGCGCAAAATCTTTAAATATAGTCTTATTATTAAATAAAAATGTAAACGCCATCAGTCTTATCAGAGATTCCATGTTTTGAAAGAACGGCTATGAAACCAGATCTTCATAAATGCAAATCTAAATTTTGCATCGTGCAGCTAAGCACCAAATGTTCCCACTCTTAGATTATAAATGCATAGCTGTCAACATTAATCCTGCTGATGATGGGACTAGTCCCGAAAGCGCTACAGATAAATAACTAATAAAGTTGAGGAGACGGACCTTTTAGGTAAATATATCACGATTTTATATTTTAAGTGTAACTAATTAGTATGGTTGAATTTCTCCCCTGTAGGAGGAGATGGTCTAAGTCTCACTGACAGACACAAGAGCAAACTACCGTTTATACAAATTCAAATGGAACTAAAGTGAATCAAGTCAACGTTATGAGAGAAACGAAAAATAAATAAATAATAAATAATAGTTTAAAAAACTAAAACAACACGCTTTATTAGAAAACCGAACTAAAAAGAGAAAAATAATTTTAATTTCCAACACGCTTGGGATAAATAATTTTACCATCAAAAGCGTGAGGTGCTCTTTATCAATTAATGTATTTGATCATAAACAGATATTGGTAAAAGTAAAGTCTCTAAAGAAGAAAATGTAAAAATCATAAAAAGCACCCCACGCTTTTGATGGTAAATTATTTATCCCAAGCGTGTTGGAAATTAAAATTATTTTTCTCTTTTTAGTTCGGTTTTCTAATGAAGCGTGTTGTTTAGTTTTTTAAACTATTATTTATTATTTATTTTTTAGTTTTAATATTTTACAGAACAAGATAAAAATGTAAATATCTTTAAATTCGATTCTATTGTAGTATGAGCTGAAAGTAACACTCTTCTAAAAAAAATATCCCAGCCGGATTTGAACCAGCGACCTATGAATTACAGAAATTATATACCACTAGAGTGTACCGCTCTACCAACTGAGTTCTTACAACGATTGACTAAAAAGTCGACAAGTCCGCAACCTATTATACCAGTTTTCATTTTTTTTATGATTCTGGCCAGGATTCTAGAAACAAAATATGAAATTATTGTATTGTCACGGGTCCTTTACAAGTACACAAAGTTTCAAGTCGATCCAATGTTTCTAAGTGGGTGAAAATCGTGTTCAAAGATTCCGTTACATAAATACAAAGACACTTTTTTTTTATTTTCTGATGATTCTGGCCATGATTTTAGAAACAAAATATGAAATTATTATATTGTCACGGGTCTTTTACAAGTATGCAAAGTTTCAAGTCGATCCAATTATTTTAAGTGGGTGAAAATCGCGTTAAAAGATTCAGTTACATAGATACAGGTCAAGCTAATATAAAGCGTGTAAAAAACCATTAGTTAATCCGCTGAGATATAAATATTTAAGAGTATGTTACGATGCGAGGTTGGTATGCTGTTTTTACAGAAGTGAGGAAATGTTTAAAAACAGAGCGATAGCGAGGTTTTTAATTTTCGAGATACTGTAAAACACTTCACAAACGTACGTTGTATATCATTTTTTGTGCGATGGTGTTTTAAAAATAATAAATAATAGTAAAATAATAACATCTTTGTTGGAAAGATTTACGTTCATTATAAACAACTGACTAACGATAACAGTGTGGGCAATGTTTATTAGTTGAAACAACAGGAGGCCTTGAGAACAATTATTGATAACATGGCCACAAGTACGTATTCATTGTTTTATATTGTTTCAAATAAAGTTCAGTTAATTCAAAATGCAGTGATTTGTTTCGTATAATGTAGGCCTATATTAACACTGCCTTTTGGATACAATTTTTGTATATACATTGTACGTAGAAACACAAAGGGCAGTGATTTTACTTCCTGCACGAGGTTTGTAGTATTACAGTATAGTTATTTAGGTTGGCAATCCAGAAATGTAGGAATTTGAACTTTCATCATGGTCGCCATTGCTGTAAGTACGACAAAACGCACTATCGCGCAAAAATGAATTTTAGAAAAAGGTAATGTCCGGCATCCCTAATGTCTTGTGGTAGAGAATCCAATATGTTATCAATATGCACTATATAGGAATTAAAATTCAAGGGGGGGGGTTGTGAGATGTCATATAACAGTTCTAGTACATCGTATATTCAAACTGTGATTGGAAGATAGGAGAGAAAGCAAATGGATAAGTCAGTCTCCACAAATTTATGACGATCACAAAAAATAAAATATATATATATATATATATAGCCTATATATATATATATATATTTATTTATTTATTTACTTTAAGGGAGGAAAGGAGATTACAGGTATTTGAGAATAAAGTACTTAGGAAAATGTTTGGACCAAAGAGAGATGAACAGACAGGTGAATGGAGAAGACTACATAACAATGAACTACATGGCCTTTATAGGAAGCCAGATATAATAAGAACAGTTAAGTCTCGTAGACTGCGATGGGCAGGACATGTTGCACGTATGGGAAATGAAAGACTAGCATGGAAGCTTCTTGTAGGAAAGCCAGAGGGAAAACGCCCAGTTGGTAGACCAAGAATGAGGTGGGAGAATAACATTAACTATGATTTGAGGGAAGTAGATTTTACAGAATATGATTGGAAAACATTAGCTCAGAATAGGGATGTATGGAGAGCTTATGTCTGCGCGGCCATGAACCTACGGGTTCGATAGTGCCAGTGAGTAAGTAAATATATATATATATATATATATATATATATATATATATATATATGGTATGATAAGAAAAATAAATGCCTGGACGGGATTCGAACCCGGATCTCTGAGTCTGTACCTCAGCGTGATATCCATTACACTACCAGGCGAATCCAATTCAAACACTTATTTTTTCTTATATATGTATTATACTCTCCGTTATTATATACATATATAAGAAAAATAAGTGTTTGAACTGGATTCGCCTGGTAGTGTAATGGATATCACGCTGAGGTACAGATTCAGAGATCCGGGTTCGAATCCCGTCCAGGCATTTATTTTTCTTATCATACCATATTAAGCTTGCATTGCTCAATGTTAAAGATTTAATTATAACATATATATATGGTGTGGAAAGCAAACGGGAAGCTACCACACCTATAATTCCCTAATAAAGCTGCAAAGCATAGCATGAAAATGCTATGATTGCAGCGAAAGACCTGCCTTCGGGCAGAATTACCACGGATGGATATATATATATATATATATATATCTCAATTCACAATATATGAAGAAAATATAAATATTTTAATACATTTTAAAAATATTAGAATATTAATATTTTGTGCAAATCACGGTTACACAAATATAACATTTAAATAATTCCGTATGTGCATTAAATTTTGTAATTGAAGTGCATCCGAACATGAGCAGTTGCTCATTTGGGTATCAATGCTATAAAACAAAATTGAATAAAATGTATTTAAAAAAATCTAGTAGCATGGCAAAGTCTTTGCGAAGAAGCAGATTACGTTACAAATGAGTTTTTTTTATCGTTGAGAGATTTAATAATTATATCGTCAAGCATATGAAACTTTTTTTCTAAAAGTACTTTATCTGTAATATTCCAATCTAATCTGCTTACTGTGAGACGACAGTTACGGAATTAACAAAAATAAAATGTATCTTCTGAAAATCATGTAGGAATGAATTCATTTTGTATTTACTATTCTTATTCCAGTTATAAAGGACTTGGTTTTGTCTCATTTTACGTATATGATCAAAACTTATATATTTATAAAAAAAAATATGCTTTCAATAAAAGATAGAGGATTCTATGCCACCAATGCCACTTACATAAAATCAAATAAAAAACGGAAAAACACACAATGAATTTACAATTTTAGGATTTCACGGCCGGTGTCTTGATTCTTGTTTAATTGGTCTTCCGGGCTAAATGGCCGAGATCCAATTTTGTTAAAAATCGACGTTTCGTCTACTACAGCGGTGGACATTCTCAGGACATTCAGCGTGCTCTCTGTGAACTCCCGAGGATGTCTATCGGTAATAGACGAAATGTCCAGTTTCAGCAAAACTAAACCACGGCCATTTAGTCCGGAAGATAAACTAAACAAGAATCAACACAATTTATTGTTGCAATATGTAAATAATAACTAGGGCTGAAAAATTGTATAGGTTACAGGCTAGGCTGCATCGTACTTAGAGCGTTATGTTTACAAACTGCACATTGACACGTGCTACTCGGGACAGATTTCTAGTACAGTCCACTTTGTGTAAGAATGGACTCATAATCGAATAATGTTCTTTGCTCAATTTTTGTTTCGGCATTCTGATACAACCTCACGTCACGTAAGCAGGTCTTTTACTGAGGAGAGTCGAACATACACACTCTCCGCTCCGAGCAGGCAGTGGAGACGCTCGACAAAAACACGCATTTCGTAAACGATGTGTACAGAAATTAGTTAATACCCTGATACCGATACCTTTTTAGCCCTAAAGTTACCTATATATACAGGGCGTTTCATAAAGAATGGCGCAAACTTAAATGGTTGAAAGTACACGACAATAGAAGCAACAATGTCCCAATAAACATGGGTCCGCAAACGAATGTATGGTTACAAGCCGCCACTGACTTCATTGTAAAAATCGTCCTAGTTAGTAGACATTTATTTGAATTTAGACTTTACTATTAATTTTTCATCTCATTTAGTTCACATTTCACAGTTCACTTCACTTATGGGTTACCTGTTAAAGGAGATGTTAAAATGTCTTCCTTGCATCTGGATGCAATACTGAGCTCGTCTCTGCAATGAATGTCGAATTCTTTCGAAAATCCCTGGATCATTACTGAATTATTTGACAAGCATGTACAACTCTCTGCTCCAGTTCTTCAATCGTGTTAACGGGTGTGCTGTACACTTCGCTTTTGAGGTGACCCCAGACATAAAAATCCAAAGGATTTAGATCAGGTGATCTTGAAGACCAAGGTACAGATCCGCCTCGACCTATCCATCTTTGGTCGTATCTGCGCGTAAGATGCCGTCTCACAGCAGCAGCAAAATGTGCCGGAGCTGCATCATGCATGTACCACAAACTCCGATGTTGCTGAAGGGAAACATCCTCAAGCAATCCTGGAAGATGACGCCGCAGAAACCTAAGGTACCTCCGTCCATTAAGTTTTCGTGGAAGAATGTGTGGCCCAATGAGATAATCACCTAGTACGATGTTACAAACAATGACGTCAGTGGCGGCTTGTAACCATGCATTCGTAATTATCTCGCAAACGGATCGTTTGCGGACCCATGTTTATTGGGACATTGTTGCTTCTATTATCGTGTACTTTCAACCATTTAAGTTTGCGCCATCCTTTATGAAACACCCTGTATATATATATACACACACACAGTATGGCCCAAAAGTCGGTTGACAAATGGGAGAAGTTTGGCTGATGTTAAAATGTTAAAACAAACCACACTGAATGAATTGCCGTGTTCATGGGTTTCATTTCAGAGCTAACGCAGATGTTCAAAGTGACATCCATCCACCTGGAGACAATGTCTCACTCGATGACGTAATTCAGCACTCCACTTCGAAAGTGTATCTGGTGAAATATGCCGAATGACATTGGCGATTCGATCTTTCAAGTCTTCCAGTGATGCGGGCTCAATCTGGAACACATGTTGTTTTACATATCCCCAAAGAAAGAAGTCTATAGTCGGTTCCAGATGTCTACGGAGCAGATGTAAACAGTGGTTGTAACGGCGAAAAAGCGCGCTCACAAGCGGATAAACCTTACGAGTACATCGACACGCAATTACGGTTTCTGAACATATTTTTTTAACAACAATGAAATGCAATACTGACAATACTAATAAAATTAATGATGATGATGATAATAATAATAATATAGTAATACTAATAATAATAAATAATATTAATACTAATAATGAATACCAATAATAATAAATAATAATAATAATAATAATAATAATAATAATAATAATCCATAGTAATTCTGTCCGAGGGCAGGTCTTTCACTACAATCATAGCACTCCCTTAAAGTAAAAGTATATGTTTCGCGTCCATATAATATAACCGGTAGAATAATAGTTTTATATATATTTTTTTCATTTTTACGTTTTTTGAAAGGAGTTCGGACGACAAGAATCTCTGACTTGTATTGTAATATTGTAATATTGTGAATAATGCTGACGTGGGATTTCCCACTAGACACTTGCAACGCAACCAATGACGTGCCAGCATTTTAAATGAAGGGGTGGGTTGGCTTACTGTTTTGTTCCGAAGACATCTGGAATTGGGTATAGGGGCGTCAAATCAGGTGACCGTGCACGCCAAGACCTTGGGCCACTCGGTCCAATCCACTTATATCGAAACTTTCTATTAAATTGTTTCGAACAATTACAGTATAGTGAGCAGTAGCTCCATCTTGTTGAAACCACAATTGTTGCCGTCTGTTCAATGGCAGGTCACCTAGAAAGTCTTGTATAGTAGAGTCCAGCACTTCAGTGTAAGCCAGTTGGTTCACATCGCCTTCAAAGAAATGTGGGCCCACAACCGTATCACCAACAAGACCACATCACACCATTACTCTGGGGGCACCTGGCTCATTCACCTCATGTATCCATATTGGATTTTGCCTAGACCAATACCGAGCATTTTGAGTATGGGCATGACCGTCCAAATAAAATAAACACTCATCACTGAAAATAACTCGTTTAATGAAATCATTGTCATTGTCCATTTGATTGGTGATCCAATTGCAGAAATGACGTCCGTGTAGAGGATCACTGTCATGTATTGTGTGAACATGTATCATCTTGTGATGCTTTTAAAATTCGCCGAACAGATTCCTTGCTCACTCCACTCTGCCTTGACACATAACGAAGTGATCTTTTAGGGCTTGCAATAACCTTTGCAAGTACGTTAAATGTGTTTCCTTCATCAGTAGCCGTCTTTGGACTGACACTTCGCTTTGCATCCAGCACAGAAAAGGTCCTCTTAAATTTATTTAAAAGTTTACTCAAAGCTTGAAATTATACTTTTGGTATTTCAGGAAGCCGCCTGTGAAACTCATCTGCAGCCTCTCTCAAAGTTATCACCACAAAGCAATACTAATTCAACTCTTTGTTCTGGAGTAAGCATGATTGGCTTCAATGTTTTATCTAACGTTATAAACTGTCTCTCTCTGAGAACTGCTTTCTGATACAGTACATCCGTCAGAAATATGAACACAAATCTATTATATTTATTTTTATTATTATTTTTGTTATTATTTATTGTTATTATTATTATTATTTTATTATTATTATTATTATTTTATTAGTCCACCGCTGTGGTCTCGAGGTAGCGTGCTGCCTTGTCACGCAGCCGGCCCGAGTCGATCCCCTGTCGGGGCAGTTTTTCTGGGTGAGGTTTTTATCGGGGTTTTTCCTCACCTGTAAGATAAATGTCAGGAAAACTTTAAGGCCCAAACGGTCCCCGAAATCATATGGCCATCATCATCATTATCCTTCACCGGTGTGGAAAGTAACGGGAAGCTACCACACCTACAATTCCCTAGTAAAGCTGCAAAGCATAGCATGAAAATGCTATGATTGCAGTAAAATACCTGCCTTCGGGCAGAATTACTATGGATGGATTATTTTTTATTATTATTTTATTATTATGATTATTATTTATTATTAGTCATTATAATTTTTATTATTATTTTATTATTTTTATTATTATTATTCATTATTGTAATAATTATTTCATTTTTATTTTATTGTTTCATTGTTACAATTGTTTCCAGAATCAAAAAATATGCCTAAATAGCACATTGTTGTAAATATATTATTATTATTATTATTATTAATGCTATTGTTCATTCTTATAATAATTATTTCCTTTTTATTTTATTGTTTCATTGTTACCATTATTTCCAGAATAAAAAAAAACTAAAATAATGCATTCTTATTATTGGGAAAACTTCCATTTATCAACCGACTTTTGGGCCACACGGTATATGTTGCTTTTTTATTCCAAAAATGTGAGAAATGCCTTAAAATTAAGTGAAAGTTAAGCTCAAAGAAACCTAAAATCTCCATATTTGCAATGTAAAATTTGTGTTAGTTATTGCTCATATTGTAGCCAACGTATCACGAGAAAAAAAACGGCTAACAAACAAATTAATACTAAACTAATCCAGTGAACACTTACTCTCCCATTTTCGTGCCCAAACTAGCACTAACTTGACCATTTTCTCATCCTAACTTGCTCACTAATGTACGTGTACTCCTTGGATAGAATCTCCTTGTATATGAGTAAAACATGTTGGCAATTAACTCTAGTGGGAACCTGTGTTATCACACTGGCCAACATGACGCTAACAGTCACTCGTTCTCAGATTGAATATTCACCAATGGCACCGGTGTCATAGAATAGACAAGAAACATTTCAAAATTATCTGGGTTAAAACTAGACGGTCTATTGCAGGGAAGTAACGGTCATAACAGAAATACCAACCTTTGAAAATGTTCATAATTAACTATGGGAAATAACAGTATGAGGTTTTCAATTAATAAAAATTAATTAAATGAGTCGTATCTCACTCATATTTCGTGTTCTTCAAGCATGGAAACTGCAGTTTCGAGCATGAACAACGAGAAATATGAGGTGAGTTACGACTCATTTATGTCGACCGCGCTGGACTAGTAATTATGCTCCTTGCCACTAATTCCGAGGTCGATAGATTTTTTTAGGATGGAAAAATTTAAGAATAAAGACCTCCGAGAGGGACTTTAAGCCGCAAGTCCCGAGTCTGAAGATTTTTACGCCCGTAGAAAATCCTTAAGCCTGATAAAAGGCCTCTAATCAAAATTTACAGATCTCAAACATCCTAGTAATACCTTAGCTGCCTGCTAGAGTCGGTGTGTTGATAACATGCTACTCATGGCATCTGTGGATAAGTAAGGTAACTAATTAATTTGGTCCATCAACTCCCAATAAGGAGAGGCTATGGCTCAATATTGAGCTACGCAATGACAGACAGACAGACAGACACACACACACACACATACATACATGCATACATACATACATACATACATACATACATACATACATACATACATACATACATACATACATACATACATACATACATACATACATAAACAGATAGACGGACAGACAGATACATACATAGACAGACAGACAGACAGAAAGACAGACACAGACATACACACAGACAGACAGACAGACGGATAGACGGATGGATGGATAGATAGACAGATAGATAGACAGACAGATAGATAGATAGATAGGCAGACAGACTGCTAGCAAGATAGAGGGATAGATAGCTAGCAAGGTAGACAGATACATAGCTAGCAAGATAGATAGCTAGCTAGTAAGATAGACAGTTAGCTAGGAAGATAGACAGTTAGCTAGGAAGATAGACAGATAGCTAGCAAGATAGACAGATAGCTAGCAAGATAGACAGATAGCTAGCAAAGATAGACAGATAGCTAGCAAGATAGACAGATAGCTAGCAAGATAGACAGATTGCTAGCAAGATAGACAGATAAATAACTTGCAAGATAACTAGCAAGACAGACAGACAGACAGACAGATAGATAGACAGACAGATAGACAGACAGGCAGATAGATAGATAGATAGATAGATAGATAGATAGATAGATAGATAGATAGATAGATAGATATATAGCTAGATAGATATGACTCATTGAACTAATTTTTATTATTTGAAAATGTATTAACTATTAATTCACAGCCCACGGTAATTCAAGTTTGTATGCCATTTCATTCTTCATACATCCAGTCTTTGAAAGAGTTGATTGTCGCTTTAAGGTGTAATTCTAGAATTCTACTAATTAAAATAAAGCTTTTTATTCGTTTAATTAAGGCCCTCGGGACTCTTACAAAATGTCAAAAACATTCACAACCTGAGACGAAAGAGTTAAATGAAAATACCGTAGGTACTGCTGCTCTACGATTCCTCTTTGCTGTTTTCACAGTCGTAACAAACTTAAGTAGATTTCAATGACACAAAGTTTGGAACTGAATTGCTAATTTCACTTCGCGGTCTAATGCTTAAGTTTTGTTCCTCCATTACAAGAGACCTCAGATTTTATCCAAGTTCTTCATGTCTTTGTGTAGTACTATAAACACAAGCCTCTTTGTGTCGTGTGTTTCAAGCGCCAGAAATCCGTAACCAAGGCAACCATATCATAAAGACATTAAACGGCTTCGTAAAACTTTTCTTTTTGCACTATAGTGCGTTCTGTCGTACTTAAAGGAATGACGAACATGATTGAAAGTTCAATTTCCTTAATTTCGGGGTTGCCAACCTATAAATAACTAACTAACTAACTACAATGTATTATTACACATTATCTACTAGGGCGGGAAGTAAAACCACTGCCCTTCATGTACATTATGTATAATGTATAAACAAAAAAATATCCAAATAACCAAAAGGTAATATACATTATACGAAACAAATCACTGCATTTTAAATGAACTGAAATTTATTTGAAACTATATAAAAAATAAATTCGTACTTTCGGCCATTTTATGAATAATTGATGTGACAGTTCTGCTGCAGTCACAACTAAATTATTTTCGGCATTTACAGTATATACATTGGCCAGACTGCTATCGTCAGTCAATT
Organism: Diploptera punctata; assembly: GCA_030220185.1. Lineage (NCBI taxonomy): Eukaryota > Metazoa > Arthropoda > Insecta > Blattodea > Blaberidae > Diploptera > Diploptera punctata. The sequence goes on from JASPKZ010009821.1 coordinate 215,153, forward strand.
ATTTTTAATGAACGTAAATATTTCAACAAAGATGTTGTTATTTTACTATTATTTATTATTACGAAAACGCCATCGTGTAAAAAATATTTTGGAACACACGTTTGTGAAGTGTTTTACAGAATCTCGGTAATTAAAAACCTCGCTATTGCTCAGTTTTTAATCATTTCCTCCCTTCTATTAAACCCATTTCCCAATCTCGCAATGTAATATACTATTTTCTCACACAGTGTCATTTATGGGGATATTGTGCGGTTTATGTCTTCTTCACTTCATGGGCTAGGCAAATTGCCTGTTCCGCCTCACAGTTGTTCTGTCCATCTTTTCACTGACCTTCCTACATTCCTTGAATCTCTTGGCTTGTAGTTAAATGCTGCTTTTGGTAATCTTGTTACATTCATTCTTTCTACATGTCTAAACCATTTATCTCTCTATTCTTTGATTTTATCATTCAATGGATATATATTTAACTCTGTTCTTATATCTTCTCTATTTATTCGATCCAATCTTGTGCAGCCTTTTGTTCTTCCAAGGAAGTTCATTTCTACGTTTTATACGCTACTTTGTAATTTTTTGGCCATTACCCATAAAGTAATGCAGGAACTGCCAATGATTTATAAAACTTCAATCTAGTATCTCTTCTTGTTTTGATCTTTAATGTTCTGTATATAGTTCCGCATATCATTTGAAATCTTGACAGTTTCATATTTATGTCTCTTTCAGTTTTTGTGAACATACTAAAATTACAACTCAAATAATTCAAATGTGTTACTTGTTCCTGATGTTTGTCGTATATTATGATTTTTTATCTTATATATTTAAAAGTGATCCCACAACAGGCCCGGAGGCCCTTGGGGTAGTAGGAGGTTAAGGCTCCCACTTTTTCTAGACAATCGGCACTTGATGTCAGCCGGGTTATCAGCCCTGCGTGACGGCCGCCTTTACCCCAGAACAAGCGCCTGGTACTCATTTCCGTTAGAGGCTGAGTCGACCCCAGGACCATAGTGCCGCCAGAAGGTTTTTGGTCAGTTTAAAAATCCTGACCCCACCGGGACTTGAACCCTCGACCCTCCGGCTTGTAGCTCAGTGCCTTAACCACTACGCTACGGCGTGCCCCTCTTATATATTTACTTCCCCAAAATGCCATTATTTTCATCTTTTCTTTTGACATTTTAATATTGTATTCTTGGCATAACTGATTTAATTGATGTAAAGAGTATTGCAAATTATTTTCATTTTCAATGAATAATAACCACATCGTCAGCATACATTAAAACATTTAATATTTTAAACGGCCCATTCTTATACCTACATTTACATTACTTTTCCAATTCACAATTATAATAAATTCACGAAAAAACAATTCCATTCATCACTTCAAAACTATGTTAAATGCATAAAGAACGTAATTTTTGTTTTAAAAAACCCTTGTCATGTATCGTTTAAATAAAAATCTTACCTTTGTCGTTGTTAATCAAGAGGAAAGACGCCGCAATCTTCGTATATATCATGTTCTGCCTCATCACAACCGATAAATAAATTCTCGGCTTTGACTCGTATAAGAGCTGATTTTCTTTTTTTATTCAGATGAGCCACTCGCCGTATTAAAACAATAATGGGCTGAAGCTGTATTGTTAACAGTTAATCACAAGAGTGAAACAGCAAACAAACACACTCTGTACAGCAACAAAGAGCAACTGAAGCCACGCGGTTAGAATAAATACAGCCGACAACATCGCAGCAATCTCAAAACATATTACACATCCAAGTTAACTGTTCACGGGCGGAGGGGAAGAGTTTTAGCGCTAGTGTCACCGATCTAAAGAATCTGTGGAAGGGATGTAGGAGAAAACTGTACATCCGATCACGTATTGAAATTTTTCAACTTCAAATATGGGGGGAGAATCTCTAAACACGTGTAAAAATTCTTAACATGGTTGTCAAATTAGTCATTTAAGCACGGAACGCTCTAGCGGTCGGACCATTTAAAATCACAGTATTTGTCGTCTCTCTCTTACCAGCCTCACAATAAATCACAAGTGGCAACATGTAATGAGAAGGACAAGGAAGGGACAGCTCATTCCTAGACGTAACCCAAAAGTAACAGGGTTGTCAAGTTAGTCATTCTGCCACTGACCACGCAGAACGACGGATCATTAAAATACATAGTATTTGTCAGCTCTCTACCTGCCAATCAAACAACATGATACAAAGGACAGGAAGTGGCAACATAGTAAGGAATAGAAAAAGAAAGACAGTTTGTTAGTTAACATATTTTCCGCCTGCACAAAACACTTGGATGGGTAATACTAGCGGTGTCAAGAGCAGTGATTGGTTGTAGCAGACGCTCACTCACACTAACTATTTTCTTATTGGCAGTAGAGGGTGAGTTTCTCCCCTTGCCCCTCATACAGCCTAAACTTCAGAGCCGGATATAGAGTGACTAGAGTTTACTTCCCTCTTCTCTTGCCATATGATAGTTGAACCAAACGTCACTACATACACGACTGAATTAGGTACATTGTAGAAAAAACTGGAGTACTTGTGACGTAGTCACACGCATTAGTTCGAAACACGTCGTTCATATTCCAGTCTTTGCAGACTCCATCCATAGTAATTCTGCCCGAAAGCAGGTCTTTCACTGAAATCATAGCATTTTCATGCTATGCTTTGCAGCTTTACTAGGGAATTTTAGGTGTAGTAGCTTCCCGTTGCTTTCCACACCGATGAAGGATGATGATGATAAGATGAATGTGAATGATGATGATTGCGATGGCCATATGATTTCGGGGACCGTTTGGGCCTTAAAGTTTTCCTGACATTTGTCTTACAGGCGAGGAAAAACCCCGATAAAAACCTCACCCAGAAAAACTGTCCCGAGCGGGGATCGAACCCGGGCCCGCTGCGTGACAAGGCAGTACGCTACCTCGAGACCACAGCGGTGGACCTTTGCAGACTAATATGTGCAAAACGTAAACAGTGCTCTACAACGGATCTCGGAATAAAATCTTTATATATATAACTTTATTGCTAATTTAAAATCTGTGTTGAAAAGACAATAAGTAAATTTGTTAAAAGACATAACTTGTAAGGAGAATACTGTCCATTGACAGCGCTCCATTAGACATCATTTTATGTGGAAATGAAAGCAAGTTCTAATATTTTATTTCATTTTAGTCTTCTTATTTCTTCACTGTTGTCTAGAAGATTGATTGCAAGATGGTTAGGATGAACTTCTAGTCGCCTTAGATATCGAGTGCTGTACTTTTCTATTTCTTCTTTTACAGTAGCTATTTCGGAATAAAATCTAGCTGTAATTATGCAGATTCTCTTTTAAAATGTAAAAGAGAGTATCAAAATGGAGAGAGAATTCAAGAGATATAAAAGGAGAATTAGGTATATAAAATAAGAAAATATAAGAGATGGAGCAAAGACAGAGAATAAACAAATTACATTTAAAAAAGAAACTTGCAAACTACTTAATGAGTGAGTCAGAAAATCCGAACAAGTTGCTGAAGTTGGGAAATGTACAGTTAGCAACTTACTTAGTAAATGTGCAGTTAGCAACTCCTCTTCTTGCTCTTTGTTTCAATTAAAACAACTATTACAGTGTGTTTCCAAAACAGAATTCCGCAATTTATACAAATCCAAAACCTTTGTACAAATTGTAAGTGATTCTGTGTAACAATTACTTAATTTGATTAAAACGGGAAAATTATGCACATGGGTTCAATTGTACCGTAATGCCAGTTATTTTAGGCAAAACGCCCAGTTGGTAAAGGGTATCCACACTTAGAGTGATACTCATCAAAACAAAATCATGTGACCTGCACGCTTTTCATTTGTTATGGACATCAACGTCCGATGTATAAGCAGTAAGTACGCGAAAAAGTAGTTCCCTTCATTAAATAAAAAAAATATGCCCACCGAATATACCTGTTCTTCGTGGATGAACATAATCATATTCAAAACAAAGAAAATGTTCTAAAATGTACGTAATCAATAATTACAACTTAAAATAATTTATTACGTATGGATAAGGCACTTGAGTCATGTTCAGTCGGTTCTGATGCAACAAAAATGACGGAAGATATTACTAGTGGTCAAAACCTGTTATTTTAAATGTATTTCACAAGTTCAGTGAAAAATCTCACCAGCTTTCTTGTATTCTATCCAATTCAATTATCGCATGTCTTATATATTTCACACGTATTCTATGTAATATTGTAAGCCCATGTTCTCCCTTAACAGAGGTTTAGGCGCTCTCCCCCTACAGGGAAGAATTTGAACCATACTAATTTAGTTACACTTGTTTTCGTATAGATGTTATTTCAGTGGCCCGTGGTCAGCGTTCCGCCTTATACTGACATCTAGGAAACCAAGGTAGTACTAGGACGGGAAAATTCGGTAAATTTTACTTAGAGGCCTTTTCATTCAGGCTTAACGATCTTTTACGAGCCTGAAAATCTTCAGACTTGGGACGGACGGCTTAAAGTCCCTCCCGGAGGACTTGTTCCTTGGATTTTTCTATCCTAAAAAATCCATCGACCCCGGCCGGGTTTGAACCCGCAACCCTCGGGACCAGAGGCAAGGAGCATAACCACTAGTCCACGGCGTCAATGTGACAGTAATTGTGAGGCGAATGGCGGAAGGATACAAGTGGCATTCGTTTACGTTAGGATAAGAGCGGATAAGAAGAAGAATGGGGTGGGGGGAAAAACATCAACCATGACTTGAAGGAAGTAGATTATACAGGGGATATTGGAAAAATATCTCAGAATAAGGATGAGTAGAGAGCGTATGTCCGCACGGTCATGGCCTTACGGATTCGATAGTGCTACTGACTTAGTTACAGTAAGAAATTATGTAGGCAGGGGTGTAAATTAAATCAAATTTAACATGAAAATTGAGTGTCGTTGCTAGGGTATAACGTATATCGTAAAACATATGTTGAGACATTAAAAATCTATTATTTTGGTCGTTATGGCAACAGACATATAAATATGGCGCAAATTGCATTTGAGAGCACTGTGCAGTTTTATAGCTTTTGTAATATAGTAGGGAGTTGTCGAGTGGAGCAAGAGTTAAATTTATCTCCCTGTTTATTTAAGTGCCGCTACAACTTGTGATTTATAGATATCCGATATTTTTATGCGTTCTCTTCAAATTGCTGTACATATATACACTCTTTTACAATCAAGTACAATGCGAAAAGCCAAGAAATCTCAACATTACATATTGTATATAACAATAATTAGCAAGAAATGAATCCTAACAACTTTTAACAATATCTTGACATGTACATCCTCGTGGTCAGCGTTCCTGACTACTGTTCATGAGGTCCCGGGTTCGATTCCCGGTCAAATCATAGGATTTTTTTTTTCTTAAAGGGAATTATTATTGTGGTTGTCCATGGTCTGGAATTTAGGTTAAGTTTAGGTTTAAAACTCCTGGCGCTTCATTATCATTTATCACCCATAATATCATCGGGGTAACGTAACTCCGTCTACCAGGTGCCCAAACCTAATAAATACTCGTAGATTACAATTCTGCCAATGCTAGGGAAGAAAACCAGAAAAGTTATGAGACAAGCTGGTGGTATTAGACAAAAAAAAACTTTAATGTTATTCATAATAGACATACTATTAATGTCGTTAGGTCGGTTTTATGGAATAGAGATTATTATTCCCACCTCTGCTTCCGGGGTTCTTCCTAAACGAAAGCTTTACTTTTGTTTATGATACTTGTCTGATGAAGATACAGTGTATTGAAACAGCTGTTATGAATGTTAAATAAATAATAGTTTTAAAAAACTAAAACAGCACGCTTTATTAGAAAACCGAACTCAAAAATGAAAAATAATTTTAATTTCCAACACGCTTGCGATAAATAATGTTACCATCAAAAGCGTGGGGTGCTCTTTATCAATTGATATACTTAAAAATAAACAGATATTGATAAAAGTAAAGTCTGTACGAAGAAAATGTAAAAATCATAAAAAAGCACCCCACGCTTTTGATGGTAAAATTATTTATCCCAAGCGTGTTGGAAATTAAAATTATTTTTCATTTTTGAGTTCGGCTCTCTAATAAAGCGTGCTGTTTTAGTTTTTTAAAACTATTATTTATTTTTATTTTCTGATGATTATGGCCAGGATTTTTGAAAATAAATATGAAATTATTGTATTGTCACGGGTCCTCTACAAGTATACAAAGTTTCAAGTCGATCCAATGTTCCTAAGTGGGTGAAAATCGCGTTGAAAGATTCCGTTACATTGATACAAAAACACTTTTTTTTTTCTGATAATTATGGCCAGGAGTTTAAAAAAAATGAAATTATTGTATTGTCACGGGCCCTCTACAAGTATACAAAGTTTCAAGTCGATCCAATGATTTTAAATGGGTGAAAATCGCGTTGAAAGATTCCGTTACATAGATGGATAGATAGATAGATAGATAGAGGTCAAGCTAATATAAAACGTGTAATAAAATATATCATCATCATCAACAACAAGGATTAAGCCCAATGGCCTGTTCCGATCTCATTATATGTCGAATTGGTCCTTCCATCTCTTCAATGGTCTTCCCAACAAACTTCTCCCTTTTGGTTTATAATTATACATTCTTCTTGGTATGCGCTGTTCATTCATACGTAATACGTGCTCGAGATAAGCATTTTGATAGTATTTTATTCTTTCACAGAGATTAAATATATTAAGTTCCGTTCTTATATCTTCTATTTTTATCGGTTATTTGGTATCCTGCTATTGCTCTCAACATTTTCATTTCTGCAGCCTCTATTTGTTTACTATCTGCCTTTGTTAATGTCCAAGTTTCACATCCGTAGATAAGAAATGGAACTGCCAATACTTTATAAAATTTTAAAATATTTTCTTTTCTAGTTTTATTCAATAAAGTGCGTTTAATTGCGCCACATATATAACTGAATCGTTGTATTTTAGTTTGTTTATCTAAATTTCTGTCATTTCCTAAATGACATCTCAAATAATTAAAATTCTGAACTTGGTCTATAATTACATTGTTTATCGTTATTTTTGTTCTTATTGCACATTTTCCTTTCAGAGCTAACATTTTTGTTTTAGATGTAGATATTCTTAAATTGTATTTTAGAGAAATATTACTTAATGCATAAAGGAATTGTTGTAAAACATTTTCTGATGCTGTCATTACTACTTGATCGTCTGCAAAAAGCAGAGTTGTCAATACACTATTTATATTAATTTGTTCTTGCCACTCATTTATGACATGGCCCAAGTATTAATTAAATAATACTGGTGATAATGGACACCCTTGTCATACTCTCTCGTTTATTTCAATTTTTTGTTTACTAATTTTATCATTATATTTTAAAATGTGTTTCTTTATATAAACTCTGAATGGCTCTTATAAGTCCAGGGATTCCTTTCATTTCTAATATGTTCCATATTTTGTTTCTACTTACTATCAAATGCTTTAGCATAATCAACAAAAGCTATATACGTGGGTAAATTTAGTTCTTTTTTTATCAATTGGGCCATTGTAAAAACGCAATCTATATACTTACTTACTCACTGGCACTATCGAAACCGTAGGTTCATGGCCGCGCGGACATAAGCTCTCCATACTTCCCTATCCTGAGCTAATGCTTTCCAATCGTTCCCTGTATAATCTACTTCCCTCAAATCACAGTTAATGTTATTCTCCCACCTCATTCTATAGCCTATATAAAATATACATAAAATGTATATTTATGAAAATGATATAAAAAATGTGATTGTTTTGTTTATTTATACTATTATCTACATGTAAAAGGAATGCCCTTTGAAAAATTGTTGGCCCTAATAAATAATAAAATGGAATATGTAAAAATATATAGGCTTATAATATTGTTAATTGTACATATTAGACCTAAATAATGAGCTAGATATTTTAATTTTATAAAAAAATAAGGAGCACAAGTGATGAACCTATGAGTGATATGACAACAGCACTCGTAAATGATTTTTTAAAATCAAAGTCAGAAGGAAGAAGACAAACTGGTAGACCAAGACTGACATGGGAACCTAGAGGTTTCTTGATTACTCCTGAATGTATTTCTCAGCGTTTTTACAATTTCCTGACTTCTGGGGCACTTTGATAAACTTGTAATATCGCAATTAGGATCTTTGAGTGTGTACCAACATGTTGGATGCAGTATGTCTACAGTTGTGAATATTAATTAATGTACATTGTACGGATTCAATTGATATTGAAGTTCATGAATTGATTCAAACATTTCACATAACACTGGTCAACATAATTTTATCTCATGAGCACCAATAGTTGTACTTAATGCAGTTTTTTATCGTGTTTTCAAATATGTATTCGGAATGTCTCCATCGCCCACAGTTTTTTTATTTCAATTTCAATTAATGGATTTAAATAATTATTTTCTGCTTAACAAACATAAAAGGGATTACGTCAAAATCAAAACATACAGTGGTGTACCCTGACTTGCAATCTGCAATGAGACCAGTTCCACACTGCGAAGAATTGCCCATACCAAAGCCTCCAAAACATGTGACATTACATGAAGAGAGCTCAGATTCTGATGGAAGTAAGGAAGAAGAAGAAACAGATTTTGATGATACAACTTTTGAACAAAGCTGTTCATCTGAGCCTCATTTATTGACTCAAGAAGATCTTAACGATCTAATAAGAGATTTGAAGTTATCCAAAAACCAGTCTGAAATGCTTGGTTCCCGGCTAAAAGGATGGAATCTTCTTCAAACCTTGCGTGATGGAGAAAAACCGATATTATATTTGAATTCAGGAAAAAAATACTATCAGAATCACATATTTTTGTTTCTGAGACAAAAAAAAAGTTTATTTTTTGTTGCTGAGCGAATTATCAATGCAGGCACCAAAAATGTTTCAAAATTGATTCAACTTTCAATTAATTAGCTTGTATAATAATAATAATAATAATAATAATAATAATAATAATAATAATAAGAATAATAATAATAAGAAATGTGCACTCAGGTTGAGCATTAGTGGTGGTTTAGTCTTTGCTGTAGTCTGTAATGTTTTTTGTCCTTTTCGCACATGTTATGATGTGGTATTTGCTACATCTTTGTCCACATAACACACACTTGCATTCTTCGGTCGGCTCGTGGAATTTCTTGTTTGTACATATTTTGTTGTGAAATCCGTGTACTGCGAGTCGTGTTGTGACGTGTCTCTGGGGATTGCACTCTCTGGTCCATCTGTCGTCCAGCATGGCAGTTGTGGTGTAGAAATCTATGTCCATTTCCTTCTTCTTCCTATTTCTGATGCTTATGAATTTCTGGTATGGTTCTGTGGATTGTAGATAGAATTGGGTTCTTATGTCCTCTATGAAGTAGGTCTCTCTCATGAGTTCATAAGCAAAACGAGATGGCGCTGTTTTTCCTATTCTCAGGATCCGTTTCATGGACATTGCTTTGACTTTTTCGATTCTTATCAGATCTCCGATCTTAAGTTTTTCCCAAATTATCTCTATTCCATATGTTATAACTGGTGCCACTGTCGTTTTGAATAACTGCATTGCTGTACCTGTCGATAAGTTGGCCAGATTCGCGATATTGTATGATGTTCGGATAATAAATAGTAAATTGGAAAAGGTGAATAATTTTACATATCTAGGATGCAATATCTCATATGAAGAAGAAAAGAGGATAATATTAAAAAAAAATCAATTTTTAAGGATTTAGGGTTAATAAATGTTATCCTTAAACCACAGTTAGTCCAAAAACATTCCAGATAGAAGTATACACGGTACTGGCTGTTCCAACTCTTTTGTATGGTAGCGAAGTATGGACATCGGAACAGAAGGATATAAATAATAATAATAGGAAGAAGCGCGCATAAATATGCATTAGGTTAGGTCTCTGCTGTATGCCAACAACGATTTTGTTCTCTTTAAACAGACATTGAAATGGTTTTCACTTTTCCTAAGATGTTTAAGTCTCCGTAGCTGAGGTCAGTCCTCCTGATTTCTATTCCATATGTTAAAATGGGAAGTATTTTGGCGTCAAAATGTTTCATGGCTGTTGCAAGTGACAGTTGTGTGATATTTTCTATGTTGTATATGGCAACTATAGCAACTGCCGCTCTCTCTATTTCGTGTGAATTCTGAAAGATTTGGCTGTTGTTTGGAGTGTTAAAGAAGGATATAAAAATAACTAGATCTGCTGAAATGTATAGTTCTTTACTACTCTGTATGCAGCGAATAAATGAAACAGTCGCTAAGAAACATTCTGAATCCTGCGCAGTACATACGTCGTGTGGCAGGTAATATGAATCGTCTGTTTACTTACACAAACCCCGCTCCCTGGTCATAACATGAAATTTAATATATTGGTTTTATTTTATGTTTAACCCTTTTAAATATTTGTATTAATTCTACATTAAACCAGTCCGGAAAACAAAGCCCCAGGGTCGGGATCCGGACCGCGGTCCGCCAATTGGTGACTCCTGCATTAGACTACCGCGGCTGACATTTACGTTAACCCTTAAATTCGTAATGTATCCTTTTGGATACATCAGTTGGTTCAATTAATTTTATAATTTAAATAAATCAGAAGAAAACTAAGAAAAAGAAACAACTTAAATGTGTGTCTAATTATCCAATATACTTAATAATAACAGTTATACAAGAATCCGTTTTCACTGCGGTCCGCCACATTCAAATAACTAAGAGAAGAAATTTGTGTTTTGCCAATGATGACAGACCTACACAACGTAGCGCAACTTCCCCATATTGATGCCATGATAACTGAAAATGTAAGCAAGATGCACAAATTTACATCTTTGCATACAAATTTTATGGTACGCAGTATTGGACGCTTGCCCCAGTGGCGTGCTGTACATAGAAACATATTCATCCGATTTACTCCTCATTAAATCCAGCCAGAGATTTGGCGATGTGCTCTCACCTGGAGTAGCGTGGCTCATTCCACAGTGCTGGATTTCCGACTCTCGGCTTGAAAGCAATGTGGTTTCTGATGTCCTGCTTCAGGTCATCACATCCCTATCTCTGTCCAAATTTCATCACCATTTGCACACAAACGCTAGCGTCGCCAAATAGGCTCGGGTTAAGTGAACTACAACCCCGTAATGATAGCCACTATTAACTTAGCTGCCAAAGAGCCCTAGTGGGTTCTAACGTACGCAGCACACTGGGTGAAGCTAGACTTCGCCTTATCCAGTCCAGTCCAGTGTTTTGCCAATTTAAGGGTTAAGGGTACAGAGAAAAAAAAACAGGTTAGTCACTTTTCCACGAAATCTAGAACATTGACTTTAAACTATGCAACATTCCTATTTCTTTACCTGCGTGACGAATCAATAATTTTAAAATTCACTTTAAAGCACCGTTGAGGTTATGTATAAAGATATTAAAATACAAAATTGGTACCTGGTAAATCAGTCGTCCTCATTTAAATTATTAAACTTCATCAAATATAGGTCCACCGCTGTGGTCTCGAGGTAGTGTGCTGCCGTGTCACGCAGCGGGCCCGGGTTCGATCCCCGGTCGGGGCAGTTTTTCTGGGTGTGGTCTTTATCGGGGTTTCTCCTAACATGTAAGACAAATGTCAAGAAAACTTTAAGACCCAAACGGTCACCGAAATCATATGGCCATCATCATCATCATCCTTATCATTATCATCATCCTTCACCGGTGTGGAAAGCAACGGGAAGCTACCACACCTACAATTCCTTAGTAAAGCTGCAAGCATAGCATGAACATGCTATGATTACAGTGAAGGACCTGCCTTCGGGCAGAATTACTATGGATGGATGGATCAAATATGGAGGCCTTTCATAGACAATGCTTCATCATCTGCATTTCAACTGGTAATATGTATGTCTTCTTCTTCTTCTTCACTTCACGGGCTATGCAAAATGTCTGTTCCGCTCACAGTTGTTCTGTCCATCTTTTCACTGGCCTTCCTACATTCCTTGAACCTCTTGGCTTGTAGTTAAATGCTGCTTTTGGTAATCTTGTTACGTTCATTCTTTCTACATGTCTAAACCAATTTTTCTCTATATCCTTTGAGTTTGTCATTTAATGGATAGGCCTATATATTTAACTCTGTTCTTATATCTTTATTTTTTAACCGATCCATTCTTGTGCAGCCTTTTGTTCTTTTAAGGAAGTTCATTTCTACACTTTGTAATTTTTTGGTCATTACCCAAGTTTCACACCCATAAAGTAATGAAGGAACTGGGAATGTTTTATAAAACTTCAATCTAGTATATCGATAGTGTGTATGTACCAGTTGAAATTCAGGAGATGAAATATTGTCTCTTTGAAAGGCCTCCATATTTGATAAAGTTTTATAATTTAGTTGAGGACGATAGATTTACCAGGTACCAATTTTGTATTTTAATGTATTACTGCATGACGAATTTTAAAAGTAGATAAACCCATGACTAAACTGTTTAACTCTTCTAAAAGAGAGACCTTTCCATGGAAAACTTCATATCGACAAAAAAAAAGTATCTTACTGGTTCTTTCTTTTGTATCCTACATAAGTGAAAAATTTACTATAATATTATCATAAATAATGCCACGAGTGTTTCCCAAATTATCGATAAATTCACGGCTCACGAAGTGAGGAGTGAATTTATCTAGAGAATTTGGAAATCAAGAGTGGCATTTGTTAGGACTATTTAACGAATAAAATTAAGCTGTTTATCACAAATCATTATTTAACTATAGTTATTTTAAAATATTTATATATTTAATGTAAACGGCGATGTTTGAAAACAAATGAGAAACGATTGGTGCGCTTCATTTCCTTCCTGTGTTTATCACTGCAACCAGATCATAATATTAATTATTGCCAAAGCATCGCAATATTGTAAGAATGCGCCCTAGTGGAGAAATTTATAACCAACGTTATAGGTAGTCCTATTAATTAATTTGATGTCCTATGATGTAAATATGACAATTCTATTTTTCTGCAACGTCATTTCCTAGAAAATAATTCGTTTAAAGTGCAGTGTTTTTTTTTTTTGGTATAATCAATTGTTACAGATGTTTTTATATTATATATCGCATGCGCTTTCTGCTGACATGCATGCACTATATATACAATCTGGTAGCCGTATTTCTTGGAGAGTCAGTCACTGCAAAATAATGCTATGACCTATTCCGATTGAGGGTCTTCCACTTTTCAGCAGTTGCCCTTTTACCAGCCGGCTGCTGGCCCTCCACATCCACATGTGTCAATCACAGAGGTAGATGATCAACAGCCAGTATAGGGGTGACATGTGGTTAGCATGTCGAGTCCCCCAGCCGTTATAGCTGGTTCCTCAACCTGGAGCCGCTACTTATTGTAGCTACCTAATTGCCTCACGATGCTGGGTGGGCACCGGTCCCATACTGACCGAAATACCACGAGAAAATTTCTTCCCCCATGGAGACTCGAACCAGCGCAAGTCCCGTAGCTCTGCGCCAAGGCTTCCTACCTTAACCGCTCGGCTACGGCGCGGGGCCTATGACCTTTTCAGAATGTTAAAAAGGAGGTGCTTTCTTTATTATGATAAACTTTAGTTGGTAAATTTTAGGCAAAACATGACTGTGATTGGTTGTAAATAAAAAATCATTGAAAGGTGATTGGTCATTGACTCCCATTTGGGACATGAGTTAAATAGTCTCTGGCATTTAATTATGACTACATTCCATAGGCATAAAATGTCTTACATTAATCTACAATGTAATTTCATTGAAGTAGCAGATATGTTACTTTTTTGTAACATTTTAATTAATCTAATTGCTCTGCATTATACGATGGGAAAACAAAAGAAGATGAAACGAATTTCATAAAGAGAAAACTCTGGAATGTGCCGCAAGATGTCAGCATTAATTATCAACAAAAACAAACTTAGAAGAAATGGAAGTCTGGTTTTTGTATTTGTAAACTTCTACTTTTTATATATAAATTCTGTAGAAATATTTCATATCTTTTTATTCTTCCTTAAGACATTAATTGTAGCAACATAGCAAATATTTATAACACAAAATAATGTTTACTTTCAAGAACGTACTTTGAAATATCTAGGTGAATTAAAATAATTAATTTCTTAATTATTATGGGTTTTATTTACGAACGCTTTAACACTGAAAGTATTAAAATGCCTAGAATGTTTAGTTGCAATTCAGCATGCTGTGGATTTATATGTTTTAATTGATATTAATATTTTATAGATGTTTTCGAATTTAATTGTAATCTATAAAATAAAATGAATTGTAGTGCAAGATCCGGCTGCAAGATTACTACGTTAATCGAGTGTATGAACAAAATCATTTTTTTTCATAAACTTGTGAATTACTGAATACATTTTTGCCGAGTTGCCTATTAAAATTCGGCCGCCAGTATCTTTAATTAAAATATTATTTATTTATTTATTCGAAATAATTTGATTCACTTGTTACTATAATAAATTATAATCCAGTTCGCAGAAATCGATGTATAGAGCTTGAAAAGTTTTGGTTGCCATTTCACACTTGGCAGTAAACCTCCTCGCGGCTACAGCAGGCTGTGACATCAATCAGTAATAAAATGGCGGTAAGTACTTATTTATTGCTTTATATTGTTTCAAATAAAGTTCAGTCCATTTAAAATGTTGTCATTTGTTTCATATAATACATATTAACACTACCTTTTGGATATAATTTATATATACGTTGTACATAGTATACATAAAGGGCAGTGGTTTTACTTCCCGCTGCGAGGGAACAATATAAAACAATAAATACGTAAAAAAAATGTCCCGTCCTAATACTACCTTGGTTTCCTAGATGTATGAGGCGGAACGCTGACCACTGACCACTCAAATGGCATCTGTACGAAAACAAGTGTAACTAAATTAGTATGGTTCAAATACTTCCCTGGAGAGGAAGAGCGCCTAATCTCTATTACTCTATTAAGGGAAAACCTGGGCTTCCAAGATACCAGTCAAAAGTGTTTTTGTTTATTAATTATTCAGTCACTAAATAATTAAATTCTGATACTTGTTCTATGATGTTTTCTTTCCTGCTCGCAGTCCCAAGGACTGAAAGTGCCATTGTAAAAATAAAATATAGCACTGACGACACCTGTAGGGATATTATGCCAGAATATTATAATAGAGATTTCAAGTTAATAAACTGACAACTGACTCAATTTACCTGAAGCAGAGGAAACAGGACTGATGTGCTTAAAGAATAGGCTTATTGTACTTGGAGCAGGAGAAACTTTTTTAACAACAAAAAAAAAATGATGAATGATAGGCGCCAGAGGGAGGCATTGTGATAGCGTGCCGAGCATGTTTAAAATATCCTGGCAGGTTTTCAACTTATCGACTCCCTTTAGATGTTTCCATTAGAATTACATCAGATTTTTTAACACACAAGAGGGAAATAATTTGACAGCATCAGAGGATCTGTTTTATATTGATTGCTACTACATTTTTAAATATTGCACAGAATTTTAACTACCATCTCAAATATTCACACACATTTTACTCTTCATATATATATATATTAGGGTTATAACTTTGTGGACTTTTGTAAATAAAATATTTTCTGTGCAATGGATGGATGAACTTAACTCAAAACCATTGAAAAAGGCCTTCATTTCCTGAGCTTCAAGAAAAGGTCACCCCAAATATATTTATATATCAATATTTAATATTGATTTGGGGGTGACCTTTTTTTGACGCTTAGTGAAATTATGTCCTTTTTAAATGGTTTTGAGTAAAAGTTCACCCACTCATTATACAGGAAATATTTTACTTCAACAAACAGTCCAAAAAATTATAACCCTCTAGGGTTATAACTTTTTGGATTTTTGTGAAATAAAATATTTCCTGTGCAATGAATGGGTGAAAAATATTTCGTGTGCAATGAATGGGTGAAGTTTTACTTAAAACCATTGAAACAAGGCCTTGATTTCACTGAGCTACAAGAAAGGTCACCCCCAATATTTAATATTAATTTGGGGCTGACGTTTTCTTGATGCTCATTGAGATGAAGGCCTTTTTCAATGGTTTTATGCAAACGTTCACCCGTACATTGCACAGGGAATATTTTATTTCACAAAAGTCCAAAAAGTTATAACCCTTATATATATATATATACTTTACGCCTAATTCTTTTCTGTGTTTGTCACTCCTCCTAAACGACTGGATCGATTTTGATGAAATGTTTTGTGTGTGTCTGATTGGGTTCCTCAATGGTTTATATTCACAATTGGATTCTATAAAACCATTAGGCGTAGGAGTTCACCTGAAGTGAAACTAAACGACTGGATCGATTTGATGAAATGTTTTGTGTGTGTCTGATTGGGTTCCTCAATGGTTTATATTCACAATTGGATTCTATAAAACCATTAGGCGTAGGAGTTCACCTGAAGTGAAACTAAACGACTGGATCGATTTTGATGAAATGTTTTGTGTGTGTCTGATTGGGTTCCTCAATGGTTTATATTCACAATTGGATTCTATAAAACCATTAGGCGTAGGAGTTCACCTGAAGTGAAACTAAACGACTGGATCGATTTTGATGAAATGTTTTGTGTGTGTCTGATTGGGTTCCTCAATGGTTTATATTCACAATTGGATTCTATAAAACCATTAGGCGTAGGAGTTCACCTAAAGTGAAACTAAACGACTGGATCGATTTTGATGAAATGTTTTGTGTGTGTCTGATTGGGTTCCTCAATGGTTTATATTCACAATTGGATTCTATAAAACCATTAGGCGTAGGAGTTCACCTGAAGTGAAACTAAACGACTGGATCGATTTTGATGAAATGTTTTGTGTGTGTCTGATTGGGTTCCTCAATGGTTTATATTCACAATTGGATTCTATAAACCATTAGGCGTAGGAGTTCACCTGAAGTGAAACTAAACGACTGGATCGATTTTGATGAAATGTTTTGTGTGTGTCTGATTGGGTTCCTCAATGGTTTATATTCACAATGGATTCTATAAAACCATTAGGCGTAGGAGTTCACCTGAAGTGAAACTAAACGACTGGATCGATTTTGATGAAATGTTTTGTGTGTGTCTGATTGGGTTCCTCAATGGTTTATATTCACAATTGGATTCTATAAAACCATTAGGCGTAGGAGTTCACCTGAAGTGAAACTAAACGACTGGATCGATTTTGATGAGAAATGTTTTGTGTGTGTCTGATTGGGTTCCTCAATGGTTTATATTCACAATTGGATTCTATAAAACCATTAGGCGTAGGAGTTCACCTGAAGTGAAACTAAACGACTGGATCGATTTTGATGAAATGTTTTGTGTGTGTCTGATTGGGTTCCTCAATGGTTTATATTCACAATTGGATTCTATAAAACCATTAGGCGTAGGAGTTCACCTGAAGTGAAACTAAACGACTGGATCGATTTTGATGAAATGTTTTTGTGTGTCTGATTGGGTTCCTCAATGGTTTATATTCACAATTGGATTCTATAAAACCATTAGGCGTAGGAGTTCACCTGAAGTGAAACTAAACGACTGGATCGATTTTGATGAAATGTTTTGTGTGTGTCTGATTGGGTTCCTCAATGGTTATATTCACAATTGGATTCTATAAAACCATTAGGCGTAGGAGTTCACCTGAAGTGAAACTAAACGACTGGATCGATTTTGATGAAATGTTTTGTGTGTGTCTGATTGGGTTCCTCAATGGTTTATATTCACAATTGGATTCTATAAAACCATTAGGCGTAGGAGTTCACCTGAAGTGAAACTAAACGACTGGATCGATTTTGATGAAATGTTTTGTGTGTCTGATTGGGTTCCTCAATGGTTTATATTCACAATTGGATTCTATAAAACCATTAGGCGTAGGAGTTCACCTGAAGTGAAACTAAACGACTGGATCGATTTTGATGAAATGTTTTGTGTGTGTCTGATTGGGTTCCTCAATGGTTTATATTCACAATTGGATTCTATAAAACCATTAGGCGTAGGAGTTCACCTGAAGTGAAACTAAACGACTGGATCGATTTTGATGAAATGTTTTGTGTGTGTCTGATTGGGTTCCTCAATGGTTTATATTCACAATTGGATTCTATAAAACCATTAGGCGTAGGAGTTCACCTGAAGT
Organism: Diploptera punctata; assembly: GCA_030220185.1. NCBI lineage: Eukaryota > Metazoa > Arthropoda > Insecta > Blattodea > Blaberidae > Diploptera > Diploptera punctata. The sequence continues at coordinate 233,278 of JASPKZ010009821.1, forward strand.
GAAACTAAACGACTGGATCGATTTTGATGAAATGTTTTGTGTGTGTCTGATTGGGTTCCTCAATGGTTTATATTCACAATTGGATTCTATAAAACCATTAGGCGTAGGAGTTCACCTGAAGTGAAACTAAACGACTGGATCGATTTTGATGAAATGTTTTGTGTGTGTCTGATTGGGTTTCCTCAATGGTTTATATTCACAATTGGATTCTATAAAACCATTAGGCGTAGGAGTTCACCTGAAGTGAAACTAAACGACTGGATCGATTTTGATGAAATGTTTTGTGTGTGTCTGATTGGGTTCCTCAATGGTTTATATTCACAATTGGATTCTATAAAACCATTAGGCGTAGGAGTTCACCTGAAGTGAAACTAAACGACTGGATCGATTTTGATGAAATGTTTTGTGTGTGTCTGATTGGGTTCCTCAATGGTTTATATTCACAATTGGATTCTATAAAACCATTAGGCGTAGGAGTTCACCTGAAGTGAAACTAAACGACTGGATCGATTTTGATGAAATGTTTTGTGTGTGTCTGATTGGGTTCCTCAATGGTTTATATTCACAATTGGATTCTATAAAACCATTAGGCGTAGGAGTTCACCTGAAGTGAAACTAAACGACTGGATCGATTTTGATGAAATGTTTGTGTGTGTCTGATTGGGTTCCTCAATGGTTTATATTCACAATTGGATTCTATAAAACCATTAGGCGTAGGAGTTCACCTGAAGTGAAACTAAACGACTGGATCGATTTTGATGAAATGTTTTGTGTGTGTCTGATTGGGTTCCTCAATGGTTTATATTCACAATTGGATTCTATAAAACCATTAGGCGTAGGAGTTCACCTGAAGTGAAACTAAACGACTGGATCGATTTTGATGAAATGTTTTGTGTGTGTCTGATTGGGTTCCTCAATGGTTTATATTCACAATTGGATTCTATAAAACCATTAGGCGTAGGAGTTCACCTGAAGTGAAACTAAACGACTGGATCGATTTTGATGAAATGTTTTTGTGTGTGTCTGATTGGGTTCCTCAATGGTTATATTCACAATTGGATTCTATAAAACCATTAGGCGTAGGAGTTCACCTGAAGTGAAACTAAACGACTGGATCGATTTGATGAAATGTTTTGTGTGTGTCTTGATTGGGTTCCTCAATGGTTTATATTCACAATTGGATTCTATAAACCATTAGGCGTAGGAGTTCACCTGAAGTGAAACTAAACGACTGGATCGATTTTGATGAAATGTTTTGTGTGTGTCTGATTGGGTTCCTCAATGGTTTATATTCACAATTGGATTCTATAAAACCATTAGGCGTAGGGTTCACCTGAAGTGAAACTAAACGACTGGATCGATTTTGATGAAATGTTTTGTGTGTGTCTGATTGGGTTCCTCAATGGTTTATATTCACAATTGGATTCTATAAAACCATTAGGCGTAGGAGTTCACCTGAAGTGAAACTAAACGACTGGATCGATTTTGATGAAATGTTTTGTGTGTGTCTGATTGGGTTCCTCAATGGTTTTATATTCACAATTGGATTCTATAAAACCATTAGGCGTAGGAGTTCACCTGAAGTGAAACTAAACGACTGGATCGATTTTGATGAAATGTTTTGTGTGTCTGATTGGGTTCTCAATGGTTTATATTCACAATTGGATTCTATAAAACCATTAGGCGTAGGAGTTCACCTGAAGTGAAACTAAACGACTGGATCGATTTGATGAAATGTTTGTGTGTGTCTGATTGGGTTCCTCAATGGTTTATATTCACAATTGGATTCTATAAAACCATTAGGCGTAGGAGTTCACCTGAAGTGAAACTAAACGACTGGATCGATTTTGATGAAATGTTTTGTGTGTGTCTGATTGGGTTCCTCAATGGTTTATATTCACAATTGGATTCTATAAAACCATTAGGCGTAGGAGTTCACCTGAAGTGAAACTAAACGACTGGATCGATTTTGATGAATGTTTTGTGTGTGTCTGATTGGGTTCCTCAATGGTTTATATTCACAATTGGATTCTATAAAACCATTAGGCGTAGGAGTTCACCTGAAGTGAAACTAAACGACTGGATCGATTTTGATGAAATGTTTTGTGTGTGTCTGATTGGGTCCTCAATGGTTTATATTCACAATTGGATTCTATAAAACCATTAGGCGTAGGAGTTCACCTGAAGTGAAACTAAACGACTGGATCGATTTTGATGAAATGTTTTGTGTGTGTCTGATTGGGTTCCTCAATGGTTTATATTCACAATTGGATTCTATAAAACCATTAGGCGTAGGAGTTCACCTGAAGTGAAACTAAACGACTGGATCGATTTTGATGAAATGTTTTGTGTGTGTCTGATTGGGTTCCTCAATGGTTTATATTCACAATTGGATTCTATAAAACCATTAGGCGTAGGAGTTCACCTGAAGTGAAACTAAACGACTGGATCGATTTGATGAAATGTTTTGTGTGTGTCTGATTGGGTTCCTCAATGGTTTATATTCACAATTGGATTCTATAAAACCATTAGGCGTAGGAGTTCACCTGAAGTGAAACTAAACGACTGGATCGATTTTGATGAAATGTTTTGTGTGTGTTGATGGGTTCCTCAATGGTTTATATTCACAATTGGATTCTATAAAACCATTAGGCGTAGGAGTTCACCTGAAGTGAAACTAAACGACTGGATCGATTTTGATGAAATGTTTTGTGTGTGTCTGATTGGGTTCCTCAAGGTTTATATTCACAATTGGATTCTATAAAACCATTAGGCGTAGGAGTTCACCTGAAGTGAAACTAAACGACTGGATCGATTTTGATGAAATGTTTTGTGTGTGGTCTGATTGGGTTCCTCAATGGTTTATATTCACAATTGGATTCTATAAAACCATTAGGCGTAGGAGTTCACCTGAAGTGAAACTAAACGACTGGATCGATTTTGATGAAATGTTTTGTGTGTGTCTGATTGGGTTCCTCAATGGTTTATATTCACAATTGGATTCTATAAAACCATTAGGCGTAGGAGTTCACCTGAAGTGAAACTAAACGACTGGATCGATTTGATGAAATGTTTTGTGTGTGTCTGATTGGGTTCCTCAATGGTTTATATTCACAATTGGATTCTATAAAACCATTAGGCGTAGGAGTTCACCTGAAGTGAAACTAAACGACTGGATCGATTTTGATGAAATGTTTTGTGTGTGTCTGATTGGGTTCCTCAATGGTTTATATTCACAATTGGATCTTATAAAACCATTAGGCGTAGGAGTTCACCTGAAGTGAAACTAAACGACTGGATCGATTTTGATGAAATGTTTTGTGTGTGTCTGATTGGGTTCCTCAATGGTTTATATTCACAATTGGATTCTATAAAACCATTAGGCGTAGGAGTTCACCTGAAGTGAAACTAAACGACTGGATCGATTTTGATGAAATGTTTTGTGTGTGTCTGATTGGGTTCCTCAATGGTTTATATTCACAATTGGATTCTATAAAACCATTAGGCGTAGGAGTTCACCTGAAGTGAAACTAAACGACTGGATCGATTTTGATGAAATGTTTTGTGTGTGTCTGATTGGGTTCCTCAATGGTTATATTCACAATTGGATTCTATAAAACCATTAGGCGTAGGAGTTCACCTGAAGTGAAACTAAACGACTGGATCGATTTTGATGAAATGTTTTGTGTGTGTCTGATTGGGTTCCTCAATGGTTTATATTCACAATTGGATTCTATAAAACCATTAGGCGTAGGAGTTCACCTGAAGTGAAACTAAACGACTGGATCGATTTTGATGAAATGTTTTGTGTGTGTCTGATTGGGTTCCTCAATGGTTTATATTCACAATGGATTCTATAAAACCATTAGGCGTAGGAGTTCACCTGAAGTGAAACTAAACGACTGGATCGATTTTGATGAAATGTTTTGTGTGTGTCTGATTGGGTTCCTCAATGGTTTATATTCACAATTGGATTCTATAAAACCATTAGGCGTAGGAGTTCACCTGAAGTGAAACTAAACGACTGGATCGATTTTGATGAAATGTTTTGTGTGTGTCTGATTGGGTTCCTCAATGGTTTATATTCACAATTGGATTCTATAAAACCATTAGGCGTAGGAGTTCACCTGAAGTGAAACTAAACGACTGGATCGATTTTGATGAAATGTTTTGTGTGTGTCTGATTGGGTTCCTCAATGGTTTATATTCACAATTGGATTCTATAAAACCATTAGGCGTAGGAGTTCACCTGAAGTGAAACTAAACGACTGGATCGATTTGATGAAATGTTTTGTGTGTGTCTGATTGGGTTCCTCAATGGTTTATATTCACAATTGGATTCTATAAAACCATTAGGCGTAGGAGTTCACCTGAAGTGAAACTAAACGACTGGATCGATTTTGATGAAATGTTTTGTGTGTGTCTGATTGGGTTCCTCAATGGTTTATATTCACAATTGGATTCTATAAAACCATTAGGCGTAGGAGTTCACCTGAAGTGAAACTAAACGACTGGATCGATTTTGATGAAATGTTTTTTGTGTGTCTGATTGGGTTCCTCAATGGTTTATATTCACAATTGGATTCTATAAAACCATTAGGCGTAGGAGTTCACCTGAAGTGAAACTAAACGACTGGATCGATTTTGATGAAATGTTTTGTGTGTGTCTGATTGGGTTCCTCAATGGTTTATATTCACAATTGGATTCTATAAAACCATTAGGCGTAGGAGTTCACCTGAAGTGAAACTAAACGACTGGATCGATTTTGATGAAATGTTTTGTGTGTGTCTGATTGGGTTCCTCAATGGTTTATATTCACAATTGGATTCTATAAAACCATTAGGCGTAGGAGTTCACCTGAAGTGAAACTAAACGACTGGATCGATTTTGATGAAATGTTTTGTGTGTGTCTGATTGGGTTCCTCAATGGTTTATATTCACAATTGGATTCTATAAAACCATTAGGCGTAGGAGTTCACCTGAAGTGAAACTAAACGACTGGATCGATTTTGATGAAATGTTTTGTGTGTGTCTGATTGGGTTCCTCAATGGTTATATTCACAATTGGATTCTATAAAACCATTAGGCGTAGGAGTTCACCTGAAGTGAAACTAAACGACTGGATCGATTTTGATGAAATGTTTTGTGTGTGTCTGATTGGGTTCCTCAATGGTTTATATTCACAATTGGATTCTATAAAACATTAGGCGTAGGAGTTCACCTGAAGTGAAACTAAACGACTGGATCGATTTTGATGAAATGTTTTGTGTGTGTCTGATTGGGTTCCTCAATGGTTTATATTCACAATTGGATTCTATAAAACCATTAGGCGTAGGAGTTCACCTGAAGTGAAACTAAACGACTGGATCGATTTTGATGAAATGTTTTGTGTGTGTCTGATTGGGTTCCTCAATGGTTTATATTCACAATTGGATTCTATAAAACCATTAGGCGTAGGAGTTCACCTGAAGTGAAACTAAACGACTGGATCGATTTGATGAAATGTTTTGTGTGTGTCTGATTGGGTTCCTCAATGGTTTATATTCACAATTGGATTCTATAAAACCATTAGGCGTAGGAGTTCACCTGAAGTGAAACTAAACGACTGGATCGATTTTGATGAAATGTTTTGTGTGTGTCTGATTGGGTTCCTCAATGGTTTATATTCACAATTGGATTCTATAAAACCATTAGGCGTAGGAGTTCACCTGAAGTGAAACTAAACGACTGGATCGATTTTGATGAAATGTTTTGTGTGTGTGTCTGATTGGGTTCCTCAATGGTTTATATTCACAATTGGATTCTATAAAACCATTAGGCGTAGGAGTTCACCTGAAGTGAAACTAAACGACTGGATCGATTTTTATGAAATGTTTTGTGTGTGTCTGATTGGGTTCCTCAATGGTTTATATTCACAATTGGATTCTATAAAACCATTAGGCGTAGGAGTTCACCTGAAGTGAAACTAAACGACTGGATCGATTTTGATGAAATGTTTTGTGTGTGTCTGATTGGGTTCCTCAATGGTTTATATTCACAATTGGATTCTTAAAACCATTAGGCGTAGGAGTTCACCTGAAGTGAAACTAAACGACTGGATCGATTTTGATGAAATGTTTTGTGTGTGTCTGATTGGGTTCCTCAATGGTTTATATTCACAATTGGATTCTATAAAACCATTAGGCGTAGGAGTTCACCTGAAGTGAAACTAAACGACTGGATCGATTTTGATGAAATGTTTTGTGTGTGTCTGATTGGGTTCCTCAATGGTTTATATTCACAATTGGATTCTATAAAACCATTAGGCGTAGGATTCACCTGAAGTGAAACTAAACGACTGGATCGATTTTGATGAAATGTTTTGTGTGTGTCTGATTGGGTTCCTCAATGGTTTACATTCACAATTGGATTCTATAAAACCATTAGGCGTAGGAGTTCACCTGAAGTGAAACTAAACGACTGGATCGATTTTGATGAAATGTTTTGTGTGTGTCTGATTGGGTTCCTCAATGGTTTATATTCACAATTGGATTCTATAAAACCATTAGGCGTAGGAGTTCACCTGAAGTGAAAACTTAAAAATCGTTCTAGCGGTCAGAATTTGCGATGTTTCACAACGAAACTCAGTATATCCTGTTAAAATAAACCGAGGTAGGTATTATCAAAAAAATAAGCAAAATCCGACAAATAAAAGTGAAGGTTTACTTGAAGTCCGAAAATTAAAACTGCCTAAACGACTGGGCCGGTTTTGATGATTTTTTACGTATGTTTGAGTAGGTCCATGGATGTTTGAGATTCACAATTTGACTCTCTAAAATCATTAGGTGTAGGATTTCATCTGAAGTGAAAATATAAAAATCGCTCTAGCGGCCAAATTTTTCGACGTTTCACAACTTAGCTCAGTATGTCTTATTAAAATAAACCGAGTATGTATTACCCAAAAATGAGTGAAATCCAAAAATTAGAAGTAGGTTAACCTGAGATCCGAAATTAAAAACTGCCTAAATTATTGGACCGATTTTTGATGATTTTTTTGTGTGTTTGAATGGGTTCCCGATGTTTTAGATTCACAATTGGGCCTTCTAAACCCATTAGGTATAGGAGTTCACCTGAAGTGAAAATTTAAAAATCACTCTAGCAGTTACAATTTCTGATGTTTCACAACGAAACTCAGTATATCGTATTAAAATAAAGCGAGGTAGGTATTATCAAAAAATTAGCGAAATCCGACAAGTAGAAGTGGAGATTTATCTGAAATCCGAAATTAAAAATTGACCAGGAATGTTTTTATTTTCAGTGCTTATTTATGTCAACGATTCTATAAAATTGACGGAGTGTTAAACGGCTCATCGAAAATCTATATAACGTTCAGACAGAACAACATTTATCGGGCCCGCTAGTTTGGTATATATTTACTTAAAACTTCTAAAATCAATTTTAAATCACTCTTGATTTTATGTAGTAAAGTGTTAAAATATTAAACTAATTACCTGATACATAAAAACAATAATAATAATTATTATTATTATGATAATAATAAAGATAATAATAATAATAATAATAATAATAATAATAATAATAATAATAATAATAATAATAATAATATAAGTACCTCTTTATATCCGTTTTCATGAATTAGAATGGATTTTTGTTTTAAAAAAACTTCGTTAGTTACTAAAATTATGAAGGCCTTTCAAAACATGTTTCATCTTCGGTATGTTATCTCGTACTGATATCTGCGTATAAATTATATATTGGGTTTAGGTCAGTGGGTATGTTCTCGTTTAAAATGTTTATATTCTTTGCTTCTCTTAAAATATCCATGTCTTCGAAGATGATGATTTTGTTGTTGTTATTCTGTCATGGTATCTCCGATTTTGTTAAACTGATTACCTGTTTCAAGTATGTGTTTTGCAAAACTTTTAAGAATACGATTCTCGCAAGTGTCGTGACACGGGACTCGCGGCTTTAATAATAATAATAATAATAATAATAATAATAATAATAATAATAATAATAATAATAATAATAATAATAATAATAATAATAATAATAATAATATAATAATAATAATAATAATAATATAATAATAATAATATTAATATTAATAATATAAAATAATATTATTATTATTATTAATGTTTTATTTATTCTGGCAGAGTTAAGGCCATAAGACTTTTCTTCCACTAAACCAGAACAAATTACAAATACATATTTGACAATACAGATTATACACTGTGTCCCATTCAAACATCCCAGATTTTAATTAATCGTAACTCTCAAAGTATGCGAAATTATGAAATGAGGCAGGACACCCTGTATATACACTATACTAATTATAAAGAGTTACAAATATATTAAATGTTGCAAGCGACACGAATGGGGAATGAAAGAGATAGGCCTACATGAAAACTTCTTGTAGGAAAAACAGAAGGAAAACGCCAGTAAAAAAACAAGAATAAGGTGGAATAATAATATTAAAATTGATATGAGGGAGGCAAATTATACAGGAGACAATTGGAAAACATTAGCTCAGGATAGGGAGGTGTGGAGAGCTTGTGTTCGTGCGACCAACTTTTCGGTTCGATAGTGAGCTAGTAAGTGATTGATGAATAAGTATATATTTTTTTCGAATATTTCGATGCTATGCTTTGCAGCTTTACTAGGGAATTATAGGTGTGCTAGCTTCCCGTTGCTTTTCACACCGTAGGATGATGATGATATTGAAGATGTTGGCCAGATTATGTTCGGGGACCGTTTGGGCCTCGAAGCTTCTTGACATTTGTCTTACAGATCAGGAAAAACCCCTGAAAGGAACCTCACCTAGGAAGCTTCTCTCGACCGGGAATCGAATACGGGCCCGCTGCGTGACAAGGCAGACACCATACCTCGACACCACAGCGGTGAACTTTTCGAATATAACAGCATTAATAAGGTAGACAATAAAAACTTCGAAATACTGTTTTGTTTATTTAGCTCTTAGAGAAATAGTGTTTTTTTTACCCCCTGGTAATAACATAGTTCTTTTTTTTTCCCCTATTTTTAACCACATATTATAGTACAATTTATATTATTATGCATTACAAACACCATTATCATTACAATTGTAACATATTTCACACTTGAGCTATTTTCCAGTTGAACTTTCATCCCTAATTTTATTAACAGAGTAATTATTCATTTTACACGTAAAAGCATCCATTGTAGCAATTATGATCGTGTTAAATTATCATAAATAATCGCTTTCCTGTTTTATAAAAAACACATTACAATTATAATAAATCTTGTAACAAAATGAAAATGATATATCTATCCTTTCAGATATATGTAAACAATGCAAGTTTAATTATAAATACGAATTCTTTGAGGTGAATATCAAAACGTGTTATTAAACAAAACATATTATATATATGATATGAGTAAGAAAAACAAATGCTCGGACGGGGATTCCGAAAATCCCGGAATCTGAGAGTCTGTCCATCAGAGTTGTTATCCTTTACACCACCAGGCGTTATCCAATCCAAACACTTATTCATTCTTAAATTAGGTATTATATTCTCCATTATTACTAATGGTCGCGAGAACTCGGTCTCTTCACTGCCATCTAGTAGGAGACTATAAACAAGTGTAAGCAAATTATTATAAGAGATATTTTTACTTTAAGCACGTAGTTTAGTAAACGGATGTATAGATGTTATAATTAAAGGTTGAACATTGAGGAATGCACGATAACGGACTATGGTATTGATAGGAAAAACAAATGCCCGGACGGGATTCGAACCCGGAACTCTGAGTCTGTACAATAGCGTGTTATCCGTTACACCACCAGGCGTATCCAATCCAAACACTTATTTCTCTTACATATGTATTATATTCTCCATTATTACTAGATGTCGCGAGAACTCGGTCTTCACTGCCATCTAGTAGCCGACTATAACAAGTAAGGAAATTAAAGAAATATATATATATACATATTACAATTTTAAGATATTATTAAAATACAGACTAAACAAAATACAATGACGATGTGATCTAATACTAGCTAATACTAACAAAAACATAGAATATAATAAAATTAAAGTGTTATAAAATAAAGTAAGTAGCTTCCTAGATGATTATTTACAGAATGCTCTATATAGTTGTTATGCAGTTAATGTTTTCATTGTGTCGAACTTAAGACATCAGTTAATTTGGATTTAAATAATTATAGCGATTGACAGTCCCTGACATATATTCCAAAGAATGCTATAGATTCATTAAAAATTGATTACCTGATAAATGAAGGTAAATTTATGTCATATATAACATTGTCGGTCGCTTCTTGGCTCTAGTCCCTAGGGCCGAGGATTCAAACCCGGCCGTGGTCATTGGATTTTTTAGAATGGAAAATTCTAAGGCGCAAATCATCCGAGAGGGACTTTAAGCCGTGGGTCCGAATCTGAAGATTTTCAGGCTCGCAAAATATCCTTAAGTCTAAATAAAAAAAAGCCCACTAAGCAGACTTGTGAATGGAGAAGACTACATAACAGTGAACAACGTGGTCTTTATAGGAAGCCAGATATAATAAGAACAGTTAAGTCTCGTAGACTGCGATGGGCAGGACATGCGGCACGAATGGCGGAATGAAAGACGTGCATGGAAACTTCTTGTAGAAAACCAGAGAGAAAACGAGTAGTTGATAGACGAAGAATGAGGTGGGAGAATAATATTAACTATGATTTGAAGGAAGTATATTATACAGGGAATTATTGGAAAACATTAACTCGGAACAGGGATGTGTGGAGAGCTTATGTCCGCGCGGCTATGAACCTACGGGTTCCATAGTGCCAGTGAGTTAGTTATTTAGTTACAATAAAAATAAATATTACACAGTGTGTCTACAATATAATTATTATTTACAAATTATTTTTAATTTAATCTAGATTTAAAAATGGAATATAAAATGTGCAAGATAGAAAAAAAAAAGTGAGAAAACATAATGAATGACATAGAATACGTATAACTCTAGAGAAAAAATGTATTATTTGAAAACAGGTAACTGTATAAGCGTGGCTTAAAAGTATCAAGTGTGCGGCAACCCCTTGAATCTTGAAGAAGGAAATTCCAGGAGCGGGCAGAGGCTACTATGAAAGAAGTAGAATAAGAGGAAGTGCTATGAAGAGGGATTGTTAGCAGACTATTATCATGGGACCTAGTGCCAATATTGTAGTAAGAAAATAACTTCTCAAATCTGGACGCCAGATAACTAGGAGTGCAGGACTTAAAGTAAAGTAAAATGATCTCATTACAGGTCTCTGGAGGCCCTTGGGGTAGTGGGAGGTTAAAGCTCCCACTTTTCCTGGACAATCGGCACTTGATATCAGCCAGGTTGTCAGCCCTGCGTGACGGCCGCCTTTACCCCCAGAAGAAGTGTCTGGTAGTTATTTCAGTTAGAGGCTGAGTCAACCCCAGTGTCATAGTGCCGCCAGAGGGTTTGGGTCAGTTTAAAAATCCTGACCCCACCGGGACTGTAGGAATTCAGAAGCTTTAAAAGAAGTGAAAGAGAGTGCAAATTTACGTCTGTCAGTAAGACGGAGCCAAGCGAGGTTATTGATCTTTCCAATTTCGCGAGGTTGACTAAAATTCAACTATGCATTCGAGGTCATCCTCAACTCTGAACAGTGATCAGATGTAAACAAGAGCACGTTTCAGACTTGCAGACTTAGTACAGCTACTTTGGTGGAACATAAAAGTTGCGCACTGACTGTTCAGAACAATTGGAGTGGAATATAAATCCACTGTACTAGATACTAAACAACAACAGCAATGTTGCTGTAACAGGATGGTAGGAAAACAATTCTAACTCCCTTTCCTCTTACGTCATGTACAATGGTCGGATCAACCATACACTGATATACGAAGGAATACCGTTTATCTCATAGACCGATAATTTTGTCTCTTCTTGTTGATAAAATTGCTTCTTCCTGTTCGTAATTAGAGATATCCCCGCAAATTAACGTATTTGACTAGAATATCGATTCAACAATATACGATCGATATGGTACAGTAAGAAATGCCAAAAGAAAACAACTTCAAAAATTATAAAAAAAAATATTAGTTCTGTTGCCCTAAAAAATGTATTAAATGTTGTATAATCAATCTGCATATTTGTTCATAGTTATTTCTCATACAATCATCTGTTATTGATATTCCCAAGCCCAAAAAGATTTAACAGTAAATATATGCTTTTTATAACTATACAGCCGACTTAGAAATCGCCCGGAAGTTAGATCGGAATACATAACCTCACATTTGGTAAATATTATACGTTATAATAAGAAGTACCTTCCGAAAGACTCGAACAGAAACTCAGCTCGGGTTTTAAAAAATTATGGCTGTTCCTGTTCTTTTATATGGATCTGAATCTTGGGTGCTTACAAAAAAAATCTCACGTATTCAAGCTACTGAAATGGAAGGATGTACACGCATGGATAGATTAAATAATGAATCAATAAGAAATGAACTGGAGATATTTTCAATACTCGATAAACTAGAAGAGCACAAATACCAATAGAAAGAACATTTTGACACAATGGACAATGCAAGAATACCCAAATCGATCAACATCTACAAACCACATGGAAAAATATAATTGGGATGCCAAGGAAACGATGGACCTGAGACCGGAACAGGTCGCATTGACCTAATCCTGGAAACGAAGAAGAAGAAGAAGAAGATTAAACATTATAATTATTTTTAATGAATCAATAAGAAATGAACTGGAGATATTTTCAATACTCGATAAACTATAAGAGCACAAATACCAATAGAAAGAACATTTAGACACAATGGACAATGCAAGAATACCCAAATCGATCAACATCTACAAACCACATGGAAAAATATAATTGGGACGCCAAGGAAACGATGGACCTGAGACCGGAACAGGTCGCATTGACCTAATCCTGGAAACGAAGAAGAAGAAGAAGAAGAAGAAGAAGATTAAACATTATAATTATTTTTAGCTTCTGCTGTGTATTATTCGAGAAATAGTTACCCCAAATCCAACGCGAGGTTGAGTTTTTTATTAGATAAAACCGCTCGCGAATTTGTCGCTCGTAATTTTTTCAGGACTATTTATATTTAACTCATGCCTCAAATGGGAGTCAATGACCAATCACAATTCAATGATTTTTTATTTACAACCAATCAGAGTCGTGTTTCACGAAATATTTATCAGTGTTATAATTACCACATTAAAGAAAGCTCCTCCTTTTTAATATTCTGAACAGTTCTGACCATTATTTTGCAGTGACTGAGCCCGTGAGAAATACGGCTACCGGATTGTATATATAGTGCATGAATGTCAACACATGCCGCATGCGGGAGTTAATATAAAAACATTTGTAGCAATTGATTATACCACAAAAAAAAAAAGAAACCACTATTTGCACTTTCTTAAATGTATTTTTTCCCAGGAAATAACAATCCAGAAAAATATAATTGTCATATTTACATCATACGCCATCAGAAATTAATTAATATACAGTTTGATGTTTCATAAATTTCTCCATTAGAGAGCATTCTTACAATATTGCGTTCCTTTGGCAATAAATAGTATGATCTGGTTGCAGTGATGAACAAAAGAAGCAAATGAAGCGAAACATTCGTTTCTCATTTGTTTTGAAACATCACCATTTACATTGATATGTAAATATTTAAAAATAACTATAGCTAATAACTATATTTAAATAATGATTTGTGAGTAAACAGCTTAATTTTATTCGTTAAATAGTCCTAACAAATGCCACTCTTGATTTCCAAATTCTCTAGATAAATTCACCCCTCACTTCGTGAGTCGTGAATTTATCGATATTTTGGAAATCACTCGTGGCATTACTTATGAAAACACAACATGCTGTTAGATTACTGTTGATAATGGACATGAACGCCTCCCAAGGTTACAACTAAATCACGTGGTCACGATAAATCCCAGTTCAACGTGTCTGGAAGGGCTCATGCGTGGCATGACTGCATTTTGTTCGTTGTCAAGCTGTAGGTAAGTATTTTAATATGCACATAGCCTTTATTTGAAAAACTACCCCCTCCTTTTCTCCCTATACATGTCTACAATAACGTCAGATCTAATACATTTTAATGTTCCGATACTATTGCAGGCTTTATTGTTACAATTCCGTGTGTATTTTGTAAACAGGACAGTTAGATTCGCAGGAGTGTGTACTTAACTTGGCCACTCCTGGAGACGTTTTCATTAAGAGTTCTACATCAGCATTTGTGCGTGAAAAGAAGTCATTGCGACCTCTGACATTTTCATGAAACTAGCCAGTAAAATGTTCTCAGCACGAAGTTGTCTAAAATTACGATGAAGCTAGGGTGGGGTTTATACATAAAATTTTATGAGATTTGTGTGTATGCAGCGCAAGTCATATATATACACAAGGTGACGTAAAAATGGATTTTCAATGAAAGGGGGCTTTATTAGAAGGCATTGAGAAGCTGAAGAGAAATCTGGATTTTATAAATCGTTTTAGGAAATATGTTCGTAATTTAAATTCCATTCGTTGTTTATAATTGGTCCACCGCTGTGGTCTCGAGGTAGCGTGCTGCCTTGTCACGCAGCGGGCCCGGGTTCGATCCCCGGTCGGGGCAGTTTTTCTGGGTGAGGTTTTTATCGGGGTTTTTCCTCACCTGTAAGACAAATGTCAGGAAAACTTTAAGGCCCAAACGGTCCCCGAAATCATATGGCCATCATCATCATTATCATCCTTACCATTATCATCATCACCATCATCCTTCACCGGTGTGGAAAGCAACGAGAAGCTACCACACCTACACACTTCCCTAGTAAAGCTGCAAGCATAGCATGAAAATGCTTATGGATGGATGTTTATAATTGGTCCACCGCTGTGGTCTCGACGTAGCGTGCTGCTTGGTCACATAGTGGGCCAGGTTCGATTCCCGGTCGGGACAGGATCCTGGGTCAGTATTTTTCCTGGGGTTTTCATAACCTGTTAGACAAATGTCAGGAAACTTAGGGCCCAACATTGCCCGAAAATCATCCTGCCATCATCATCATCATCACCATCTTACACCGGTGTGGAAAGCAACGGAAGCTACCATACCTATAATTCCCTAGTGAAGCTGCAAAGCATAGCATGAAAATACTATGATTGTAGTGAAAGACCTGCACTCGGGCAGAATTACTAGGGATGGATGGATTTATAATTGAAGAATACATGGAAAATACGAACCATTCAGTATACAAATAAAGTATGATCCTAGCATAGAAAGTTTGAATAAATTAAATAAATGATAATGTAAAGAATGGGATGGCTGATAATACTTACTCACTAGCACTATCAAACCCTTAGGTTCATGGCCGCGCGGACATAAGCTCTCCATACATCCCAATCCTGAGCTAATGCGTTCCAATCATTTCCTGTATAATCTACTTCCCTCAAATCATAGTTAATGTTATTTTCCCACCTCATTCTTGGTCTACGAACTGGGCGTTTTCCCCCTGGTTTTCCTACAAGAAGCTTCCATGCACGTCTTTCATTCCTTTGGCATGAGCTCCCTGAAGTAGTCCCCGCCCGGAGAACCGAATGGGGGACTATTTGACCTCCGGAAAATTTTATCCCATTTGAACCCATGTCCGCATTTTCTGACGGTTGTATTTTTACGGTGAAAGATCGTCACACTTTCGACCAAGGTACTTTTTTTCGTCTGGCTTATCACCTTCGACCAGTCCGGCATGGGTAACCCTATCGGCAGCAATGCTATGGCCGGCATAGCTCTCGGGATCATTTAAGCACGCAAGCCACTCCTCCACGACAAGGTAAAGATACCATGGAGGGGGGATGGCTGATATAATATGAATTAAATTTTCTGTGGTTCAAGAAATTACTCCTATTTTTGTTGTAGCACGATTTAACATTTATATTACTACTAACTATCTAACCCGTAGGTTAACTACCGCGCTGATTCGAACTCTCCACACATCCCTTTCGTGTTATATTTTCCATTCATCCCCTGTATGGTCTTCCGATTGAGGGTCTTTCCACTTTTTCAGCGGTTGCCCTTTTACCAGCCGGCTGCTGGCCCTTCACATCCACATGTGTCAACCACAGAGGTAGATGATCAACAGCCAGTGTAGGGGTGACATGTGGTTAGCATGTCGAGTCCCCCAGCCGTTATAGCTGGTTCCTCAACCTGGAGCCGCTACTTATTGTAGCTACCCAATTGCCTCACGATGCTGGGTGGGCACCGGTCCCATACTGGCTGAAATACCATGAGAAAATTTCTTCCCCCATGGAGACTCGAACCTGCGCAAGTCCCGTAGCTCTGCGCCAAGGCTTCCTACCTTAACCGCTCGGCTACGGCGCGGGACCCCTGTATGATCTACTTCCCTCAAATCATGGTTAGTACAGTGAGTTTATTGTACAACTTGGCCAGCGGTAGCGCGTGCAGGCGAGGTCAGCACTTACTCCCGGCAAATCGCGTATATTCCACCAAACTCAAATCACATTAACAATTCTTTAGAATAAAATTTTTAGAATAAAAACATACGAATCGTACATGTATATTCTTTGCTGTAATGTATACGTAGACATTTTGAAGACACTGCAAGCAAAACTGAACATTTCTTAATGTTATTCACATGTGAACTGGCCTAGAACACAAGTCAGATAGCCGCACGAGTGAAGACAGATGTGGGATGTGGGCGTCACGGAAATGAGAGGGGAAATGCAGTGAAGGTTACATGGGCCTCGCCTGCACGCGCTACCGCCGGCCAAGCCGTACAGTAAACTCACTGTATTATTCCATTTATAGCTACCTACTGGGCGTTTCCCTATGGTTTTTCTACATGGGGTTTTCATGTCCTTCTTTCAATCACGCAAAACATGTTCTGCCCATGGCAGAATACGATAATTAATTATTTTATTACGTCTGGTCTCCCGTGATGACCATGTAGATCACTGTTGAGAAGACTGTATCTCTTTGGTAAAAAAAAATCCTAAGATATTTATTCACAAATACTCCTAAACTTTTGTCATCTTATAATGTAAGAGTACACATTTCGCATCCATATAACGTAACTGGGAGAATAACAATTTTATATATTTTTTTATTTAAAGTTTTTTTTTTATTTTAAACTCAGTGATATGCAGTAAAAATATTGTAAATAAAACCATGACATTAATAAAATTAAATTATGTACAAAGTGTTATGTTACATGGTACATTAACCACGGTTTGAGATATGTTGATAATGCAGGGGTGACTGGAAAAATTAACTCAGAAGAGAATTGTATGGATAACTTATGTCCGCCATGAGCCTATGGGTTCAATAGTGCCAGTGGGTTAGTTATATTAATAATGATGACAATTTGCCTTAAATAATTAATACAACCATCACTTTCCATAAATATTGCTTTTCTGAAATTGGGTAAAGGTTGGTAAGTTCGATAAACTGATTATTTCGAAATAAAATTTCAATTTTTCTAAAGAAATAACTATAAGTTGTGTGAGTTGAGTTTTTATCCACATATAAAAGGTACCAGTAACTAACCCTTATTCCTGAACACATGGAATAAATGATAATCAATAAAGTATTATAATTTTTCTTTTGTTTTTAAAATGTACCACTGTCCCTAGTTGCATTAATGTATTTTAGATACTTGTTAATATCCGTAAGTTTGTAGGATAATCACATGACTATTTGACTATGTGTACTCCCTATTTTATTTAGGATACTCATTTTTAATTATAACACGTTTGTCCATAAATTATAAAACAGTGGAATTGGAAATGTAAAAAAATTGTTTTGAAATTTCAATTAATTGCTACTTGCACTGTAAATATGCTTACTTTATAGTACTGCATTAATTGATAGTTAAATTACTGCACTGATACTTAAATAATATATTAAAGCTAAATTAGTACAAAAATTCACAAGAATAAAATATATAATACTTCAGCATTACCCTCCCTTTTATTGGGAAGTCAGATTAGGACATTAAGAAAAAGAGACAGGAGCAGAATCAAAGGAATGGAAATTAAATTTCTCAGAAGGATAGCAGGATACGCTCTTTTAGATCGGAAAAAGGAATGAAGAAATATTAGAACAATTAGAAGTATAATCAGAAGAAGAAAAACTCAACAGATATAAATTAAGAATCGATAATTCAATAATCCGAAAAATGATGCAATATAAACCCAAAGGACATCAACGAACAGGAAAATCTCTTAAAAGACTGCCAGATGAGGCCGAAAAAGGTTTACAGTCAGATGAGGCCGAAACAGGTTTACAGTCAGATGAGGCCGAAACAGGTTTACAGTCAGATGAGGCCGAAACAGGTTTACAGTCAGATGAGGCCGAAACAGGTTTACAGTCAGATGAGGCCGAAACAGGTTTACAGTCAGATGAGGCCGAAACAGGTTTACAAAGCCTAATATGTGACGGATGATGATGATAACTGCATGAAGATGTAATCATACATTTTGGAACTGAAGAAATAAGAAGTGAATTACAAATATCAACCTGCAGGAAGAAGAAGACTAGGACGTACACTCAAAATACTTTTGGATGGTGTTTCTCTTGAGGCTGAAACAGGTCAACAAATGGCCTAAATTCGTGAATGTACTATGATAATGATCATGATTCTATAAGTGATAGAATTCAACAACATCGTGTCGGCAGGGAACAGCATGTTCAGATAATGGAAGAAACAAGATTGCCCAAGATAGCATATCATTATAAACCAAAGGATTAAGGGGTGTAGGAAGACCTAGGTAGGTGGACTGAAGATAAATTATATAAAAACAGAATATATGGTAATCGGAGGAAATTCAGAAGACCTACAAATAAATAATATGATAATTAAACGTGTTGAAGAATTCAAATATCTTGGATCTATACTAGATAAATATGGTACTTGTGAAAAATATATTATTAACAGAGTAAATTGTGCAAGGAAGGCGATTAGATCCCTGAATGGTATTTTATGGAATAGAAATTTGACCAGAAAAACAAAAAAACGAAACAAAAATATATTATACAGACAATAATAGAAAGTATACTTACATATGGATCAGAAAGCTGGACAATAAATGAAAGGATGCAGAAAATAATCTGGCGACAGAAATAGATGGATTACGGATAAGTATGAGAATATCCAGGCTACAACATATTCGAAATACATATATCAGACAAGAAATGGATGCACAAGAAACTGTTATCGAAAGGATAACAAAGAGAGCTTTACAGTGGCATGGACATGTACAACGGATGTCGGAAGACCAGTGGCCTAAATAGGCGTTTGACTGGGTGGTACCAGGCAGAAGGAAGAGGGGGAGAAGTAGAAGAACATGGTATGAGGGAATATATGATGTCATGATGAAGAGGGTATGGAAGAAGGACAATGGGAAGATATGAATCTCTGGAAAGCAAGGATCAAGGGCAAACTGCTGTAAAGTGGAAAGCCTGTATTAAGTAAGTAAGTAAGTAAGGAAAACCTATTCATTGAATAATGGAAATGGACAGCTAATGACAAATGAGGGAAATTTTGAGGAAGTGGCTGAATTCAAATACCTAGGAACAATAATCACAAATAGGAATGAGATGCACAAAGAAATTAAACATAGGCTCAATTCTGGAAATGCATGCTATTATGTATTGCAGAGATTTTTAATGTCCCAACTCCTTTCAAAAAACGTTAAACTGAAAAAATATAAAACTATTATTCTACCAGTTATATTACATGGGTGCGAAACATGGACTCTTACTTTAAGAGAGGAAAGGAGATTACAAGTATTTGAGAATAAAGTACTTACGAAAATTTTTGGACCAAAGAGAGATGAACAGACAGATGAATGGAGAAGACTTCATAACAATGAACTACACGGTCTTTATAGGAAGACAGATATAATAAGAACAGTTAAGTCTCGTAGACTGCGATGGGCAGGACATGTTGCACGTATGGGGAATGAAAGACTTGCATGGAAGCTTCTTGTAGGAAAGCCAGAGGGTAAACGCCCAGTTGGTAGACCAAGAATGAGATGGGAGAATAACATGAACTATGATTTGAGGGAAGTAGAGTATACAGGGAATGATTTGGAAAGCATTAGCTCAGGATAGGGATGTATGGAGAGCTTATGTCTGTGCGGCCATGAACCTACGGGTTCGATAGTGCCAGTAAGTAAGTAAGTAAGGAAGGAAGACCTAGGAAGAGATGGAAAGAAACAGGCGAATCGCCTAAACCTTGGAGTGAAGAAGAAGAATTTTGGAACAAGTACATATAATTAAGAGCTGTGTACTGTTTCAGTCGTATTGGGATGTAAACAAAGAGTAGTATAAAATAAAAGAAAGAATTAACTACGCTCTTTGCTATTAATTTATTATCTGTAATTAACTATAGTAATTTAATTTTGTGTTTATTACGTAGTTATTTCTGCTATTTTCAATGTGCCTTT
This sequence comes from Diploptera punctata, assembly GCA_030220185.1. NCBI lineage: Eukaryota > Metazoa > Arthropoda > Insecta > Blattodea > Blaberidae > Diploptera > Diploptera punctata. Next base: position 253,753 of record JASPKZ010009821.1, read on the forward strand.
CCATTTAATTATCTATTCACTCATTTTATCAAGTGTAATTGAGTACTCTATTATTTGTGTTTGACTTAATTGGATTTATAGAAAATAATAAATTAATTATAGTTTACTCTGTGTATAGTAATTACATAGTTTATATTCTCTATTCATTACGAAGTAAACATCAATAAAACTAAACATATGTTCACACAAAGAAATGCATTATATAATATAAATGGAAACTAATGACAAATGAGGGAAATTTTGAAGAAGTAGTTGAATTCAAATATCTAGGAACAATAATTACAAATAGGAATGAGATTACTTACTTACTCACTGGCACTATCGAACCCGTAGGTCCATGGCCGCACGGACATAAGCTCTCCATACATCCCTATTCTGAGCAAATGCTTTCCAATCATTGCCTGTATAATCTACTTCCCTCAAATCACAGTTAATGTTGTTCTCCCACCTCATTCTTGGTCTACCTAAAATAACTGTAAGGAATAAACCTTGTAAGGGCGTTTTCCCTCTGGCTTTCCTACAAGAAGCCTCCATGCACGTCTTTCATTCCCCATACGCGCAACATGTTCTGCCCAAAGCAGTCTACGAGACTTAACTGTTATTATATCTGGCTTCCTATAAAGACCATGTAGTTCGTTGTTATGTAGTCTTCTCCATTCACCTGTCTGTTCAGAGATGCACAAAGAAATTAAATATAGGCTCAATTCTGGAAATGCATGCTTTCCATGCATTGCAGGGACTCTTATCAACTCCTTTCAAAAAACGTTAAACTGAAAATACATAGAACTGTTATTCTCCCAGTTATATTATGTGGATGAAACGTGGACTCTTACTTTAAGGGAAGAAAGAAGATTACAAATAATTTAAGAATAAAGTCCTTAGAAAAAATGTTGGGCCAAAAAGAGATGAACAGACAGCTGAATGGAGAAAACTTCATAATAGAAGAGCTATTCGATTCAGTGTTTCCACTCCTACCTTACTGGCTGCCAACAATTTGTTGCAGGTGATCGTTTTTCTTCATGGAGGTCAGTGGAGTGCGGAGTGCCACAAGGATCAGTACCACCTCCAATTTTATTTTCTATATTCATCAACGACATAAGTGACTGCATTGAATATTGCAAATATCATATCTATGCTGATGACTTACATCTTTATATACATACTAGACCGGAACTCATTAGCGATACAATTAAACAATTTAATGGAGACCTTGTCTCCATAGCAACGTGGACAAAACAAACAGGCTTTATTATAAATCCTGAGAAGTCACAAGCAATTGTCATCGGCCATCAAAGTCTATTAAACAAAATTGATTATTCATCGACAATTTCTGTAAATATAAATCAAGCTAAAATTGTTTAAAGCTTCCGTGAAAAAGCTTGGTATATATTTCGACCAGAATCTTAATTGGCAGGTTCATTTAAAAGAGACTTCTAAAAAAATATTGAATCTTCCATTCCCTAAAACGTTTGAAAAATTTCCTTCCTTCTTCATTGAAAAAAGTACTTGTCTCAACTTTGATTATGCCGCATTTCGATTATTGTGACTTACTCTTCACTGACATGAATATTATAGTCTAAGATCCGGCTGCAAGATTACTACGTTCATCGAGTGTATGAACAATTTTATTTTCATAAAATTGTGAATGACTGAATAGATTTTTGCCGAGTTGCCTATTAAAATTCGGCCGCCAGTATGTTTAATTAAAATGTTAATTAATTTATTCGAAATAATTTGATTTGTTATTAAAATAAATTATAATCCAGTTCGCAGAAATCGATGTAAAGAGCTTGAAAAGTTTTGGTTGCCTTTGCAAACTTGGCCGTAAACCTCCTCCCGACTACAGCAGGCTGTGACACCAAACAGTAATAAAATGGCGGTAAATATGTATTTATTGTTTTATATTGTTTCAAATAAAGTTCAGTTAATTTAAAGTGCTGTGATTTGTTTCGTATAATGTATATTAACACTACCTTTTGTACATATTTTTGCATATACATTGTAAGTAGTATACATAAAGAGCAGTGGTTTTACTTCCCGCTGCGAGGCTGTAGCACGGAAGCGGTAAGTTTCCAGACATGGTTTCCAATTCTAAATATTATCAACTCAGTCCCCTCTACAAGTCCTAGAAGTTTGTAAGGTGAATATTAGAGCACCCTGTATAATGTATTTCTATATTTAGTATTATGTCGGTTGCGGTGGACTAGTTGTTATGCTCCTTGCCTCTGGTCCCAAGGGTTGCGGGTTCAAACCCGGCCGGGGTCGATGGATTTTTTAGGACGGAAAAATCCAAGGAGCAAGCCCTCCGGGAGGGACTTTAAGCTGTGGGTCCCGAGTCTGAAGATTTTCAGGCTCGTAAAAAATCCTTAAGCCTGAATGAAAAGGCCTCTAAGCAAGTTTCCTAGATGTCAGTAAGAGGCGGAACGCTGACCAGGTACCACTCAAAATGACATCTATACGAAAAGAAGTGTAACTAAATTAGTAGAGTTCAAATTCTTCCCTGTAGGGGGAGAGCGCCTAAATCTGTGTAAAGGGAAAACATAGGCTTACAATACAATACAATATTTATTATTATTACTTCTACATATTAATAATAAATAGTAATAGAAATTCAATTATTTAATATTCATTTAAATGGATTAGTGTCACAGGAGGACACTACAACTCAGTTGTAAACTTTTTTCTCCCCCCCCCCCCACCTCCCAAGTCCCCTCCATCCACCAAAACACTGAAGCTTATGGCATGTCAACATGTTCTAATGGATGTGCGGCAAGTGTGTGGGATTCCCTGCACGGCAGGTGCAGCACCAATATATTATATTATGATAATGCCAGCTGTTGTAATAGATGGCATATTGCTGGTCATACATCTTTCTCATAACAGCAGTTAATAAGTCAATATCATACGATTAACTAACGAACTAACTGACTGGCACTATCGAACCCATAGGTTCGTGGTCGCGCGGATATAAGCTCTCCATACATCCTTATCCTGAGCCAATGTTTTCCAATTATTCCCTGTATAATCTAGTTCTCTCAGAAATGTTGAAGAAGTAACCGAATTCAAATACCTAGGAACAATAATCACAAATAGGAATGAGATGCACAAAGAAATTAAACATAGGCTCAATTCTGGAAATGCATGCTATTAAGCATTGCAGAGACTCTTGACGTCCCAACTCCATTCAAAAAACGTTAAACTGAAAATATATAAAACTATTATTCTACCAGTTATATTATATGGATGTGGAACATGGACTCTTACTTTAAGGGAGGAAAGGAGATTACGAATATTTCAGAATAAATTTCTTAGAAAAAAATTTGGACCAAAGAGAGATGGACAGGTGAATGGAGAAGACTACATAACAGTGAATTGCATGGTATTTGTAGTAAATCAGATGTAATAAGAGCAGTTAAGTCTCGTAGACTGCGATGGGCAGAACATGTTGCACGAATGGGGAATGAAAGAGGTGCATGGAAGCTTCTTGAATGAAACCCAGAGTTAAAACGGCCTGTTGGAAGACCAAGAATGAAGCGGTAGAATAACATTAATCGTGATTTGAGGTAAGGAGATTATACGAGGGATGATTGGAAAGCATTAGCTCAAGATAGGGATGTGTAGAGAGCTTATGTCCGTGCGGCCATGAACCTACGGGTTCGATAGAGCCCGTGTGAGTTAGTTACAATCTAGTTCTCTCAAATAATTGTTAATATTATTCTCCTCCTTCATTCTTGGTCTAAAAACAGGTTCGTTTATGGTATATTGTTGGGATGGAGTGGCTTCCGTCCTTAAATGATCCCGGCAGTAGCATTGCTGCCGAAAGGGTTACCCATGCCGGACAGGTCGAAGGCGATAAGCCAGACGAAAAAAGGGCCTTACTGGAAAGAGTGACGATCTTTCACAGTAAAAATACAACCGTCAAGAAACGCGGACATGGGTTACACTGGGGTAATTTTTTCCGGTTCCTCGGACTGGGTCTACTTGAGGGAACCCATGCCAAAAACTCAAATACAGGGACATGTTCCTATGAACATGGAATGATAGGACATTATTAGGGCTGAAAAAAAGTATTGGTTATAGGTTAGGCTGCATCGTACTTAGACCGCTATGTTTACAAACTGCACGTTGACACTCACTACTCAGGAGAGACTTCTAGTACAGTCCGCTTTGTGTAGGAATGGACTCATCTCTTTGCACAATTTTTGTTTCGGCATTCTGATACAACCACATGTCACGTAAACAGGATTATTACTGAGGAAAGTCGAACACACACTCTCTTCACGCACTTCAAATCAAATAGAAACAAAAAACATGTTTTGTCTAAACTTTACAACCTGTGACGCGACTTTTTAAATTCGTCCACAAACTCCTGTCAAATTTTATTCTTAGAGTTGCACTTTTCTAATTATTACCCACCATTTAAAATGATCATTACATTTTTTCTAACGATTATTTCAATATATTTTCCTATGATATTTAACTACAGACGTAACATGTAGACGTAGCAGCCATATTGATTTTAACGAATATTCTATGCAACAACAAGACGTGTTCCAGTGTAACCAACATAGAGTATGTATTAATTAACTGTATACATATACCTCAGAATTCAATACATACTATTTTTTTAGGTGTTGTATTCTTTCATAGGTTAGAGTGCTTAAATTGCGATAGGTTAGCTTTTAGATTGGTCTTTCACAGGTTAGAGTACTTAAATTGCGTTATGTTAGCTTATAGGTTCGTTAAATACCGTGTACATGTTGGTTGCATCCCGTGATTCCATATTGTAAACCTCATTGCGTTTGTTCACGCATGCGCATGTGTATGATTTGAACTTAGAAAAATGTTTCGCGTCACATATTGTAAAGTATTTCCCTATATTTTTCGGTAATTTCAATAATACTATGAATGCAGTCCTTTTTTATGACTTTCGAAACTCGGTTTATTATCGCCCGACATAAAATTGTAGATTTGTAATTCAAAATATTTTTTCCGCGACAGTGCGTTTTGTCAGACTTATAGCAATGGCAACCATGACTGGAATTCAACTTCCTACATTTCGAAGTTGCTAACCTAAATAACTATACTATAATATAACATATTACAAACTTCGTGCGGGAAGTAAAACCACTGCCCTTTATGTATACCATGTGCAATGTATATACAAAAATATATTCAAAAGGTAGTGTTAATATACATTATACAAAACAAATCACTACATTTTAAATGAGCCTAACTTTATTTGAAACAATATAAAACAATAAATACGTACTTGCCGCCATTTTATAACTGATTGGTCTTACGGCCTGCTGTAGTCCCAACTAATAAAAATTACCCACACTTAACATTAGTCAGTTGTTTATAATGAACACAAATATTTCCAACAAAGATGTTATTAATTTACTATTACTTATTGTTTTGAAAATAACATCGCGCAAAAAATGTACAATGCACGTTTGTGAAGTGTTTTACAGAATCTCGTAAATTAAAAACCTCGCATCGCTCGGTTTTTAAACATTTTCCTCGATTCTGTAAAAATCACTTCCCAACCTCGCATCGTAAAATGCTATTGTTTCCTCATTGTGAATTGATTTTAATCAACAGTTAGTCAACCGGAAGTAATATAATTTGCTTATCACGTTCTCTAGTCTAATAAAGCAACCGCACTGCTGGTTACAACAGAAACTTCCTCTTCGTTAAAGAGCAACCGCATTGAACTGGGACCTCGTGGTTTAAAACCCTTCTTAGATTCAAAATTGCTTTCAGGTATAATGAAAAATTGCGTAAGTTCTATAAATAATCTTATGAAAGTACTTCTAGCAACTTTGGTTAATTTATAGATGTTAAAACTGAATAATTTCTAAGCATTTCCCAAAATAAATCTCCCTCCAATCCTCTGATGATCATAGCCGCTTGCACACCTTCTATCCAGGTTTTCTTTGATCTTCCTTTCTTCCTGCTTTCCATTATGATCCATTCCATAATACGTGTAGGCAATCTTTGTTCTGGCATTCTTTTGACATGGCCATACCAGTGTATGCTTTTCTTCTCTATAATGTCTCTTGTACATCCATAATTTTCCTTATTTATATATTTCATATTCTATCCATTCTAGATTTTCCAGCTAATCTTCTTAAAACATCAATTTCTGTACTTAAAATTATTTTCATTTCCCTGGTAGGAGTGTGGAGTTTCCAGTCTGCCATTGGGCGCCTCCCCAGGTGGCGGATAGAAGAATGCTCACCAGATATGGCGGTACAGGGAAAATAAAATACCGAGGGGGAACCAAAACTAACGCTGCTTTCTTGCAGTAAGATACTGGACTATCAAAGGCTAGAGGAAAAAAGCCTTGAATAAAAATTACCCGTCTCCCAAGTTGACGGTTGATGCAACGGGCCAGCTCCTCGTTCATCAAAAAAGAAAAAAATGCTAAAAATTCCAACGTTATGCCTCGGAAATACACCGCAAGAATAGGCTATTAAAATTACAATACTCGTATTATGGCTTAGCCTTTCACGTCCAGAGTTTGTATAATGATCTCAAAGACGCAGTCTCTGGTGAAACGTTGGAGAATTACAAGCCTTAAGACCACGGCCAACAGCTCGGAAATCTTCTATATCATCTTACTATTCGTATTGATTACTTGTTTACTAACCTTAAAGGCTGGGAAAAATAGAGAAGGCAAAAGTAGGGAGAAGATAGAAAGACATACTCTTAGCTTGGGATTGCAGTGGAACCCGTTCACTGAGAACGAGAAGCGCTGACAAAGGACTCGCTTTCCACCGAGTTGCGTAGAGAATGTCATAGATCGCACTGTATGATAACTAACTATCTCACTGGCACTATCGAACCCGTAAGTTCATGGCCGCGCGGACATAAGCTCTCCATATATTCCTATCCTGAACCAAAGTTTTCCAATCATCCCCTGTATAATCTTCTTCCCTCAAATCATAGTTAATGCTATTCTCCCATCTCTTTCTTGGTCTACCAACTGGGCGTTTTCCCTCTGGTTTTCCTACAAGAAGTTTCCATGCACGTCTTGCATTCCTCATTCGTGCCACATGTCCTGCACATCACAGTCTACGAGACTTAACAATTATCATTATAATTATCTTGCTTACAGATGTCAAATGGTCCCCCAACACAATAAAATTTCTCTCCGGACATGTGAAGTGCCGGGAGAGTTGGAGTAGACCTACGTAAAGTCAGATAAATAGATAGAGAGATCTGTGGATATCACTTAATTGGTTACTGTTAGCATTATTACATAACGACGCTCTTTTAAATATCGCATAATTAACGTAACAATTAGTTGGCTCCGTGGCGCAAGCGGTTAGACGCTCGCCTCTCACTGCTGGGATCCCTAGATCGAGTCTCGGTCACTCCATGTGAGTTTCGTGTTGGACCAAACGGAGCTTGGGAAGATTTTCTTGGGGTTTTCTTCCGATTTCCCCTGCCACAATTTCATTTCTCCATCCTCATCTCATCCAGTTCGTTCATCTGCCCCTGTGATGGTGCGTCAGGCGTGGTCGGTCGGTTCTCTTGTCATTCACAGACATCTGTATAAGAAGCCTCATCTCATCTCATCCCTCGAACCTGCATTGGACACGAGTTGAGGATATTAATTTTATTTAACGTCACAGTTCAAATTTAGGCGTGAAATGGCAGACAAATTTTGCAAAGACGCCTCTATTTCCAGGCTTGAGGTTCTTTTACTGCTGTAAAGTCTTTGTCATGTGATTCACGGCTTCACTTCCCTTCTAAAGGAAACCAAATTCAGGATATATTTTTTTTAAAACCCTTCTACCTAGGCCGGGTTTGAATCCGGGAAACACAGGTGAGCATTGCATCTCAAGTCCATCAGGACCTGTATGACATTATTATTCAAGATGTAATGCATATAAATAGAAACGTTTACGCCATGCTACAGAGATTATCATTTTTGGAAAAACATGTGCACTTTTAACACGCTTTATATTAGCTTGACCTGTATCTATCTATGTAACGGAATCTTTCAACACGAATTTCACCCACTTAAAACGTTGGATCGACTTGAAACTTTGTATACTTGTAAAGGACCAATGACAATACAATCATTTCATAATTTATTTCTAAGATCCTGGCCAGGATCAACAGGACATCAAAAAAATAAAGACCGATATAATAGGTTGCGGACGTATCGACTTTTTAGTCCATCGTTGTAAGGAATTAATATTATATCCTCTGGCAGCCCAGTTGGTAGAGCGGTGGACAGTAGTGGCATATAATTTCAGTAATCCATAGATCGCTGGTTGAAATCCGGCCCGGAGGATTTTTTAGAAGAGTATTACTTTTAGCTCATACTACAATAGTGTCGAATTTAAAGATAGTTACATTTTTATCTTTTTCTGTAAAATATTAATGACAATTGGTTTAAAAAAACTATAACAACACGCTTTATTAGAAAACCAAACTAAAAATTAAAATTAATAATAGTTTAAAAAACTAAAACAACACGCTTTATTAGAAAATCGAATAACAAAATGAAAAATAATTTTAATTTCGAACACGCTTGGGATAAAATTAAAGTGGTCAACAAAAAAAAAATCATCTCCAACACATCTAGAATAAATCTAGACTTATCTACAAAAAATAATTTTACCATCAAAACGTGGGGTGCTTTATATGATTTTTACGTTTACTTCTTAGAGACTTTACTTTTACCAATATCTGTTTATTATCAAATATATTAATTGATATAGAGCACCCCACGCTTTTGATGGTAAAATTATTTTTTTTGTAGATAACTCTAGTTTTATACTAGATGTGTTGGATATGATTTTTTTTGTTGACCACTTTAATTTTATCCCATGTGTGTTGGAAATTAAAATTATTTTTCATTTTTTAGTTCGGTTTTCTAATAAAGCTTGTTGTTTTAGTTTTTTTAAACTACCATTTTTTAAATCTAAAAATGTATTCACTTTAATTTTTACCTCGGTTTAAAAAAACAAGAGACTTTACTTTTACCAATATCTGTTTATTATCAAATATATTAATTGATATAGAGCACCCCACGCTTTTGATGGTAAAATTATTTTTTTGTAGATAACTCTAGTTTTATACTAGATGTGTTGGATATGATTTTTTTTGTTGACCACTTTAATTTTATCCCATGTGTGTTGGAAATTAAAATTATTTTTCATTTTTTAGTTCGGTTTTCTAATAAAGCTTGTTGTTTTAGTTTTTTTAAACTACCATTTTTTAAATCTAAAAATGTATTCACTTTAATTTTTACCTCGGTTTAAAAAAACAAATATATCATATTTATGAGTAACAAAATGCTGTTTTAAATTATTAATATGCACAACGTTTCCATTAACTTCATTGAATATACGGAAGCAATTATTGATAGAGAATCAGCGTAGCACGAAACCAGCGTCATGCTGCAATAATTTCAAATATTACAAGTAACCTTGTTGTAACAGTGATCATGTGACTAGTAATTTATTAGTTCAATCAAAATAATATTACCTTCACATAAGCGAAATTGCTTTTCCTTGCAGAATCAGGACAAGTAGATAGTGGCCGTAAACATAAATGTCAAATGAAAACAGTTTTGTACATACGTACATGGTACAAACTACAGTAGCATTTTCCTGATTAACTACATGATGAATAAATTTTACAAAAAAAAACTCCTGGCGCGACAGGCCTAGATGGCCTTTAGCCTACCAGCCGGCGGCTGGCCTCACATCCACATGTGTCAATCACAGAGGTAGATGATCATCAGCCAGTGTTGGGGTGACATGTGGTCAGCATGTCGAGTCCCCCAGCCGTTATAGCTGGTTTTCTCAACCTGGAGCCGCTACTTATTGTAGCTACCCAAATGCCTCACAATGCTGGGTGGGCACCGGTCCCATACTGGCCGAAATACCACGAGAAAATTTCTTCCCCCATGGAGACTCGAACCAGCGCAAGTCCCGTAACTCTGCGCCAAGGCTTCCTGCCCTAACCACTCGGCTACAGCGCGGGACCAAATTTTACAAACAGCCTATATTTAATAGTGTGATTATAAAGTCCCAGTACATTTTGTGGATAACGTAGCGCAAATAAAGCAAAAATTATAAGGTAGTTTCTACTATCAAGTTAGTGTTCAACATAACCTCCATCAATCTCAAAACATGTTTCCCGACGACGTACCGACGCCCGGAAAACATGCACCAACATATCCTCTGTAATCATTTCACTCGCTTGGCGTATGCGTTCTTTCAACACTTGCAGATTAGGAAACTTGGTTCTGTACACCTGTTGCTTGATGAACCCCCAAGCAAAAAAGTCCAGGGGTGCGAGGTCTGGCGAACGAGGTGCCCAGACACGAGGAGATTCCCTTCCAATCCACCTTTTGGGAAACCTGACATTGAGATACCTGCGTATAGGCAGAGCAAAGTGTGGTGGTGCTCCATCTTGTTGCAACACCACTGTATCAATGATACCATCTTGCTGTAACTGTGGCTGTAAGAAAAGTTGCAACATATCAAGATACACGTCTCCCGTGAGGGTTTCCTTTGGAATCAATCTCTAACTTCTTCGTACGACTGGCCTCTTAAACGCGCAGCAACAGTCTCTATCCGCTCTTCAATGGTGAACATATTTTTTGTATCTTTAACAGCTGTAACAGAAATACGATATGTAAGCGATTTCTTTAAAATGTACTGGGACTTTATAATCACACTGTATATAATGCATATACATAATGTAGCAGGCAGCGCCAAAGTCATAAGAAATATTTAAAAAATTAAAATGTTCGACGTTAGGCATAATAGGGCCAAAGTGACGGTTGTACCTTCACTTCAAAACCTTGGGCCCAGCCAAAATAAATGGCGGTATGAGTCATGTGTGTGAATTCTTGGTTGTGGCGAACCAGGAACACTACAGCACGCCTCTTAAAATTGGTCATGTCGATTCTGTCACATTTCGAGAAAACTAACTGTTTTCTTATATATACCAGTTTCAATAATATATTATTATAAATAGTAAAGATAACAAACGCTGTGGCCTCGAGGTAGCGTGCTGCCTTGTCACGCAGCGGGCCCGGGTTTGATTCCCGGTCGGGACAGGCTCTTGGGTGAGGTTTTTTCGGGGTTTTTCTCACCTGTAATACAAATGTCAGGAAGTTTAGGGCCCAACGGTCCCCGAAAATCATCCGGCCGCCATCATCATCATCCTTATCACTAACATCATCATCCTACACCGGTGTGGAAAGCAACGGGAAGCTACCACACCTATAATTCCCTGGTAAAGTTGCAAAACATAGCTTGAAAATGCTATGATTGAAGTAAAAGACGTGCCCTATGGCCGAATTACTATTGATGGTATGTATGGAAAAATTTATATCAATACAACTTGGTAACACTAGAAAAATAAATTAGAAACATAAATATACTCTTGATCTATCAGTAGATATACTCACTTGTAAATGTACTGCAAGTGGTCATGGCCATTTAAATATTCAAGGGCACATATCACCTTATAGTAAATATTTCATCTCATTCAATCCATAAAGTAATGACGGCTAATACAATGAACCAAAAATAATACTATTGCCGTATTAGGTTCTAAAAACTCTGACTTATCTTTACTAATCAAATCTAATGTTGCTTCTAGATCACAAAGATGGACCCAATGTATTTTTTGTTGTACATTATTCCAGTTCTTTGCACGTCTATTGTTTTTGTATTCTGCTTTGTGTTTAGTTGAAAATTCAAGCACGTACGTAGATCCTCGCCTGGGGGAGAAATTGTAACTTGCAAACCTAGTATGAGAGAGAGGGGGAAGGGCTATGTTTCCCTTAGCGGTAGTAATTTTCCTTCTCCATTAATGCAGTATATTGCGAATGGTCACTCTTGTATTAAAAAAATATCACAGAATTGCTGACCTAGCAATACAGAATTTTTATCTCTAATTTTTAAGGTACCAATATAATTGAAGGGCTTAGAGCAATAACATGATAAGCCACATATTGTTCATTCTGAGATATAAGGTTTTTAATGTTTCAAAAAATGTAAATACTAATTGGGGCAGTATTTCTGTAAATACATTGTGTGTCTACATGTTTTAACTCCTCACTGGCGCACTAACAAATTATTTTATTAATATTTCAATATATTTATTTTTTTATATGGAGATATTTCATTATTAACAGAATGTGGCTTATCATGTTACTGCCCTAAGCCCTTCATTTTTTTATTTCCTGATAGAAATTTATGTTTCTCATCAATTTGTTTAGTAAACTGGTATGCATGTTTCCGGGGTTTCCTACAAAATATGTATAATTTACTAAACTTGATGTGCTGATTCCAAAACTTCAATCCGTTTTTTTAGCACGTACCATTTTTTTCATCATCATCATCATGAACAAATTCGTTTTAGGCCATGTGGCCTGTACGGTAAACCTAGCGAAGATGGTCTTGATCTTTCCACCGATGTTTTGGTCTTCCTTGGTCCCTATGTTCAGTTGGGGTATATTGGAATGCCAATTTTGGAAGTCTATTTCTTGCCATTCTCCTCAGATAATTTTTCCATTCTTGTTGGTATCTTTGTATATCTTCATTTAAACTTGTTACTCCAAGTTTTCCTCTGATAATAGTGTTCCTTTGGTGATCCAGTCTATTAACTCCTAACAATGATCGTAAGAAGCGCATTTGGCTTACTTGAAGTTTATGAGAGTTTCTTTTATTTAAAATCCAAATTTCACTTCCGTATTTTAGAGCAGCTTTTGATGTGATGTTATGTAATCTTAGTTTTGTCTCTGTCCTCATCTGTTTACCAAAATGTCTTCGTATTACCCCATTCATTTTATTATATTTTTGTAATTTTGAATCAATGTCACTCTTATGCTCTGCAAATACACTTTTTTTATAATTTTTTATAATTTTATAATTTTTTTTATAATTAGTAATTGGGCTAAAAGAGCACAAAACCGATGGAAAGAATATTTAAACAGAATGGACAATACAAGATTACCCAAAACGATGAACACGTACAAACCGCATGGAAAAAGATATTTGGGACGCCAAGGAAACGATGGACTTGAGACCGGAACAGGTCGCATTGACCTAATCATGGAAAGGAAGAGGAAGAAGAAGTAATTAGGCCTATATCTAAAGTTTTAATGCAGTTCTGTGCTTAAATACTGTACCGTGGAGATAAGGAATACTAAGAATTTCATTGTTGAAATTAATATGTTTGACAACAATGACACCATCTAATCAGTGGGTAAGAAAAAACTGGAAGTAGAGAAATAGTCTCGAGCCAGGAATGAAAAATGGTCAATAAGGACAGGCGGATGCATTCGTATTTCGACGTTAGAGGTGAAATTCTTGGATCGTCGCAAGACGAACTAAAGCGAAAGCATTTGTTAAGAATGTTTTCTCTGATCAAGAACGAAAGTTAGAGGTTGAAGGCGATCAGATACCGCCCTAGTTCTAACCAATGAGAGTCTTGTGGACCCGGAAAATAGTCTATTATAACCTTTGCACATAAAATCAGACCTGATGAAGCAATTTGTGACGAACAAGGATTGCAACTGCTACAAATGCCTACAAGAGGTTTCCTGGAATATCTGATGTTAAATTTAAAAAGGGAATATTTGTTAGGCTCCACATTAGGAAATTTATTTCGAATATCTTATTTAAAGAAACTATGACATATACTAAAAAAACAGGAATGTATTGGTTTAAGGAGTGTCATTAAAAACTTTCTAGGAAATTACAGTGGTCCAAATTACAAAAAAAAATGTAGAAGATATGCTTGAAAAAATTTCGAAAGCTGGACTGCAACATGAGTGTTAAAGTATATTTCCTATACTCATTTGGACTTTTTCCCAGATAATTTGGGCTGTGTCAGCGAGGAGTAGCATGAAACATGTCACCAATACATAAAAGAGATGGGAAGACTTTACCAGGGAAAATGGAATGTGAATATGATAGCTGACTATTGCTGGTTGCTGAAAATATATGCACCAAATTCTTTTCATACTAGGAACTCTAAAAAGCGTTCTTTTCAATGCGGCATGTAAAAAAATTGGGCTAATGTTCAAATTTAAATGATTATTTAGAACTGAGATGAAATATTAGTTAATTCTGAAGGTTTAGTGTTGAGTTTTGTGGATTTATTAACTGGCTTTTAATATCATCATCATCCTTCATGGATTAGGTATTTGCCTGTTCCGATCTCACATCTGTTCAGCCCAGCGCTTTCTTGGTTTTCCCACCGATCTTTGTCCCCCAGGATTATACATCAGTGCCATCTTTGGTATCCTATGCAGATGTTCTATCCAGCTGTTCCTGTGTTCTTCTATTTGTTGAATAAGTGGTTGTACTTTTAGTTCCTCTCTAATATTTTCATTTCTAATATGTACTTCTCTTGTACAACCATGCACAGGCAGTAGGAATCTCATTTTCGCTGCCTGAATTTTACATTTTCTTTTTTCCTTCAGGACCCGGGCCTCACTTCCATACATCGCCATTGGTAGTGCCATCGTAGAGTAAAATCTTAGCTGCGTATCCTTTTTTACTTCGTTCCTCAGTTTTCGTCTGATTGTTAAATAAATATGTTGAAATTTCTGTATTTTCTTATTTATATCTTGTTCTTCTTCATAAGTTATATCGCATTATAACAATTTAATTATAAATTCCCTCCGAGTCTCATTTATTAACCAAACCTTTTTAATTAATAACGAAAAAATGATAAAAATCTTGCTATTCTCCCAATTACTGGAAGCGTGAAATCTGTTCCAACTGGCATTTAATAATATAACATAACTTCGATAGAATCGCGTATAAAAACATATTTTATTATTTATTATATTGTGAAAAATTGGTAGGTCATAGAGACAAACTAATTTCATATTCTGATACAGCATAGTAAAGTTAAGGATAATGACATATTAAATTAAAAACACCAGAGAAAAAGTTAGAATTTGCATATCATAAGTAATGCCACGAGTGATTTCCAAATTATCGATAAATTCACGACTCACGAAGTGAGGAGTGAATTTATCTAGAGAATTTGGAAATCAAGAGTGGCATTTGTTAGGACTATTTAACGAATAAAATTAAGCTGTTTACTCACAAATCATTATTTAACTGTAGTTATTTCAAAATATTTATATATTTAATGCAAACGGCGATGTTTGAAAACAAATGAGAAACGATAGGTCCGCTTCTACTGCTTCTTTTGTTTATCACTGCAACCAGATCATACTATTTATTGCCAAAGGAACGCAATATTGTAAGAATGCTCTCTAGTGGAGAAAAAATGAAACATCAATCTGTATATTAATTCATTTCTGATGTCGTATGATGTAAATATTACAATTATATTTTTCTGGATTATTACCTGGGAAAAAATACATTTAAGAAAGTCAAACAGTGGTTTCTTTTTTTGGTGGTATAATAAATTGCTACAAATGTTGACATGTATGCACTATATATACAATCTGGTAGCCGTATTTCTTATAGGCTCAGTCACTGCAAAATAACGGTCAGACCTGTTCAGAATATTAAAAACGAGGAGCTTTGTTTAATATATGGTAATTATAACACTGATAAATATTTCGTGAAACACGACTCTGATTGGTTGTAAAACAGAAATCATTGAAACGTGATTGGTCATTGACTCCCATTTGGGGCATGAGTTAAATAGTCAGTGTAATCCTTCTCAGCAGGGAATAGTGCCTCAATATAGGAGAAATAGTAGTCTCTGGTTGGAAAATCATGACAAAGAACGGTATCAGAACATTTGATATACGAACTTTAAGATGCAATGGACAACAGGTAGAGATGCTATAGTCATTTGCACGAACACTTCGGTTTCCCTGTACATGTACTACTATGGTTGTTGCTCTGCAATGTTTAACTGTTTAACCACGGCACTAGTTTTTATTTTATTTCTAGAAGATAGCAACAAATTGAGTTTTGTTTGTACAAAAACTGCAATGGAAACCATGTAGTAAAAATATTGGCAGAAAACCTCGGCCTATCAGAGAAAACGCCAAGCCAATTTGATCTTATGAAATTTGATTACATAAAGAGGAAATATCAGAAAATACAAAATTAAACACCCTATTGTTTCCAGATGACCAAATAATAATTGTAAATTCAGAAGATAATCTGCAGAAAGGTCTGTATGAACTTAACAAAATTACAGAAGAATATGGATTGAAGATATCTACAGAGAAAGCGAAAATTATGGCATTTCAAGGTATAGATCTTGTCAGAAGTAAAATTGTACTTGACAATAACATTTTGGAACAGGTGAATAATTTTACATATCCAGGATGCAATATCTCATATGAAGAAGAAAAGGATGTAAATGCAAAAATATATAATTTTAATAATTTTAGGGTTAATAAATTCTATCTTGAAGCCACAATTAGTCCAAAAACATTCAAGACTAAAAGCGTATAAAACACTGGCTCTTCCAACTCTTTTGTATGGTAGCGAAATATGGACGTTGAAACAGAAGAATATACAGAGACTTAGATCTGCTGAAATGAGATACCTTCGAAGGACTGCAGGATATACACTACTAGATAACAAAAAAATGAAAACATCTTAGAAGAATTACACATGTAAACTTTAGAAAACAAAATTTCTGATTATAAGTCAAGATGGATGCAACATGTTCATCGAATGGAAGATCACAGGATACCCAAACAAATGTTAAGATATCAGCCTGCAGGAAGAAGAAGACCAGGACGTCCACTCAAAAGACTTTCTGGGTGGTGTTTCTCTTGAGGCCGAAACAGACCAACAAATGGCCTAAATTCGTGAATGTACTATTATGATGATGAAAGAATTGTATAAGCAGTGCTGAATTGTGGAGGGGGTGCATTCACTCGTCCATGACGATTTATTATCGTCTGACAGTGACGAGGACACAGACTTGCACACGTTTTTTCTCGACTAAACCGGAGCAATGTGTATAGTTGAGTTTCCATTTTTAGTGTTGTATAGTTTCATTTCTCATCCAGTGCACCTAAAACTTGGCGATTCTCTATTATTTATTGTCATCATCATCACTCCAGGGATTAGGCAATTGCCCGTTCCGACTTCATATTGCATCAGCCCAACGTCTTCTAGGTCTTCCAACATCACGCCTTCCTCTTGCTTGATAATTTCTGGCTAACAATGGATATCTCTCCTTACTCATTCCATCCATGTGATCAATCCATTTCTGTCTGTAATTTGTGACTTTATCCAATAAAGGCTGTACTTTCAATTCTTCTCTTATATCCTCATTTCTTATTCTATCAAGTCTTGTACATCCTTTTACTTGTCTTAGGAACCGCATCTCTGCCGTCTGTATTCATCCTTCTGTCCTTTCACTGGAGCCCAAGTTTCACATCCATACAATATTGTGGGAACCGCCATAACATTATACATTTTTATCTTGGTTTCTTTTCTAATTTTATTTTTGAATGTTCTCTGTATTGTTCCACACACCGTCTGGAATTTATTTTATTTTGGAGTCAATATCTCTTTCCACATTGTAGCCAACATCACAGCCCAAATATTTGAAACTAGACACCTGTTCTATACTTTGATTTTCTAAAATAATTTTGGTTCTCACTGGATCTCTTCCTCTAAAAGCCATGGTCTTCGTTTTCCTTACAGAAATCTTTAGATCGTATAATTTACATATTTCATTTAATGCATGCATTGATTTCTGTAAGTCGTCTTCATTTTTCTGTATTATGATTACATCGTCAGCAAATAGAAGATTATTTATGCACATTTTATTATATCCATTCTTATTCCTGGATTTACTAAAACTTTCCATTTATTTAAAATATCGTCTATATATATATATTAAACAAAGTGGGTGATAAACTACATCCTTGTCGTAATCCAGTATTTGTTTTGATTGCATCTGTTCTTTTGAATCCGGTATCTATACTTATATTTGTGTCTTCATATAATGTCTTTATTGTTTCAACAAGGCACAGCGGGTATCCTTTCATTCGTAATATTTCCCATAATTTTTGTCTGTTTATTTAATGTGCACTTATAAATAGCGTCTAAGGTGTTGTAGAACTCGTTTCATCTCAGTTGAGGCATAGCCTTGGTTGCGCAGAAAACGAATTTCATTCTCTTTAGTGCGGGTAGCCTAACGGTACAGGCATTTACATTCATTCCCAAAATAGTGTACCGTCAGTCTGAAATAATTTAGTTATACTGCTGTGTTTAGTGCAGAAATTGTCATATCTACAAGATCGCACAATCCTATCTCTTCCCTATAAAATAGTACACACATCTTATTATGTATCACACCGCTTCTTGGGCACTCTGATACACATAAAATAGGCCCCGATCCCATCTAGTTCTAATTCAAGTGATTCAGAGGGAAAAATATCGGGTGTGGAGTCTTTGTGAAGAACACTGAGAACATAGCAATAGAAATATAAGATAACATTTCCATTGACTTAATTATTTTAATTACATTAGGTGTGAAAAATTCACAATAATTAAGTTATCATATCCAATCAATGCCCCATTTTGATTGTTGTGATACTCTTTTTACAGACTTAAATATTATTTTCACTGAAAGACTTCAAAGTGTTCATAATTCTTGCGCACGTTTTATTTGTGGTATTAGCAAATTTGACCATGTTTCACCGTCCCTGGAACAATTATCGTGGCTTCGTCTAAGAGATCGTAGAACTGTCCATTCCTTATCCCTTCTCTATAAAATGCTTCACACATCATCGCCTAATTATTTATCACGCCGCTTCATCAGACTATCCGACACACATAATCTTGACACTCGATCCCATCAGCACATTGTCCTTTACATCCCTCCTCATCACACTGTGTATTATTCATTATCTTTTACGGTCTCACTTACCAAAACATGGAATTCCCTTCCGCCCTATGTCAGAGACTGTCAAACTATAACATCCTTCAAAAACAAACTAAAGAATTATTTAATAACAAACTAACTTATACACCTCACTGATAGTATTCTTTTAACAATTAATAAATTTAATTAGTTATGAAAATAATATTAAGATTAACAAATATTTTCATTTGTTTTGTTTTAAATATTGTATAATCGTAAAATTAGTTTTCTATATCTCATTATTTTTCTTTGTTTTTATATACATAAGACAGGGGCAATTTAATATGTCTTGCTTGTATACATTTTATTATTAGTTTTAGTCTTAATTTTAACTAATATTAACTGGTAGCATTATAAATCGTAATATAATAGATATATTTTTGATCAAATTTTTATTTAGTATTTAATATTAGAGTTAATTGAGATTGTTACATTCTGATGTAATATATGTTTGTCCTGGTGAGTGGAAGAGAAGGCCACATGGCCTTAACTCCACCAGGCTAAATAAATCTAATCTAATCTAATATAATCAATGTAAGTTTTGGGAATATTGTTTAACTTAAAACTAATATTAATTAATATTAACATGAATAATAAGTTTACCCAATAAATTATTGATTTATATTAACTTTATTTTTATTTTCCTCCAGTTTTAAGGAATTTCACGTGGTATATAATTATCCGACTCACTTCCGACTCAGGGCTAATGTATTCATAACGAGTAATAACCATGTTTTTGCAGTGATGAGGACAAGCCTGCTGGCAAGGACTCTTACCCCAACCCTAAGTTTACCTGCGCGAGCTTTGTATGTCATTATATTATTTTTAGTCTGGACATCTTACCTCAATATTAATGTTGATTTGTTCTTGGACATGTTTCAAAACAATTCTGTTTTATCGTCAGCTTTCCCAGACTGGTTTTATTTATGTTGCATTATGTTGCACCACCTGGATGTCGATGTCAGCTCCATCCTGTGGTTGGCCAAAGAACCTCCAAACAAGGTCACCCTCCATCGGAATATCAAAATTCATAACTCTGTTTCTGTTCTTCTGAATATAATTTTTTCCCCAAATAGTCAGCTCTTTTGTATTTTCTAACTGTTTTAATAATTTAGTGTCTGAATTTATATTATGTTTTTCAGACCAAACATGAGCAGCAACTGCAGATTTTTCAATTTCTCCATTTTTAATATTTCTTATGTGATCTTTGGTTCTAATTTTTAGGTTTCTTTTTGTTTTCCCTATATATATCTTTTCACAACCCATGCAATCAATTTGATATATTCCTGACTTTTTATTTTTATCATTTTTTTTTATTTTTGTTGGTTTTTATTAGTTTATTTAAACTGTAGTTATTTTTTGGTGCTAATTTAATATTAAACTTCTCAAATATATTTTGAAATTTATTATGTACCCAAGGGTGATATGTGAATTTCCTGTATTTTTTTCATAGGTGGTTCTTCTTTTTCAAGATTACTTCTGTTTATCATTTTTTGTTTTTTATACTTTTCTATCCTTTTATGTACCATTTTTTCATCAAACCCATTTTCTCTTGCTACTTTGATTATGTGTTTTTTCTCATGTTTGAAATCTTCTTCGTTTAAGGGTAAGTTTACCAATCTATGAGTTAAACTATTAAATGCTGCTAATTTATGTCCAATTGGATTGAACCCTGTTGATTTTATAAAATTTTCCGTATGAGTTTCTTTCCTATGAATCCCGAATTCAATTTTTCTTTTTTCTTCGTTTCTGACCAATTCAAGATCCAAAAAAGGTATTTGTTTATTGTCTTCTTCTATTTCTTTGGGTACATAATAAATTTCAAAATATATTTGAGAAGTTTAATATTAAATTAGCACCAAAAAATAACTACAGTTTAAATAAACTAATAAAAACCAACAAAAATGAAAAAAAACTGTTAAAAATAAAAAGTCAGGAACATATCAAATTGAATGTACGGGTTGTGAAAAGATATATATAGGGAAAACAAAAAGAAACCTAAAAATTAGAACCAAAGAACACATAAGAAATATTAAAAATGGAGAAATTGAAAAATCTGCAGTTGCTGCTCATGTTTGGTCTGAAAAACATAATATAAATTCAGACACTAAATTATTAAAACAGGTGACCTTGTTTGGAGGTTCTTTGGCCAACCACGGGATGGGGCTGACGTCGACATCCGGGTTGTGCAACATAATGCAACATAAATAAAACCAGTCTGGGAAAGCTGACGATAAAACAGAATTGTTTTGAAACATGTCCAAGAACAAATCAACATTAATATTGAGGTAAGATGTCCAGACTAAAAATAATATAATTAAAATAACCTCAAAATATAACTTCCTAAAATTAAATATTTCTATGTCATGTTTCAACTTAGATGGAACGAGTTCTACATGTTACAACTGTTCATACCATTCCCTTGTCAGTTTCACGTCCCAGAAAACAGAATTCGTTCACATGACTTGATGAGCTATTCGTTTAGTTCACTCAGCCCCTGCATGACTCAATGTTTTCCTACATGTCTTGCTGATTTTGAAACTATTGCATTTATAATCCAAAGTATATCAACACAGTAATTCCGTTATGAATGTTTTAAGTTGCCAAGCATTAAACGTGTTGTTAAAATTTTACATTAAAACTCGTTAAAAATTAAAGCATTAGAATTTGCTTTTGAAGTGAAAAGGTGTTAAAAACGTTGAGTTGCATCACATGTGCCTCTTTTGCTCTCGGCACTCCATGTAATTTAATAAAAAGCAAACAAAGGAAAAAGCGTGAAAACAGCAGGAAGCACTTGACTACCCGAAATCCCCCATTATCTCTTCAAACAGAAACTCTCAACGTGTGGCCCGTAATTTAACATAGAAAAGTTAGCTAAGTTTACGTCTTACGTCATAGTTATCATAAGTAATGCCACTGGTGATTTCCAACGAGTGAATTTATCTAGAGAATTTGGAAATCAAGAGTGGCATTTGTTAGGAGTATTTAACGAATAAAATTAAGTTGTTCACTCACAAAGCATTATTTTACTATAGTTATTTTAAAATATTTATATATTTAATGTAAACGGCGATGTTTGAAAACAAATGAGAAACGATTGGTACGCTTCATTTGCTTCTTTTGTCCATCATTGCAACCAGATCATATTATTTATTGCCAAAGGAACGCAATATTTTAAGAATACACTCTAGTGGAGTAAAAATGAAAGACGTCAAACTGTATATTAATTCATTTCTGATGCCCTATGATGTAAATATGACAATTATATTTTTCTGGAATGTTATTATCTGGGAAAAAAATACATTTAAGACAGTGCAAACAGTGGTTTCTTTTTTTGGCGGTATAATCAATTGCTACAAATGTTTTTATATTAACTCCCGCATGCGCTACGTGTTGACATCCATGCACTATATATACAATCTGGTAGCCGTATTTCTTGGAGAGTCAGTCATTACAAAATAATGCTACGACCTATTTAGAATGTTAAAAAGGAGGTGCTTTCTTTATTATGATAAACTTTAGATGGTAAATTCTAGGCGAAACACGACTGTGATTGGTTGTAAATAAAAAATCATTGAAATGTCATTGGTCATTGACTCCCATTTGGGGCATGAGTTAAATAGTCTATATAATTAATACAGGGGACATTTATTAACAGAATCAATTTCTAGAATAATTCTAAATATTAATTACACACTGCCTTGAATAAGAAATTATACGCACATAAATTTCATATATGAATAGATTCAGAATGTAGCGTAGTGGTTAAGGCAGTGAGCTATAAGCCGGAGGGCCGAGGGTTCAAGTCCCGTTGGGGTCAGGATTTTTAAACTGACCCAAACCCTCTGGCGGCACTATGGCCCTGGGGTCGACTCAGCCTCTAATGGAAATGAGTACCGGACGCTTGTTCTGGGGGCAAAGGCGGCCGTCACGCAGGGCTGACAACCCGGCTGACATAAAGTGCCGATTGTCTAGAAAAAGTGGGAGCCTTAACCTCCTACTACCCCAAGGGCCTCCGGGTCTGTTGTGGGATCACTTTACTTTACTTTACTTATAGATTAAGAATAAATCTGTATAAATAAAAATTATTATTATTATTATTATTATTATTATTATTATTATTATAGGGTGATTGTGATAAAATGCATCTTGATAATGAGATTATTTGTACACCCTTTATTTCTAGGGTAATATTGTGTCTAGAGTCTTTCGGTGTAATAAGTATGCCGTGTTTGTGTTTGCGTTTTTTTTTCTATTTTTTAATTATAATGATACAACTGTTAGAATATCCTTCAATTTACTGTATTAATTTCAAGTGGAGGTTTGCTGACTTTAGAATAATAATCATATTCTTCAATTTATTGTATTAATTCCAAGTGGAGGATTGCCTCTTCAACTCAAATAAGAACATAGAGGACTTTCTATCTGTATTTCCAGAGAAGGAGAGAAAGAATAACGATAACAAAACTGATGATTACGTACAATCAAAAATACACACGAAAAGTTACTAGACCGAAGACAAAATGGGCCGAACAGTTTAAAAAAAATAGACCGGAACAAACCTTATAGGACTTAGAGATGCTGCTGATTATGATAAAAATAAGATAATCATATTTACAATTTGTAAGAAAAATTAACCCACCGCGACCCTGGGTTTAGCTTTAGCTGGTGTCACAGGTCAACGAAGGAATACACGAACGTCATAATCAAGGAAAGTACCTTGGTTGGTAATGTAGTGCTCTACAATGAGCACAAGTTAACTGAAACCGGAGTATACATGCGAGACGGCGCAAGACAGCAACACAGCCTAGTGCGCAGCTGCGGTGCATACGAGAGTGAACAGAATACAGACGCAATGGTTCTGTGTGTAGTATATTTCATTTCCCAATCAAGATACTTTCCCTGATCATAAGAAATGCAGTTAAGTATAAGTATTATAGCCACTGAGTGATCAAATATACTATTTTAGAAATTTCACCCGAGTTAGTTCCAGAGGATGATTCGAAATAAACAGCGCTACCAAGAACAAAAATAAAAAAAAACTTCGTTTAACTCATAGTTGTACCAAACTAAGCAGTAGCGTTAGAACTGATAATCGGGAGGTCTCGGGTTCAAATTCCGCTATCGACCAACCTGAGTAGTTTTCTTGGTTTTCCTAAATCAAGGCAAATGTGGATTGCAGGACACATTTAATCGTATTCACCATTTCAAAGTATCTTTAAAAATAAATAAAAAAATATATTTATCTTTTGAAATCCAGAATGGATTGAAGCAAGGAGATGCAATATCTCCTCTACTATTTAATTTTGTACTAGAGCATGCCATTAAATCTTTAGAGAATGAGGAAGGCTTATAACTCAATGGTATTAATAAGCTGTTAGTTTATGCTGATGATGTAGTATTATTGGCCGATAGCGAGGAGACACTAAAGGCCAACACGCACACACTATTGAGCAACACTAAGAAATTAGGACTGGAAGTAAATATCAATAAAACTAAATATATGGTCACATGTAAAAATTCATTACATAATGGAAATGGACAGCTAATGACAAATGAGGGAAATTTTGAGGAAGTGGCTGAATTCAAATACCTAGGAACAATAATCACAAATAGGAATGAGATGCATAAAGAAATTAAACATAGGCTCAATTCTAGAAATGCGTGCTATTATGCATTGCGTGCTATTATGCATTACAGACACTTTTGATATACCAACTCCTTTCAAAAAACGTTAAACTGAAAATATATAAAACTATTATTCTACCAGTTATATTATATGGGTGCGAAACATGGACTCTTACTTTAAGGGAGGAAAGGAGATTACAAGTATTTGAGAATAAAGTACTTAGGAAAATTTTTGGACCAAAGAGAGATGAACAGACAGAGAAGACTACATAACAATGAACTACATGGTCTTTATAGGAAGCCAGATATAATAAGAACAGTTAAGTCTCGTAGACTGCGATGGGCAGGGCATGTTGCACGTATGGGGAATGAAAGACTTGCATGGAAGCTTCTTGTAGGAAAGCCAGAGGGAAAACGCCCAGTTGGTAGACCAAGAATGAGGTGGGAGAATACATTAACTATGATTTGAGGGAAGTAGATTATACAGGGAATGATTGGAAAGTATTAGCTCAGGATAGGGATGTATGGAGAGCGTATGTCCGCGCGGCCATGAACCTACGGGTTCGATAGTGCCAGTGAGTAAGTAAGTATATATTTATCTAACGGCTAGTACATATTTTCAATTATTGAGAATGAAAAAAACAAACGGCACAACCAAGAAAAAAAAACACTTCGTTTAATTCACAATTGTTCCTAACTAACTGGTAGCGTTAGGACTGGTGTACGAGAGGTCTCGAGTTCAAATTCCTGGTGTCGACGACCAACTTGAGTATGTTTCCTGGTGTTCCTCAATCAATTAAATGTTGGTTTGCAGGACTCATGTCATCGTATTGATTATTTCAAAGTATCTTTAAAAATAAATTAAAATATTTGTCTAATGGCTAGTACATATTTTCAATCAATGGCAATTAAAAAAAACGAAAAGATAATATAATAGTTAAATGATTAAAAATATTCTAGCTCTGGGTTCCCAGTAGCGGTCCACTTCTTTGGAAGCCTTCAGAGCAAGGCATTTAACAATATTTTCCCCATGTCTGTACAGGTCTTCCTTTTGATTGCACAAAATGCAGCCTGGTTATGATAGAATGCCATGACAGTTTATCTAGGATGTCATGTTCATGTTAAAGTGGAAGAATACAACTGCCAGACTCCTGAGTTTAGGAAATGTATCTTTCAGATAAATAAAAATATGTAAATACTGTATACAGGGTGTTGCAAAAAAAAACATCCACAACGGAGGTGAGGTAGTATATTCAGATATGTTGATTATTTTTAATAAGACACCAATGTCCGGAAATGATGTGTTTTCACACTATTACTAGTTAACTATGTCTCGAGATCAGTGTTAGTTCGAGGGATTTGAAGACTCATTACTTGACAACATCTCACAGGCATTGAACCTATGATACGTGGCTTCGCAAAGGAAAGTGGCTGCAACACGACGGAGTTCCAGCTCACTTCTATGCCAATGTGAGGACACATTTGGATGCCACGTATCCAGGTCGATGGATTGGTAGAGGAGGATCAGTCCCATGGCCTCCGAGATCACCCGATCTTAACCCTATCGACTACTTTTTGTAAGGCGACATGAAACAGTCCGTTTATCAGACTCCAGTAGAGTCACGTATGGATCTTGTAGTCCGAATCCATTCTGCTACACAAATAATTCAAACGAGACCAGGCGTATTTGAACGTGTGCGCCAATCACTACACCGCCGATGAACGCTCTGCAATGAGATGGGATGTGGATATTTTGAAAACTTGATGTGACTGTGACAGTATTGTCAAGTATTGAGTCTTGAAATCCAACTAATGGAACTCTCGAGAAGTTAGATACTCATAGTGTGAAAACGCATCATTTCTGGACATCCATCCATAGTAATTCTGCCCGAAGGCAGGTCCTTCACTGCAATCATAGCATTTCCATGCTGTGCTTGCAGCTTTACTAGGGAATTGTGTAGGTGTGGTAGCTTCCCGTTGCTTTCCACACCGGTGAAGGATGATGATGATAATGGTAAGGATGATAATGATAAGGATGATGGCCATATGATTTCGGGGACCGTTTGGGCTTTCTGGACATTGGTACCTTATTAAAAATGATCAACATATTTCAATATACCATCTCACCTTCGATGCCGGTACTGTTTGCAACACCCTGTATAAATAAAAATACATTATGTGACGATAGATGTTAAAGGCGTCTATAAATAAGAAATAAATCCACATTCACACCTATGCAATGAGATATAGTTGAACACCAACTTCTACCAACATACGTTTCAAGCGAATTCTTAATTAAGGGAATTAAAATTTATCTCGTTCATACTGGCACACTTTGTCTCTTTTTACCTTAATTCAGCTTTTCCCTCTGCAGGTACTTTTACACGCCACTCGGGAGTACACTTACTCGCTTCAGTAAACTCGAGTCGTAATAATTACGTCGACGTTTGAAATATTACTAGCGAGAAAGACCAAACATATTTTGTTCACCAAGTATAACTTTAGTATTAAATAAATTGTTTCAATGCTTCTTGTTTATTGGATCTTCCCGTCTCATTGTAACAAATTGGCAATTTAGTTCATTTTATTGCATTGGCGCAGTTACCCCAGTTCAATCACATAAATCATCATCATCATCATCATCATAGTACATTCACGAATTTAGGCCATATGTTGACCTGTTTTGGCCTCAAGAGAAACATCATCCAGAAGTTTTTTGAGTGGACTTCCTGGTCTTCTTCTTCCTGCAGGTTGATATCTTAACATTTGTTTGGGTATCCAGTGATCTTCCATTCGATGAACATGTTGCATCCATCATGACTTATAATCAGACATTTTGTTTTCTAAAGGTTCCATGTGTAATTCTTCTAAGATGTCTTCATTTTTTTCATGATCTAGTAGTGTGTATCCTGCAGTCCTCCGAATGTATCTCATTGCAGCAGATCTAAGTCTCTGTATATCCTCCTGTTTTGACGTCCATACTTAGCTATCTTACAAAAGAGTTGGAAGAGCCAGTGTTTTATACACTTTTAGTCTACAATGTTTTTGGACTAACTGTGGTTTGAAAATATAATTTTTTAACCCTAAAATTCTTTAAAATTTAGATATTTTTTCATTTACATCCTTTTCTTCTTCATGTGAGATATTACATTCTAGATATGTAAAATTACTCACCTGCTCCAAAATGTTATTCTCAAGTACAATTTTACTTGTGACAGGATCTACACACTGAAATGCCATTTTTGTCTCCTGTAGATATCTTCAGAGATAATAAAATGCCACCATTTCTAATATAATGCTAAAACAGTCTGAAGTTAAGACAATTTTCAAGTTACTGAGCGAATTGGCTCTGACAGTAGCATTTGAGACTCGTATTCTAGAGATCCCGGATTCAAGCAAATGGTGGGTTCGAATTTCATTACTAGAACCCATTTCATCACAATCACCAGAGGGCGGAATCAGTTTCACAATGTGAAACCACATGAGAACGCGCGCAAGGGGGTGGGAAGGGGTGTTATCACATTGCTGCATACATACCGGGCTATGAACAGAGCTCTGTCATGTAGAAAGACAGACGCAATAAACGTTTGATTTAGTAAAGAAGTGGAGTTATTGTAGAATACGTCGGTAGTTGGTACTGCGCGTACTTGATCTTAAGTGTAGTGAAATGCCACCCAAAACGAAAACAAATGTGCATGCGATAGATTTAATAGATTTATTTAGCCTGGTGGAGTTAAGGCCATGTGGCTTTCTCTTCCACTCACCAGGACAAACATATGTTACATTTAAATACAAAAAAAATTACAATTATAGTTCATACTAAACAATTAATTATCTGTAAAACTGAACAATAATGAAAATAATGTCTAATAATACAATAAAATTTAAACTAATGAAAGAATGCATACACAAAGGAATAACAGCTCGAATCTATCATGTACATAAAATAAAACGAAAAAATACAAAGAAAATAATAAAGAAACATTCGGCACCAACTATTCGAAATATGATGGCAGAAGCCTTGCGAGATTTTGGATATACAGTTTATGAGGAAGTTCATGGTGTGGCCACTAATGAGAGTAACAGACGAATAGATATTATTGCATTTAGACCATCTTCTGAAGTTGGTATGATATTAGATCCCACAATTCGTTTTGAGACTCATAGTGGCCAACCTGAGGAAGTTGACTGTGAAAAGAAAGCCATATATGAGCCAACAATTGACTATTACAAAGATAAATACCAACTAGACAGTATAACTGTCACAGAATTGATGATCGGGGCAAGAGGTACTGTACCAGGATTCCTAGCCAAATTTTGGAATTCCTTCGATTTGGACAGGGTGTATCTTTCTAAAATAGCCATTGCTGCTATTAGAGGATCAATTTTAAGAAATCATTTTTACAAAATTTCTACTTTGTAGTACGTATACTTCAATTAGGCCTTCAATTTGAATTGTTTTAATGTATTTACAAAATGTATTTTATAAATTCAAAAAAATAATTGTATCACTTTGTCCTTGAGGCAATCCTCTAATGAGGAAAGTTGTATATAATAAAAAAATAATCTATCGCTTATTTTACAAGGCATTAGGTAAATATATATTGACAAATCTTAAAACCATTTTTATTAAATAATGAAAAAAAATTAATTATTAAAAAGTAACATTAGTGAGTTGTTTCTGTTAATAATTTTATTTTCAATTTGTTTCTGAAAGATGGTAAAGTTTGGCAGCCTCTGACATAGTGTGGAAGCGAATTCCATGTTCTGGCAAGACAAACTGTAAAATATTTCGAATAATAAGTAGTGTGACGAGAAGGGATATAAAGGACACTGTGCTCAAGGGATCGGGTATCTAATTTATGTGTATCAGAGAGTCTAGTGAAGCGGTGTGACAAATAATAAGGTAATGATGTGTGTAATATTTTATAGAGAAGACATAGGGAATGGATGGTTCTACAATAGTATCGAATTTAAAGATATTCACATTTTTATCTTATTCTGTAAAATATTAAAACTAAAAAATAAATAATAGTTTTTAAAAACTATAACAACACGCTTTATTAGAAAACCGAACTAAAAAATGAAAAACAATTTTAATTTCCAATACGCTTGGGATAAAGTGGTCGATAAAAAAATCATCTTCAACGCATATAGAATAGAACTAGAGTTATCATCATCATCATCATCATCACCATAGTACATTCATGAATTTGGGTCATTTGTTGACCTGTTTCGGCCTCAAGAGAAACACCATCCAAAAGTCTTTTGAGTGGACGTGAGTTATCAACAAAAATAAAATAATTTTGCCATCAAAAGCGTGGGGTGCTTTTTATGATTTTTACATTTTCTTCTTAGAGACTACTTTTACCAATATCTGTTTATTATCAAATATATTAATTGATATAGAGCACCCCACGCTTTTGATGGTAAAATTATTTTCTTTTTGTTGATAACTCTAGTTTTATTCTATATGTGTTGGAGATGAATTTTTTGTTGACCACTTTAATTTTATCCCAAGCGTGTTGGAAATTAAAATTATTTTTTTTCATTTTTTAGTTCGGATTTCTAATAAAGCGTGTTGTTTTAGTTTTTTAAAACTGTTATTTATTTAATGTACCTTGGATTAATTGTACCTCCGCTGCCTTTGAAAAGCGACATATAGTTTGTATGAGCGACCTCGGCGGTAACGCGCAAAAAAACAGTCCCATTTCGGCAGTGTTTAAAACGACTCTTAGGCGCGTATCCTGAAACTAAAGTATGCAGTTTCGGTTTCCGCTCACTAACTACACTTCCGTCCACATCCTTTGATTCTCCGCAAATTTCATTCCACACTACATTGTGTCGTCTTTTAAAACTGTCCAGCCAACCCGAAGATGCCTTAAAATTGTTGTTCCCTAGGGATTTAGCAACAGCTAGAGCTTGACTTTTGAATACTGGTCCGGAAATTTGGAGATTTATCTTCAATCACTTTCACTTTTTGTTTAATGACAATGATACATACGTTTTAGCCATCTTTATTCCGTAAATTCAGAACGCTACCTGTGAAAGATCGATCTCAGAACAAACTAATTTAAGATTTTACATTGAAATGGTTATATGTAAGACAGGTATCTGAATTTCGCGTAACGAATGTGCAGTGAGGCCGAAATAAAATTTCAGGTACAGGTAGAATCTATAATTCACCCGGCGGCGGCAGGAATCATTCCTTATTGATTTTTGGCATAACAGAAATTCAATGAAATGTAAACTAATTTATTTCTCTGTCTTTCCCCTTTATAAAATTTTTTTTCATGAATTGTGTAAAAATATCCTTCCGTTTCCGCGTTGGACAGATTCCGTTTTATGCAAAATTAGTACACGTAAAATTACTATTATTTCGCCGGGACCATTAAATTTGTTCACATTGGACATATTTCCGCATTATTCACGTTCCGGATTAAACAAGTTTTACTGTATATATATATATATATATATATATATATATAATAAAACATGTTTAATCCGGAACGTATATATATATATATATATATGATATGAAAAGAAAAAATAATGCTTGAGTCGGGATTTGAACTCGAGTCTCTAAAGTCTGTACCTTTAGCGCTCTAACCAACTGAGCTACCCAAGAATTCCAAGACAAACATACAATTTTCTTATACATGTAGTATTCTCAATTCACACAAGAGGTAGCGGAAATTTCTTTCAACTGCCATCTAGCGGCTAACATAACAGTTAAGCAAATTATTAAAGAGAATATTTACTTTATAGCAGTGGCGCTTGTGTATATAGATATTATAAATATATTTTTCCCAGTCGGTTAGAGCGCTAAAGGTACAGACTTTAGAGACTCGAGTTCATCCCGACTCAAGTATTCTTTTTTCTTTTCATATCATATTTGCCTTCATTGCCAAATGTCAAAAATATATTTATAATATCTATAAATATATTTATAATATCTATAAATATATTTATAATATATATATATATATATATATATATATATATATATCTTCCACCGCTGTGGTCTCGAGGTAGCGTGCTGCCTTGTCACGCAGCGGGCCCGGGTTCGATCCCCGGTCGGGGCAGTTTTTCTGGGTGAGGTTTTTATCGGGGTTTTTCCTCACCTGTAAGACAAACGCCAGGAAAACTTTAAGGCCCAAAAGGTCCCCGAAATCATATGGCCATCATCATCATCTTTATTATCATCATCCTTCACCGGTGTGGAAAACAACGGGAAGCTACCACACCTACACAATTCCCTAGTAAAGCTGCAAGCACAGCATGAAAATGCTATGATTGCAGTGAAGGACCTGCCTTCGGGCAGAATTACTATGGATGGATATATATATATTCCATTTTATGCTAAACAAGTACACGTAAAATTATTATTATTTCTTCGGGACCAATACATTTGTTCACATTGGACAGATTTATATACATGTAAGTAAAACTTGTTTAATCCGGAACTCTGTCCAATGTAAACAAATGTATTGGTCCCGACGAAATAATAGTAATTTTACGTGTACTTGTTTTGCATAAAACGGAATCTGTCCAAAACGGAAACTGAATGAGATATATATATATATAAAGATGTGGCATTGGTAAATTATCACTTGAAATATTCCACTTTTTTTAAGCTTGTGGAACACACACTGTAACTGAAAAGACAATAACGTAGACTACGCTCTCGTGGGAATTTTCAACTACAAAGAGCAGTCACAGATTAAAGAATTGTCAACATATCGTGAGTAGAAATGCGAACCGTGTCCTCTTCAACATCTCTGCTATTAAAAGTAACCAACGCGAGTTTTCCTTTAATGTGAACATCAACTTTATTACAGTTTTACATTTACAACAAACGCTTCCGAGAACTTAAAAGCTTCTTTTTCAGCGAAAATCTGTCTCATACATTTTACACTGCTAAGGTGTTCATAAAATACTCATATAACTTTATACACTGCAAGGTCTTGCATTTATGTTAACAATTTTGAGAAAAATGATGTTCTCTATTTTCCCAATACATGACCTTCAAATGATCTTGCCAATCTGAATATAAAAATGAAAACATGGAAATAAATATCGTGTTTATCCAGGCCCTATCAAATATTTATCCCTGCATAACCGTCAGAAATATCATGCGAATGTTACGATGTTTAAAAATATACTAATTTCGAGAAATTCTAAACTAAAATTGCATCATACACTAATAAGACCAATACTACTACTTATAAATAATAGTTTAAAAAACTAAAACAACGCGCTTTATTAGAAAACCGAACTAAAAATTAAATAATTTTAATTTCCAACACGATTGGGATAAAATTAAAGTGGTCAACAAAAAAATCATCTCCAGCACATCTAGAATAAAACTAGAGTTATCTACAAAAGAATAATAATTTTACCATCAAAAGCGTGGGGTGGTTTTTATGGTTTTTACGTTTTCTCCTTAGAGACTTTCGTTTTACCCAATATCTGTTTATTATCAAATATATTAATTGATATAGAGCACCACACGCTTTTGATGGTAAAATTATTTTTTTTTGTAGATAACTCTAGTTGTATTCTAGATGTGTTGGAGATGATTTTTTTTGTTTAATTTTATCCCAAGAGTGTTGGAAATTAAAATTAATTTTCATTTTTAGTTCGGTTTTCTAATAAAGCGTGTTGTTTTAGTTCTTAAACTATTGTTTATTTTTTAGTTTGGTTTTCTAAAAATGTAAATACCTTTAAATTCGATACTATTGTAGTATGAGCTGAAAGTAATAATAATAATAATAATAATAATAATAATAATAATAATAATACTTTATTTATTCTAGCAGAGTTAAGGCCATAAGGCCCTCTCTTCCGCTCAACCAGCACAAATACAAATAAATATTCGACAAATATAGATATACACTATACTAATTATAAACAGTTAAAGATACAATAAATGTAGCAATGTAAATGTCATGTACAAACAACATTTTATAGGGTAATAACAATAATGATACGATAATAATAATAATAATAATAATAATAATAATAATAATAATAATAATAATAATAATATAAATATGATACATTATACGGGAAACACCAATTAATATATATATATATATCTTACACTGGATAATAATGAAGTCGAGTTTAGAACAAATATAAATTTAGATTTCTTTTAAAAGATGCCAATGTCCGGCAAAGCAATACTCTTCTAAAAAATCCTCCGGGCGGGATTTGAACCAGCGACTTATGGATTATTGAAATGATATACCACTACAGTCCACCGCTCTACCAACTGAGCTACCAGAGGATATAATATTAATTTCTTACAACGATGGACTAAAAAGTCGGTAAGTCCGCAACCTATTATATTATATATATATTTTATTTTTATTTTTTATTTTTTTTTTGCAAATGCCCCAGGTTGTGTTTCGACATTCCTGGTGTTCTCTCCTGGCACGGCGTACGTGTAACCGAAATCTGCGGTTGAGGCTTTTCTGGGAGAAATTTCAAGGTATATTTTGGCATGCAATGGTGCTAGATTGGGGACAAAATTTCCCGATCACATATAGATCGGTAATTAACCGGGACCCAATTTACCTACCTCTTTTTTTTTATCACTGAGATCTCAGATAAGTACTTGTTTTCTTTTAACCATTTATATTTAATTTGTGTCCACCGCTGTTCTCATGGGGAATAAAGTGCCTTGTCATGCAGCGGGCCCAGATTCGATCCCCTGTCGGGATAGGTTTCCTGGGTGAAATGTTTTGGGGGGTTTTCCTCCACTTGTAAGACAAATGTCGGGAAACTTACTTTAAGGCCTAAACGGTCCCCGAACAACATTTGATTATCATAATCGTCATCATTCACATTCACCTTAGATTAAGTTTAGGATTAAGGACTCTCCTGGCGAACAATTATCATCACCACCACCCATCATATCATCGGAACAGCCGTAACTCCTCCTTCTGGGCGCCTCAACATAATAAGTCGGTTACAATTAAGCCAATGCCAGGAGAGAATACCAGAAATTTAAATATATATATATATATATATATATATAGGCCTATATGTGACATGATAAGAAAAATACATACTTGGACGGGATTTGAACCCCGACCTCGGGATTGATACCCCATTGCGCTACCGATTACGCCATCAAGCAAATCTAGTGCTAACATTCAATAGATACTATATATATTTTTTTTTTCCAAATGCCCCAGGTTTGTCTTTCGACTTCCTGGTTTCTCTCCTGGCATGGCGTACTTGTAACCCACTTCTGAGATTGGGGCGCCTGGAAGGCTGGGTTACGTTGCCCCGATGATATGATGGGTGATGATGATGATAATGGTGCGCCAGGAGAGTCCCTAATCCTAAGCTTAACCTAAGATGAATATGAACGATGATGATTGCGTTGGCCGTATGATTTCGGGGATCGTTTGGGCCTTAAAGTTTTCCTGACATTTGTCTTACAGGTGAGGAAAAACTCCGATAAAAACCTCACCCAGAAAAACTGTCCCGACCGGGGATCGAACCCGGGCCCGCTGCGTGACAAGGCAGCACGCTACCCCGAGACCACAGCGGTGGACATATATATATATATATATATATATATATATATATATATAAGAAAAATTAATGTTTGTACTAGATTTGCTTCATAGCATAATCGGTAGCGAATGGGGTATGAATCCAGAGGCCAGGGTTCAAATCCCGTCCAAGTATGTATTTTTTATCATGTCATATTAAGCTTGCATTGCTCAATGTCAAAAAAATAAATATAACACACACACACACACATATATATATATATATATATATATATATATTTCATTTGTTGAATAAAAGTCCGCATATTGCTGTTCATGTTGTTAAACACTTGACTATCAAGTTGTCGCATCATATAGCTCCGATATCGCTCAGTTGAACTAATGCATTTTCGACCTTCTTGCATATGCATTAAGAACATTTCGATTCTCCATAGAACAAGAATGAAGGAAGAAACGATGTGTACGAGATTTGCTGTTCACCAGAGAATTTTTCTTCTGAGGTAATCAGGAAGTTTTACAACAATGGGTAAGTTATATTTCAAAGCAAGAGCACCATGTCGTAAAATGGAACCACCTCTGTGATAATACTACTGAAATAAAAATGAAACAGGTTGCATAGAATACGGTATAAAAATGAGATGTATATGAGCTAAATCATTTGCTACTTTACATATTTCAATTCTATTCCCATCACACATATGTATTGCATTCCATTACCGCAGCTTAACCTCTCACCTTATACCTACTTTTACGTGCCATATGCCACCCGGGCCTTACAGTGACACAACCTGTCGGGAGAGGGATTTTAACTGGACGGAGTTATGCATCAACCGGTTATGCGCCATTGTGTAAGTTTCGAAAAAAATACGTTTAAATTTAAGTCAATCTTCACTATTTATTGTAGCACTAAACTAACAATACTGGATATTGCAAGTTACGTATTTTCCTATTTGACAGTTATGCATCAACAATCTAAGAGCCGGAATATTTGGCGCTTTGCTGCATGGTGCAAAATTATATTAGCATTTATGAAGATCTGGTTTCATAACCGTTTATTGTAAAACATAAAATCTCTGATAGGACTGATGGCGTTTACATTTTCCTTTAATAATAAACCTAAAGGGGTCCTCATCTAGGGGATATATGGATGGCGACCACAAGGTGCCCAAGCTGAGCAAAACATTACTTCCACTTACTTGTGTTTTGCACTCTTTTAACTTTACTATCTAACCTCTCTTGGTTAACTCTTGTTTTTTTCGACCCCGACGCTATTAGGGCATCCGAGGGCTAGGGAGTCTTTCCTTTCTTCCATTTCTTCTTTCCTTTATTTGCTTTATTTTGTTTTCTTCTCCAGAAAAGCCTGACCAGAGGCTATAAGATGGCAGCCTATCACTGGTCTTGCCTTCCTTTGGCCAGCAACCAATCGAAGGGACTATTATTATGCTTTCAAGTCTTATACGAGAATTGGGCCATCCTGTGAAATGCTAGAGGGAAAATTTTCTACAGGATCGTAACAGGCCTTGGTCTAATACTTGGAAGCAGAAGAAGAAGAAGAAAGCTATATTTTAAGATTTGGCGCTAAAAGTGTGCATATTATAGCCGCACTATCATAGTTGTCCAGCGGCTCGTTTTGTTTCCCCGCAGCTGTTATATATAATTAAATATAAAGATTCCGACTACCGCCACTATAATAATTCCGCATGTTAATCATTATCAAGCATCGTCGCCCGGCACCCGCTTTTATATAAACAGAAAACCATCATAGTGAGTAGATAATACACTTACTTCATCAGCAAGTGCAATAATTGGCATAAAAATATACTTTTAATGGCACTTAGCCGTTTGATGCATAACATTGTCCAACTAAGTACATACACAAATATATTTTAACCACGCAGGACATGGAAGGCGTCTCTAAATGAGTGAAGAGATCAATGTCAGGGCCAATCAGAGACAACATAAACATTAAGACGAAACGCACCATTCACACACACATTCATACTAAACATTAAAAGGTAAAGGTATCCCACCACAGGCCTCAGGAGGCCCTTGGAGTAGTGGGAGGTTAAGGCTCCCACTTTTCTGGACAATCGGCACTTGATGTCAGCCGGGTTGTCAGCCCTGCGTGACGGCCGTCTTTACCCCCAGAACAAGCGTCTGGTACTCATTTCCGTTCGAGACTGAGTCGACCCCAGGGCCATAGTGCCGCCAGAAGGTTTGGGTCAGTTTAAAAATCCTGACCTCACCGGGACTCGAACCCTCGACCTTCCGGCTTGTAGAGCAGCACCACTACGCTACGTCGTGCCCCCATACTAAACATTGGCAAATATTATAATGATGATTATGATGGCGTGATGTTCGGGGACCGTTTGACCTTGAAGTTTCTTGACATGTGTCTTAATAGGTGAGAACAAACACCTCCGCAAAAAGAAAAAAAAAAAAACGCAGGAAACTTGTCCCGACCGGGAATCGAACCCGGATCCGCTGCGTACGAAGCAGCGTGCTACCCTGAAACATATAAAATAATTTAATAACTAAAAATTAACAAATATCACTACGTTCAGTCATATGATGTTTTTTCTCATTTATTTCTGAGATAAACAAAAGAGTAAATCAAGGAAGGAAAACAATTGGAATGTTAAATTAGGTGATGTGAAGTAGAAACTTGGGCAGGACATGTGGCACGCATGGGGAATGAAAGACGTGCACGGAAGCTTCTTGTAGGAAAACCAGAGGGAAAACGCCCAGTTGGTAGACCAAGAATGAGGTGGGACAATAACGTGAACTATGATTTGAGGGAAGTAGATTATACAGGGAATGATTGGAAAGCATTAGCTCAGGATAGGGATGTATGGAGAGCTTATGTCCGCGCGGCCATGAACCTACGGGTTCGATAGTGCCAGTGAGTAAGTAAGTAAGTAAGAAGTAGAAACTTTCTGAAAAAAAAACATTAAATTTATACTTCGTTAGTGGAGAGTATACTACTGTATGGAGCGAAATCATGGACATTAAGCAGAGAGCAACCACAAAAAAAAAAAAAAAATTGGCGACAGAGGCGGATATCTGGAAGACGATTTCTATTATTTTAAGAAGAGATAAAATTAGGAATAATACAATTAGAGAAATAATGGATGTTAAAAAAAGGTGTTCTACAAGTAAATGAAGAAAGAAGACAATGGTTAGGTCAAGTAAAGAGGGTGTCAGAAGCCAGATGACATTAAATTTTCAAGCTGATGGCAACATAAAAAAGGGGAGACCAAAAGAACAGTGGGTTCAATGAGTGTATAGGAGTATGGTGTCGAGAGGATAAACAGAATGATGCAGAGAACAAAGATGGAGTAAAATTTATTACAATTAGATGTATAGAAACTACTGTATAGTAGAGAAATTCCTAATAAAAATATATGTATTTGTATTTACTTTACTGGTAAATCACAAAACAAGCTCTTACTGTTATTTACTGATCCTCGTACGATTTCACGATGTGTCACCTTTTACTTATTCTGTGCTAGAAAAGTTACAGGCAAGGATACATTTTAAACCAGTATAAAAAGGGCGTAGCGTAGCAGAGTTGGTTATGGAATTAAACTACAAGCCAGAAAAAATCGAGTTTGATTCCCGCGCGCAGTCAAAATTATAAAACACGCCTAAACCTTCTGGCTAAAAAATGGCCTGGTTTGACTCAGCCTCAACTAAAATTAGTACCTCATACTCTTTTCTGCGTAAATTCGTTCCTCATCAATGGTGATTGCCTCCAATTTAGTAACTAGATGATAGCTGGACAGGAGTGAACCACGTTCTGCCGAGGATGGGACTGGCCCCGAAAGGCCTACAATGTTTTAAAAGTTGAACAGTTGAGAAGATTACTAAACCAGAAACAATTTTGTAATTTTATATTCATCATCATCCTCTTATCGTGTCCTCCTTTCGGAAGATCGATTCCAAATATGCCTCCAATCATCTCTATCTTCCCATGCTTTCCTTCTTTTTAGTTCTTCCCAGTCTTATCCTCTTTCTTGTAAACTTTTTTTCACTTGGTAAATCTATCTTTCTCTTGGTATACCTCGTGGTCGTTTTCCTTGTATCTTGAGATTTAACAGTATTTGTGATAGTCTTTACTTTTCCATTCTTCTTAAATTTCCAAACCATTTTATTTGTTTCTATGTTTGTTGTTAATTTTTCTGCATTTAATATTTCCCTGCTTTTGTCGTTCCTTCTTCTATCTCTCCATGTTTTATGTACCATTCCCAAGAATTTCATTTCTGTATCTTGGCTCTGCTCAATTCCTTCTTTGTATATGACCAAGTCTCAGGTGGCTATGTAATAATTTTATATAATTTTTTTTTATATTTGTTTTATTTTCTCTTAAGATTCAAGTACTCCAAGTCTCCTAAGGTCTGTGTGGGATCTCTTTACCTTTAAATAAATTATTTTAATTTTGAAATGTTGATATATTCATCTAGGCCTTACAGCTTCTTGTGTTTGTGAAGAGCTCGTATAAAGAACCGAAACTACTACCTTGTTGAAAGATCATTACACAAGAATTTCCTTCATTTGATGTCTTGCGACTGAACATGTTTTAAAAAAATTGGCTTTCAACCGAGAGACTACATTTTTTATGATTTTTATCTGAATGAAAAGTTTTAACAACATGAAACTGAATGACAGTTAATGAGAAGATTCTGAAAGCCAATTTTACAAATGAATTCGTCCTGGTTTATAAGAATTTCATAAAGAAAGATTTTTTTTTCTTTTTCATGAAGAAGTAAAACTCTAGAAACGAAATAACACGATACACAATTTAATTTCCTTCAATTTATTCTGCTTTTCTAAATCTGAATGAAATTAAAGGATGTTTGAGTTCATTATTTCTCGAGATGAAAGAGGTAATTTATTTCTCTTTCTTAACAATTATACTCTTACTTCTCTGTACATTGTGGAAAAATGTATATTGCAATTAACAAGAAACTAAAACAGCTTTTCAGAGTTAAATTTTCTCTGATTTCTCATACAGATCAGTGCAGTCCCTAATTTGCTGATTACGCTTTATAGGAAATTACATTTGGTGATTGGCTTCATTGAGCGTTCAAAGCTATGTTCAAATTTCGTTTTGTAGCTGAACCATTCTACCAAAAAGAGCTATCGATAGACGGCTTATGGACCAAATTCCCCTTACTTGAATTGATTTGACTGTACTAATACATATGATTCACTTGTAACCAACTCAAGTGGTACTTTCGAACCCGAGATTTAGATTTATTTATTTATTTATTTAGTCTGGTGGAGTTGAGGCCATAT
The DNA here is from genome assembly GCA_030220185.1 of Diploptera punctata. Classification (NCBI taxonomy): domain Eukaryota; kingdom Metazoa; phylum Arthropoda; class Insecta; order Blattodea; family Blaberidae; genus Diploptera; species Diploptera punctata. The sequence goes on from JASPKZ010009821.1 coordinate 294,093, forward strand.
GGCCTTCTCTTCCACTCACCAGGACAAATATATGTTATTAATTAAATAAAAATAAAACGTATTTATTTTATTTTCATATTTATTATATGATTCAAATTAACAAAGTTTTTCCTGTACCCAAAGAAAACAATAAGAAATATGTCGTAATGTCATACATAGGCCCACTTTCAAATAAAATATCTAAACACTTCAAAAAGTTGAACATTAATGTGGCATTTAAAACTAATAAAACTCTACAAAATATAATAAAAAACAATAAAACCAAAACAAAAAAAGAAAAATTATCAGGTGTATATAAATTGAAGTGTGGCACATGTGACAATGTCTATATAGGACAAACTGGTAGACCTTTTATATCTCGGATAAAGGAACACATGAGAGCATAGCCTATAACAGAAATTTAGAAAATTCAAACTATGCTAACCGTCTATTCCAATTTAATCATTGTTTCGATCCAAATTTTGAAATTTTACATATTTGTGATAAGGGTAAGAAGTTAGATCTTTTGGAGGCTCTAGAAATTAATAAGTTTAAAAGTAGTAAAAAACTGTTAAATTCTCAACTTGATTTGAATGAATCCCCTTTGTTAAATTTAAAAATTTAAATAAATATTGTTGTATTGTTGCTTAGATCAGTTGGAACACAATTCATAATTTGTTAACATGTCTGAAGAAGGTACAGTGTACCGAAACAGCTGTCACTGAATTATATAATAAATATGAAAATCAAATAAAACTACGTGTTATTTTTATTTAATTAATAAATATGGATTTTCATCAAGTAAACACCAACTCAATTGATTAAATATATGTTACATCAGAATATAACAATCTCAATTAACTCTAATATTAAATACTAATCTGTTATGGCAGTGAAGCTTGGGCCATCAGAACTCAGGATGACCGTCATATTACAGCCACGGAGATGAAATTTCTGCGACGAACTGCAGAACAAAGAAATTCAACAATAGCCAGAGAGTTAAACATCGTACCTATATCTGAATACCTCCAAGAATATAGAAACAACTGGCTAGCCCATATTCAGCGCATGGATCGTCACAGAATACCAAAACAAATTCTTCACTACATTCCTCGAGGCAGAAGATCTGTGGGTCGACCTTTTCGGAGATGGCGGGAGACCGTAACGGGCCACTGGGCCTAATACTTGAAAGGCAGATGATGATTAAATACTAAATAAAAATTTGATCAAAAAGATAATATCTATTATATTACAATCTATAACGCAACCAGTTAATGTTAGTTAAAGTTAAGACTAAAACTAATAATAAATTGTATACAAGCAAGACATAATAAATTGTCCCTGTCTAATGTATATAAAAAACAAAGAAAAATAATGAGATATAGAAAACTAATTTTACGATTATACAATATTTAAAACAGAACAAAAGAAAATATTTGTTAACCTTAATATTATTTTCATAAATAATTAAATTTATTAATTTATTAATTGTTAAAAAAAATACTATCAGTGAAGTGTATAAGTTAGTTTGTTATTAAATAATTCTTTCGTTTGTTTTTGAAGGATGTTATAGTTTGACAGTCTCTGACATAGGGCGGAAGGGTATTCCATGTTTTGGTAAGTGAGACGGTAAAAGATAATGAATAATACACAGTGTGATGAGGAAGGATATAAAGGACAATGTGCTGATGGGATCGAGTGTCAAGATTATGTGTGTCGGATAGTCTGATGAAGCGGCGTGATAAATAATTAGGCGATGATGTGTGAAGCATTTTATAGAGAATGGACAGTTCTACGATCTCTTAGACGAAGCCACGATAATTGTTCCAGGGACGGTGTAACGTGGTCAAATTTGCGAATACCACAAATAAAACGTGCGAAAGAATTACGAACACGTTGAAGTCTTTGAGTGAAAATAATATTTAAGTCTGTAAAAAGAGTGTCACAATAATCAAAATGGGACATTGCAAGTGTTTCTACTAACATTTTCCGTGATCCGGTGGACATTAACACCAGTATGTTCCTACATTACATCCATATCTTAATAGTACACCGTGTCCCATTCAAACCTCCCACATTTTAATTAATAATAACTCTCAAAGTATGCGGAATTATGAAATGAGGTTGGTATTAAAAGAAAGAGAAACTCAAAGAATTTTTGTTTTCATTGTTGCAGTTAATTCATCTGTCGCATGTTGGACAATAATGACATAAAACAAAATTGTGAGTCTTCAGCAACGAGCCCAAACAATTTCTGGTATTCAGAGACGAAGTCAATAGTTACAGTGCAAAGATATTACCGGAGAGAATATGGAGGAGATGTACCTGATGGGAAGAACATTAAGGCTTGAAAAGTTTCTGGCGACCGGAAGCGTTAAAAAAGACTCAGGAGGTGCTCGTACACGAGTTTCAGAAGAAAAGATTAAAGAAATTAGAGCAAGATGGTGCACATATAGAGGTGTTCCAGTGCGTGGCAATGAAAATGCTTTGAGTTTTTATTTCGTTTAATACCGGCCTCATTTCATAATTCCGCATACTTTGTTGGTTATGATTAGAGCGAGGAATTTTATGAAATTTCATGTTTTAAACTATTTGTCAGAGAGCGCTGAGACTAAGTATCTTTACATTTTATGATATGTAGAATCAAATAAGACCAACAAAAAAACTTCATATTTCATAATAATTTAGCAAAATGTTCATATTTTACTGAAAATTTCATACTCCTTCATATTTTTCAACTTTCAAATTCCGGTATTTTTTTTTTCAATAAAGTTCTAGGAATTCATTAAAATATTTTTGAAATGAATGTATTTATGTAATTTTTGACAGTGTAATGTGGTAGACAAATGAAAATTCTTCAGTACCCCTTCTGAACAAGATAGATAGATTTTATAAAAGCAAATAATTGCATGAGTAGGCATAGAGTGACCGTGTTGCGTGTTAGATGGAGGTTTTTGTCCTAAACTCGATCCCCAGAACAAGAACATGAGCCTAGATGAATAAGTAGGAGACCAATGTTGGAATATTCAGAAGTCAGAGAAATGTCAAAATGACAACCTGGGGCATTGCAATTGTATAATAGCTGTCAGCTCGTTCTTGCTACCTGATGGTAGTCCGTACTCATTTCCATTAGAATCTGAGTCGACCCCAGGTCCACAATGCCACCAGGAAGTCTGGTCCAGCTAAAAATCTTGACCGTATCGAGACTCGAACTCACGACTTTCCTGTTTATACAACGTTTGCTTATACAACTACGCTATGGTGTGATCCGTTAAAATTGTTTCAGATCATGAATATATTTTATATTGGATTAGAATTAATGAAAAACTTAATTAAAATTGAGATACAGTGAATATCTTGATTTCTTGAGCTATAAATAAGTTATGTTTGTCTCATTTATGTGCTGGTATGTACACTTATAAGTTACAGTGGGCCTATTTATATAAATATATGTAAAAAGTTTAGAAAATAGTAGCTTCATAATATTTTTGTGTCATAATTTTCATATTTTCTCCTTACGATTTCATATTTTCGTATAATTTTCTTCATATAATTCCTCGCTCTAGTTATGATTAATTAAAATGTGGGAGGTCTGAATGGGACACCCTGTATATTAAGACGCAAGGTTGGAAAGTTGTTTTTACAGAATAAAGGAATTTTTAAATTTCCGAGATTCTGTAAAACACTTCACAAACGTGCGTTTACATTATTTTTTGCGCGATGGTGTTTTCAAAATAATAAATAACATTAAAATAATAACATGTTTGTTGGAAATATTTGCGTTCATTATAAACAATTGATTAACGTTAACAGTGTGGGCAATGTTGATTAGTTGAAACTACAGGAGGCCGAGAGACCAATTAGTGATAGCATGGCAGCAAGTACGTATTTATTGTTTTTTATTGCTTCGAATGAAGTTCAGTTCATTTAAAATGCAGTGATTTGTTTCGTATAATGTATATTAACACTACCTTTTGGATATTTTTTGTAATATACACTGTATGTAGTATACATAAAGGGCAGTGATTTTACTTCCCACACGTGGGTTTGTAATATTGCAGTATAGTTATTTTATTACAGTATAGTTATTTAGGTTGGCAACCCCGAAATGTAGGAAGTTGAACTTTCAATCATGGTCGCCATTGCTGTTGTACGATAAAACGCAACATCGCGCAAAAACTAATATTTTCAAATCGTTCATTGTATAATGTGCGTTGCAAAGTAATACAATCACCTATTTTTTCGAAATTGTACAAATGGAAAACTTTCTTAATCTCATACATATATATATATATATATCATCATCATCATCATCATCATCGTCCTTTCAAGTATTAGGCCCAGTGGCCCGTTACGGTCTCCCGCCATCTCCGAAAAGGTCGACCCACAGATCTTCTGCCTCGAGGAATGTAGTGAAGAATTTGTTTTGGTATTCTGTGACGATCCATGCGCTGAATATGGGCTAGCCAATTGTTTCTCTATTCTTGGAGGTATTCAGATATAGGTACGATCTTTAACTCTCTGGCTATTGTTGAATTTCTTTGGTGGTCTAGAAAGCTATAACCTGCAGTTCGTCGCAGAAATTTCATCTCCGTGGCTGTAATATGACGTTCATCCTGAGTTCTGATGGTCCAAGCTTCACTGCCATAACAGATTATGGGTCTAGCGAAAATTTTATAGATTTTCATTCTTGTGTGTCTCTGCACTTTTGATGGTTTAAAAACTTGGTTGATAATTCTTAAAGCTTTATTATAGTTTTGTATTTTAAAGGATATATCACATTTCTCATTATAAGTTTTATATATATATATATATAAATATATTCTCTCAAACATCACAAAGAAAAGCGAATAGGCATGGAGGAAAAATGAGGAAACTCACATTAGACAGGTAGGCCTACACAATGGCGAACCTCTTTGGATCTGTGGTTAGCAGAAACATATCCAAAAACCCTATATGGAGATATAAAATATTTCTGGACTGCGGGAATCGAACTAGGCCCGCATTGGTAAAAGGTAGAATCTACACTGGTCTCGCCAAGACGACAAAACACACACTGTATCATTAGACAAATTTATATATATTGTAGGATATGATTGGAAAATACTAAGGTTCCTATCTATGAACGATTAGACCGTAAAAGTCGTTCTCTGCCTGTACTCTGCTGAGAAAGTTGCATCCAAATACGTTTTTCCGTACTCAAAAATATGTTCATGCGATAATAATTGTTGAAATTCCTAAGCTACCTGGCGAGGTGACTTAGCAGAGAAACAAATCATGAGCAACCCGATGGGAACCTATGGTAACCGATGTAGTTTGAAACCTTGCCGCGAACCAGCTGCTTTATCCAATATGTCGGACCTTGAAGACTTCGATCATGTTTTCGGTATACGCGGAGAAGAGGAATTTGATAGAGTCTACCAAAGAATTCAACTGGAAGAACAAGAAGAATCGGCGTAATATTGCGCGACGCAGACGTCGTCGTATACGGTATTATTTGCGGGACGCAAGCATAAATGCGTTCCTCTAGCAGACGAAAATAACGGAAGTGGTTTTATCGCTGGGCATTCTGGGTAATTTCTTGCCAATATTACGAAAACGACGACTTTCATGCATGACCAGTTAGTGGGTAGCTAATTCGATCTTTGCACTTGCTCACGGTGAGTCAGCTCACCAGTGATTGGAAGTAATTTGAGTAGAGACTAATGTATTTGCATGCGACCCTAAGGCACCTTTCTATTTTAATCGGGACAGCCATTATATTTTTTAGATGTTTTCGATTCCAATATTTAATAAATTCGAAAAGGGAGGGGTCATTACATTAAGTTAATTGATTGAACTTCTACAAGCAATATATTTTGTTCTCTTCTTGTTTACTTTGATGTGTAAATAGTTGAACATCATCGGTTTTCATTTGTAACAGTTTGTTTCCGCATGATGTTACACATGTGTTAATTTGTTACATTTGTTTCAAAAAGGTTTAAACTACTTTGTGACACTCATTTTCATGTTTCTATGAAACACCAACAAATTTGTATAAACAAATTTCCAAACGTATAAACTTGCCATATTTGGTTGTTCACTGATTTTTTTTCCCCCGTGAGAATCACTGAATTTGAAATGTTTGTAGAATAATACAAACAAGTGAAAACTGAACTACTGTTTTATTGTTTATACAGCAGATATAAACATCTGGTAGAACATGAACATCTGGTAAAAAAAACAATGTATACCGTGTCTCAGAATGGATTCCTACAATTTCACAACATTCTATCTATTTGAAAATTAATGTCACCCACTAAAAATGGAACAAGTAATTTCAATTAAATATTTGCCTTGTCAGTATATTTCTTCAATTTGCTCCAATCATGTACACACGTTGCCGATTGGAGTCCGAGGGACGTGAGAGCTGATTTTTCTCATCTTATATATAAAAACCAATTTTTGTTTGTTTGTTTGTTTGTATGTTTGTTGGTTTGTATGTTTGTTGGTTTGTATGTTTGTTGGTTTGAATGTTTGTTCGTATTCTATGCGCGGCCATATCGTTGATCCCATTTTGATGGGTTTTTTTGCAAAATGTTCAGAATATTCCCGGGATGAACATAGGCTATAAGAGAGTTGTGATATTCAACCCCTTCGCCCCTAAAAATCACCCTTTGTAGTGAAATAAAGTTCGTATTTTGACACTTAAATGGCTCACGCTGCCTAAACCATAACAAATACACCAAATGAATGTACACAGAATTGAATATCAAAAAACCTCTACAAAAAAGTCCGGTACAGCATACGTTTATCTCTTACAGATAACTCACAATAGCCATTTTTGTTTTTCATTGATGCCAAGAAGATCGGAATAAGTCGATTCCCGGACAAGCGTGCTCTGTCATACTGTTCATCCGATTGAGATATGGCTTTTTCAAAAATGTTCAGGAGATTCCGGGGATGAACATAGGCTATAAGGGAGATGTAACACTCAACTCCTTCGCCCCTAAAAATCACCCTTTGTAGTAAAAAACGTGAAATAAAGTCCCTATGTTGACGCTTAAATGGCTTACGCTGCCTAAACCATAACATATGCACCAAATTAATGTACACAGAACTGAATATCTCAAAAAACTGTACAAAAAATCCGTGATAGCATATGTTTATCTTCTACGGATAACTCACAATAACCATTTTTCCCTTTCATTGATGCCAAGAATATCGGGATAAGCAGATTCCCGAACAGTGCACGGCTGGTGGTAAAAACATATTAGCATTTATTTATGAGTAGCAGCGCACGCCGGGTATTAACTAGTAATAAATAAAATATCCTTAACTCGTGTCCAACTCGGGTCGGGTCGAGGAATAAGATGAGATGAAGTCCCTTATATACCGTATTTGCTCGCGTAATTTGCGCATTTTTCAATTCACTTAGGCCACTGAAAAATTGGGGGTAAACTATGCGAATTTTTTTAATTAGAGGTCCTGTTCTGATATATCTCAGTCACACTGGTCGACAAAAATTAACTTTTTTTCTTTCACAAGAATAAAAATATGAGATTTTAGAAGTATTTTTCATCCTGAATTTAAATATCATTTCAGTTTTTTTCTATCAGGCATGAGTTTTTTGTGATATTAAAATACATTTCTTTATAATTTTTATAATTTTGAATAAAATCCATCTAACTCTAACTCATTCTGACTTACCTAGAAAGTGGTAGACAGTGATTTTTGGGCATATTTTACATCTGGTCCAAGAGTAGTCAGCCAGCGTTTTAGAACTCCACTTGCCTTGGTACCTCTTTTCCATTGTGGAAATTTGCTCACCGTGCTCATCAGAGACAGACCTTAAATACAGCTTCAATTAAATCGATACATATAAGGTAAAGGTTCCTATGACAGGCCAAAGAGAATGCTAAAACCAATTTTTTAAAAAGTAGCTGTCACAAAAAAAACTGTGCCTGATGGAAAAATTCTGACTACATATCTGAATTCAGTATGAAAAATGCACTAGATTCACTAATCAGATTTCTAGTGAAGAAAACGTTGTCTATCAATGATATGGTAAGTAAACATGGCAAATAAGAATACAGCAATGTTGTCATCTCTTATAATTTTATAGCGTAACACTGTAGGTAATCTTGAATTATACAAATAATAATCATGCAATAACATCATACAAAGAAACAATTAAAATGCATTAACAATAATTAAGCGCATATTTTTGCTTCCTCCAATAGCGCATGTTTGATTTCACAACTCCGAATTATCTTTCCGCTGCACGATTGCCGAAATGTACCGCGAAACTTATCATAAGTAATGCCACAAGTGATTTCCAAATTATCGAGAAATTCACGACTCACGAAGTGAGGAGTGAATTTATCTAGAGAATTTGGAAATCAAGAGTGGCATTTGTTAAGACTATTTAACGAATAAAATTAAGCTGTTTACTCACAAATCATTATTTAACTATAGTTATTTTAAAATATTTATATATTTAATGTAAACGGCGAAGTTTGAAAACAAATGAGAAGCGATAGGTACGCTTCATCTGCTTCTTTTGTTTATCACTGCAACCAGATCATACTATTTATTGCCAAAGGAACGCAATGTTGTAAGAATGCTCTCTAGTGGAGAAAAAATTAAACACATCAAACTGTATACTAATTCATTTCTGTTGTCGTATGATGTAAATATGACAATTATATTTTTCTGGGTTGTTACCTGGGAAAAAATACATTTAAGAAAGTGCAAACAGTGGTTTCCTTCTTTTTTTTTTGGTGGTATAATAAATTGCTACAAATGTTTTTATATTAACTCCAGCATTCGGCATGTGTTGACATTCATGCACTATATATACCATCTGGTAGCCGTATTTCTCGTAGACTCAGTCACTGCAAAATAATGGTCAGACCTGTTCAGAATATTAAAAAGGAGGAGCTTTCATTAATATGGTAATTATAACATTGATAAATATTTCGTGAAACACGACTCTGATTGGTTGTAAAACAGAAATCATTGAAATGTGATTGGTCATTGACTCCCATTTGGGGCATGAGTTAAATAGTCACTTATAATTTATATGATGTTAGGTAACATTATTTTTCCTTCCCATCTTGAAATGCCGTATAAATACAAGTGCATGTTAGAAGTTTTCAAAGTAAACTGAAATACTGGTATTTACTTTTCTACAACTTGTCACTACCAAGGGCAAGCATTGACTTCGGGTTTCTTTGTGAAGCAGGTAGTTCAGTTGCTGGTAAATGACCAACGTTGGAATCTAAGAATTGGCAATGAAATACAGGGAAGGAAAATCCCTACTGTACTGAAAAGAGAAAGTACCTAAAATAAAATAAAAAAATATCCCCCCAGGAGCTATCACCTTGACGTGGTGGGGGGGGGCTTAGTACCCGATGAACCAGACGACCCTACTGGGGAAGATTGACTTAGGTTAATCTTGCTGGTGGGTAAGAGACGAGGGGAACTAAGTATAGCTCACAACGAGGGAATGGCGTCTGTATCCATATTGGGCGGCCACATCTTCGTCAAGTCTTCAACAGTCAACAGGGCGACAAGGAATAGCACAGTTAAACTTGTAGGTCTTGAAGAGCGGAAGAAGCAGCCCTCTCTTGGAGGGTGGATACCCAGAGGAGTTGTTTGGAGACTCAGAGGAAGCAGCCCTTCCACCATCCTTGTCCTGCGAAGCGCTCGTAACGCTTCCAGGAGACATTCATCTTACTGAGAAGCTTCATGGAATTCAGCCGGATTGTCATAAAAGGATAGAATACAGACGGCGGAGATGAGGTTCCTAAGAGAAGTAAAAGGATGTACAAGATTTGATAGAATAAGAAATGAGGATATAAGAGAAGAATTGAAAGTACAGCCTTTATTGGATAAGGTCACGAATTACAGACAGAAATGGATTGATCATATGGATGGAATGAGTAAGGAGAGATATCCATTGTTAGCAAGAAATTATCAAGCAAGAGGAAGACGTGATGTTGGAAGACCTAGAAGACGTTGGGCTGATGCATTATGAAGTCGGAACGGGCAATTGCCTAATCCCTGAGTGATGATGATGATGATGACCTAAAATATGTGCGCAAAATACGCGGAGTAAAAATAATTTTAAAAATAATCCCCTAAAAATCAGGGTGCGGAAAATACTTTGGGGCATAAATTACACAAGCAAATACGGTAGAGGGTCTCGGGGTGTCACGCCCGACGCACCATCACGGGGCGAAATGGATGAGATGAGTATGGAGAAATGGTGGAATGAAATTGTGGCAGAGGAAAACGGGAGAAAACTTCGAGAGGAACCTGCCCACGCTCCGTTTCGTCCACCACGAAACCCATGTGGAGTGACCGAGTCTCGAACTCGGGACTCTAACGGTGACAGGCGAGCGTCTAACGCTTGCATCACGGAGCCATCATCATAAGTAATGCCACAAGTGATTTCCAAATTATCGAGAAATTCACGACTCACGAAGTGAGGAGTGAATTTATCTAGAGAATTTGGAAATCAAGAGTGGCGTTTGTTAGGACTATTTAACGAATAAAATTAAGCTCTTTACTCACAAATCATTATTTAACTATAGTTATTTTAAAATATTTATATATTTAATGTAAACGGCGATGTTAGAAAACAAATGAGAAACGATAGGTACATTTCATCTGCTTCTTTTGTTTATCACTGCAACCAGATCATACTATTTATTGCCAAAGGAACGCATTATTGTAAGAATGCTCTCTAGTGGAGAAAAAATGAAACACATCAAACTGTATATTAATTTATTTCTGATGTCGTACGATGTAAATATGACAATTATATTTTTTCTGGATTACTACCTAGGAAAAAATACATTTAAGAAATTGCAAACAGTGGTTTCTTTTTTTGGTGGTATAATTAATTGCTACAAATGCTTTTATATTAACTCCCGCATGCGGCATGTGTTGACATTCATGCACTATATATACAATCTGGTAGCCGTATTTCTCGTAGGCTCAGTCACTGCAAAATAATGGTCAGACCTGTTCACAATATTAAAAAGGAGGAGCTTTCTTTAATATGGTAATTATAACATTGATAAATATTTCGTGAAACACGACTCTGATTGGTTGTAAAACAGAAATCATTGAAATGTGATTGGTCATTGACTCCCATTTGGGGCATGAGTTAAATAGTCGTTATAAATATTATTCCAAATTACTCATTACACATTCATAACTAAGTTTATGTATTATTAATATCTTGTTAATTAACATTAGCAGGATAATAAAAACAAAGAGATTTCTACTTCTTTATAACCACAGGCACCCGGTTACATAATATCGTGTTTTTAATACAATATAAAAGCAAGGAAAGGGTGTTGAGTTTGGAGATATGAAATGGCAGTAAATCTAGAAGGCGTGGCCATCAAACTATAAATACTCACTCACAGGGCTGCACAAAAAAATTTACTACACACACTTACTTTCCTCTCTCTCTCTCTCTCTCTCTCTCCCCTCTCTCTCTCTCTCTCTCTCCTCCTCTCTCTCTCTCTCTCTCTCTCTCTCTCTCTCTCTCTCTCTCTCTCTCCCTCTCTCTCTCTTTCTCTCTCTCTTTCCGATATATATATATATATATATATATATATAACGGGCTTCCAATATAAAACCGGACCGGCCTTACGGAGTTTCACCCGGCACGCAGTGCTGTCTCTACCTCCCGCAATTCACCCTGCCTGCCACCCGTCCTTGTACTGTTTCTTACCTTATAGAAAATGCTGGAAATGTTGTCCTCCCGCAGTTAAACAGGCATTATACCGAGTAAACACATTTAGATTGACATGCTGTAGTTCGGGCACTGTCAAGTTTCTGATTTCATTTCTTATGTTGTTCTTCAGTTCTTCCAATGTGTGCGGATTTGTTTTGCACACTTTGTCTTTCAGGCTACCCCACAAATAAAAATCACACACTGTTAGATCTGGGGAGCGAGGGAAATCCCAACTTGTTGTGCTAATTTCGGTAATGATTTTGTGGTGAACGTTCCAAATTTTCGCCAATTTTGTCTAATTTTTCTTCGGTGAAAACCATACGCCTTCGTATTGTTTCTTATTTTGTACTGAACCAGTGGTCTCAAATTTAGTCACAAGATCGTGGATTGTCGATCTGGAAGGAGATAATTGTCCAGGGAAGTTCCGAATAAATTCCTCGCGAACGCGACGAGCTGATTCGTATTTATAATAACATTTACACACATAAATGCGCTGCTCTAATGTCAGCTGACGTCTCATCTTGTCGAACGATAGTAAACTGACTAGTTCAAGGACGAGCGGCTTACAGAGTGAAATGCGGACGAGGAGAGAGCGCTGCCTGACGTGAAACCCCATGAGGCCGGTCCGGGTTTATATTGGAAGCCCGGTGTATATATATATATATATATATATATATATATATATATATAAGCTAGCATTGCTCAATGTTAAACATTTAATTATAACATCGATAAAGCGTCACTGCTATAAAGTAAAAATGTTCGCTTTAATTTGCTTACTTGTTAAAGTCAGCTACTAGATGGCAGTGAAGACCGAGTTCTCGTGACATCTAGTAATAATGGAGAATATAATACATATATAAGAAAAATAAGTGTTTGAATTGGATTCGCCTGGTGGTGTAATGGATAACACGCTGTGGTAGAGACTCAGAGTTCCGGGTTCGAATCCCGTCCAGGCATTTATTTTTCTTATCATGCCATATATATATATATATATATATATATATATATAGGGTGATTCACAATAAATATTACAGACTTCTAGAGGTTGTAGAGGGGACTTAATAGATAAAGTCTCGATAAGGACCCCATGTCCGGAAACGTAACATTTCGATATAAAATAAGTTTCACGATCGAAACACAATAGGCTGATATCGTGTTCCTTGTGTTTCAGAATAAGTATTACAGACTTCTAGGGATTGTACTACCAGTGTAGTTCCACGTGACGACCCACAATTATAATGACCGGATTTCAATTATTTCTGGCCAATACCTACATCGGTTTATTTTAATATATAATATACTGAGTTTCGTTGTTAAACATAAAAAATTGCGACTGCTAGAAGGATTTTTTTTTAATTTTTGTTTCAAATGAACTTCTACGCCTAATGATTTTACCGGTCAAATTGTTAATCTAAACTATCCAGGGACACACTCAAACACATACAAAACATTTCATCAAAATCGTTCCAGTCGTTTAGCAGGAGTCGGTGATATACACACGTACAGAAGAATTATATATATATGCATCCATTTACAGTCATTTAGATAAAAGGTAATGTAGCCAGTACAAGAGTGACGTAGTAGTAGGTAGAGAAGAAAAGGTCACATGCCCTTAACTTTCATCAGGCTAAATACATAATAAATAACCAGTTAATGAACAAATGAGACTCTAAGAACAAAGTTACAAAGATATCACGCTAGAGGAAATACAAGTACGAGACCGTTCTAGTAACTCCACATTGCTCATTGTGGACCTCACTTGAGGGAATTATTAAGATCAAGACTCGCAACCAATATAACCGATATTATTATTATTATTATTATTATTATTGTTGTTGATGTAAGGCCTTGTTTCTCTCAATAAGGGGAGATATTTAACCATACTAATTTAGTTACATTTGTTCTGGGATACATGTCAAAGAGTAACCCGTGGTCAACGGTCCGCCTCATAGTGACATCTAGGAAATCAAGGGAGTAGTAAAGTAAAGTAAAGTGATCCCACTACAGACCTCAGGAGGCCCTTGGGGTAGTAGGAGGTTAAGGCTCCCACTTTTTCTTGACAATCGGCACTTGATGTCCGCCGGGTTGTTAGTCCTGCGTGACGGCCGCCTTTACCCCAGAACAAGCGTCTGGTACTCATTTCAGTTAGAGGCTGAGTCGACCCCAGGGCCATAGTGCCGCCAGAAGGTTTGGGTGGAAAATTAGGTACATTTGCTTACAGGCATTTTTATTCAGGCTTAAAAATCTTTCTCGAGCCTGAAAATATTCAGACTCGAGACCCACGGCCTGAAGTCCCTCCCAGAGGACATGCTCCTTGGATTTTTCCGTCCTAAATAAAATCCATCGAACCGGGCCGGGTTTAAACAAGCGACTGTCGGGCCCAGAGACAAGGAATATAACCACTAATCCACCATGGCTATTTTTCTTCTTTTCCCAACAAGGATTGAACATTTTTGGTTCTTTCCGGCTCCAAGTATTATAGCTGCTGTGTCCATCTCTTTCGTGGGCGTCCCCGATCTCTTTATCCTCCTCTTGGTTGATAGTTCAGACTTTTCTTAGGCAATCTGTTGGTATCCATTCTGCAGACATGTTCATACCATTTTCTCCTGTACTCTTCTATTTTATCTATCAAACTGAATATTTGTAGTTCTTTACGGATACCTTAACTTTTTTTATCCATTAAAGTATGTCCTACCACAAATCGTAAATATTTCATTTCTGCGGCTTCTATTATTTTAATTGACTGCTTATTCAGAGTCCATATTTCTGAGCCATACAATATTGCAGGCACAGTCAATACTTTATAAATTTTTAAATGTGCCAAGAAATGCGGACATGGGTTCAACTGCGGTAAAATTCTCCGGAGGTCAAATAGTCCCCCATTCGGTTCTCCGGGCGGAGACTACTTCAGGGAACCCATGCCAAAGACTCTGACTTTAAGGGAAGAAATGAGATTACAAGTATTTCAGAATAAAGTACTTAGGAAAAGTTTTGGGCCAAAGAGAGATGAACAGACAGGTGAATGGAGAAGACTACATAACAATGAACTACATGGTATTTATAGGAAGCCAGATATAATAAGAACAGTTAAGTCTCGTAGACTGCGATGGGCAGGACATGTTGCACGTATGGAGAATGATAGACTTGCATGGAAGCATCTTGTAGGAAAGCCAGAGGGAAAATGCCCAGTTGGTAGACCAAGAATGAGGTGGCAGAATAACATTGAAGTAGATTATACAGGGAATGATTGGAAAACATTAGCTCAGGATAGGGATGTATGGAGAACTTATGTCCGCGCAGCCATGAACCTACGGGTGTGATAGTGCCAGTGAGTAAGTAAGTAAGTAAGTTTATTTTCTTACTTTCTCTCTCAATGTTCTTTTAAGGATGCCACATAAATATTGAAATATTTGTAATTTATTAACATCTGCTATTATTACTTTTTTTATTGTGGATGAGCCCATGTAGGACTACGCAAAGTACTTAAGACGCGTTTCCTTTGAGCCCAAATTTCTTTCATTCTTTTGCTATGAGCTTGTTTTCTATCATCTGTACAAGTTGTTCCAGTATTTTCTTCGGTTTGTCCTCTTGATCAACTGGCCACTTATTCACCTTAATTCTAAGTATATCTCTGTTTGGGATATCTTCTTTAGTAATTCCTGCCAATTGTAAGTCCTTTTTGACTTCATCAATCCACTTCATAGTATCCACTGGAGCTTTACTTCTGTTTTCGTAGAATTCCATTATCTGTTTTGTAAGTCTATTTGAGTTCATTCGTTAATATGGCCATAAAATGTTAACCTTCGTTTTCTAATATCACTATGAATGTCTATATATATTTTTATTTCCTTTTTACTTCTGAGTCCAAATGCTTCACCTATGACTTGTGGACCTAAAACTTTTCTTATAAATTTGCATTCTTTTTTCACTATATTTTCGATATATTTTTTCTGTTCAAAATTAATGTTTCTGCTCCATAGAGGCACTCTGGTTTAATTATCATTATTATTATCATTATCGTCATTATTATCATCGTCATTGTTATCATCAACATTATCGTCATTATCATCATCATCATCATCATCATCATCATTATTATTATTATTATTATTATTATTATTATTATTATTATTATTGTTATTATTATTACTGGACTTATAAATATAATGTACCTAGTAAAAGTAAAGTAAAGTGATCCCACAACAGGCCTCAGGAGGCCCTTGGGGTAGTAGGAGGTTAAGGCTCCCACTATTTCTAGACAATCGGCACTATGTGTCAGTCGTGTTGTCAGCCCTGCGTGACGGCCGCCTTTGCCCCCAGAACAAGCGTCTGGTACTCATTTCCGTTAGAGGCTGAGTCGACCCCAGGGCCATAGTGCCGCCAGAAGATTTGGATCAGTTTAAAAATCCTGACCCCAACGGGACTTGAACCCTCGACCTTCCGGCTTGCAGCGCAGTGCCTTGACCACTACGCTACGGCGTGCCCCATATAATGTACCTGGCAGGGATAAATTATCATTTGATTATTTCGAAAACTCGTTCTACGGAGATGATTATTTTATCCCACCTCTCAATTCTAATCGGTATCCTATTTCTGACAAAGCGATGGGATTTGAACTCGACATACCATTATATAGGCCTAACTCACAGTAAACTAAGCGTTATCCAATATTTAATGGGTTTTGTTTACATTAATGATATTCAAGTATTCTTCACCTTAGGTTTAAGCTAACACAATTTTACCCCACTTGACCCTATGCAAATACCGTCCTATACAACAGCATAAGCATCTTTTAATCCCAACCGGAGCAACGAGCCGCTCTTGTGTACGGCGTGTTGGTTGCACACATGAGATAAATAGGGGATGGAGCTCAGAGTGATCAATTATGCAACCCTCATGTTTACCCGCGCAGTAATTACCAACTCAGCCTTCAATCTACAGTTTGCAGCAGTTTTATGTTTACGAATATTGCCTTCACTGCATTTTCCTTAGCTTTTCATTTTACAGTACATTTATATACACAATTCCTAACTGGCCAATGCCTCCAGAGATTTAACATCAGAGAAAATGCAAATTGTAATTGTGGCTTTAGTAACCAAAGCATTCAACATACAATATTTTGTTCTGGAACGAAATATTATAATTCTCTTGTCTACTTATTAACACCGCCTGTTTAAGTGGATCGCCCATTACAGAAGTGCTTATAACAGAAAAGAACTATAGACTTTTTTAAAGTTTTTATAAATAAAGTGCATAAAAACTTGAATTTTATATAAAATTATACAATGACTCACAACTTTGTAACAAATTATAACCCTAATGTCCATCCATCCATAGTAATTCTGCCCGAAGGCAGGTCCTTCACAGCAATCATAGCATTTCATGCTATGCTTGCAGCTTTACTAGGGAATTGTGTAGGTGTGGTAGCTTCCCGTTGCTTTCCACACCGGTGAAGGATGATGATAATGATAGGGATGATGATTATTGATTTATTCAGTCTATAATTTTTATTATTATTTTTATATTTATATTTTTATACTTATATAATGATTATATTAGTTATAAATGATTTTAATAATCGGTTTCTTCTTGAAGGACAATTAATTGAAGTTGCATGAACGATTGCACCTGCTATTATTTTAATCTTCATTGCAATTCCCTCTCTACAACTTCTTTGGCCATATGATTTCGGGGACCGTTTGGGCCTTAAAGTTTTCCTGACATTTGTCTTACAGGTGAGGAAAAACCCCGATAAAAACCTCACCCAGAAAAACTGTCCCGACCGGGGATCGAACCCGGGCATGCTGCGTGACAAGGCAGCACGCCACCTCGAGACCACAGCGGTGGACAACCCTAATGTATATTAGGTGAAATAGTGTTTTTAAATTTCGGATAATAAATAATAATAATAATAACTCACTGTCACTATCGAACCCGTAGGTTCATTGCCGCGCGGATGTAAGCTCTCCATACATCCCTTTCCTGAGCTAATGCATTCAAATCATTCCCTGCATAATCTACTTCCCTCAAATCATAGTTAATGTTATTCTCCCATCTCATTCTCGGTCTACTAACTGGCGTTTTCCCTCTGGTCTTCCTGCAAGAAGCTTCCATGCACGTCTTTCATTCCCCATTCGTGTAACATGTTCTGCCCAACGCAGTCTACGCGACTTAACTGTTCTTATTATATCTGTCTTCCTATAAAGACCATGTAGTTCACTGTTACGTAGTTTCCTCCATTTACATGTCTGTTCATCTCTCTTTGGTCCATTTTCCCATGAACTTTATTCTCAAATACTAGCAATCTCCTTTCCTCAATAATAATAATAATAATAATAATAATAATAATAATCTTGTAAGCCCATGTTTCCCTTAACAGAGATTTAGGCGCTCTCCCCCTACAGGGAAGAATTTGAACCATACTAATTTAGTTACACTTGTTTTCGTAAAGATGTCATTTTGAGTGGTCCGTGGTCAACGTTCCGCCTCATACTGACAATAATAATAATAATAATAATAATAATAATAATAATAATAATAATAATAATAATAATAATAATGTATTTATTTATATAGATATCCATGGTTAATACCATTATATAAGTAAACTTGGTAATTTAGTCATGGCACGATGTGTTCACTTTCCTTCATATTCTTACAAATTATTATTATTATTATTATTATTATTATTATTATTATTATTATTATTATTATTATTATTATGTGCTGTCAAGAAGTGAAGCAGAGGATAGCAATGGCAAAAGAAGTTTTTAACAAGAAGAGAAGTATTTTTCTGCGGACCTTTGGCATAAGAATTACGGAATATGCTAGTGGAGTGTTTTGTGTGGAGTGTAGCATTGTATGGTGCAGAGACGGAATGAGGAAAAGGAACTGGAATATTTTGAGATGTGGATATGATAAGGATGGAGCGTATAAAATAGACAGTCAGAATAAAAAATAAAGATGTGATAGACAGAGTGGGTGAAGGACGAAAAATGCTGGAACTTACAAAGAAAAGGAAAATAAATTGGATTGGCCACTGGCTAAGAAGAAACTTCCTACTGACGGATATCATAGAAGGAATGGTCAACGGAAAGAAAGTTAGAGGAATCAAAAATATCAGATGATAGGCAATATTAAAATAAATTGTTTCTATACGGATACAAAAAGGAAGGCTGGTCTAAGGAAAGAGTGGAGAATGCTGAGTTTGCAGTGAAAAACCTGCTCTTGGGCAGAACACTATATAGTATTATTATCAATATAATTATTATTATTATTATTATTAATATAATAATAATAATAATTATTATTATTATTATTATTAACAATAATAATTATTATTATTATTAATATAATTATTAATATAATTATTATTATTAATATAATTATTAATATAATTATTATTATTATTATTGATATAATTATTAATATTATTATTATTATTGATATAATTATTAATATTATTATTATTATTGATATAATTATTAATATTATTATTATTATTATTATTATTATTATTATTATTATTATTATTATTATTATTATTATTATTATTATTATTATTATTATTATTATTATTATTACTTCCATCCTGATTAAGAATTCTATTTGCGTCTAATTGTCACAAGAAACAACGTGAAATGTTGATGAAACTAGATGTACGGAATGGTAAGTTGATTGAGTGAAACAGACAAACTGTCAAAACAAGATTAAATAAGAATGAACAGCTCGCGTCTCCATTATAACTTGTGTTAGTGCACAATTTCACTTGCAGAGGTCTCTGTCATTCAACAAATCGGATTGCGTGAAATTACATTAACAACTCAGTTCTCCTGAGGTGTAGCAGTTAATTTAGCACAATCTTATTCAGCAGTAAGTTATAGTTTCCAAACCAAGTTGCACCAACAAAAGCAATTAAATTACAAATGAACACTTTTAGATTCAGTTTGTCTACCATATAAACACAGTCACTTGAAGAGCTTGGGACATTAAATAAACAAGCTATTCTACACTTTCTTTCCATTCTTCCACACAAGTCTTAGGGCCGCATGCAAATACATTAGTCTCTACTCAAATTACTTCCAATCACTGGTGAGCTGACTTTCCGTAAGCAAGTGAAAAGATCGAATTAGCGACCCACTAACTGGTCATGCATGAAAGTCGTCGTTTTCGTAATATTGGCAAGAAATTACCCAGAATTCTCAGCGATAAAACCACTTCCGTTATTTTCGTCTGCTAGAAGAACGCATTTACGGTTGCGTCCCGTAAATAATACCGTATACGACGACGTCTGCGTCGCGCGATATTACGCCGATTCTCCTATTCTTCCAGTTGAATTCTTTGGTAGACTCTATCAATTCCTCTTCCCCGCGTAAACCGAAAACATGATCGAAGTCTTCAAGGTCCGACATCTTGGATAAAGCAGCAATGTATGCAGCAAGGTTTCAAACTACATCGGTTACCATCGGTTCCTATCGGGTTGTTCACGATTCGTTCTCTGCAAAGTCACCTCGCCAGGTAGCTTAGGAATTTTGACAATTATTATCGCATGAACAGATTTTTGAGTACGCAAAAATGTCTTTGGATGTAACTTTCTCAGCAGAGAACGACTTTTACGGTCTAATGCGTCCATAGATACGACCCTTAGAGTTACAGGTCTGTTACGATCTCACTGATGAATGTTATATCCTGGACATTGTTCAATATTTAAAACACAAAGTAATGAAATGTTTACCTAAAAGTTCCGTCTCCTCAACTTTATTAGTTATTCAACTGTAGCGCTTTCGGGACTAGTCCCATCATCAGCAGGATTCAAAACTGGTGTTTTTTAACTGAAGATCTGGTAGAGGGGGTTACACGTACTGGGTGCGTTTTCATTTATCAGATGGTCGTTGTTGTTAACCGCCTTCAAAATTTCCATCTCCTCGAGAAAATAATCCAGCAACGATAAACGTGCTCGAGGAGATGGAAATTTTGAAGGCGGTTAACAACAACGACCATCTGATAAATGAAAACGCACCCAGTACGTGTAACCCCCTCTACCAGATCTTCAGTGAAACACCAGTTTTGAATCCTGCTGATGATGGGCCTAGTCCCGAAAGCGCTACAGTTAAATAACAAAGTTGAGGAGACGGACCTTTTAGGTAAATATTTCATTCCTTTATGTTTTAAATTTGAATATCTCAACGGAACTTCATCATGAATCTTATAAATGTTAATTGTTCTATATATGGAAATGAACAAGCAGATTACAGATTATTTGGCTAAGAAGGAACTGTGCTCCCACTTACCAAAAACCAATGGCATTCCAGACTGCAAAAGTTACAATAAAAGAACTGTACAATGCCCAACACGTAAAGGCTGTCCGCTCTTCAAGTGATCCTCATCAAAACAACACCACGTGACCTGCTCGCTTTTGATTGGTACGATGTAGAAGCAATGAGTAGCGACAAAGTAGTTCCCTTCATTAAATTAAAAATATGTCCTCTGAATATCGTATGGGGAATGAAAGACGTGCATGAAAGCTTCTTGTAGGAAAACCAGAGGGAAAACGCCCAGTAGGTAGGACAAGAATGAGGTGGGAGAATAACATTAACCATGATTTGAAGGAGATGGATTATAGAGTGCTGATTGCGAAACATCCGAGGATAGGAATATAAGGAGAGTTTTTATCCGCGCGGCCACGAACCTCTGGGTTAGAGAGTGCCTGTGAGTTTAGTGAGGAAAATATGTAATAATTAAAATTAAATTTATCGGTGACTATTTCCGTGTTTGTGTAGTGCATTAACAAATAACAATGGCCTCATTATCAGGTTTCGTAACATTCTGCTTGAGTCATATATCGTTTTACATACATTTGTATTTCAAAACTGCAGAAGGTAGTCCGCGTCTTACTATTTGCAGGAATAAAAATTTGAAGTTTGAAACTAAATGAATCAGTCATTTCGAAAAGGGATCATCTACGATTTTTTGTGAAATTCATTTTTTTTTTTTTTTTTCGTTATTCCATGTTTACATACATCGATTCCGCGTGAGAAATGATCAAATACACAATTCTTTTATCGCTTTCTGACTTTACCTTTCATGTAGTCATTTCGAAAAAGGATCAACTGGCCGAGTTGTTCCCTTTTAGAAAGGACTGACGCACGAATGTGATCTTGACTTCAGCTGCATATCTATCCTCTTGCAGTCTTTCTGTGTTATCATAAGTAATGCCACGAGTGATTTCCAAATTATCGATAAATTCACGACTCACGAAGTGAGGAGTGAATTTATCTAGAGAATTTGGAAATCAAGAGTGGCATTTGTTAGGACTATTTAACGAATAAAATTAAGCTGTTTACTCACAAATCATTATTTAAATATAGTTATTTTTAAATATTTATATATTTAATGTAAACGGCGATGTTTGAAAACAAATGAGAAACGATAGGTACGCTTCTACTGCTTCTTTTGTTTATCACTGCAACCAGATCATACTATTTATTGCAAAAGTAACGCAATATTGTAAGGAGGAGCTTTCTTTAATATGGTAATTATAACACTGATAAACATTTGGTGAAACACGACTCTGATTGGTTGTAAAACAGAAATCATTCAAACGTGATTGGTCATTGACTCCCATTTGGGGCATGAGTTAAATAGTCAGAGTAAACAATATTAAAACCATGCTACAATCGTTATTTACGTATTATTTATTTAATGCAAGGCACTCCTGTACAGAGTATGGGTAAAGGTGTTCCAAAAGAACAAAAACATTAATTTGCAATAAATACATTTTACGAATTTGAGTGTAAAAGTGACAAGCCTAGAACCGTAATCGGCCGGAAATTCATTGACACCATTTTCGGGGAACAAAAGTTGAACTTGCTCAAACCAAAGCCCCCAGAAATACTGTAAATACCAGATGTGAAAACACACCCTGCCTACATCAGCAAAGAACCAATCAATCACAAAAAAATGGATGTAAAGAAACTTCATCAGTACATTCCTGATATCCATCGACATTTTTGTGATAATTTATTCAAATGGCCTACAACTACAGCTGAAGTAGTAGAGAACGCCGAAGATGTTCAATGATGAAATTTTTCGGATGTACTTTTTTTCTTATAGTCACTTCCAAATGATGAAATGTAATAAAATGTATACAGTATTATTCCATGTATGTAGTTATTTCGCAATAATTTTTTTTTCAAAGAAATGTGTTTAATTTTGTAAACGTTTCTTCGTTCATTTCGAAAAGGGATCTTCTCCGGAAAATTGTAATTAGTTTTTTGGGAAAACCATAATCAAGAAAGTCGTGTAAATCGGTAAGTGAACGTGAATGGGCATGAAAATTATTCAGTAGAAATTTCAGATTCATAGCTTTATCCTAGACAAACTGAATCAGTTTTTTTCCTCTCCTGTAAAATTTGATCAGCTGTATATGATCCCTAATCGAAATGACTCATTCAAATATATTCGTAAGATGAAACTTTTTAATATTAAATGTATCAGTTACTATATTCCAGTTTTCTCTGCGGTTTAAACTACTTCGCTCGGGTTATACGTAGGTGCTGATAGCTCATTTTATCCAATTTACTGCCTTGCCTCCCTTGTTTCCCCTAGAGTCATTTTTTATTGGATAGCGCTTGTTGTAGTCTATATTTACGTCGATTCTTCGGCTGCGCAGCAGTTGCTGGGGGTGAAAAGGGATTCGAGGACACACTTCGCAAAAATGCAATCCTCAGCAAGTCATGTTTCATTCAAGTTATTAACTGTAACTTTGTTAAACATATGGATTCATGTTATTTGTTATATTTGATCATTGTTTACTGTAATATTATAGACATTTTATAAAGATTATTATGAAATCCATTGCAAAGAATGTGGATCTCATTAAACACGACTGACTTATGCGTTAGACTGTACGTCACTGATTTCTTACCCGATATGCAACTTTTCCTATTTAAAAAAAAAATAACATAAGTATTTTTTTATATCCGTCTTCCTCAATTAGAATTGAATTTGGGGATTGTCCACTTTAACTTACCTGATATATTTTCAAAGTCCTATAGAACAACAGTGCGCATGCGCCAGAGTTTATAGAGCCAGCGATAACCCACCATCGAAGCCACATATCGATTATCACTGAGCAACAAAAAATAAACTTTTTTTTTGTCTCAGAAAGAAAAATATGTGATTCTGATAGTATTTTTTCTCCTAAATTCAAATATGATATCGGTTTTTCTCCATCATGCAAGTTTCCGAGAGACAGGTTTTTATAATTTCAGACACTTTAATATTTTCTACATTCGTAACTACACAATATTCGAACATTCGGACTCACCTAGAAAGTAAGAAATGACGATTTTCTGCTATATTTCGCCTGTGGAGCATTCCTCTTGATGGTCCAACAATAATCGGCCAGCATATTAGGATTCCATTTGCCTTGATATCTCTTTTCCATAGCTGAAATTTCCTGATGAAAGTGTTCCCCGTGCTTATAGCTCAAAGGACAAATGAACGAAAAAACGTTTATTAAAAAAATAATTATTTAAAACCATTAATAGAAAATAGAAATAAAAATACTGTGGATCATGGAGAAATTCCGAATATATATTTGAAAACACAATAAAAAACTGCATTAATTACAACTACTGGTACTCATGAGACAAAAATCATGTTGACCAGTGTTATTGTCGTGGTTTCGATTATCGTTTTTTATGTATTTAAACACATTTAAAATGTAACGAACCTTAAAGCTAACTAACTAACTCACACTTAACCTAATTCAATTACTCTAACCTAGGGTGAATCCCATGAAACGGCCTTTTTTTCACTCCTTAATAATCGCAACCATCGATAACCCACTGGTTCCAACTATATAATATACTCTCTCGAGAAAATAACAAGTCACCATCACAATATGTGTATTTGAATAAATACTTAAAAATTCTAAAATAAAGTTATAAAAAATGTTTTAAATATTTTAAAATATTTAAAAATGTTACAAAATACAGAATGGAGTTATAATTCACAATCCATCCATAGTAACTCTGCCCGAAGTCAGGTCCTTCACTGCAATCATAGCATTTACGTTGCTTTCCTCGCCAGTGAAGGATGATGATGATGATGTTGATGGCCATATGATTTCGGGGACCGTTTGGGCCTTAAAGTTTTCCTGACATTTTTCTTACAGGTGAGGAGAAACCCCGATAAAAACCTCACCCAGAAAAACTGCCCCGACCAAGGATCGAACCCGAGCCCGCTGCGTGACAAGGCAGCACGCTACCTCTAGACCACAGCGGTGGACTAATTCACAATAATAAACTGAAAAATCAAGGGCAAATCGTTCTAAACTTGAGCCTGGATTTTTATTCAAAAAAACCTTCGTTAATATTATTAAAGTCATGAAGGCCTTTTAAAATATGTTTCATTTTCGACTTGCTATTCTGGGTTAGGCAATCTATTTCCTGAATGATATTGTATCCAAACCATCTCTAAAAACCTTGTATTCTGACACCAACTCACCATCATCATCATCATCATCTTAAGGCACGACAACTTCAAAAATGAAAGTTTTTGGCCTTCTCAGCAATCCTCCTCCATGCCAATCTGTCTCTTGCCATATTCAAATTAGTAACTTTCATTTTCCTTAGATCGTTCATTGTGTCATCCTCCCATCTGATCTTCGAACTTCCTACAGCTCTGCCTCTTATAGGTTCCCATTTGTAGAGTTTTTTGACCAGTCTCTGACCATCCATTCTTATCAACTACCTACAGTAATTAATTCTGATCGAATTTTAGAAGTTACTTTTTGTGCCGTTGTTCAGTTCGTAGTAAGTTACGAGCTACCGTATTTTACGGACTATAAAACGCAGCTTAACTTCACTTTTTTATTTTTTATTTATTTAGCTGGTGGAGTTAAGGCCATGTGGCCTTCTCTTCCGCTCACCAGGACAAACATATATTACATCAGAATATAACAATCATAATTCATTAACACTGGTCAACATGATTTTTGTCTCATGAGTACCAATAGTTGTACTTAATGCAGTTTTTTATCTTGTTTTCAAATATGTATTCGGAAATTCTCCATCACCCACAGTTTTTTATTTCAATTTCAATTAATGGATTTAAATAATTAATTTCTGTTCAACAAACATTAAAGGGATTACGTCAAAATCAAAACATACAGTGGTGTACCCTGACTTGCAATCTGCAATGAGACCAGTTCCATACAGCGAAGAATTGCCCATACCAAAGCCTCCAGAACATGTGACATTAGATGAAGAGAGTTCAGATTCTGATGGAAGTAAGGAAGAAGAAGAAACAGATTTTGGTGATACAACTTTTGAACAAAGCTGTTCATCTGAGCCTCATTTACAGTACCGACTCAAGAAGATCTTAACGATCTCATACGAGATTTAAAGTTATCCAAAAAACCAGTCTGAAATGCTTGGTTCTCAGCTAAAAGGATGGAATCTTCTTCAAACCGTGTGTGATGGACAAAAGCCGATATCATATTTTAATTCAAGAGAGAAAAAATACTATCAGAATCACATCTTTTTCTTTCTGAGACAAAAAAAGTTTATTTGTTGTTGCTCAGTGTAATTAACTCTAATATTAAATACTAAATGAAAATTTGACCAATAAGATATCTGTTATTTTACGATCTATAATACAACCAGTTAATGATAGTTAAGATGTAGATTAAAACCAATAAAATGTATTCTAGCAAGATAAAATAAATTGTTGGTCCACCGTCCCTGTATAATGCAGGGGCCTATATAAAAAACAAAAAATAATAATAAGATATAAAACTTATTTTATGGTTATACAATATTTAAACAAATTAAAATATTTGTTAATTTTAATATTATTTTCATAAATAATTAAATTTATTAATTGTTAAAATAATTCGGTCAGTGAGGTGTGTAAGTTAGTTTGTTATTAAATAATTCTTCAGTTTGTTTTTAAGGATGTTATAGTTTGACAGTATCTGACATAGGGAGGAAGGGAATTCCATGTTTAAGCAGTTTAAAAATGTATATATTTTACCATTTTTATTATTAGATTGCAAAGCCAGACTAAAAAATAATGCTTAGTTTATAAAACCGTCCTGATCTTGAAAATCCCAGAAAATCGTCATCTGAACTTTATTCTTCTTCTTCTTCGTCATCGGTGTCCTCTTCATATATAAGAAGGTCTTCACTGCCATCGAGAGCGTTACTTACGCCGCATTTTTTGAGACTTAGAAATG
Organism: Diploptera punctata; assembly: GCA_030220185.1. Taxonomy (NCBI): domain Eukaryota; kingdom Metazoa; phylum Arthropoda; class Insecta; order Blattodea; family Blaberidae; genus Diploptera; species Diploptera punctata. Next base: position 321,056 of record JASPKZ010009821.1, read on the forward strand.
TCTTCTCTCACTCTAGACCATGACTGTTTTATCCACCGACACACTTCTTTGATTGTATGTCATTTTAAAGCTCCCTTCGGCGTGAATTCATATTAGGTTTCATGCATGATCCATTTGTTCAAGTTCACTGACATCGTAGACTGTAATGACGCATCATAGATTAGATAGTGTTCTGGGTTTGTGATGGAGGGACGGGATGGAGACAGTGTTAGCAAGCTTGTGAATCCCCGCAACTCATGTTCGTCGCATCGATGCACTGCTGCTGCCAGTTGAATCCAATGTTGCCAGATAGATATAATTCCCGCGGTAGCGAATTTGTGGCCATTTTTAAGACTGGCGGCAATTTTAATTCAAACACTGGACATTTTTATATTAATTTCGAGTATAAGACGCACCAGAATTTTGGAGGCAATTTTTTTAAAAAAAAAAGTGCATCTTATAGTCCGGTAATATTTATTTTGTAAGGTAATAAAATACAATATAATTTTGAATAAAGTTATGTAACTTACTTTGCAAGGATTGAAAGTGTTTTACGAATTTGTTTAAAAATTCGGGTCGAAGCAAAGCTCAACTCTATTATAAGAACACACTTATAGCTAGGGCAAGGCAATTAATTATTTTGCATCTTTTTCTTATGAAGGTTGAAACATTGCTGCATATATCAAAATGTATGACATTAAAAATCAGATTAAATAAAAGCAATTCGTTAGGGCATTTTTTTGCATTTTCTTAACTCTTCTAGGGATGGGTCATTTTTTGGCAATTTTTAGATCATTTTGAGCATTTTTTACACTTTTCCGGAAGGCTGTGACATTATTTGTATTTGATTTCAGATTTTATTATAATTCAGTATTTTTCCTTGTCAATGCAATTTCTTGGAATTAAGTAGACATTTTGCTAATTACTACCCCTATTTTTTTTAATGTAGGAATATTATTCAATTTCTTAGAGCTTATGCTAGCTTCTACCCCTATTTGATTGTTAACTGCAATTCAAAATTGTTCTAAAAGTGCACTGTGTAATTGAAATGTATTTTCTGCAATAAAAGGTACTCTAATATGTATTTTTTTAATATTTTGATGTTAAGCTAAATTTTATGTAATTCAGTAATCAAGTGAGTACTCAATCTAATAAATAGTATTTTTATTGGTAATTTTTAACTTTTTATTCATCTTTTTTTTTTTAATTTATACGTGATTTTTTGTATTTTTTAGGTCATAAATGGATTTTTTATTTTGCATTTTTTACCAATTTATAGGTAATTAAATGCCTTGCCCTACTTATAACATAAGTAATAATTTTCGAGCTCTATTACATTGCATCCAGTACGTTATTAGAGTGGCAATATTACTACCGTTAATATAGGGGATTTTATCTTCTTTATCATATCACATACGTATTCGATAATCCATATTGATCTAACTTATAAACTGGTGCATTTTATAGGATTATCCTGGAAATAACCCTATATATCTTGTCATAAAGCTAGATTTACGTCACAAAAGATTATAAATGGATATAGAACTAACAGCTTTGTTATTTAACATAGAGATAAAGTGAAAGTAAATTTAACAATTTTGTGTTGTGTGGGAGGTTTAAACGAATTGCTTTGTTCTCTTTGTACTCAGTTGCAAAGAGCTAAATGAGAGGTTAGTGGTCAACTTATTCAAGTCTATTACAGTCTATTTGGCTAGTTTTCTTATTCGCGGTCACGAGTTTGATACCGGTCAAGGTCGATCAAAATTTTCGATTGATGAAAATCCGATAGGGGGGAGAGTATTTTTTAAAACAAAGTGATTAACTAACTAACTAACTCATTCACTCACTCATTCACTGGCACTAACAAACCCGTAGGTTTGTGGCCACAGACATAAGCTCTCTATATATCCCTATTCTGAGCTATGTTTTCCTGTATAACCTGCTTCCCTCAATTCATAGTTGGTGTTATTCTCCCAACTAATTCTTTGCCTACCAATTTGGCGTTTTCCCTCTGGTTTTTCTATAAGAAGCTTCCATATACGTCTTTCATTCCCCATCCGTGCCACATATCCTGCCCATCACAGACTATGAGACTTAACTGTTCTCATTATGTCTGACTTCCTATAAAGACCATGCAGTTCACTGTTATGTAGTCTTCTCAATTCACCGTCTCTTCGTCTCTCTTTGGTCCAAAAAAATTCCTAAGAACTTTATTCTCAAATATTCGTAATCTCCTTTCCTGCCTTAAAGTAAGAGTCCACGTTTCGCACCTGGTAGAATAACAGTTTTATATATTTTCAGTTTAATGTTTTTTGAAAGGAGTTGGGAGTCAAGAGTCCCTGTAAGAAAGTGATTAGCGTCAAAATTCAAATCAAAGCGTAAAAGTACCGACAAAGTTTCGTTTTTCAAGTTGAGGTCATTTTATGTGCCGTACATGCACGATTTAGTTCCCTTCCGAACCACATTCAGGGTTTTTTTACGCTCTGAATAATCTATCGATCCCAGTTGGATTTTAAATTATTAACCTTGGAACCAGAGACGAGCATGGTAACCATTGGTCCATCGGAACCGAAATATAAACCGGTATCCTAGAATATATAAAGGAACTCAAAAGATGACATTCCCGCATCAAATGAATGTGTGGAACACTATACAGATGAGAAAAGACCAACATTGTTGTTCTTGTTCTTGTTATTATTATTATTATTATTATTATATTATTATTATTTTTATTTTATTATTTTTATTTTTATTATTATTATTATTATTTTTATTATTATTTATTATTATTATTTTATTATTAATAAAATTATTATTTTATTATTTATTATTATTATTTTTATTACTATTTATTAATATTATTTTTATATTAATATTTTTATTATTATTATATTATTATTATTATTATTATTATTATTATTATTATTATTATAATATAAGATATAAACAATTAAATTGGTATGAGCACGTATGAAGAATGCAAGAAGAAAGGTTACCCAGGAAAACATTGGAATGGTGTCCACCTGGAAGAAGAAGGAAAGAAAGACCTCGAAACTCGTTGATGCAAGATATAAGAACTGGAATGAGGACTAGAGGACATGGAGTGGATGACTAGAGACGAGTAGAGATGGAAAATAAAATTTTAGGCACAGAAAGATGTGTAAGCATTAAAAATCTGTATATAAATAAATAATTATGATCAGTATTATTATTATTACTATCATTATTATTATTATTATTATTATTATTATTATTATTATTATTATTATTATTATTATCATCATCATCATCATCATAGGAATAAAGGAATAAGGGACATTTGGAATAAAGGAATAAGGGACATTATGGGTTACAAGAGGAGCAGGACATCATAGACAATATAGAAAAGAAAAGATTACAGTGGTATGGCCATGTCAAAATAATGCCAGAGCAAAGATTGCCTAAACTTATGGAATGGATCCCAATGTAAAGGAGGAAGAAAGGAAGACCAAGGAAAACCTGCATAGAAGGTGTGCAAGCGGCTATAATTGGAGGAAGATCAATGGATGGACAGAGAGGAATGGCGTTTGGTTTCCGGAAGACGGCGGCAGCTGTCATGATACCGGATGTTGATGATCACAATAATAATAATATTTTTTTATTATTATCATTATCATCATTCTCATTATTATCATCATTATCATTATCATTATCATTATCATTATCATTATCATTATTATTATTATTATTATTATTATTATTATTATTATTATTATTATTATTATTATTATTATTATTATTATTATTATTACATAGTCGCCATACCCTCGTTAGTCGAAAAAAGAACCCACAATGTGAAAGTGAGTTTAGCAATTGGGAAAGACAGACTTATAGAGTAAGTTATAAATATAATAAAAACAATATCCGTAGTTTCTGTTTTTGGTAGTTTCCCTTTTTAAATGACTAGGCTTGCTAGATACACGTATTCATGTATTGCATGAATAAAATCTCAATAATTAAGCCCGAGGCAATTCGCTTGAATAAAACGTGATGAAGTAGAGACAATTATTTTCAAACATTTTTTATTTATAGCAAATAAGTCCACCGTTATGGTCTCGAGATAGCGTGCAGCGGACACGGGTTCGATCCCCGGTCGAGAAAGGCTCCTGGGTAAGGTTTTTTCGGGTTTTTTATGCACCTGTAAGACAAATGTCAGGAAGCTTAGGGCCCAACGGACCTGGCGTTGGCTAGTAAACTAATAAAAATTAACAAAAATAAGAAATTAACAAAGAAAAAAATAAGAAATGTATCAGATCAAATGTGGGGTATGAAAAAATGTACAAAAAGAAATTTGATAATTAGAATGAAGGGAAATCTTATGAATGTAAAGAATGGGGAAGTAGAAAAATCTGCAGTAGCTTCATGCTTGGTCAGAAATGCACAGAATTGAAATAAAGGCAAGATTAATAAAACAGATGAATCTAAAGAACTCACAGTCTGGGATAAGATCTGTAACCAGAAATACAAGGACTAAATTATAAATTTTGAAATTACTGGGGAAAATGATTTGATTTGGAAGTTCATCGGTCAATCAATATCCGGAAGAAGAATGGGCCTGTAGGGTTTGCCAAGCATGAAAACAAGTCAGATGTCAGTTAACAATGAAGGAAAGACCCTTTGAAACAGTCCAGAATTTATAAAAGTATGAGATTAGGTGTAAAATCAGATTAATGTAATTAAAACAACACACATTAAAAATTTACAACTGACAATTTAATATTATTAACTCACATTAACAGCTTAGAACAATAAATTTCATAGATCATTTTATGACGAAAATATGGCATATCTTTTTGACTAAAAGTTAAGTCTGCATTGCGGCACATGAATTCTGCATACATTCACGAAAATATATAGCACAGTCTCTACCATTTATTTGCCGAGGTAAATTCTTGGCAGTTTCTGTTTTCCAAACGTGTACAGGTTCTTTCTTAGCCACACTTTCATCCGTCATATATTTCACTAAGATTTCCAGGCACTTGTCATTGGGTGCTCCCAAGCTGTGATAATACTTTAAAGTTTAACTTTTATAAGATTCGTGATGTGTTCCGTTGAGGTATTATTCAAAATTAATATAAAATTATGGAATATTCACCTGAAAGGTCCATCTCCTCAACTTAATTAATTATTTAACTGTAGCGCTTTCGAGACTTGTCCCACCATCGGCAGGATTCAAAACTGGTGTTTCACTGAAGATTTGGTAGAGGGGGTTGCATGTATTGGGTTCGTTTTCGTTTATCAGGCTGTCGTCGTTGTGAGCTGCTTTCAGTATTTCCATCTCTTCGAGTATGTTTATCTTCGCTGGATTATTTTCTCTGTGCATTACTGTTAGGGTGTTTTCAATATTTAACATGCGATGTCCTTCATGGATAACATCTTTTGTTGTTTAATTTGTTGTTAGTTCTGTATGCTATTTTTACGTTTTTATCGGCTTTCTTTAATGTATTGGCTAATTTTGTCGTTTCTTTTCCTGTGTATGTAAGTGTTATCCAAGTTTTCTTGTTAAATATTGAAAACACCCTAACGGTAATGCACAGAGAAAATAATCCAGCGAAGATAAACGTACTCGAAGAGATAGAAATCAGGAAAGCAGCTCACAACGACAGCCTGATAAACGAAAACGAACCCAATACATGCAACCCCCTCTACCAGATCTTCAGTGAAACACCAGTTTTGAATCCTGCCGATGATGGGACAAGTCCCGAAAGCGATACAGTTAAATAATTAATTAAGTTGAGGAGACGGACCTTTCAGGTGAATATTCCATAATTTTATATCACATCATGAATCTTATAAAAGTTGATTAATGATGAAAAAGTTAGGGGCCTAAATACTGAAGTTTTAGGCTTAATAAACAGGCCTATTGGGTTATATGAGAATGTAGGTACAAACTGTTCACCGGATTTCATTAAAATGCATTTTGGTTTTCGAAAGAGAATTATAAATAAAATGTTTGCACATACAACCCATCTGTTGGGAGCCTGTGAGTATGTCTTAAAGAATGAGTAATGAAAGTAAAAAACAAAGTCTCTATTCGCTGTAATAATAAACATCTTGTTCAGAATTAAATTTCTGTTTCTCTGGTCTCTCTTGATGGCTTCTAAATATTCATATGCTACAGTATCGTGATTTGCATAATCTGAAAGCTGTATGAAATTTAATTTTCTTTGACAGGTATACATTCCAATCATAAATTCAAAACATCTGGCATAAATAATTTATGAAGTCTTAATGTCTATTCACATTATTGTGCGACGTTCAAGGAGGGAAAATAATACAATTGTCTTGGAAATTTGTCTTTGGTTAACACATTTTAATTCAGTCACAATGAACAGGGTTTTAATTTACCCTCATGAAATTTACTTTCACAGTACATCAACATTTTACATATTGAATACATTTATATATTTAGGAAATTCATTACAAATGTGATACGAAAAATTTATAATATAATTACACTGATCAACAAAAAAGAAACTTTTTTTTGTCTCAGAAAGAAAAATATGCGATTCTGATAGTATTTTTTCTCCTGAATTCAAATAGGTATGATATCGGTTTTTCTCCATTACGCAAGGTTTCCGTGAAACAGGAATTTATAATTTAAACACTTTAATATTTTCTACATTCGTAACTACACAATATTCGAACATTCGGACTCGCCTAGAAAGTAAGAAATGACGATTTTCTGCTATATTTCGCCTGTGGAGCATCCCTCTTAATGGTCCAACAATAATCGGCCAGCATATTAGGATTCCATTTGCCTTGATATCTCTTTTTCCAAAGCTGAAATCTCCTGAGTTAGCTCATTTGGTTTTATTTAAAATGGACAAATGGACGAAAAACGTTTATTAAAAAATAATTATTTAAATGCATTAATTGAAATTAAAATAAAAAACTGTGGGCGATGTAGAAATTCCAAATACATATTTGAAAACACGATAAAAAAACTGCATTAAGTACGACTATTGGTACTCATGAGACAAAAATCATGTTGACCAGTGTAATAATAGTTATATTCCGATGCGAGGTTGGGAAGTAGTTTTTACAGAAGCGAGAAAATGTTTAAAAACCGAGCGATAGTGAGGTTTTTAATTTCCGAGATTCTGTAAAACACTTCACAAACGTGCGTTGTGCATTATTTTTTTTGCGCGATGGTGTTTTCAAAATAACAAATAATAGTAAAATAATAACATCTTTGTTGGAAACATTTGAGTTCATTATAAACAAGCGACTAACGTTAAAGCTGTGGACACTGTTTATTACTTGAGACTGCAGCAGGTCGTGACACCAATCAGTCATAAAACGGCGGAAAGTTCGTATTTATAGTTTTATATTGTTTCAAATAAAGTTCAGTTCATTTAAAATGCAGTGATTTATTTCGTACAATGTATATTAACACTACCTTTTGGATACATTTGGGTATATATATTGTACGTAGTAGGCCTATACATAAAGGGCAGTGGTTTTACTTCCCGCACCAGGTTTGAAATATGTAATATTACAGTATAGTTATTTAGGTTGGCAACCCCTAAATGTAGGAAGCTGAACTTTCAATCATGGTCGCCATTGCTGTGACAAAACGCACTATCGCGCAAAAAAAAAAAAATATTTTCTTTTAAGGTCAAACCGAAGATTAATAATAGAAAGTGTATATTTTATAAAATGCGATACAAGATCATATTTATATTCCAAACACTTTTGTTCCGTTAGAAACCATTGAACCCTCACAAAATATCCCGTTATTTTTAACCACCGGACGACTGACGGCCTTAACTATTGTATTTCGACTTCAAATTTTCTAAGACGACGCCACTTTGTGAAAATTATCTCGGACAAAGGGTGAAGGCAACGAGGTTGTCTTTATCCACTCGTTGACAACTGCAACACTTTTTACGTTCTTTTTTCCCCAGTTTTTAGTACTTTTTAGGATATCTTCAGGTGTTTATAGGCATTTTATTTGGAGTGAATCATAAATATGGCTATGCGTTTGATAGCGTTGTGTGATCAAAATATTACCATTACAGGAAATATGAAATTTTCCGTCGGAAAGGCAATTACTCAAATTACAACAATAGAATAAAACAAAACAGTGTAGAACTTACGTCATTAGTCAAAATGGCGTTGAATATGCAACAGCAAATTACAATTGCTGCATGGGCAATAACGTATGCTAATGCTCGTGAGGCCGCAAGACAGGCAAGACTCGAGTTTAACGTAGCATTGCAGCCGTCGACTGTGGGGAAGTGGAGAGACCGACTGCTGAAAACGGGAAGGATGCAGAAAATCAAACCTCCTGGAAGGCCTCGCATTAGCACGGATGCAGAAACAACGAAGAAAATTGTAGAGGCGTTCGACGCTAGCCCACAAAAATCAACCCGCCAAGCTGCACGTGAGCAGTGATTTGTATTGTTTTGATCTATTGTTGTAATTTGAAGGATTCCCTTTCCAATGATATCATATTTCCTTTAATAATAATATTTTAGTCACAAAATGCGATCAAACGTATAGCAATATTTTTTAATCACTCTGTAGGTCCTCAACTTCATTATTAAGATCAAATCGAAAATATATAATAGCAAATTTATATTTTATAACATACGATACAAAATCATTTTTCGATTGAAAAACGGACAGGTTTAAAATAACGATTAACGCTAAGAGTACGTGTGTTTGTGGTGATATCTGTTTAAATTACTTCAGTAACGCGTTGTTTGTTTAGTGCAACATAGAGGATTTTTCTCTCTCTTTTTGTAAAACATGAGATAAATCGAAAGCAGAACGAATGTGTCGCTATATTTTTAACGTTACATAAAACACGAACCCCAAAAATCACTCATTTGTCAAACAACCCGCGCAACAGTGGCTTATGTATCACCCATGTCAATTCATCCATGAAATTGCCTTTCCGTTTGTAAATCCAAAGAGCGTAATAACAAATTGTACAATATCTCTTACACTTTTTTTTTAGAAAGAATGGCCTGCGAAGTACTAAGTGCTGCTAATTCCACGATGAAATTAGATTTCACTATCTCCCTACCCATTTTAAAAGCAAACTTTGAAAGATATTGGAATTTGCGCTTTTTCTATATTTATAAGAGAAGAAAGTGCAAGTTAAAAAATAAGAAGTGAATGTAATAGTTCAATTATATTATTATTATTATTATTGTTATTATTATTATTATTATTATATCTATCTTCGGGTTTTTACAGCTGCTGCCGTCTTCCCGTGGCAAACCTCCAAAGCCGACGGTCTTGGGCATCTTCGATGCTTAGCCCTCTAGCTTGCATTACTGTCTTCATGTTTTCATTCCATGTTAACCTTGGTCTCCCTCTTTTCTTCTTTCTGTTCGGATGCCATTCATATAGTTGCTTCGGCCATCGCTCATCTTCCATTCTTAAGACATGTCCTAACCACTTTAATTCCTTCTCCTCAATTCTTTCAATTATGCTTTCTTCTGCTTCCATTACATTTCTAATTTCCTTATTTGTGACATGTTCTAATCTAGACTTTCTGGCACTTCTCCGTAAATAATCCATTTCTAGAGCTATTAGTCTATTCTTGTAGTACTTATTGATTGTCCATTAGTATTATTATTAATATTATTATTATTATTCCTTAGGTTTATATTTTACAAAACATATATCCTAATATATATATATATATATATATATAGACAGTTTTCCATGTTTACACACATTTTGAACTTAATTCTTATTTTCCTTCTCTACTCGTCTCTATCCATGCTCTCCATTTCCTCAGTTCTCTTGTTCTCAATCCAGTTATTTTTTGCATCCATGAGTTTGGAAGTCTTCCTTTTTACACGCTTTATATTAGCTTGACCTGTATCTATTTATGTAATGGAATCTTTCAACACGATTTTCACCCACTTAAAAACATTGGATCGACTTCAAACTTTGTATACTTGTAAAGGACCAATGACAATACAATAATTTCATAAGATCCTGGTAAGGATCATCAGGACATAAAAAAATAAAGACCGGTATATTAGGTTGCGGACGTATCGACTTTTTAGTCTATCGTTGTGGTAACTCAGTTGGTAGAGCGGTGGACTGTAGTGGTATATAATTTCAGTAATTCATAGGTCGCTGGTTCAAATCCGGCTCGGAGGATTTTTTAGATGAGTTTTACTTTTAGCTCATACTACAATAGTATCGAATTTTAAAATATTTACAATTTTAGAAAACCAAACTAAAAAATAAATAATAGTTTAAAAAACTAAAATAACACGCTATATTAGAAAACCGAACTAAAAAATGAAAAATAATTTTCATTTCCAACACGCTTGGGATAAAATTAAAGTGGTCAACAACAAAAAAATCATCTCCTACACATCTAGAATAAAACTAGAGTTACCTACAAAAAAAATAATTTTACCATCAAAAGCGTGTGGTGCTATATATAAACTAATATATTTGATAATAAACAGATATTGGTAAAAGTAAAGTATCTAAGAAGAAAACGTAAAAACCATAAAAGCACCCCACGTATGTACCACGTTTATTTTGATGAAATATGTAACTCATTGCTTTACCATAAATATACTACAGTATCAGTCTAAAGGAAACAGAGTCAGAGGAAGGCTTGAACAACGTTCGAGAAATAAAAAACATTTGAAATACAGGAACAGGAGCAAGTGAGCCTAAATCTAAAATGTTCAAAGTGATGATATGAAATATATTACCAATTATTTCCCTAATTTGAACCAAAATTATCTTAGGAGGTTATAATTATGTATTAAACTAGAGAAAAGACAGTGCCAAATTAGGGAATTCAGTATCGAATATCTTCCTATTTGACTATTGAAATTGACTACATTCTCTAAGGAAATGCAACAGTTTGGAGACTCTTAACATTTATGTGCTTTGAAAGTACACTCAAACGGTTTCCACTTCTCGAAACGCTGCAATACTTTTTTATGACACAAAATTTCTTTCATCTCCTTTGAAACTTCACAATTCTTTCTTTTTGTTGTCCTCAACCCTTGCTCCATTTCAAGGAATTTAAAACAAACTTGTTCTTTTTTTTCTACTTTGTAACTTAAAATTCGAATTCTCTCAGTAATTACATTTAAATTTTCTGTAGAGTTTTCTATTCTTTATTGTTATTTATCATAAGTAATGCCACGAGTGATTTCCAAATTGAATTTATCTAGAGAATTTGGAAATCAAGAGTGGCATTTGTTAGGACTATTTAACGAATAAAATTAAGCTGTTTACTCACAAATCATTATTTAACAATAGTTATTTTAAAATATTTATATATTTAATGTAAACGGCGATGTTTGAAAGCAAATGAGAAACGATTGGTACGCTTCAATTGCTTCTATTGTTTATCACTGCAACAGATCATATTATTTATTGCCAAAGGAACGCAATATTGTAAGAATGCTCTCTAGTGGAGAAAAAATGAAACACATCAAACTGTATATTAATTCATTTCTGATGTCGTATGATGTAAATATGACAATTATATTTTTCTGGATTGTTACCTGGGAAAAAAATACATTAAGAAAGTGCAAACAGTGGTTTCTTTTTTTGGTGGTATAATCAATTGCTACAAATGTTTTATATTAACTCCCGCATGCGGCATGTGTTGACATTCATGCAATATATATACAATCTGGTAGCCGTATTTCTCACAGACTCAGTCACTGCAAAATAATGGTCAGACCTGTTCAGAATATTAAAAAGGAGGAGCTTTCTTTAATATGGTAATTATAACACTGATAAATATTTCGTGAAACACGACTCTGATTGGTTGTAAAACAGAAATCATTGAAACATGATTGGCCATTGAGTCCCATTTGGGGCATGAATTAAATAGTCAATCTAATACAATCCTTGTGTATATTATTTCGCTTAAAAGAAATAAATTATAGAATACTTTTTTTTAGGATTTTCATTTGCTATACAAATGCTCTGCTCAATAAAATAAAAGAATTCTTCATTCACTTCTACCGCCTACAAATGTTTTAGTGTGGCCGTTACCATGGAAACACAGAACAAATAAGGTTCACGTTTTATTGCTAATTTAAAACAACGTGACACTTTGTTTACGGTCTTTTACTAGGTTGATTTATATATTTTTTAACTTAGGAAAAAGGTTAGGACCATAAAATGGTGTACGAGAAAAGAAAAATACTTGTTTTCTTTATAGTTAGTCTAACATTAAGATAATTCAACCAACATACGGTATACAGGAAAAAAACAGCAGCAGTTACAAGAACAATCTATAGCATTAAAAATCTAGCGCGACTGTCGTTATCCACGGCCATAGCATTATTCGATACAACAATATCGCCAATCATAACACACGGCATAGACATTATATGGAAGAAACTGGCAGCTATCTCGAAAGCACAGAGAAGGTTAAGGTATGTTTCCTTAAAGTAAAACGGTAGGCCAAAATTTTAACAAAAAATCATAATTAAATAGTCTGTTCTTTTCTGAACATATATATATATATCTTAATATATAAAAATTTCGTGACAAGTCGTTTGTCCGCGATGGAACCCTAAACTACTGAACCGATTTTAATAATATTTTGCACACTGTGTGCAGTTTGATCCAACGTGAGACTTAGGGTAGTTTATAACTAAATTTATAGTCGCATTATTTTTTATTGCAAATAATTTGTTTATTATTTAACAAAGAGTTATAATTATCTGTGAGTTCCTGGGAGTTCCATACGATTCTAACAGATGACGGTGTAATTATCTGTGAGTTCCATACGATTCTAACAGATGGCGGTGTAAGGTAATTGGTTTACTATTTAACAAAGAGAGATCCAGATGGCTGTGCTTTCTGTTGCAACCGCGAATTTCAATTGAATTACAAATATTGATTATTTCATATTTTAAGTGTGTTCAGTGTTTATTTTCTTTTCAATATTATTAATTTCGTGTGCAAGTATTAGTTTTAAGTAATCTGGCAGAAAGACAGCAACTTAATTTAAATTTTTAACGTATACCTTAGCCACAGCAACGCGTGGCCGGGACTTCTAGTGTATATATATATATATAATATATATATATATATATATATATATAATATATATATATATATATAAAATATATATATATATAATTTTTTACTGAACGCCAATTATAAGTACGTTAATTATTTTTTTTATTGGCAGCTGTCAGCCTGTAATATCATTATACTCTACTTTAAAACCATGTTTTGTCGAAAGTGAAAATTTTCGAACATTTGCCCTATTATCTCAGGAACTATTAGATACACTTATATGACATTTTTACAGGCTGTAAACCTAGTTATACTAAAGCTGTGGTACCACAATCATGATGGTTTCGAGTATAGATCCTCACTTATGATTTTTAAAAGTATTTTTTTAAATAAAAAATTACTAGTGGCAAAAAAATATTATATAAGACATAAATATTTAGATACAAGTTTGACTGAGGTTCTTTGGTCTTTACAAGCCTCATTTAATATGCTGTTAAAATTTCATTACAATCTATCCAGTAGTTCCTGAGAAAATGGGTCTCAATGTTAAAACCTCTATAAATGGAAACCTATAGGAGGCAGAACAGTTGGAAGATCGAGGGTAAGTTAGGTGGATGACACAATGAACTGTATAAGAAAATGAAAGTGACTAACTTGAATATGACAAGAGACAGATTGGCATGGAGGAGGGTTGTTGAGAAGGCCAAAACTTTCACCTTTGAAGTTGTCGCGCCTTAGGATGATGACTCATTCGGGGAGGTCCATGTCCTTGTGTAGTCAAAAAAAGTATATGAGAGAGCAATAGTTAAAATCCCTCCCGACAGGTCATGTCACTATAAGGTCCGAGGGGCACGTGACACTTAATAGTACTTAAATGGTGAGAGTTTAACTAAAAGAAGAAGAATTTATTTAGGCGTAGCAGCGCCCACTGAGTATTAGTTGGTTATTTTTAGATTAATAATAGTTTTAAAAAACTAAAACAACACGCTTTATTAGAAAACCGAACTAAAAAAATGAAAAAATAATTTTAATTTCCAACACGCTTGGGATACATTTAAAGAGGTCAACAAAAAATCATCTCAAACACATTTAGAATAAAACTAGAGTTATCAACAAAAAGAAAATAATTTTACCATCAAAAGCTTGGGGTGCTCTATATCAATTAATATATTTGATAATAAACAGATATTGCTAAAAGTAAAGTCTCTAAGAAGAAAATGTAAAAAATCATAAAAAGCGCCCCACGCTTTTGATGGTACGAATAATTTCTTTTTGTTGATAACTCTAGTTTTATCCTATATGTGTTCGAGATAACTTTTTGTTGACCATTTTAATTTTATCCCAAACGTGTTGGAAATTAAAATTATTTTTAATTTTTTAGTTCGGTTTTCTAATAAAGCGTGTTGTTTTAGTTTTTTTTAAACTACTATTTATTTCTTATTTTTTAGTTTTAATATTTTACAGAATAAGATAAAAATGTAAATATATTTAAATTCGATACTATTGTAGTATGAGCTAAAAGTAATACTCTTCTAAAAAAAAATCCTCCCAGCCGGATTTGAACCAGCGACCTATGGATTACTGAAATTATATACCACTACAGTTCACCGCTCTACCAACTGAGCTCTTACAACGATTGACTAAAAAGTCGACAAGTCCGCAACCTATTATACCAGTTTTGATTTTTTTGATTTTCTGATGATTCTGGCCAGGATTTTAGAAACAAAATATTAAATTATTGTATTGTCACGGGTCCTTTACAAGTATACAAAGTTTCAAGTCGATCCAATGTTTCTAAGTGGGTGAAAATCGTGTTCAAAGATTCCGTTACATAGATACAAAGACACTTTTTTTATTTTCTGACGATTCTAGCCAGAATTTTAGAAACAAATATGAAAATATTATATTGTCACGGGTCCTTTACAAGTATACAAAGTTTCAAGTCGATCCTATGTTTCTAAGTGGGTAAAAATCGTGCTCAAAGATTCCGTTACATAGATACAAAGACACTTTTTTATTTTCTGATGATTCTGGCCAGGATTTTAGAAAAAATCAAATTATTGTATTGTCACGGGTCCTTTACAAGTATACAAAGTTTCAAGTCGATCCAATGATTTTAAGTGGGTGAAAATCGCGTTGAAAGATACCGTTACATGGATGGATGGATGGATGGATGGATGGATGGATGGATGGATGGATGGATGGATGGATGGATGGATGGATGGATGGATGGATGGATGGATGGATGGATGGATGGATGGATGGATGGATGGATGGATGGATGGATCCAAGCTAATATAAAGCGTGTAAAAATCACACGATAGCAAAATTATGATGCAAAATGTTTTCCTTAAGTAAAGATTACACATCAAAGCAGTTCTGGTAATTATAGCGGATCAGAATATAGAAGAGTACATCCTAACTCTGTGAGTTGAGATAGAGTTAATAAAGCACGTCATCACGTCTATAATCTCTGCTAATTAAACTTTCCCAGCTGCCCGACAAGGACCACTCTGGAAACAATTAACAGTAGTTTGAGGTTTCACTCCTACACCTATTACTAACACGTTAATAAAGTTACTAACATAATTTGTTATGATGCAGTCAGGTGCAACTGAAGGTAGAATAAGCTTAAATTAATATCATTTGTCTTACTAATAAACTAAATAGATCCTACCAGAAGGGAACTTGAAACAAATGAGATGAGGTTTCTAAGAAGACTTGCTTGATCAAAAATAAATCATAAATAAATAAAAACAGTGGGCGATAGCGAAGACCAACACGCACACACTATTGAATAGCACTAAGAAATTGTGACTGGAAGTAAATATAAGTAAAACTAAATATATGGTCACACATATAAGTACATTATATAATGGAAATGGACGGATAATGACAGATGAGGGAAGTTTTGAGGTGGCTGAATTCAAATACCTAGGAACAATAATCACAAATAGGAATGAGATGCACAAAGAAATTAAACATAGGCTCAATTCTGCAAATGCGTTCTATAATGCATTATAGGGACTCTTGGCGTCCCAACTCCTTTCAGAAAACGTAAACTGAAAATATACAAAACTATTATTCTACCAGTTATATTATATGGATGCGAAATATGGACTCTTACTTTAAGGGAGGAAAGGAGATTACGAGTTTTTGAGAATAAAGTTCTTAGGAACATTTCTGGACCAAAGAGAGATGAACAGACAACTGAATGGAGGAGACTGCATAGCAGTGAATTACATGGACTTTATAGGTATCCAGATATAGTAAGAAGAGTTAAATCTCGTAGACTGCGATGGGCAGGACATGTGGCACGAATAGGAAATGAAAGACGTGCATGGAAGCTTCTTGTAGGAAAAGCAGAGGGAAAACGCCCAGTTGGTAGATCAAGAATGAGGTGGGAGAATAACATTAACTATGATTTGAGGGAAGTAAATTATACAGGGGATGATTGGAAAACATTAGCTCAGGATAGGGATGTATGTAGAGCTTATGTCCGTGCGGCCATGAACCTACGGGTTCGATAGTGCCAGTGAGTTAGTTAGTTATGTACGCAACAAGGGAAGTAACCGAGGACGTGTTTGAGCCCGAGCTTTAGCGAGGACTAGCAAATAAGTCCGAAACTTGTAATGCACTTACTTCACGAATTGCGTATATAATTTTGTTCACTTCTGTACTAATAATTATGTTTAATTTTTATATTTCGTGTGAATTTATATCTTGATATCAAAATTTCAATTGTTTGATAGCAAGGGAATGTTGATAAAACAACTGCAATTGTTTATTGTTGTCTGAATTAGTGCAGACATTTTAAATACGTTTCAGACTACATATTAATTACAGATATGATTTAGTAACGTTAATAATTGTAACAACTTTTTAATCACTAATAATTTAAATTATCATAAGTAATGCCACGAGTGATTTCCAAATGAGTGAATTTATCTAGAGAATTTGGAAATCAAGAGTGGCATTTGTTAGGACTATTTAACGAATAAAATTAAGCTGTTTACTCACAAATCATTATTTAACTATAGTTATTTTAAAATATTTATATATTTAATGTAAACGGCGATGTTTGAAAACAAATGAGAAACGATAGGTACGCTTCTACTGCTTCTTTTGTTTATCACTGCAACCAGATCATACTATTTATTGCCAAAGGAACGCAATATTGTAAGGAGGAGCTTTCTTTAATATGGTAATTATAACACTGATAAATATTTGGTGAAACACGACTCTGATTGGTTGTAAAACAGAAATCATTGAAACGTGATTGGTCATTGACTCCCATTTGGGGCATGAGTTAAATAGTCAAAGTGAGAAATAAGTGTGCTACAATATAATTGTATTGTATCACTAAATAAAATTTTAAGTAAGTAATATTTTTACATCCCAAGTCCGGATAAGAAAGGAGGAGAGAGAGAGGAGTAACACCTCGTTAAATAACCTAGGTTCAGCTGACCCGGCTGATAGTACCTTGTGAGCGTCCCTAGCCAGGGTTACGGTGAAGACCCCAATGGCGGACGGAGCAGAGGAGGAGACCTACGGTATGGTGCAGACAGCGGATGAGGCAATAAAGGCTGGATCAGACTCTTAGCTGCAATGAAAGCAACTGATCTATGGTGGACTCCAGAAAAAAGTCTCTAGTCCTCCAGGTTGGGGGTTGATGCTATAGGACAGCTCCTCATACATTATAAAAAAACTTAATGCAAAAAAAAAACAAAATATATAAATTGTATATTTTGGTTGGGGATACCTGTGTATAGTATAACAGAAACAATCCTGAAATAAATAAAAAATAAGTCAAATACTTTTCTTCCTAGGGAAGTAAGTTGAGCAATTACTGTATGTGCCGTTGTCAATGGATACCAAGGCTTCTGTGGTAAATTCAACTCACTTCCCTATAATCACAATGATAATCAGGCCATTATTAGAATAGGTAAAGTAAAAGTTAAGTAATCCCACTACAGGCCTCAGGAGGCCCTTGGGGTAGTCGGAGGTTAAGGCTTCCACTATTTCTGGACAATCGGCACTTGATGTCAGCCGGGTTGTCAGCCCTGCGTGACGGCCGCCTTTACCCCCAGAACAAGCGTCTGGTACTCATTTCCGTTAGAGGCTGAGTCGACCCCAGGGCCATAGTGCCGCCAGAAGGTTTGGTTCAGTTTAAAAATCCTGAACCCTCGACCTTCCGGCTTGTAGCTCAGTGCCTTAACCACTACGCTACGGCGTGCCTCCATTGAGTGAATATAAATTATTTTTCATTCAAAATTCTTTAAACGTATACCAAATAATAACCGTTTTAACGTTTAAAGTGATTAGATGCCAAAAGTGAGAAATTAAAAATAACATTTTGTAGTTTGTGTCCCAATACTTGGCAAAAAGCCATTCAAACTTGAACTTCCCAGAAAATATGGCTTCTAATCAATCTATTACACTGAGCAACAAAAAAGAAACTGTTTTTTGTCTCAAAAAGAAAAACATGTGATTCTGATAGTACTTTTTCTCCTGAATTCAAATATGATATCGGGTTTTCTCCATCACGCAAGGTTTCCGAGAGACAGGAATTTATATTGTCAAACACTTTAATACTTTCTACATTCGTAACTACACAATATTCGAACATTCAGACTCACCTAGAAAGTAAGAAATGACGATGTTAAGCTATATTTCGCCTGTGGAGCATCCCTCTTGATGGTCCAACATTAATCGGCCAGCATATTAAGGATTCCATTTGCATTGATATATCTTTTCCATAGCTGAAAACCATTTGAGTTAGTTCATTTGGTTTTATTTTACAAATAGACAAATGGATGAAAAAACGTTTATTAAAAAAATAGTAAGTAAAGTAAAGTAGTCCCACTACAGACCTCGGGAGGCCTTTGGGGTAGTAGGAGGTTAAGGCTCCCACTTTTTCTGAACAATAAGCAATTGATGTCAGCCGGGTTGTCAGCCCTGCGTGACGGCCGCCTTTACCCCCAGAACAAGCGTCTGGTACTCATTTCCGTTAGAAGCTGAGTCGACCCCAGGGTCATATTGCCGCCAGAAGGTTTGGGTCAGTTTAAAAATCCTGACTCCACCGGGACATGAATCCTCGACCTTCTGGCTTGTAGCGCAGTGCTTTATTAAAAAAATAATGATTTAAATCCATTAATTTAAATTGATATAAAAAACTGTGGGTGATGGAGAAATTCCGGTTACATATTTGAAAACACGATAAAAAACTGCATTAAGTACAACTATTGGTACTCATTAGGCAAAAATCACGTTGACCAGTGTAATTTTTATTGCATATTGTCACATTTGTCCACCGCTGTGGTCTCGAGGTAGCGTGCTGCCTTGTCACGCAGCGGACCGGGTTCGATCCCCGGTCGGGGCAGTTTTTCTGGGTCAGGTTTTTATCGGGGTTTTTCCTCACCTGTAAGACAAATGTCAGAAAAACTTTAAGGCCCAAACGGTCCCCGAAATCATATGGCCATCATCATCATCCTTATCATCATCATCCTTTACCGGTGTGGAAAGCAACGGGAAGCTACCACACCTACAATTCCCTAGTAAAGCTGCAAGCGTAGCATGAAAATGGTATGATTGATGTGAAGGACCTGCCTTCGGGCAGAATTACTATGGATGGATGTCACATTTCAGTACTTTACGGTCTTATAAAGTGAACAGTAAATATAACATTATAATACTTTTAACATTATTGTAACATTCACAAAATGGACGCAACTCAATTACATATGTATTACCCAAAGCAAACGTAATTAGTATTTCACAAACAAACAAGACTGGATTTTCAACACAAATTTTGTTGACATAAATAATTAGTTAATATAGTACTTATTTAATTACAAAGCTAACTAAAAACAAATGACTTCGCGTTACAAAATGTTCTATAACAGTTAGGTTATGATACAGTTTACAATTGGCAGCAGTAATGTAATCAATCGTCATGTATTCAATTGTTAATTTGGAAAATTGTGAATTCCCGTTCATTACTGTTAGTTTATCCAATAACTAATATTCTGTTAACAAATAATTTGGATACATTAATTTTATTTCTATTATATCCTATAATAGTCAACATGAATAAATCCCTATTAGGTTCGTCTTCCGGGCATATAGGCCATGGTCCAGTCGTTCTTCTACTCGACGTTTCGTCTACTGCTGCGGTAGACATCATCAGGAGATACTGCGTGCTCTCTGTGAACTCCTCAACAGTCGGCTGCAGACTGCAGACTGCAGCCGACTGTTGAGGAGTTCACAGAGAGCACGCAGTATCTCCTGATGATGTCTACCGCAGCAGTAGACGAAACGTCGAGTAGAAGAACGACTGGACCATGGCCTATATGCCCGGAAGACGAACCTAATAGGGATCAAGACGCCGGCCGTGAAAGCCTACAGTTATACATAAACATGAATAAAATTCACGACTTTAACTCATGCCCCAAATGACAGTCAATGACCAATCATATTTCAATTAATTTTGATTTACAACCAATCACAGTCGTTTTTCACCTCGATTGTATCACTTTCATTTTACGAAGTAGCTCCCAGATTGTATATATAGTGCACGAATGTAACCAGATTCTTCTTGTGAGAGATAATAGAAAAACATTCGTAACAATTATACCATAAAAAAAAAGAAACCACTGTTTGCACTTTCTTAAACGTATTATTTCCCAGGAATTAACGTTGCAGAAAAGTATAATTCACATATTTACATCATGGGACATTAAAAATTGAATAATAACCTGTAATGGTGTGTTTCATTTTTTCATCACTAGGGTGCATTCTTGCAATATTGCGATTATATTTTACAATAAATATGATTGCAGTGATGAACAAATTAAACATATCGTTTCTCATTTGTTTTCAAACATCGCCGTTTACATTAGATACATATATACATTTTTAAATAACTATATTTAAATAATGATTTGTCAGTTAACAACTAAATTTTATTCCTTAAATAGTCGTAGCAAATGCCACTCTTGATTTCCAAATTCTCATAAGTAATGCCACGAGAGATTTCCAATTTATCTAGAGAATTTGGAATTCAAGAGTGGCATTTGTTAGGACTATTTAACGAATAAAATTAAGCTCTTTACTCACAAATCATTATTTAACTATAGTTATTTTAAAATATTTATATATTTAATGTAAACGGCGATGTTTGAAAACAAATGAGAAGCGATAGGTAGGCTTCATCTGCTTCTTTTGTTTATCACTGCAACCAGATCATACTATTTATTGTCAAAGGAACACAATATTGTAAGAATCCTCTCTAGTGGAGAAAAAATGAAACACATCAAACTGTATATTAATTCATTTCTGATGTCGTATGATGTAAATATGACAATTATATTTTTCTGGATTGTTACCTGGGAAAAAATACATTTAAGAAAGTGCAAACAGTGGTTTCTTTTTTTGGTGGTATAATCAATTGCTACAAATGTTTTTATATTAACTCCCGCATGCGGCATGTGTTGACATTCATGCACTATATATACAATCTGGTAGCCGTATTTCTCACAGGCTCAGTTACTGCAAAATAATGGTCAGACCTGTTCAGAATATTAAAAATGAGGAGCTTTCTTTAATATGGTAATTATAACACTGATAAATATTTCGTGAAACACGACTCTGATTGGTTGTAAAACAGAAATCATTGAAACGTGATTGGCCATTGAGTCCCATTTGGGGCATGAGTTAAATAGTCTAAATAAATACACTCCTCACTTCGTGAATCGTGAATTTATCGATATTCTTTATATCATTCATATAATAGTCTTAAGTTCAGCATTGCTTATGAAGCAGTTCATTCTAAGGTCGCCTTTTCGTATCGATCGTTACATATGTAAGTATTAAATTAATGAAATTACATGATATATACATTTTTACTTACCAATAATTGAAAATACGCTGATAAAGACGAAATTCCCACATAAGGACACCGTGGAATGCAACCTGAAAAGGATATTAAATCGTCAAATTATTGTTGTCTACAACTAAATTAAAAAAAAAAAACTGTAATGTATTCTATAGTCCCTCCATGGTATCTTTACCTTGTCGTGGTGGAGTGGCTTGTGTGCTTAAATGATCCTGAGAGCTATGCCGGCGGTAGCATTGCTGCCGATAGGGTTACCCATGCCGGACTGGTCGAAGGTGATAAGCCAGACGAAATAAGTACCTTGGTCGAAAGAGTGACGATCTTTCACCGTAAAAATACAACCGTCAAGAAATGCGGACATGGGTTCTACTGGGGTAAAATTTTCCGGAGGTCAAATAGTCCCCCATTCGGTTCTCCGGGCGGGGACTACTTCAGGGAACCCATGCCAAAGGCTCAAACACAGGGACATGTTCCTAGGAACATGGAATGTTAGGACTTTATACAATAGCGGGGCACTAGAGATATTAACGCGGGAATTGGATAAATCGCCCTTGGATATAGTCGCTTTACAGGAAGTTAGGTGGCCAGGAGAAGGTAGTCAGGAATCAGGAAGCTTTTCATTATACTATGGGGGTGCAGAAAGACCTGCATTTGGAACGGGTTTTTTAGTCAGAAGGAGGATCCTATCCGCTATCCGAGATATTAAGTTTGTTAGTGATAGGATATCATACATAATTCTAAAGGGTAAACGACATGATTTTATAATTGTAAATGTACATGCCCCCACAGAAGATAAAGATGACAAGATCAAGGATGAGTTCTATGAAGAATTAGAATGCTTATTTGATAGCCTTTCACGATATCATATGAAAATTGTCTTAGGAGATTTTAATGCAAAAGTGGGGCGGGAAGATATATTCAAACCAACAATAGGCAAATTCAGTCTTCATGAAGATAGTAACGACAACGGGGTTAGATTAGTCACATTTGCCACATCAAAGAATCTCATTGTTAAGAGCACAACATTTCAGCATAAGGATATTCATAAATACACCTGGACGTCCCCAGATGGAGAAACTCGGAACCAGATAGATCATGTATTAGTGGATAAACGCTGGCACAGTAGCATCATTGATGTTAGATCAGTTAGAGGGACAGACTGCAATTCAGATCATCATCTGGTCAGGGTGAAAATCAGACAACGGCTATCGCTTATGAGAGGAACAAACGCTAAAGATGATTCTGTAAAATATGAATTAAAAAACTTGAAAAATGATGAAATGCGGCAAGAATACCAAATCAAAATTGCTAATAGATTTGAAGTACTGGAATCTTCAGATGACAATGTGGCAAACGAAGAAGAAACTGATATAAATAAAGAATGGGAGGCTATAAGAGATACTATTAAATTGTCAGCATCAGAAAGCATTGGTTGTTTAAAAAAGAGGCAAAACAAGAAATGGTTTGATGAGGAATGTGCCGACATTGTAAAGAAAAGAAAGCTAGCAAAAATTAAATGGTTACACGAGCCAAATGAGGTAAATTTAGAGCAATTGGGTAGTGTTAGGCGGGAAACCACCAAGTTACTAAAGAGTAAAAAGAGGGAATATTTGAGAGAGAAGATTAACGATCTTGAAATGAATGCAAAAAATAGGAACATTAGAGAATTATATCAGGGAATTAGTATAGAGAAGAAAGGGTTTCAGGCTAGAACAAACATAATTCGGAATGAAAATGGGGATATGATTGCAGATTCCAAGAGTATATTAAATAGATGGAAAAGTTATTTTAATCAGCTATTAAATGTACATACAGAACAGGACATTGAGGAGGATAAGTTACAGACAGCAGAAATGCTAGTCGCAGAGCCAAGTGCATTAGAGGTTGAAATGGCAATTGAAAAATTGAAGATGTATAAAGCATCAGGTTCAGATGAGATCCCAGCAGAACTGATAAAATCAGGGGGAGAAAAATTGATGGACAAGATACGCTGGTTGCTTAGTATGATTTGGGAAAAAGAAGCTCTTCCAGATGAATGGAAGGAATCAATTATCGTACCAATTTATAAGAAAGGAGATAAAACTGATTGCAACAACTATAGGGGCATCTCATTACTTTCAACTTCGTACAAAATTCTAACAAATATATTAGTAAGCAGACTTACTCCCTATATTGATGACATTCTAGGAGATCATCAATGTGCATTTAGAAGAAACAGGTCTACAACAGATCAGATTTTTAGTATAAGACAGATTTTAGAAAAGAAATGGGAATATAATGGTACTGTACATCAACTATATGTAGACTTCAAAAAAGCATATGATTCAATTAAGAGGGAGAAGTTATATAGTATCCTGCTGGAGTTTGGAATTCCTAAAAAGTTAGTTAGACTTATTCGAATGTGTCTAAATGGCTCAACGAGTAGGGTGCGTGTAGGCAAACAGTTTTCAGACACTTTTGAAATCCAGAATGGGTTGAAGCAAGGAGATGCACTATCTCCTCTACTATTTAATTTTGTACTAGAGCATGCCATTAAATCTTTAGAGAATGAGGAAGGCTTACAACTCAATGGTATTAATAAGCTGTTAGTTTATGCTGATGATGTAGTACTACTGGCCGATAGCGAGGAGATACTAAAGGCCAACACGCACACACTATTGAGTAACACTAAGAAATTAGGACTGGAAGTAAATATCAGTAAAACTAAATATATGGTCACACGTAGAAATACATTATATAATGGAAATGGACAGCTAATGACAAATGAGGGAAATTTTGAGGAATTGGCTGAATTCAAATACCTAGGAACAATAATCACAAATAGGAATGAGATGCACAAAGAAATTAAACATAGGCTCAATTCTGGAAATGCATGCTATTATGCATTGCAGAGACTTTTGATGTCCCAACTCCTTTCAAAAAACGTTAAGCTGAAAATATATAAAACTATTATTCTACCAGTTATATTATATGGGTGCGAAACATGGACTCTTACTTTAAGGGAGGAAAGGAGATTACGAGTATTTGAGAATAAAGTTCTTAGGAAAATTTTTGGACCAAAGAGAGATGAACAGACAGGTGAATGGAGAAGACTACATAACAATGAACTACATGGTCTTTATAGGAAGCCAGATATAATAAGAACAGTTAAGTCCCGTAGACTGCGATGGGCAGGACATGTTGCACGTATGGGGAATGAAAGACGTGCATGGAAACTTCTTGTAGGAAAGCCAGAAGGAAAACGCCCAGTTGGTAGACCAAGAATGAGGTGGGAGAACAACATTAACTATGATTTGAGGGAAGTAGATTATACAGGGAATGATTGGAAAACATTAGCTCAGGATAGGGATGTATGGAGAGCTTATGTCCGTGCGGCCATGAACCTACGGGTTCGATAGTGCCAGTGAGTAAGTAAGTAAGTATGTATTCTATAGTGTTAGCAGAATTATTTCTCAAGTTGAAAGTTTATTTCGATGACAGTGAACAGTCCATGGAGTGAATAAATCTCATAACGTTTTTAAATTTAATGCTACAGGATCTCATTTTGACATTTATGGTGTTCTCTCCTGGCATCGGCGTAATTGTAACCCACTTCTGAGATTGGGGCCCTTGGAAGGCGGTGTTACGCTGCCCCGATGATGGGATGATAGTTGTGCGGCAGGAAACTCGTTAATCCAAAACTTAGCATAAGGCGAATATGGATGATGATTATGATGGCCAAATGATGTTCGGGGACAGTTTGGGCATCAAAGTTTCCTGATTTGTGTTCTTACAGGTAAGGAAAAACCTCGAAAAAACCTCATCCAACAAACTTGTCCCAACCGAGACTCGAATTCTGGTTCACTGCATGACAAGATAGCATGCTACCTCGAGATCGCTACGGTGAACGGAAATTAATTGAATTTACCTGATTCTAGAGGAGCTGACGACAAATAATTTGAGGTAGGGCACTCATGACCTCAGAAAAAAAAATCAGTTATTAAAGTTATTTTCATTTGACACTCATAATTCAGGATTAAAATTTAATATAGATTTATTGATTTCATTAATCCTGGTTTCATGGATACATAAATAAATACACTGGAGTAAAAATCTCTAACATAACAAAGTATGTATTAGGGTGCGTTATAGCAAATTTGATTAAATCATTGGAAAGGTTCGTGTGATTTATTATAGAGAGAATTATTAAGAAAGCTCTTACGTACAGAAGACTATGTGATTATATCATAAATATACCCGTATACATAGAGACTTATTACATTCTATAGAGTACTTTAATGAATACATTTTGGTAGACTTGCGCAGTAATGTGTACTGGGCTTGGGTATTGAATTAAAGGCATTTATCTCTGTCACGAGACGAGAAATGTTTACCCCCTCAATCTATACTTCCCGAAGTAAACTTTGGTGGCTTTTCCAATAAAAAAAAGACGATGAGTGATGTACAGCGAGTTATCGAAGTGAGCCATGTTTAAATTAAATAAGTGTTACTGTTAAAAGAAAACTCTTAACTTTTATACATTGTGTTAATTATGTTTATTGTATATAATTAGACCGTCTATTATAATTAAACACCTATTTCAGTTTTAATTAAAAGTGTATTAATTTTCTCTATTTAACTCGTGTCGCAAATGGTAGTCAATGACCAATCACGTTTCAATGAGTTCTGTTTTACACCAATGACAGTTGTGTTTCACCTCGCTCTTTATCAATTTCTCTTTATCAGTTCCTGCTTTTGTGATAAAGAAAGCTCCTCCTCTTTTAATATTCTGAACAGGTTAGACCATTATTTTTCTCCAACAAATACATTGAATATAGCAAATAATGAATCGATTCAGTGAGTTTACTGAGTTGTTTATTCAAAATATAAATGATTAACCAATAATGTTGATTATAATAGTTTGATGCGTTTCATTATTTCTCCACTAGAGTTCATTCTTACAATACTGCGATCCTATTTGGCAATAAATAATATGATTGAGTTGCAGTGAATATATATAACCTCACATTTCTAATTTGTTTTCAAACATCGCCGGTTTACATTAACTATATAAATATTTTAAAACACCGGTAACTATATTCAAATAATTATTTTTTTAATAAAGAGCTTAATTTTATTCGTTAAATAGTTCTAACAAATGCCACTCTTGATTTCCAAATTCTCTCACTTCGTGAGTCGTGAATTTATCGATAATTTGGAAATCACTCGTGGCATTACTTATGAAAAATCTGCTTGTTATAACTTGTATTTCAGTTGATATTTTAATTTAATTAAATATCGAAATTATAAATTAGTTAATCAAGCATAACGTTTCATTATAATATACAATCATTTCTTACAAAACAACACATTCCATTCATCCATCCATCCATCCATCCGTAGTAATTCTGTCCGAGGACAGGCCTTTCACTGCAATCATAGCATTTTCATGCTATGCTTTGCAGCTTTACTAGGGAATTATACGTGTGGTAGCTTCCCGTTGCTTTCCACACCGGTGAAGGATGATGATAAGGATGATGATGGCCGGATGATTTTCGGGGTCCGTTGGGCCATAAGCTTCCTGACATTTATCTTACAGGTGAGGAAAAACCATGAAAAAAACCTCACCCAGGAGCCTGTCCCGACCGGGAATCGAATCCGGACCCCTGCGTGACAAGGCAGCACGCTACCTCGAGACCACAGCGGTGGAACAACACATTAGCCAACGTTAATAAAATGTATTGCAAAACTCCGTTGAGGTATTAGTAACAAATTTAAATTATAAAATTGTTACATTGAAGGTCCGTCTCCTCAACTTAGTGTAATATTAATTCACTATGGGCCTTTCGGGACTAGTACCCATCATCAGCAGAAGGAGCAGTCACTATCTACTGACCTTGAACTTTGTAAAATATTAATTCAGTGTAGGCCTTTCCGGACTAATCCTATCATCAGCAGAAGGAGCAGTCTAAGAGACTTAACTGTTGTTATGTCTGGTTTCCTATAAAGATTGTGTAGCTCACTGCAGTTTTCACCTGTCTGTTCAACTCTCCTTGGTCCAAAAATGTTTCTAAGAACTTTATTATCAAATACTCGTAATATTTTCTGCCCCCCTAAAAGTAAGAGTCCATGATTCGCATGCACATAGTAGAACTAGGAGAATAACATTTTATATGTTTTCAGTTTGATGTTCACGAGAGAAGTTGGTTTCTATAATTGTAATAATATAATATCAACTCGTGTCCAACTCAAGGTCGGATCGAAGGATGAGACGAGGCGAAGCCCCATATTAGAGGTCTTTGGATGACAAGAGTGCCGGCCGTCCACGCCTGACACACCAAGGGTTAGATGAACGAAAATGAAACGAAAATAATGGAGTATGGAGAAATGGTGGAATTAAATTGTGGCAGGGGAAAACGAAAAAAAAAAAAACGAGAAAAACCTGCCAAAGCTCCGTTTTGTCCACCACGAAACCCACAAGGAATGACCGAGACTCGAACTCGAGACCCCAGTGGTGAGAGGCGAGCGTTTAACCGTTTGCTGAAGCCGCCTCCTATAATAATTGTAATAATAAATAATTGTAATAATAAATAATTGCAATAATAAATAATTGCAATAATAAATAATTGCAATAATAAATAATTGCAATAATAAATAATTGCAATAATAAATAATTGCAATAATAAATAATTGCAATAATAAATAATTGCAATAATAAATAATTGCAATAATAAATAATTGCAATAATAAATAATTGCAATAATAAATAATTGCAATAATAAATAATTGCAATAATAAATAATTGCAATAATAAATAATTGCAATAATAAATAATTGCAATAATAAATAATTGCAATAATAAATAATTGCAATAATAAATAATTGCAATAATAAATAATTGCAATAATAAATAATTGCAATAATAAATAATTGCAATAATAAATAATTGCAATAATAAATAATTGCAATAATAAATAATTGCAATAATAAATAATTGCAATAATAAATAATTGCAATAATAAATAATTGAAATAATAAATAATTGAAATAATAAATAATTGCAATAATAAATAATTGCAATAATAAATAATTGCAATAATAAATAATTGCAATAATAAATAATTGCAATAATAAATAATTGCAATAATAACATAATTGCAATAATAAATAATTGCAATAATACATATTTGCAATAATAAATAATTGCAATAATAAATAATTGCAATAATAAATAATTGCAATAATAAATAATTGCAATAATAAATAATTGCAATAATAAATAATTGCAATAATAAATAATTGCAATAATAAATAATTGCAATAATAAATAATTGCAATAATAAATAATTGCAATAATAAATAATTGCAATAATAAATAATTGCAATAATAAATAATTGCAATAATAAATATTGCAATTGCAAATAATTGCAACAAATAATTGCAATAACAAATAATTGCAATAACAAATAATTGCAATAACAAATAATTTCAATAACAAATAATTTCAATAACAATAATTTCAATTTCAAATAATTTCAATAACAATAATTTCAATAACAAATAATTTCAATAACAAATAATTTCAATAACAAATAATTTCAATAACAAATAATTGCAATAACAAATAATTGCAATAACAAATAATTGCAATAACAAATAATTGCAATAACAAATAATTGCAATAACAAATAATTGCAATAACAAATAATTGCAATAACAAATAATTGCAATAACAAATAATTGCAATAACAAATAATTGCAATAACAAATAATTGCAATAACAAATAATTGCAATAACAAATAATTGCAATAACAAAAAATTGCAATAACAAATAATTGCAATAACAAAATAATTGCAATAACAAATAATTGCAATAACAAAATATTGCAATAACAAACAATTGCAATAACAAATAATTGCAATAATAAACAATTGCAATAACAAACAATTGCAATAATAAACAATTGCAATAACAAACAATTGCAATAATAAACAATTGCAATAATAAACAATTGCAATAATAAACAATTGCAATAATAAACAATTGCAATAATAAACAATTGCAATAATAAACAATTGCAATAATAATCAATTGCAATAATAAACAATTGCAATAATAAACAATTGCAATAATAAACAATTGCAATAATAAACAATTGTAATAATAAACAATTGCAATAATAAACAATTGCAATAATAAACAATTGCAATAATAAATAATTGCAATAATAAACAATTGCAATAATAAACAATTGCAATAATAAACAATTGCAATAATAAATAATTGCAATAATAAATAATTGCAATAATAAATAATTGCAATAATAACTAATTGCAATAATAAATAATTGCAATAATAACTAATTGCAATAATAAATAATTGCAATAATAAATAATTGCAATAATAAATAATTGCAATAATAAATAATTGCAATAATAAATAATTGCAATAATAAATAACTGCAATAATAAATAACTGCAATAATAAATAATTGTAATAATAAATAATTGCAATAATAAATAATTGCAATAATAAATAATTGCAATAATAAACAATTGCAATAACAAATAATTGCAATAACAAATAATTACAATAACAAATAATTGCAATAACAAATAATTGCAATAACAAATAATTGCAATAACAAATAATTGCAATAACAAATAATTGCAATAACAAATAATTGCAATAACAAATAATTGCAATAACAAATAATTGCAATAACAAATAATTGCAATAACAAATAATTGCAATAACAAATAATTGCAATAACAAATAATTGCAATAACAAACAATTGCAATAACAAACAATTGCAATAATAAACAATTGCAATAACAAACAATTGCAATAATAAACAATTGCAATAATAAACAATTGCAATAATAAACAATTGCAATAATAAACAATTGCAATAATAAACAATTGCAATAATAAACAATTGCAATAATAATCAATTGCAATAATAAACAATTGCAATAATAAACAATTGCAATAATAAACAATTGCAATAATAAACAATTGCAATAATAAACAATTGCAATAATAAACAATTGCAATAATAAACAATTGCAATAATAAATAATTGCAATAATAAACAATTGCAATAATAAACAATTGCAATAATAAACAATTGCAATAATAAACAATTGCAATAATAAACAATTGCAATAATAAATAATTGCAATAATAAATAATTGCAATAATAACTAATTGCAATAATAAATAATTGCAATAATAAATAATTGCAATAATAAATAATTGCAATAATAAATAATTGCAATAATAAATAATTGCAATAATAAATAATTGCAATAATAAATAATTGCAATAATAAATAACTGCAATAATAAATAATTGTAATAATAAATAATTGCAATAATAAATAATTGCAATAATAAATAATTGTAATAATAAACAATTGCAATAATAAATAATTGCAATAATAAACAATTGCAATAATAAATAATTGCAATAATAAACAATTGCAATAATAAATAATTGCAATAATAAATAATTGTAATAATAAATAATTGCAATAATAAATAATTGTAATAATAACTAATTGCAA
This sequence comes from Diploptera punctata, assembly GCA_030220185.1. NCBI lineage: Eukaryota > Metazoa > Arthropoda > Insecta > Blattodea > Blaberidae > Diploptera > Diploptera punctata. The sequence continues at coordinate 352,508 of JASPKZ010009821.1, forward strand.
TAATAACTAATTGCAATAATAAATAACTGTAATAATAAATAATTGCAATAATAAATAATTGTAATAATAAATAATTGCAATAATAAATAATTGTAATAATAAATAATTGTAATAATAAATAATTGTGAAAGTCAATATCACTTATGAAATTGTTTCAATGTAATATATAAAAATAAATATTTATTCGTGTATTTGTTTGTTCGTATTTTATGCGCTGCCACACCGTTAATCCCATTGTGATGGAGCTTTTTGCAAAATGTTCAGGAGTTTTCCGGGATGGTTATAGGCTATAAGAGTTTTGTAATACTCAACCCATTCACCCTTTGTAGTGAAAAACGTGAAAAAAAAGTCGCTTTTTGGACGCTTAAATGGCTAACGTTGCCTAAATCATACCAAATACACAAAATTAATGTACACACAATTGAATATCTCAAAAAACTTTACAGCATATGTTTATCTTATTCGGATAACTCACAATAACCATTGTTGTCTTCCATTGACACCAAGAAGATCGGTATAAGTAGATTCCCGGGTAAGTGTAGCAGCGCACAACGGGTATTCTTTTACGGTTAACTCCAATAAGGAATTTTGTCTTTCAGCTCATTTATGCAAAGAAAATCGGGATAAGTAGATTCCCGGACAAGGCCGGGTAATCAACATGGGGTATCTAAAAATAATTACGATATAAATTGTTCCTATCGCTTATTCAACTTTAACATAAAAATGCATTATTTTTTATTTATTTAGGCGTAGCAGCGCACGCCGGGTATTAACTAGTAATAAATATTTTTGCGCGATAGTACGTTTTGTCGTACTTACAGCAGTGGCGACCATGATTGAAAGTTCAACTTCCCACATTTCGGGGTTGCCAACCTAAATAACTATACTGTAATATTGCATATTACAAACCACGTGCGGGAAGTAAAATCACTTTTCTGTATATATACTACATACAATGTATATTGTTCTTGTAAGCCATGTTTTCCCTTAACAGAGATTTAGGCGCTCTCCCCCTACAGGGAAGAATTTGAACCATACTAATTTATATTATTGATTTCGTACATCTCAATGATGGATAAATCATATTTGAAGAGAAAAATTATACGCTCAGACCGGGACTTGAACCCGGGACCCTTGGTTCTCTAGACCAAGTGCTCTACCAACTGAGCTACCTGAGCAAGTACCGATCTAAACGCAAATCTTTCTCTATATACATTGTAATTCCCGTCCACCAAATGCTATGAAGCCATGCTTCTATCTTGCAAATGGCGGCTCCTTTATTAAGAAGACATATTTGGGAATTATACGTTACAGCTTTTTCCATGTTTATTCTCTTCAAATATGATTTATCCATCATTGAGATGTACGAAATCAATAATAAAAACATGGAAAAAGCCGTACTGGCTGTAATGTATAATTCCCAAATATGTCTTCTTAATAAAGGAGCCGCCATTTGCAAGATAGAAGCATGGCTTCATAGCATTTGGTGGACGGGAATTACAATGTATATAGAGAAAGATTTGCGTTTAGATCGGTACTTGCTCAGGTAGCTCAGTTGGTAGAGCACTTGGTCTAGAGAACCAAGGGTCCCGGGTTCAAGTCCCGGTCTGAGCGTATAATTTTTCTCTTCAAATATCATACTAATTTAGTTACACTTGTTTCCTATAGATGTCACTTGAGTGGTCCTTGGTTAGCGTTCCGCCTCATACTGACATCTAGGAAACCGTGGTAATATATATATACAAAAATATATTCAAAATGTAGTGTTAATATACATTATATGAAACAAATCACATTATAAATGAAATGAACTGAACTTTATTTGAAACAATATAAAAAAAATACATATGAACTTGCCGTCATTTTATGACTGATTGGTGTCACGGCCTGCCGTAGTCTCAACTAATAAACATTGAACACACTGTTAACGGTAGTCAGTTGTTTATAATGAACGCAAATATTTCTAACAAAGTTACTTATTATTTTGAAAAGGCCATCGCGCAAAAAATAATGTATAACGCACATTTGTGAAGTGTTTTACAGAATCTGGGAAATTAAAAACCTCGCTATCGGTTAGTTTTTAAACATTTCCTCGCTTCTGTAGAAACCACTTCCCAATCTCGCATCGTAATCTATTATAACTCACTCTGATTTCTGTGACTTCTAACTCCGACAGCATGATGTCATAGAGTACGTGGCACCTCGTGGGGATTCTGCAGCACCGACCGAAGACCAGCATATCAACAAGTTCGACATATGTGCCCTTATTCCACGGAACAGCGTGACAAATGTGATGAGATTTGAAACAAAAAGCACTTCTAACCCCTCGGAGACAGAACATATTGACGGCAAAAAGCTTTTTCAGTGTTATGAGTTTATTTCCCAGCAAAGTGCTCTGGAGTTCAGATGACCTCAACTTCTTCACGCGAGATATAATTTCGCAGAAAATAACAGAATCGATCCTTTATTATATGAAGTAACTAACTTATATGAAATCACTTTTAAAAAAGTAAACCACCTCATTCTTTTCAGACATATTGCCAGGTTGAGGGATAAGGTGATGAGCTCCTACAACACTGAAAAAAAAAAAAACTTTTGTCTCAGTAAGAAAAATATGTGATTCTGATAGTATTTTTTCTCCTACATTCAAATATGATATCGGTTTTTCTCCATCGCGCAAGGTTTCCGAGAGACAGGAATTTATAATTTAAAACATTTTAATATTTTCTACATTCGTAACTGGGGGCACGCCTTAGCGTAGTGGTTAAGGCACTGAGCTACAAGCCGGAGGGTCGAGGGTTCATGTCCCGTTGGGGTCAGGATTTTTAAACTGACCCAAACCCTCTGGCGGCACTATGGCCCTGGGGTCGACTCAGCCTCTAACGGAAATGAGTACCAAACGCTTGTTCTGGGGGTAAAGGCGGCCGTCACGCATGGCTGACAATCCGGCTGACATCAAGTGCCGATTGTCTAGAAAATGTGGGAGCCTTAACCTCCTACTACCCCAAGGGCGTCCGGGCCTGTTGTGGGATCACTTTACTTACATTCGTAACTACACAATATTCGAACATTCGGACTCACATAGAAAGTAGGAAATGACGTTTTTCCGCTATATTTCGCCTGTAGAGCATCCCTCTTGATGGTCCAACAATAATCGGCCAGCATATTAGCATTTCATTTGCCTTGATATATATTTTCCATAGCTGAAACCATTTGAGTTAGCTCATTTGGTTTTATTTTACAATGGACAAATGAACAAAAAAAGTTTATTAAAAAACAATTATTTAAACCCATTAATTGAAATTGAAATAAAAAAACTGTGAGTGATGGAGAAATTCCGAATACATGTTTCAAAACACGATAAAAACTGCATTAAGTATGACTATTGATATTCATGAGAAAAAAATCATTAATTAAATAAAAATAAAACGTAGTTATATTTGATTTTCATATCTATTATATAATTCAGTGACAGCTGTTTCGGTACACTGTACCTTCTTCAGACATGTTAAGTTATGAATTGTATTCCAATTGATCTAAGCAACAATACAACAATATTTATTTAAATTTTTAAATTTAACAAAGGGGATTCATTCAAATCAAGTTGAGAATTTAACAGTTTTTTACTACTTTTAAATGTATTAATTTCTACAGCCTCCAAAATATCTAATTTCTTACCCTTATCACAAATATGTAAATTTTGAAAATTTGGATCGAAACAATGATTAAATTGGAATAGATGGTTAGCATATTGACCAGTGTAATCGAAGGGCTGTGATATGGAAGGATGTATGTCGCACCATCAAAAGGGTAAATGAAATTCTACCTAATACAGTAAAACTTGTTTAATCCGGAACGTGAATAATGCAGAAATCTGTTCAATGTGAACAAATTTATTGGTCCCGGGGAAATAATAGTAATTTTACGTGTATTTATTTTGCATAAAACGGAATCTGTCCAACGTGTAAACGGAAGAATATTTCTACACAATTCATGAAAAAGAAATGTATAAAGCGGAAAGTAAGGGAAATAAATTAGTTTCCACATCATTGAATTCATGTTAGGCCAAGAAAATATAAGGAACGATTCCTGCCTTCGGGTGAAGCAGAGATTCTACCTGTAACTAAAATTTTCTTTCTCCTACACACCCGTTATGCGAAATACAGATACCTGTCTTACAAATAACCATTGCACTCTTACCTACTCACTGGCACTATCGAACTCGTAGGTTCATGGCCGCGCGGACATAAGCTCTCCATACATCCCTATCCTGAGCTAATGCTTTCCAATCATTCCCTGTATAATCTATTTCCCTCAAATCATAGTTAATGTTATTCTCCCACCTCATTCTTGGTCTACCAACTGGGCGTTTTCCCTCTGGCTTTCCTACAAGAAGCTTCCATGCAAGTCTTTCATTCCCCATACGTGCAACATGTCCTGCCTATCGCAGTCTACGAGACTTAACTGTTCTTATTATATCTGGTTTCCTATAAAGACCATGTAGCTCATTATTATGTAGTCTTCTCCATTCACCTGTCTGTTCATCTCTCTTTGGTCCAAAAATTTTCCTAAGTACTTTATTCTCAAATATTTGTAATCTCCTTTCCTCCCTTTAAAATCTTAAATTAGTTTAAGTTTTGAGACTGATCTATAGCAGGAAACGTTCTGAATTTACGGAATAAAGATGGCTAAAACGTATGTATCATTGCCATTAAACGAAAAAGTGAAAGTGGTTGAAGATAAATCTCCTAATTTCCGGACCGATGCTCCAAAGTCAAGCTCTAGCTGTTGCTAAATCCCTAGGCAATAACGATTTTTAAGGCATCTTCAGGTTGGTTGTAGACAGTTTTAAAAGACGACGCAATGTAGTGTGGAATGAAATTTGCGCGGAATCAAAGGATGTGGACGAAAGTGCAGTAAGTGAACGGAAACCGAAACTGCATACTATAATTTCAGGATACGCGTCTAAGAGACATTTTTTACGCTGACGAAACGAGACTGTTTTTTTTCGCGCGTTGCCGTTAAAGTCGCTCATGCATACTATACTCCACTGTTCAACGGCAGCAAAACTACAATTAATCCAAGGTACGTAAAAAGACATATACGGTACCCTATAATCTAAGATTATTAATAAATTTAAGTTTTTTTATAATGCGGAATTTTGTATAATGTGGAAAAAGAAATGGTCCCATGCGATTTTGCTTTGAGCAAGTTTTACTGGTGTAATGGCATAGCCCATTGTTAAGCCATAGCCTCGCCTTTGTAAAGGAGTTACTGTATCTTATCCGCTCTTAGAGTGATCCTAATACAAACAAACGCCATTTGTATCCTTCCGCCATTCGCACCACAATTACTGTCACATTTTGACAGGAAAATGGCAACACAGCAACAGAAGACTGGGCACTTTCGCCCATTTTGTTTCATGAGAATAGACTGAGGCATGACTCTAATGCATCACCCATATGAATAAATTATTTTACGCTGTAATTATTGATTAGGTATGTTTTAGAATAAGTCCCGCGCCGTAGCCGAGCGGTTAAGGTAGGAAGCCTTGGCGCAGAGCTACGGGACTTGCGCTGGTTCGAGTCTCCATGGGGGAAGAAATTTTCTCATGGTATTTCAGCCAGTATGGGACCGGTGCCCACCCAGCATCGTGAGGCAATTTGGTAGCTACAATAAGTAGCGGCTCCAGGTTGAGGAACCAGCTATAACGGCTGGGGGACTCGACATGCTAACCACATGTCACCCCTACACTGGCTGTTGATCATCTACCTTTGTGATTGACACATGTGGATGTGAAGGGCCAGCAGCCGGCTGGTAAAAGGGCAACCGCTGAAAAGTGGAAGACTCTCAATCAGACCCTCAATCGGAATGTTTTAGAATATTTTCATTTGTTTTGAATATCATTATTTTCATTTACGAAGAATGACAAGTATATTCAAAAGATATATTTCTAATTTAATGAAGGGAACTACTTTTTCACGTATTTATTGCTTCTACATCGTACGTCAGTGTCAATAACCAATGAAATGCGAGCAGGTCACATGGTTTTGTATTGATGACGATCACTTTAAGGGCGGATAGCCTTTATATAGATGTGGCGTAATAATAATAATAATAATAATAATAATAATAATAAGTAATAATAATAATAATAATAATAAATAATAATAATAATAAATAATAATAATAAAAAAAATAATAATAAATAATAATAATACTAGATAATAATAATAAATAATAATAATAATAAATAATAATAATAATTAATTATAATAATAATTAGTTATAATGATAAATAATAATGATAAATAATAATGATAAATAATAATGATAAATAATAATATAAATAATAATAAATAATAATAAATAATAATATTAATAAAATAATAATAATAAATAAATGATAATAATAAATAAATGATAATAATAAATAATAATAATAAATAATAATAATAATAATAATAAATAATAATAAATAATAATAATAATAAATTATAATAAATAATAATAATAAATAATAATAATAATAATAATAAATAATAATAATAATAATAATTGTAATAATAGTATAAATATGATAAATTACCATAGGCAAAGTAACAGAATTAATAGATTGATTATGAATCAAGTTGCAATCAATCAATTTGATTTTCTTTTTGTTTCAGAATATTTCCATATTAGTGGTTCTGCTGTACAGTTGGAGAATTGGTGTCAACGTTAAGAAATACACAGACCTCGAGGACGTTTATTATGGTGAGTGGAATATTGAGCATAGACGCCGCTTACTGTTCATTTTCACGTCCGGAGATCGTGCACGAACTAGGTAACTGTTTTAGCATCTAGCTCACGGGCATGTGAACTCTCGGAAATGCAATTTTCTCTCGCAAGGGATGATATCAGACGGACTGTTATGCATTATTCTACACCCAATGAATCTGATTGCGAGTAACCCTCATATTTTAGACTTTCAATCTCGTATATTTGTATGCTTCGTAGAGGTTATAGCGGATCTTTCATAATTAACTGGTCATTCGAAAATTTGACGGATCTAAATCATTTTTTTATATTATACATCATTGCTAGTAAGAATATTTCCTAGTGGCGTCAAGCCATTTCTCTCGCCATTTTTCTCATATATAACTAATGGTAAACGAAAAACTGTAATACCTATACACACAAATGGATGGATATAGGCCTGTGTATGACCCGACATAATTTTGGAACATCTGAAGAAATTTCAACTAAATCTGGTACAAATATGAGGGATTCAGAGCAAAAGTAGACCAAATCAATTTATTACTCTTTTGATAAAAACTGATATAAAAATTAAAATAGGTCTAATACATTTAATTGCAGATGAAGAATTAAATATTAATTTTTTTATAGTTAAAGAACAAATACGACACTTGGTTCACCCTAGCTCTGAAGAATGATTGATATTTTGAACACATATAACTAGGATTTTCAAATTTTTTTACTTGGTCCACTTTTGTTCTGAACCCCTTTATAAAAAAGTAAAGCGATCCCACAACAGGCCCGGAGGCCCTTGGGGTAGTAGGAGGTTAAGGCTCCTACTTTTTCTAGACAATCAGCACTTTACGTCAGCCGGGTTGTCAGCCCTGCGTGACGGTCGCCCTTACCCCCAGAACAAGCATCTGGTACTAATTTCCATTAGAGGTTGAGTCGACCCCAGGGCCATAGTGCCGCCAGAGGGTTTGGGTCAGTTTAAAAATTCTGATCCCAAAGGGACTTGAACCCTCGACCCTTTCCGTCTTTCATGTGGTACCAATAACTCAAAATCGACAATTTTTTAGTTACGGCGTTGTTGCAGCAAATGAGCGATATAATGTACATGGAGATAATGCAATCCAAGGTGGTGACTTTAAAAAGAATTGAAAACAATCAATATAGTGTCAAATTTAAAGTTTTCTGTGTCGCTTAACTAAATACTGACACTCCCGATGCATATAATATAGCTCACTATTATGTAGTTTTCTCCATTCACCTGCCCATCTTTTTTTGCCCAAAAATTTTCATAAGAAATGTATTCTCAAATACTCGTAATCTTCTTTCCTCCCTTAAAGTAAGAGTCCATGTTTCGCACCCATATAATGTAACTGAGAGAATAACTGTTTTATATGTTTTCAGTTTGACGTCTTTTGAAAGGTGTTGGAACATCAAGAGTCCCTGTAATACATAATAGCACTCATTTCCAGAATTGACCCTATGTTTAATTTCTTTGTGCATCTATTCCTACTTGTAATTACTATCCCTAGATAAGCCCACTTGAAATCAGCCACTTCATTTGTCTTTGAAAACATTATACTTACTTACTTACTCACTGGCACTATCGAACCCGTAGGTTCATGGCCGCACGGACATAAGCTCTCCATACATCCCTATCCTGAGCTAATGCTTTCCAATCATTCCCTGTATAATCTACTTCCCTCAAATCATAGTTAATGTTGTTCTCCCACCTCATTCTTGGTCTACCAACTGGGCGTTTTCCTTCTGGCTTTCCTACAAGAAGTTTCCATGCACGTCTTTCATTCCCCATACGCGCAACATGTCCTGCCCATCGCAGTCTACGGGACTTAACTGTTCTTATTATATCTGGCTTCCTATAAGACCATGTAGTTCATTGTTATGTAGTCTTCTCCATTCACCTATCTGTTCATCTCTCTTTGGTCCAAAAATTTTCCTAAGAACTTTATTCTCAAATACTCGTAATCTCCTTTCCTCCCTTAAAGTAAGAGTCCATGTTTCGCACCCATATAATATAACTGGTAGAATAATAGTTTTATATATTTTCAGCTTAACGTTTTTTGAAAGGAGTTGGGACATCAAAAGTCCCTGTAATGCATAATAGCATGCATTTCCAGAATTGAGCCTATGTTTAATTTCTTTGTGCATCTCATTCCTATTTGTGATTATTGTTCCTAGGTATTTGAATTCAGCCAATTCCTCAAAATTTCCCTCATTTGTCATTAGCTGTCCATTTCCATTATATAATGTATTTCTATGTGTGACCATATATTATTATAGTATTTATTTTCCCATTCATTGTTGAAGATACGAGGGAATGGCGTCTGTACCCATATTAGATGGCCACATCTTCGTCAAGTCTTTAACGATCAACAAGGCGGCAAGTAACAAGCACAGCTAAACATGCAAGGCTTGAAGAGCGGAAGAAGGAACCCTCTCTTGGGGGGGGGGGAGGTTACCCAGAGGACCAAACTTGGAGACTCAGAGGAAGCAGTCTTTCCACCACCCTTGTCCTGCAAAGCGCTCGTAACGCTTCCAGGAGACATAATCCTACTGATGAGCTTCATAGAAATTAGTCAACCTGTCATTAAAACGTTGGGCTGATGTATTATGAAGTCGGAACGGAAAAATTGCCTAAACGTTGGAGTGACAATGATGATGATGATGATGATGATTGTTGAAGATCTGTTTTTATAGATTAAGGGCCGGTTTCACAAACAGAGGTAACTGTATTACACCAGTTTAAGCTATGTTTTATACATGGGGAAAACTGGCGTAATAGAGTTACCTCTGTTGGTGAAACTGATCCTAAGTTGAAGTCGAAGGCATCGCTGGTTGTTTACCCGAAGCACCCGCACGCGGGTTAACTCGCAATGAAGCAACACAATATAGCAGTACCTTACCTTGACAGCTTGTCCGACGTAGGGTTGAATAGGAGGGGCGCTGTCTTTTCACCACCTAATGAGCACTGTTTAACAGCCCTGTTCTATACTCAAGTCAAATAAATGGACGGCGGTATGCATCAACCGGCTATGCACCATTATGTAAGCTTCGAAAAAAAATACGTTTAAAGTTTAAGTCAATCTTCACTATTTTATTGTAGCGCCAAATTAACAATAATGAATATTGAAATATTTTTTCCTTTGTTTGACAGTTATGCATAAACAATCTAAGAGCGCGAACAATTGGCGCTTAGCTGCATGATGTAAAATTTAGACTAGCATGTATGAAGATCTGGTTTCATACCCCTTTTTTTGCAAAACATATAAAACATAATAAGAAGACCAGGACGTCCACTCAAAAGACTTCTGGATGGTGTTTCTCTTGAGGCCGAAACAGGTCAACAAATGGCCTAAATTCGTGAATGTACTATGATGATGATGACATATAATCTTTGATAGGACTGATGGCGTTTACATTTCTTAAAATAATAAGGCTATATTTGAAGATTTGGCGCTAAAAGTGTGTGTACACTTACTTCATGACCCAGTGCAACAGATGGCATCAAATTCTAAATTTTTACGTTGCTTAGCCGGTTTATGCATAACATCGTCAAAATGTGCTTTTAAATAGTATTATTTCTGTTCTTGATATGAATTTTTTTTACAGGTGTGCAGATTGCTTACTTCGCTATAATTGGAACTCAGTTATTCATGGTGGTTCTCAGCATCGTCCTACTCTTTGGAATTTTCAAGGTAACAATTATTCATTATTTGGAGAGGTTCTTGTACAGCAGGGCCTTCAACTCCGATCCTGTGAGTTGAGTAGCCTATTCACCGTTACGTTTATCGCATTTGCGTCACAGATAGATAATACAGCATAATAATAGATTATATACAGCGGAAGAGCAACATTACTTTTACTTCTCTCCTACATAACGGTAATGTTCCAAAGAAAGAGCAATAAATAATAAATACTAAGACATTTTATATACACAATCCAACAAGAACTAATAATCGACCAACATATCTTTATATATGCTATAATTATAATTGAAGGGCTTAGGGAAGTAACATGATAAGCCAGATTCTGTCAAGAAATGTCATTTATTACAATGATAGCAAATAAGTGTATTGAATTATCCACAAAATCATTTTTGGTCGATGTGACTAATTCCTTATACTTACCAATATTGTTGTTACTGGAAGTAAGTCAGCGTTCCCACATCTAACCTGGTTGCTATGCAAACAAAAAAGAAATCGCAAATGTATATGGACTCAAAAAGCACACGTTCGGTAAGTAAAATAAAACATTTATTGAATGTTTTGTACACTAACTCGTACCTTCATTAAGACTTTTCCGGAATTAATGCAGAACATCCCATTCTCCAGGCTTCTTCAATTTCTCTATCATCTACCATGACTCCTTCCATAATAACTTTTGTTTTGCAAATGCCTCAGATTGTATTTCGACATTTCTGGTGTTCTCTCCTGGCATGACGTACTTGTAACCCACTTCTGAGGTTGGGGCGCCTGGAAGGCGGGCTTACGTTGCCCCGATGATGATGATGATGATGATGATGATAGCGGTGCGCCAGGAGAGTACCTAATCCTAATCTGAATATAAGATGAATATGAATGATGATGATTGCGATAGCCATATGATTTCGGGGACCATTTGGACCTTAAAGTTTTCCTGACATTTGTCTTATAGGTGAGGAAAAACCCCGATAAAAATCTCACCCAGAAAAACTGTCCCGACCGGGGCCCGGGTTCGATTATCAAACAGATTCTAATCACGGTACTGCATATAAAAATGTCTCAGCCAACAATCCTTGCTTATAATTAAACAAATGAAAAGCTACATAGCAACGATCACCAAATGTTTCTTTCTCATAGAAGTCATTTACATCCAACCAATATTTTAATTCATTTATTACTATATTTAATAAAAATTAGTCACATGGACCAAAAAATTGTATGCAATACACATGAGGTAAGCACGTAATAGATATCGAAAATTGAAAAAACTCGGCGCAAGCGCCTCGGTTTTTCGAACTTTCTCGATCAGTGACAAGTGCCAACTCTGAGTTGGACGCGAATTGAGGATATTTATTTTACTTGCTTATGTATTTATTTTATTAACTGCAGAGTAGTTAAAACAAATAGTCTTCAGAAATGAGATTTCTTCTATTTGTGGCAGGTTGTATGTTGTTAGATCATAGCAGAAATATAGACATCAGGAATGAACTCAATCTTCTCGTATAACACTTGAAAGCATAATAATAGTCCCTTCGATTGGTTGCTGGCCAAAGGAAGGCAAGACCAGTGATGGGGCTGCCATCTTATAGCCTCTGGTCAGGCTTTTTTGGAGAAGAAAAGAAAATAAAGGAAAGAAGAAATGGAAGAAAGGAAAGACTCCCTAGCCCTCGGATGCCCTAATAGCATCGGGGTCGAAAAAAACAAGAGTTAACCAAGAGAGGTTAGATAGTAAAGTTAACTAATAAAGATTTATGGAAAATGACTAAACAGTGTGAGATCTATAAAGAAATTAAATAAAGTAAATGAATCAGATATGTCTTAAGAACAAAATATGGCAGCTTAGCTAAAAGTTCTGAGAAGTGGAATCCACAGGGAATGCCCAGATAAAGAGGAAGACTTGGAAATAACTGGCGTAATACTGAGAAAAAGGGAAGCAGAACAACTAGGAAAAGCTGGAGTGAAATAAAGACGCTGGAAAATAATATAATTCGTCGGACATTTTTCCTTGAGACCCTAAATCAAAATTGATTCATCATTAGTTCTTCTAAATCAAAATTATATTGCATTTAAATCCTCCGGACTTCGTGTAAAACATAAGTTAATATATAATTATGGAATATTCACCTGAAAGGTCCGTCTCCTCAACTTGATTAATCATTTAACTGTAGCGCTTTCGGGACTTGTCCCATCATCGGCAGGATTCAAAACTGATGTTTCACTGAAGATCTGGTAGAGGGGGTTGCATATATTGGGTTCGTTTTCGTTTATCAGGCTGTCGTTGTTGTTGTGAGCTGCTTTCATGATTTCCATCTCTTCGAGTACGTTTATTTTCGCTGGATTATTTTCTCTGTGCATCACTGTTAGGGTGTTTTCAATATTTAACATGCGATGTCCTTCATGGATAACGTGTTTTGCATAGCTTGATTTCCCTTCTGCGTGAATGAAGTCTCGAAAATGTTCTTTGAATCTGATGTTAAAACTCCTGTTTGTCCTTCCTATATAAAATTTGTTGTAGTCCTTACATGTCAGTTTATAAACTCCTTTGCTGTTGAAAATGTTATTTTCTTCAATGTTATTGTTTATTATGTTGTTTAATTTGTTATTGGTTCTGTATGCTATTTTTACGTTTTTATCGGCTTTCTTTAGTGCATTGGCTAATTTTGTTGTTTCTTTTCCTGTGTATGTAAGTGTTATCCATGTTTTCTTGTTGTTGTCAGATTCTTTTTCTAGTTTAGTTATGTTGGTTATGTTGTTCTTTTTTTGGTTTTTTACGAGCTTATCTATGAATTCTTCATTATAACCATTGGTTTTTGCCATATACTTTATGTAGTTGAGGTCTTGGATATAATTGTCTTTGCTTAATGGGAGTTTCAACATTCTACTGACTAAGCTATTAAACGTACTAATTTTCTGTAGAATTTTTGTTTATGGCCAGAGCATTGTTTGTGGGTTTCCGGTAGATACCGATTTCTAGTTTATTGTTGTGTAGATTTTTGGTTATAGACAAATCTAAGTAGTTTATGCTGTTATTAACTTCTATTTCTTCGATGAAAGTGATTTTTTCATGCATGTTGTTTAAGTCTTGTAGTATTTCTTTTTCTGTTCTGTTTTCATTGTCATATATTACTAGTACGTCATCGACATATCGTATTATTAGTTTTATGTTGGATTTGTGTATTAGTTCCTCAAAATGTTTATTTTCCAGTTCTTGTAGGAAGATTTCTGCCATTTTTCCAGATGTAGGACTCCCCATCGGGATCCCGTCTTCTTGAATAAATAGTTCATTGTTAAATTGGAAGTAATTTTGCTTTATTGTTGTTGTTATTAGTTTGTTTAACTGATTGATGTAGTTATCTTCAAGTTTACTGTCTGTTAGTTTTTGTTTTATTATGTTTGCTGTTTCGTTTATCGGGATATTTGTGTAGAGGTTTTTTATGTCGAATGACGTCATTTTAGTATTCCTATTGATTTCTAAATGCTGTAGTTTGTCTGCTAGTTCAAATGAGTTCTTAATTGTGTAACGATTTTCAAGTTTGACATCATTTTTCATTTTCTGAGCGACTAATTTGGAAATTTTATAGTTAGGAGCATTCATGCAATTAACAACTGGTCTTATGGGAATGTTGTCTTTATGGATTTTTGGAAGGGCTTTCATTACTGGAGGTGAGGGAGTAATTAAGTGTCTGTCTATTTTGACCATCTTAGTTGGCATGTTCGTATAAAACAAACTGTACTACGAGGGTATAGCGCAGAGCTGACCAAACTTACTTATATCGCGGGCCTAATGGAAGAAACACCAATGCGGAGCGAGCCATACTTAGACCCTATATTTATAGCTGATTTTACTAAACAGTAGTGGACCCGGCAGATATTGTCCTGCCGGAATGTTCAATTCTCGTGTCATGGGCGAACGATAAAAAATAAGTTACTTTTTTACCATAAATAACTCACTGGCACTATCGAACCCGTAGGTTCATGGCCACGCGGACATAAGTTCTCCTTACATCCCTATCCTGAGCTAATATTTTCCAATCATTCCTTGTATAATCTACTTTACTCAAATCATAGTTAATGTTATTCTCCCACCTCATTATTGGTATACCAACTGGACATTTACCTCTGGTATTCCTACAAGAAGCTTCCATGCATGTATTTCATTCCCCATTCAGGCCACATGTCCTGCCTATTGCAGTCTACGAGACTTAACAGTTATTATTATATCTGGCTTCCTATAAAGACCACGTAGTTCACTGTTATAAAATGCACTAATTAAGACATGTTAAATAAGTTCGCAAGAAAACGCTTTACTGCCATTTGTTAAGCGTGCATAATGTCACATTGTTGTCGCGCGGAATATGTCGATAATACAGATGACTACATACCAGAGATAAAAATAATCCTTTAACCCGATCGTAGCGCCACCTACCGAGTTCAATTGTGATTCTGAACCATTCAGGGACCCATTCAAACACGCACAAAAGTATCAACAAAGTCGGCCCAGTCATTTAGGCAGCTTTTAATTTCGGGTTTTAAGTAAACCTCCACTTCTGTTTGTCGGATTTAGCTCATTTTTTAGATCGTACCTACCTCAGTTTATTTTAATACGATATACTGAGTTTCGTTGTGAAAAATCTTAAAATGTGACCGCTAGAGCGATTTTTAAGTTTTCAGTTCTTATGAACTCTTACACCTAATCGTTTTAGAGGGTCTAATTGTGAATCTAAACCATACTTACTTACTTACTTACTTACTTACTTACTCACTGGCACTATCGAACCCGTAGGTTCATGGCCGCGCGGACATAAGCTCTCCATACATCCCTATCCTGAGCTAATGCTTTCCAATCATTCCCTGTATAATCTACTTCCCTCAAATCATAGTTAATGTTGTTCTCCCACCTCATTCTTGGTCTACCAACTGGGCGTTTTCCTTCTGGCTTTCCTACAAGAAGTTTCCATGCACGTCTTTCATTCCCCATACGCGCAACATGTCCTGCCCATCGCAGTCTACAAGACTTAACTGTTCTTATTATATCTGGCTTCCTATAAAGACCATGTAGTTCATTGTTATGTAGTCTTCTCCATTCACCTGTCTGTTCATCTCTCTTTGGTCCAGAAATTTTCCTAAGAACTTTATTCTCAAATACTCGTAATCTCCTTTCCTCCCTTAAAGTAAGAGTCCATGTTTCGCATCCATATAATGTAACTGGTAGAATAATAGTTTTATATATCTTCAGCTTAACGTTTTTTGAAAGGAGTTGGGACATCAAAAGTCTCTGTAATGCATAATAGCACGCATTTCCAGAATTGAGCCCATGTGAATCTAAACCATGGGGGACCCAATCAGACACACACAAAATTTTCATGAAAATCGATCTAGTCGTTTAGGAGAAGTAGAGTGACAAACACAAATACAGAAGGATTGAAGGGCTTAGGCAATAATAAGATAAGCCACATATTGTTCTTTCTGAGATATAAGGAGATTTTTGAAAAAGATATAAATACTAATTGTGCAGTATTGTTGTTAATACATTGTGTGTCTATATGTTTTAACTCATCACTGGCGCACTTACAATAGTATTTTGCGATACAAGTGAGGTTGTTATATACAAGTGAGTTGCTTATATAATAATAATAATAATAATAATAATAATAGCTTTATTTTACCTGGCAGAGTTAAGGCCTTAAGGCCTTGTCTACCACTCAACCAGGTTTAAAAAAATACAAAAGAAAAGTCTTAAATCTAAATTACAATATATATATATATATATATATAAATGATTACAAGTTATGAATACAATACAATTAATATTTATAATGTATTTTGATTTACTCTAAATTTAACGAATTAAATATATAATATGTACAAGATATATTAAAAACGAGGAAAATATTAATGACATAGTATAAAATTAAACAAATAGAGAAAATTAATTATTAGACAACAGCTAACTGTATAAGCGTGACTTAAAGGTGCCAAGTGTGCGGCAACCCCTGATATCTTGAGGAAGGAGATTCCAGGAGCGGGCAGAGGCTACTGTGAAGGAAGTAGAATAGGAGGAAGTGCTATGAAGAGGAATTGTTAGCAGACTGCTATCTTGTGACCTAGTGTCAATATTGTGGTAGGAGGATAACTTCTCAAATCTGGACGCCAGGTAAGTAGGAATGTAGGAATTCAGAAGCTTGAAAAGTAGTGAAAGAGAGTGCAATTTACGTCTGTCAGTAAGACGGAGCCAAGAGAGGTTATTAAAGTGTTCGGAAATATGGTCATAACGGCGGATATTGAAAATGAATCGAACGCAAGCATTATGAACACGCTGCAGTCTGTGAGTGTCCAGGGTGCCGGCCGACCACGCCTGACGCACTATCACGGGGGCAGATGAACGAAATGAATAAGATGAGTATGGAGAAATGGTGGAATGAAATTGTGACAGTGATAAACGGCAGAAACTCAAAGAAAACCTGCCCAAGCTCGAAACCCAGGTGGAGTGACTGAGACTCCATCTCGGGACCCCAGCGGTGAGAGGCGAGCGTCTAACCGCTTGCACCACGAAACCGTCAGATAAACAAGTAAATAAATAAATAAAATAATACTTTTAAATAAAAATAAAGTAAAAATTTACACTAAACTAACTGCACTTATCTCTTACAGGAAATGACAATTTTTTATGAGACCATGGCGCTAAGTCCAGTTTCTGTAATTCTAGTCACGTGATGCTTGTCACTCAAGTAGAATAATAAAATGACTGCTGTACCTGCTGTACTTCACAAGATATTGAAATTCAGGGGATGTCCCCACTACGTGAGTCAGACTCCATATTGTGATACTATTCTCCATTGACAATTGTTGCAATTCTGAACAATAGGGCATTTTCACGCTTTTCTTAAGCCTACTTAATGTACTGACACATGCAATGAACTTTCAGGAAGCTGAACTCTTACTCATCATCAACATCATCAGCCAGGGATTAAGCGTGTTGGCTCGTTCCGGTTTCACGAAAGCCAGAATTGTTAAAATTGTTCAGACCATCTTCTGTGCGGGCGACCAACATTTCTCCTTCCGTGCGGTTTATAATTTAGCAATAATTTTGGAAATCTTTCTTCTCGCATTCTATCAATATGTTTTTGTAGTCGTTCCTACATTTAATTATTCGGTCTGTAAGTTTGAAAATATGTAATTCCTTTCTTATATCGTAGTTTCTTTTCTTATCCAGCAGAGTGTAGTAAAGTAAAGTGATCCCACAACAGACCCGGAGGCCCTTGGGGTAGTAGGAGGTTAAGGCTGCCACTTTTTTCTAGGCAATCGGCACTTTATGTCAGCCGGGTTGTCAGCCCTGCGTGACGGCCGCCTTTACCCCCAGAACAAGCGTCTGGTACTCATTTCCGTTAGAGGCTGAGTCGACCCCAGGGCCATAGTGCCGCCAGAGGGTTTGGGTCAGTTTAAAATCCTGACCCCAACGGGACTTGAACCCTGGACCCTCCGGCTTGTAGCTCAGTGCCTTAACCACTACGCTACGGCGTGCCCCCCAGCAGAGTATATCCTACTATATTTCTTACTGAAATCCTTATTTTTATGTTTATATTTAGAGCATCGATATCCAATCAATAATATAGCCAATATCGTTTAAATTAATTTTAACATTTTTATCACGTCTGAATAATAATAATAATAATAATAATAATAATAATAATAATAATAATAATAATAATAATAATCCGGTATAACGACAGCTGTCACCGTCTTCCGGAGACAAAACGCCATTCCTCTCTGTCCATCCATTCATCTTCATTCAATCCTCTGATAATCATAGTCGCTTGTCGCCTTCTATCCCGATTTTCTTTGGTCTTTCTATCTTCCTCCTTTCCATTGGGATCCATTCCATAATAAGTCTGGCAATCTTTCCTCTGGCATTCTTTTGACATGGCCATACCACTGTAATCTTTTCTTTTCTATAACGTCTATGATATCCGGCTCCTCTTGTACACCCATAATTTCCCCTATTTCTTTATTTCATAATAACAATAACAGTAATAATAATAACAATAATAATAATAATAATAATAATAATAGCTTATTTTACCTAGCAGAGCTGAGCCTTGTCTATCACACAACCAGGTTAAAAAAATACAAAAATGATTATTGCAACTAAATTACAATAAAAATAAAGCTAAACTTTACAACATGTGACGCGCCTTTTTTTAAAATCCTTCATAAACTCCTGTCAAATTTTATTCTTAGGGTTTCATTTTTAAATTATTTCCCACCATTTACAGTGATTTTTGCATGTTTTCTAATGATTATTTGAATTTTTTCGCGATATTGAATTATATATATTTTAACGAATATTCTGTGTTCCAGTGCAGCGAACATAGAATCTGTACTTAACTTACACTAAATAAAATCAGCGTGCATTTTTACACAGGTTACTTATACTGCTTTAGGTTAGCTTTAAGGTTCGTTGGCAACGCGAGTTCAAATAGCATGTATATGTTGGCTGCATCCCGTGATTCCATAGAATAAACCGCTTCGCTTTTTGTGGCATGCGCATGGTGTAAGATTGGAACTTAGAACAAATTTTCGCATCACAAATATTGTAAAGCATTTCAAAATAAATAATAAATTATATGTCTAAAATATAATTATTACTTACAAAATATTTTGATTTAATCTGGATTTAACAAATGAAATATAAAATGCACAAGATAGAAAAATGAGGAAAAAACTATTAATGACTTGCAATAAATTTAGTTCTGGAGAAAAATTAATTATTTAACAACTAAGTGTATAAGCGTGACTTAAAAGTGTCAAGTGTGCGACAACGCCTGATATCTTGAAGAAGAAAAGTCCAGAAGCGGGCAGAGGCTACTGTGAAAGAAGTAGAATAAGAGAAGTGCTATGAAGAGGGATTGTTAGCAGACTGTTATCTTGTGACCTAGTGTCAATATTGTGGTAAGAAGATAACTTCTCAAATCTGGACGCCAGGTAATTAGGAGAGTACGAATTCAGAAGCTTGAAAAGAAGTGAAAGAGAGTGCAATTTACATCTGTCAGTAAGTCGGAGCCAAGATAAATAACTGATCTGTTAATAAATATTATCAACAGTTCCCATGTAAATTATTCAAATTATATTTTACTCCTACGTTACTAGATTGTAAAGTAAAACCACAAGGAAACACATTTGCCTGGAAGTTCATTCGGAAATGATAAAGTGCGTTCTTTGAATGATTACGTTTTGATAACAGAATGTGACTACTCAGTTAAAAAAAACATTCTCCAATCACCAAAACAGTTAAAAAAAAGTCAACGGGTTTCGTGTATTACGTAGCCAATTTCAAAGCTGAGCCCAGTGGAAGACTCATTAACTGTTTCGGTGATTCGAGAATGTTTTTTAACTCAATAATATTTATCATAAGTAATGCCACGAGTGATTTCCAAATTATCGATAAATTTACGACTCACGAAGTGAGGAGTGAATTTATCTAGAGAATTTGGAAATCAAAAGTGGGATTTGTTAGGACTATTTAACGAATAAAATTAAGCTGTTTACTCACAAATCATTATTTAACTATAGTTATTTTAAAATATTTATATATCTAATGTAAACGGCGATGTTTGAAAACAAATGAGAAACGATTGGTACGCTTCTTTTGTTCGATCACTGCAATCAGATCATATTATTTATTGCCAAAGGATCGCAATGTTGTAAGAATGCACCCTAGTGGAGAAATTTATAACAAACGCTATAGGTATTAATTAATTTCTGATGTCCTATGATGTAAATATGTCAATTATATTTTTCTGCGTCATTTCCTGGAAAATAATTCGTTTAAGAAAG
Source organism: Diploptera punctata (assembly GCA_030220185.1). Classification (NCBI taxonomy): domain Eukaryota; kingdom Metazoa; phylum Arthropoda; class Insecta; order Blattodea; family Blaberidae; genus Diploptera; species Diploptera punctata. The sequence continues at coordinate 372,811 of JASPKZ010009821.1, forward strand.
TGCAAACAGTGGTTTCTTTTTTTTTTTTGTGGTATAATCAATTGTTATAAATGTTTTTTATATTATCTCTCGTATGTGCTACGTGTTGATATCTATGCGCTATATATACAATCTGGTAGCCGTATTTCTTAGAGAGCTAGTCACTGCAAAATAATGCTATGACCTATTCAGAATGTTAAAAAGGAGGAACTCTCTTTAATATGATAAACTTTAGTTGGTAAATTTTAGACGAAACACGACTCTGATTGGTTGTAAATAAAAAATCATTGATATGTGATTGGTCATTGACTCCCATTTGGGGCATGAGTTAAATAGTCATAAGTAATGCCACACGTGATTTCCAATTTATCTAGAGGACTTGGAAATCAAAAGTGGTATTTGTTCGGACTATTTAACGAATAAAATTAAGCTGTTCACTCAAAAGCCATTATTTAAATATAGCTACCGGTATTTTATAATATTTATATATTTAATGTAAACGGCGACGTTTGAAAACAAATCAGAAGAATGAGGTTATGTATATTCATTGCAACTTGATCATATTATTCATTGCCAAATATGATCGCAATATTGTAAGAATGCACCCTAGTGGGGAAATAAAACATCAAATATATAATTATATTATAATCAACATTAATACATTATAGGTTATTAATTTATTATTTTAGTAAACAACTCAGTAAAATCTAGGAATCTGTTCATTATTTGCTACATTCAAAGTATTTGTTGGAGAAAAATAATGCTCTGAGCTGTTCAGAATATTAAAAAAGGGGAGCTTTCTTTATAATAAAAGCAGGAGGTGATAAAGAGAAATCGATAAAGAGCTAAGTGGAACACAACTGTCATTGGTTGTTAAATAAAATTAATTGAAACGCGATTGGTCATTGACTACCATTTGGGGCATGAGTTAAATAGTCACCAAGAAGATCCGTCAGTTTAGTTTTTAAGATGCCTTGTCACGCAGCGGGCCCGGGTTCGATCCCCACTCGGGGACAAGTTTCCTGGGTGAGGTTTTTTCGGGGTTTATCCTCACTTGTAAGGCAAATATCAGGATACTTTAAGGCCCAAACGGTCCCCGAACATCATCTGGCCATCATCATCATCAATATCATATTCACCTCATTAGATTAAGTTTAGGTTTAAGGTCTCTCCTGGCGCTTCATTACCCATCGTCATCACCCATCATATCATTGGGGCAGCGTAACCCCCGCCTTCCAGGCGCCCCAACCTCAGAACTGGGTTACAATACACCAATTCCAGGAGAAAATACCTGAAATGTCGAATGACAAACTGGTGGCATTGAACAAAGAAACATTTAAGATTGTGACTAGTTAAAAAAAGGCCGGCACGCAGGAAACTATATGGATAACTCCCAGCCACTTCACCACACAGATCCTTTCAGGTCATGGACTCTTCCGCTCCAAACTGCACGAAAGACGACGTGCCGACTCACCTCTCTGTGATTGTTTCAACCCCGGAGAGTACACGTAGTCCACGTGCTCTATCTATGTACCAAGTACAATGTCTTCAGGCAGGAGCTGGAGGAAGCAGCCATGATCGGTGAAACACAATGGCCGCCCGCCTTAGAATTCTGGACCGGGAAGGAAGGCTTCAAATCCCCCACCAAGTACACAAGAACAGTCTTGGGATTAAGACGAGACGAAGACCAGCGGAGACAAGAGAGGCGTTAAAATCGTCATCAGTCTACTACTACTACTACACACACACACACATACACATATACACAAACAAGCACTAAACACACAGTCACATACACACATTAACACACACAAACAAACAAAACAGACTTTATTTTTATTTTATATAACAACTACACACTTCAAATACCGGAATTGTACATTTATTATGTATTTCAATAAAGATAAGATATAGATAGGGACATAGAGCAAACGCGGGGATAAGGACATTATGCCCGAGGTAACCCGGGGTGTAGTGGTGGGGCTCTAAATAAAAAAAAATAACGTAGTGCCTGTCTGGTGTTTTCTATTAATTGATTGTGATTTCTGGTATTTTTTAGCGAGTCCATTGTAATTTTGCTGTCGGTATATATAGTTAGAGTTTTTGGAGAATTTGGGCTCAGTGTTGCTTCTGGTATTCTTTCTAACGCTTTCATAATTGCGAATTGTTCCGCCTGATTGTTGGAACATCTGTCATCTAGTTTATATTGTAATTGTTGGACAATCTGACCATTGTGTAACACTGCAATTCCTGAGCCAACTCCGCCCTCGGGGGAAAGGATAAAAATCGGAAATCGAGAGAACCTCAATCAAAAGGAGTTCGATTAGTTTCGGCTAAACAAGAGGAAACCAAACAAAACATAAAGGAACAGTTAAAAAGACTTATAATAAATAATCTTGGAATGCATTAAATATTATCAAATCATAATTCCCCACCATAAAAATAAAAGGTAATAAAATTAATTCCAATCTCACTTCATAAGGGAAAATCCGAAAAAAAAATCCCTGTAGGCCGGCCATAAATATCCCTCTAAAACACCATGGTATATATATAGAAACAAATTCTAAAATAGACTGCGGAGATAAAATTAGTAAACAAAACATAGAAATAAACCGGGGAGTAAGACAAGGGTGTCCGTTGTCACCAGTATTATTTAATTTATACTTGGACCATGTCATAAATGAATGGCAAGAACAAATTAATATAAATAGTGTATTGACAACTCTGCTTTTTGCAGACGATCAAGTAATAATGACAGCATCAGAAAATGCTTTACAACAATTCCTTTATACTTTAAATAATATCTCTCTAAAATACAATTTAAGAATATCTACATCTAAAATAAAAATATTAGCTCTGAAAGGAAAATGTGCAATAAGAACAAAAATAATGATAAACAATGTAATTATAGACCAAGTTCAGAATTTTAATTATTTGGGATGTCATTTAGGAAATGACAGAAATTTAGATAAACACACTAAAATATAACGATTCAATTATCTATGTGGCACAATTAAACGCACTTTATTGAATAAAACTAGAAAAGAAACCATTTTGAAGTTTTACAAAGTATTGGCAGTTCCATCTCTTATCTATGGATGTGAAACCTGGACATTAACAAAGGCAGATAGTAAACAAATAGAGGCTGAAATGAAGATGTTGAGAGCAATAGCAGTATAGCAAAGGACCGATAAAAAGAAAAACGAAGATATCAGAACAGTACTTAATATATTTAATCTCTGTGAAAGAATAATATATTATCAAAATGCTTACCTTCAGCACGTATTACGAATGAATGAACAGCGTATACCAAGAAGAATGTATAATTATAAACCAAAAGGGAGAAGAATATTGGGAAGAATATTGAAGAGATGGAAGGACCAATTCGACCTATAATGAGATCGGAACAGGCCATTGGGCTTAATCCTTGTTGTTGATGATGATGAAAGGCCATGGTTGGAACCTGAGATGACAATTGGGGAGAACGAACGCCCTAGCCACGCGCCTATCGAGATTTCAAAAAATAAATAAATAAAATATCACTACTTGTAAGTATGGATATGAAAAGAACATCAAAACCAGATAACAGATGGAAGGGAAGTGCAACGTATGTAATCAACGAGGAGAGAAGGGTATTTACGCATGATTATGAGGAAGGATGTATTTCCTGAATGACTAAAATTTCCCAAGACGGTTTAAGCATTTTTCCGTAGGTTCATCAGAACATACGTTGCATTCCTTGTTACTTGATTAACTTTACGCAACACAACAAATTGTAAGTAAATTTCACTTCATTTCGTTTTAAACAATTTTATATCTTAATATATAGGAATGTCGTGTCACGTTGTTTGTCCGCGATGGAATCCTGAACTACTGAACCGATTTTAATACAATTTTGCACACTGTGTGCAGTTTGATCCAACTTGAGACTTAGGGTAGTTTATAACTAAATTTATAGTCGCATTATTTTTTATTGCAAATTATTTGTTAGTATTAACAAAGAGTTATAATTATCTGTGAGCTCCATACGATTCTAACAGATGGCGGTGTGAGGTAATTTGGTAAGGTAATTTGTTTATTATTTAACATAGAGAGATCCAGATGGCTGTGCTTTTTGTTGCAACCGCGAATTTCAATTGAATTACAAATATTGATTATTTCATAATTTAAGTGTGTTCAGTGTTTTTCAATATTGTTAATTTGTTGTGTAAGTATTAGTTTTAAGTAATCTGGCTGAAAGACAGCAACTTAATTTATATTTTTAACATATACCTTAGCCACAGCAACGCGTGGCCGGGACTTCTAGTTTATTATAATACTCAACCCATAAAAATATAAGATTTTGATAACGATGTTATTTTACGTGCCGAATGTTATAATGAAAAAAAAAAAGTATAGGTTCCAAGGTCTGTACTTGTTAATATATTTTCATTGTAAGATGTTAATTATAAAATTGACAGCTGGTAAGTCAGTCGTCCTCAACTAAATTATTAAACTTCGTCAATTTATTCCAATCTTTTTATATATATAATCAATGTTTGTTTGTTCGTTATCTATGCGAGGCCATACCGTTGATCCGATGTTGATGGGATTTGTGCAAAATGTTCAGGAGTTTCCCGGCATGAACATAGGCTATAAGAGAGTTGTGATATTAAACCCTCTTCACCCCTAAAAATCACCCTTTATAGTGAAAAACGTGAAAAAAGTCCCTATTTTGACGCTTAAATGGCTTACGCTATCTAAACCATAACAATACACCAAATTAATGTACACAGAATTGAAATCTCAAAAAACTCTACAAAAAAGTCCCCGACAGCATATGTTTATCTTCTACGGATAACTCACAATAATCATTTTTGTCTTTCATTGATGCCAAGAATATGAGTAGCAGCGCACGCCGGGTATTAGCTAGTATTTAATAATTTAGTTGAGGACGACTGACTTACCAGGTACCAATTTTATAATTAACGTCTTATTACATAACCTCAATGGTGCTTTAATACGGATTTCAAAAGTGTTGAACATTTTGATTGTATCATGGCTTTCTTCATACCTACATTATTTGTATATAGTTCTGTTGCAAAATTAATTTCAAATTTGTCATTTGTAATGTATTATTGTGTGCAGGCATTATGCTTCTTATTTATGTACACAATCTTCTTGTTTCATTATCATCATCGTATCGCTTCTGTCTTTCGGAAGGTCAATTCTAAATATGCCTCCAACCATCTCTTATCTTCCCATGCTTGTTTTGCTTCTTTTTACTTCTTCCCAGTTGTATTCTCTCTCTTGTAGACTTTTCTTCAATTGGTTAATCCACCTTTTTCGCGGTCTACCTCGTGGTCGTTTTCCTAGTATCTTGAGATTTATTAGTCTTTGTGGTAGTCTTTCCTTTTCCATTCTTTCTAAATGTCCAAACCATTTTAGTCTACTTTTTTTCTATGTCTGTTGTTAATTTTTCTACACTTAATGTCTCCCTGATTTTGTCGTTCCTTATTCTATCTTTCCTTGTTTTATGTACCATTCCACGTAAGAATTTCATTTGTGTGGTTTAGATTTTGCTTAAGCCCTTCTTTGTGCATGTCCAAGTCTCAGACTGGTTTGAAATAAGTTTTGTGCAATGCCATTTTACTCTTGTGGGTATATCTTTATTCCAGATTTTTTAGTTAAATTATAGACTTTTAATCTTTTCTCTATTATTTTATTGATTTCAGTCTGTATTTTCCGATTTGCATTTATCACCATTCCTTAATATGTAAATTTCTCCACTTTTTGTAGATTTATGCCTGATAAATTAATATTTCAATCATCGTTCTGGTTTCTACATATTTTTATGACTGCCTGACTACCATTTTCTCGATATTTATTTTCAAACCATATTCTTCTGAAACTGTTTTCCAATGTTCAAGTTTTCTTGTTTATAAACTATATTTTAAAATATATGTTAAATTCCGAACAATTTCGATCATTAACGATATACCAAAGTATTCGGAAATACGTATATGATAATTACATAAAATAAGAATTTCTGTTAAGACAACATGGATGAAAATTTACTGAGAACTAATTTTATTACGTTTTAGATACATTTTTTGTGTAAGATACATTCGCCTGTTTTATAAAATGATATATTTTACTATTTTATATTATAATTTTAATTTTAGGATTGATAAGAAGAGTTAGGTATCATAGAATGCGATTAGCAGAACATGTGACACGAATGGGGAATGAAACAGGGAATGGAAACTTCTTATAGGAAAGCCGGAGAGAAAGCCCCCAGTAAGATGGTCAAGAATGAGATGGGAGAATTACAATAAGTGTGATTTGAAGGAGCTACATTATAAAGGGAGTAATTGGAACATATAGCTCAGGATAGAGATGTATGGAAAACTATGTTCGCGCGGCCATGATTGGACTTATTGTTGCATAAACTAAAAAATATCTTATTCTCTGATAGTGCCACGCAATGGTTCATGAGCGCCAGCAATCTGTTGTAGAAAATCATGCATTATGTTCTTCTTGGTCCTTTTGTACACCTGGGGTTCCACATGGTTCGGTACTTGGACCTTTGCTTTTTTCAATTTACATAAATGACATATCTAACTCCCTAAAGCATTGCAAACATAATTTATTTGCAGACGACATGCAAATCTACATCAACACAGATACTGCCAGTGATCTTAGTTTACGTCACCATTTAAATAGAATGTCACCCACGAAATAGAAATTTTTAAGTCTTTTTTTTTAACAGCAAATAAAATTTTAGAATATAAGAGATTATTTGTAAGAAAAGAATGACAAACTTTAAACTCCAAGAATACGTTAGAAACACATTATTGTTATTATTATTATTATTATTATTATATTATTATTATTATTATTATTATTATTCCTTTGGCTCTACGGTCCTCTAAGAATCTTGTTGGCTTTCTCCATAACAAATGCCCATTCTTCTCTATTACTAGCTTTCTGTCTCCACCTTTTCACCTTCGGTTGTCTTAAGTCTTCCTCAACCTTATCTAACCATCTTAGTGTCTTGGTAGTAAAAGATTCCGGGCTATGTGGCCGTGGTCTATAACTGGCGTTTCTTCCAGACGTTTCTCCCTCAACTGCGGAGGGCATCTTCAGTGGCGAGCGCTAGAAGCTGTTGTTTCCCTGTCGTAGACTCGACTGCGAATGAATTCGCAGTCGAGTCTACGACAGGGAAACAACAGCTTCTAGCGCTCGCCACTGAAGATGCCCTCCGCAGTTGAGGGAGAAACGTCTGGAAGAAACGCCAGTTATAGACCACGGCCACATAGCCCGGAATCTTTTACTACCATGATTACCGGCCGTGAAAGCCTGCTTTCCACCATCTTAGTGTCCGTCTTCCAACCTTTGTTCTCCTTCCGGTTTCCCTTCTAAAATATTTCTTGAAACTCTTTATTGCTCCATCTGCAGTACACGTCCCACCCATTCCAGTCTCTATCTTATAATATCTCCTACCAGATCTAAATCCCTATATATATATTTTTTTTTCAATTCCTGGTTCGTTCTAATTATCCATGTATCTTGTTCTTGTACTGCTCCATATATTTTTCTTAATATTTTTCTTTCCCGTGTATTTAATATGTACTTTTTTCTGATAATGCCCATGTTTCGCTTCTGAACATAACTTTTGGATTCAATATTGTTTTATAATTATGTTTTAATTTTTGCTATTCTATTTATTGTTCTTGACTTAAAAACTTATTTCAATGCATACAAGCATCTATTGCCCATTGTAATCCTTGCTGGAACCTCTTCACTTAACTCATTTTTTGTGGTAATTAAAGAACCCAGGTATTTAATACTAACAACTTTCTCAAATTTCTGACCATCTAGGACTATATACGAGGTTGGATTTGATTACAAATATGACAATGTTTCCATTTAGTCGCAAATTTAGAACGCCAAACTTAAACAATAAGAAAAAAATGTATTGATTTTCATAAATATTTACGAAAAGCAACAAAACTTTGATAGTTTTATTTAATAAATAAACGATATCGATTTTCATCAAGTAAACACCAAATCAATTTATGGTAATACTTTACAACATGTAACAAGACGTTGCAATCATACACCATGTGCATGCTTTAACAGACGCGAAGGGTTTACACTAAATAAAAAATACAAATCCTATAAACATTAATGATATTCAATCAAATAAAAATGATGGAATCACGGGATGCAGCCTACATATACACGATATTTGAACTCGCGTAAAATATTAAAGCTAACCTAACACAATTTAAGTATTATAGTCTCACTATGATGTTTGTCCAGCGGCTCGCTTTGTTTCCCCGCAGCTGTTATATGTAATTAAATATGAAGATGCCAACTATCGCACTATAATAATTCCGCATGTTAATCATTGTCAATCAATGTCGCGCAACAACAGACAACCGTACTAGTGATGCGATAATACTCTAACCTGTGAAATACCAACCTAAAAGCTTACATAACGCAATTTAAATACTCCAACCAGTGAAATACCAACCTAAGAGCTTACCTAACGTAATATAAATACTCCAACCTTTGAAAGACCAACCTAAAAGCATACCAGACACAATTTAAATACTCAAACCTGTGAAATACCAACCTAAAAGCTTACCTAACGCAATTTAAATACTCCAACCTGCGAAATACCAACCTAAAAGCTTACCTAACGCAATTTAAGTACTCCAACCTGTGAAAGACCAACCTAAAAGCTTACCTAACGCAATTTAAATACTCCAACCTGTGAAATACCAACCTAAAAGCTTACCTAACGCAATTTAAATACTCCAACCTGTGAAATACCAACCTAAAAGCTTACCTAACACAATTTAAGTACTCCAACCTGTGAAATACCAACCTAAAAGCTTACCTAACGTAATTTAAATACTCCAACCTGTGAAATACCAACCTATAAAGCTTACCTAACGCAATTTAAATACTCCAGCCTGTGAAAGACCAACCTAAAAGCTTACCTAACGTAATTTAAATACTCCAACCTGTGAAAGACCAACCTAAAAGCTTACCTAACGCAATTTAAATACTCCAACCTGTGAAATACCAACCTAAAAGCTTACCTAACACAATTTAAGTACTCCAACCTGTGAAATACCAACCTAAAAGCTTACCTAACGCAATTTAAATACTCCAACCTGTGAAATACCAAACTAAAAGCTTACCTAACGCAATTAAATACTCCAGCCTGTGAAATACCAACCTAAAAGCTTACCTAACGCAATTTAAATACTCCAACCTGTGAAAGACCAACCTAAAAGCTTACCTAACGCAATTTAAATACTCCAATCTGTGAAATATCAACCTCAAAGTTAACCTAACACAATTTTTTTAACTACTCCAAACTGTGAAATACCAACCTAAAAAGGCTTACCTAAACACAATTTTAAATTACGCCAACACTGTGAAAGAACCAACCGATAAAGCTTACCTAACGCAATTTTTAAGACTCCAACGTGTGAAAATACCGACATAAAAGCTTAACTAACGCAATTTAAATACTCCAATCTGTGAAAGACCAACCTAAAAGCTTACCTAACACAATTTAAGTACTCCAACGTGTGAAATACCAACCTAAAAGCTTACCTCACGCAGATTTAAATACTGCTACAACCCGTGAAAAGACCAACCTAAAAGACGACCTAACGCAATTTGAATACCCAAACTCTGTGAAATTACCAACCTAAAAGCTGATCCCTAACACAATTTAAGTACTTTCCACTGCTGAAAAATACCAACCTAAAAGCTTACCTAACGTAATTTAAATACTCCAACCTGTGAAAAGACCAACCTAAAAGCTTAACCTAAAGCCAATTTTAAATACGCCAACCTGTGGAAATACCACCCTAAAAGGCCTACCTAACACAATTTAAGTACTCAAACCTGGAAAAAGACCAAACCTAAAAGGCTACATAACGCAATTTAAATACTCCAAACCAGCGAAATACCAACCTAAAAAGCTTACCCAACGGAATATAAATACTCCAAAAAACCTTGAAAGACCAACCTCAGAATCATACCTGACGCAATGTTATTTTAAAAACTCAAAACCTGTGAAATACCAAACCTAAAAGCTTACCTAACGCAATTTTTTAAGTACTCCAACCTGTGAAAGACCAAACCCTAAAGCTTATCTACTGCCAATTAATTCATCCAACCTGTGAAATACCAACCTAAAAGCTTACCTAACGCAATTTAAATACTGCAACCTGTGAAATACCAACCTAAAAGCTTTCCCTAACACAATTTAAGTACTCCACCCTGTGGAAAGGACAACCTAAAAGCTTACCTAACGTAATTTAAATACTCCAACCTGTTGAAAGACCAAACTATCAAGCTTACCTAAAGCAATTTAAATACTCCAACTGTGTGAAAGAGCCAACCAAAAAGCGTACCTTAACGCAATTGAAATACTCCAATCTGGATATGAAAGAACCAACCTAAAAAGATTACCTAACAACAATTTAGTTTTTTTTACTCCAAACCTGTGAAAGACCAACCTACAAGCTTACCTAACGTAATTTAAATACTCCAACCTGTGAAAGACCAACCTAAAAGCTTACCTAACGCAATTTAAATACTCCAACCTGTGAAATACCAACCTAAAAGCTTACCTAACACAATTTAAGTACTCCAACCTGTGAAATACCAACCTAAAAGCTTACCTAATGCAATTTAAATACTCCAACCCTTGAAATACCAACCTAAAAGCTTACCTAACGCAATTTAAATACTCCAACCTGTGAAATACCAACCTAAAAGCTTACCTAACGCAATTTAAAAACTCCAACCTGTGAAAGACCAACCTAAAAGCTTACCTAACGCAATTTAAATACTCCAATCTGTGAAATACCAACCTGAAAGCTTACCTAACACAATTTAAATACTCCAACCTGTGAAATACCAACCTAAAAGCTTACCTAACACAATTTAAATACTCCAACCTGTGAAAGACCAACCTATAAAGCTTACCTAACGCAATTTAAATACTCCAACCTGTGAAAGACCAACCAAAAAGCTTACCTAACGCAATTTAAATACTCCAATCTGTGAAATACCAACCTAAAAGCTTACCTAACACAATTTAAGTACTCCAACCTGTGAAATACCAACCTAAAAGCTTACCTAACGCAATTTAAATACTCCAACCTGTGAAATACCAACCTAAAACCTTACCTAACACAATTTAAGTACTACAACCTGTGAAATACCAACCTAAAAGCTTACCTAACGTAATTTAAGTACTCCAACCTGTGAAAGACCAACCTAAAAGCTTACCTAACGCAATTTAAATACTCCAACCTGTGAAATACCAACCTAAAAGCTTACCTAACACAATTTAAGTACTCCAACCTGTGAAATACCAACCTAAAAGCTTACCTAACGCAATTTAAATACTCCAACCTGTGAAATACCAACCTAAAAGCTTACCTAACGCAATTTAAATACACCAACATGTGAAATACCAACCTAAAAGCTTACCTAACGCAATTTAAATACTCCAACCTGTGAAAGACCAACCTAAAAGCTTACCTAACGCAATTTAAATACTCCAACCTGAGATATACCAACCTAAAAGCTTACCTAACGTAATTTAAATACTCCAACCTGTGAAAGACCAACCTAAAAGCTTACCTAACGCAATTTAAATACTCCAACATGTGAAATACCAATCTAAAAGCTTACCTAACGCAATTTAAATACTCCAACCTGTGAAAGACCAACCTAAAAGCTTACCTAACGCAATTTAAATACTCCAACCTGTGAAAGACCAACCTAAAAGCTTACCTAACGCAATTTATATACTCCAATCTGTGAAATACCAACCTAAAAGCTTACCTAACGCAATTTCAATACTCCAACCTGTGAAAGACCAACCTAATAGCTTACCTAACACAATTTAAATACTCCAACCTGTGAAAGACCAACCTATAAAGCTTACCTAACGCAATTTAAATACTCCAACCTGTGAAAGACCAACCTAAAAGCTTACCTAACGCAATTTAAATACTCCAACCTGTGAAAGACCAACCTAAAAGCTTACCTAACACAATTTAAGTACTCCAACCTGTGAAATACCAACCTAAATGCTTACCTAACGCAATTTAAATACTCCAACCTGTGAAATACTAACCTAAAAGCTTACCTAACGCAATTTTAATACTCCAATCTGTGAAATACCAACCTAAGAGCTTACCTAACGCAATTTAAATACTCCAACCTGTGAAAGACCAACCTATAAAGCTTACCTAACGCAATTTAAATACTCCAACCTGTGAAAGACCAACCTAAAAGCTTACCTAACGCAATTTAAATACTCCAATCTGTGAAATACCAACCTAAAAGCTTACCTAACACAATTTAAGTACTCCAACATGTGAAATACCAACCTAAAAGCTTACCTAACACAATTTAAATACTCCAACCTGTGAAAGACCAACCTATAAAGCTTACCTAACGCAATTTAAATACTTCAACCTGTGAAAGACCAACCTAAAAGCTTACCTAACGCAATTTAAATAATCCAGTCTGTGAAATACCAATCTAAAAGCTTACCTAACGCAAGCTAAGTACTCCAACCTGTGAAAGACCAAACTAAAAGCTAACCTAACGCAATTTAAGTACTCTAACCTGTGAAAGACCAACCTAAAAGCTTACCTAATGCAATTTAAATACTCCAAACTGTGAAATACCAACCTAAAAGCTTACCTAATGCAATTTAAATACTCCAACCTGTGAAATACCAACCTAAAAGCTTACCTAACGCAAGCTAAGAACTCCAACCTGTGAAAGACCAACCTAAAAGCTAACCTAACGCAATTTAAGTACTCTAACCTGTGAAAGACCAACCTAAAAGCTTACATAACGCAATTTAAATACTCCAACCTGAGATATACCAACCTAAAAGCTTACCTAACGCAATTTAAATACTCCAACCTGTGAAATACCAACCTAAAAGCTTACCTAACGCAAGCAAAGTACTCCAACCTGTGAAGTACCAACCTAAAAGCTAACCTAACGCAATTTAAGTACTCTAACCTGTGAAAGACCAACCTAAAAGTTTACCTAACGCAATTTAAATACTCCAACCTGTGAAATAGCAACCTAAAAAGCTTACCTAACGCAATTTAAATACTCCAACCTGTGAAATACCAACCTAAAAGCTTACCTAACGTAATTTAAATACTCCAACCTGTGAAATACCAACCTAAAAGCTAACCTTACGCAATTTAAGTACTCTGACCTGTGAAAGACCAACCTAAAAGCTTACCTAACGCAATTTAAATACTCCAACCTGTGAAATACCAACCTAAAAGCTTACCTAACGCAATTTAAATACTCCAACCTGTGAAATACCAACCTAAAAGCTTACCTAACGCAAGCTATGTACTCCAACCTGTGAAATACCAACCTAACACAATTTAAGTACTCTAACATGTGAAAGACCAACCTAAAAGCTTACCTAACGCAATTTAAATACTCCAACCTGTGAAATACCAACCTAAAAGCTTACCTAACGCAATTTAAATACTCCAACCTGTCAAATACCAACCTAAAAGCTTACCTAACGTAATTTAAATACTCCAACCTGTGAAATACCAACCTAAAAACTAACCTAACGCAATTTAAGTACTCTAACCTGTGAAAGATCAACCTAAAAGCTTACCTAACGCAATTTAAATACTCGAACCTGTGAAATACCAACCTAAAAGCTTACCTAACGCAAGCTAAGTACTCCAACCTGTGAAAGACCAACCTAAAAGCTAACCTAACGCAATATAAGTAGTCTAACCTGTGAAAGACCAACCTGAAAGCTTATCTAATGCAATTTAAGTACTCCAAATGGTGAAAGATCAACCTGAAAACTTATCTAATGCAATTTAAGTACTCCAACCGGTGAAAGACCAACCTGAAAGCTAACCTAATGCATAAGTACTCTAGCCTGTGAAAGACCAACCTAAAAGCTTACCTAACGCAATTCAAGTACTCTAGCCTGTAAAAGACTAACCTAAAAGCTTACCTAACGCAATTTAAGTACCTACTCCAACCTCTGAAAGACCAACCTTAGCTAACCTAACGCAATGTACGGTAAGTAATCTAGCCTGTGAATGACCAACCTAAAAACTTATCTAACGCAATTTAAGTACTCCAACCTGTGAAAGGTCAACGTGAAAGCTAACCTAACGCAATTTTAGTGATCTAGCTTGTGAAAGACTAACCTAAAAGCTTACCTAACGCAATTTAAATACTCCAACCTGCGAAAGACCAACCTAAAAGCTAACCTAACGCAATTTAAGTACTCTAGCCTGTGAAAGACCAATCTAAAAGCTAACTTAACGCAATTTAAGTACTCTAACCTGTGAATGAATGCACGCTGATATTATTTTGCGTAACTTAATTAGTACAGACTATGTTGGTTGCATTGAAACAATGAACAAATATGGCTGCCACGTCTGCTTGTAGTTCAATATCGTGAAAAAAAAAATATATTCAAATAATTGTTAGGAAAGATGTAAAAATCATTTTAAATGGTGGGAAATAATGTGAAAATGAAAACCTAAGAATAATATTTGACATGAGTTTATGAAGCAATTAAAATAATCATGGACATATTGTAAAGTTAAACCCAACTGATTAATAAGAAAATGTTCCTGCAACATTTATAACTAAAATATTTATTATTATTTTATTGCAGGAAGATGGCATGGAAATGGCGATGTGCTGTTGTAATTTTGGCATTTTTTATTGTTGGTGGTTCTAATGCCATGTTCGTGGATAGGATTAATAGTTTAAAAAACTGTCCTGGAAGATGCACTTGTCCTCTACTGTACCACGCGGACTGCAGAAATCGTGGCTTAAGACATCTAAATTCTGTTATATTTTCTGATAGTGGTAAAAAAGTAAGAGGCCTGTGGTTGGACAATAACCGTATCAGAACATTAAATCTTAACGTGTTCGAAAACCTGACAATATTGAAATATCTCAGTTTATCAAACAATTTATTAAAGTGCTTAACCAAAAATGTATTTGACAATTCCGTATATCTGACTCTTCTAAATTTGAGTAAAAATAAGTTAGAATTTTTGAGCAGTAATCTATTTAAATCTCTAACAAGACTTAAGACACTCAACTTGTCTTACAATAACATAAAAGTCATAGATGGAGAATTACTTAATCCATTAACAAATATTGAAAATCTATACCTCTCTGGTAATCGTTTCGATTGTTCCAATTGTATTTTAGAGGGAGCAGTTGAGTTTACAAAAAAGATGAAGAAACGTACTGATGCAACCTGTGAAACGCCTATAGCTGGTGAAAGCTGGAGTGATCATACGTTTTTTAACTGTTTTAATTCGAATAGTACTCTAGATCCTTCATCATGTATTGAAGAAACCAGTGATTTTGATTCAGATAATAAAGAATTCGAGTCTATATTTACCTTGCCTATAATTTTGGCAATAACATTTGCTGTAATCACACTTCTTATTGTTCTGGGTATTCTGATCTTCTGTTGCATTCGCAGAAAGTCGAAACCAGAAAAAAGAATGAATCAAATGTTGGAATATGACGATATCAATGCAAGTGAATTAAGCTATTATGAAACAATTAACCAATTTAACCTGAATGATCATAGGTACATATCCATTACCAGCTCTACAGTACCAAATATACCAGAAAGGCCGAAAAATAGGAAAGTTAGTTACAGTTCCAATGATTATGATGATATATACTTTACAGATTTGACACGTTCTGCTTCGTATATAGAACCTGAACCTGATACCACGCCAAAAGAAAGATCATCAAGTGATGCAGTTGATTACAGGGAGAGTAAGAAGTTCAAAGCTCATTTAAATTCCACTAAAATGAGTCGGAATAATTCATCAAATACTTCACTTAGTTTGAAATCGACAAAAGACAATGAATTTACGATACAACCATATGATGATATCGAATTAAGGCGTCAGAAGACAGCAAACGTACGAGGTTCTTTAAGAGTAGGAAGATTTATTCAAAATATCAGGAGTTTAAAATGACTAATTTCTGTTTAATATTAAATATTTATGTTTTTGTACATACCCTCAATTTATTGTATATAAAATTACATTTTTACAAGATCACTAACTTTTTATAATTAAATTAATTAATCACACCTATCCTTATTATGTAAGTTCTAATATGAAATTTATTACATTATAATTACAAAGAAATAAACGTTATCTCAGTCAAAGCATAAATTTATTGTGTCGACGTTTCAATCTCCTGTTGTGAGATCATTTTCAAGACATGGTTCTTTATAAATTTATTGTACATAGTTACCATCACCAAGACAATTTTAATTTTTTTTAAATATGTGTATACAAATTTAAATTAATAAATTTAAAATTCAAATTTATAATTAAAAATATTTTAGCAGGTGCAGAACTTTCAGTAATCAGTGAACATATAATTAATCAAAATCATAAAATGAAATGGAATGACATAAAAATTTTACACAAAGAAAATAATTACCAAAAAAGATTAATAGCAGAAACGGCCTATATAAAAAAGAACAAAATAAAGCATTAAATAAACAAAAAGATTTAAATGAATGATGTGGAATAGCCTATATGATTCCTTGCTAAAATATTTTTAATTATAAATTGGAATTTTAAATTGATTCATTTAAATGTATATACATATATTTAAAAAAAATTGTCTTGGTGATGGTAACTATGTACAATAAATTTATAAACAACCATGTCTTGAAAATGATCTCACATAAGGAGATTGAATAAATTTATATTTTGACTGAGATAAAGTTTATTTCTTTGTAATTATAATATTAATTACTCTCAGTGAAAAATAATTTTAAAAAAGCATAATAAAATTTATTACAATTACACTGAGCAACAAAAAAGAATGTTTTTTTTTGTCTCAGAAAGAAAAATATGTGATTCTAATAGTATTGTTTCTCTTGAATTCAAATATGATATCGGTATTTCTCCATCACGCAAAGTTTCCGAGGGAACAGACATTTATAATTTCAAACACTTTAATATTTTCTACATTCGTAACTACACAATATTCGAACATTCGGACTCACCTAGAAAGTAAAAAATGACGATTTTCTGCTATATTTCGCCTGTGGAGCATCCCTCTTGATAGTCCAACAATAACCGGCCAGCATATTAGGATTCCGTTTGCCTTGATATCTCTTTTCCATAGCTGAAATCTCCTGATGAAAGTGTCCCCCGTGCTCATCGCTCACTGCGCCAAGATTTTTCGGGAAGAAATCTAGGTTCATTAAAAAAAAATTATTTAAATCCATTAATTGAAATTGAAATAAAAAAAACTGTGGGTGATGAAGAAATTCCGAATACATATTTGAAAATACGATAAAAAAACTGCATTAAGTACAACTATTGGTACTCATGAGACAAACATTATGTTGACCAGTGTTATTAGGGTTCTCAGAAGTGGTCGAAATTCGACCATAAATAAAAGTCACTTTATATTATATTAGACATTCTTAGTTTTAAATTGTATTAGATTATAATGATCATAAAAATTCAGGGCACTATGTTGGAGTGTAACTGATGATGCGAGTGATAGTATTCTAAATTAGCAACCAGCTTCGTGAGGAATTTGGGTAGCTACAATAAATAGCGGCTCCACGATGAGAAAACCAGCTATAACGGCTCGTGGACTCGGCTTGCTGGCCATATGTCACCCCTATACTAGCAGGATGATCGTCTACCTCTGTGATTAACACATGTACATGTATTACCTCCCTGTAGTTTAAATGGGAGCTTTGGAGCTGAATTTTAGTACCTTTTAGTTATAAAAAGCAGATCTTTTTTTTCTTTTGGACCTGGCCTTTGTACATCAGATGCTTCTCTTCAAGAAATTAAACTCTTGCACCATGGATATTTTCTATAAACACTGCCTTGCAGTTAAAGACGGCAGAACTGTTTCCAATTTTTATTGATAACACTAAAGCTAGTCAATAGCTACTAAAAAAAAAAGAAATAATAGAAGGAAAGGAAGTCGGTTCACAAAAAGAGGAGAGAATGATATTTAACTGTTTTGTTTTAGAGTATTTAGGCCTATATACATAAAAAGTTAAAAAAAAACATTCTAAAATATAATTCATAATTAAAAGAGATTAGATAAAAATATATAATAAGATAAAGTGAAAGTATATATACAAAATAAAAAAAACAACATACCTTAGTGGCAATTCCACTAAAGTCAATAAATATGGGATGCTGATTTTTAATTGAATTATCATAAGTAGTGCCACGAGTGATTTCCAAATTATCGATAAATTCACGACTCACGAACTGAGGAGTGAATTTTTGTAGATAATTTGGAAATCAAGAGTGGCATTTGTTAGGACTATTTAACGAATAAAACTAATCTGTTTATTCACAAATCATTATTTAATTGTAGTTATTTTAAAATATTTATATATTTAATGTAAACGGCGATGTTTGAAAACAAATGAGAAAGGATAGGTACGCTTCATCTGCTTCTTTTGTTTATCACTGCAACTAGATCATACTATTTATTGCCAAAGGAACGCAATATTCTAAGAATGCTCTCTAGTGGAGAAAAAATGAAACACATCAAACTGCATATTAATTCATTTCTGATGTCGTATGATGTAAATGTGACAATTATATTTTTCTGGATTATTACCTGGGAAAAAATACATTTAAGAAAATGCAAACAGTGGTTTCTTTTTTTTTTTTTTGGTGGTATAATAAATTGCTACAAATGTTGACATGTATGCACTATATATACAATCTGGTAGCCGTATTTCTTATAGGCTCAGTCACTGCAAAATAACGGTCAGACCTGTTAAGAATATCAAAAAGGAGGAGCTTTCTTTAATATGGTAAATTTAACACTGATAAATATTTCGTTAACACGACTCTGATTGGTTGTAAAACAGAAATCATTGTAACGTGATTGGTCATTGACTCCCATTTGGGGCATGAGTTAAACAGTCACTAAGGTAGGCTTACATTGTTTTATTGATATTGTGTATGTTATGAATTTCCGGAAATTACGCCTGTTAAAAACAATTGTAAATTCGATACCGGTATATGCCGAAATGTAACCTATATGAATGTATTTTTTATATATGAACAGAAAATACATTTTATTTTATATAACAATATTTAGAATGTGTTTTCGAACTGTCAGACTGATACCTTCATTAAAACGAACGTGCAACTCTGTCAAGCATGCAGAATTCAGTTTAATGTGAAACAAAATAAATTCGGACATCAACTTAGCTCTGGTGGCAACTCAAGTTTCATACACTATACTATTTGACATGCCCTCAAAGAAATAACTAGGACTGTGTTAAGTGGCAGAGTGAGCTCCTAATCCAAAGCGCAGAACTGACAATACAAACAAGCCTTTACTGATACATCCATACTAAAAAAAAAGTCTAATATATGAATGATTATTATAATATCAATATGGAGTTCCAGAGCTATTTTGGACCTAAAGTTTCCTGATATTTGAACTACAAGTGATAGAAAAAAATCTAGGCCAAAGAAACTTGTACCAACTGGAGATCGAACTCGGGGCCGCCAGGTCTAAGGCTTCTCCTTCTTCTACTACAAGGTTTAGGCTATGCAGCCTGTTCCGGCGAAGTTAAAAGTGGAGTCCATCTTCTACGTGGTCGGCCAACATCTCTTGTTCCTCTGGAATTATACAGGAAGGTTCTTTTTTGGTATTCTTTCGTTGTTCATTCTCATTAAGTGTACTGTCCATTTCTTATTATTTTCGCTGATTTTATCTTCAATTTTATATATATTTAATTCTTCTCGTATAGTTTCATTCCTTATTCTATCCGCTCTTGTGCATCCTTTCACATTACGTAAAAACAGCATTTCCGCAGTCTGTATCCTGCTCTATCCTTTGATTTCATTATCCAATTTTCACTTCCATACAACAACAAAGGAACAGCCATTGTCTAAGGCTACTACTGTAAACTATCATGATTTTTTTAAAACATTTTGAATCTCCATTGAGGTTTTTTCACTATATAAATATTTTAAATTATAGCCTTGTTTTCAGTCTTGCTCCACTACTAGCTCAATAATTTTTAAATATACCTTTCGAAAGGAATGTTTCATCTTCTGTCTATAGACCATTGTTAATAATAATTTTGCAAAGAGGGCTTCGGTCACTGGGTATGTTCTCATTCAAAAGGTATTTGTGGTTTCTAATAATATATTTCGATACGAGTGTGGTAAATACTTGATACGGATCGAGGAAAATTTAAAAAAAACGAGGCGCTTGCGCCCAGTTTTTTTTTAATTTCCGAGATTCCATTATGTTTACAACATGACTATTGCTTACTATTTTTTGCACTATGTGTATTTATTATATTAATAAATATAATTGAAGATAATCGTTAGATTTCAGGTGAATCGGCTATATGTGTTACTATTAAGAAATATGAAGTATTGTTGGTCATGTCGCCATCTTATATTTGGCAAAACTGTAAAACCGATTTGGGCTTTACTTCTGATTATGGAG
The DNA here is from genome assembly GCA_030220185.1 of Diploptera punctata. Classification (NCBI taxonomy): domain Eukaryota; kingdom Metazoa; phylum Arthropoda; class Insecta; order Blattodea; family Blaberidae; genus Diploptera; species Diploptera punctata. Next base: position 393,364 of record JASPKZ010009821.1, read on the forward strand.
AAAGTTTTAGACGATGTGTGCAGCGATGATGAAACAGAAGAGGCGTGGAAAGCTGGATGTGATGAATTAATACCGAAATTAATACAAATTGCAGTATCACTATCAATATTTCAAAATAAATGTTTTTACCTACCTAGTGCTTTTGGTAATTTTTAAAGTATTGAGATTACTTCTGTTTTCATAGCAACCAAGATTGTATGCGGAAATGTCAAATTACGATGCACATCAACAATAACAGTAAGTACACAATATCAGTTACATAGTGCAAAAAATCTACTAACAATAGTCAATAAACAGAAGATGAAATATTGTTTTCGAAATGCCTCTTTAAAAATTATACAGCTAATAGTTGAAGACCACGTAGAAATACATTATATAATGGAAATGGACAGCTAATGACAAATGAGGTAAATTTTGAGGAAGTGGCTGAACTCAAATACCTAGGAACAATAATCACAAATAGGAATGAGATGCACAAAGAAATTAAAGCTCAATTCTGGAAATGCGTGCTATTATGCATTGCAGAGACTCTTGATGTCCCAACTCCTTTCAAAAAACGTTAAACTGAAAATATATAAAACTGTTATTCTACCAGTTATATTATATGGGTGCGAAACATGGACTCTTACTTTAAGGGAGGAAAGGAGATTACAAGTATTTGAGAATAAAGTACTTAGGAAAATTTTTGGACCAAAGAGAGATGAACAGACAAATGAATGGAGAAACTACATAACAATGAACTACATGGTCTTTATAGGAAGCCAGATATAATAAGAACAGTTAAGTCTCGTAGACTGCGATGGGCAGGACATGTTGCACGTATGGGGAATGAAAGACTTGCATGGAAGCTTCTTGTAGGAAAGCTAGAGGGAAAACGCCCAGTTGGTAGACCAAGAATGAGGTGGGAGAATAACATTAACTATGATTTGAGGGAAGTAGATTATACAGGGAATGATTGGAAAGCATTAGCTCAGGATAGGGATGTATGGAGAGCTTATGTCCGCGCGGCCATGTACCTACGGGTTCGATAGTGGCAGTAAGTAATTAATAGTTGAAGACTGAGAACAAGGTAATAATTTTTAATTTAAAAGCTTTATATACTGTTATCTACTAGATCACAGAGGTAAGCGAACATATAGTATACGAAATAAAAAAAAATGTGTGGACGTGATTCTTGCGTTATTAAACTTGAGTTTACAGCACTAAAACAAATAAAAGTGAAGAACGTGCTCTCATATGTCAGTGTCTGATATTAAATTCCTTCTTTGCCACACACACAACATTTATTAACACCATAAGTACTTATAACTTGTTAATCTAAAGTAAAACTCAGTATTAATTATCACAAGTAATGCCACGAGTGATTTACAATTTATCTAGAGAATTTGGAAATCAAGAGTGGCATTTGTTAGCATTATTATTTAACGAATAAAATTAAGCTGTTTACTCACAAATCATTTTTTAACTATAGTTATTTCAAAATATTTATATATTTAATGTAAACGGCGATGTTTGAAGACAAATCAGAAATGTGAGGTTATGTTCATTCATTGCTGCTTGATCATATTATTTATTGCCAAATAAGATCGCAATATTGTAAGAATGTACCCAAGTGGAGAAAATAATGAAACACATCAATCTATATCATAATCAACATTACAGGTTATTCATTTATTTTTTAGTAAACAACTCAGTAAAATCAAGGAATCTTTTCATTATTTCCTATATTCAATGTATTTGTTGGAGAAAAAATGATGCTTTGACCTGTTCAGAACATTAAAAAGGAGGAGCTTTCTTTATCACAAAAGCAGGAGCTGATAAAGATAAACCGATAAAGAGCGAGATGAAACACGACTGTCATTGGTTGTAAAACAACATTCGTTGAAACGTGATTGGTCATTGACTAGCATTTGTGGAATGAGTTAAATGGTCATAAGTAATGCCACGAGTGATTTCCAAATTATCGATAAATTCACGACTCAATTTTGAAATCAAGATTGGCATTTGTTAGGACTATTTAACGAATAAAATTAAGCTCTTTACTAAAAAATAATTATTTGAATATAGTTACCGGTGTTTTAAAATATTTATATAGTTAATGTAAACGGCGTTGTTTGAAAACAAATTAAAAATGTGAGGTTATGTATATTCACTTCAACTCGATCATATTATTTATTGCCAAATAGGATCGCAATATTGTAAGAATGCACTCTAGTGGAGAAATAATGAAACACATCAAACTATTATAATCAACATTATAGGTTAATCATTTATATTTTGAATAAACAACTCAGTAAAATCACTGAATCTATTCATTATTTCTTATATATTCAATGTATTTGTTGGAGAAAAATAATGTTCTGTCCTGTTCACAACATTAAAAAGGAGGAGCTTTCTTTATCACAAAAGCAGGAACTGATAAAGAAAAATAGATAAAGAGCGAGGTGACACACGACTGTCATTGGTTGAAAAGCAAAATTCATTGAAACGTGATTGGTCATTAACTAGCATTTGTGGCATGAGTTAAATAGTTATAAGTAATGCCACGAGTGATTTCCAATTTATCAGAGGATTTGGAAATCAAGAGTGGCATTTGTTAGGACTATTTAACGAGTAAAATTGAGCTGTTTACTCACAAATCATTATTTAAATATAGTTATTTTAAAATATTTATACATTTAATGTAAACGGCCGCAGTGTACTAGTGGTTATGCTCCTTGCCTCTGGTCCCGAGGGCCGCGGGTTCAAACCCGGCCGGGGTCGATGGATTTTTAGGGCGGAAAAATCCAAGGAGCAAGTCCTCCGGGAGGGACTTTAAGCCGTAGGTCCCGAGTCTAAACATTTTCAGGCTCGTAAAAGACCCTTAAGCCTGAATGAAAAGTCCTCTAAGCAAAATTTACCGAATTTTCCCGTCCTAGTAGGCCTATTACCTTGGTTTCCTAGACGTCAGTATGAGGCGGAACGCTGACCACGGACCACTCTAATTACATCTATACGATAATACATTTGCATATAAGCCATCCATCCATAGTAATTCTGCCCGAGGGCAGGTCTTTCACTGCAATCATGCTATGCTTTGCAGTTTTACTAGGGAATTATAGGTGTGGTAGCTTCCCGTTGCTGTCCACATCGGTGAAGGATGATGATGATGATGGCCGGATGATTTTAGGGGTCCGTTCGGCCCTAAGCTTCCTGACATTTATCTTGAGAAAAATCCCGAGCTATAGTAAAATAAATTAATTAAAGGAAACAGGTCATATATATAAAATGAAAAACGATTGTAACAACTCATTTTTTAGTTTACAAAATACAAGGCATAACAAGATTGTTTATTTCCACAACTAGTACAAAACGCGTCTGATTAATTTAAACTAAATCAAGTTAAATCTAGTTTCAGTATGCATGCAAGTCCTGGAGTATTGCATCGCTTCATACAGAAAGTTTCTAGAAGGGATGGTTGTGGTCTAGTGGAGGGAACGTCTGTTTCCCGTGTATGAAGGTCGCGTGTTCGATCCCGTTGTCATGCTTTTTTTTTTCTCGTCCTTCTTTGAATTCATTTTGTTTTTCTTTTATTTGTTTTACTTTGTTTTATTTACAGCACTTACCGCAGTTCTTATTTACGCGAAATTATTTTTCCTTACATCAAACACAACGAAACTGACGGATTTTAGTTTCTCAAATAGTTGTGCACTTGTGCTGACTCTTGATCATGCGCAATGGTTTCTTTCTGGGACTTTAAAATTATCTGTGCGCCATCAATTTTTTCAAAGACTGTACCTCTTTAAGGCGCATGATATAAATGCATGTGTAATATCCCTGGACTTAAAAAATACGTCATTGCCCTATGTGAATATTACAGTGGTTTCTATAAATGTCCCCTGGCTATGTTACTAGGCAACCAGGCGATTATAACTTACGAGCAGTAGAGTTTCATCTGTTTTAAGAAGATTATTTCCGCCAAATTATCTGAAAAATCTCTAATTCCTCCAACCAAATATTTTTTACATGCTAATATTACGACTTTAATAGGATTTGAAGTTAAATGTAGGGTGAAGAGATATTTTCGTTTTTGCAAAGGGTAATCCTCTACAAGTATAGTCTAGGCCCTATGCCAAAGATAACCAAAATTTCTTTATTAAAGGACTAGATAATTTAAGTAATAATTATATTTATTGCTTTTTTCGAAATAAATAAAATGCATTTTCAATCACATTGCGCAAAAATCTGTATGAGTATATTCTTTTTCATAAATAATAAAAAATACGAATATATAAACAAATACATACATGGCTACACAATAAAGCCGGATATTTTACCCATACTTAATAATAATAGGGGTTAATTTATTTATTATATATATATATATATATATATATATATACATTTAATAAGTCCACCGCTGTGGTCTCGAGGTAGCGTGCTGCCTTGTCACGCAGCGGGCCCGGGTTCGATCCCCGGTCGGGGCAGTTTTTCTGGGTGAGGTTTTTATCGGGGTTTTTCCTCACCTGTAAGACAAATTTCAGGAAAACTTTAATGCTCAAACGGTCCCCGAAATCATATGGCCATCATCATCATCATTCTTATCATCATCATCCTTCAACGGTGTGGAAAGCAACGGGAAGCTACCACACCTACAATTCCCTAGTAAAGCTGCAAGCATAGCATGAAAATGCTATGATAGCAGTGAAGGACCTGCCTTCGGGCAGAATTGCTAACGATGGATATTTTAATTTATTTATCATATCGCGGCTGAAACGGTAGCGTTTGAGACTCGTATTTGGGAGTTCCCAGGTTCAATCCCGATGCCGACCAATCTGCATGAGTTTTTTCCTGGTTTTTTAAGTGGTCTAGAGCACAAGTAGACCAAGTCCAGTATGTCATATTTGGACAAGAGGGGTCCTCATCTAGGGGATATGTGGATGGCGACCACAAGGTGCCCAAGCTGAGCAAAACATTTCTTCCACTTACTTGTGTTTTGCACTCTTTTAACTTTACTATCTAACTTCTCTTGGTTAACTCTTGTTTTTTCGACCCCGACGCTATTAGGGCATCCGAGGGCTAGGGAGTCTTTCCTTTCTTCCATTTCTTCTTTCCTTTTCTTCTCCAGAAAAGCCTGACCAGAGGTTATAAGATGGCAGCCCCATCACTGGTCTTGCCTTCCTTTGGCCAGCAACCAATCGAAGGGACTATTATTATGCTTTCAAGTCTTATACGAGAATTTTGCGGAAGGATCGTACTATTTAGGCTGGAGGGAAAATTTTCTATAGGATCGTAACAGGCCTTGGCCTAATACTTGGAAGGAAGAAGAAGGATATTTTAATATTTTCATGTTTATATTAAAAGGAAATGATCTATAATATTATAGCATGAATATTAAGAAATTTATATATTTTATGTCATAAAAAATGGTAACTTAATAATTTATTATTGAGAATAATTTTGTGGTCCTAACTAATTATAGAATCAGTTAATAATTTAAAAGGAGTTTAAATATATCAACTGACATTAACTTTAAAAGAGATTGGATAACCTGGTTATGAGTCAACCAATAATACTTAAAAGCCTGGTTTGGACCAATCAGATTTGAATGTCATAATTTGAAATGAAGGATTGTGGGAATGGGATATTTCTGAATCTAGAGAGCCTTCTAATGGATGTCGTGGCGGTAAAACCTGAATGAAATCCGACTTCCATGATTTTATTGAAATTACTCTTAATTTCATTTACAATTGAATAATAAGTGTACCGTTTGACTCCACATGCATTTTAATATATGTGTAGCTAATTTATGCTCAAAATATTAATATTTTTGAGTAATTTGATATAATGATAGTTGGGTCATAATGGCGATGATGATTAGCATTTTGTAACGACCATTAAATTAATCGGCAAATAAGAAAGGTCGATATACAAGTTTCGTAAACATCAAAATACCTTTATCTAATATATAAAAGAAAAGATCTACAACAGATCAGATTTTTAGTATAAGACAGATTTTAGAAAAGAAATGGGAATATAATGCTACTGTACATCAACTATATGTAGACTTCAAAAAAACATATGATTCAATTAAGAGGGAGAAGTTATATAGTATCCTGCTGGAGTTCGGAATTCCTAAAAAGTTAGTTAGACTTATACGAATGTGTCTAAATGGCTCAAAGAATAGGGTGCGTGTAGGCAAACAGTTTTCGGACACTTTTGAAATCCAGAATGGGTTGAAGCAAGGAGATGCACTATCTCCTCTACTATTTAATTTTGTACTAGAGCATGCCATCAAATCTTTATAGAATGAGGAAGGCTTACAACTGAATGGTATTAATAAGCTGTTAGTTTATGCTGATGATGTAATACTACTGGCCGATAGCGAGGAGATACTAAAGGACAACACGCACACGCTATTGAATAACACTAAGAAATTGGGACTGGAAGTAAATATCAGTAAAACCAAATATATGGTCACACATAGAAATTCAGTATATAATGGAAATGGACAGCTAATGACAAATGAGGGAAATTTTGAAGAAGTGGCTGAAATCAAATACCTAGGAACAATAATCACAAGTAGGAATGAGATGCACAAAGAAATTAAACATAGGCTCAATTCTGGAAATGCATGCTATTATGCATTGCAGAGACTTTTGATGTCCCAACTCCTTTCAAAAAGACGTTAAGCTGAAAATATATAAAACTATTATTCTACCAGTTATATTATATGGGTGCGAAACATGGACTCTTACTTTAAGGGAGGAAAGGAGATTACAAGTATTTGAGAATAAAGTTCTTAGGAAAATTTTTGGACCAAAGAGAGATGAACAGACAGGTGAATGGAGAAGACTACATAACAATGAACTACATAGGAAGCCAGATATAATAATAACAGTTAGGTCTCGTAGACTGCGATGGGCAGGACATGTTGCACGTATGGGGAATAAAAGATGTGCATGGAAGCTTCTTGTAGGAAAGCCAGAGGGAAAACGCCCAGTTGGTAGACCAAGAATGAGGTGGGAGAACAACATTAACTATGATTTGAGGGAAGTAGATTATACAGGGAATGATTGGAAAGCATTAGCACAGGATAGGGATGTATGGAGAGCTTATGTCCGCGCGGCCATGAACCTACGGGTTCGATAGTGCCAGTGAGTAAGTAATATAAAAAATCAATTTAATATAATGTTCGGTTAAAAACTATAAAACAGTTACCTTGCAGGTCCGTCTCCTTAACTTAAGTTGTTTTAAAACCATGAATTTTACTAGCATCGATAAAAATCAATGTCTGTTTGTTTGTTTGTTCGTACTCAATGCGCGGCCATACCGTTGATCCGATTGTGATGAGGCTTTTTGCAAAATGTTCAGGAGATTCCCGGGATGAACATAGGCTATAAGAGAGTTGTGATACTCAACTCCTACACACTTAAAAATCACCCTATTTAGTGAAAACGTGAAAAAATCCCTTTTTACGCTTAAATGACTTACACTGCCTAAAACATAACAGATACACAAAATTAATGTACACAGAATTGGATATCTCAAAAAGCTCTACAAAAAATCCGGGACAGCATATGTTTATCTCTTACGGATAACTCACAATAACCATTTTTGTCTTTCATTGATGCCAAGAAGACCGAGACAACTACGCAGATTCCTGTGCAAGTATAACAGCACATGGCGGTATTCTTTTACGGATAACTCCCAATAACGGATTTTGTCTTTTAGCTCATTTATGCCAAGAAGATCGAGATAAGAAGATTCCCGGCAACACCGGGTAATCAGCACGATATGCATTTATAATTATTTTTATTTTACTTATTAAACCAATCGTAAGAAGTGCATTAATTTTTGTCTTTCAGCTCATTTATGCGAAGAAGATCGGGATGAGTAGATTCTCACGGGGTATCTAAAACTAATTACGATATAAATTATTCCTCTCACTTATTTAACTGAACATAAAAAAATTAATTTTCGTATTTTAGCTCATTTATGTCAAGAAGATCGGTATAAGTATATTCCCGGGCAACGCCGGGTAATCAGCACCGGAGTATCTAAAAAATATAAATTTATAATTATTTTTCCTTTTACTTATTCAACTAAACATAAAAGCACATTACTTTCATGTATTTAGGCGTAGCAGTTCACGTCGGGTATTAGCTAGTAAGTGAATAAAATATATTATTTAAAGTTTTATTGTGAGTGATAACCAATCTTGAATCATCCCTATGTTCCCCTGAAGGGAAACTCATAGCCGAGAAAAAGTTAAGTTGAACCCAGGACTACCACAACGAGATCCTACAACTAGAACCTACTACTTTATATGGTCACTTCAACGTGGGTCCTCATCATCATCCAAAAACCCTCCTTTAACAACTACACTCATATATAAAAGGCATAGGAAAAGAATATACACAGGTCACATAGAATAATAAACATCTACACTCATTCATGAAAAAAAAAAAAAAAAAAAAAAGCAGGATAAGGTCGAGAAATGGGTGCACACGAATTCTTCTACAGGATAAGGTCGAGAAATGGGTGCACACGAATTCTTCTAAGTTCCACAGAATCGCAGTGCGCATGCGCGAGTTGCGGGAATTGCTATAATGGTTAATGTAGCTTCTGGTAGATGGCTCTGAAGTCGGCGTCACCAACTTTGGGAATAAATTCCCAAATGCTAACTTCCCATTTCCTAACCTAACAAAACAATTTACATGCATATTAATTATTCCCAAATGCTAAAACAAATGGACGTAAACCAACTTCCCATTTCCTAACCTAACAAAACAATTTACAAGCATATTATTTAATAAACTATAAACTAATTTTACGTGCACTAACACTAAATATGGTTTCAGATTATTTTCAAATGTTTGTAACTCCGATTTGAGAGCCACCTAGCTGATGTTACATGAAGCATTTCCGCGTCTCTAGAACCCGATACACAATATTCGCGTAATTTATAAAATATTTAAAAATCGTAAGAAATGTTTATAAAATGGTTCCAACATGTTTAAAATTGTACGAAACGTTATTATAAATGGTTGACAAGTGTCTAGTGCATCAGTGGCATAAGAATGATAGATGAAAAAATTGTGTGCATCCTAAAGTAAATCTCAGCAAAAAACATGTGTATATACATAGGTATATGTTGAAATTAGTAAGTAGAAATTTAAGGGAGATGCAAATAAATTCAAGTTATAGTGTTTTCGACTTACGGAAAGTTTTGACTTATAGATGTTGCGTTTTTGACTTTCAGAGGTTTAGATTCTAAGCCACGGGACTTTAAGTTACAGAGGTGAAACAAATAAAAATCTTAGTTACAGAGGTAATGTTTATTTGGCTTGAAAGCCAACTCTTAAAAATAGATAAAACAGGTCTGCAAGAGAGTAGGGATAATTTTACGTCCACCATGTTGATATATTCTCCGGATAAATCACTAATACACCGAAAACTCAGTTTTTAAATTTTTGTTGGTAAGATCGCTTTTCGGGGCAAATATTCAATTATTGATAGGCCGATTTTGAACCCAAATTCACATAGAACTAGGATTTTCAATTGTTGGGTTTGGTCCACTTTTGCTCTGAAGCTTTCAAATTAATCTTGAGAAAGTAACAAGTCCAGATGAGACTTAATCTGATGCGTTTATTGGTAACACTGGTCAACATGATTTTTGTTTCATGAGTACCAATAGTTGACTTAACGCAGTTTTTTATCGTGTTTTCAAATATGTATTCGCAATTTCTCCATCACCCACAGTTGTTTTTTTAGTCAATTTAACTTAATGGATTTAAATAATTATTTTTGATAAACTTTTTTCGTCCATTGTAAAATAAAACCAAATGAACTAACTCAGGAGATTTCAGCTGTGGAAAAAAGATATATAGACAAATGGAATCCTAATATGCTGGTCGATTATTGTTGGACTATCAAGAGGGATGCTCCACAGGCGAAATACAATAGAAAATCGTAATTTCTTACTTTCTAGGTGAGTCCCGGAATGTTTGAATACAATACTGTGTAGGTTACGAATGTAGAAAATATCAATTTGTTTGAAATTATAAATTCCTGTCTCTTCGGACACCTTGCGTTGATGGGATTATAAGCCGATATATTGGAATTCTGGAGAAATAATACGTAACACAAATCAGCATATTTTTTTGTTTCTGAGACAAAAAAAAATATAGTTTGTTGCTCAGTGTATATTTTTCGTGAGATTTTTCTTGCCAACAATAAACTTGTTGTTCTGGAATGGTCAACTGAAATTTGAAATGATATTATCATGTATAGTTAATACGACCGTAGTATCTCTTGCAGTAATGCCAACTCTGTAACGAAACCGCAATGTCACAATGTGCGCCTTCTGTCAACATTGCGGCTGTGGTTTACCCCCCACCCCATACATTACATCCCTTCGGTGTTGAACACATTTGCGTTGGCCGTTCAGATGAAAACCCTGAGAGCCATTTTAGCTCATTCAACAATAGGGATTCTACCACACTGACAAATTAACGACGCATTCCGAAAATTAGTTTCATGCTGCTTTCTTCTTTAACCACGTGTGCAATAATTCAGGATAAAGGTCTCTACATCAATTAACTTGCACTGACTGATTCACTGGCTCTAAACAACCCGTAGGTTCATGGACGCGCGGTACATAAGAATATCCATACATCCCTATCTGAATGGTTAATGGTTTTCCAATTATCTCCCGTGTAATGCTATTTTCTCCTTCAATCGTGGATAATGTTATGCTCGCACCTCAATTTCTTGGGTCTGCCAACTTCCCTCTGGTTTTTCCTACATGAAGCTTCCATGTTCCTCTTACATTCCCCATACGTCCATACATGTTCCTTGCTCCAGTTCGCGAGTGACCTACTAGACTTAACTGTTCTTATTCATTATGATGATCTTGTAGAAGATTTCTTCCGGGCTGGTTGGCCGTGGTCTTGAAGGCTTGTAGTTCGCCGACGTTTCGCCAGAGACGGCGTCCGGCAATCCTCATATGGTTGTCTTGAGACTTGGCCAATTTTGTTTGACTACCTGCCCTATTGGTATATGCATTTATCCATTAGGGACCAGGTAGTCGACAAAATTGTGTCCAGTCTCAAGACAACCCTTGAGGATGCCGGACGCAGTCTCTGGCGAAACGTCTACAAGCCTCAAGACCACGGCCAACAGCCCGGAAATCTTCTACAAGATCGTCATAATAACTCCGGCCGTGAAAGCCTAAGTCAATATGTTCTTATTATATCTGACTTCCTATACATATCATGTAGTTCACTGTTATGTTTTCTCCATTTATCTGTCTGTTCATCTCTCTTTGGCCCAAAAATGTTCTTAAGAAATTCATTCTCCAATACTCGTAATCTTCTTTCCTCCCTTAAAATAAAAGTCCATATTTCGCATCCATATAATGTAACTGGGAGAATAAATATTTTCACTTAAACTTTTTTTGAAAGGAGTTGGGACGACAAGATTCCCTGTAATGCATAATAGCACGCATTTCCAGAATTGAGCCTATGTATAATTTCTTTGTGCATCTAATTCCTCTTTGTAATCATTGTTCTAGATATTTGAATTCAGCCACTTCTACAGAATTTCCCTCATTTGTCATTAGTTGTCCATAGTATATTAAAGTATGAATATTATTAAAGGAAAAAACACAAAGATGGAATTTAAGGAATTCAATCGATGGGGAAAATTTTTGGATATAAAAGTTAACAGGACTTATATGTATACCGTACTCTAATTCACACTTGAAATTTTTGTAGTTTCTTACTTTTCGCTTCTCTCACAATTTAGCTGGATTCATTAAAATTTTAATTTAATTTGTGTAATATTTATTTATAATTATTTATTATAGCAAATTTTGAAGAAGAGACTGATTTCAAGTATCTAAGAACAATAATTACAAATAGGGAATGAGCTGCACAAAGAAATTAAACTTCGGCTCAATTCAGGAAATGCGTGCTATTATGCGCTACAGGGACTTTTGTCGTCCCAACTCCTTTCAAAAAACGTTAAACTGAAAATACATAAAACTATTATTCTACCAGTTATATTATATGGGTGTGAAACATGGACTCTTACTTTAAGGGAGGAAAGAAGATTACGAGTATTTGGGAATAAATTTCTTAGGAAAAGTTTTGAGCCAAAAAGAGGTGGAAAAAACTAAATAATAGTGAGTTATATGATATGTATAGGAAGCCAGATGTAATAAGAACAGTTAATTCTCTTAGACTGCGATGGGCAGGACATACGTCACACATGGGGGATAAAATAGATGTATGAAAGCTTCTCGTAGGAAAACCAGGGGGAAAACGCCCAGTTGGTAGACCAAGTATGAGATGAGATAACATTATCCATGATTTGAGGGAAGTAGATTATACAGGGGATGATTGGAAAACATTAGCACAGGATGGAGATGTATGGAGAACTTATATCCGCGCGGCCATGAAACTACGGGGTTCGATAGGACCAGTCAGTTAGTTATGTTACGATCTTACGTATATTTTTTATTAATATATTTCACTGGTCGAGTGGAGAAGGATTTATGGCCTTAAATTTGCCTTTAATTTTTTTTTCTGATTTCTTTAACTATAAATAAGAATACTTTTTTTTTTTTTTGCGGCGGTTAAGCTTTTCAATAAAGTATTACATAATAAATATTCTGTAAAAATCGTTGAAAATATACTCAATGTATCCACTGTTCTACACTCAGATTCAACCTGGGAAGTTACTGTGTGTATGGAATAGGAAACTGGGTTGCCATTTTAACAATTTTTCTTTAGAGAAATCCTTACATAAAACTGAAGTATGCAACACAGCAGGTACATAGTTGTAAGTTGTAGCCCTCAAGCCATCCCCTCTTAAAGAAAAAACAGTAACCACTTGTCAATGAGCTCTTGCGGACCTGTACTATCCTGTATGAAAGTGTCACTCTCATATTTACTATAAAACTAGTTTGCATGCCGTAAAAGAAATACTGTTTTTTAAATGTATAGTACATAGAATTGCAAAAAGTACTGCTAACCTTGCCCCTCCTCCCCTCCATAACAAACAAATACCGTTATTATGAGTTTGGCAACATCTACCCTCTGTAGGTAGGGGGACACTGGCGTAGCCCATAAGGTTTGTAGTAACTTCCTGGGTTGAATTAGAGTGTATCTACCTTTATATAACCGTATGTTCACCTCTCCGGACTGGCGAAATTCCGTTCAGTTTCGTTATATTGCCCATATCCTTCCATGTGACATCAATACGTGCATTAGATCATTACGTGCATCAACAATTTTATCATGTTCAAAACATTTTTATATTGGAAATATTTTCCTAGGTGTTATTCTTCTTATCTCAGTTAATAGGCCTGTTAATAGGCCTACATGCTCACTTGCTGTGAAAAGAAGCCGCGCCCTCCTATTTAATCGTACATTGGATAGGCTAGTCAAATGTCAGTTGTGTTATTTCATTGGGAGTGCTTCTGTACACGGGTAGGAAGTAGGGTCGCCTTTTCACACCAACAGCCCTGGTTTTCGTCTCATCTTAAGGATACTTTGAAAATATTTTACAAGTGACAAGATTTTTTTTTCTATGTTACAACCATACACCATAAGCATGCACCAACAGACGTGAAGCGGTTTACACTATGGAATCACGGGATGCAACCTACATATACACGATATTTGAACTCGCGTTGCTAACGAACCAAAAAGCTAACCTAACCCAATTTAAGTACTCTAACCTGTGAAAAAATGCACACTGATTTCATTTGGTGCAAGGTAACACTGATCGATAAGGTTTCTTCACAAGAAACCTGATTAGTGAATCTAATGCATTTTTTCATACTGAATTCAGATATGTAGTCAGAATTTTTCCATCAGGCACAGTTTTTTTTTTTTTGTGACAGCTACTTTTTTTAAATTGATTTTAGCATTCTCTTTGACCTGTCATAGGAAACTTTACCTTATATGTAGCACGGTGAGCGTTTTCATCAGCAAATTTCCACAATGGAAAAGAGGTACCAAGGAAAGTGGAGTTCTAGTATGCTGGCTGACTATTTTTGGACCAAGAAGAGACATGTTTCAGATTCAAAATATGCCAGAAATTCACTATCTACAACTTTCTAGGTAAGTCAGAATGAGTTAGAGTTAGATGGATTTTATTAAAAATTATAAAAAAATGTAAATGAATATCACAGACAACTCTTGCCTGATAGGAAAAAACTGAAATGATATTTAAATTCAGGATGAAAAATACTTCTAAAATCTCATATTTGTATTCTTGTGAAAGAAAAAGAGTTCATTTTTGTCGACCAGTGTAATTAGTACAGACTCTAGGTTGGCTGCACTGGAATACAGAATATTCGTTAAAATCAATATGGATGCAACGTCTTCATGCAGTTCAATATCGGGAAAAAATTATACTCGTATTCAAATAATCGTTATAAAACATGTAAAAATCATTATAAATGGTGGGAAATAATTTGAAAAATTATATACTTCTTCTGCTTTCCTCCACTTATAGGTTTGCCGTCTTCAGTTTCCACTTATCTCTATCATTCCAATCTCCCTCTTCCAAATTCCTATCATCCATTATGATTCTGGCGAAGGTTTTCCATTTCCATCTTGGTCTGCCACGTTTATTTCTTCCAGGGGGTGACCATTGGTATATATTTTTTGTCCATCTTTCATTTTCCATTCTTTGTACATGGCCATACCATTTAAGCGTTTGATTTTCAATTATCTTAACAACAGATGTGGTGACATTCATTTCTCTACCAAAGGAATTAATTTCTTATTTTATCCTGTCTTGTTTTTTGGAGGCTTCTTCTAAAATAATCAAATTCAACTGTTCTACTTTTTATTCTTTTGTAATTCCGTCAGAGACCAAGTTTCACTTCCATATGACAAAATATTCTGTATTATGCTCTTATAAATTTTCATTTTATTTTCCTTTGTAATATTTTTGTTCCAAATTATTCCATGTAATGTCTTAGTTGCATTTTTGCCATTGCAATTTTAGTCTGTACATCTGTTTCACAGGTACCTAAACTTGTAATTATTGACCCAAGATATTTAAAAAATTCACATTTGTTTTATTTTCCCTGTTTCAAGTATGAGGTCATCCACATCCTTTCCCAAACACATATATTCTGTTTTCTGTAAATTTATAATCAGTCCCCATTTTTTATATTCTTCCATTAGTTTATTTATCATATATTTCATATCATCTTCATCCCCTGCAAAAATTATTTGATCATCTGCAAACAACAATGAATGCAGTACTCTTCCTCCTATAGGAATACCCATTTCAGAACATTTTTTATACCATAAGTTAAGAGCCTGGACTAAATAAATATTTAAAAGAATTGCTGACAAACTGCATCCCTGCTTAAGGCCTTTATTCACTGTGAATTCCTCTTAAATTATTCTGTATTTTTACTTAGCTAGAATTATATCCTAAGAATAAAATTTGACAGGAGTTTATGAAGGAATTTAAAAACACATGTTACATGTTGTGAAGTTTAGCCGGTACTTTTTTGTGTGCCGCCCGGGCCTTAAAGTGTCACGACCTATCAGGAGAGGTATTTTGAACTGTGAAACACACACATATACAATTTGACCACACAAAAACATGGAGGACCTCCTCCAAGACAACACAACATTCGCACACACATCCATACTAAACATAGCGAATGTTATAATTAGAGCAAAGCATCTTTTTATTATGAAGGTTGAAAATTGTTTGCATATATGAAAATGTATGGCATTAAAAAATTGATTAAATAAAAGCAATTCGTTAGGGCATTTCCTTCTTTTTTTTTGCATTTTCTTAACTTCTATAGGGATAGGTCATTTTTTGGCAATGTTTAGGTCATTTTGAGCATTTTTTACACTTTTCCGGAAGGCTGTGTAATTATTTGTATTTGATTTGAGATTTTTATTATAATTCAGTATTTTTCCTTGTCAATACAATTTCTTGGAATTAAGTAGATGTTTTACTGTATTACCCCTATTTTTCAAGGTATGTGCATAATGAACTTGCCCACTTCTACGTAGGAATTTTATTAGATTTCTTAGAGCTCATGCTAGCTTTTACCCCTATTTTGATTGTTAACTGCAATTTAAAATGGTTGTAAAAGTGCACTGTATAATTGAAATGAATTTTCTGCAATAAAAGGTACCCTAATTTGTATTTTTTAAATAATTTTATTTTAATATTTTGATGTTAAGTTAAATTTTATGTAATTTAGTAATACAAATGAGTACTTAATCTAATAAATAGTATTTTTATTGGTAATTCTTAACGTTTTATTAGTCTTTTTTTATTTTATTGGTCATTTTTTGTATTTTTTAGTTCATAAATGCATTTTTTATTTTGCATTTTTTATCAATTTATAGGTCATTACATGCCTTGCCCTAGTTATAATGATGATTATTATGGCCAGGTGTTGTTCAGAGACCGTTTGGGCCTTAAAGTTTCCTGACTTTGTCTTACAGGTGAGGAATAACTCCTAAAAAACTATCACCCAGGAAACTTGTACTGGAGCTACTCTTCCTAAGAGCGAAATGGTGAACTGTCTATGCATGTTGTATCTAATTTCCACATAAATACTTAAACATAGTGGTGATAATTACAGAGCTTCAAAATTATGATAAAATTAGACGAAAGCCTTTTCATCAGGTATATATGAGAACATGCATAAAATGTTCCTGGAAACATAACAACTTGGATAAAATGTTACAACCCTCGAGTTTAAGTTAATTAACCGTCGCTACAACGACATGTCTAAAATTTCATGCGCTAAAAAATAATTTATGTTTGAAATTTTATCTACTAACTGCAGACTGGGCGTTATGTAAGTATGGTTATAACTATCTAAACCAGAGCCGTCCAAACTACGGTCCGCGGGCCACATCCGGCCCGCCATGGCTTTTCGTATGGCCCGCGTAAGCATTGAAATGGACAAATTAATTTTATATTTTAAATTTATATTTTAAAATGTAACATCTAGTTTGGATATCCCTGTGTGAAATTCAGCTCTCAGGAATGTGGGGTTGAGGTGTCACCGCTTCTCTTGACAATGTAGTAGAGTTGATTCATCCCATATTTGTCGTTTTCTCCCCCACTCCAAACTTTGAACATTACTTATTTCGCTTGTTGTATTGTCAATCAAACAGTAGCCTGTGCACGGAATAGTTGTAAAAATAGTGTTAATTTAAATTGAGAAAATGCTTTTAAAAAACGCCAAATTGATTCCGAGTGTAGTAAGTTTAACGAATTCTGGACCAGCAAGTACTTTGTGAAGGAGCATGGAAACAAAATATTAGTGTTATTTGTAAAAATATTAGGTAAATATATTAAGTTTTGTACCTTCTTTTTACAATTTTAATTGCAGCATTGTATTATAAACGTTTTAACATTCTTCTGTATGTTCATGTAATAATAATAATAATAATCATAATAATAATAATAATAATAATAATAATAATAATAATAATAATAATAATAATAATAATAACAGCAACAATAATAGTAGTAGTAGCAATAAAATTAGCAGTAGCAAAAATAATAGTAACGATATTTAAGTTCCGGTCCGCGATCGATTGCACAATCGGTTATAGGCCCGGCCCATTAAAAAGTTTGGGCGGCCCTGATCTAAACGATACCGCCCTCCTGGCTCAGGTGGTAAAATGCCTGTTTCCTAACTAGCGGGGTTCTTCGATACCCGGCAGGGTTGAAAATGTCTTCTTCTTCTTCCTTTCCAAGGATTAGGTCAATGCAATCGGTTCCGGTCTCAAGTCCATCGTTTCCTTGGCCTTCCCAAAGATTTTTTCCATGCGGTTTGTAGGTGTTGATCGTTTTTGGGTAATGTAAGTTGTATCCATTGAATCTGTTTCGGTTTCGTATTCGCACTTGAGACTTCTGAGTAATATTTTTTCTTGCTTGGGTGGGTTACCAGCCCAACCGCAAAACCCCCAACCTAGAGGACCAGAGTTTAATTTCGGAATTGTCTTTTCTTTCTCCTAGACAGACTGCCTTACAAGGCTACAGAGCTCTGTCTGCCCCGAGCATCTGGTTTTATGGCGCCAAAAACTCGCAATTCACCCTCCATCTTCAGTAAAGCAGTCCTACCACGTGAAGGTAGATGGAAGGGTTTGGTAGAGAGAGGATTTTTTTTTTGCGCTGACTATTTGGAGCCTTTTGTAGAGTCTGAGAACTCACCCTCGGATCCGCCCCAGTCATTCTCTGCCCATTAGGGACCATGAAAATGTTAATTCTAAAATTAATTTAATTATAAAATTTACAATTTCGGAACCAGGAGGGATTATTTTATTCATTTATTTATTTACTTTACCTGATGGAGTTAAGACCTTAAGGTCTTCTCTTCAACTTCACCAGGGTTAAATTATACATATAATAACAATTTTGAATTATCTACATGTTGATTAATGATGCATAATATGTATAGGCTACACAATATAGAGTTGACAAGGGAAAGAAAGAAACATAGTAGTAGTAGTAGTAGTAGTAGTATCTTTTTTAAATTTTGAGAATTTTCCTCATCATTGAGGGTTTTCTCCAACCAATCTTAGTAATTAACATGAACTAAAAAAAATAAATAAATATAAATGACTACGGACTTACAGACTATCAGTTTGCAACAAATATTCATAATTTCCTCTTAATTAAAGTTCTCCATCGTTCTCTGTGTCTTCATCTGTTACACCAAATTTCCACATTGAATTTCGAATGTTGTTCTTCCAGATTGTTCTTGGTCTTCTTTTCTGTTCCTTCTTTCAATTTTCCATGCACAGACGGCCTTTGATATTCTTCCATCCTGCATTCTTCTTACGTGTCCATACTATTTTAGCCTTCTGTGTTCAATCTCATCCATTATATTTCTTTCTGCATTCATCCATTTTCTAATTTCTGTATTTCTAATTGTTTCCGGTCTAGATTTTCTGGCAGCTCTTCTCCAAAAATCCATTTCAACTGAAGTTTTTCTGTTGACATGTTGTTGTGTCATTGTCCAGACTTCAATAATAATAATAATAATAATAATAATAATAATAATAATAATAATAATAATAATAATCTTTAGGTTTTTAGCATTGTTGTTTTTTGTGACGACAGGGAGCTGGCCTGAGCATCAACCCCCAACCTGGACGACCAGGTGAGTGTTGGTCAAGGTTTTCTTACTCTAGCCTTTATCAGTGATATTCAGAACAGAATACATAAAGGTAGAGCAATAACAGCAATCATGAATGGAGTGTTATGGAACAGACATATGTCAAGAAAAAATAAGTTACAAATATATAATTCAATAGTGAGAAATACTGTCACATATGGAGCTGAAGTTTGGAAATTCAACAAAAACTTAGAACAAAAACTTACGTCGATGGCAATGGATTTCTTGAGGAAAGCAGCAAGATGTTCAAAATTTAAAAAAATAAGAAATACTGTCATACGAGAAAAAAATGAATATTAGGTATTCAATAGTAGATTATATAAGATATAAGCAATTAAATTGGTATGGGCACGTTGCTTCTATGGGCCTCAATTCAAATTCCCAACTCCGCCAAACTCGAACCCAGACCCTCTAGTCAAGAGGCAGTCATGCCATCTCCTGAATTAACACGCGGACAGAAATAAATATGCTCTTGTAATGCTAATGACACATTACGGCTTATTCCATTTCTGCACTAAAGAATGTGTAAACAATTCTGGGAATTCTTGAATGGGGAAAATGTCAACCCTATCCCCTACCATTAATTACGAGAGAATTTCAACACTGTTGCTAGGGTACCGACTAATGCACCTTAATAACAATAATCTCAACGGCACTTTACGTTTTGTTACTTGTACACAAAGCAAATTAATATTACCTCCATAATAAACAGATGACACTTAAGAAAACAAACCCAATGGTTCATAAACTATTGTTCGAATTAATGTTTCGAGCTGCAAACTATTTTTTCGGGATAAAACACACACGAAGGTGCGAGGTCGCACAGTGCACTATCCCAGCCCTCATGACATGATGTGAAGAAGTGATCATGCATGGAAGGACGTTATATATAGTGAAATTAACTGCTGCCTTGTCCTACCTCATGCTACATGCTTGAATTCTTGTAGTTTGTATATATTCATAAGTAGAGCAAGGCAATTAATGATTTTGCATCTTTTTCTTATGAAGGCTGAAACATTGCTTACATATATGAAAATGTACGACATTAAAAAACACATTAAATAAAAGCAATTCGTTAGGGCATTTTTTTGCATTTTCTTAACTTTTTTTAGGGATAGGTCATTTTTGGCAATTTTTAGGTCATTTTGAGCATTTTTTGCACTTTTCCGGAAGGATGTGACATTATTTGTATTTGATTTAAGATTTGTATTATAATTCAGTATTTTTCCTTGTCAATACAATTTCTTGGAATTAAGTAGTTGTTTTGCTAACTACTACCCCTATTTTTCAAGGTATGTGCATAATGAACTTGCCCACTTATAGGAATTTTATTCAATTTCTTAGAGCTTATGCTAGCTTCTACCCTTATTCTGATTGTTAACTGCAATTCAAAATTGCTGTAAAAGTGCACTGTGTAATTGAAATGGCTTTTCTGCAATAAAAGGTACTGTAACATGTATTTTAACTACTTCTCTTTTAATATTTTGATGTTAAGTTAAATTTTATGTAATTCATGAATCAAGTGAGTACTTAATCTAATGAATAGTATTTTTATTGGTAATTCATAACTTTTTATTCGTCATTTTTTTATTTTATTGGTCTTTTTTTTTGCATTTTTAGGTCATAAAGGCATTTTTTATTTTGCATTTTTTACCAATTTATAGGACATTAAATGCCTTGCCCTATTCATTAGTAATGCCACGAGTGATTTCCAATTTATCTACAGGATTTGGAAATCAAGAGTGGCATTTGTTAGGACTATTTAACGAATAAAATTAAGCTGCTGTTCACTCACAAATCTTTATTTAAATATCCATCCATGGTAATTCTGCCCGAAGGCAGGTCTTTCACTGCAATCGTAGAATTTTCATGCTATGCTTTGCAGCTTTACTAGGGAATTACAGGTGTGGTAGCTTTCCGTTGCTTTCCACGTGTTTAAATATAGTTATTTTAAAATATGTATATATTTAATGTAAATGGCAATGTTTGAAAACAAATACGAAACATTACGTTTCATTCGTTCATCACTGCAACCAGATCATATTTATTGCCAAATATAAGCGCAATATTGTAAGAATGGATCCTAGTGGAGAAAAAATGAAACACATCATTACAGGTTATTAATTTCTGATGTCCTATGATGTAAATGTGTTAATTATATTTTTCTGCAACGTTAATTCCTGGGAAATAATACGTTTAAGAAAGTGCAAACAGTAGTTCTTTTTTTTGTGGTATAACTAATTGCTACGAATGTTTTCCAATTATATGCTGCAAACAGAATCTGGTTACATTCGTGCAATACATATAGAATCTGGGTAGCCACGTGTCTCCTAGATTCCTTACATCTTAATATATAAACTGTTATATTCAACGTACTTCTTAGAGAGTCAGTCACTGCAAAATAATGGTCTGACCTATTCAGTATGTTGAAAAGGAGGAGCTTGATTTTAAAGAGATAAAATTAAATTGATGAAATCGAGGTAAAATACTACTGTCATTGGTTGTAAATCAAAATTCATTGAAATGTCATTGGTCATTGACTCCCATTTGGGGCATGAGTTAAATAGTCGTAAGTAATGCCACAAGTGATTTCCAATTTATCTAGAGAATTTGGAAATCAAGAGTGGCATTTGTTAGGACTATTTAACGAATAAAATTAAGCTGTTTACTCACAAATCATTATTTAAATGTAACTATTTTAAAATATTTATATATTTAATGTAAACGGCGATGTTTGAAAACAAATGAGAAACGATTGGTTGTTTCCTTTCCTTCCTTTGTTCATCACTGCAATCAGATCATAATATTATTTGTTGCCATAGGACCGCAATATTTTAAGAATGCACCCTAGTGGAGAAATTTATAACCAACGTTATAGGTATTAATTAATTTTATGTCCTATGATGTAAATATGTCAATTATATTTTTCTGCAACGTCATTTCCTGGAAAATAATTCGTTTAAAACAGTACAAATAGTGTTTTATTTTTTTTTGTGGTATAATCAATTGTTACAAATGTTTTTATATTATCTATCGCATGCGCTTTCTGCTGACATTCATGCACTATATATGCAATCTGGTAGCCGTATTTCTCGGGGGGTAAGTCACTGCAAAATAATGCTATGACCTATTCAGAATGTTAAAAAGGAGGTGCTTTCTTTATTATGATAAACTTCAGTTGGTAAATTTTAGGCGAAACACGACTGTGATTGGCTGTAAATAAAAAATCATTGAAATGTGATTGGTCATTGACTCCCATTTGGGGCATGAGTTAAATAGTCCATTTAAATACATCCTAGATTTAAAAAAAATGAACTGTGTAGTGGTTAAGGCACTGAGCTACAAGCCGGAGGGTCGAGGGTTCAAGTCCCGTTGGGGTCAGGATTTTTAAACTGACCCAAACCCTCTGGCGGCACTATGGCCCTGTGGTCGACTCAGCCTCTAACGGAAATGAGCACCATACGCTTGTTCTGGGGGTAAAGGCGGCCGTCACGCAGGGCTGACAACCAGGCTGACACAAAGTGTCGATTGTCTAGAAAAAGTGGGAGCCTTAACCTCCTACTACCCCAAGGGCCTCCGGGCCTATTGTGGGATCACTTTACTTTTAAAAGACCGCGATTCATCTATCGCTAAAGTGTGAGCTACCCTTTACTCATTAAATAACAAGTAATTAATAATAAAGATACGTCGTACGGATTGTGTCCTTCAGTTCTTGTTTCAAGGTCGTTGGTTGACAAAATCGATATTGGTGGATAATTAAAATGATAAAATGAAGATCAGTCCACACACAAACAATGAATATTTATTAACCACTACGAGTAGTATAGGGGATGTGATCTTAACATTAAAAATAATTTTAAAAATCCGATATAGTTCAGAAGTTGCCTATAATATTAATATTGATGAATCTCTCTTGACTATAAAAACGAAATTTGAATAGTCTGAATAATTTTACCATCATATTTGTAAATCTTATATATAAAAATTAATGTTTGTTTGTTTGTTTGTTTGTTTGTTCGTACTTTATGGGCGGCCATACCGTTGATCCGATTGTGATGGGGCTTTTTGCAAAATGTTCAGGCGATTCCCGGGATGAACATATGCTATAAGAGAGATGTGATACTCAACTCCTACACCCTTAAAAATCGCCCTTTGTAGTGGAAAACGTGAAAAAAGTAGCTTTTTGGACGCTTAAATGGCTTACGCTGCCTAAACCATAACAAATACACAAAATTAATGTACACAGAATTGAGTATCTCAAAAATCTCCACAAAAAAGTCCGCGATAGCATATGTTTATCTCTTACCGATAACTCACAATAACCATTTTTGTCTTTTATTGATCGCAAGGAGATCGAAACAAGTACGTAGATTCCTGTGCAAGCATAACAGCACATGGCGGGTATTCTTTTACGGATAACTCACAATAACGAATTTTGTCTTTCAGCTCATTTATGCCAAGGAGATAAGTAGTTTCCCGGGCAACGCCGAGTATCAGCACGGGGAATCTTAAAATAATTACGATATACATTTATAATTATTTTTAATTTTACTTATTCAACTAATCATAAGAAGTACATTAATTTTTGTCTTTCAGCACATTTATGCCAAGACGATCGGGATGAGTAGATTCCCGGACAACGGGTAAACGGGGTATCTAAAAATAATTACGATATACATTTTTCCCCTTTACTTATTTAACTAAATACAAAACACATTAATTTTCATATTTCGGCTCATTTATGTCAAGAAGATCGGGATAAGTAGATTCCCCGGCAACGCCGAGTAATCAGCACGGGTATCTAAAAATATAAATTTATAATTATTATTTTTCTCATTACCTATTCAACTAATCATAAAAGCACATTGATTTTCATTTATTTAGGCGTAGCAGCGCACGCCGGGTATTAGCTGGTGGTAAATAAAAATTAAAACACTTCCATAATTTTAATTTATATTTTATTGGATTTGAGTTATAGGTGCTTTAACATCTAAGGTTATTTGTCTCTAGTCCCAAGGATCATGGGTTCAAACTCACCCGGGGTCGATCGATTTTTAGAATGGGAAAATCCAAGGAACGAGGCCTCTGGGAGCGACTGAAAACCAGGGGTCGCGAGTCTCAAGATTTTCAGATTCGTAAAAGAATCTTATGCTTGAAAAAATAGGCCACTAAGAAAAATTTATGGACTTTGTACCATCCAAGTAATACTTTTCTTGCCGACTAAGTGCCTCTATTGAGGCGATATGCCAAACAAGTATCACTCTAACATCTATAGGGAAATAAGGAAATTTATATTTCCCGGTGGTATCATATGTATTTTACGTGTATTTATTTTCCATTTTCACCTGCCACATATAGACACGGGACAGACAAATTGCTCAGAGCTATTGAAAATTCGAAATATAGATATAGAAAATTCGAAAAGCCAAAGATACTGCAGCCTATTTCGCACGATGACTAGCTGATTTTTATTTTTTATTTGTAATCTATCAGAACCCACCTTCTCACGGTCCAAAGGACGCATTATTTTCTAACACAGCAAAAACAGATCCATCCTATATAGGAACATTAAAGGTAAAGTGATCCCACTCGAGGCCTCAGGAGGTCCTTGGGGCAGTAGGAGGTTAAGACTCGTACTTTTTCTGGAAAATCGGCACTTGATGTCAGCCGGATTGTCAACCCTGCTTGACGGCCGCCTTTACCCCCAGAACAAGCGTCTGGTACTCATATTATTTAGAGGCTGAGTCAATCCCAGGGACATAGTGCCGCCAGAAGTTTTTTGGCCAGTTTAAAAATCCTGACCCCCACCGGGACTCGAACCCTCGACCTTCTGGCATTTAGCGCAAAGCCTTAACCACTACGCTACGGCGTGCCTCATATAGTAACATTAATGTGTGAAAAAATGTGTTTGTTTTATCCAAGTGCAATATTAAAATCAGTTAATGTACGTTAAGATGTTTTTAAACATCTTAATGATGGACAAATTATATTTGAAAAGAAAAATATACGCCTAGACTGGGGTTTGAACCCAGGACCTTTGACTCTCTATGTCAATGCTCTTCCATCTGAGCTACCTAGGCCTTCAATCTAAACGCGTATTTTTCTCTTATACATAGTTAATTCCCTAACCCCAAATGCTATTAGCCATTGCTATGATTTTTGCAAATGGCGGCTTCTTTATTAAGAAGACTTTTTATTGGGAATTAACTATGTACAATATAAAAATAAGCGTTTAGATCGGAGGCCTAGGTAGCTCAGATGGAAGAGCATTGACATAGAGAGTCAAAGGTCCTGGGTTCAAACCCCAGTCTAGGCGTATATTTTTCTTTTCAAATATAATTTGTTAAGATGTTGCAGGCAATATAAATTCAATACGAATGAATTCTGGTCCTGAACTTTACCCGTCTGTCTTACAGTGCGTTCGCCTTAGGGCCAGAAGTTCGCGTAACAAATTCTGATCACGATAGATAAAATTCTTCTTCTAACTGAAAGAAATATAACTTTTAATTTTCTTTCGAAAGAAAGATAAGGTCCCGTGTCTATATGTGGCGCGCAAAAGTTGGATATTTAAAGCATAGGCCTACATATTTCTGGGTTGGCTCTGAGGCACATGTGGATGGATAGACATTCATGCTCCTCTTCTAGGTTCCAAGTTCGCATCTGAGTAACAGCATGCGAGATACGTGGTGGACAAATCGGAGTCCAATAAAGTACTTTCTCGATATTTCTCCTATTTTCCCCTCCAAAAACTTTCAATACTCCGCATCTCTATACTCTAATAATAATCATCATCATCACCCGGTATCATGGCAGCTGCCGCCGTCTTCCGGAAACCAAACGCCATCTCTCTCTGCCCATCCATTGATCTTCCTCCATTCCTCTGATATTCATAGCTGCTTGTACCCCTTCTATCCACGTTTTCTTCGGTCTTCCTCTATTCCTCCTTTCCATTTGGATCCATTCCATAACAATTTTTGGCAATCTTTGCTCTGGCATTCTTTTGACATGACCATACCACTGCTATCTTTTCTTTTCTATAATGTCTATGATGTCCGGCTCCTCTTGTACACCCATAATTTCCCTTATTTCTTTATTTCGTATTCTATCCATTCTAATAATTATTATTATTATTTATTTATTTATTCTGGCAGAATTAAGGCCAAAAGGTCTTCTCTTCCATTCAACCAGCACAAATTACAAGTACGTATTTGACAGTATACTAATTATAAAGAACTGAAAATATATTAAATGTTGTAATGGAAATCATGTACAAACAACATTTTATACGATAATAATAACAATAATAATACTAATGCTAATATTAAAGATGATTACAGCATAAATATGATAAATAATACAAGAAACACCAATTAATATAGGTCTATGTACCTTACACTGGGTAATGATGAAGTCGAGGTTAGAGTTGTGGCGGATATATTTGACCCCTAAATTAGTATGACGATCAATAAATATGATTGATCAACAAACAAAAGAATGAACTGAATATAGAATACAAAGTAAATTAAATAAATACCTTATTGGTGAAATTTCCCACAAGTAGCGGTGGGAAACCTTAATGCGAAGAGGCCATAAATATGTAGCCCCCAAATTAGACTGGAAATTCTTAAGCTGGGTCTAGTTTGAAACATCACGTCTGGAGAAAACTTCATATTCCAAAATGTACAGCCGCGGGAAGCCCAAACTGGTAAACACGCTCGCTAGCCGTGGGAAATAAAATTAAGATATAGGTGGGAGTTTAATAAAAGTATTTACGCCCCTAGGAGACATGTAATGTAAACTAGCCAATCAAAATCAGAGTTAGGATGTACAACCATATATGGAGATAAAGGGTCCGGACTTCGATACCAAACTCATGAGGAAAACCAATGACAATTTTACACTTAACAGTTTCGTGGTGAGAGAACACTCAATCGTTCGGCTAGAGAAGTTCTAAATTGTATTGTTTGAATAATATCTTGAAATAAAAATTACGTGACTTAGTAAAAAGAACCCCGATTAAAAATTCAGATAGCTCGAGTCCTCGTAAGTTTGAGATATCGAATGTCCGTAACAGAAAAATTGTATTCAGAAAGTGTAAAGTGCATTTAAGTTTGTCAAGGAAGAGAAATAAAATAAGTTAAATATGAACTATTGTCTGCTTTCCCACGCATCTCTCCTTCTGGTCCCTTTACAGATGGGAATCTTAGCGCTCATCCCTAATCAAACAGGAATCGACTGGCTACCGAGGTAGGGCAATCAACATCAATTAAAATAGTGAACTCAAGTGACTATTAACAGCCATTATAAATATACTGGATTATCAGAATATCTGACTATCATCTGATTGTCTGATTATCAACTGATTGTCTGATTATCATCTGATTGTATGATTATCATCTGATTGTCTGATTATCATCTGATTGTCTGATTATCATCTGATTGTCTGATTATCATCTGATTGTCTGATTATCATCTGATTGTCTGATTATCATCTGATTGTCTGATTATCATCTGATTGTCTGATTATCATCTGATTGTCTGATTATCATCTGATTGTCTGATTATCATCTGATTGATTATCATCTGATTGTCTGATTATCATCTGATTGTCTGATTATCATCTGATTGTCTGATTATCATCTGATTGATTATCTGATTATCATCTGATTGATTATCTGATTATCATCTGATTGATTATCTGATTGTCATCTGATTGATTATCTGATTGTCATCTGATTGATTATCTGATTATCATCTGATTGATTATCTGATTATCATCTGATTATCTGATTATCATCTGATTGATTATCTGATTATCATCTGATTATCTGATTATCATCTGATTGATTATCTGATTATCATCTGATTGATTATCTGATTATCATCTGATTGATTATCTGATTATCATCTGATTGATTATCTGATTATCATCTGATTGATTATCTGATTATCATCTGATTGATTATCTTATTATCATCTGATTGATTATCTGATTATCATCTGATTGTCTGATTATATGATTACCTGATAATCGTCTGAATATCGGATTATCTGATTTTTTGCCCGAGAGCAAATATTATAAATTTAGATTTCCTTTAAAAGATGCCTTGTTTATTTCGTTTCATCTACCCCGGTGATGGTGTGACAGGCCACGTCAACCCGATAGCCTTCGACACAGAACTTCAATATCAGGGGCATCGTCTAATCCTTCGATTTCGAATTTAGCTAGAAATGACACTTGTTCTAATTCTCTTACATAGCCTATTTGTTGCTATAATACTTATTCTCCCAGTTATGTTATGTGGATGCGAAACATGGACTCTTACTTTAAGCGAGAACAAAAGAGTATTTGAGAATAAAGTTCTCAGCAAAAATGTTTCATCAAAAAGAGACGAACAGACAGGAGAATAGAGAAGAATAGATAATAGAGAGCTACATGATCTTTATAAGATACCAGTTATAATAAGAACGATTAAGTCTCGTAAACTGCGATGGACAGGACATATGGCACGAATGGAGAATGAAAGGAGGACATGGAAGCTTCTTGTAGAAAACCAGAGGGAAAGCGCCCAGTTAGTAGACGAAAATTAGGTAGAAAAATAACATTAACTACCATTTGAGGGAAATTGATAATATAGGGGATGACAAAACATTAATTCAGGATAGGGATGTTTGGAGAGCCTAATTGTATTGTATTCATAACTTGTAATCGTTTATATATATATATATATATATATATTGTAATTTAGATTTAAGACTATTTTTTTTGTTTGTATTTTTTTAAACCTGGTTGAGTGGTAGACAAGGCCTTAAGGCCTTAACTCTGCCAGGTAAAATAAAGCTATTATTATTATTATTATTATTATTATTATTATTATTATTATTATTATTATTATGTTCGCTCGGCTATGAACCTCCGGGTTCTAAAGTGCTAGTGAATTAGTTACATATTTAGGCCTATGGCGAAATCTACAGGTTTAGCAGTTCAAATTCTAATATCTTCTTGTAAGCCCATGTTTTTCCTTAACAGAGATTTAGGCGCTCTCCCTCTACAGGGAAGAATTTGAACCATACTAATTTAGTTACACTTGTTTTCGTGTAGATGTCATTTGAGTGGTCCGTGGTCAGCGTTCCGCCTCATACTGACATCTAGGAAACCAATGTAGTACTAGGACGGGAAAATTCGGTAAATTTTGCTTAGATGCCTTTTTATTCAGGCTTAAGGATCTTTTACGAGCCTGAAAATCTTCAGACTCGGGACCCAGGGCTTAAAGTCTCTCCCGGAGGACTTGCTCCTTGGATTTTTTCATCCTAAAAAATCCATCGACCGGGTTTGAACCCGCGACCCTCGGAACCAGAGGCAAGGAGCATAACCACTAGTCCACCGCGGCCGATTCTAATATCTCAAAGCGGAAATATAGGCCTACATTACATATTAAACATTGTTTTTTTTTTCTGTGAGGTGAATCTGTGTTGAAGATATGTATGGTGTTTAGGTTCTATTATACAGGATATTTCAGAATAAGTTTTACAGCCTTCTAGGGGTTGCAGAGGGGACATTAGATAAAGTTTCGATAAGGAACCCATGTCCGGAAACGTACTATTTCAATGTAAAATAAGTTTGAAGATCGAAACACTGGGCTGATATCGGGTGCCTTGTGTTTCAGAATAAGTATTTACAGACTTTCAGGGGTTGTACTACGCCTGTCGAGTCGGAAGATCTTGCACGAATTCTAGCGGCAGCAGAAATTATTCTGCACACACCAAGTCTTGTGGGGCGTGTGTATGAAAACAAGCATAGCAGGTACACCTTGTGCAACGAAATGCAGGGTCGCTACATGGAACCACACTTATAAGACAACCCTTAGAAGTCTGTAACACTAATTCTGAAACACAGGACACACGATATTAGCCCATGTGGTTCCATCTTCAAATCTATCTTACATTGAAACAGTACATTCCCGGACATGTATTCCTCATCAAAACTTTATCTACTAAGGCCCCTATAAATCTGTAATATTTATTCTGAAACATCCTGTACAATCAATACTAGTAAAATTCATATCATATTCCGTTGAGGTGAAGTCATACGATGAAAGTTAAAAATTAAATTGTACCTGTTGGTAGGTGCCGTCGTCCTCAACTTTGTTAAAATATTGTATATAAAATTAACTGGAGCGCTTTCGGAAGTTATCTTCCATCTTCTGCAGGTTGAGTTTCTGCTATTTGTTGTTGTGTACGGTGATGTTTACTCCAACTGTTTGTAGCAGCAACTTCAGTTGGAGTAAACATCACCGTACACAACAACAACAAATAGCAGAAACTCAACCTGCAGAAGATGGAAGATAACTTCCGAAAGCGCTCCAGTATATTTTAACAAAGTTGAGGACGACGGCACCTACCAACAGGTACAATTTAATTTTTAACTTTCATCACACCCTGTATAATATTGTAGTGAAGTTAATAAATTATCATTATCTTAAAGTATAACCTGATAAATTTGCATTTTTACTGGCGCACTGCAATATTCATTTGTGTAAAGTCAGACACTACAGTTATCTTTAGCTGACGGCCTTTAACATTAGCGAGTTTATATTGAGTCAGCACGCAACCCGCAATGCTAGTTGCATGATAACAAGACCAAGTGATGTTCAACTTATTAAACTGTTGCTTGGCAACGCCCTAAACCAAGACTTTGATTGTCTTGTAATATCTTGTCTAGAATGTTTTGTTCAAAACTTTTATATTAATTATACTTAATTCATATTTGTCTTTAGACGCTTTAACATGTTACGTCATATATTTGATTGTATCCTGAATCTTTTAAGCTTACCTATAGCGTTTTACGAAAGTAGACCCAGGTCTACCTTAATCGTCTCGTGGAGGATCTACATTCCTTTGTTAAATTTTATTATTTTATACAGCCACCATGTCACATAATATGGAACCATCCCCGTCAGTATATTAAAACAGCATCTACATAATATAAAATAGGCCTATTTATTAGTTTTTCAAGATTTTTAATATTCAATAGCAGAAATGAAGAATTAATTCCTAGCTTGTAAAACTTTTAAATGGTAGTTTTTATAAATATCACAAATAAACCCTTCTTCGCACAAAGAATAAAAGAAACTGAACTTCAACAGCCCAAGTTGATGAGGGGAAGAAATTAAAATATGTTCTGTTCCAGGAAAGCACCAATTAAAGAAGATATTAACAGGGTCCACTCAAACCGAAGGATCCACAATACCCGAACTTCCTGTACAGTATATAAATTAGATTAATGGGAGGTTCTGTGTTGTATGATGTCAAGTAGGAAGTAATGGTCCGATCGTGTAACCAAATTGTGTTTGAGGGATAGGAGATGGAAGTGAGACGACAAATAGCTTAGTATAGACATGTAGAAGTACGAGTACTTCGAATGGCAAAATAAGATAATGCATTTTTTCTACGATCATGGGGATGGAAGTAGCATAATTCGCGGTATGAGGGAAAATTCGAAAAAAGTGGGATTCTTCAGAACTAGGTTAAAACTTGCCTGCCCACTTAAGTAGAGATTTGTGACACGTTTATAGAAAGTATTTCATCCTGTATTCGCAAAATATTGGGCATTGCTTTTTGCCCCGAAGCAGAAGTTAGCGATTATATATTTATTGAATAAATGGAAACAAAAACATTAAAATATTCCTATTGTCAATTTAGAACTAATGGGCATACGATTAAACGTTGTGCCAAAAATTTATTTTACAGTTTGGATTTCTTTTACTTGATTCTTTATTAATTTATCGCTGCCTGTCATGTGAGCAGAGAGCAGAAATTTTGAATCGCGCATTGACCAGAAATGCAGTGCCGATCCTTCCTATCCTGATACCAGGACCACCTGTCAAAAATGGTACAGAACATCTGAAACTAAGAGACAAATACCCAGATGAAAGGGAATTTAAAACCTGCTTCTTCGTGGGGAATCGAATGCGAACCGCCTGCGTGGAAGGTAGGGACTTGCTAATCACAAAACAGTGACGGATTGTAAACTCTAGACCGCATCCTCCCTTAAAGTAAGAGTCCATGTTTCGCATCCATATAACGTAACTGTGAGAATAACAGTTTTATATATTTTCAATTTGACGTTTTTTTAGAGGAGTTGAGACGACAAGACACCCTGTAATGTATAACTGCTTGCATTTGCAGAAATGAACCGACTGTTAGGTAGAATTATAATTCCATCCATCCATCGTAATTCTGTCCGAGGGCAAGTCTTTCGCTGCAATCATAGCATTTTCATGCTATGCTTTGCAGCTTTATTAGGGAATTGTAGGTGTGGTAGCTTCGCTTTGCTTTCTACATCGGTGAAGAATGAAGATGATAATGATAAGGATGATGATGATGGCCGGATAATTTTCGGGGACCGTTAGGCCCTAAGCTTCCTGACATGTCTTACAGGTGAGGAAAAATCCCGAAAAATCTCACCCAAGAGCCTGTCCCGACCGGGAATCGAACCCGGACCCGCTGCGTGACAAGGCAGCACGCTACCTCGAGACCACAGCGGTGGACATTAACATATAATTAACGATGTTATTTAAAGCTCAGTAATTAGAGTCTCAATTCAAATCTGGGCGTGGAAAGAACGACAAATTCTGCTCAAGCGCTTCGAGACTATGTGGATGTGAAAGCCCTACGGTATTGTAAAAGTAATGGGTAGCGGTAGCAATCCCTTCGGTTCTCCTGGGAGCCCTAGATGTGAGAACCTCGGGTTCCTCTTAAAGCCTTTACCCCGGTTGTAATTCTGATTCTGTGAATTTCGTAGGCTATATTTAACGAATCCTTCCGGGAAATTCTCTCTATCTGGGATGAAAAGAATATCCCTGAAAAAATTACTAGTTATAATAAAAGTTTGGGAGTTATTAATCAAGTTATGAAACTATCCCTTGTACAAAAAAACACCAGATTATGTTTATATAACACTTTGGCTAGACCAGTGTTGACCTATGGTAGTGAAGCATGGACACTAAAAAGACAACATGAAAGCATAATAACGGCTTGTGAAATGAGATTCATGTGCAGAACAGCGGGTTACACCAGATGGGATCGCAAAAGGAACACCGATATCTTAAAAGAATTGAAGACTACGCCAATTTTGGAATATATTAAACAGTACCAACTAAATTGGAAACACCATCTAGAAAGAATGAGTTCAAATCGGATCCCCAAAGCTGTTTATAATTATATATCAAGAGGACGAAGATCACTGGGCCGTCCTATGAAACGCTGGAGGTAAAATTTTCTATAGGATCGTAACAGGCCTTGGGCTAATACTTGTAAGGAAGAAGAAGAAGAAGATATTTATCGAATTTACGAAAAAAACAACAAAGACATTATAACCATGCTCGACAGCTCCAATTTTGTGAAGAGTGGAGATATGATTTTGTCGACGGTTGTCTATGGTTATGCTCCTTGCCTCTGATCCCGAGGGTCGCTGATTCAAACCCGGCTGGGGTCGATGGATTTTTCTTAGGATGGCACTTTCAGCCGTGGGTCCCAAGCCTGAAGATTTTTAGGCTCGTAAAAGATACTTACGCCTGGAAAAAGAGGCCTTCAAGCAAAATTTACAGACATCATCTTAGTAATACAACGTGTCCACAAATATAGTATCATACTTTAAACTACTACTACGTCGCTTTGGATAATCATATCTAAATGAATGGACGGATGTGCGGATGGGCGGATTTTAAAATGTTTAAATTACTAAAGGTCGTGGACGGTTGCTGTAGGACTTATTTCTTGTAGAACGTATGAGTGTGAGTGTATGTGAGAGTGTTTTGTTACATGTCCTTGCCTTATACGGGCACTCCAAATGCACGTTATTCATTATACCTTAGAGGGGTAGGTACCATTCGTTTGGGGTTCCTATGTTGGTAATACACTCATGTGCACGTTTGTGCGCCTTCCAGTTATTACTATTAATCGTATAATTATATTTGAAGCAGAATCTATCACTCCGACTCCTAGATTAATAAATTAATTAGGAATAAACTATCAGTTAATAACTATTTAATTTAACCCTTAAATTGGCAAAAGACAAATGTCTTGTGTCAGTTATTTGAATGTGGCGGACCGCACTGAAAACGGAATATTTTATAACTGTTATTATTAGGTATTTTGTGTAATTAGACACACATTTAAGTGGTTTCTTTTCATTAGTTTTCTTCCTATTTATTAAAAATATTAAATTAATTAAACCAACTGATGTATCCAAAAGGATACATTACGAATTTAAAGGTTAACAAGTACATGGTACCGCTTTTGTTAAGCGACAGGCTCTTGACGCGGCTACAAAAGAGTTAAAATTTAAGAAAACTTATTGTATTAGCGGATTACTGGACATTTCTCTGTGGACCAGTAATCCAAGATCTTAAACCGAGCTTCGCTGACAGGTCATT
Organism: Diploptera punctata; assembly: GCA_030220185.1. Classification (NCBI taxonomy): domain Eukaryota; kingdom Metazoa; phylum Arthropoda; class Insecta; order Blattodea; family Blaberidae; genus Diploptera; species Diploptera punctata. The sequence goes on from JASPKZ010009821.1 coordinate 427,981, forward strand.
AACAAAGCATGATTTATGGCTTGGGAACTACAGCGTCGAGTAAACAACCCATTATAACGAACTCGACAAACCGCGAGGACGCGAAGCCTAGCAAACAGGCGGGAAAAGGCCACTGACCCAAAGGAGTGTCCATACAGGGAACATGGTGGATCCTTATTCAATGGAAAGACGGCGATTCCTTCTTTGGTACTAAGGAATCGTTGTCAACCAATACAATACAGTGTTGTATCGCGACAAGGTAATGACCTCATGACGACACGATGACGGAGAGAGGGTAACGAAGTTTACCTTATACCCAACAATAATTATGTTAAGTTAGTTCTGCATTCTGAGTTCAGCGTTGTGGAGTTCGGCGTTTGGCGTCCTGAGTCCGGCGGAACTCACCGAGGCGGGAGTCGGGACAGTCTCACCGACATGGCCTTAAATTAACAAAATACAAACATAACTTCACTTATAATTTATTCATCCGTGATAGATCATTCGAGAATCCATCTGGATTCTAATTGCGTTACTGCGGTCAATACCTTGTCCGACATCAAACGTGTCAACAATCTTACATATGTATCCAGTGTCATTAAATTAATAAAGCCTAGTTATTAAAAATTCATCTCGCGTAGTCTTGCGCCGGCCAGCTCCTTGCTTATCCCTAGAGAAAGAACCTCAACTCTACCGACTTCCAACCTGAGCAACCTAAGGTCTCATGACATGGAGAAATCCTTTGAATACTCCTAGCGCCACTAAATCCCATCATTACCTCTTTACCTATAATGACACCCTCTTATATTTTAGTACTTAGAGTCTATTAATCCTTGCTACAGTATAGAGATTAATTTCACAAATTATTTTTTTTATTATTCCCTGCATCCGTTAAATGAAGTTCGTAATTTCAAAATAACCCAAAACATTTTTTTTTTGTGAGGTTATAGCAATGTTGTCGTTACTTATCGAATGTCCTAGTATTTTTATTTCAACATTTGTTGAATCTCTTTTGAAATAAGAGATATTTTAAACGTAAATAGCTGTATTATACGTATGGTAATTCGTGCAAAGAATATTTTAACTCTATTCCAGATAACATTACAGCTACTATATTTGCATAGAAACCAGTTACGTACTTACATATAGATGTCGCTATTGGACTAGGAGTATATGAGGGTATGGGTGGAATCTGCATAATGGAGGGTGCTGAGGCGAGATATGGGGTTAATCTGTCCTACAAGACGCGTCCTACTGTTCAATACAGAATTCCTTAGGGGTGAATACATTTCACCTCAATATATAGTATAACTTATTTGAAACTTTCAACTTCAGACGTTTCTATTATAAAACCTTGTAAATCCGTGCTTTTTATTATGCGGGATCTGTTACTACTATCATATCAAAGGTTTTATGTTATAACATAGGTGTAACTTAATATAGAACATAAAACTGATTCAATCATTTCGCAAAATTACATTTTAATTGGATGGCGTTATGCATCAACCGGTCATGCGTCATTATGTGAATTTCGAGAAAAATACGTTTAAAGCTTGAGTCAATCTTCACTATTTATTATAGCGTCAAACTAACAATGTTACAAGTTATTTTCACGTTTGACAGTTATGCATCAATATTGATAAGAGAGGGAACATTAGGCGCTTAACTGCATGATCCAAAATTTAGATTAGCGTTTATGAAGATCTGGTGTCATATCCGTTTATTGCAAAACACACAATCTCTGATAGGACTGGTGGCATTTACACATATTTTGCCTTAAAACTGTGAGTACACTTACTTAATGAGCCAGTGCAACAGATGCCATCAAATCTCACTTTTTAAAAAACGGCGTTTAGCCGGTTGATGCATAACATCGTTCAATTATCAAAAGACATTCATTATTACTCACTTTTTTATGTTACATTATAAATGTTAAACTCATAATAATAATAATAATAATAATAATAATAATAATAATAATAATAATAATAATAATAATAATAATTAAAATCGATGTTACAAAAATTTAATAAAATCATAGTAATAATGTTTTATTTAAGGATGCTCTTGAAAAACTCAGAATATTAGCGACGAAATTAAAATCTGAGTGTGATAAGGAAGACAAATTTTGCCCAGAGAACTCTTTATTTTTATGTGGCGTAAATCTACGATGCGGGACCCACGGCTTTAGTTCCATCCGAAGGAATACATACTCAGAATTTTTACGCCCTTACAAAATCCTTCGACTCTGGTCGGGTTTCAACCTGCGAATTTCGGAACGAAGTTGAGCGCATAACCATGGACACCGGAGGGACCGTGGATAATAATAATAATAATAATAATAATAATAATAATAATAATGTTATGGAAAAATTTCAAACGCCAAAATATGTTTTTGCACGATAGTGTATTCTGTCGTACTTACAACAATGGCGACCATTATCGAAAGTTTAACTTCCTACACTTCGGGGTTGCCAACCTAAATAATGATAGGCCCACTGTAATAAAATAACTATACTGCACATTACAAACCACGTATGGAAAGTAAAACCACTAACCTTTATGTATGCTACGTACAAAATATATACAAAAAATATCCAAAAGGTAGTGTTAATAAACACCATACGAAATAAATCACTGCGTTTTAAATGGACTGGCCTTTATTTGAAACAATATAAAACAATAAATACGTACTTGCCACGGCCCCCTGTAATTTCAACTAATAAACATTGGCAACACTGTTAACGTTAGTCAGTTGTTTATAATGAACGCAAATATTTCCAACAAAGATGTTATTATTTTACTATTATTTATTATTTTGAAAACACCATTGCGCAAAAAATAATGTACAGCGCACTTTTATGAAGTGTTTTACAGAAAGTCGGAAATTACGAAACCTTTTCCTCGCTTATGTAAAAACCGCTTCCCAACCTCGCATCGTTCTTCCTGATAATACTAAACGCATTGTTATGATCAGATTTACTTAATACAACAATATGATTTTGTTTCAGGAGAAGTGTAGTCTTGTGGTGCCCTGGATCATAGGATTCATCACATTCATGGCCCTTGAAGCGGTCGCCATGGTCTACTCCAACGTTCTAAGGGATCACGTCAACAGGGTAATTCATTTCTATTTCATACTCTAATTTCTTAACTATGACTTCTCCATTGCAGAGACTCTTGATTTCCCAACTCCTTTCAAAAAACGTTAAACTGAAAATATATAAAACTATTATTCTACCAGTTATATTATATGGGTGCGAAACATGGACACTTACTTTAAGGGAGGAAAGGAGATTACAGGTATTTGAGAATAAAGTATTTAGGAAACATTTTGGACCAAAGAGAGATGAACAGACAGGTGAATGGAGAAGACTACATAACAATGAACTACATGGTCTTTATAGGAAGCCAGATATAATAAGAACAGTTAAGTCTCGTAGACTGCGATGGGCAGGACATGTTGCACTTATGGGGAATGAAAGACTTGCATTGAAGCTTGTTGTAGGAAAGCCAGAGGGAAAACGCCCAGTTGGTAGACCAAGAATGAGGTGGGAGAATAACATTAACTATGATTTGAGGGAAGTAGATTATACAGGGAATGATTGGAAAAGATTAGCTCAGGATAGGGATGTATGGAGAGCTTATGTCCGCGCGGCCATGAACCTACGGGTTCGATAGTGCCAGTGAGTAAATAAGTATGACTTCTTGAAGACCAAACTAATACTAAATACACAGAATCGTAACTCAACTATATTTTTTCCCTCCATGTTATATATAAGCTCTAACAAAAAGATTTTAAAATATACATATATACATAGTGTTCTACACAAGAGCAGGTCTTTCACTACAAATTCGACATTCTCCATTATTTCCTTAATCCAGCCTTCCTTTTTGTATCCGCATACAAACCATTTGTTTTAATACGTCTATCATCTGATGTCTTTTTCTGTCTCTAACCTTATTTCCCTTGACCATTCCTTGTAAAGTCCAGCCGCTGATTCTCCGGCCCTGACGTTTAGGTTGTACAAGGAGTTATGGGAGAAACTCGGCCTCTAGTGCCAATAAGGAAATAGTTGAGTGGGAGTTGACTTCTGCCACAACAAATCACTGCTCTTGACGCCGCTAGGAAGGTTTGAAATTGCTGCGATGTTGAGTTGTATTTCTGCTAACCGAGTACATAAAGCAGCCCCTCCCACTGAATATCTATGTCGGCAAGTGTCGTGAAATCGTCAGGGCTGGAGACTGAGCGACTGGACTATTGGGCATCCGTCAGCAGGCACTTTCTTCTGAGTTCTAACATTTGACTTCCTTCGCCCACTCTGTCTAGCACATCTTTATTATTTATTTTGTCTGTCTATTTTATATGCTCCATCCTTCTCCATATTCATATCTCAAAACCGTCCAGTCGCTTTTCCTCATTTCGTCGTAATGTCCAAGTCTTCCTTCTTATCAATATTGTAATTTCAATAGCCGGCTTTAGCGAAAACCATTCACCGGAGACGATGAAGCTTACCCCGGGATCGATACCGATATATAGAATGTAAAGATGAGATGTAAAAGTAAAGAAAATCTAAATGTTCCAGTAAACGTAGATTCGGAAATGAACCAGTTCCTTCCTTCCTCACTGGTACTATCGAACCCGTAGGTTCATGGCCGCACGGACATAAGCTCTCCATACATCCCTATCCTAAGCTAATGCTTTCCAATCATTCCCTGTATAATCTACTTCCCTCAAATCATAGTTAATGTTGTTCTCCCACCTCATTCTTGGTCTACCAACTGGGCGTTTTCCTTCTGGCTTTCCTACAAGAAGTTTCCATGCACGTCTTTCATTCCCCATACGCGCAACTTGTCCTGCCCATCGCAGTCTACGAGACTTAACTGTTCTTATTATATCTGGCTTCCTATGAAGACCATGTAGTTCATTGTTATGTAGTCTTCTCCATTCACCTGTCTGTTCATCTCTCTTTGGTCCAAAAATTTTCCTAAGAACCTTATTCTCAAATACTCGTAATCTCCTTTCCTCCCTTAAAGTAAGAGTCCGTGTTTCGCACCCATATAATATAACTGGTAGAATAATAGTTTTATATATTTTCAGCTTAACGTTTTTTGAAAGGAGTTGGGACATCAAAAGTCTCTGCAATGCATAATAGCATGCATTTCCAGTATTGAGCCTATGTTTAATTTCTTTGTGCATCTCATTCCTATTTGTGATTATTGTTCCTAGGTATTTGAATTCAGCCAATTCCTCAAAATTTCCCTCATTTATCATTAGCTGTCCATTTCCATTATATAATGTATTTCTACGTGTGACCATATATTTAGTTTTACTGATATTTACGGAAATGAACCAGTTACGAGATATAATTTAATTTTGTTTGTTGGGGGGGGGGGTCAATGGATGCCAACTCCTAATTCCAACAAAATCAATAACGATTTGATTTAATTTCCCAACAACACAAGCAGACACATAAAAACCAGGAGTCGATCCCAAAACTAGAAGTTGAGATGCCAACCTTACTACCAAGCGCTTGTAAAGAGATACATCATAAACTGCCATTGGTTAATTTTTATTTTCCAGACCCATGTTTACAATGTTATATATAAACTAAATTCCACGGCGCAACAGGCCAGAAGATCATTGGCCTATTGCTTGCCTCATATTCACATATGTTAATCACAGAGGTAAAGGATCACACAGCCAGTGTAGGGGTGACATGTGGTCACCATGGCGAGTCCCCCGGCCGTTATAGTTGGTTTCTCATCCTGGAGCGACTACTTATTGTAGTAGCCCAAATTCCTCACAATGCTGGGTGGGCACCGGTCCAATACTCCCATACAAGCCGAAATTCCATGAGAAAATGTCTTCCTTCATGTGGAGTCGAACCAGCGCAAGTCCCGTAGCTCTGAGCCAAGGTATCTCGTCTTAACTACTCTGTTAAGGCGCAGGACATTTATATAGAATAGATTTATTTAGCCTGGTCATATATGGCATGAAAAGAAAAGTAAATGCATGAACCGAGATTTGAACCCAAGACCTCCAAATTGATACTTCATTGCGCTACCACTTACGCTATCCAGTCTCCTAGCACAAACATTTATCTTTCCTTTATTTATATATATATATATATATATATATATATATATATATATATACATATATAATCTCCTCTACTATTTAATTTTGTACAAGAGCATGCCATTAAATCTTTAGAGAATGAGGATGGCTTACAACTCAATGGTATTAATAAGCTGTTAGTTTATGCTGATGATGTAGTACTACTGGCCGATAGCGAGGAGATACTAAAGGCCAACACGCACACACTATTGAGTAACACTAAGAAATTAGGACTGGAAGTAAATATCAATAAAACTAAATATATGGTCACACATAGAAATCCATTAAATAATGGAAATGGACAGCTAATGACAAATGAAAATTTTGAGGAAGTGGCTGAGTTCAAATACCTAGGAACAATAATCACAAATAGGAATGAGATGCACAAAGAAATTAAACATAGGCTCAATTCTGGAAATACATGCTATTATGCATTGCAGAGACTCTTCATGTCCCAACTCCTTTCAAAAAACGTTAAACTGAAAATATATAAAACAATTATTCTACCAGTTATATTATATGGGTGCGAAACATGGACTCTTACTTTAAAGAGAGGAAAGGAGATTACAAGTATTTGAGAATAAAGTACTTAGGAAAATGTTTGGACCAAAGAGAGATGAACAGACAGGTGAATGGAGAAGACTCATTAACAATGAACTACATGGTCTTTACAGGAAGCCAGATATAATAAGAACAGTTAAGTCTCGTAGACTGAGAGGGCAGGGCATGTGGCACGAACGAGGAATGAAAGACGTGCATGGAAGGGTTCTTGTAGGAAAACCAGAGGGAAAACGCCCAGTTGGTAGACCAAGAATGAGGTGGGAGAATAACATTAACTATGATTTGAGGGAAGTAGATTATACAGGGAATGATTGGAAAGCATTAGCTAAGGATAGGGATGTATGGAGAGCTTATGTCCGTGCGGCCATGAACATACGGGTTCGATAGTGCCAGTGAGTAAGTAATATATATATATATATATATATATATATATTCTCAACCACCTCTAGTGGCTACTCTAACAAGTAAGCAAATTAAAGAGAATATATATACATCCATCCATCCATAGTAATTATGCCCGAAGGCAGGTCCTTCACTGCAATCATATTATTCTGATGCTATGCTTGCAGCTTTACTAGGGAATTGTAGGTGTGGTAGCTTCCCGTTGCTTTCCACACCGGTGAAGGGTGATGATGATGATAAGGATGATGGTGATGATGATGGCCATGTGATTTCGGGGACCGTTTGGGCCTTAAAGTATCCTGACATTTGTCTTACAGGTGAGTAAAAACCCCGATAAAAACCTCACCCCGAAAAACTGCCCCGACCGGGGATCGAACCCGGGCCCGCTGCGTGACAAGGCAGCACGCTACCTATATATATATATATATATATAGTGTTCTCGCGACATCTAGTAATAATGGAGAGTATAATACATATATAAGAAAAATAAGTGTTTGAATTGAATTCGCCTGGTAGTGTAATGGATATCACGCTGAGGTACAGACTCAGAGATCCGGGTTCGAATCCCGTCCAGGCATTTATTTTTCTTATCATACCATATATATATATATATATATATATATATATACACCTGTGTGTGTCCATGGCTGTGGTCTCGAGGTAGCGTGCTGCCTTGTCACGCAGCGGTCCCGGGTTCGATCCCCGGTCGGGGCAGTTTTTCTGGGTGAGGTTTTTATCGGGGTTTTTCCTCGCCTGTAAAACAAATGTCGAAAAAACTTTAAGGCCCGAACGGTCCCCGAAATCATATGGTCATCATTATCATCCTTATCATCATTATCATTCACCGGTGTGGAAAGCAACGGGAAGCTACCACACCTACAATTCCCTAGTAAAGCTGCAAATATAGCATGAAAATGCTATGATTGCAGTCAAGGACCTGCCTTCGGGCAGAATTACTATGGATATATATATATATATATATATATATATACACACATTAAATTTGATCTTGTATAAATGTATATATGTGCGTGGTAAGATGTGATTTTAATGTATCATACATTCTCAAAAGAAAGAGGTAAAATTGACATAGAAAAAAATAGATTTTCGCCCTAACGATGCACTGTAGATATGTTGTAAAGTCATGTGGAGCGAGAAAAGTGAAAACTCCGCAACGAAATATTATTCTGTCACAAAAGAAAAGGGAATAAGCTAGTAAAAGTTCCCCACAATTGTGATTTGTACACCTCAGGCACTTTATGATTTGCTTGGCAGAAAATTATTTTTAATGAGATGCTACATTTTCATGTTGTTACTTTTTTCCCCATAAAATTCAACTCAATGTATTGATTTAATCATACACCGATATAAAAACGTGAGATAATTTCTACCTCACAGATGAACATAGACATCAGTGGGCTTATAGTTCAAATAAAATGTAGGGCACGTTTTGAGGCAATACGAGCGCATACGAAAATAAATTCAGTCTTGAGATATAGAGAAGTTCTTTGTAAGGATACAGAATATGCACTAATTATATATATATATATATATATATATATATATATATATATATATATATATTCAATACTAATAAAATTCATTGTTAAAACTGTTGAGGTGGAGAGTCATAAAATAAAATAAGTTAAAATACCTTCTTAGGTAAAATCCGTCGTCCTCAACTTTTAAAATATGTGATCTTTATGCCTGTAGGCCTTTCAGGACATCCGCCCCATCTTCAGCAGTTCATTTTTCGCTACAGCATCCAGGTTGATGTTTGATGCTGCTGGTCTTAATGTGGCTTTGTCGTATATAACCACCGATGTGGTTTCGAGGTAGTGTACTGCCTTGTAACGCAGCGGGTCCGGGTTCGATCCCTGGTCGGGGCAGTTTTCCTGGGTGAGGTTTTTATCGGGGCTTTTCCTCACCTGTAAGACAAATGTCAGGAAAACTTTAAGGCCCAAACGGTCCCTGAAATCATATGGCCACCATAATCACCATCATCCTTATCATCATCATCATCCTTCACCGGTGTGGGAAGCTACCACATCTACAATTCTCTAGTAAATCTGCAAGCATAGCATGAAAATGCCATGAATGCAGTGAAGGACCTGCCTTCGGGCAGAATGACTATGTCCACCTCTGTGATCTCCAGGTAGCGTGCTGCCTTGTCAGGCAGCGGACCCGGGTTCGATCCCCGCTCGGGATAAGTTTCCTGGGTGAGGTTTTTTCGGGGTTTTTCCTCACCTGTAAGACAAATGTTAGGATACTTTAAGGCCCAAACGGTCCCCGTACATCATCTGGCCATCAATATCATATTTACCTCATTAGATTAAGTTTAGGTTTAAGGCCTCTCCTGACGCATCATTACCCATCGTCATCAAGTCATCACCCATCATATCATTGGGCAGTGTAACCCCGCCTTCCAGGCGCCCCAACCTCAGAAGTGGATTACAATACGTCAATGCCACGAGAGAACACCTGAAATGTCGAATGTCAAACAGCTGGCATTGAACAAAAAAAAAGTCTAGCGATAGCTAGGTTTTTAATATCCGAGATTTTATAAAACGTGCGCTGTATTTATTTTTTTGCGCGATTGTGTTTTCAAAAATAATAAATAATAGTAAAATAATAACAGCTTTGTTGGACATATTTGCGTTCGTTATAAACAAGTCCACCGTTGTGGTCTCAAGGTAGCGTGCAGCCTTGCCACGCAGCGGGCCCGGGTTCGATTCCTGGTCGGAACAAGCTCCTGGGTGAGGTTTTTTCGGGGTTTTTCCTCACCTGTTAAGGTACGTACACACTTGCGCGCGCGCACCACGATCCACTCATTGTCGGTTTTTTCCACGAACACTTTGATGGTTCGCAGTTTACATTTGGACGGGTACTTGAGAGGTTTGTTGTTTTCGGCGCGCACCTTATTATTTGAGTATGGAGTGGTCAGAGGGAAACATGTTAAAACTTATTGTACTTTTTTTAAAATTATTTTCCACTGAAAGTAATTAATATTATACATAATTACAAAGAAATAAACGTTATCTCAATCAAAACATAAATTTATTGTGTCGACGTTTCAATCTCCTTATGCGAGATCATTTTCAAGACATGTAAATTTATAAACAACCATGTCTTGAAAATGATCTCACATAAGGAGATTGAATCGTCGACACAATAAATTTATGTTTTGATTGGGATAACGTTTATTTATTTGTAATTATACTGTTAAAACTTATTGATATTTATAGAAACAAACAATTATTGTGGGATCCTCAACATAAGGATCATTTTAAAAAATCATTGAAAGGAGATGCCTGGAGGGAAATAGGAGATAAAATGGATATATCTCCGGATACATGCAGGAAGAAAATAATTACTTTACTTTCTTCCAACCGGCGAGAGAAAAGTAAAATATTGTTATATTGTTGACACATAACTTAGTATTGTTGGTTTAGCGCTACAATAAATAGTGAAGATCGTCAGGTCAGGTTGCACGTTGATGTCTATCGATATTTTTTATCTAAGGAATAATAAAAAAATGATTATTTCACAATATTGTTACAGCATGCCTGTTTTTTTTTCAATGTTATGTGTTTTTTTTTCGTGTGTGCTAAACACGTTAATTTCATAATGTTATATATGAAGTATCACAAAACAATAGAATATATAAACACATACCAGTAATAAGTGTATTGTGTAAGATGACCATACGTTCCGATTTTGGCGGGACAGTCCCGATTTTTAACAATTTGTTCCCCGTCCCGCGGCATTTAAAAAAAAAATCCCGATTTTTGGGAAAGAATGCACGACAAGCTACGGAACGGCGGGAGAACGGAAAGGGAATATTCGGTTTTTGGCGCCCATGTAGTTATTTTGCCAGGATATGAGTTTTATATTATTTTTGTTAATTTTATAATGTTAAACTTTAATAACAACAAATCATTGTTGACAACTGCTTATCAAAGTTTACATTGTTGATTCGACCACCATTGTTTGATAAATAAAGTGTGGACATAAAAAAATCGCAATTGTTAAGACTTTGAAAGTTATTTTAGGTGTGAAATATAATTTAACAAATTCTTGTGTAAAAATTCATGACCTTTTAAACAACGACAGCAATCTACTTAAAAAATTCACTCAAGTGAGAAATATGCCAAAGAATAAAATAATACTGGTACTATACATAATTTTGTAATATATTACATTTGTAAATTGTACTTATGTTGATATTAAAATTAATATATTATAATACTATTTTTGCGTTCTATAAAGATTTTTGTTGCTCCATAGTATATCTTTACATTTTATAATCTATAGACTCAAATACGACCAACATTTTTTTTTTTCCATATTTCATAATATTTTGGCGAAATGTTCATATTTTAGTAAAAATTTAATATTCCTTCATATTTTTCAATTTTTTAAAAATAAAATTTCAATAATTCGTTCAAATCATTTCTGAAGTGATTGTAGTTTTGAAATTACTTGACAATGTATTATGGTATACAGGTAAAAATTCCTCAGTATCCCATCCAGAACAAAATAAATAATTTTGATAAAATAAAATAATTGAATAAGGAGACATGGAATGACCAAGTGGCCTTTGTCTCTGCAAAATGTCTACTGAAGGTTTGTGGGTTTCCTATGGATCGCAGGAGGTTCGTTGAAATTAATAATTTCGACGATCATAACACGAATGGCGCGCGCGCCGCGCATGCTCCGCCCGTGTTCGTGGCGCGCATATGTGTACGTACCTTAAGACAAATGTCAGGAAGCTTAGGGTCCAACGGTCCCCGAAAATCATCCGGCCATCATTATCATCCTTATTATCATCATCATTCACCGGTGTGGAAAGCAACGGGAAGCATCACACCTATAATTCCTTAGTAAAGCTGCAAAGCATAGCATGAAAATGCCATGATTGCAGTGAAAGACCTGCCTTCGGGCAGAATTACTATGTATGGATGGATTATAAACAATTGACTAAAGTTAACAGTGTGGACAATGTTCATTAGTTGAAACTACAGGAGGCTGTGAGACCAATATTAGTGATAAAATGGTGGGAAGTACGTATTTATTATTTTATATTGTTTCAAATAAAGTTCAGTCATTAAAAATGCAGTGATTTGTTTCGTATAATGTATATTAACACTACCTTTTGGATATTTTTTGTATATACATTGTATGCAGTATACATAGAGGGTAGTGGTTTTACTTCCCGCACGTGGGTATAAATGTAATATTAGAGTATAGTTATTTAGGTTGGCAATCCCAAAATGTATGAAGTTGAACTTTCAATCATGGTCGACATTGCTGTAAGTACGACAAAGTGCACTATCGCGCAAAAATGTATATTAACACAACATTTTGGACATTTTTTGTATATACATTGTATGTAGTATAAATAGAGGGCAGTGGTTTTACTTCCCACACGCGTTCTGTAGTATGTAATATTACAGTATAGTTATTTTATTACAATATAGTTATTTAGGTTGGTAAACAATATAAGAGAGAAATGGTTTACACATGTGGAAAGAATGAATGTAACAAGATTACCAAGAGCAGCATTCAACTACAAGCCAAGAGGTTCAAGGAATGTAGGAAGGCCAGTGAAAAGATGGACAGAACACTGTGAGGCGGAACAGGCAATTTTTGCCCAGCCCGCGAAGTGAAGAAGAAAAACAAGAGGTTGGTAACCCCGAAATGTAGAAAGTTAAACTTTCAATCATGGTCACCATTGAAGAAGGACAAAACGCACTATCGCGCAAAAAAAGACGTTTTATAATTTAAATCAAAATAACGTGGTAAGTGAATTATGGGAGAAAATAGGGTACATATTATGTCCTTAACAATAAATAGAATAAGAAAGTTAACGTGCAATTATGAAATATGATGTTGAATTGACATGGAAATTGCAATTTGTGGAATATTCATTGAACTACGATTGAACGAAATTACATCATGCATTTATGGTCATAATAATTTATTCAAATCGCAGTAAATTATGTATTCAATATGCGTAACAATGCTCTTATTAGCTTTTTATAAACTGCTTTAACGTTAAATTTTAAATCTCTGTACACGAATAGACAATTGGTTTGTGGAATCGCATACATCCAATAGCTATTATTTATGTAATGACCTATTCACAGTCATTCCGTGCTTCATGTCCATTACTATATTATTTCTGTACACAATCCGTGTTGGAAATTGAAAAAGCAGTATATTTATATAGGCCTACAGTAAAAATAATAAAACCACGTAAAATGCACATTAATTGTAATTATTTTAAATGACTATTAAACTCGTGCCCCAAATAGCAGTCAATGACCATTCACGTTACAATTATTTTTGATTTACAACCAATCACAGTCGTGTTTCGCCTAGAATTTACCAACTAAAATTTATCATAAAAAAGAAAGCACCTCCTTTTTAACGTTCTGAATAGGTCATAGCATTATTTTGCAGTGACTGACTCACTAAGAAATACGGCTACCAGATTGTATATCCATTCATAGTAATTCTGCCCGAAGGCAGGTCCTTCACTGCAATCATAGCATTTTCATGCTATGCTTGCATCTCTACTAGGGAATTGTAGGTGTGGTAGCTTCCCGTTGCTTTCCACACCGGTGAATGGTGATGGTGATGACGATAATGATAAGGATGATGATGATGGTCATATGATTTCGGGGACCGTTTGGGCCTTAAAGTTTTCCTGACATTTGTCTTACAGGTGAGGAAAAACCCCGATAAAAACCTCACCCAGAAAAACTGCCCCGACCGGGAACCGAACCCGGGCCCGCTGCGTGACAAGGCAGCACGCTACCTCGAGACCACAGCGGTGGACAGATTGTATATATATAGTGCATGAATGTCGACACATACTGCATGCGGGAGTTTATATAAAAACATTTGTAACAATTGATTATAGGGTACCACCAAAAAAGAAACCACTGTTTGCACTTTCTTAAATTATTTTTTCTCAGAAAAATATAATTGTCATATTTACATCATAGGACATCAGAAATGAATTAATATACAGTTTGATGTGTTTCATTTTTTTCTCCACTAGAGAGCATTCTTACAATATTGCGTTCCTTTGGCAATAATATGATCTGGTTGCAGTGACAAACAAAGAAGCAAATGAAGCGTACCAATCGTTTCTCATTTGTTTTCAAACATCGCCGTTTACGTTGCATATATAAATATTTTAAAATAACTATATTTAAGTAATAATTTGTGAGTAAACAGCTTAATTGTATTCGTTAAATAGTCCTAACAAATGCCACTCTTGATTTCCAAATTCTCTAGATAAATTGGAAATCACTCGTGGCATTACTTATGATAAACAGACTGCGATATGATTCTTTTTAATTCACGTTTTGTACTTTCTTCAACATTTAACGTCACGTATTGTATATTTAATTTATTATCCATTCATGAACAGGTTCAAACGATAGTTCGACCAGTTACACTGAGCAACAAAAAAGATACTTTTTTTTTTGTCTCAGAAAGAAAAATATGTGATTCTGATAGTATTCTTTCTACTGAATTCAAATATGACATCAGATCTTCTCCATCACACAAGGTTTCCGAGAGACAGGCATTTACAATTTAAAACACTTTAATATTTTCTACATTCGTAACTACACAATATTCGAATATTCGGACTCGCATAGAAAGTAAGAAATGACGATGTTCTGCTATATTTCGCCTGTGGAGCATCCCTCTTGATGGTGCAACAATAATTGGTCAGCATATTAGGATTCCATTTGCCTTGATATCTCTTTTCCATAGCTGAAATCTCCTGAGTTGCCTCACTTGGTTTTATTTTACAATGGACAAATGAACGAAAAAACGTTTATTAAAAAATAATTATTTAAATCCATTAATAAAAATTTAAATAAAAAAACTGTGGGTGATGGAGAAATTCCGAATACATATTTGAAAACACAATAAAAAAACTGCATTAAGAACAACTATTGGTACTCATGAGACAAAAATCATGTTGACCAATGTTATCGTATGTGGGGCAGAAACTAGGGCTGATACAATGAAAATCTTAAGAACTATTCAGGGGAAAACATTATTTGATAAAATACACAACACAGAAATTAGAGACAAATGTCATATTCAAGATGTAACCAACTTTATTATCCATCGATAGTAATTCTGTCCGAAGGCAGGTCCTTCACTGCAATCATAGCATGATGATGATGATGATAATGATAAGGATGATGATGATAAAGATGATGGCCATATGATTTCAGGGACCGTTTGGGCCTTAAAGTTTTCCTGACATTTGTTTTACAGGTGACGAAAAACCCCGATAAAAACCTCGCCCAGAAAAACTGCCCCGACCGGGGATCGAACCCGGACCCGCTGCGTGACAAGACATGGACGGGAGAAGAACAAGAGGAAGACCAGCCAAGAGATGGACAGACAGTGAATGCATATTCAATACGTCTACCTCCGAGGAGTGATTTTGGAGATAAACAGGATGAAAATCCTACAAATTATGATTAAGAAGAAGGAGATGATGATGATGATGATGATGAAAGATGAAGAACAGGTTTAAATTTATTAACACTTTTTTTCATCAAATCTCTCTTTCATCCCATTCCCATACACAAACACACACACATATAAACATATATGTACACATTCATACAGTATATCTAATATATAAAAATCAATGTTTGTTTGTTGGTTTGTTTGTTTGTTCTTATTCTATGCGCTGCCATACCGTTGATCAGATTTTGATGAGTTTTTTTGCAAAATGTTCAGGAGATCCCTGGGATGACCATAGGCTATAAGAGAGTTCTGATATTCAACTCCTTCACCTCTAAAAATCACCCTTTGTAGGGAAAAACGTGAAATGAAGGCCCTATTTTGACGCATAAATGGATTACACCAAATTAATGTAAACAGAATTGAATATCTCACAAAACTCTACAAAAAAGTCCGCGACAGAATATGTTTATCTTTTACGGATAACTCACAATAACCATTTTTGTCTTTCATTGATGACAAAAGATCGGGTTAAGCAGATTCCCGGGCAAGTATAACAGCGCACAGCTGGTGGTAAAAACACATCAACATTTATTTAGGAATAGCAGCGCACGCCGGGTATTAGCTAGTCTAATATATAAAAATGAATGTTTATTTGTCAGGTTGTATTTTATGCGCTGCCATATCATTCACCCGATTATGATGGGACGTTTTACAAAATGTTCAGGAGATTCCCGGGATGTGGACCCAAATGTTGATCATTTTTTAATAAGTAACCAATGTCTGGAAATGATGCGTTTTCACACAATGACTAGTTAATATTATGTCTCAAGATCAGTGTTAGTTCGAAGGACTTGAAGACTCATTACTTGACAACACCTCACACGTACGGAACTCCTGATACGTGGCTTCGCAACGGAATGTGGCTGCAACATGACGGAACTCCAGCTAACTTAGATGTCAATGTGACGAGACATTTTGGATACCACGTATCCAGGTCGATGGATTGGCAGAGGGAGACCAGACCCATGGCCTCCGAGATCACCTGATCTTAACCCTCTCGACTACTTTTTATGGGGCGACATGAAACAGTCTCTTTATCAGACTCCAGTAGAGTCACGTATGGATCTTATAGCCCAAATCCACGCTTCTACAGAAATAATTCAAACGAGGCCAGGCGTATTTGAACGTGTGCGCCAATCACTACACCGCCGATGTACGCTCTGCAATGAGATGGGAGGTCGATATTTTGAAAACTTGATGTTACTCTGACAGCATTGATACTTGAAATCCAACTAACGGAATCTTGAGAAGTTAGCTACCCATAGTGTGAAAATGCATAATTTCAGGAAATAGGTATCTTATTGTTTTAATATTATTTCACACTGTGAAAATGCATAATTTCCGGACATAGATACCTTATTATTTTAATATTATTTAACACTGTGAAAATGCATAATTTCCGGACATAGGTACCACTGGGTAGCTATATATCCACCGCTGTGGTTTGGAGGTAGCGTGCTTCCTGGTCACGCAGCGGGCCCGGGTTCGATCCCGCTCGGGACAGTTTTTTCTAGGTGAGGTTTTTTTCCTCGCCTGTAAGACAAATGTCAGGAAAACTTTAACGCCCAAACGGTCCCCTTAATCATATAGCCATCATCATTATCATCATCATCCTTCACCGGTGTGGAAAGCAACGGGAAGCTACCACACCTACAATTCCCTAGTAAAGCTGCAAAGCATAGCATGAAAATGCTATTATTGCAGTGAAATACCTGCCGTCGGGCAGAATTACTATGGATGGATATATATATTCGGCCATCATCATCCTTCACCGGTGTGGAAAGCAACGGGAAGCTACCACACCTACAATTCCCTAGTAAAGCTGCAAAGCATAGCATGAAAATGCTATTATTGCAGTGAAAGACCTACCGCCGGGCAGAATTGCTATGGATGGATATATATATATATATATATATATATTCCTCAGGTTGTAATTTACGTACTGATTTTTTTTTTTCGAATTACTGTAATTGCTGTACTGTAGACTGTCTTATCCATTAAAAGGTAAAGTGATCCCACTACAGGCCTCAGGAGGCCCTTGGGGTAGTAGGAGGTTAAGGCTCCCACTTTTTCTTGACAATCGGCACTTGATGCCAGCCGGGTTGTCAGCCCTGCGTGACGGCCGCCTTTACCCCAGAACAAGCGTCTGGTACTCATTTCAGTTAGAGGCTGAGTCGACCCCAGGGCCATAGTGCCGCCAGAAGGTCTTGGTCGGTTTAAAAATCCTGACTCCACCGGGACTCGAACCCTCGACCTTCCGGCTTGTAGCGCAGTGCCTTAACCACTACGCTACGGCGTGCCCCCGTCTTATCCATTAGAATCTTCAAATATAAAATTAAATTTAGTCACATGCGGTTCAGTTCTGTTTATTTATGATTATATTATAATAAGCTCAATTTTCCTGATTTTATGCTTAAGTTCGGACAATTTTTCCTCTGTTACGAGCAGGCTATTATTGGCGGTTAAGATTGATGTATTGTTTTTTTCTCTTTAAAGAAGGGCACTGAGTATCTAGCAAGCACTGGTCATGGAGATAACACGTGGTTATGATGAAGTGTCTCGAATGATAAATGAACCTGTCCACATCATGTGTTTCACATCCCATGTTGAGATTTTGCCTGCTGCTTGGAGCTCCAGCATGCGTAAACATTACCATTTCCAGTCGCCATACCCTAGAGATAATAGTGTAGTCAGACATTACCCTAATGACAACTGCATAACATGCAGAATATTCAAACTCCGGCTGCTGTACAGTCAAAGTCAGAAACATACCCAGTATTACGAATCCATAGATTGTTTTACGTAGATATTTAATTATTTCATACTTACTTACTCACTGGCACTATCGAACCCGTATGTTCTTGGCCGCACGGACATAAGCTCTCCATACATCCCTATCCTGAGTTAATCCCCTCCAATCATTCCTTGTATAATCTACCTCCCTCAAATCATAGTTAATGTTATTCTCCCACCTCATTCTTGGTCTACCAACTGGGCGTTTTCCCTCTGGCTTTCCTACAAGAAGCTTAGCATGCAAGTCTTTCATTTCCCATACGTGCAACATGCCCTGCCCATCGCAGTCTACGAGACTTGACTGTTCTTATTATATCTGGCTTTCTATAAAACCATGTAGTTCATTGTTATGTAGTCTTCTCCATTCACCTCTCTGTTTATCTCTCTCTTTGGTCCAAAAATTTTCCTAAGTACTTTATTCTCAAATACCTGTAATCTCCTTTCCTCATAGATAATTTTAATTATTCCAAATAAAAACGGTTGTTGAAATAAAGCTTCTTCTTCTTCTTCACTTCACGGGCTAGGTAAATTGCCTGTTCCGCCTCACAGTTGTTCTGTCCATCTTTTCACTGGCCTTCCTACATTCCTTGAACCTCTTGGCTAGTAGTCGAATGCTGCTCTTGGTAATCTTAATACATACATTCTTTCCACATGTGTAAAACCATTTGTCTCTATATTCTCTGATTTTCTCATCCAATTGATATATATTTAACTCTATTCTTATATCTTCATTTCTTATCCGATCCAATCTTGTGCAGCCTTTTGTTCTTCTAAGGAAGTTCATTTCTGCGCTTTGTATTCTACTTTGCAATTTTTTTGGTCATTACCCAAGTTTCGCTGCCATAAAGTAATGCAGGAACTGCCAATTTTTTATAAAACTTAAATCTAGTATCTTTTCTTGTTTTATTCTTTAATGTTTTATGTATAGCCCCACATATCATTTGAAATGTCGACAGTTTCATATGTATGTCTCTTTCAGTTTTTGTGTTTATAATAAAATTACAACCCAAATAATTAAAATTTGTTATTTGTTCCAGAGGTTTAGTTGTCTATTACGTTTTTTGATCTTATATGATCGTTTCCCCAAAATGCCATTATTTTTGTTTTTTTTTCTTTTGATATTTTGAAATTATATTCTTGGCATAACTGATTTAATTGATGTAAAGAGTACTGCAAATTATTTTCATTTTCTTGAATAATAACCACATCGTCAGCATACATTAAAAGTTGAAATAAAGCACTTAGGCATATTATATTTCAGAACAGAATTTTGATTATGGCAGGACAAAGATTGCAAGGCTAACTGTAAAATCTCTGCATTTAGACTATCGGAATGTGTAGTACAGTTAGTTGTAGCTGTAGGTCAAGAAGCTTAGTATATAACCCTTGCAAATAGGGGACTGGTGTCTGTCTGTTGAAGAGTGTTTTGATGGGTAAGTCTGCATACCATTTTTTTAATAAATTTGCTAAGACAATTAGAAATGTAGTCAAGTAGTTTAAATAGTTTAGTGCTATATTTCTAAGATTGTATAGTTATTAGATAATTATTAAAATGTAAATTAGGGTATATAGATTTATAAACCCCCATATCCTTCTCTCGAATCGCCAAGAAAGTTAGAATGTAGGTTTTCTTAATATAAGCTTAGATTAGTTATTTAGGGTTAGAATACTTAGGGTTATTGTAATCATTATTCTCTAGAAATAAAATAATTAAAATTAAGAATCCATTTATTTATGTTCAAAAACACGTATGCCTTTATAACTAATACATCCGCATACTAACGCTGGGCCAGAACCTCATGCTACCAAAATTCCAAGTCCCCGAAGGTCCTTTAAGCCCTAAGAAAACCAACAGTTTGTAATGCCCAGTATACTAAATGTTGGAAATTAAAACACGGATGCCCAGTTTCAGGTTTTCCCACGCCATGTCACGAAACTTTAAGGCCAAAACGGTCCACGAACAACATTTGGTCATTATAACTATCATCATATTAATAGGTTTAAGAAAGGAAAATGTGCAATAACAACAAAAATAATGATAAACGATGTATTACCCGTTTAAGGAGTAAGCGCAGTTGTTGACGGAGGGCACTGCAGTCGTGTTTATGCAGGAATAGAACACGTGACACTGCTATCTATGAGTGCAGAGAAGAATGGGACGTAGGGCGCTGACAGTGAACACTGCTTTATATGACGTCACGTGTAGCAATAAACAGAGCTTCGTAATTCTTCCGCCTGAAGAGATATTTTGAATGACTAATAATTATAGACCCAGTTCAGAATTTTAATTATTTGGGATGTCATTTAGGCAATGACAGAAATTTAGATAAACACACTAAAATACAACGATTCAATTATCTATGTGGCACAATTAAACCAACTTTATTGAATAAGACTAGAAAAGAAACTATTTTGAAGTTTTACAAAGTATTGGCAGTTCCATCTGTTATCTATGGATGTGAAACCTGGATATTAACAAAGGCAGATAGTAAACAAATAGAGGCTGCTGAAATGAAGATGTTGAGAGCAATAGCAGGATACCAAAGGACCGATAAAAAGTAAAACTAAGATATAAGAACAGAACTTAATATAGTTAATCTCTGTGAAAGAATAAGATATCAAAGTGCTTATTTTGAGCACGTATTACGAATGAATGAACAGCGCATACCAAGAAGAATGTATAATTATAAACCAAAAGGGAAAAGAATGTTGGGAAGACCATTGAAGAGATGGAAGGACCAATTCGACCTATAATGAGATCGGAACAGGCCATTGGGCTTAATCCTTGTTATTGATGATGATGATGATGAAACATTTTGCATATGTGGAAATATACATAGAACAATAAAGAACAAAACAAAAAGAGACACTAGATTAAAGTTTTATAAAACACTGGTTAATATCCGGCGTGCGCTGCTACGTCTAAATAAATGAAAATTAATGTGATTTTATGTTTAGTTGAATAAGTAGAGGGAAAAATAATTATAAATTTATAATTTTTAGATACCCGATGCTGATTACCCGATGTTGCCCGGGAATCTATACTTATCTTGATCTTCTTGGCATAAATGAGCTAAAAGACAAAATTAGTTATTGTCAGTTATTCGTAAAAGAATACCCGCCATGTGCTGCTATGCTTGCATAAGAATCTACGTACTTGTCTCGATCTTCTTGGTATCAATAAAAGACAAAAATGGTCATTGTGAGTTATCATAAGTAATGCCACGAGTGATTTCCAAATTATCGATAAATTCACGACTCACGAAGTGAGGAGTGAATTTATCTAGAGAATTTGGAAATCAAGAGTGGCATTTGTTAGGACTATTTAACGAATAAAATTAAGCTGTTTACTCACAGATCATTATTTAACTGTAGTTATTTTAAAATATTTATATATCTAATGTAAACGGCGATGTTTGAAAACAAATGAGAAACGATAGGTACGCTTCATCTGCTTCTTTTGTTTATCACTGCAACTAGATCATACTATTTCAGAATATTAAAAAGGAGGAGCTTTCTTTAATATGGTAATTATAACACTGATAAATTTTTCGTGAAACACGACTCTGATTGGTTGTAAAACAGAAATCATTGAAACGTGATTGGTCATTGACTCCCATTTGGGGCATGAGTTAAATAGTCCGTAAAAGATAAACATATGCTGTCGCGGACTTTCTTGTAGAGCTTTTAGAGATATTCAATTCTGTGCATATTAATTCTGTGTATACGTCTACGTTATGGTTTAGGCAGTGTAAGTCATTTAAGCGTTCAAATAGCTACTTTTTTCACGTTTTCTACCACAAAGGGCAATTTTTAAGGGTCTCACAACTCTCTTATAGCCTATGTTCATCCCGGGAATCTCATGAACATTTTGCAAACAGCCCCATCACAATCAGATCAACGGTATGACCGCGCATAAAGTACGAAAAAACAAAGAAACAAACCAACATTAATTTTTATATATTATATTGGCAGTACCTGCATTACTTAATGGGAGTGAAACTTGGGTAATGACCAAAAATTACAAAGTAGAATACAAAGCGCAGAAATGAACTTCCTTAGAAGAACAAAAGACTGCACAAGAACGGATAGAATAAAGAATGAAGGTATAAGAACAGAGATAAATATATATCCCTTGAATGATAAAATCAAAGAATATAGAGAAAATGGTTTAGACCTGTAGAAAGAACTAATGTAACAAGATTACCAAAATCATCAACTTTTATACGATACATGATGTGTTCCGTTGAGGTATTATTCAAAATTAATATAAAATTATGGAATATTCACCTGAAAGGTCCGTCTCCTCAACTCAATCATTTAACTGTAGCGCTTTCGGGACAAGCGATGATGGGACAAGTCCCGAAAGCGCTACAGTTAAATGATTAATTAAGTTGAGGAGACGGACCTTTCAGGTGAATATTCCATAATTTAATATTAATTACCAAAAATCAGCATTTAACTACAAGCCAAGAGGTTCAAGGAATGTAGGAAGGCCAGTGAAAAGATGGACAGAGCAACTATGAGGCGGAACAGACAATTTGCCTAGCCCGTGAAGTGAAGAAGGAGAAACATTTTGCACAGTTGAGGTAATTGTTAAATATTTAAAACAATACAAATTGTACCTGTTATGGCAATCGTCCTCAACAAATTAGATTTGTATATAATATTCAGTTAAGCCTTTCAGAACCGGTTTTATTTTCAAAACTGTCCATTGGGTACTGACTGCATTTAACCTTCCGTCGGGCGCAACTGATCTGAGAGGCACAGGTTGTCAATTTTGTTCCATTCCACTGCTATCAGACGACGTTAACAACTGGGCATCCGAGTCAGCTGTAAACAACCCCCCCGAAGGAACCCCCCCCCCGTTTTAATACCATTCATAGTTTGTATTGAGACAATCAGAAATATGATTCGACTTGGAACCTTAGCAGTTCGACTGGCAGCTAATATAATTGCAGGGCATTTACTATTAACTATTTTAGGTAATACAGGTCCTTCTCTTACAGCCACCCCACTCAGTTTGCTCTCGACTGTTATCACGGTGGGTTGTAAATATTTTGTTCAAAGAAGCTCACTGCGCCCAAAGTCGTTTGTGTTTATTCAAGATGTGTATTTTGAAAATATTTGCAAAAAGAAAATTATTTATTTAACTTACTTAAACTAAATAATGTTATGTACTTGAATAATTTTGCTAAAACATAGGCTAAATGCTAATAATTTGAACTATTTTCATATACATATTTTATATAAATAATTTCACCAAATCATAAAAATGTAATTAAAATTGACTGTATAAACAATAAATTATAGAACGGATGAGTTTGTTTACACAGAGCGTTAGAGATTTGTACGCATTCGCTAAGTCCCGCGAGAGAAAAAATGACAAACAACGACAGCCTTCTGGATACATTTAAAATTCTACATGCGATATTTCTTTAGAAGTTGAATAATAATATACGAATTAAACAAAAATTAAAAAAGTTCTAGTATACTCTCCTAGCACGACGGAATTGTATTCTTTGTTCTCTGTCTACGACCCGTCCAGGATTCTAGGGAGATAAAAATAATACTATACGAAGGAGGATAAAATAATAATTAAGAAACACAACTGGTCAGGAATATTCTGTCCGTGATGCAACCTATATTTAGTAAGACTATTTAACTCATGTCGCAAATGGTAGTCAATGA
The DNA here is from genome assembly GCA_030220185.1 of Diploptera punctata. Classification (NCBI taxonomy): domain Eukaryota; kingdom Metazoa; phylum Arthropoda; class Insecta; order Blattodea; family Blaberidae; genus Diploptera; species Diploptera punctata. The sequence continues at coordinate 452,096 of JASPKZ010009821.1, forward strand.
CCAATCACGTTTCAATGAATTCTGTTTTACACCAATGACAGTCGTGTTTCACCTCGCTCTTTATCGATTTCTCTTTATCAGCTCCTGCTTTTGTGATAAAGAATGCTCCTCCTTTTTAATATTCTGAACAGGTTAGACCATTATTTTTCTCCAACAAATACATTGAATATAACAAATAATGAATAGATTCAGTGATTTTACTGAGTTGTTTATTCAAAATATAAATGATTGACCTATAATGTTGATTATAATAGTTTGATGTGTTTCATTATTTCTCCACTAGAGTGCATTCTTACAATATTACGATCCTATTTGGCAATATATAATATGATTGAGTTGCAGTGAACATACATAACCTCACATTTCTAATTTGTTTTCAAACATCGCCGTTTACATTAACTATATATATATTTTAAAACATCGGTAACTATATTCAAATAATGATTTGTAAGTAAACAGCTTAATTTTATTCGTTAAATAGTCCTAACAAATGCCACTCTTGATTTCCAAATTCTCTAGATAAATTCACTCCTCACTTCGTGAGTCGTGTTGGAAATCACTCGTGGCATTACTTATGAACATATTAAAATAAATAACTACGTTTTGCAACTATAACTATATAGGAATATGGATGGAATGCGAAATTCTGTTGAATAAAAATTTAGAGAAACCGTGCATAAATGGCAATGTACCTCTTGTATAATTCACAGTAATATAATGTACGGTTAAAAACTATAATATAGTTACCTTGTAGGTCCGTCTCCTCAACTTAAAAGGAACTTAAGTTGAGGAGACGGACCTACAAGGTAACTATATTATAGTTTTTAACCGTACATTATATTACTGTGAACTATAATATAGTTACCTTGTAGGTCCGTCTCCTCAACTTAAGTTCCTTTTAAGTTGAGGAGACGGAACTACAAGGTAACTATATTATAGTTTTTAACCGTACATTATATTACTGTGAACTATAATATAGTTACCTTGTAGGTCCGTGTCCTCAACTTAAGTTCCTTTTAAGTTGAGGAGACGGACCTACAAGGTAACTATATTGTAGTTTTTAGCCGTACATTATATTACTGTGAACTATAATATAATAATAATAATAATAATAATAATAATAATAATGATTTATTTTAGCTGGCAGAGTTAAGGCCATAAGGCCTTCTCTTCCACTCAACCAGCGAATAGTAAAATTATACAAAAATTACGTACATATTACAATTTTAAGATATTAAAATACAGACTAAACAAAATACAATGATGATGGATCTAATACTAGCTAATGCTAACAAAAACATAGAATATAATAAAATTGAAATGATATAAAATAAAGTAAGTAGCTTCCTACATGATTATTAATAGAATGCTCTATATAGTTGTTATGTAGTTAATGTTTTCATTGTGTCGAACTTAAGATATCAGTTAATTTGGATTTAAATAATGATAGCGATTGACAGTCCCTGACATGACTGGGAAGTGAGTTCCATGCTCTAGTCATAGATATTGTGTAAGATTCAGAGTACAGACAGGTCCTGTGTTGTGGTATCAAAAGTAAAGAAGAGTCTTGTGATCTTGTTCCTAAATTGTGATGAGCCGATAAATGTTGAAAACGTGTTGTTAAATAAGTTGGTAAATATGTGTGGAGAATTTGGAATAGCAAGGTATGTGAATGTAAAGTTCTTCTGTCATTTAGGCGTAGCCATGATAAGGCCTGAAATGAAGGAGACACGTGGTCATAACGACGGAGATTGTTACCTTGTAGGTCCGTCTCCTCAACTTAAGTTCCTTTTAAGTTGAGGAGACGGACCTACAAGGTAACTATATTATAGTTTTTAACCGTACAATATATTATAGTTTTTAACCGTACATTATATTACTGTGAACTAATACCTCAACGGAAAATCACCATGAATTTTACTAGTATCGATCTTGTATAATTGACTGATTCCCTTGTTATATCGGTAGTTTTATATCATTGAGAGACTTTATACAACGAAATTAAAGTTGCTTTGTTAAATTAGAAACAGGATATCCCATTTTAACATCTACAATTCAAATTAACTCCATAGGTTTCTGCTGCAGTAATGAATGAATTAATTCCCGGCAACTTGTCCCAATTGTCACCATTTTTAATTGGTAGATGGCTATGACGTAGTTAACTCATAACTGAACTTGAATATTCAATATCCTGTGAAACATGATTTTCCTTTTCTATTAAGTAATTATTTTTTATACAGTGCCATCAAGTTGTCATTTCGACATTCTGGTTTTCTCTCCTGACATGGCGTTACTGTAACCCACTTCTGAGGTTGGGGCGCTTGGAAGGCGGGGTTACGCTGCCCCGATGACATATATATGATGACGATGGCAATGATGCGCCAGGAGAGGCCTTAATCCTAAGCTTAACGAATATGTAAATGATGATAATGATGGCCAGATGATATTTGGGCTTTAAGTTTCCTGACATTTGTCTTACAGACGAGGAAAAACCCCGAAAAAAAACATCACCCAGGAAAATTCTCCCGACCGGGGATCGAACCCGGGCCCAAATAAAATGGTTCATTTCATACTCCCCATATACGTTAAGAAAATCAGGAAACTATACGGCCTACATTTTCGTCCCAAATAATATACATACACATATAGTGTTCTGTCCAAGAGCAGGTCTTTCACTGCAAACTCAACAATCTTCACTCTCTCCTTAACTCTGTCTTTCTTTTTGTCTCCGCATACAAACCATTTATTTTAATATTGTCTATCATCTGATATATTTTTCTGCCTCTAACTTTCTTTCCGTAGACCATTCCTTCTAGGGCATCCGTCAGCAGACAGTTTCTTCTTAGCCAGTGGCCAATCGATTTCCTTTCCTATACTTTATGAATTCCAGCAATGTTCTTCCTTTACCCACTCTGTCTAGCACAGTTTTATTTTTTATTTTGTCCGTCCAATTTATACGCTCCATCTTTCTCCATATCCACATCTCAAAATTTTCCAGTCGCTTTTCCTCATTCCGTCAAATGTCCCAAGTCTCTGCACCATACAATGCTACACTCCACACATAGCACTTCACTAGCCTCTTCCATAATCCAGAGTATACACAGTAATAATATTTTTTTTATATTCACTCGTCCATTGATGATGTATCGGGATAACGCCGTTGTCTCAAACGCAAAAGGGCATTGATTCGATCCAAGTTCGATACAAATTTCTTTGGCAAGTTTTTCTCCAGATTTTTTTCTCACCTATAAGACAAATGTCTGAAAACTTCAAGGTCCAAATAGACCCCGAACACCGTACCGTCACCATAATCACCCAATCATATTCGACTTGTTTTGTATGAATGTCTTAAATGTTCAAGTTGTCTCGGAGGTAGCGCTGGCAACAAGTTGATCTCTCATCCTGAAACCGCTACATGTTCTTGTTTGGTCGCAGAAATATGTATGCGATCCAGAATTAAAAATACTCTCCTGGCAGGACGTGTTTCCTGTAAGACTCGTTAGATGGCAGTACCTACATAGGGAGATGTTATACTAAAGGAAAGAGAAGCGAGGTATTTACCACAAAAATTCATACTGTAAATACGAAAAGTGTAGAAATAGATGCCGAAGTAGGCATATTAACAGAAAGATAGTTCCAATCATAGCATGTAGTCAGCATAATACTGAAGCTATAAACATAGTTTATCCATAAACTAACTCAATCACTAGCGCTATTGAACCCGTAGGTACACGGCCGCGCGGACATAAGCTCTCCATACATCCTTATCCTGAGCTAATGTTTTCCAATCATTCCCTGTATAATCCATTTTCCTCAAATCATAGTTAATGTTATTCTCCCACGTCATTCTTGGTCTACCAACTGGGCGATTTCCCTCTGGTTTCCCTACAAGAAGTGTCCATGCACGTCTTTCATTCCCCATTCGTGCCACATGTCCTGCCCATCGCAGTCTACGAGACTTAACTGTTCTTATTAATCTGGCTTCCTATAAAGATCATGTAGTTCACCGTTATGTGGTCTTCTGCTAAAAACAAAAACAATGGCATTTTGTGGAAACGAACATATAAGATCAAAAATCGTAATAGACAAGAAACCTCTGGAACAAGTAACAAATTTTAATTATTTGTGTTGCAATTTTACTATAAATACAAATACTGAAAGAGAGACATAAATATGAAATTATCGAAATTTCAACTGATATGCGGAACTATACATAAAACATTAAAGAATAAAACAAGAAGAGATACTAGATTGATGTTTTATAAAAAAAACTGGCAATTCCTGCATTACTTTATGAGAGCGAAACTTGGGTAAATGACCAAAAAAATTACAAAGTAAAATACAAAGCGCAGAAATGAACTTCCTTAGAAGATCAAAAGGCTGCACAAGAATGGGTCGGATAAAGAATGAAGATATAAGAACAGAGTTAAATATATATCCATTGAATGAGAAAATCAAAGAATGTAGAGAGAAATGGTATACACATGTAGAAAGAATGGATGTAACAAGATTACCATGGGCAGCATTCAACTACAAGCCAAGAGGTTCAAGGAATGTAGGAAGGCCAGTGAAAAGATGGACAGAACAACTGTGAGGCGAAACAGGCAATTTTTGCCTAACCCGTGAAGTGAAGAAGAAGAAGAAGTCTTCTCCATTCATCTGTCTGTTCATCTCTCTTTGGTCCAAAAATTTTTCCTAAGTACTTTATTCTCAAATACTCGTAATCTCCTTTCCCCCCTTAAAGTAAGAGTCCATGTTTCGCATCCATATAATATAACTGGTAGAATAATAGTTTTATATATTTTCAGTTTATCGTTTTTTGAAAGGAGTTGATCCATAAATTGAATCAGCAATTGTAAAGGGGGGGGGCTTCAAATTATTCAAATGCTTCTAGGGCTGTAGAATTATGCAAAAAATCAAAACTCAAACTATTCTGTTGTTCTTCTCATAACGTAAAATTGTATGCCTGAATTTTACTGTCATTTGCTTTCTTTTGTTTCAGCAATTCGACGCTCTCTGCAAAGCGGAAATGGCGTTTTTCATCACACGAGCAGTAATCAACGTACGTTTTTAAAAATATCTCTGTTTCATGATTAGGTATAGTAACATTTTCATATGCTTATTAGTCCTATAAAACCAAGATAAAAATGTATAATGTTATGGCGGTTCCCACAATATTGTATGGATGTGAAACTTGGGCTCCAGTGAAAAGACAGAAGGATAGAATACAGACGGCAGAGATGCGGTTCCTAAGACAAGTAAAAGGATGTACAAGACTTGATAGAATAAGAAATGAGGATATAAGAGAAGAATTGAAAGTACAGCCTTTATTGGATAAAGTCACGAATTACAGACAGAAATGGATTGATCACATGGATGGAATGAGCAAGGAGAGATATCCATTGTTAGCCAGAAATTATCAAGCAAGAGGAAGGCGTGATGTTGGAAGACCTAGAAGACGTTGGGCTGATGCAATATGAAGTCGGAACGGGCAATTGCCTAATCCTTGGAGTGATGATGATGATGATGATATTAGTCCTATAGCGTGTACACGTGTAAGTAGACCCTACCTACAAAGAGAATTTAAACTAAGGAAAGAGGAAGAGTTAGTTCCATAGTTTAATATAATTTGCACCAACAACTACAGTAAGTTTCACTCGACCTGCGGCCGATAGCGGTAAAAGTTACTGAAAGCATTGAGTCATCAACTTGCGCTGCCCACGCAGTGGCCGCAAGTCGAATGAACCTCACTGTATAACATAAGATCCCATATATACAGTGCGATCAGTATAGCACTGGACAGCAGACGCGGGGATTTCACTATACACTACTGACGCCCTCGTGACGGGGAACTGATAGCGAAGGATCGTGGTGATACAATCACACACATTTTCGTAACTATTTTACAAATTGTCGTACTTACCAACTTCATTGAAGTAGCAGATGCTGGAACTGTTTACTTTCTTTGTCCATACATTTTAGACACCTCTTTATAAAATTTGTTGTACAGATTATGGACTGTTGAACGTGACGGAATTGTTACACCCGGGAATCGTGTTTCAAAAAGTCTTCATACTTGGCTGGCAGACTGAGTTAACAAATATTGATCATAAATAAATACACGTTGTTCAGTAGAAAAAATATTAGCCATTATACAGTTTACACTTATGCACACGTAATTAAATTTACATTATACACACGCCATTCAGTTCACAAGGAAAAGCGACCGAGCACCTTATCTACTCGAGGTACACTATCTGACTGTGTCCGTGAATGAGTGGGATGTACTCGTAAACTGCTGAGTCAGCGCAGATTTCAAGTCGTACTGCTTAGTCAGTGCAAATTTCAAGTCCCGTGCTGCACGTGTAAGCCTTCGTCATCGCACAGCACAGCACAAACTGTCCAGTACTATACTGATCTCACTGTATATATATTATCCGTTAATAATTTGTATTGATTTTCTATTTAATGTTACGAGTAGATTTAGAGTTTGCTTTAAATTGTAATGTTCTAATATTCCTCCAAATATAGACTATATACAGGTTGAGTCAGGAGGAAAAGTACATGCTTTGTTGGTGAGAGTACTGGTGATTCTGAACAAAATACTTCTAAAATACATATGACCATTTCTTAACCATTTCAAGGCAATTTAATGAAAACAACGATGAACCGGAAAAGTGCAGATGGCATTAAATCAAGGTAATTGCATCTTAAGTTTTGTTTAATTGTGCAAGTTTCCTCACAAAAGTTGTTCAAACATTCCATCGCCAACTTCAACGCATTTTGCTGGTCTTGTAGACAGCTGTTGTGTTGCTGATCTGAGCTCCTTCCTACATTCCTTTACTTAAGCACAAGCATGAGAAGTTCCTGTCTTGTGGCCACTCTGTGCTTGTAGACTTGGCTGTTAAGCCAACCCCACAAACAGTAATATAATGTGGTAAGATCGGGTGACCTTGGTGGCAAAGCTATGATTCCATCGCGACCGATCCAACGCCCAGGATATGTTTTGTTGTGGTTTCACTGGCCGTACGGAATGTAAAGGAGCTCCGTCATGTTGAAAGTACATACGAGCTTGTGTTGCCAAAGTGATATGCTCCAAGTATTCTGGTAACACATTTTCAATTAAATTAAGATACCGTACTCCATTAAAATGGTTATGTAATACAACTGGACCGACGAGTTGATCATCAATAAGACCGCACAACAGGTTAACTGAGAAACGTCGTTGAAAATTCGTTTCCCCAGTAGCGTGCACATTTAGATGAGAGTTGCGCATGTTGTTGATTCCATTGCGGGTAAATCTTGGCTATCAGTCAACAGAATATGTGGAATTAATCGGTCTTTGGCAATGATCCATTGACAATTCTTTCCGTTTTGCATCATCTTCTTCATGCAGATGTATCACTCGTATTTGTGGAATACCAAGTTGAGCAGCAATTCTTCTAGAGCTAGTAGTTGGACTGCGTTCCATTATTTGAAGAATGTTCTCAACTTTATTCCGTTGTACGGGACGTTCAGATACAACATTTACACTGGAAAGTGAACCACGCTCATGCAATCTGTCAAACACTCTGCTATCTGGAACTCTGCGATTAGGAAATCGTTGTCGGTATTCTCGAAGAACGCTCTGGAATTTCCATTACAAAAACCGCCAACAAACATCATATCTGCATACTCTGCATGTGTGAAGACCCATGGCATTTTCACTACATTGAACTGTACTGCCTGTACACGTAACAACACTGTAGTACCGTACACTAAGACAAGCACTATTTGACTGAGACTTGAGGTAAACAACTGCACCATGCGCAAGTGAAAGCATATTGAAATGGTTTGTAAAGACGACGCTACTTAACCTAATGTCGCTTTGGTAGTATGTCATCTGTGTACAAGAACATCAAAGTGCATTGAAGTTGGTGGTGGAGTGTTTGAACACATTTTGTGAAGATACGTACACAATTAAACAGAACTTAAGATAACAGAGTCTTAATTTACTGTCATCTGCACTTTTCTGGTGACTCGTTATTTTCATTAAATTACTCTGAAACGGTTAAGAAAAGGTCATATGTGTATTAGAAGTTTTTTTGTTCAGAATCACCAGTATTATCACCCTTCAAAGCATCTACCTTTCCTCCTGACTTACCCTTTATATAAATATGAGAACATTAGAACATTACAATTTGAAGCAAACACTAAATCTGCCCGTGACATTAAAACAGAAAACCATTACAAATTATTAATGGATAATGATCAAGTTAGAGAATGATTGAAGGAATATCTTCAAGAATTATATTATTATGAAGAATACTTTAATGACAAAGAAATAATATAATAGCGTCACCTTCCTTCTAAAACCTCGCAAATCTAATTTAACGAAATTTTCAGAAAAGCATAAAAACATGTTTTAACATTTCTTATTATTTGTAGCTGTGTTTTTAATGAGTAACCCAAAATATGTGTTTGGTAAAAATATGTTCTTAAAAAATCCTCTCAGTACGGCCTGTCGTTCCTAAAAATTTATCGGCGAGCACATGTATGTATATAAAATATTTTTTTAATTTTTTTTACAGGTCGCTGCCATATACGGAGTCATGCATTTTTATAATCTGCTGAAAGCTGGAATATCGTGGAAAGCTCCAGAAGCGATTGAACTCTGATACCACGAAACAAGAAGAAGCGTTAGTCGATTATATGAATTCGACAGCAGTGGACATACATGGAAAGAAACAGATGTGTTTGAGCTCTGATGCTACATAGCGTCATGTTAATAAGGCATTATGACTTTGGTACCAAGATGCATTTGTACACTTTAGGCATAAAAAACATGGATAAGGACCGAAACTACAGAACTCAGATTGCATTATGCACCTCTTTGAACAAATGAATATAGTCTACATACTGGTAGAAACGTGAGTGCACAAATTGTTTATAGCTACCTAATACCCGGCGTGCGCTGCTACGCCTAAATAAATTAAATTATCAGGGTTAATTAATTATATGGTATACACTGCGACAAATCAAACATGGCGGTTGCTAGAGTAAATTTTTAATTTCAAATTTCAGCTAAACCCCCACTCCTAACGGTCGGATTTCGCTGATTTTTGGATAATAAGTACCTCGGTTTGTTTTAATAGCAAATTCCTAGTTTTGTTGTGAAACATCGAAAATTGCGATCGCTAGAGCGATTTTTAAATATTCGTTTCAGGTGAACTCCTACACCTAATGATTTTAGAGTATAATAGATAACAGCTAAACACTCGCCGCATCTAAAACCCTGTAGGCCTGTATACAAATTTTGATGAAGCTCGATTGAACGATTTAGAAGTCTATAAAGGACAGACATACATACATACGTTTATATACAGGATGTAACAGGACTTCACCGACAAAATGATAAGAGATGATAGACCATGCAGAGAGATCATTTTTTGTGAAGGAACATATAGTCGCAAACGTGCCGTTTATGAGTTAGGCGCATGTGTCAAGGTGTTCATCCGTAAGGGTCGGAATTGAATACAAACAATTTTACACGTATCATTTTATCGAAAAATGACATGTTTTTACAATAAGTGTTCCAAAAGTCGACCCTGTGCCTCACTGCATGTTTGATAACCTCGCAGCAACGATCGGCCAGCACGGCCGATCATGGCAGGATTCTTTTTGACGTCAAAACACTTATTGCTTTAACATTTATTTTAAAAACATGTCTTTTTCAATAAAATTATACGTGTGCAATTGTTTGCATCCAATTCCGACCATTACAGGCGAACACCTTCAATTCGCGTAACTCATAAACGACGTGTTTCCTACTATTTGTTCCTACAAAAAATGATCCTCTCTTCATGGCCTATCATCCCTATCATTTTGTCGGTGAGGTCCTGTTACACCCTGTATATATGTGTGTGATAGAATATAGAATAATTTTAAAAAATTCGGTATTAAACGATTAATGATTGAGTTATATTATAATAGAACGAAAAATTATCAAGTAGTTGTTTTTCTTGACTGCTATGGATAATAGCAGTTTTGTAAACATGCACAGGTAGTAGTACAGAGCAACTGATCCCGGTGAAGTTGTTTCTATGCTTGCTCGGGGTCGATTTTTATTTGAGGACGTAAAATTCGACTACTCTGGTAGGGAAGTAAAATTATGGGTCACGTGTCATAGATTTATGGCACGAAAAATAATCTCAGGCATGAAAGAAACCTCTGAGCAAAATTTGTAGAATATTTCACGCCAATTTTGAATTGCGAAACTAATGGCATTAAGGTTAAAAAAGACTCATCGGCTACACGTTACAACATGTGACATGACTTTTAAAATTACTTCATGAACTCCTGTCAAATTCTATTCTTCGGTTTTCATTTTTCAAATTATTTCCCACCATTTACAATGATTTTTACACGTTTTATAACGATTATTTGAATGTACTTTTACACTATAATGAAACTACATGAAGACATTGCAGTCATATTGATTTTAACGAATATTCTGTGTTCCAGTGCAGCCAACATAGAGTCTGTACTAATTAACTTACACTAAATAAAATCAGCGTTCATTCTTTCACAGCTTAGAATACTTATATTGCGTTAGGTTAGCTTTTAGGTTCGTTGGCAACGCCAGTTCAAATCTTGAAAGCTGCCATTTGTGATTTTTCCCATTTTTCATATTTAGAAAGTTCTTTAGACATTAATGTTGACATCCCGTGATTCCATAGTGTAAACCGCTTCGCGTCTGTTGGCGCATGCGCATGGTGTATGGTTGGAACTTAGAAAAAAAATCTTATCACATGTTGTAAGGTCAATTAAAATACCTATAAGTACACTGGATTATATCACTAACATAAGAAGCTATGCTTATGAATACCAATTTTAGCCAATGTCAACGGATGCTATATTGTAATTTTATTTTATTAAATAAATATGGATTTTCATCAAGTAAACGCTAAATCAATTGATTGTAACTTACTTAATTTTAAATGGCAAATTGTTGTTAGTTTCCTATTTTTAATTAGAAGAATACCTACCTCGAGCCTTTAGACAAATAGTAGACTATACATTATTTTAGAAAACATTTATCCTATCATTATATACGGGATGAATCATAAATATGGCTATACGTTTGATCGCGTTCTATGATAAAAATATTACCATTACAGGAAATATGAAATTGCCGTTGGAAAGGCAAATTACAACAATGGAATAAAACAAAACAGTGTAGAACTTATGTCATTAGTCAAAATTGTGTTGAATATGCAACAGCAAATTACAATTGCTGTATGGGCAATGACGTATGCTAATGATCGTGAGGCCGCAAGACGGGCAAGACGTGAGTTTAACGTAGCATTGCAGCCGTCGACTGTAGGGAAGTAAGGAAAACGACTGCTGGAAATGGGAAGGATGCAGAAAATCAAACCACCTGTAAGGCCTCGCATTAGCACGGATGCAGAAACAACGAAGAGAATTGTGAGGCGTTCGACGCTAGCCCACAAAAATCAACCCGCCAAGCTACACGTGAGCAGTGATTAGTTTTGTTTTGTTCTATTTTTGTAATTTGAAGGATTCGCTTTCCAATGATATCATATTTCCTTTAATAATATTATTTTCATCACAAAATGCGATCAAACATATAGCCATAATTCTGAATCACTCTGGGCACTGGATTATATTACTAACATAAGAAGCTAAGCTTATGAATACGAATTTTACCCTATGTCAACGGATGTTATATTGTAATTTTATTTTATTTAATTAATATGGATTTTCATTAAGTAAACACTAAATCAATTGATTATTGTAATTTTCTTAATTTTAAATGGCAAATTGTTGTTAGTTTCCTATTTTTAATAAAAATAATATCTACCTCGAGCCTTTAGGCAAATAGTAGACTATAAATTATTTTAGAAAACATTTAACATATCATTTTATACAATGAGGAAACTTCGCATTAAAAAAATGAAGATCAATGTTTGATTCAAATTAATTTAGAGAACTCGTGTTACAATTTATGCACTCAAACTCTATCACAATCTAGACACTCAGAAGTTTAGTTCAACAGAACACGCAATTCTGCATTACGTAACTTTGCCTGCAGCCTTGTGCAAAATTTTCGAATGAAATTGGAATTCTCGGAAGTGTAAAATCTGGAGCTCTTTTCATGGAAATAAACTATTTTTTTTAATCAACAAATGCATACAATTGAAGAACTGTTTATTTTCAGGAACAATTGTGCAAGTTTGGCATCAATGACTATGATAATATGTTGACTTTTTTATAATGATTATAAAGTGCTTCCTAAAGTGCCAAAAGGTTGGCACAGCTTTACTTTGAGTGCCGTATAGATGTTTCTTTAAGAGCGGCATTTGTTTTTATGCAATTGTAGTCTATATGAAGTTTATGGAATAATAAAATGTGTTATTTTGGTGTAACCACTACACTTCAAGAGGGTTAATTGTTTATTAATTAAATAAAAATAAAACGTAGTTTTATTTGATTTTCATATTTATTATATAATTCAGTGACAGCTGTTTCGGTACACTGTACCGTATTCAGAAATGTTAACAAATTATGAATTGTGTTCCAACTGATCTAAGTCAACAATACAACAAAAAGTTAAATTTATTTTTTTTTTTTTTTGTTTAAAATTGTTTAAATTTAACCAAATGGGATTAATTCAAATTTAAAAATTTAAATAAATATTGTCTGGATTGGTTGCTTAGATCAGTTGGAACACAATTCATAATTTAACATGTCTGAAGAAGGTACAGTGTACCGAAACAGCTGTCACTGAATTTTATAATAAATATGAAAATCAAATAAAACTACGTTTTATTTTTATTTAATTAATAAATATGGATTTTCATCAAGTAAACACCAACTCAATTGATTAGTTAATTGTTTAGTACAAATGTCCGATGCAGTTAGCTTCATTTTGGCTTCTCTACTCATAACAGTTTCGGGGCTGCGAAGAATTGTCCTACATACATAGCTGAATAATTGACCTCAAAACTTCCAGCCTGCCTGAGTTTTCGTTGGTGTTCACTCCCCTAGCTTTTGGAGAAACCGCTCCTCCACAAGTGGTTTCTCTCTAAATTAATCCCAAGAGAGAAATGTACCATACCGAAGGAAAGTTTCTCCGCCACATGTGCCATTGAACACTGCGTACACTGGCAAGGGGCCCTTATAAGGTACTACCAACAGAACCAATGTTTTATTGTTTATGATGTTATTCCTCTCTGGGAAGGACATTGACAGTGTTGCATTATATGAGTTCTTCTTCTTCTTGCAAGGATTAAATCTTGTTGCTTAGTTCCGGCTCCAAGTATTATAGCTGCTGTATCCATCATGAGGCGAGCTAGATCGCCATCGGGCGCCTCCCCAGGTGGTGAATGGGGAAAGCCCGTCAGATACGCCAGGTACCAGGAAAATCAAATACCTGGGACGCATTGAGAAACTCACTGGCAAGGGGCCCTTATAAGGTACTACCAGCAGAACCAATGTTTATTTTTTTACGGCGATGTTTTTCCTCCCATAGGAACGACGTTGATAGAGTTGCATTATATGAGTTATTCTTCTTCTTCTTCTTCTTCTTCTTCTTCTTCTTCTTCTTCTTCTTCTTCTTCTTGTAAGGATTAAACATTTTTGCTTAGTTCCGGCTCCAAGTATTATAGCTGCTGTATCCATCATGAGGCGAGCTGGATCCCCATCGGGCGCCTCCCCAGATGGTGAATGGGGAAAGCCCGTCAGATACGCCAGGTACCAGGAGAATCAAATACCTGGGACGCATTGAGAAACTCACTGGCAAGGGGCCCTTATAAGGTACTACCACCAGAACCAATGTTTATTTTTTTACTGCGATGTTTTTCCTCCAATGGGAACGACGTTGATAGAGTTGCATTATATGAGTTCTTCTTCTTCTTCTTCTTCTTCTTCTTGCAAGGATTAAACCCTTTTGCTTCGTTCCGGCTCCAAGTAATATAGCTACCGTGTCCATCATGAGGGGAGCTGGAACCCCATCGGGCGCCTCCCCAGATGGTGAATGGGGGAAGCCCGACAGATATGACAGGTACCAGGGAAATCAAATACCTGGGGCGAACCAACCAGCGAAGAGGAGTGGCTGACCAGATTGGATGGCTTTTCATGAGCAGACGTAGCTCAAGAGCCGTGGAGAAGGCAATACGTCTAGAGAAGATGATTCGAATCAACTCCCGCAGTCCTGGAAGCGGTAAGATAGCAGCCCTATCAGCAGGATAGTTCTGCGCTGCGCTCGTAAAGCAGTCAGGGCGAAATTCTAATTACTGGCAAGCACCAAATATTATAGAGAAGTTCGGGGAATGTGGACCCTTCTGTTTGAGTGGACCCTGTTAATATCTTCTTTAATTAGTGCTGTCCTCGAACAGAAAAATATTTTTAATTCTTCCCCTCATCGGGGCACGCCGTAGCGTAGTGGTTAAGGCACTGAGCTACAAACCGGAGGGTCGAGGGTTCAAGTCCCGTTGGGGTCAGGATTTTTAAACTGACCCAAACCCTCTGGCGGCACTATGGCCCTGGGGTCGACTCAGCCTCTAACTGAGCTTGTTCTGGGGGTAAAGGCGGCCGTCACGCAGGGCTGACAACCCGGCTGACATAAAGTGCCGATTGTCTAGAAAAAAGTGGGAGCCCTAACCTCCTACTACCCCAAGGGCCTCCGGGCCTGTTGTGGGATCACTTTACTTTACTTTTTACTTTACTTCATCAACTTTGACTGGTTCAAGGCCAGTTTATTTTATTCTTTGTGCGAAGAAGGGTTTATTTGTGATATTTATGAAAATGACCACTCCAAAAGTTTTTCAAGCTAAGAATCAATTCTTAATTTCTGTTATTGAATATTAAAAATGTTGAAAAAACCTCCTAAATATATTATATTATGTAGATACTGTTTTAATATACTGACAATTTGGTTTGATATTATGTGACATGGTGGCTGTATAACATAATTAAACATAACGAAGAAATTCGGTTAATGTGGACCCTCCACGAGGACCTGGATCCACTTTACACGATACGTATATTTTATCATTGAGGATGCTATCTGTAAAAACCATTCACTTAATTAATTGTATTTAGTATCTTTGTAATTTTACAAAACCCGAAGACCGTCGCTTTCTGCAGTTGAATGACGTGTGAATGTTATAATCAACAATAATTTTTCAAAACATTAAATAAATATCGACGTCTTTTAATCATGATCAGTCGTAAATATTTTCAGATTAATCTGTGCCTGTCTGCATAAATTAACAAAGTAAATAAACTTAAAAATAGACTAAAAGCTAAGGTGGACTCTGGGGTTCATTTTATCCGAATATGGAGGTTAAAGTGGACTTTTCTTGTAATGTAAAAAAGTTTATAAACTATGAAGATGTTTCCATATTTGAATAAAATAACAATGATATTTCATAGTTATAACACTAATGATAAATCACTGTAATTAAACAAAATTCAAAATCCCTTAATCAAAAGAAGAAAAACACATTAAAAACAGGGGTCCAAATTACCCGAAGATCCTCTATATGAGTTACTGTATTTATTAATTACACAAGTTCAATAAGATCATAAATTTGTGATTAATCTTATCTTATAAGAAGGGAACTGTCAACCATTGCATACCGAAACTTACCTTGAAATATCTCACAGAGAAGCGTTATGATGTACAAAAGCAGAGTCCAAAAAAATATTTACCGTTTTTAACTGCAAGGTACAAAAAACGAAGATTGAATCCAGCAATGGCATCCCACTGTACGAAACAGATGGACTCCTGCATGAGTAAGAGGGGAGTAGAGTAAGGCCGGGCGCGGTAGGTATTGAGAGTTATCTAATATACTAATTCACGATTTTATTACTTCCCAACAGTTTAAATGAGAGGCTTTGCGCCGCTGGATTTTAATGCCTTGCAGTTAAAAGCAGAAGATTTTTTAGGACACGGCCTTGGTACATCACAATGCTTCTGGAAGAAATTTCAAGGTAGTTTTTGACATGCAAAGGTTGACAATTCCCTTGTAAATATTTTTAAAATACATTCAAATAAAGAATTGAAATGTTTATTTTCAGACACCTCATTGCTTTAAACAAATGCAACCTCTCTAGCATTTATTTATAAAATGATAAAGACTCGTACATTAACAGAGCTGGACTCTGGAATTTCTAGCAAACTAATAACTGTATAGATTAGCATCATATCAGAAAAAAAAAACTATTTATATGCATGTGAAATGTACGTAGTTATCAATAAATAATATTTAGTGGCTAGTTTTTAATAATATAGTTCATTTGATAATATTCATTGTAAAGAATAATTTAGAATTTTATAAAAAATAAATGTGTATCTGGGTTTATTTTTACAACACACAATACAATTTGTAAAATTCGAAATTAGGAGCTAATAAAATGTTTAAATTATGTGAAATATAAATTGATTAGTCCAATTAAGCTTGCTATTCGTAGTATTATAATTAGGACTGAAAAAAAGTATTGGTTATAGGCTAGCCTGCATCGTACTTAGACCGCTAATGTTTACAAACTGCACGCTGACACGCGCTACTCGGGACAGACATAGTACAGTCCGCTTTGTGTAAGAATGGACTCAAATTTGCACAATTTTTGTTTTGGCCTTGAATCACACGTCACGTAAACAGGTATATTACTGAGGAAAGTCGAACATACACACTCTCGATAAAGACACGCATTTTGTAAACAATGTGTATAGAAATTAGTTACTATCCTGATACCGATACTTTTTTTCAGTCCTAATAATAATGATAGGTTGGAGTTTTTCAGGCTTCTAAGTCCATGGTCAAGAGGTTTGAAGTTCTCCGTCTTTTTATACGAGACTGCAAATTCAGAATCCCAGACGAAGTATCTGGAAAATGTAGGTAAACTTCAAGCGGAAAAACTGCACCTAAACTAGCGTGAAATATTTTCAAAAAAAACTGCACTTAAACTAGCGTGAAATATTTTCAAAAAACTGCACTTAAACTAGCGTGAAATATTTTCAAAAAAACTGCACTTAAACTAGCGTGAAATATTTTCAAAAAACTGCACTTAAACTAGCGTGAAATATTTTCAAAGTCCTATAGAACAACAGTGTGCATGTGCCAGAATTTATAGAGCCCAAATCTATGTTTAAAAATATATATTAATAATATTAAAATTTCCAAGCGTTTATTAAAAATGGGTGTACACTTACTTTCACTCCCTAACGCTGATCCAACCAGTGATAACCCAAAACAGCGATAGAAAAATCATAGACTAAGTAATATACTCTGTTTAGAAAATAATAGCATCACAATATTGTCGAACAGTGTCATAATATTGTGATTTGCATATTTAAATAAATACTTCAAAATTGTCTAATAATGTTATAAAAATTGTTTGAAAAAGTTTAAAATATTAAATAATGTTGGTAAATACAGAAGAAGAGCTATAGTTTACAACAATATAACTGAAAAATCAAGCGCTAGTAGAAGTGCAGTTGAGCCCTTCAAGCCTCTTTACCGAGAATGCTAAACCATTCTGGTGTACAGAAACTCTCCCATTTTATCACCTAGCTTGCCTACCAATGTAGGTGAACGCCTGGGATATAATACCCAAACCTTCTGGTGGCACCATGGCCCTGGGGTTGACTCAGCTCTAACGAAATTGAGTACCAGACACTTGTTCTGGGGTAAAGACGGCCGTACGCAGGGCTGATAACCCGGCTGACATCAAGTGCCGAATGTCTAGAAAAAGTGGGAGGCTTAATTTCCTACTACCCCAAAGGTCTCCTATGGATGACTTTACTATATTTTATATGTGAGTAAGTCCACCGCTGTGGTCTCGAGGTAGCGTGTTGTCTTGTCATACAGCGGGTCCGGGTTCGATTTCTGGTCAGGACAGGCTCCTGGGTGAGGTTTTTTTGGGGGGTTTTCCTCACCTGTAAGACAAATGTCAGGAAGCTTGGGACCCAACGGTCCCCCAAAATCATCCGGCCATCATCCTTATCATTATCACCATCCTTCACCGGAAAGCAACGGGAAGCTACCACACCTATAATTCCCTAGTAAAGCTGCAAGCATAGCATGAAAATGCTATGATTGCAGTGAAAGACCTGCCCTCGGGCAGAATTACTATGGATGGATATGTAAGTCCACCGCTATAGTCTCGAGGTAGCGTGCTGTCAGGTCACACAGCGGGCCCGGGTTCGATTCCCGGTCAGGACAGGCTCCTGGGTGAGTTTTCGTTTTTTGGTTTTTTTTTTTTCTCGCCTGTAAGACAAATGTCAGGAAACTTAGGGCCCAACGGTTCCCGAAAATCATCTGGCCATCATCATCATCCTTATTATCATCACCATCCTTCACCGGTGTGGAAAGCAACGGGAAGCTACAGCACCTATAATTCCCTAGTAAAGTTGCAAAACATAGCATGAAAATGCTATGATTGCAGTGAAAGGCCTGTCCTCGGGCAGAACACTATGGAATGGAATGGAATATGTGAGTAATAACTTTTATCTCTGATGTAGCAATAACCAAGTACGTGGTGAAGAACCACATCCTGCAAGAGGTGGTCCTGCTTTAACTGAGTACACTTTACCTCGAGTATGAGTATTGGTAAGGAGGTTGTAGAAGAAGGAAAACTCCGAAAATAAACCCGGGAAGAAGACACTCGTCAGCCGAGGAGAAGGCAACCTTCTAAGGGAAAGAGAAAATTTCTGGTCCTCCAGGTTGGGGTATTTGCGTCGGGCTGGAAACCCACCACGTAAAAAGATCTTTCTAAGCAATCTCACATGAAAACGCTGGACTGAACAGATGTGAGATCGGAATAGGCAAAGGCCTAATCCGTGATAATGACGATGATGTGCGAGTAATATTGTTGGCAACTGACTTTAGTGGGAACGTATGATATCACATTGGTTAACATGGCGCTAGCACTCACTTGTTCTCCGATCCAATATTCACAAAGTGGTATAGCGACATAAAATTGCCACTATTTTTTTCGCGCATCCTAATTTTAACTAAAATCGAACAACCTAATGAACAACTAACTACCCTAACTAACTCACTCACTGGCACTATCGAACCCATAGGTTCATGGCCGCGCGGACATAAGCTCTCCATATATCCCTATCCTGAGCTAATGTTTTCCAATCATTCCCTGTATAATCTACTTCCCTCAAATCATAGTTAATGTTATTCTCCCACCTCATTCTCGGGCTACCAGCTGGGCGTTTTCCCTCTGGTTTTCCTATAAGAAACACGTTTTTCATCTCCCATTCGTACCACATGTCCTGCCCATCGCAGTCTACGAGGCTTAACTGTTGTTATATCTGGCTTCCTATAAAGACCATGTAGTTCATTGTTATGTAGTCTTCTCTATTCGCCTGCTTGCTCATCTTTCTTTGGTTCACAAACCTTCCTAAGAACTTTATTCTCAAATACTCGTAATCTCCTTTCCTCCATTAAAGTAAGAGTCCGTGTTTCGCATCCATATAATATAACTGGTAGAATAACAGTTTATATATATTCAGTTTAACGTTCTTTGAAAGGAGTTGGGACATCAAAAGTCTCTGCAATACATAATAGCACACATTTCCAGAATTGAGCCTATATATAATTTATTCGTGCATCTCATTCCTATTTGTGACTATTGTTCCTAGGTATTTTAACTCAGCCTTCATTTGTCATTAGCTGTCCATTTCCATTATATATATAGCCTATATTTTTTTGCGGTCATATATTTAGTTTTATTGATATTTACTTTCAGTCCCAATTTCTTAGACTACTTAAGAGTGTGTACGTGTTGGCGTTTAGTATCTCCCTTAAACATAATATTCACCTTACCTCAGTAATCTGGAGGATAAATAGACGCTGCAGCTTCGAAAATTTCCAGTCGTGCAAACTTGTATTTGAAGATCGGGTAATTATCCGACGAAATCGTACTTTGCCACATTTCCCCGAACAATATTTTGCGTATGTATTTCAAATTTCGGATACGCGAACTTCAAACTACGATTCATTAATATATGTTCGTAATCAAAAATATCTAAATTATTATAAGTTGTAACCATTTCAACAGTCTGAATAAATTATACTCCATCGCTTTACTTAACACAATCTCTGACGTCAAAAACGTCACAGGAGTTTATCTAACAATGTCTCGAAAAATCCACTGTCCTCTGTCAATCGACCTTCACTAACTTACGATGTTACTATGCAAACTTCGCTTCACCCATCTCTACAAAATGTCCGTTACCATGAATGCAGTTCCTTCTCCGCACACGTGGTCTGTCAACACTTTACGCACAAACGAATACCAGTCTACTACAGTTTTACTACAAACTTTCACTTTTTCCTGAATTAAATATATTGACAAGGTGGTTTAATATATAAATTGTCAGAAAAACTAATTTCATTCGCTCAAGCATGTACACTTACGTAACCAACAGATGAACTCCTTTGCTCGAACATAGAGAATCGAAGTTTGCTCGAATAAACGATCACTCGATCCCATAATTCCACCGATATAAACAACTATCAACCAATCACAATAAAACTGACATTAAACGTCATATCATCACATACGTCATTATTTCATAACCAATCCAAGGATAATATCTAACTTCACCTATGGGCCAATCACTAACACTGTTCACGTATCCATAGAACAATTCACATGGTTTTTAATGAAGTTCCATAAAATGTCAAAAATAGAAAATACCGAAACCAATATCTCACGAAAGACGACCCATGCACAGAAATGACGGGAATTTTTCTATGTTAACATAGAGTAATATAAAATCGTCAGAATTTCAGAAATTCATTGCTTCGTTTTATAAATAATTTCTAAGATATATTAACCGCTCCTTAAATCTAGAAACCTCTACGAATATATTATAAACATTTAATTATTATCTGTTATGGTTTTTATGTCCACCGCTGTGGTCTCGAGGTAGCGTGCTTCCTTGTCACGCAGCGGGCCCGGTTCGATTCCCGCTCGGGACAGGCTCCTGGGTGAGTTTTTTCAGGGTTTTTTCTCACCTATAAGACAAATGTTAGGAAGCTCAGGGCCCAACGGTCCCCAAAAATCATCCGGCCAACGTCATCATCCTTATCATCACCATCTTTCACCGGTGTGGAAAGCAACGGAAAGCTACCACACCTATAATTCCCTAGTAAAGCTACAAAGCATAGCATGAAAATGCTATGATTGTAGTGAAAGACCTGCCTTCGGGTAGAATTACTATGAATGGATGGCTTTTATAATCCACTTATCCCATTTTTACGTTGGTTTATTGATAACTCACATAGTAAATAAGACTCTAGGAACAGTGGTGGGAAGCCAGATAATATTCATTGAAATCAAATTAATTCGCTGGCACTATCGAACCCGTAGGTTCATGGCCGAGCGGGAATAAATTTTCCATACATCCCTATCCTCACCTAATGCTTTCAAATCATCCCCTGTATAGTCTGCTTCCTTCAAAACCTGGTTACTGTTATTCTCCCATCTCATTCTTGGTATACCTACTGGGCGTTTTCCCTGATTTTCCTACAATAAGCTTCCATGCCCATCTTTCATTCCCCATTCGTGTCACATGTCCTGCCCATAGCAGTCTACAAGATTTAATGTTTCTTATTATATCTGGTTTCCTACAAAGATCATGTACCTTACTGTTATTTAGTTTTATCCATTTGGCTGTCTGTTTATTTCTCTTTGGTCCAAACATTTTCCTAAGAACTTTATTCTCAAATACTCAGTCTTTGAAATTAAACAAATTAAATAATTCAAAACTCACGATGACATTTTGAACACATAATTATATATTATTCCTTCACTGTATAGGCATTCAAAATACTATTTAACTTAATAATCAACATTTTAAATGGCTTCACAGCCCTTTTGAGTCTAGCCTTAGCCACTCCTTTGTTAGGAGTTTCTTGACCAAGCAAATTTTAGTTACCCTTATTTTCCTACCAACTCAATGAAACATCTAGTAGCCAACTAAGGCATTACTAGGATCTAGAAAGGTAAATAAATTTTGCTCAGATGCCTCTTTCTCAGGTTTGAGATTCTTTTATGAACCTGAAAATCTTCAGACTCAGGATCCACAGCTTAAAGTGTCTCCCGGAGGTCTTATCTGATTTTTTCATCCTAAAAAATGCATCGACCCCAGCTGGGACCCTAGGGACCAGAGGAACATAATCACTAGACTACCATGGCTGACAGATTTCTATCTTGCTTGGCTGAATAAACACCATCACTCCAGCATTTCTTAAGCCTTCCTTTCCCCAGGTGAGTACAATTCCATATCCTTCTTGGCCATTGATCTTCCTCTTGCAAGATGAAATAATTCTTTCTAGACGACCATATTGTGTAAATGATTGATCCTTCAAGGTGTTTGCTATGGTTTATACATATGTTGATGACAGTGGCAACCATTTTAATACAGTACATGGTACCACATGTTCTATTTTCTGCCTTGTTGTAAAATTGCGAAGTACTGAAATGAGACATCTATATTCTATAATGGTGTAGCCCAGTGTAGAGCCAGAGCCTCTCTTTTGTTAGGAGTTAATACACCACATTCATTTTGTTACCTCATTTGTCCATAGATGTCATGAGTGGTATGTGGTCAACATACAAACTCAACGAGACATCTAGCAGGCAACTAAGGTATTACTAGGATGTTTGAGATTGGTAAATTTTTCTTAGAGGCCTTTTATTAGGCTTAACAAACTTTTACACAACGTAGATATATACCCATCAATAGGAACCTCAAACTCGATGCTATTCTTTTTGCAGACGATTAGCTCTTCTGGCACTTTCCGAAAATGATTTGCAACAAATAATTTATAATTTACAAAAAACAGCTGCCAAATTTAACATGGGAATATCAATTAACAAAACTAAAATTATGGCATTTCTTGGGAAGGACCCCATACAAAGTAAAATCTGTGAAATGAGATTCATGCACTGAACAGCGGGTTACACCAGATGGGATCGGAAAAGGAACACCGATATCTTAAAAGAATTGAAGACTATACCAATTTTGGAATATATTAAACAGTACCAACTATATATGAGGTGGGAGAACAACATTAACTATGATTTGAGGGAAGTAGATTATACAGGGAATGATTGGAAAGCATTAGCTCAGGATAGGGATGTATGGAGAGCTTATGTCCGCGCGGCCATGAACCTACGGGTTCGATAGTGCCAGTGAGTAAGTAAATAAGTACCAACTATATTGGAAACACCATCTTGAAAGAATGAGTTCAAATCGGATCCCCAAAGCTGTTTATAATTATATACCAAGAAGACGAAGATCTGTGGGCTGCCCTATGAAACACTGGAGGGAAAATTTTCTATAGGATCATAACAGGCCTTGGCCTAATATTGGAAGGAAGAAGAAGAAGAACAACAACAAACTTTTACGAGTCTGAAAATCATCAGACTTGGGACCCTGGCTTAAAGTCCCTCCCAGAGGATTTGCTCCTTGGATTTTTCCATCCTAAAAAAATCCATCAACCGTGGGCAGGTTTGAATCCGCGACCCTTGGAACCGGAGGCAAGGAGTATAACCCCTAGTCCACTGCTGCCAACCTTATAGAATATAGTTTCTCCCAAACCAGTCTAAAAAGAAGATGAAATATAAGATGAGGTGTAATTTAATAATGATTAATTAATATGTTAAGTTTTATTTATTATTAACCTTTCTGCAGTTTAAAAATGAGACATAGTATAAAATAAGGGAATGTAGAGCATTTTAATTTTGTTGTGTTGTTTCTTGACTCACCTCATACTTCTTAACTCCCTCGCAGATCCAGATTTTGTCACTATATTTGTGACATTCTCAATGCTGTTCACATTCACAACGGTCTCCTCTCCTGCTGACTGACCTCTGCACAATCTGATGGCTGACCGATGAACTTCCAAATCAATCCCCTCTCCTTATCACCAGGTATTTCAAAATTCATAGTTATGATTTTATTCTTGCATATGTAATTTTTTTCCCAAATTGTGAGTTCCTTGGGTTTTTCCAATTGTTTAATTAATTTTGTTTTGGTTTCTATTCAATGTTTTTTCTGACCAGGCATGTGCAATTACACCATTATAGATTATAGATGTCTCCATTTTTAACATTTCTGAGGTGTCCTTTAATCTTGTATTTAGATTACTTTTTTGTTTTTCCTATGTATATCCTTTCACAATCTTGTATATTGTATCAGGCCATCTTGTATTTAATATCCATCATAAGCACCTTGTACCCCTCAGGAGGTCATCATCTAGGGGATATGTGAATGGTGACCACAAGGTGCCCAAGCTGAGCAAAACATTTCTTCCACTTACTTGTGTTTTGCACTCTTTTAACTTTACTATCTAACCTCTCTTGGTTAACTTTTGTTTTTTCGACCCCGATGCTATTAGGACATCCAAGGGCTAGAGAGTCTTCCTTTCTTCCATTTCTTGTTTCCTTTATTTTCTTTTCTTCTCCAGAAAAGCCTGACTAGAGGCTATAAGATGGCAGCCCCATCACTGGTCTTGCCTTCCTTTGGCCAGCAACGAATCGAAGGGACTATTATTATGCTTTCAAGTCTTATATGATCTCTGGGCACTCCTATGAAACATTGGAGGAAAATTTTCTATAGGATCGTAACAGGAAGGAAGAAGAAGAAGCACCTTGTAACAAATACTTGAAGTAGATTACTTATTTGTGTTGCCAACTTTCCATTTTTCACAGCCATATTAATAATATTGATTTCACATTTGAATTAAATAATCAGATCTTTTATGAATTGAGACTGTTTATTTTTCCAAACTGTATACAGCTGTATGTATGTTCCCTTTACTTTTTAATATGTTCCCAGATATCCTCTGCACCATCATCTTTTGTAATTACACTTCCAAGATATGTAAATGACTGGACATCACTATTTCCTGTCCGTCTATACTTTCTTCTTCATCTGTATATGCCTTAGGCCTATTATGATCTCACTGACAAATTTTGTATTCAGCGCTTCCTTGGATGGCCCAGAGATCTCTTTCTGGGGACAATAACAAAGCATGGCTTTGGGAACTCTATGTGAACTCATTTGTTGCAAATGATTCATCCACTTGTTCTGGTTTTCTTGTATGTACTTAATGACTGGTTATACTCATAATTCCTTCAAGACATCATCATTGCGTTTGTAATCCCACTTGGTGTACCCTACTGTATATCTTGTGAATCTCATTTCACAAGAAGTTATCCTGCTATCCTCTCCTTTCCTCAAAATCCATGTCTCCCTGCTGTATCAAATTGCAGATCTTGCTAAGATTTTGCATATCTGTACTCTACATTAAAAGATGAATTTGTGATAGTATTTACACTCATTTCTTTCGTCTTAGTTATATTTTACGGGCCACATGCAAATACATTAGTCTCTGGTGAGTTGAGTTTTCCGTGAGCACGTGCAAAGTTCAAATTAGTGAGTCACTGACTGGTCACGCATGAAAGTAGTTTTTTTCATAATACTGGCAAGAAATTGCCCAGAATTCTCAGCGATAAAACCACTTCTGTTATTTTCGTCTGCTAGAGGAACGCATTTACGCTTGTGTCCTGCAAATAAAACCGTATATGATGACGTCTGCATCACGCGATATTACGCCGATTCTTCTGTTCTTTCAGTTGAATTCTTTGGTAGACTCTATCAAATTCCTCTTCTCCGCGTATACCGAAAACATGATCGAAGTTTTCAAGGTCCAACATCTTGGATAAAGCAGCAAGGTACGCGGCAAGGTTTCAAACTACATCAGTTCCCATCAGGTTGCTCACGATTCGTTCTCTGCAAAGTCACCTCACCAGGTAGCTTAGGAATTTTGATAATTA
Source organism: Diploptera punctata (assembly GCA_030220185.1). Lineage (NCBI taxonomy): Eukaryota > Metazoa > Arthropoda > Insecta > Blattodea > Blaberidae > Diploptera > Diploptera punctata. The sequence goes on from JASPKZ010009821.1 coordinate 477,974, forward strand.
TTATCGCATGAACAGATTTCTGAGTATGCAAAAACGTCTTTGGATGCAACTTTCTTAGCAGAGAACGACTTTTACGGTCTAATGCATTCATAGATACGACCCTAAAAGATGAATTTGTGATAGCATTTACTCTCATTTCTTTTGTCTTAGTTATATTTTAAGTCCTCTGAATATATCCGATCCTTCCAGGTTATAGCTTATTGTCTTAACCGACTGCATGCTTTGGCATGTCCCTTTGAGATGAAGTGCTGAAAAGAAATGTTGTCACAATAAAAATCAGCATTAAGAAAAAAATCATATTGTATTTTCACAAAATAATCATATACATGCCATTATAAATTGATGATATAGTCATGTTAAAATTGTATAAAACTAAATTTTCATTACTGTACAATTTCAACCACTAAACACATACACAATTATATGGAATGATTATTGTCTCTTTAAGTACATTGCACTTGCTTTAACATTCTAATTTTTTTGTCAAAAATATAATAAAATAACAACATAAAAGACAAGAACAAATACTGTAACATATATGGCGAAATTAAATGTTTCTTACCTCTCCTCATATAAATCTTCTAAGTAGATCACGATTTCGAGACCATAACGGCCTCATCTTCAGTACTTCTTTGGCGACTGATGTTATGTTGATCGGAAGAAACTCTTCTTCCCTCTGTTGGTGGACCGATGAACCTCTGGATCAGGTCAAAATTTGCGGGAATTTCAAAGTTCATAAGTTTTCCTTTGTTTTTCTGAATGTGGATCTTTTCCAAACCGTGAGTTCCTTTTGTTTGTCTATTTGTTTAATTAGACTGGCTTTTGATTCAATTAAATGTTTTTCGGACCTGACTGCTGACAGCAGTAGCTGCTCATGCTTGGTCCAAAAAACATTTAATTGAATCAAAAGCCAGTCTAATTAAACAAATAGACAAACAAAAGGAACTCACGGTTTGGGAAAAGATCCACATTCAGAAAAACAAAGGAAAACTTATGAACTTTGAAATTCCCGCAAATTTTGACCTGATCCAGAGGTTCATCGGTCCACCAACAGAGGGAAGAAGAGTTTCTTCCGATCAACATAACATCAGTCGCCAAAGAAGTACTGAAGATGAGGCCGTTATGGTCTCGAAATCGTGATCTACTTAGAAGATTTATATGAGGAGAGGTAAGAAACATTTAATTTCACCATAAATTAAACCTCATAGTGATTAATTCCTATAAAAGTTAAAAAAAACTGTAACATGTAATTTGTTTATAGTCACAGAAGTACATAATCTGGTATTAGTAAGAACACAATTACTCCATGTTTTATTATATTTCCTGGTCTTTGAGAATTTAAAACAGAATCGTGTATTTGTTTTTTTTTAAACATACCATTCTTTAGTAATCTATTCAGAAAAATTAAAATGATCTCTGGCACTTGAATGAGTTTCAAATGTCAGTGTTATTTGGAACAAGAATATTTTATTTTTATTTTTAAATAAAAATTACAGAGGAAAGTAACACTATGAGGTAATTTTCAATTTATAAATGAGTTGGATAAAATGTTTTTACATTGGAGTTTGACTGAAGATGAAGGTAAAATGGCCTATGAAACCGGTATCATTAATTAAGAACCCAAAAGTGTCTTTAATGGAAAAGTAAGGAAAGATCCAAAATTTCATCATCTTCCAATATTGTATGGAGAAGGAAGATCAATTAAAGCGATTTTATCAATATTTCTAAATGATTTTACAAATGTTTGGTCAGAAAAACCCAAAACAGATATAAACACAAAATTATTAAAACAGTTAGAAAACAAAAATGAACTCACCATATGGGAAAAAATCTACATACAGAAGAACAAGGAAAGAATTATGAATTTTGAAATTCCCGGAGAAAGGAACCTCATTAGTAAATTCATTGGATCAGAGGTAGAGAGAGCAGGAATCAAGAATCAGGGCCGACAATATAAGAAAATTCAGTCTGTAATTGCTGATGATGGGGCTAAGAATCCCTGAAACATATGTTCGACAAAAACAACTATAAGAGGTAAGAATGAGTAGACAAAATGTTTTCATTACATTTTATCAAACTCATTTATATAAAGTATATTTTAATGTTATTTGTTTTTAGTATAATATTTCAATTTTTTTAAATGTGCAAACTTCCACAGAAAATTGCAAAATTTCAGATCAAGAACAAGGATTGGTCACATTATAACATAGCCCTACCTGTATAGGTTAGATCTTATAGTGTGTTTAGTCTAGTGATGGACTCTGGTCGCCGAAAGTTTGAAATTTCGCCTTCAAGGAAGGGGATGGACAGCAGGTACCACCCCTACAATACCATTATAGGTCGATACAGAATCACTTTTTCTACGGTGCAAACCATCAGTTCTTGTACCATTTGTTATAGTGCTCAGGGGTCCCCATCTAGGGGATATGTGGATGGTGACCACAAGGTGCCCAAGCTGAGAAAAACATTGCTTCCACTTACTTGTGTTTAGCTCCTTACTTTTATCTTCAACCGATCTGTTTTTCTTCGTTTCTTCCACTTACTTATACCAGACTCTTTTAATTTTACTATCTAACCTCTCTTGGTTAACTCTTGTTTTTTTCCGATCCGACGCTATTAGGGCATCCAAGGGTTAGGGAGTCTTTCCTTTCTTCCATTTCTTCTTTCCTTTATTTTCTTTTCTTCTCCAGAAAAGCCTGACCAGAGGCTATAAGATGGCAGCCCCATCACTGGTCTTGCCTTCCTTTGGCCAGCAACCAATCGAAGGGACTATTATTATGCTTTCAAGTCTTATACGAGAATTTTCTGGAAGGATCAAAACACTGGAGGGAAAATTTTCTATAGGATCGTAACAGGCCTTGGCCTAATACTTGGAAGAAAGAAATATAAGTGTGCCAATGGGCTGCAATTTCTGTTATTTTCTATATTAAAGTTTTTATTTATTAAATACAGGTAGGGGCTACATGTAGGCTATAAAGTGTGACAAAATGGACATGCTAATTGCATGATTTTTTTTTGTTTTCTTTAATTCTCATTGTTTGTTTGCTTGGAGGCTGGGGTAAACCGTTGCATGCAGATACAAAATGTATCGTGTATTTTAAAAATGAATGCAAAACGCTAAATATGATAGGCCGCTTATTTCTGGAACCAATGAGTGGAAAAGAACAATGAAAGCAACTGGATTATTTGATTGATTGATTATCTCGCTTCTGTAAAATCGATAAAGAGCAAAGCATGTTCATTGAACCAACAAAGCTGGCTCATAGCTAATAAACATTTCTGAAATTCATTCTATGTACTACTATGTCAAAACAAACACTTTTTCATTTTTATTATTAATTTAATACTTCGTACTGAAGGACAGATTATAATTGAAGAGAAAACTATATGCTCAGACTGGGATTTGAACCCAGGACATTTGGCTTTCTACGCCAATGATTGAAATATAAACAATTTTTAATTGAAAAATCGGCAATTGCAGCTCACAGTTTGCTAGAAAATCATAAAATCGGAAAAGACACAAAACTTTTGAAACATTTAGAGAAACCTTTGGAATTAACAATTTGGAAAAATATATACATTCAGAAGAATAAATATAAAGCAATGAATTTCGATATCCCCGATGAGAATAATTTAATCTCCAAGTTCATAAAATCTACATCACAAGGTAGTTCAGAAGATGATGATAATGACGAAATTTCGACAGTTGGAATTTTGACTGAAGATGGAAGTAATACTATACTTTTGAAACCAGTATCGTGAAGACATGCAACTTTGTGAGGTGAGATATTAAAACATTTTCTCCAAATCATTTATTAATGTAAATACCTCATAATGTTTCCTCCCACTGTAATTTTAATATATTTTTATATACACGTTACTGTAAAAGCTCAAACTATGATAATTCCTAAGATTTTCCAGTAAAACCTAAGATAACCTAACCTAACCTAAGATAACCTAACCTCTAATTTACTGGTAAAACCTAAGATTAACCAATATATGGGCTTTTACAGAAACATATATATATAAAACTGTGCCTTTTGGAGAGTGTATATTGCTTCTTAATGAATTGCTCACGTCTCTCTAGCTGCCAATTCCAAGCCTGGATAAAGGAGAAGGGTGAATGGGTGGTTTTTAGCCTTGATGATTGTACTGGTGACGAAAAGGTACAATCATTAGATCTCAAGTAATACAATACCGGTATGTAACAATATTAACAGTTTCATTTGAGTTATGAACTGCTACTTTATTGGTTTCTTAAGAGGGACATGGTATACTTTAAACATAAAGTTTAAGATAATATCAGTGGTTAGCTATGAATATTTAGAATTTTATAATCCATCAGCATGGGTTGAATATAAACAAATGATCTCTAAGTCCATTTGCAATTGTGTTACTAATGAATTTATCCTGAAAGTGATTAAAAAATTATTTAATCTTTACTTTACTGTCATGCCTGTACAATTATTATTGATATACCATAATCACTGTTTACTGATAAACAATTTTCAACATATCTTACAATTGCTATAAGAAAGAAAGCATAAACTTTATAAATTAAATGTATAGCATCTTGATCCAACATTTATTATTGGCTGTATATATTCATGTTTTGTACAATTTCTTTCATATTATAATTTTATTACATTCCACATTCACTGAAAATCTTTCTCAGAAAAAAAAAACTCTGAAATAATACATATCTTACTTAATACAAGTGTAAAATTCTTCACAGATAAAGATACTAGAAAAGTAAGTTTACTTTTGTAAATTTTTGAAGATGCGAATTCAGTTTTTATATTTGTTTGCCAATTTCATATGGAATGGCTCTTAAATGTTTTATAGATTTATATTTCAATAATAATAATAAAAATAATAATAAATCGAACTCTTATGAGAAATATCAATGTGATATTTAATTTAAGATTTAAATTTAAACACTTTATACCTCATCTCATATCCAGTCTTCTAATTATACCAGTTTCAAAACATAGATGGTTGCATCTTCAGTAAAATCTCATCGACTGATGTTATGTCATTCAGGAGAACTGTTTCTTACTCCTCCTGTTGGTGGACCAATGAACCTCTGGGTCAAATCAAATTCTCTGGGAATTTCAAATTCATAATAAGTTTTTGTTTCTTGTTTTTTTGAATGTGGATTTTTTCCCAAACTGTGAGCTTTTTTGTTTTTGTTTTTCTATTTGTTTAATTAAACTTGCTTTTGTATCAATTAGATGCATTTATACAAAAGCTAGTTTAACTAAGCAAATAGAAAAACAAAAAGAGCTAACGGTTTGGGAAAAAATCCACATTCAAAAAAAGGAAAACTTATGAATTTTGAAATTCCCAGGGGATTTGATTTAATCTGGAGGTTCATCGGTCCATCAACAGAGGGAGTAAGATGTTTTCCTGAATGACATAACATCAGTTGACAATATATTACTGAAGATGAAACTGCTTAGGTTTTGAAACTGATATAATTAGAAGACTGAATGTGACATGAGGTTTACATAATTTTAATTAAAACCTTAGTAATAATAAATATATTCAAACAATTAGTTAGAATTGCACAATAAAGAGATAAGTGGATGGACCACATCATAGAAGTGATAACAATAGAATTCCAAAATAGGTCCTTCATTACAAACCACTAAGATGACGAAATGTAGGAAGACCCAGTAAAAGATTGACATACCAATTCTAGAATGAGATCGGAACAGACCCTAAGGTCTAATCCTTGATGCTGATGATGAATAATAATAAAAAATGTTTATTCATAAAAGAAGGAATTCCTTCTGCTACTGAAAAACGTATGGTTTTGTACAGGCAGTAAACATTTCTTATGTGGTACGAGTAGTGGATGCCTTCATCCTTTGTACTCACTGTAAGAATTCTGGGACTTCTCATTCTTAAGCTCTTGTTACCAGTACACAAGACTCTTACATCCATTCTTGCTTATTAGAGTGAGCAGGAATAAGACAGAGTTTGACTACCATAAGCGATAATTATATGTTACATCATGTTTTTTTTCATAAATTGAGCACCTACTTTCTTGGCAAAGTTGTAGGTGAAACTATTTAATTTATCTGAAACTATTTAAGTTAATCCGAAGCATGGAATGGTTCCGTGGTCTCGCCTGGAGGACTGACGACTGAAGCACGGAACTGTTCAATGGTCATAGTTCATCTTTTCATTTAGAGATGGCACTAATATTCATTAAGGTAGAATATGTTTATCACTCACCTAATATTCACTTTTACATTCCTGTTGGGTACATTTTTCTTCATGCATTTGGCAACATTGGAATCTAAACTATCAATAAATGGGGGAAAATCGTAAATATATATCGTACCATAACACGTCTTCATATGAATAAAGATGGCTGCAGCTAGGAGCTTGAATGCAGACGAAATTACGAAACTTTTGTTAGAAAGTGAGCTTGAAAGTGATGAAACTGAATTTGATTTGAGTCATTTTGATTCTGAAAGTAATGTTCATGGAGATAGTGAAGAAAAAGAGAGCTGAAGTCCGTTGTTTGTGCAAGAAGTCTCAGGTACCGCTATATTTAGAGGCCTGTCTTGAAGCCTATCACGCCAAGTTGGACTATTGAAACAGTGAAATAATGTTATGTTTGTCTCATGACCTATTATTTTAAAGGATTGAATCAGTAGGTTGAAAATAATTGATAAAATTTGATATAAATAAAAAAAAATCCATCTACTGTTCATTTTCCCTAAAAAAATCCCAGTTCCAAGTGACATAATTTAAAAAAAAAAAATCCAGACTCAATGGGTTAATTATATATTTCAAATGAATTAACTAATAAATCAATCACACATAAAAGGACATGTTTACTAGCAAGAATTGCTCCATACGAGCAATGCTATTTTCTAGCATGCAAATTCATTCTGTAGATTGTGACAAAACATGTTTTATAAACAGTACTATAACACTAATGATATAGGGTATTCCAGTCCCCTTATTCAATGTAACATTAATCTGTGGAGAAATTTTCACTTGTATTATGTCTCTTGCAATAATTGAATACCCAAGTGGAAAATTTTTGCAAGTGACAAATTATAAATTTTACAAGTAAAGGGGGAAAAAAAAAATATATATATAGATAATTTTCAAGAAAATGATATAATTGTTTTTATTTGCCAAATGCCTTTTTCAAAATCGAAAAAGGCAATATGTGTTTCTGAATTAAATTATTTCCTTTTCTCAAACAATTGTTGTAAAATGATTACATTATCTGTTGTAGATCATCCTATTCTGAATCCATTTTGCTCTTCTCCCAGAAGAGAATTAGAAATATATTCAATAAATGATTGAATTCAGTAACACTCAACGGCTGGGAACAGCGTGTTCAGAGAATGGAAGAAACAAGATTTCCAAGATAGCATATCATTATAAACCAAAAGAATTAAGGGATGTAGGAAGACCTAGGAAGAGATGGAAGGAATCATTGTGAATTCGGAACAAGCAAATCACCTAGATGATAATGATGATGATATAATTTGTGAACAGAACTTTTTTTTTTACTTTACATTGTAGAGTAAAGAATTCTGCTTGTGAATGGTGTCATTCTCTTGAATACAACCTGTACCATGTTTTTTTTTTTTTTTTCCCCTTTACCTGTAAAATTTATAATTTATCAATAAATTACAATAGGAAATAACATTATGAGGTTCCTCTTAATAAATAAGTTGAATCTGGTACATTATACCTCATAAATATTTGTGTTTCATTTTACATGTTTTGATATGTTGTCTATATCATCTTCAACTTGTCCATCCTCTGAATCTGGACAAGCTGACAATGATATGGACAGCATATCGAAACATGTTAAATATACATACAAATCATCAACTCGTGTACAACTCGGGGTCGGGTTAAGGGATGAGATGAGTCCCCTATATAGAGGTCTGTGAATGACAAGAGTGCCAGCCGACCACGCCTGACGCACCATCACGGGGCAGATGAATGAAATGAAATGGATGAGATGAGTATGGAGAAATGGTGGCATGAAATTGTGGCAGGGGAAAACGGGAGAAAACCCCATAAAAAAACCTGCCCAAGCTCTGTTTCATCCACCATGAAACCCACATGGAGTAATCGAGATTCGATCTCAGGACCCAAGCAGTAAGAGGTGAGCATCTAACTGCTTGCGCCACAGAGCTGCCAAAAACATGTCAAATGAAACACAAATATGTATTTTATTAAATATATCAAATATTAATACTTTATTTTTACCTTTAACCGATCTGGTACTTCTTCCTTTTCTAGTACCAGATCCCTCTTTTTACTTTCCTATCCAGTCTCCCTTGCCTGACCTCTTGTTTTCTTCGACCCTGATGGTATTAGGGTATCACGCTTTAGGCTTACTTACTAGCCTGTTCTGGCTCCAAATTGCTGCTCTTTCCATCTTTTCTTTGGTCTTCCCAGACTTCTTCTTCCTCGTGGTGAATAGCTGTATGCTGCTTTTAGTATTCTATTCTCAGTCATCCTTGCCAACTGTTCTTTCCAGTTTGTTCTGTATTTCACTATTGTTGTGTTTAACTCCTCTACTTTTAGTTGTCTTATTTCTGTGTTGTGTTTTTTGTCTGTTCTTTGATATCCTGCTATTGGTCTGAGGAATTTCATTTCAGCAGCTTGTACTCTGGCAGATTGTTGTGTTGTCACTGTCCATGTTTTGGATCCATAAGTAATAATAGGCACTGCCATTGTCTTGTATAATTTTATTATAGAGTCTTTCCTGGCTTTATTTTTCAAAGTTCTTTTTAATGTTCCTGTTATATAATTAAGCTTATCTAGTTTGTTATTTATATCCCTGTGGATTATCACCTTGGCGTGGTAGGGAGGCTTAGTACCAATGACCCAGACGATCATAACCGGGAAGCCACGGCTTGCGGTTAGATAAGAGGAGAGGGAACTAAGAATAATACACAATGTAGGAGCAATGACCACACTGGAAGCTGCAAACACGGAAGACCACAATGGCAAACACAGTAGAGATATAAATATTGGAACGGCAAAAATGGCGGAAGTGGCAACCCAATTTCTGGGGATGAAATAAAAGACCCAGCTCGGGGAAACAAGAGTGAAGTCCTCAACGGCTGAAGGCAAAAGAGGCAACCTTCCTTGTGGGGATAAAACACAAGGGAGCAATTCCAAAGGCTTTAAGGAGGCAGTCCCTCCAAAGGATTAACCCTGCAGTACGTTAGTAGCGTACTCAGGGGACAATTCAAAATACTTACAAGCTCCAAAGTGATATTTCCTATATCTCTTTCTTTTAACTTCATGGACACTCACTTTGAATGCCCACATAAGCTGCAAGTTCAAATGCAGCCCCATTGAAACTTATAGCATAAGTATACAATGGACTCGTGGCAACAGCTACGGCTGGATACATGTAATGAAGAATGGAATATTTATGAGGTAAGATTCACCATGCTGACCTTATTTATTACAATTTATCACTTATAGTAAATCAATGGTCAAGGGAAAATTTTCGCCTGAACCGGGAATTGAACCCCCAAACCTTTAGCTTTCCGTGCTAATGCTCTGTCAACTGAGCTAATCTAGGCTTCATTCCCATCCAAGCAGAAATCCTTCCTTTACCTTGCTTTACTGGCCCCACATTCAATTGCAATGAATCATCATTCACAAATACACAATGAACGGCTTCTACCTGAAGAAGACATGAAGGGACTCCACACAGCTATAGCATCATTTATTAAATTAATATTCCGATCCGATTGAGGGTCTTTCCACTTTTCAGCAGTTGCCCTTTTACCAGCCGGCTGCTGGCCCTTCACATCCACATGTGTCAATCACAGAGGTAGATGATCAACAGCCAGTGTAGGGGTGACATGTGGTTAGCATGTCAAGTCCCCCAGCCGTTATAGCTGGTTCCTCAACCTGGAGCCGCTACTTATTGTAGCTACCCAATTGCCTCACGATGCTGGGTGGGCACCGGTCCCATACTGGCCGAAATACCATGAGAAAATCTCTTCCCCCATGGAGACTCGAACCAGCGCAAGTCCCGTAGCTCTGCGCCAAGGCTTCCTACCTTAACCGCTCGGCTACGGCACGGGACAAATTAATATTGAGAAGCTAAAGATATTACTATGATATTGTGTATTTGTGAATGATGATTCATTGCAATTGAATGTGAGACCAGTAGAGTAAGGTAAAGGAAGGATTTCTGCTTGGATGGGGATGAAGCCTCGATTAGCTCAGTGGACAGAGCATTAGCACAGAAAGCTAAAGGTTCGGGGTTCGATTCCCAGTTCAGGCAAACATTTTTCTCTTTACCATTGATTTACTATAATTTAATTGTGTTCATTAATTTACTTATTTCTATCATAGTAATAGCTTTAGCTTCTAAATATTAATTTAATAATTATCACTTACAGTGTTTTTCCACCTGGGTATTCAGTTTTAAAATCTGTTTAAAAAATATTACAATTTATATCATCTATATACAAACACACACATGCATGCACACACAAAGGCACTAATATAAAATATCTAACTATACACCAATCATACATTGTTATGGCCACTATAAACATTCTTCACAGGTACAACTACACTTTAGATCCCGGCGGCTGAGACTGTCCTATTGTCACATGTGTCACAAATGGCCCCTGAGTCCGACCTGTGATGTTGTTGACTTTGGTACCCCTATTACTGTGGGCATGATGGCTAGACTGAGTTGCATTGTGAACTAAGGGAAGCGCTGATGTATTATTCACTATATGCTGAATACCGCTACGGTTATTTCGTTGATCCAAATCATGCATGTGTGCAGTTCTGGCATGATGCACACTACCACCGTTTACATTCACTATCTGCGTGTTACTGCTGGCTCCAAACTTACAACTTGTGGAAGACTGGTACACTCTTTGCTGATAGCTGTTCATACCATCTGAAACAAATATACAATTCCATTATTAAATTAATATTAAGAAGCTAAAACTGTTACTGTGATTGAAATAAGTATATTAAAGTACACTACTAAATTATTGTAATCAAATGGTAAAGAGAAAAATTTATGTCTGAACCGGGAATTGAACCCCCAACCTTCAGCTTTCCGTGCTGATGCTCTAACCATTGAGCTAATCCAGGCTTCCTTCCCATCCAAGCATAAATCCTTCCTTTACCTTACTGTCTTGGTCCCACATTCAAATGCTATGAATCATCATTCACAAATACACAATGAATGGCTTCTACCTGAAGAAGACATGAAGGGACTCCACATAGCTATAGCATTATTTATTAAATTAATATTAAGAAGCTAAAGCTGTTACTATGATTGAAATAAGTATATTAAAGTACACTACTAAATTATTGTAATCAAATGGTAAAGAGAAAAATTTATGACTGAACCGGGAATCGAACCCCGAACCTTCAGCTTTCCGTGCTGATGCTTCTTCAGGTAGAAGCCATTCATTGTGTATTTGTGAATGATGATTCATAGCATTTGAATGTGGGACCAAGACAGTAAGGTAAAGGAAGGATTTATACTTGGATGGGAAGGAAGCCTGGATTAGCTCAATGGTTAGAGCATCAGCACGGAAAGCTGAAGGTTCGGGGTTCGATTCCCGGTTCAGGCATAAATTTTTCTCTTTACCATTTGATTACAATACAATTCCATTACCTAGCTCAGGTATTAGCATGCCTACCTTCTCACTGCTAGGTTCGGATTTGACATCCAGTGATGTTCATAATTTTGATTGTGAAACTACGGGCACAGAGTATTACACCCAGAGGAGAAATTGCGTATAGTAACACCTAAAAAAAAAATTGGGTTGCAAAGGATAGTGAAGTGCATTCCATAACCTCTCCTATCCAAATCTCAACCTCAACCTGCTCGTGGTGCAACCTTTTAAAAATGAGGCTATGAGGACCGAGTAATGGCATATAACCACACCATCAGAAATAAAGGAAATGCTATTGCAACACTTACGCTGGTATGCCACGGCGTAGAAATGGTCCACAAATGGTGCTTGTGAGAATGGTCGGTGGATACGAAAAATATACATCCTCTCGGCAAGGTCCGATGGACCCATTAACCAACGGCATGTGTGGCCCTCCAGTCATACTGGGGGTTTATGTCATCATCATCGTCCTTTCAAGTATCAGGCCCAGTGGCCCGTTACGGTCTCCCGCCATCTCCGAAAAGGTCGACCCACATATCTTCTGCCTCGAGGAAATGTAGTGAAGAATTTGTTTGGGTTACAAAAGAGTAGTGAAGTGCATTCAATAACCTCTCCTACTTAAATCCCAACCTCACCTTCACGTGGTGCAACCTGTTTATAACAAACGAGGCTCTAGGGACCGAGTCACAGCGGTATAACTGTTACATCAGGATTAGAGTAAATGCTAATCCTCCTTCATGCCTGTCCAGAGGCTTTAGGTGGCAGCCCCACCACTGGACTTACTACTTTTCGGCTAGCAACCGACTGGTAGGAAATCAACTTGCTTTCAAGTCTCCAAAGATTCAAAACCGGTAGGATATACACGTTGGCAGTTTACGTGAGTGGGTGATGTAACCACCATTACAAATAAAAAATTGGTGTCCGCTTAAAAAACGGTTACATTTATGCTGAACTAATGGCAAATCCTTCAGACAAATTTTCCGGAGGTAAAACAGTCCCCTTTTTGGATCTCCGGGTGGGGACATCTGCAGGACGTCATATACAGAACATCCTTAAAATTCTGTGAAGTATTACCAGTTGGATCCACCATAGAGAAATACTGGAGAGCACTAATGCCTTCATTGCCAAGGCCCAGCATTTGAAAACAACAACAACACCTAAAAATTTGCGAGGATATTGTGTGCGTTGTCTAATCGCATTGGTGAAGTAGAGCTATTGCTTGAATATTAAATTTTGGGAGATCATCATCATCATCACTCCAGGGATTAGGCAATTGCCCGTTCCGACTTCATATTGCATCAGCCCAACGTCTTCTAGGTCTTCCAACATCATGCCTTCCTCTTGCTTGATAATTTCTGGCTAACAATGGATATCTCTCCTTACTCATTCCATCCATAAGATCAATCCATTTCTGTCTGTAATTCGTGACTTTATCCAATAAAGGCTGTACTTTCAATTCTTCTCTTATATCCTCATTTCTTATTCTATCAAGTCTTGTACATCCTTTTACTTATCTCAGGAACCGCATCTCTGCCGTCTGTATTCTATCCTTCTGTCTTTTCACTGGAGCCCAAGTTTCACATCCATACAATATTGTGGGAACCGCCATAACATTATACATTTTTATCTTGGTTTCTTTTCTAATTTTATTTTTGAATGTTCTCTGTATTGTTCCACACACCATCTGAAATTTATTTATTTTGGAGTCAATATCTCTTTCCACATTGTAGCCAACATCACAGCCCGAATATTTGAAACTAGACACCTGTCTATACTTTGATTTTCTAAAATAATTTTGGATCTCACTGGATCTCTTCCTCTAAAAGCCATGGTCTTCGTTTTCCTTACAGAAATCTTTAGATCGTATAATTTACATATTTCATTTAATGCATGCATTGATTTCTGTAAGTCATCTTCATTTCTCTGTATTATGATTACATCGTCAGCAAATAGAAGATTATTTATGCACATTTTATTAATTTTGGGAGATAAAATTGTATTTATTATTTAGATTGTATAAAAAAATAGAGTAGAGATAGAATTAATTAGTTTATTGGTTGTTCTGGTGAACGAGGAGTGATAGCACTTTTAGTTCATAGTAACAGAATATGTAACTAATGAAACAAATGCAAGGCACATGGCATGTTTACAGAGTCCTCGGGAGTATGGGAAATTAGCCATTTTGTAAACTGAATTTCCGATACATATATTTTACAAAAAGAGAAAATGGAGTTTAAATGTACAGCTCCAGGCTGCTGAAGACTTTATATGGCGATTTTTTTTTTCTGGTTCCCTAGAGAACCTAGAAAGTAATTATTTGTATTATATCTACTAATTCATTACTTTACCACCAGATGGTGCTGAATTTCATATTAGTACCACAGCAATATATTAGATGTCAGCGGAATAGTTCTACACTAGCGCTGCTTGTGGCATGTATGAGAAATTTAGAATATTCAAAATATGCTAACCACCTATTCCAATTTAATCATTGTTTCGATCCAAATTTTGAAATTTTACATGTTTGTGATAAGGGTAAGAAGTTGGACCTTTTGGAGCCTGTAGAAATAAATACATTGAAAAATAGTAATAACTGTTATATTTTCAACTTGATTTGAATGAATCGCCTTTGTTAAATTAAAAAATTTAAATAAATTATTGTTGTATTATATTTGAAGAGAAAAATTTTCGCCTAGACCGAGACTCGAACCCGGGACCCTTGGCTTTCCGGGTTCGAGTCTCGGTCTAGGCGAAAATTTTTCTCTTCAAATATAATTTATCCTTCGATGAGAAGTGTTAAATTAATAATAAAATCGTCAATATTGTTGTATTGTTGCTTAGATCAGTTGATATGTACTATAATAACACAATTCATAATTTGTTAACATGTCTGAAGAAGGTACAGCGTACCGAAACAGCTGTCACTGAATTATATCTTAATAAATATGAAAATCAAATAAAACTAAGTTTTATTTTTATTTAATTAATCAATAAAACTAAATATATGGTCACACAGAATACATTATGTAATGGAAATGGACAGTTAATGACAAATAAGGGAAATTATGAAGAAGTGACTGAATTCAAATTCCTTGGAATTCTGGAAGTGCATACTACTATGCATTACAGAGACTTTTGTTATCCCAAATTCTCTCAAAAACATTAAACTGAAAATATATATAACTGTTATTCTCCCAGTTATATTATATGGATGTGAAACATGAACGCTTACTTTAAAGGAGAAAAGGAGATTACGAGTATTTGAGAATAAAGTTCTTAGAAAAATTTCTGGACCAAAGAGAGATGAACAGACAGGTGAATGGAGAAGACTTCATAACAGTGAGCTACATCATCTTCATAGGAAAGCAGATATAATAAGAGCATTTAAGTCATGTAGACTGCGATGGGCAGTATGTGTGGCATGAATAGGGAATGAAAGAGGGGCATGGAAGCTTCTTGTAGGAAAACCAGAGAGAAAATAACAGTTGGAAGACCAAGAATGAGATGAGAGAAGAACGTTATCCATGATTTGAGGAAGTAGATTATACAGGGGATGATTGGAAAACATTATCTCAGGATAGGGATGTATGAAGAGTATATGTACATGCAGCCATGAACGTATAGGTTCGATAGTTCAGTTAGTCAGACATAATCTTAGAAATAACACTAGTCAACATGATTTTTGTCTCATGAGTACCAATAGTTGTACTTAATGCAGTTTTTTATTGTGTTTTCAAATATATATTCGGAATTTCTCCATCACCCACAGTTTTTTTATTTCAATTTCAATTAATGGGTTTAAATAATTATTTTTTTAATAAATGTTTTTTCGTCCATTTGCCCATTGTAAAATAAAACCAAATGAGTTAACTCAGGAGATTTCAGCTATGGAAAAGAGATATCAAGGCAAATGGAATCCTAATATGCTGGCCGATTATTGTTGGACCATCAAGAGGGATGCTCCACAGGCGAAATATAGTAGAAAATCGTAATTTCTTACTTTCTAGGTGAGTCCGAATGTTTGAATATTGTGTAGTTATGAATGAAGAAAATATTAAAGTGTTTGAAATTATAAATTCCTGTCTCTTGGAAACCTTGCGTGATGGAGAAAAACCGATATCATATTTGAATTCAAGAGAAAAAAATACTATCAGAATCGCATATTTTTCTTAAAAATACTATCAGAATCGCATATTTTTCTTTCTGAGACAAAAAAAAAGTTTCTTTTTTGTTGCTCAGTGTAATTTAAGAAAGAAAAATTAATGCTCAAACCAGGCTTGAACCCTGGATCTCTGATTCTGCACATCAGTGCGATACCAATTACGGCATTCAAGCACAGATAAGAACATCAACATTTCTTTCCACTTATAGAATTCTTGTTCATCCGAAGGCTGATAGCTGTCGCTACCAATACACCAACTGACATCTTCTATTCAGAAGTTTGAGCATAATTTTTCTTATATTATTTTTAGTCTGATCATCTTACCTCAATATTAATGTTGATTTGTTCTTGGACATGTTTCAAAACAATTCTGTTTTATCCTCAGCTTGTCCAGACGATAAAACAGAATTGTTTTGAAACATGTTCAAGAACAAATAAAAATTAATATTGAGGTAAAATGATCAGACTAAAAATAATATAATTATAATAGCCTCAAAATATCACTTCCTAAAATTAAATATAATTTTTCTTTCTTAAATTAGAATCTATCCAGGATTGGAAAATGTTAATTTAAATAAGACATCGAAAATATCCTTAGATGTTATAGCATATGTACGTAGGTAAATAAATACTTACTGCTAATTTTACTATTAATTTTACTGTTAATACTTCTGTTGGCCTCCTGCTGTCGAGGCAATGAGTTAGAGTTGTTGTCAATGCCTCGCTGCTGATGCTGACTAGCGTCCCTCTCGTCTCGTCTCATAACACCTTGCACACTTTCATACTCGTAGAAATTAGATACAGGTCTCTGATGTGGCTCACGGTTGTCTCGCCGCTGGGAGTGGTAGTGCTGCTGTCTGCGACTACACACAACAAGTCTGTTATCTAACAACATTACTTACCCCACATTCCAAACAAACACGTGTTAAAATAAAAAGCTCCAATTCCACAGTTAATGTGATTATTTGAATACATTAGTATTTGTTTCATAAATTAATTATGGGAAATAACATTAACAGGTTTTCAAGTTAATAACTAATTAATAGTGAGTCGTGAAATCTTCAAGCATGGAGGCATCCCTGTCATCTCCAGCCATCTTTCTATCTATAATAGCGTAGCCCATTGTTGGACCATAGCTTCTCCTTTGTTAGGAGTTACTAGACCAAGTTAATTTTTAGTTTAAAAATTTAATTTAAATATTGACTTAGGCTTTCACGGCCGGAGTTGCTATGATGATCTTGAAGAAGATTTCCAGTCTGTAGGCCCAGAATACAGACATATTGTTAATATATTAACTAATGCCTTGTATAATAAGCGATAGATTAATTCATTATAGTTTATTATTTTCTTTGTATTTTTTCTTTCTTTTCTTTTTATTTGAGCTGTTATTCCTTTCTGTAATCATTCTATCATTAATTTAATTTTAATTGTATTTAATTTCATTGTATTATTAGACATTATGTTCATTATTATTCAATTTGACAGATAATTAATTGTTTAGTATAACTATTATTGTAATTTATTGTATTTATATGTAACATATGTTTGTCCTGGTGAGTGGAAAAGAAGGCCACATGGCCTTAACTCCACCAGGCTAAATAAATCTATTCTAAATCTATTCTATATTATCTAACTGCACACACTATTTTACCCATCTACAATGAGAGACCATCGAAATATTCAAACATAAAAACAGTTTCAATAGAAAAGAAGAATCATTAAAAGTCAACAAAATATGGATACCGGTTCTAAAAAACGCAGAATGCAAACCTCTACAAGAACAGTATACTAGACCATCAAACAGCAACCCCATTGGAGCAATGGAAGTCCCTACCATTGACCAATCAGAAGGCAGATATAACGTACGAATACATCGCGGTGAATGGTATAAATAGGACAGACAGTGGACAAATTGCCACTACCCTTGAGGATGCCAGACACAGTCTCTGGCGAAACGTTGGGGAACTTCAAGCCTCAAGACCACGGCCTACAGCCCAGAAATCTTCTTCAAGATCATTACATTTCTTCTTCTTCTTCTTCTTCCTTCCCAGTATTAGGCCAAGGCCTGTTATGATCCTATAGAAAATTTTACCTCCAGCGTTTTATCATTAAATTAAAATGTTTAATGCATCATTTCATGTCCAATTTTCTAAATAAGTCGGTTTCACAGTTTGAGCAGCTTCATCTTCAGTAATTTCCTGTCAACTGACGTAATGTCTTTTAAAATATAAAATAAATATCTGGGATCTCAATCTTTCTCAACTTTATAAAGGCTTGAAGATGTGAAGTACTTTCACAATATATGCTCCATCTCAGCATGTAAATTGGTACCTGTTGTTTGTGAGAATCTTGTAGAGAGGGTTGACATCATTGGGTATGTTCTCATTAAGCAGGTGAGTGCTTCACCTGTACTTCACATCTTACAGTCTTTATAAAGTTGAGGAAGACTAAAATCCCAGATATTTAGTTTAAATTTTAAATTACAAAGTGATCTCAATGGTGTTTCATCATTAATTTTAAAACTATTGATGTTATGTCGATCAGGAGAACTGTTTCCTCCTCATTATGTCGTTCCACCAACAGAAGGAGGAAGAAGCAGTTCTCCTGATCGACATAACATCAGTCGACAAGAAATTACTGAAGATAAAGCTGTCCAAGCTGTGAAACCGGTTTAATTAGAAGACTGGAAATGAGGTGAGGTATTAAACACTTTAATATAATTCTTAAATTAAACCTTATAGTGATATTTTTTCATACAAAAGTTCAATAATTTTTAATTATCTTATTTGTCCGTAGATGTCATTAATGGCATGCAGTCAACACACTGACTCAATGAGACATCTAACAAACAACTAATGTATTACTAGGACATTGAGGTCAGTAAATTTTGTTTAGAGGCCTTTTTATTCAGGCTTAAGGAACTTTTACGAGTGTGAAAATCTTTGGACTCAGAATCCATAGCTTCCCTTCCAGAGGACTTGCTCTTTGGATTTTTCCTTCCTAAAAACATCCATTTACCCCAGCTTGGTTTGACCCTGTGACTCTTGGGACCAGAAGCAAGGAATATAACCACTAGTCCACCACGGCCGACTCAGCCACCTTTACGACTGTTGAATTTCAGTCTATACCTTCATCTTCAAAGTTGCCATCTAGTGTTGATTTGATGAACTTTGAGATCAAATATTGCTCACCAGGAATTTCAAAATTCATGGATCTAAATTTGTTCTTCATTCAAAATTTCATTTTGAAATTCCCGGCGAGGAAGATTTGATCTCAAGGTTCATCAAATCAACACCAGATAGCAACTTTGAAGATGAAGGTGTAGTCCGAAATTCAACGGGAGCTATAATTTAATAATATTTAATATATTTCAAGCTTATTTATGATTTGTCTTCTTAACTAGGCCTAAAGTCTAAAGATGGCTAAAGATGAGAGGGATGCCTCTTAGAACTGAAGTTCCATGCTTGAAGATCACAGAGTTATGAGACGAGATTTCACGACTCACTATTTATTAATTATTAACATTATTTGCCTGTAGTTTCTTCTTACAATTTGGTATTTGAGGAATAATAAAATGGATTAGAACAATTAAAAATTGTTATGCTGTATTTATGATAAAACAGTCTTTGTGAATTATACAGATATTAAGTTTTAATAGAAATACTTTCTGCTAAACAATATACATAAAAAAGTAAAAGTACATAGCAAAATTAAAAACTGCATAAGCTAGTTTTACATAAAGCAAGATTAATTATCTCTCATGCTTTTAGTGGTGTATTAGTTACTTCTATGTGTTACCTCTAATCATAACTTAAACACATGATCACAACATAATCTCTTGCTCAATATACTGCAACATAGGACATCCATCAATCTACATCATATACTATCTCCACTTCTTGCAACTCGAATTCCCTACCACAGAAATCAGGAGCTGCCGGACATTGGCATCATTTAAAATAAATCTACATTAAGAGTTGCTTTAACTTTGGTTTGATCATTACCCTGTGTAATATACATGTATTGTTTGAAATACAATGGATGTAACATTATAAGGTTTTACTCAAAAAAATAAGTTTGGTCTGTATTCTTCTTACCTTATATAGTTGTTTCTATTAAGACATGTTTCAAAGCATCCATCTTCAGTTGGTACATACTGATTTATCCCAAGTTATCAGCCCTGGATCTCAACTCCTGCTCTCGACAAAGAACTTGCTAATTAGGTTCCCCTCCCCAGGAATTTCAAAATTCATATTCTCTCCTTGTTCTTCTGTATGCAGATTTTTCCCCATATGGTGAGTTTGTTTGTGTTTTCTAACTGTACACCCTTAGACAAAAAAATGAGTCATCTCTTGAACGCATATTTCTTCTAAGTCCTACTCGACACAATGCTGGGTTCACACTAGTAAACTAGTCATAATTGTGCAGGCCGTGAGCTACTGCGTTATGTGGCGTGAACTGAGTGAAGATACTCCTACGTGCCCTGTTAAGTCAGCGGTAAAGCATGCAGTCACTGTTTCTGAAATGCAGGTCGCACGTTCGCGTCCTCAATTATGTAGTTTTTTTTCGTGACATTTGTATTAAAATGTTTCATGAATTAAATACATTTTATTTTGACAATTGAACTAAATCACTGTTAATGTCATTATTAGGGCAAGGCAATTAATGATTTTGCATCTTTTTCTTATGAAGGTTGAAACATAGCTTGCATATATGAAAATGTATGACATTAAAAAACGGATTAAATAAAAGCAATTCATTAGGGCATTTTTTTTTTATTTTTCTTAACTTTTCTAGGGATAGGTCATTTTTTGGCAATTTTTAGGTTATTTTGAGCATTTTTTACACTTTTCTGGAAGGCTGTGAGTTTATTTGTATTTGATTTGAGATTTTTATTATAATTCAGTATTTTTCCTTGTCAATACAATTTCTTGGAATTAAGTAGATGTTTTGCTAACTACTACCCCTATTTTTCAAGGTATGTGCTTAATGAACTTGCCCACTTCTAGGAATTTTATTCAATTTCTTAGAGCTTATGCTAGCTTCTACCCCTATTTTGATTGTTAACTGCAATTCAAAATTATTGTAAAAGTGCATTGTGTAATTGAAATGGATTTTCCGCAATAAAAGGTACTGTAATATGTATTTTTTAATACTTTTCTTTTAATATTTTGACGTTAAGTTAAATTTTATGTAATTCAGTAATCAAGTGAGTAAAAAAAGGTAAAGTGTTCCCACTACAGGCCTCAGGAGGCCCTTGGGGTAGTAGGAGGTTAAGGCTCCCACTTTTTCTTGACAATCGGCACTTGATGTCAGCCGGGTTGTCAGCCCTGCGTGACGGCCGCCTTTACCCCAGAACAAGCGTCTGGTACTCATTTCAGTTAGAGGCTGAGTCGACCCCAGGGCCATAGTGCCGCCAGAAGGTTTGGGTCAGTTTAAAAATCCTGACCCCACCGGGACTCGAACCCTCGACCTTCCGGCTTGTAGCGCAGTGCCTTAACCACTACGCTACGGCATGCCCCAATCACGTGAGTACTCAATCTAATAAATAGTATTTTATTGGTAATTCTTAACTTCTTATTCATAATTTTTTTAAATTTTATTGGTCATTTTTTGTATTTTTTAGTCATAAATGCATTTTTTATTTTGCATTTTTTACCAATTTATAGGTCATTAAATGCCTTGCCCTAATCATTATTGTAACAATTATTTTGCGTTCTGCGCAAAAGCAATAGCCTCTAACAAGTTTGCTTATAATGAACTCTAATTGTCCTGCAGATGCACGAAAGACGAAAGATGGCTTATGGGCACAAATTCAGGATGTCTGGGATGCACTAGCCGAAAGTCCACATGACTGTAGAAATTTGATTGCATCAATGCCCCGCAGACTGAGGGCGGTAATAGATGCTGAGGGTTCATACACCCAATATTAATTTTGTTAAAGTTTTCATTTTAGAAGATATTATTTTCTTTCTTCATTGAATTATTAGAAGGTTTTCATTTATGTGTTTTGTGTGTGCATTAAAGCCATAAAACTCAAATATAAAATTAAATATGAAACTATATTACAGGCAAAATGCCATCTTAACATTCAGTAAAAAAAAAAAGTAGAACGGGAATCGAACCCGTGAGGTTAAGAATGCAGATCTTGTGTGTTAAACCTCTCGACGACGGAAACACACAAAGGCAAGCTCTCTCTTTTATGTTACTTGAGTGTGCACTGTGTTAACTAGCAAACAACACAGTACAATTACTGAAAACGTGTTAATGTGAATAAGGCTTCTGCAAGTGCTCACGAAGTTCCCCGATCGGTTGATAGAATCAAAAGATGACTCATTTTTTTTGTCTAAGGGTGTACATGTATTATTTGAAATACAATGGAAGTAACATTATGTGGTTTTACTTAATAAATAAGTTTGGTCTGTATTTTTCTTACCTCATATAGTTGTTTCTATTAAGACATGTTTCAAAGCATGTTTCCTCCATCTTCAATTGGTACATACTGATTTATCCCAAGTTATCAGCCCTGGATCTCGACTCCTGCTCTCGACAAAGAACTTGCTAATAAGATTCCTCTCCCCGGGAATTTCAAAATTCATAATTCTCTTCTTGTTCTTCTGTATGTAGATTTTTTCCCATATGGTGACTTTGTTTGTGTTTTCTAACTGTACATGTATTAATTAAATGCCCATTTAATTTATTATATTACTGCTGCTTTTATTATTATTATTATTATTATTATTATTATTATTATTATTATTATTATTATTAATATTAATATGTTTATCATATAAAATGTATGTATATGATATTTACATTGCAACTTTTAGTATCTTTTTAATCTATAATAATTAGTATACTAATCTATACTATAAAATTAAAATTATAATATAAGTTAGGGCCTAAATATAAAGTATTATATATAAATTAAATATATATAAATAAAAATATAAAATGTTGGAACAGGTTTCACACTTCCAGCATTGGGAACGATTAGACGAACACTGAGGAACAAAGTAAGAAAGGATACGCAGCTAAGATTTTACTCAACGATGGCATTACCAGTGGCGATGTATGTAAGTGAGGCCTGGGTCCTGAAGAAAAAAAAAAACTAAAATTCAGGCAGCAGAAATGAGATTCCTACGGGCTGTGAAAGATTGTACAAGAGAAGAACATATTAGAAATGAGAATATTAGAGGAACTAAAAGTACACCTCTTCTTCAACAAATAGAACACAGGAACAATTGGATAGAACATCTGCAAAGAATAACAGATGATAGGATACCATAGATGGCACTGATGTATAATCCTGGAGGGCAAAGATCAGTAGGAAGACCAAGAAAGTGCAGGGCTGAATACATGAGAGATCGGAACAGCCAAAGAGCTAATCTGTGAAGGATGATGATGAAGATAATGAATATAAATTTAATATTTTTAAGAAGTAACAATATGAGGTTAATTTTAGAAAATATGAGTTAGACATACAAACTGACCTACAAATATGAGGTGAGCTGTACATATCTTATTCATATTATCTATTTATAATATAAAATTATAAAATTGTTACTAATAGGTCTGTCTCCTCAACTTTGTAAACTATTGATTCTCTGTAGGCCTTTTGGAACTAGCCCCATCAGCAGCAGAAGATAGGTCTGTATCTACTGGCCTATCTCCTGTTCTAGTCCCGAAAGGACCACAGAAAACTAATAATATACAAAGTTGAGGAGACAGACCTATTACACAATAATTTTATAATTTTATATTATAATTTTAATATTATGACTAATACAAACCACCGTTGTGATCTCGAGGTAGCATGCTGCCTTGTCACGAAGAGGGCCCTGGTTCGATTCCCGGTCAGGGCAGGCTCTTGGGTGAGGTTTTTTTCAGGGTTTTTCCTCACCTGTAAGGCAAATATCAAGAAGCTTAAAGCTCAATTGTCCCTGAAAAATCATCTGGCCATCATCATCATCATCATCATCCTTAACATTATCATCATCCTTCAGCAGTGTGGAAAGCAATGGGAAGCTACCACATCTATAATTCCTTAGTAAAGCTGCAAAGCATTTTCACGCTATGATTGCAGTGGAAAACCTGCCCTCGGGCAGAATTACTTTAGAATAGATACATGACTAATACCTCAACGGAATTTTATCATAGATTTTATTAATGTTAAATAATCTATGCTGTAAATATGTATTTTTATATGGTTAAATTGAACTTTCCATCAGTTTCCATCTTGAAGAGGGAAACTGCAGTCATTCTTGGCATGCCTTTCTGGTTTTGATATCTTCTTATTGTGTTGTAATAAGATTTTTTTAGGAATTTTTTAATTTGTAATATAAATCATAAATATTCAGAATTCATGTCAAAAGAGGTAGAAAAGTGGGGTCTAGTGATATTTAATGAAACCGTATATTAAAATGTACATTTTCATAGATTTCTCTATAATCCCTTTATTGTAATGTTAGCCATTAAAAATATGACATATTTCAATTTTTTTTTTCTCAGCAACAATGCTGGTTACAGAAATGAAATTTGGTATGTGATATCTACATTGCAGTGTGAGCATGTTTGTGTGTAAGAAAATAAGATAGAATTTGGAATTTACAGAAAGAAGACACATATAGATAACTACATAAAAGCTTTAGGTTTCAATCACATAGCTCACAAAGAAGCAGTTTTCAATAGTTTGACATATAGATTAGTAAACATACCAATGAACAAAGAAAATTATGAAAAAGAAAAAGAACACATAATCAATGTAGCCACGAAAAATGGTTTTGCTATAAAAATGATACTCAAAAAAATAAACAAGTTCAAAAGACAAAAATTTATTAATCAAAGCACTCTTCTAAAAGTTAAAGAAGATAATGTAAAATTTAGAAAATTCACATATCATCCATTAAAACACCACAAGTTTCAAAAAAATTTTAAAGATTTCAACATAAGGTTAGCACCCAAAAATGACTACAGCATCAGTAGACTGATTAGACCTAATAAGAATGAGAAAATTAAAGAAGAAAACAAATCAGGGATTTATCAAATTAAATGTGAAGAATGTGAGAAATTCTACATAGGAAAAACTAAAAGAAATTTGAAAACTAGAGTTAAAGAACATCTCAGGAATGTCAAGAAAGGGGAAGTAGAAAAATCTGCAGTGGCTGCCCATGCATGGTCTGAAAAACATCTTATCGAGAAAGAAGCAAAATTATTAAAACAAATAGAAAAACCAAAAGAACTTACTGTTTGGGAAAAGATCTACATTCAAAAGAGCGAAAAGAAGAAATTAATGAACTTTGAAATTCCCGGTGAGAATGACCTGGTTTCGAGGTTTTTCAGTCAGCCAATGGAAGGAGAGAAGGACAACTCTTCAAGACGACAGAACAACGGTCGTGATGATACTGAGGATGGAACAGAAACTATGTTCCGAAACTAGTTTATAATCAAATAAGAACAACAATATGAGGTGAGTGATAAACATATACCTTAATGTTTGTGTGTACTTAAGTATTATCTAACTTCAGTCGTTATGGTTAATTAAATATTCTAAATGTCAGCGGAAAATATTGCATTGTCTTGCCGTTTTCCCTGATAATTTTCCTAAATTTCAATACATTTTAATGATTCTTGTTTTATTTTACTCATTAATGTTGTAGCTACAACATATACTACAAGAGTGTAAATATTTTATTTTTCATTTTAGATTGACGCATAGTAATTTTTGTTAAGAATTGCATTAAACATTTTTTTTAAATAAAATATATTAGGTACATTACTAATTATAGTATATTTTGTTCATCTCTGTAAACTACATATACATGCAAAATTTCATCTCAAATCTTGAAAACTTTGGGAGTTATCAGGGAAACCGTATTGAAAAAATTAAGTTATGGAAAACAAGCGACAAACTCACCGAAGATGATAGGTACCTTCTAAAATTAAAGGGCTCACTCGAGTGACAGCATTGCACATTTCTGAACATAACTCGAAGAGTAATAGAGATATCAATGAAAATCTTTCACTAATTTAAAGATAAAGTTTCAATCTATATGAAAAAAAAATTGAAAAATTACTTTTTCTGACTCTCAAAGGTATAGGTCCCCTCTTAAAATATAGAAAAAATACTTACCTGAGAAGTGTAACCAAACTTCTATGCAGTCCACTAGATAATGTGCAAGTGCCTTGAATAACCTACATTATCATTAGTGAAATTCTACAAATTGTCACCAAACTACCATTCTTTTTCAAGTACCTATAGAAAAAATTACTTTCTACAAATAATATTCTTTTCATAAAATAAAAATATGTATCCATTTAATGAAATTGTATATTTTTGTAATTTTCGGTAGAACTATTGGAAATTCTTCTTGCTAGCTGCAGGATACTTTGGAATAGAGGGATAGTATACATAAAAGAATGTAAATTCTTTTTGATAGCTGTCCTTTGGAATAAATGGTTAATATACATAAAAACTGACTAGATTTTTTAATTACAAAATAATGAAGTTTAAAGAGTGCATTATTCCCACAAACAATGAAATATAAACAAAATACTAATATTTACAATGTGTTTATTTTAAATGTATCTCTCACACTAAAGGAAAAATTAATATTTGAAGACAAAAATATACATCTGAACTGGGATTTGAGGACTTGGGTTCAAATCCCAGTTCAGGTGTAAATTTTTCTCTTCAAATATTAAAATAGTAGTATGTTTTAATCAACACACTAAACTAATTTTTCTAAGCATTACTTCAATTTTTTTATAGTTATAGGTTTATCTTTTCAACCATTCATTTCATAAAAAAGATCTATCTTCCTAGCTACCTCTACAATCAAACGTTCATAAATTACATTAAGTAAATTTCCACAACTAATTTGTTACATTTGCATATTATTTGCCATCCTGTATTATCTACTTCACAATATAGTATTAATTTTACATTTATAGTGCATTTGCCAGATTGAATAGTGCATTTATTCCCTCTAATTTGGAGTTTTGTAAGTTTGCAATTTTATTTTTTTATAAAATGAGAATTATAGTAACATATAATTAAGTAATAATAATAACAGCAGAAAACTAACATTAACATATGAATCAGCCAAAGCTGGAAGAAATTGAATATTTTTTAAAAATTTTCTGGAGATGCATTCATCAGCGTTTCCAGTTAACATTAAAAATGCATTTTTATAGTGGTTTTTTCTCTAGATGTTAAAAAGTTTTAGAATATGTTTAAATTTTCCTTAGATTTTAACTCATTTAGGTTTTATATGTACTCTTATTTTATTCATTTAAGCATGAAAACATTAAAACACATATTTTAAGCTAAGGATGTATATTAATTGCATAAATATAACCTAACATAACCTAACCAGTATTCATATTTGTGGGATATTGGATATGAGGCAGCATACCTTACTATATGGCCAAAATATGGAAATATTTTCATTTGGATTCCAGAAAATTGAAAACCCTTGTTTACTAGCTACAATGGGCTACGTTCAAATTTATAGAAACCATTGCTACATTATGTAATTTCATATCTAAATTTAAATTTCATATAATTTATGAAGCATGTCTTTCTTATTAACAATTTTAAATTATATATCATATATATCAATGAAAAATTGTTTGTTCTTGTAATACCTCATCATCTTTGGCAAGTAACAAGTTGGAAATTAAGGGTCGCATGTTTGGATGCATTAGACAGTAAAATGCCTTCTCTGCTGAGCAAGTTGTATGCTAATACGATTTTGCTTACTCAGAAATCTGTTCATGCGATAATAATTGGTTAAATTTGTAAGCTACCTGCGGAGGTACCTTACATGAGCAACTCAAATTAAAATCCCGAAGGGAACCGACGGGAACCGATGGTAATCGATGTACTTTGCTGCTTTATCCAACATTTATCCAAGATGTCGGACCTTGAAGACTTCGATCATGTTTTCGGTATACACGGAGAAGAGGAATTTAATAGAGTCTACCAAAGAATCCAACTGGAAGAACAGGAGAATCGGCATAATATTGCGTGTCGCAGACGTGTTTGTATACGGTATTATTTGCGGGATGCAAGCATAAATGCATTCCTCTATAGCAGACGAAAATAACGGAAGTGGTTTTATCGCTGAGAATTCTGGGTAATTCGTTGCCAATATTACGAAAACGTCGACTCTCATGCATTACCGATAAGTCAGCCGTTAATTCGTTCTCAGCAATTGCTCACGGTGAATCAGCTCACTATGATTGGAAGTAATTTGAGTAGAGAGTAATGTTCTAACATACGACCCTAAATCTACAGGCAAGAGAACATTGTGGTCACAGAAGTGGTAAAAATGTTGACAAAATTTACCAAGCAAAGAAATCAAAATTAAGATTGACAAAACATTGGCCTGTTCCCTCTTCAAGAGATTTTTTTTCTCTCCATCACGTCAAAGTTCTGTCTGTAATTTCATAATGCTGTCTGTGTGTATGAATGTATTATTTTGGGCATTAATTTTTCCAGTCTTGTCTCATTTCATCTATAAATTATAATTCTGTATATAAACTGTAAATTCTCTGTATTTTGGACCTAATCAATGTAGCATTAGTAATTCCTAGAATTAAAATTAATTTGGTTATTATTTGGGACCACATAATAAGCTGTTGCTATACAGTGGTTAACGGTAACTCAAGGGCTGGCAGGTACATGTACCTAGCGAAGCAAAACTAATGTTTATTATAAAAGTGTAAATTTGATTGACGTGTTGAATATGGTTAGATTTTCAAAACAATAAATTTTGTTAAAAGGAATACCTGAGCCAATTTTAAAACTTCCTTGGGAAATGAATATAAAAGGCCAAGAAATGTTATTGTTAACACAGTGTGGCTAGTAGCTCATACACACAGTGTGTGGCCAGTAGCTCCCATACGAGTACACACAGAATGGGGCCAGTAGCTCCCTTATGAAAACAGAGTGAACTAGTCTATCATATACCGAGTATTCAAAGGAGCCAGTTGCTCCCATATTATTACATAAAAGTGTGAATCTATCTATCTATTCTAGGGAAGTCTAGATTTGCTCAAGTAGTCTATAAGATATTAATTCATTGTGAATATTGTGTTGTTTATATGAGGTTAACATAATAAATCCTCTTTAATTAGTTACACAACACATTGTTACTGATCACCAAATTCCTTGTCCTTCACACCGGTAGAACCCAGACTTAGCATGGATGACATCCAGGTTGTGCAACATAATGCAACATAAATAAAACCAGTCTGGAAAAGCTGACGATAAAACAGAATTGTTTTGAAACATGTTCAAGAACAAATCAACATTAATATTGAGGTAAGATGTCCAGACTAAAAATAATATAATTAAAATAACCTCAAAATATAACTTCCTAAAATTAAATATTATGAATATATTTCCTAGAATAGTGAAGTAGTTTCTTGCTTGCACATCCACACTGACAAATGCACTATGTTTAACATATACTTTCACACAGAGTTTAAATACACAAATAGTTAATACAGCAGCGGTAGCAGTAGCCATGCACGATCTAAGAAGCTGGTAGACAGACAAGTGAAAGCAATGCATTGGGGGAACTTCCTACCTTTCTTCTTCTACTTTATATCTCTGATGTTGAACTTGTAGCCTCATTTGCATTATCTGTACCTCAGAGAGCTGTTCTTTGCGTTTGCTTGTGAATCCCAAGAAAAGAAGCAACAACTGGTAATTAGTTTGATTTGATACACCCAAACTGGCAACTTGTAATCAAATATGAAGAAATATTATCAAAATAAAAATACAAAAATTTCAAAAATAAAATGGCTTCATTACTAGAGAAATGTCATATTCATTGTGGGCTAGGTGTATTTTATAGTAGAAATTGAATCAGTTATTTACACTCCTCGGGAATTACACTTGAGAATTATCAATGTATAAGAGAAAAATTTGTGTTTAAATTGCAGTGTTCATGTAGCTCAGTTAGTAGAGCATTGGCATGGAAAATCAAAGGTCCTGGGTTCAAACCCCAGTCTGAGTGTATGATTTTTCTCTTCAAATTTACACTTATATCTATCTACAATGTTAGGTCTTAACCTCTTCTTTGTTAGGAGTTACTAGACCAACTTAATTTAGTTATGCTTATTTCCCAAAAGTGTCATAAGTGGTAAGCAGTCAACATACCAACCAAATCAGATATCTAGTAGAAAACTAAGGCATTACTAGGATGAAAGAAGGATGGCCAGTTTTTGGCTGAGATTAAAGAAAATTCCCTTCAAAACATATCCAACATGAAATAACAAAATATCAGGTGAGATGTAAATAACCAATTCAATTTCTTTGATAAAATAATGGCATTGTGAGGAATTTAGGTGACTAAAATAATTAGCAGCTCCAGTTTGAGAAAACCAGCTCTAATGGCTAGGGGAGCCGACATGCTGACCACATGTCACTCATATGCTGCCTAGATATCCTCCACCTCTGTAATTAACACAATGTGGATGTGAAGCCAACAGCTGGCTGGTAGACCTGTCACGCCATCAGTTCAGTTTAGTTACTTCCTATCAATTTTGTGTATTTTCTAGCTTTTGATGTCTTCTTGATATTTCAATTGAACAATTATTCATATGAGTAAATTTAACTATTCAATTGGTAAATTGAAAGAAATTAAAAATATATTATTTTTATTTTCATATTCTACTTTTTTACATAACATCTCTGCACTAATATATATTTGCAGTATAAAAGAGAGTCTCTGAAAACAAACACAGGCAAAAACATTTCCACCCGTTAACTAGTAGTCATTTCACTCCACTTTCCTGTTATAAATTATGTCATAAGAAGAAGAATCCTTTCTTAAAATATTAGTGAAACCCCAGTTTTTTTATAATATACAATACATGAAAAATCCTTTTTACCTTATGGTATATAAGGGATATAATTCTGTAATATTATGAAGTAAATTAATATTTTTAATTAAATTTATCAAAAAACCGGATTGTGAGCATGTTTAACAAACTAGTTATAGGCATTGAAAATCATAGATATACCTATGTATATGAGCACTGCAAACCACATTTGGGCATGATTGAAAATCACAGATATACTTATGTGTATGAGCATTGCAAACCACATTTGGGCATGACTGAAAATCATAGATATACCTATGTATATGAGCATTGCAAACCACATTTGGGCATGACTGAAAATCATAGATATACCTATGTATATGAGCATTGCAAACCACATTTGGGCATGACTGAAAATCATAGATATACCTATGTATATGAGCACTGCAAACCACATTTGGGCATGACTGAAAATCACAGATATACTTATGTGTATGAGCATTGCAAACCACATTTGGGCATGACTGAAAATCATAGATATACCTATGTATATGAGCATTGCAAACCACATTTGGGCATGACTGAAAATCATAGATATACCTATGTATATGAGCATTGCAAACCACATTTGGGCATGACTGAAAATCATAGATATACCTATGTATATGAGCACTGCAAACCACATTTGGGCATGACTGAAAATCACAGATATACTTATGTGTATGAGCATTGCAAACCACATTTGGGCATGACTGAAAATCATAGATATACCTATGTATATGAGCATTGCAAACCACATTTGGGCATGACTGAAAATCATAGATATACCTATGTATATGAGCATTGCAAACCACATTTGGGCATGACTGAAAATCATAGATATACCTATGTATATGAGCATTGCAAACCACATTTGGGCATGACTGAAAATCATAGATATACCTATGTATATGAGCATTGCAAACCACATTTGGGCATGACTGAAAATCATAGATATACCTATGTATATGAGCATTGCAAACCACATTTGGGCATGACTGAAAATCATAGATATACCTATGTATATGAGCATTGCAAACCACATTTGGGCATGATTGAAAATCATAGATATACTTATGTATATGAGCATTGCAAACCACATTTGGGCATGATTGAAAATCATAGATATACCTATGTATATGAGCATTGCAAACCACATTTGGGCATGACTGAAAATCATAGATATACCTATGTATATGAGCATTGCAAACCACATTTGGGCATGACTGAAAATCATAGATATACCTATGTATATGAGCATTGCAAACCACATTTGGGCATGACTGAAAATCATAGATATACCTATGTATATGAGCATTGCAAACCACATTTGGGCATGACTGAAAATCATAGATATACCTATGTATATGAGCATTGCAAACCACATTTGGGCATGATTGAAAATCATAGATATACTTATGTATATGAGCATTGCAAACCACATTTGGGCATGATTGAAAATCATAGATATACCTATGTATATGAGCATTGCAAACCACATTTGGGCATGACTGAAAATCATAGATATACCTATGTATATGAGCATTGCAAACCACATTTGGGCATGACTGAAAATCATAGATATACCTATGTATATGAGCATTGCAAACCACATTTGGGCATGACTGAAAATCATAGATATACCTATGTATATGAGCATTGCAAACCACATTTGGGCATGACTGAAAATCATAGATATACCTATGTATATGAGCATTGCAAACCACATTGGGCATGACTGAAAATCATAGATATACCTATGTATATGAGCATTGCAAACCACATTTGGGCATGACTGAAAATCATAGATATACCTATGTATATGAGCATTGCAAACCACATTTGGGCATGATTGAAAATCATAGATATACTTATGTATATGAGCATTGCAAACCACATTTGGGCATGATTGAAAATCATAGATATACCTATGTATATGAGCATTGCAAACCACATTTGGGCATGACTGAAAATCATAGATATACCTATGTATATGAGCATTGCAAACCACATTTGGGCATGACTGAAAATCATAGATATACCTATGTATATGAGCATTGCAAACCACATTTGGGCATGACTGAAAATCATAGATATACCTATGTATATGAGCATTGCAAACCACATTTGGGCATGATTGAAAATCATAGATATACCTATGTATATGAGCATTGCAAACCACATTTGGGCATGATTGAAAATCATAGATATACCTATGTATATGAGCATTGCAAACCACATTTGGGCATGATTGAAAATCATAGATATACCTATGTATATGAGCATTGCAAACCACATTTGGGCATGATTGAAAATCATAGATATACCTATGTATATGAGCATTGCAAACCACATTTGGGCATGACTGAAAATCATAGATATACCTATGTATATGAGCATTGCAAACCACATTTGGGCATGATTGAAAATCATAGATATACTTATGTGTATGAGCATTGCAAACCACATTTGGGCATGATTGAAAATCATAGATATACCTATGTGTATGAGCATTGCAAACCACATTTGGGCATGATTGAAAATCATAGATATACCTATGTGTATGAGCATTGCAAACCACATTTGGGCATGATTGAAAATCATAGATATACCTATGTGTATGAGCATTGCAAACCACATTTGGGCATGACTGAAAATCATAGATATACCTATGTATATGAGCATTGCAAACCACATTTGGGCATTTAAATGTCTTGCATATAAGTAAGTCAAATTGCAACTGATCTGTGGGTGGACATTTAAACACCCAGGCTGAAGGCTAGAAAACCCATGACTCCAACTGAGTTTGACTCTGGGCAAGCTGAAGATGATATAGAAGATTATATTGAAACTTGTTTGAGAATAAATCAACATTAATTTGAGGTAAGATGTTTCCAGTCTAAAAAAAAAACGATGCTAATTGTTATACTACACTAAGGGCCTAACTGCAATAATAATAAAATACTATAAAAAAGCCGATAAAGAATAGACACATATACATGTGTATTATACCAAAAAATAGGGCATAAATATTCACCCTTTAAATGCGGATTGAAATCTTAATCCAAATATACATAAGTGTTTTATAGATAAAAAACTAAGGAAAAAATTATTATAAAATGACTATTTCAAAGCAATATATTTGTCAAACAATGAAGACACACTTACGAAATCTTATATAATATCAAAAACAACTTATTAGTTTCAACCTAATAGGAAATTCTTACGAAACCTTATGTAACCCAAACACATTAGGGAAGAAGTTAAAAACACCTTATATAATTTGGCCATGAACATACTAGGAATATTACTACAGATGGGGCAAGAAATTAGGGCTTCCATTAGCTTTAGGGGATGGTGAAAGGTGAAGAGAATCATATAAAAGCCGGGATTTTTGAGTGAAAAAGGAGAACGGCAGCGGGACCGATGGCGGTCCCCTCCCCAGCAGGGCCCAGCGGGCCGGTGGCAACTACATGGGTAATATAAAACCTTTCTTTCATTTTTGGTCATTTTCAGACTTAGAATTTAAATAAGGGACCAAACGGTCCTAGAATCTTAAGATAACGAACAAAGTTGAATATTTTAACATGATTGGTTTCTCTCTCTAGCACTTTAATAATTTGAATATTTTTTTACGTTTGACAATGTGGCGATTTCAGCTGTTTTAAATAACTTGTTTTATATGTTATCAATCTAATAGTTCTTTATGTTGGGTATTTATTTTAATAAATAATGTTATTTTTCGTTTACTGTGTTTTTAACATATTTAATTGTAGAACTCTTCCTCCAAAACCAAGGCCAACCGCTCGGGCCAAAGACCACTTAAACAATAGTGGTCGTCACGCTATCAATACGCAGGGGCTTACAAGACGCCGCGTGTAACACTAATAATTAGTTCACGGAGACCGACAATCATTTATGCATATAAAATTATTCTATTGAAATATCATGAAAATACAATTGAATTGCATATATTATCTCAATTATTCACTTATATTATGTTAAAGATTTTTAAAAAATTGAAAATTTTTATATTAAAAATATTTTTTCTTATTTTTTGTTAATGCCCCAGGTTGTCATTTCAACATTTCTGGTGTTCTCTCCTGGCATTGGCTTAATTGTAATCCACTTCTGAAGATGGGGCACCTAGAAGGTGGAGTTATGTTACCCTGATGATAAGATGGGTGATAAATGATAATGAAACACCAGGAGAATTCTTAACCTAAACTTAACCTAAATTCCAGACCACGGACAACCATAGGAATAATTCCCTTTAAGGAAAATCCTATGGTACGACCGGGAATCGAACCCAGAACCTCATGAACAGTAGTCAGAACCCTGACCACTAGCCCATGAGGCTGGTCATATTAAAAATAACATTAAGGTTTATTAAATCCTTGAATCTAGATGTACCGGTATATAATCTATAATAACAATGTGGCTATGCAATAGTGTCCTACAGCACAAGTTCCGTAGCTCTACACCAAGGTTTTGATGTCTTGCATCACTTAGCTATAGTGCGAGACATATATTCTTTAGTATAAGAAATACAATTCCCCAATACTACAGCTGTATATATTTCCTCTTTGTGTTGCTTTTCTGAGGAGTTCTAAATTATTCAAGTTAATGTTATATTATGGGTTGACTTAAATATTGAATGATTATACCTCATAATGTTTACTTCCCAAAATTAATTTAATATAATTTTCATTAATATTTAAAGGAAATGACTATGAGGTTTATTTTAATTACTAATAGAGTTAGAATTTAACATTAAGGTAGAATTCTTATCACTCACCTCATATTGTTCTTCTTATTTGACTATAAACTAGTTTTGGAACATAGTTTCTGTTCCATCCTCAATATCGTTACGACCATTGTTCTGTCGTCCTGAAGAGCTGTCCTTCACTCCTTCCATTGGCTGACTGAAAAACCTCGAAACCAGGTCATTCTCACCAGGAATTTCAAAGTTCATCAATTTATTTTTTTTGCTCTTTTGAATGTAGATCCTTTCCCAAACATTAAGTTCATTTGGTTTTTCTATTTTTTTTAATAATTTAGCTTATTGTTTGAGAAAAGATCTACATTCAAAAGAGTGAAAAGAAGAAATTGATGAACTTTGAAATTCCCGGTGAAAATGACCTGGTTTCGAGGTTTTTCAGTCAGCCAATGGAAGGAGCGAAGGACAGCTCTTCAAGACAACAGAACAACGATCGTGATGATACTGAGGATGGAACAGAAACTATGTTCCAAAACTAGTTTATAGTCAAATAAGAAGAACAAGATGAGGTGAGTGATAAAAATTCTACCTTAATGAATATACCTCATAGTGAGAATTCCTAAAATAAGTAGAATTTAACACTTTACCTCATAATTGTAAATTTCTCAAAGACTAGTTTTGAGATATTTCTGTGTACCATCTTCAGCTCTATCTACCACTATCTACAGTTGAAGATGATACACAGAAGTATCTCGAAACTAGTCTTCAAGAAATCTACAATTATGAGGTGAGATGTTAAATTCCAACTTTATTATTAATTAATTATTATGATTAAAATTCATCGGAGAACATATTGTTTAAACAACTCACCTCATAGGATTCATGCTTCCATGATATCGCGATTTCAAACATAGTCATGTTCATCTTCAGCCATAACTCCGACTGACGAAATTCTTCGGCCGTCAACTATTCTATTGTCGCCATCTTCAGTGCTGCCATCTATGGTTGAATTTATGAACTTCGAAATCAATGTAATTTCGTTGGGGATAATATATGAATTCAACCATAGATGGCAGCACTGAAGATGGCGACAATAGAATAGTTGACGGCCAAAGAATTTCGTCAGTCGGAGTTATGACTGAAGATGAACATGACTATGTTTGAAATCGCGATATCATGGAAGCATGAATCCTATGAGGTGAGTTGTTTAAACAATATGTTCTCCGATGAATTTTAATGATTATACCTCATAATGTTTACTTCCCAACATTAATTTAATATAATTATTATGATATTTTAAAATCATTAGGAAGTAATGTTATGAGGTTTAATTTAATAACTGAGTTTGTATTTTTTAACATTCTTACCTCATATGTTTGTTTATCTGGACATATGTCCGGATAAACAATCATATGAGGTAAGAATGTTAAATAATACAAAATCAATTATTGAATTATTATGTGTTAGTTATTTTGACTCACCTCATTTTTTTTTATATCCTGCAGACTACAGTTTCGTCACATATATGTGACACTGTCGATGCATTCTAACTAGTTAGTTAGTTCTAACTGCAGAATATCAGCAAAAAAATGAGGTAACTCAAAATAACTAAGTCATAATATATTCACGTAGACTTTCACGGCCGGAGTTGCTAAGATGATCTTGATGAAGATTTTCGGGCTGTAGGCCGTGGTCGTGAGGCTTGTAGTTCCCCGACGTTTTGCCAGAGACTGCGTCTGGCATCCTCAAGACAACCCTTGAGGATGCCAGACGCAGTCTCTGGCGAAACGTCGGGGAACTACAAGCCTCACGACTACGGCCTACAGCCCGAAAATCTTCATCAAGATCATCTAAGTCATATTAATTAAAAGAAAACTCATAGTGTTATTTCCTACAAATATTAAACATTTTATCAATTATTTATTAATTCTTTATTATACAGTATACCTCCTATGAAAATATACCAAAAAAAAACACTGTCAATGAAATTCATAAATTATCTACCTATGCATTTTGTCATTTCAAAACATGAAAAATTGAATGTTTAACAATAAATATATGACATTTGTTCTTATCACCGTGCGACAAAAGTGAAATATTACCTTTTCCTTGTGTCTAAGCACACTCATGTCCAAAATATATACAATGCAGACATGCCACAGAGAATAGAAACCCAACCATGCCCAGGCAACATGCCATGTGTGCTGCCATCTGTTACTTACTTGAGATGTTGTTGAATCTCCTCATAGTTGACATAATGACTGAACTGCGCTGGGTCAGTTATCCCAACCCGACTCCCTGGCCGAGTCATCTCACCATACAGATCGTAACTTGCAGATCTTCCGTGCTGCTGCTGCTGCTGCTGTTGTTGTTGGTGTTGTTGTTGCTGCTGGTGTTGTTGTTCTGGTTGTTCCAATCTCTGCAAACATAAACATAATATAAACATCTTATACTTAAGGAGTCCACCGCTGTGTTCTCAAGGTAGTGTGCTGCCTTGTCACACAGCGGGCCCGGGTTCGAATTCCGGTTGGGGCAGTTTTTCTGGGTGAGGTTTTTGGTTTTTATCGGGGTTTTTCCTCGCCTGTAAGACAAATGTCAGGAAAACTTTAAGGCCCAAACGGTCCCAATATCATATGGCCATCATCATCATCTTCCTTATCATTATCATCATCATCATCATCATCTCACCGGTGTGGAAAGCAACGGGAAGCTACCACACCTACAATTCCCTAGTAAAGCTGGAATCATAGCATGAAAATACTATGATTGCAGTAAAGGACCTGCCTTCGGGCAGAATTACTATGGATGGATCTATTATAATTCATTATACAGTAATATTTTTTTTATGTGTAAACATATAATATGTGAAGATTTACATTAAAATTATTTATACCTCACCTCATATCCAGTCTTCTAATTATACCAGTTTCAAAATCTAGGTGGTTTCATCTTCAGTAATATCTTGACCGATGTTATGTCATTCAGGTGAACTGTTTCTTCACCTGAACGACATTATTGAAGATGAAATCACCTAGAGTTTGAAACTGGTTTAATTAGAAGACTGGATAAGAGGTGAGATATAAAGAATTTTAATTTAAATCTTAAAATTAAAACTCATAGTGATTTCTTCTTCTTCTTCCTTCCAAATATTAGGCCAAGGCCTGTTATGATCCTATAGAAAATTTTCCCTCCAGCGTTTCATAGGATGGCCCAGAGACCCCGAAGCTATTATGGCATCCGAGGGCTAGGGAGTCTTTCCTTTCTTCCATTTCTTCTTTCCTTTATTTCCTTTCCTTCTCCAGAAAAGCCTGACCAGAGGCTATAAGATGACAGCCCCATCACTGGTCTTGCCTTCCTTTGGCCAGCAACCAATCAAAGGGACTATTATTATGCTTTCAAGTCTTATACGAGAATTTCCCTCATAGTGATTTTAGCTACAAAAGCTGGACTGTGATAAGATGGTTTCAAGTTAGAAAGAAT
The DNA here is from genome assembly GCA_030220185.1 of Diploptera punctata. Classification (NCBI taxonomy): domain Eukaryota; kingdom Metazoa; phylum Arthropoda; class Insecta; order Blattodea; family Blaberidae; genus Diploptera; species Diploptera punctata. The sequence goes on from JASPKZ010009821.1 coordinate 516,882, forward strand.
TGACAATGATACCTATGGCATTGAAACTCAGAGTTTTCAAAAAGTTACAAATATGAGATTTGCTGTGGTGGACTAGTGGTTATGCTCCTTGCCTCTGGTCCCGAGGGTCATGGGTTAAAACTCGGCCGGGGTCGATGGATTTTTTAGGATGGAAAAATTCAAGGAGCAAGTCCTCTGGGAGGGACTTTAAGCCATGGGTCCCTGAAGATTTTCAGGCTTGTAAAAGATCCTTAAGCCTGAATGAAAAGGCCTCTAAGCAAAATTTACCAAATTTTCCCGTCCTAGTGCTACGTTGGTTTCCTAGATATCAGTATGAGGCAGAATGCTGACCACGGACCACTCAAATGACATCTATACGAAATCAAGTGTAACTAAATCAGTATGGTTCAAATACTTCCCTGTAGGGAAAACATGGGCTTACAAGAAGACAAATATGAGGTAATTAATGCATCTTTCAGTCATATTATCTAAAATAAACCTCATAGTGTTATTTCCTTTAAATATTAATGAATACTTATTAAATTAATGTTAAGAAGCTAAAGCTGTTAATATGATTGAAATAAGTAAATTAATGTACACAACTAAATTATTGTAATCAAATGGTAAAGAGAAAAATTTATGCCTGAAATTGAAAACAAAATTCCATTTTTGGATTTATACATAATTAGGAATGAAAAAACTCAAAAAATTGAATTTGATGTATATAGGAAGGGTACACATACTGATAATTATATTAAATCAACGGGTTTCAATCCACTGGCACATAAACATGCAATATTTAATAGCCTCTTATATAGATTAATAAAGGTCCCATTAAAAGGAGAAAATTTTAAGAAAGAATATGAAAACATCCTAAATATAGCCAGATTAAATGGTTTTAAAAAGGATATAATATCTAACAAATTAAAGAAATTCAGAAAGATAAAACAACTTAAAGAATGCTCTACCCTACAAATGGTTAGTAACGAAAAGAAGAATTTCAAGAAAATTACTTACCATCGAATAATACATGGGAAATTTCAAAAAATATTTGACATATACAACATTACTTTGGCACCAATAAATAAATTTAGTCTGGAAAAACTTTTAAATACCAATAAAAAAATCAACATCCCAGACAGTAAGAAATCTGGAATTTATCAAATTAATTGTAATGATTGTAGCAAAGTATACATAGGAAAAACAAAAAGGAATTTAGAAACACGCACTAAAAACATTTTAGAAATATTAAAAATTGTGAAATTGAAAAATCAGCCATTGCTGCACATAGTTTACTAGAACATCATAAAATTGAAAAAGAAGCGAAACTTTTAAAACAGTTGGATAAACTGTTGGAATTGACAATTTGGGAAATGATATTCATTCAGAGGAATAAATATCGATCTATGAATTTCGATATTCCGGTGGATAAAAATTTAATTACAAAGTTTATAATCCCAACGAAAGATGGCAGCACAAGAGGTGATGTCACTAAAGAAATCAACAATCACGGAATTTCATCAATGGACGCCATGACTGATGAAGGACATGATATTGTCTGAAACCGTCGGTATCAAAGAAGTTTGAGAATGTATGAGGTGAGTCGATTAAAATATGTTCTCCATTCATTATTAATAAATTTCTCTCTTTACCATTTGATTACATTAATGAATACTGTTCAGTGAGTAGGCAAGATGGATATCTATGGGTTAACATTTCAAAATAGAAATTGTATTGTGATGGATTAAGTCTGTACAGACCACGATTGTAGTTCAAACTTTGTGTCTGTAACTGAGTGAATATATTTTATTTACCCTCACCTGTCTGATGGCTTCTTCATATCTCTCCTCTCTATCATCCATAGGGTACTGCCCCCTGCGCTCTGCATGACGACGTTGATGCTGAGCACGCAGCTGGTGAATACGTTCCGTGCGAGATTGTCCCCCAGGAGCTCCTCCCGCTTGACTGGAGGCAGAAGAAGTTGAACCTTCTCTGTGATGATGGGAATGATGAACACTTGCTGGTATGGGACCTCCAGGAGGATAACTCGAGCTTCCAATCTCACTAGATGCATTGCTTCCTCCCCCATGTTCATGTGGGTTGTTTGAATTCTACACATCACAACAAAACATGTCTCAAAACATAATTTTTTAAACTATTAGTGTATACAACAGTCCTGGGTCATTATTAACATGTGATAATGATATTGTTTTATTTATCTAACTAACTAAATCACTGGCACTGTCGAACCCGTAGGTTCATGGCTGCAAGGACATAAGTTCTCCATACATTCCTATCCTGAGCTAATGTTTTCCACTCATTTCCTGTAAAATCTGCTTTCCTCAAATCATAGTTAATGTTATTCTCCCACCTCATTCTTGGTCTACCAACTGGGCATTTTCCCTCTGGTTTTTCTACAAGAAACTTCCATGAAAGACATCAGTATGTTTTTATTATTCATTTCATACATCTCAATGATGGATAAATCATATTTCAAGAGAAAAATTTTATGCTCAGACCGGGGCTCGAACCCAGGACATTTGGCTTTCTGGGCCAATGCTCTAACGACTGAGCTATCTGAGCGTGTTCCGATCTAAATGCAAATGCAATGTATATAAAAGAAAAAATTTACATTTAGATCAGAACTCGCTCGGATAGCTCAGTCGGTAGAGCATTGGCCCAGAAAGCCAAAAGTCCTGGGTTCGAGCTCCGGTCTGAGCATAAAATGTTTCTCTTCAAATATGATTTAGACATCAGTATGTTCATTTAAGCCGAAATAGCATAAAGAAAATATCCTGGCCATCGAGTGGCAATATAAATATAACTAAAAATAGCAAGGGAAAAAATATTTATAAGGTACATACCAGAACTTTTATGATGACCAGTTTAAATTCTCGAGTAATAAGTACCATCCAAACTTTTCATTATTAAATTTTGGGTAAAAATATATAGCTTATAATTTATTTTTTATTCAATGCCCCAGGTTGCTATTTTGACATTTGTGGTGTTCTCTCCTGGCATTGGCACAATTGTAACCCACTTTTGAAGTTGAGGCACCTAGAAGGCTGAGTTACGCTGCTCCGATGATATGATGGGTGATGACGATAATAGTGGTGCACCAGGAAAGTCCTTAATCCTAAACTTAACTTAAATTCCAGACCATGGGCAACCACAGGAATAATTCTCTTTAAGGAAAAATTCCTATGGTTTGACTGGAAATCGAACCCAGGACCTCATGAAAAGTAGTCAGAAATGCTGACCACTATCCCATGAGGCTGGTAAAGCTTATAAATGCATATATACGATATCACATAATTCAGTAATAATTTGATCATAACAAGAATCAAATGAATCGTGAATTCTTCTTACCTCATACATCTATGTTTTTTAACACAGAACTGCAGTATCGGAAAAAACATTTTCCATCTTCAGCTATTTTCACGATTTATTTGATCTTATTAAGAAAACCTCATAATGTAAAAATTCCCAAATTTATTATATTAATAATTTGATCATCAGATTATACAGGATCAATATTTTACCTGACTTTCCATTTGTCTTTGTCGTTGCATAAGTCTGCGATACTGTTCCTGTATTCGCTGTTGCTCTTCCTGCGCAGCTCTACGGGCAGCCTCCTTCTCCTCCTCACCCCCACCACCATGGTCTTCACCTCTTTCCATCTCCTCTTGCTCCGCCCGTAGTGCAAGCTGCAGTGGTACATCCAATGTTTTGCGATGCTTACCAAATCTACATATGAGAGTAAGCATACATTATTCAATACTAGTTAAACTGTATAAGCACCTTTTTATATACTACAGTCCTATTAAATAATGAAAAACCTAAAATCCTGAATTCATTCTATAGGAGAAATCTTTATATTTATTTTATAACAAAAGTGAATCGCAGATCTGAATCATTTCAAGACATATTCTGAAATTGTTGGCTGCATCAGACTAGTGGTTATACTCCTTGCCTCTAAATTAAAATATAAAATTATGGAATATTTACCTAAAAGGTCCGTCTCCTCAACTTTATTAGTTATTAATCTGTAGTGCTTTCGGGACTAGTCCCATCATCAGCAGGATTCATTACTGGTGTTCCACTAAAAATCTGATAGAGGGGGTTACACTTACTGGGTGCGTTTTCATTTATGAGATGGGTGTTGTTGTTAACTGCCTTCAAAATTTGTGTCTCCTCGAGTACATTTATCTTAGCTGGATTATTTTCTCTGTGCATTTTTCTTAGGGTGTTTTCAATATCTAATATACGATGTCCTTCATGGATAACGTGTTTTGCATAGCTTGATTTTCCTTCTGTATGAATAAAGTCTTGAAAATGTTCTTTAAATCTGATACTAAAACTTCTGTTTGTTCTATTTATGTAAAATTTGCTGCAATCTTGCCTCTAGTCCCGAGGGTTGCGAGTTCAAACTCGGTCGGGATCAATGGATTTTTTAGGATGGAAAAATCCAAGGAGCAACTCCTCAGGGAGGGATTTTAATTTTAAAATTTCTCTTTGTATTCACTGCAGTCAATCAAATTTAAATAATTGGAATATCAAGTCAGTCCAATTTAAAGGTCAACAAAAGAAAGATATTAAATTAATATTAAAGAGGTAAAGCTATTGCTATGATTGAAATAAGTAAATTAATGTACATAACTAAACTATTGTAATCAATGGTAAAGAGAAAAACTTTTGCCTGAACCGGGAATTGAACCCCAAACCTTCAGCTTTCCATGTTGATGCTCTAACCACTAGCTAATTCAGGCTACATTCCCATCAAAGCATAAATCCTCCCTTTACATTACAGGATGACTTATGCTTGGATGGGAATGTAGCCTGAAGGGAATGTAGCCTGAATTAGCTCAGTGGTCAGAGCATCAGCACGGAAAGCTGAAGGTTTAGGATTTGATTCCCAGTTCAGGCAAAAATTTTTCTCTTTACCATTGATTATAAGTAAATTAATGTACACAATTAAACTATCGATTCCCAGTTCAAGTAAAAATGTTTCCGTTTACCATTGATTACAAAAAAATATTTTGAAAACTAGCAAGATTGGATCATAAAATTGATTTGCCAAGGAATTTACTTAGTTTACGCAGTTGCTGCATGAAAAACTTCTTTAACAACAATATGTAAGCATCTGCAATCCAATCCTACTAATTGCCTGAGTCAATGCTCTAGGCAATTTGAGATTTGGCACAAAATAAGATATAAATTAAATTTAAAAAAATACTTTAAGTCAATGGTAAAAAAAAAAAATTGCCTGAACCAGGAATCAAACCCCAAACCATTAGCTTTCCGTGTTAATGCTCTGTCCACTGAGCTAATTCAGGCTTCCTTCCCATCCAAGCATAAATCTTTCCTTTGCCTTACTCTACTGGTCCCACATTCAAATGCAATGAATCATCATTCACAACAACAGGTTCGGGGTTCGATTCCTGGTTCAGGCAAAATTTTTTCTCTTTACCATTGATTACAATAATTTAATTGTGTTCATTAATTCACTTATTTCTATCAAAGTAATAGCTTCAGCTTTTCAATATTAATTTAATAAATAATGCTATAGCTGTGTGGAGTCCCTTCATGTCTTCTTAATGTAGAAGCCATTCATTGTGTATTTGTAAATGATTATTCATTTCAGTTGAATGTGGGACCAAGAGAGTAAGGTAAAGGAAGGATTTATGCTTGGATGGGAAGGAAGCCTGAATTAGCTTAGTGGACAGAGCACTAGCACAGAAAGCTAAAGGTTTGGGGTTCGATTCCGGGTTCAGGCAAAAATTTTCCTCTTTACCATTGATTACAATAATTTAATTGTGTTCATTAATTTACTTATTTCTATCATAGTAATAGCTTTAGCTTCTCAATATTCCGATCCGATTGAGGGTCTTTCCACTTTTCAGCGGTTGCCCTTTTACCAGCCGGCTGCTGGCCCTTCACATCCACATGTGTCAATCACAGAGGTAGATGATCAACAGCCAGTGTAGGGGTGACATGTGGTTAGCATGTCGAGTCCCTCAGCCGTTATAGCTGGTTCCTCAACCTGGAGCTGCTACTTATTGTAGCTACCCAATTCCCTCACGATGCTGGGTGGGCACCGGTCCCATACTGGCCGAAATACCATGAGAAAATTTCTTCCCCCATGGAGACTTGAACCAGTGCAAGTCCCGTAGCTCTACGCCAAGGCTTCCTACCTTAACCACTTGGCTACGGCAAGGGACAGCTTCTCAATATTAATTTAATAAAAAATACTCATTAAATTGTCATAGAAATAGTCTAAAGTCACTATTACCTCAAACCTTGGGTGAAAAATTTCAATTCATCTTATTCTCACCTAAGCTATGAACTATTGCAGAGCTTGTATATAGTTTACATAGGAAAAATCACCAATCAACTCTTCAAGTAGTGTAACTATGCAATGGAATCATGTCATCAAGCTACGGCTGGAAACATGTAATGAAGAATGAAAGAATGAATGAAAACAAAAACTCACCTAAACATGGAACCGATGCCTTTGAATAGCCCAGGCTTCTTCTTGCCAGTTTTGTTCTTGCTGTCCAGCACAGCATTTAGAGAAGATTGTCTAGGTCCTCCTCGCACAGATCCAAAGCCATTTGGTCCACAGTCTATAGGTATGCTCATGGTAACCGGTCCATCTTCTTCAGCAACTAAGTGAGGGAAGAAGCGATGCGGATGTTCAAGTTGTTGCCACATCAGATGTTGCTGTGTTACTGATTACCCACACCGCACCAGGTTAGTACAAGCAGTTAGTTATATACAACACAACAAGCAGCCACAATTATTTACAGCGGTTATTTTTCTTACACAATGTAAATACGGGTATTTCATAATATAAGTCCTCTCTCAAACAAGGGATAATAATAATTCTATGTGACATTCTTTTAAGGCTAAAGGTTGGTATGAAATGACTTTTTTTTTTCCTATTTAGTGTAACATTGTAGTTTTCTACATGTGTGACATATATACTACACAAATAAGCATCAAATGGGAAATTAATAAAATTATTTTAATCAAAATCAAAGTGGGAGGTAAAACTATGAGGTATTTACATTTATGAATGAGTTGGAGAAAATGTTTTTAATATCTCACCTCATAAAGTTGCATAATTTCTCATTACCGGTTTCAAAAGTATAATTTTACTTCCATCTTCAGTCAAACTCCAACTGTTGGAAACTTCACCGTTAATGCCATCTTCTGAACTGCCATCTGGTGTCGATTTTAAGAACTTGAAGATCAAATTAATCTCATCAGAAATTTCAAAATTCATGGCTCTATATTTATTCTTCTGAATGTATATCTTTTCCCAAACTGTTAATTCCAAAGGCTTCTCTAAATGTTTTAAAAGTTTAGTTTCTCTTCCAATTTTGTGATTCTCTAGATTAACAGTTTGGGAAAATATATACATTGAGAAGAATAAATATACAGCCATGAATTTTGAAATTCCCAACAAGAATAATTTGATCTCCAAGTTCATAAAATTGACACAAGATGGAAGTTTAGAAGTTGATGTTAATGGCAAAATTTTTATATTTGAAGTTTGACTGAAGATAGAAGTAAAATTATACTTTTGAAACCGGTATCATGAAAACATACACCCTTTATGAGGTGAGATATTAAAAACATTTTCTCTCTAAGTCGCTCATAATAAAAATATAAACAACTGAGTTGGTGTTTACTTGATGAAAATCCATATTTATTAATTAAATATACATGGAGCTCCAAATTTTCAGAAAAATATATTGGATGCATTGTTGGGCTGGCTTTCAAAATTTTCAGGTGACGATGAGAATTGGGTCTCGCCTTGTATGGTAGAGAAAGATTTGTGAGCTGTTGACTCGCAAATCATCAGTTTACAGAGAATTTTTCACATGCATCTGTACCATCATTCTAAAAAAGTCTGTTCTAGAGTCTTCCATTCTAGATGAGTGTAGAATGGGATCCTGGAAGGTTCCTACCATCACTGATAAAAGAAGATGCTAGGGTAGACCAGCCAATATAGATGGACATTTTATTTTTTAAGGAATTATATCGATTTTTGTGTTGTTATATGATTAAAAATCTAACTTCCGGAAAACTGTAATGAAATATTAACATGCATATAACTAACTTGCTATAGAACTCATTGGTACTTGATCACATGGACATATGCTGTCCACACATCCCTATCCTGAGCTAATGTTTTCCAATCATCCCCTGTATAATATACTTCCCTCAAATCACAGTTAATGTTCCTAGCATTCAATGTTCCTAGAACATGTCCCTGTGATTGAGCCCTTGCCATGGATTCCCTGAAGTAGTCCTTGCCCAGAGAACCAAATGGGTTCATGGCCTCAAGTGTGCAGGATTGTATAAAAGAGAGAACAATTTCCATATAAAGTGTGATGCCCAAGTAGTAAAGTAGTCAAAGCACTAGTATGTAGAACTAATGACCTTGGGTTCAAATCCTAGTTTGGGTGAACATATATCTAATATTACATATTGCAATATATTTATCTTATGAGGGTGGATCAAATATAAACCGAAATTTGTATCTGGAGACTCTGGTAGCGAACTGCAAAGGTTGCAGTTTGGAGGGGAAGTTGGTGGGGGTGTCTGGAGTAGGGATCTTGATGTGTCGCACTCCGAAGAGCGGCCGCTTGCTTCAGTACGCCATGAGCAAGCAAGAGGTACACACGTCTGTTGCGCAATGCATTATTATTAAGTTTTTGGTGAAAGAAGGCACTAAACCTTCTGAAATTTTGAGAAGGCTCCATGCGCAGTTCGGGGAAGCCACCCTTTCGAAGGTGCAGGTGTATGATTGGCGCAAAAAAATTTTAGCGGGCTGGGATTCAGTGGAAAATGAGCCTCACCAAAGATGGCAACGAACAAGCATCACTGCAGACAACATTCGTGCTGTACAGGACTTTATTGAGGAGATCGGCATGTAACAATTTCTGAAATTGCTTCACACGTTGGAATAAGCTTCGGAAGTGTTCAAGCCATCATCAGTGATGAACTCAATTTCCGAAAATTGTCTGCCAGGTGGGTTCCTCGGCTCCTCAGCCAGGAACAAAAAAGAATTGACGAAAAACTGACGAAAATGCATTGGACACCTTTGGAACATCCTCCTTACAGTCCAGATTTGTCACCCTGTGTCTACCATTTGTTTGGGTCACTGAAAGAAGACCTGGGAGGAAGGCGGTTTGGTGACAATGCAGTGGTAGAGGAGTTCTTGTGCAACTGGCTGACTACATGTCATCCCTCATTCTTCAAGGACGGCATCAAAAAGTTGCCAACTCGATGGCAAAAGTGTGTTGGAAATGCAGGAGACTATGTAGAAAAATGAGGTGGTGGTTTTATATTTTTTTGTTAATTCAATAAAATTGTAAACAATAATTCCGGTTTATATTTGATTCATCCTCGTATTTACATAATTTTCAATGATACATCTCAAAAGAAACATTTATGCTCTTATATACAATACTATATATAAGCATTATATACAGCAGTATGCATATTTTATACTTCCAATTAACAAGCAAATACAATCATATAAGGATGTTTAGCATTAATATTAAGCATACACATAGCCCTCATGGGATGAAAAGAAAATCTAATTTTTCCTACGGAACACATCATTCTTGTTAGAAAAGTATCAAAGTTAGTGCCGCCCTGCTTTTCTTAGAACTCCTTTGTAAGTTTATCAATTATTGAGAGAAAATAACACTATGAAATAACATTATGTACCATTAATTAAATAGTTTAGATATGTTAAAATTCATCGGAGAACATTTTGTTTAAACAACTTACCTCATAGGATTCATGCTTCCATGATACCGCGGTTTCAAACAGTCGTGTTCATCTTCAGCCATAACTCCCACATGAGTCAGAGTTATGTCGGAGTAATGGCTGAAGATGAACACGATTGTGTTTGAAACCGCGGTAACATAGAAGCATGAATCCTATGAGGTGAGTTGTTTAAACAAATGTTCTCCAATGAATTTTAATGATTATACATCATAATTATATTTGAAGAGAAAAATTCTCGCCTAGACCGGGACTCAAACCCGGGACCCTTGGCTTTCCGGGCCAAGTGCTCTACCAACTGAGCTACCGAGGCGAGTTACGATCTAGACGCAAATTTTTCTCTTATATACGTTGTCATAATGTTTACTTCCCAACATTAATTTAATATAGTTTAGATACACTTCACGCAGTGTTGACAACCCTGCTGACATCAAGTGCCGATTGTCAAGAAAAAGTGGGAGTCTTAACCTTCTACTATCCCAAGGGCTCCTGAGGCCTGTAGTGGGATCACTTTACTTTACTTTACCGGTATAAAGATAAATTTAAATTATCATATAACTTGTAACTTCCCTACAACAACAAAATGCATTACTTATTCTCAAAATTGATAGGAAATAAATACTACTGAATTGGTAATATATACCTCACCTCATTTTTTTCTCTTTCCCAAAACATGTTTCAGTGGAAATTTTCACGATTTTCAACCAAAAATTTACTGCTGAGTTCCAATGGTCAACTCAGCAGTCGGTTTTTGACTGATAGTAATGAAAATGTCTGCCAAAACACATCGCAAATGAGACAGCAAAATATGACAAACGAGGTGTATATTACTGCTTCAATATATTGACCTAGATGCTTGTTTTATTTTTGCATGCCTAATCTTCCAAAGTCTATAAATGACACATAAAAGATAAAAAAATATATAAAAAAAAGAGAGAAAAAAGAGGATTACATAATGTTTTTATTATTAATTTAACACTTATCACTGAAGGACAAATTATATTTGAAGGAAAAAATTATATGCTCAGACTAGGGTTTGAATCCGATCTGAGCATACAATTTTTCTCTTCAAATAGGATTATATAACACAAATCTAATAAGAAAACATACATTCAGCCAATTTTCAAAGAAGATCAAATTCACTTTATTAATTAGCATGCTAAGATTAAATAACTATAAAAAAAGACTAAAAAAGCAGAAGATTTGTTTAACTTTGACAGGGAAAAAAACACTATGAAGTTTAATTTAAGAATTAAATTAATGTTTTTATTACCTCACCTCATATCCTTTTTTCTTCTAGACTGCAGTTTCAGAGCTTATCTCCATCACCAGTAGCCTCTGGTCGATTGGTGTTATGTCATTTCTTGGCGGGAAAACTGACAAGAAACGACATAACACCAGTCGACCAGAGGCTACTGATGATGAGATAAGCTCTGAAACTGCAGTCTAGATGAAAAAGAATATGAGGTGAGGTAATAAAAACATTAATTTAATTCTTAAGCAGAAGATTATTTGTACATTTTAAAATTATTAATGTTCGAGGCCTAGGGTTCACTTCTTTTTCTTTCCTATACATACATCCTCTCTACACGTGACGTAACCGCCACATGTGATGCCTGCTACTAAATGGTTACAACTACTTTATTTGCACTCCTTTCTGCTAAATATTGGAGTGCAAGAGAGCAAATGACTTCATTATCAAGTGCTCAACATTAAATACCAACCAATCAACAACCAGAATGTAAGTGATAGGTAGTCAACTTGTTTGGTCTCCTAGTCATTAAATGGGTTTCCTCAACCTGGAGCTGCTGTTTATCATAGCAATTCCTCATAATTCTACTTGGACACCAATCCCATATACTCGTTAAAATTCCATGATACTTAAACCAGCATGCATCCTGTACTTTACACTAAGGTCTAAGACCACTCATCACACATGGGACATAAATAAATGTATATACAAATAACTATCATAGTAAAACAAATAAATATGGTATTCAATGTGATTAAAAATCTTAAATAATATATTTTTTTTAAATTTCTGAAAACAAAATTAAAAATTAGAAAAGAAATGGTTTTATTGAAAACAGATTAATATTCAATAAACTGTTGGACAAAAATATTATTTTTAAAATTAAATTTTGTGATAATTGAAATTATAGAAATAAAATTACTCATTATTTTGAAAAGAAAAATTAATTTAAAAATACAATAGGAAGTAACATTAAGAGGTTTGTTTATTAATTAAGACATTTTGTCTGTTCATTCTTAGAGTTGTTTTTGTCGAACATATGTTTCAGAGCTTCTTAGCCCCATTGTCAGCGATTACAGACTGAATTTTCTCATGTTGTCAGCCCTGATTCTTGATTCCTGCTCTCTTTGCCTCTGGTCCAATGAATTTACTGATGAGGTTCCATTCTGTGGGAATTTCAAAGTTCATAATTCTTTCCTTGTTCTTCTGTATATAGATTTTTCCCATATAGTGAGTTCATTTTTGTTTTCTAACTATTTTAATAATTATGTGTTTACATCTATTTTGTGCTTTTCTGACCAAACATGAGCAGCCACTGCATATTTTTCTACTTCCCCTTTTTTTACATTCCTTATGTGTTTTTTTAGTTCTAATGGTTAAATATGGGAAAAATCTGTATACAGAAGAACAAGGAAAGAATTATGAACTTTGAAATTCCCGCAGAAAGGAACCTCATTAGTAAATTCATTGGACCAGAGGCAAAGAGAGCAGGAATCAAGAATCAGGGCTGACAACATGAGAAAATTCAGTCTGTAATCGCTGATGATGGGGCTAAGAAGCTCTGAAACATATGTTCGACAAAAACAACTCTGAGAAGTAAGAATGAACAGACAAAATGTTTTAATTAGAAGAATTAATGCCTAAATCAGAATCTATACACTATTGTCCAAACCATTATATTATTTCATAGTAATTGCTACCAGTGTCATTTGGTGGTACTGGTAACGATGGTTAACTGTTTTTGACAATAAAGAGAATTGTATGTGAGGAAGAAGAATCAATGTTCACATTGGAAACCTGAAAGAGTATAATGGTTTACACACCAGTGTATAGAGTTAGAGGGTTTGGGTTCATATTTCAATTAAAGTGTTAATTTTTCTTTTCAAAATAATAATTGTCCATCAATGTGAATGTTAAAATTTAATTTAACACATCAAAATTACTCATGTTCATTTTTAACAAACTAAAAATAAAAATGAAAATATATATTCATCTAATAATATAAGTTACAATGATTTGTATTAGAATTAAAATCGCTCTCATTTGTTTCTATTTTTTTTTCTCCTCTTTAAATTTAACAATTTTTCTTCTTGATTGGTTTTTTTTTTACGTTCCTGGGTATCACAGCATCCATGTATTTCTTGCAGATGTTTCTGCATCATGTGGTGGTCTTCTTCAAAGTTAGTCTGTAGTAGGTCACAATAAGATGGTAGAACCACCAACAAGAAATACTTGGATGCATTAACACTTGGAGAATGAAAAAATGCTATGATAATGAAGAAATGGACTATGAACATCCAAAATTTTTCTTATTATAATTTCCTTTCTTTGCTTGATTGAAAATAGATGTTCAAAGTATTGAATGTAAGCTTATCATTTTTACTTAATTTTACCCATCTTAGCACCTATCATTGCCTATAGCATTTTTTTTAAGCATTACTTTTATTTAACCATAATTAGAAAAATGAATAGAAATAAAAATGAAGTATTCTTTTTAATAATATTAATTTAAATGTATTCTTTTCAAATTAAAGTTGGGAAGTAAATATCATGAGGTAATTAATAGTGAGTGGAGAATATATTTTTAACGACTCACCTCATATAATTTCAAATTTCTTTGAAACCGCTGGTATCAAAGAAATTTGAAATTATATGAGGTGAGTCGTTAAAAATATGTTCTCCACTCACTATGAATGATATAACCTCATAATGTTTACTTCCCAACTTTAATTTAAATATAAATCATGAGGTAATATTCATATAACATTGGTCAGACTACATATTAATAACTCACCTCACGAATTTCATGTTTTTAATGATACCATGGTTTCAAACAGGATCCCTCAACTCGTGTTGGAGTCAATCACTGAAGATGAACAGGGTCCCATTTAAAACCATGGTATTGTGAAAAACACAAAATTTATGAGGTGAATTATTAAAATGTACTCTGGCTAATGTTAAAAAAATTGAAGTAGTTCATTAATTTTTTTCCCATAATTTGTAATAAGCGAGTGCATGAAAAACTTACGAGTTTCCATTTCAATTCTAGAGCGAAGATCTGAAAGTGGTGCTTCGTAACTTCTATCCACAGCTGCCCTGAAACTTTCATTACAGCCTCTGCCACGAATCACTCGCACCGCACCTTGAGAATTTCTATAAGTATATGCAGGATCTGTCTCTTCTTGCATCTGAATCTGTGGAGAATAACAAAGCATCACATAAAAACCAATCTAAATGTCCTAACTTACACCAGTTTACTGAAACTGGAGTCCAGAACAGAGTGGAGATGAAAATGAAGCAGAATATTTTATTTGTCCCACTTGAATATATATCATATTTACTTGTATAATTTATGTCATTGCATAGCACCAGAATTTTTTTTATTAAATTAAATAAATACCCATTCTTCACCATATACAAAACTACCAGAACAACTGGAAAGCCCATCTTCAACGAATGCCATCCCATGCTTCGGTACTGCCCCAAAGGCAAAAGATTGCTGGGACATCCAAAAAAGCACTGGATGGAAAACTCCTCTTTGAGACCGTAACAGGCCACACGGCCTAATACTTGCATGGATGATGATGATTATGAAATTTAAAAAAATATTTTCCCTCACATATTTCAAGCAAGTATGACAATACTTTTTTTTTTAGGTTTCAACTAAACATACTTTACTTTCAGATTGAATTGGGGCAGTATGGAATTCCCTTTAATAAGTTTGAACATTGTATAGCAACCAGTACTACCTGCTAGAGTGATAGGGGATCCTTAACCTGAAATCCATTGAAGGTTATCAGATATTACCTACTAATAATTTTACATAAATTCAGATGGGGTCAACATGAATATAAATAAAATAAAAAGAAATACCAATGAAAAATCTTAAGACTATATCTACTTAGTCCACCGCTGTGGTCTTGAGGTAGCATGCTGCCTTGTCATGTAGCGGGCCTGGGTTCAAACCCCGGTCGGGGCAATTTTTCTGGGGAGGTTTTTATCGGAGTTTTTCCTCACCTGTAAGACAAATGTCAGGAAAACTTTAAGGCCCAAATGGTCCCCAAAATCATATGGCCATCATCATCATCCTTATTATTATCATCATCATCATTATCAACCTTTACCAGTGTGGAAAGCAACGGAAAGCTACCACACCTTCAATTCCCTAGTAAAGCTGCAAAGTATAGCATGAAAATGCTATGATTGCAGTGAAAGACCTGCCCTCGGGCAGAATTACTATGGATGGATATCTACCTACATAAAAGGCCCATTATCTTGGTGTAGAAATTTTCAGATGACAATATTAACCCATTGAGCCTGGATTTTTTTTCTATTTTATGTCACTTGGAAGTGGGATTTTTTTTAGGGAAAATGAACAGTAGATGGGATTAAGTTATGTAGATAGGAAATAACACTATGAGGTTTATTTTAATTTAGTTGAGTTGTTTCTTGACTAACCTCTTGACTGCGGGAGAGGAGAACATTGGATGTCAGTTGTGAACGTGAACATCATTGAGAATGTCACAAATGAAGTGACAAAATCGCGAGGGAGTTAAGAAGTATGAGGTGAGTCAAAAAACAACTCAACTAAATTAAAGTAGATCGGATTTTTATTTTTTTTATTTATATCAAATTTTATCAATTATTTTCAACCTAACTGATTTAATCCATTAAAATAGAAGGTCATGAGACAAACCTAACATTATTTCACTGTTTTAATAGTCCAACCTGATGTGATAGGCTTCAAAACAGGCCTCTAAATGTAGCGGTACCTGACACTTCTTGTGCAAACAACAGACTTCAGCTCTCTTTTTCTTCACTATCTCCATGAACATTACTTTCAGAATCAGAATGACTCAAATCAAATTCAGTTTCATCACTTTCAAGCTCACTTTCTAACAAAAGTTTCATAATTTCGTCTGCATTCAAGCTCCCAGCTTACCCCCATCTTTATTCATATGAAGATGTGTTATGGTACAATATATATTTATGATTTTTCCCCATTTATCGATAGTTTTGACTCCAATGCTGGCCAAATGCATGAAGAGAAATGTACCCAACAGGAATATAAAAGTGAATGTTAATGCCATCTCTAAATGAAAAGATGAACTACGTTGTAAACATGATCACGGAACAGTTCCATGCTTCGGTCGTCAGTCCGCTGGGCAAGACCATGGAACCATTCTGTGCTTTGGAGCCAATGGGTTAAAACCAAGCACCACTTGTTAGTAAACAAGTGTTGTGTACTACTCACCCAAATTAAATCTAGAGGGAAAGTGTGTTAATGCTAGTGTTGGCAAACTATTTCTCTATGGAAGGGAATCCCTAAATACATGTGAAATATTAAATGGTTGTCAAATTAGTAATTTAGTCAACAACTGCTGAAGGTTTCAGATCATTTAAAATCACAGTGTTTGTCATCTCTCTATTACCAGCCTCACAACACAACACAGTGGACAAGATATGGCAACATGCAAAGGAAGGCAATGGAGGGACATCTCATTCCTCAGTAGCAACATGGTTGCCAAATTATTCATTTGGTCAATGACTACTGTAGGCAACATACCATTTAAAAGCAAGGTATTTGCCAACATTCCCCTCCAAGTCAAAAAACAGAACACAGGGGACAGGTGGCAACGTAGTAAGAGAAGAAAGAGATTCAAAAGCACATTCCTAGCATTTTTTCCATGTGCAGATTTAACTTGAACGAGTAATAATTGTTAATAGTGAGTGGAGAACATATTTTTAACGACTCACCTCGAACCGAAAGTGTGTTTTTCGGCTCATTATTGTAGCGTCGTTCTCCTCCCTAGACTGGAATATTTATGAACTATGCCAATATCCCTTTCTCCTTGTATTTACCCCCTCTCTCTACTCTTTACCCTTCCCGCTGCGCAATGTCTACGGTGCATCTCCCCTCTACCTCGGAACCTTCATATACATGGTGCACTGGCAGAACGTTATCATTCAAGCATTCATTCTTTCTTCGTTCAGTTGTTCAAGCAGATTCAAGTTTTGAATCAGCATCCAGTCCGCGATGCGATTGGAGCTCTAATAGACAAGCTCGTCTGAAGCCGAGAAGCGGCGTGGTTTAGTTGGTCCGGCAGACCAGGGAAGAAGTTGCCCCTGGTTCGGACGCTAGCATGAGTGTGGCGTGAGGTATGGTGTGGTTTTTTTCTATTGTAAGAGTATCGTTATTTATTTGTTTATTTTTTTTTGTTAATTGAATGATCGAAATATTTTTGTTAATTTTTTTTTACTTCAGACAACTTGTTTCTATTAAATGTCATCTTTTATACAATTTATCTGCTACTTCATTAATGTGCACGTAGTTGTTTACAATCCTATACAGAAATTCACTCTATGTGTTTGAGAATCATTATTTATTTATGTCACTATATCTGAGAGAGAAAGATGAATCGATTGCTGCCTTCTATGGGCCCAAGGCAAGCAACTTTGTGATTGATAACCTTGCAGGAAATCAGATCCACATTAATAGAGGCAGCAGCAACAAAACCCGATCCCGGATATATGGTGGTTGGCGTGGTTAAATTTGTAGTAATTATATATAACCCAGCCCGCACAAATGGTTGCGCAGAAGCGTGGTTTATTAGAGAGGTTAAACTATTCTCCCCCACCCTGACCGCACAACCTCATATAATTTCAAATTTCTTTGATACCGGCAGTTTCACACAATATCTTGTCCCTCTTCAGTCATGATATTATCTGAAACTGCCGGTATCAAAGAAACTTGAAATTATATGAGGTGAGTCATTAAAAATATGTTCTCCACTAACTATTAATGATATAACCTCATAATGTTTACTCCAAATATTAATTTAAATATGAGTAATAGTTGTATTGTGTAGAAAGGAATGTATGATGAATGTATGCTGTTAAAAAACAACTATCTATATATCTATAATGGTATAACAGCCTGATGTTGGACCTTAGCCTCTACCTTGTTAGGATTTACTAAACCAAGTTAATCTAGATACACTTATTTTCCTACAGATGTCATGAATGGTATGAGGTCAACATACTGACCCAAGGAGACATCTAGCACTAGGGTATTACTAGGATGATCAAGGTTGGTAAATTTTGCTTAGAGGCCTCGTTATTCAGGCTTCAGATTCTTTTATGAGCCCGAAAATCTTCAGCTCTAGACCCACGGTATAAAGTCCTTCCCGGAGCACTTGCTCTTTGGATTTTTCCATCTTAAAAAATCCAATGATCCTTGGGACCAGGGGCAAGGAACTTAACCACTAGTGGCAAAAAAAAACCTATTATTCAGATTAAAAATCTATAGGATATAAGCAAAAGATAGAACTTACTTCCTGAACCATTGTCTGTAACGATTCCAAGCTTGAAGACTTCTTCATTCCTAATGAAGGTCCAAATTCATTCTTGATTCTGGCATCAGATCCTGTATATTAAATAACAAAGTTAAACTACTTATATTTAATTAATGTTGGGAAGTAAACATTATGAGGTATAATCATTAAAAATCATCGGAGAACATATTGTTTAAATAACTCACCTCATAGGATTCATGCTTCCATGATATCGCGATTTCAAACATAATCATGTTCATCGTCAGCCATAACTCCGACTGTTGAAATTCTTCGGCCGTCAACTATTCTATTGTCGCCATCTTCAGTGCTGCTATCTATGGTTGAATTTATGAACTTCGAAATCAATGTAATTTCGTTAGGGATATCAAAATTCATTGATCTATTTTTGTTTTTCTGAATGTATATTTTTTCCCAAACTGTCAATTCCAAAGGTTTCTCTACTTGTTTTAAAAGTTTAGCTTCTCTTCCAATTTTATGATGTTCTAATAAACTATGTGCAGCAATTGCAGATTTTTCAATTTCACAATTTTTAATATTTCTGAAATGTTCTTTTGTCCGAATTTCCAAATTCCTTTTTGTTTTTCCTATATAAACTTTATTGCAATCTTCACAATTTATTTGATAAATTCCAGATTTCTTACTGTCTGGAACTTTGACTTTTTTATTGGTACTTAGAAGATTACCCAGACTAAATTTATTTATTGGTGCCAAAAAAATGTTGTATTTGTCAAAAATTTTTTTGAAATTTCCTATGCATTTCAGGATGGTAAGTAATTTTCTTGTATTTTTTCTTTTCTTTGCAATTTTGTAAAGTAGTATATTCATTAAGTCTTTTATTGTGTTTGAATTTCTTCAACTTATTTATAATTAATTCTTTATCATCAAAACCATTTAATCTAGCAGTGTTTAAGATATGTTTAAACTCTTTATTGAAATTTTCTTCGTTTAATGGTACATTTGTCAATCTGTAAATTAAGCTATTGAATATTGCATGCTTATGAGCAATGTGATTGAAGCCTGATGATTTAATGTAATTATCTGTATGAGTTCCTTTTCTAAATATATCAAATTCAATTTTCAGTGTTTGATCATTCCTAATTATACATAAATCCAAAAAAGGAATTTTGTTTTCTTTTTCTAATTCGACGGTAAACTTTACTGATTCATCCTGAAGGTTTAATAATTTAAGAGCATCTTCAATATCTTTAGAATTTATTATTGCAAAAATATCATCCACATATCTGTACCAAGTCTTAAACATCCATGGGTATGCTTTAGTGATGACAGATTGGTTTCATTTGATGTAATTTCATTGTTTCCTAGTATACCAGTTGAAAAAATGCTAAATTTTTTGAGGAAATGGTTAAGTTCTTTAAATATTAAAAATGAAATATTAGAGGAATATATAACTCTTACTAAGCTATGTGTCAGTAATTCTTATTTTACCTATAATGAAAAATTTTACCAACAGGTTTCGGGTTTGTCAATGGGTAATCCGCTTTCACCATTTTTAGCTGATTTGTTCATGAGTTACTTGGAGTGTCAATCACTAAAGCATACCCATGGATGTTTAAGACTTGGTACAGATATGTGGATGATATTTTTGCAATAATAAATTCTAAAGATATTGAAGATGCTCTTAAATTATTAACCTTCAGGATGAATCAGTAAAGTTTACCGTCGAATTAGAAAAAGAAAACAAAATTCCTTTTTGGATTTATGTATAATTAGGAATGATCAAACACTGAAAATGAATTTGATATATTTAGAAAAGGAACTCATACAGATAATTACATTAAATCATCAGGCTTCAATCACATTGCTCATAAGCATGCAATATTCAATAGCTTAATTTACAGATTGACAAATGTACCATTAAACGAAGAAAATTTCAATAAAGAGTTTAAACATATCTTAAACACTGCTAGATTAAATGGTTTTGATAAAGAATTAATTATAAATAAGTTGAAGAAATTCAAACACAATAAAAGACTTAATGAATATACTACTTTACAA
This sequence comes from Diploptera punctata, assembly GCA_030220185.1. Lineage (NCBI taxonomy): Eukaryota > Metazoa > Arthropoda > Insecta > Blattodea > Blaberidae > Diploptera > Diploptera punctata. The sequence goes on from JASPKZ010009821.1 coordinate 537,291, forward strand.
AATTGCAAAGAAAAGAAAAAATACAAGAAAAATTACTTACCATCCTGAAATGCATAGGAAATTTCAAAAAATTTTGACAAATACAACATTTTTTTGGCACCAATAAATAAATTTAGTCTGGGTAATCTTCTAAGTACCAATAAAAAAGTCAAAGTTCCAGACAGTAAGAAATCTGGAATTTATCAAATAAATTGTGAAGATTGCAATAAAGTTTATATAGGAAAAACAAAAAGGAATTTGGAAATTCGGACAAAAGAACATTTCAGAAATATTAAAAATTGTGAAATTGAAAAATCTGCAATTGCTGCACATAGTTTATTAGAACATCATAAAATTGGAAGAGAAGCTAAACTTTTAAAACAAGTAGAGAAACCTTTGGAATTGACAGTTTGGGAAAAAATATACATTCAGAAAAACAAAAATAGATCAATGAATTTTGATATCCCTAACGAAATTACATTGATTTCGAAGTTCATAAATTCAACCATAGATAGCAGCACTGAAGATGGCGACAATAGAATAGTTGACGGCCGAAGAATTTCAACAGTCGGAGTTATGGCTGACGATGAACATGATTATGTTTGAAATCGCGATATCATGGAAGCATGAATCCTATGAGGTGAGTTATTTAAACAATATGTTCTCCGATGATTTTTAAAGTTAAACTAAGTTAGAATTTTTTATTACTCACCTCATATTGTTCTTCTTTTTGACTATAAACTAGTTTCGGGACATAGTTTCTGTTCCATCCTCAGTATCATCATGACCGTTGTTCTGTCGTCTTGAAGAACCGTCCTTCGCTCCTTCCATTGGCTGATGGCTCTTCAAGATGACAGATCAACGGTTGTGACGATACTGAGGATGGAACAGAAACTATGTTCCGAAACTAGATTATAGTAAAAAAAAAATATGAGATGAATGATAAAATATTCTACCTAAAGAATATACCTCATAGTGTGAATTCCTAAAATAAGGAACAATGTTAATGTTGTATAGCCTTAATAGATTAATCTACAGCTTCTCTCCGTTAACTCCCTACTTGTAAGACTTAAATAACAGATAGAATGACATAATAAATCATATTTGAAGAGAAAAATTATATGCTCAGACCGGGACATGAACCCGGGACCCTTGGTTCTCTAGACCAAGTGCTCTACCATCTGAGCTACCTGAGCAAGTACCGATCTAAACGCAAATTTTTCTCTATATACTTTGTAATTCTTGCCCACCAAATGCTATGAAGCCTTTACGTCTATCTTTGCAAATGGCGGCTCCTATATTAAGAAGACATATTTGGGAATTATACATTACATTATAAATGCCAGTACAGCTTATTTCAATGTTTTTATTATTAATTTCATACATCTCAATGATGGATAAATCATATTTGAAGAGAAAAATTATATGCTCAGACCGGGACTTGAACCCAGGACCCTTGGTGGGCGGGAATTGCAAAGTATATAGAGAAAAATTTGCATTTAGATCAGTACTTGCTCAGGTAGCTCAGATGGTAGAGCACTTGGTCTAGAGAACCAAGGGTCCCGGGTTCAAGTCCCGGTCTGAGCATATAATTTTTCTCTTCAAATATGATTTATCCATCATTGAGATGTATGAAATTAATAATAAAAACATAGAATAACATAATATTAAACTAATATGACGTTAATATTTATGTTATGGGAGTAAAAGAACAAACAAGGGCCTTATATTGAAGGTAACATTTGACTTTTTTTTCTTCAGATTTTATACTAAATTTCAGGATGAAAGAACTCATATGAAAGGTACAGGGAAAAAAACAGCTTAAGTCACTTATATTGAACATTTATGGGAAAAATCACAATGACGTTTAATTTAACATCATAACATCAGTCGGCAAGATATTACTAAAGATGAAGCCATCTAGGCTTTGAAACCGGTATAATTGGAAGACTGGATATGAGGTGAGGTATAAAAAATTTTAATTTAGGTCTTAAGTTAGTTTTGTCAAAATGCAATCTTAAGTGTCCTTAGATTATATTTGAAGAGAAAAATGTTTTCGCCCAGACCAAGACACGAACCCAGGACCTTTGGCTTTCTAGGCCAATGCTCTACCATCTGAGCTATCGGGGCAAGTTCCGATCTAGATGCAAATTTTTCTCTTATATACGTTGTAATTCCCAGCACCAAATGCTATGAAGCCTTTGCTTCTATCTTTGCAAATGGCGGCTTCTTAGTTAAGAAGACATTTATTGGGAATTTAAACATTACTTTATAAAGCCAGTAGGGCTTCAATTGATATTTTTATTATTAATTTAACATTTCTTGCTGAAGGATAAATTATATTTGAAGAGAAAAATTTTCACCCAGACTGAGACTCGAACCCAGGACCTTTGGCTTTCTAGGCCATTGCTCTACCATCTGAGCTATCAGGGCAAGTTCCAATCTAGATGCAAATTTTTCTCTTACATTCGTTGTCCTTAGATTGTTCATCGAAACTGATAGCATTTAGAAGTGTGAAACAATAAAATGTACAGTTTAGTCATGGGTTCATTACCCCCAAAAGTTTGGCATTCAGGTAAGCAAGTATGGATGTTGCACAACTAAAAGTATGCTTTCTAGGTTTCAAGTAAAAGTGACTTATCTGGTTATTTCCCTGTACTCTTCATATATGCTAAGAGAGAAATAATTTATTATTTTGCATATATAAATATACACCATGTCTCATTCAAACCTCCCATATTTTAATTAATCATAACTCTCAAAGTATGTGGAATTATGAAATGAGGTTGGTATTAAAAGCAAGAAAAACTCAAAGAATTTTTGTTTTCATTGTTACTGTTAATTCATCTGTCGTATGTTGGACAATAATGACATAAAATTATGTTCGCCAGACATCACTCCACTGGACTTCTTCCTCTGGGGATATGTAAAAGACCGCGTGTTTGCAACTCGGTACAAGATCTTCATGATTTATGAACCTGTATCCTTGACACAATTACAACAGAACCAATGGACACTTGACAAGATGTAGGAGTGTTAACAAAGAAGAACTGTAGAATATTAATTCATGCAACTTGGTGCAGTTACAAACATTTAACATGCACAAACTATGTAAGTGTACTATAAGTGCCATGAATAGGATCACCTAACCTCAATTAATTACATATCTTACCATCTTAATGAATATAAATCAGGCATCTACTCATATCACTTTTATTTAAAGTGCATTTTCCCCAACAATCAGTTACTTTATGAGAAAGGATGACTCTAGTTTAAGTAAAAGACAAAATGTTTAATGTGCTACAATATATGAATAGACATTAAGAGTCGCATGTTTGGACGCATTAGACAGTAAAATGCCTTCTCTGCTGAGCAAGTTGTATGCTAATACGATTTTGCTTACTCAGAAATCTGTTCATGCGATAATAATTGGTTAAATTTGTAAGCTACCTGCGGAGGTAACTTACATGAGCAACTCAAATTAAAATCCCGAAGGGAACCGAACGGGAACCGATGGTAATCGATGTACTTTGCTGCTTTATCCAACATTTATCCAAGATGTCGGACCTTGAAGACTTCGATCATGTTTTCGGTATACACGGAGAAGAGGAATTTGATAAGAGTCTACCAAAGAATTCAACTGGAAGAACAGGAGAATCGGCGTAATATTGCGTGTCGCAGACGTGTTTGTATATGGTATTATTTGCGGGATGCAAGCATAAATGCATTCCTCTATAGCAGACGAAAATAACGGAAGTGGTTTTATCGCTGAGAATTCTGGGTAATTCGTTGCCAATATTACGAAAACATCGACTCTCGTGCATGACCGTTAAGTCGGCCGTTAATTCGTTCTCAGCAATTGCTCACGGTGAATCAGCTCACTAGTGATTGGAAGTAATTTGAGTAGAGAGTAATGTTCTAACATACGACCCTAATACATCTTAATTTATGCTTTATTTTAGGAAGTAATATTTTGAGTTCTTTAGTTAAGTTTTTTGAGTCTATACAGACTCAAAAAAACTTAACATCTTTAATTTCTTCAAACAGTAAATTATTTTAAATCAATGGTAAAGAGAAAAATGTATGCCTGAACCGGGAATCAAACCCCGAACCTTTAGCTTTCCGTAATAATGCTCTGTCCACTGAGCTAATTCAGGCTTCATTCCCATGAGAGCAGAAATCCTTCCTTTACCTTACTAAGGATTTATTTACCTTATTAAGGATTTCTGCTTGGATGAGAATGAAGCCTGAATTAGCTCAGTGGACAGAGCATTAGCACGGAAAGCTAAAGGTTCGGGGTTCGATTCCCGGTTCAGACATACATTTTTCTCTTTACCATTGATTTACAATAATTTAATTGTGTTCATTAATTTACTTATTTCTATCATAGTAATAGCTTTAGCTTCTCAATATTAATTTAATAGTAAATTATTTAATTCACTGAATATATATTTTTTGTAGTTTTTGTAACTTTAACAAAAAAACTAATAGTTCTGCCTACATCAATTGATGGTACCCCTGCCCTTACTGTTGTTTATATGCAAGCACATTAACCAGATGTTGCCATTTCCTTAACATATCTATTTTAAAATGAAGGGAGGAAGAAGGGAGCAAACTGCCTATGTATGAGGAGATTAATTTTAATTAAAAGTGATTAACTATACAATTATAATTAATTACAAGACAAAAATAACTATCCCAAATATAATATATAATGAAAAATCTTACACACATTTAATGGTATATTTAGTAACTAAAGATAATTAAATTATCAAAATTTCCATTAAAATTATTTCTCTAAATACTGTACAAATATAAATTAATTTTATTATTTGGTGAATTATTGACATTGCAGCTGACAATTTGCTCACTGTACAGTGACTAAAAAAAAACAACAAATCAATCCAGCACCTTCATTTTATCATAGATAAGTAATGGAGGCACCAGACAATAACTTTCCCAAATGATCCAAAGACTCATGTTCTTTTTCTAATCATAACCACTACCAACATTAATTTTACAGTGCAACCAGTTCTGTTTATAAATTACAAACCCACCACCAGTACTCTCCTTGTAATTGATATAATGGATCTGTAAAAACATTGTTGTCTGATGTGGTATTTCTTTTGAATACAAAACAAATAATTATCATAATTACAGTCTTTAAGTCATGCAATATTGTACATAATTGTACTTATCACCTAGCATTACACAAATTATGCAATCTGATTCATTTCCATATGATGATTTTCTGGTGTAAATTTTTTAATTTAAAAACTTATCTGTTAATTATGTCCACCGCTGTGGTCTCGAGGTAGCATGCTGCCTTGTCACACAGCAGGCCTGGGTTTGATCCCCGGTCGGGGCAGTTTTTCTGGGTGAGGTTTTTATCGGGGTTTTTCCTCACCTGTAAGACAAATGTCAGGAAAACTTTAAGGCCCAAACGGTCCCCAAAATCATATGGCCATCATCATCACCCTTATCATTATCATCATCATCATTATCATCACCATCATCATCCTTCACCAGTGTGGAAAGCAACAGGAAACTACCACACCTACAATTCCCTAGTAAAGCTGCAAGAATAGCATGAAAATGCTATGATTGCAGTGAAGGACCTGCCTTCGGGCACAATTACTATGGATGGATCTGTTAATTTTATTTCATTAAATAATGAAAATATCTAATATAATTCCTCAAAAAGTATACTAATTTCAATATATTTCACCACATCAGATTTATTATATCATCATCTTATTTGGCAAAACAACCCAGATCGAATCATAATCTCCCTAATCGCTCTCCTCCAGATCTCCCTATTCCTGGTGGCTGTCCGCCAATTTCAAATTTTAAGTCTTTGGATATCTTCCAGATTTATTATATAAATTACATAATTACATAATTGAGAATAGTACCTCCTCTTCCATATACCATTTCTTGCACAGCTCCATAGATAGATCTAAGTTTCTGGATTGATTTCTAAGTTTTAGTTTCATCCATATGCAACTCAGGGGAAGAAATGGACAAACACATCTCAAATGCTGTAAGGCCATCAAATTATTCAGTGAAATAGCTGCTATTGGGAAGCATGGGATTGGATAGTGAAAGTGCCGAAGTAACTTGCGACAAACACATCTCAAATGTTGTATGGCCATCAAATCATTCAGTGCAATTACTGCTACTTAGAAGCATGGAGTTCAATAGTGATAGTGCCGTAACTAACTTGACGTTGGAGAAAAAAAAATCCTGTATCTTTAATTTTCATATAACTAAATTTGAATGCAAAAACCACGAAAATTATAAATATATGGGTACTTTCAGGTTAACAAAAATTACAAATAACATTAAAAAATTGAGTCAGATACCACTTTACAACGAAACGGAGGCCTTCTGAAACCAGTCGTGGATTATACAAAATATGCAAATTGTTACTGAAAGAGATTCGACAAATAAATTTATTAACTGAATTTCTATTTTAATATAATAAATTTGGGAATTTTTAACATTATGAGGTTTTATTGATAAGAATCAAATGAATCGTGAATTCTTCTTACCTCATACTTCTATGTTTTTTTTAAACACAGCACTGCAGTATCAGTGACCATCATCACCATCATCAGCTGTTATCACGACTCATTTCTATGTTTTTTTAAACTAGCACTGCAGTATTGGCGACCATTGTCACCATCATCAGCTGTTTTCACGACTCACGAGTCATTTGATTCTTAACTGAATTTCTAATTTAAGAGAATCATCAAATGACTGAAGGCAAATAATGGTTTCTTAAAACATTAGAGAAACTAAAATAAATATTTATTGATATTCTTCTATGCCAGTAAGATCTGATTCATTTATTGATTTGATAAAAAATCCAATTTTAGCTCTTCTATAAACATAAAATGAATTTTCAAAAAGTAGAATGTTTTTCTCTCTACAATATTTCTATTTCAATAACAGAGTGGTTGTTATTTGTGACCCTATTCCTGGCTTCCTTTATTAAAATTTAAACTTAAAGTTTAAATGTGGAGTAACTCAGGTACGTACTTTCTGAATCTGCCTGAGACCGAGATACGCTAATTATAGATTCTATAGAGTTGGCTCGAATCAAACTGGATGCTACAATTTCCCGATTTGGTTTTGCTAGAAACAAGACACAAGGTGTGTTAATAACAAACAAGTGAAGTTAGTGAACATGACATTCCAACAATACAACAAAGAATGTGGATGCATAGGAATGTAATTTTATAACTTAACATTTTGAACTTTCTAAACATTGTTTTAAATATGTTTTTGTTGCAGAAAATTCCTATTCATCCACATTTTCTTTTACAATAACACAAGTGCATATTAGTGCAGTAATCATGCAGTCATGGTGAAACAAAAAATAAAAGAGAAAGATATAAGGATAAAACCTCAGATGCAGTATTGTCCATTTCATTTTGTTTTTTCTCCATTTGATTGTATATCTGCTCAAGATTTCTAAGAGAAAATGATAATTTCAGAAATTCTACTATTTTTGTTAAAACTGAAGAAAGAACAATATGAGGTGAGTGATAAAAAATATTCTACCTTAATGAAGAAAGCTGATCAAAAGAATCAAGATTATATATAGTCCCGTCCAGGCATTTATTTTTCTTATCATACCATATATATATATATATTATTATAGAAGCAACAAGATGGCAGTGAGACCGATATCCTGTTGCCTCTTAAGATTGAAAATCATACACAGCAAACTCCTGATTATCCATGCATTAAAAAATAATGTATTTTGTATTGTTATGAAAAAATTCTTTATTTTTAAATGTGCTACTGTGAACTGCACTTAGAAACTAGCACAATAGAGTAACCTTCACTCACAATCCCTCCCCTGACATGTTTAATGGTACCAACCAACATTCTGAGAATACAATACAATTTCGGAAATTTCCATTGCGTGAGTCACTGAAAGTTTGTTGTTTACAGATTGAAACCACGGATAGGCTGTAGCAGTGCGTTTATCACTGAATGTAATGTGGTTACTAGTGTGGGAATTGCTGATTATTTGTCATCGCTGGTTATAAGTGTGGATATCAGTGGTTACTAGTGTAGTTGTCGCTGGTTACGGTGGCCATTTTGAATAACTATCGTAACCAGAGTGGTCAATGACAGGAAATAGTCCCACTTTTATTTTTTCATATTTAGGAGTAAAATAAAATAATGATAATTACGACTTGCACCTATATACATTTAATATAACATTTTATGAATATTTAACTTTTATAGGAATTTATCACTATGAGGTTTAATTTATGGTGAAATTAAATGTTTCTTACCTCTCCTCATCTATATTTTCTAAGTTGATCGCGATTTCGAGACTAACTGTCTCATCATCAGAACTTTGTTGGTGACTGATGTTATGTCGATTGGAAGAAACTTCTTCTTCCCTCTGTTGGTGGACCAATGAACCTCTGGATCAGGTCAAAATTTGCGGGAATTTCGAAGTTCATAAGTTTTCCTTTGTTTTTCTGAATGTGGATCTTTTCCCAAACCATGAGTTCCTTTTGTTTGTCTATTTGTTTAATTAGACTGGCTTTTGATTCAATTAAATGTTTTTCGGAGCAAGCATGAACAGCTACTGCTGACTTTTCCACTTCTCCATTTTTGATGTTTCTAAGATGTTCTTTCACCCTTGTTTTCAAATTTCTTTTCATTTTTCCAATATAAATTTTGTCACAATCCCTGTATTTGATCTTATAAATTCCTGTTTTGTTTTCGTTTTCAATTTTTTCACTTTTATTGGTTTTAATTATCCTATTAAGGCTGTATTCATTCTTTGGTGCTAATCTTATATTAAACTTTTTTAAATTTTTTAAAAATTTATAGTGTTTCAATGGATGATAGGTGAATTTCTTGAATTTTATTTTTTCTGTTTCTTTTATAAGTGTGCTTTCATTTATTAATTTTTGTCTTTTGAATTTATTTATTTTCTTGTGTACCATATTTTCTTCATAACCATTATCTATTGCAACATTGTTGAATATTTGTTGCATTTAAGTAGTGTTAAAGTGGTTAAATACATTTCTGATCAACTTCCATGGCGCCGAATAACTTAATTGGATTATCTGTGTTTTTCAATTTTCCGTGCATATCTTGGTCCCAATTAACACGGATAATCGGAAGTTTGCTGTATAAGGACGGAAAAATACAGGTTTGTCTCATCATTATTGATTATTCAAAGTTAAAATTGGGAAACACATTATGAGGTTCTTAATTAATAAATTAATGAGTCATTTTAACATCTTACCTCATATTTCATGTTTTTCAAACACGGTAACTATAGTTTTCAAATGATCTTGTCATTCATTTTCAACCGCCATTATGACTACCGGATATTCGTTGGAATCTCCCTCTATAACGTTGCCATCTGGTGTTGATTTGACGAACTTCGAGATGAGGTCACGTTCATCCGGAATGTCGAAATTCATAGATTTAAATTTGTTCTTCTGTATAAATATTTTCTCCCAAACTGTCAAATCCAAAGGTTTTTCCAAATGTTTTAGAAGTTTAGCTTCTTTTTCAATTCTATGACCTTCCAACAAACTATGTGCTGCAATAGCTGATTTTTCAATTTCACCATTTTTAATATTTCTAAACAATTTAAAACAATTTAAGAAAATCACTTATCATCCTGGAATACATAACAAATTTCAAAAAATTTTCAAGAAATTCAATATTACATTGGCACCGATAAATAAATTTAGCCTTGGTAACTTATTAATAACCAATAAGAAAATGAACACCCCAGATAGTAAAAAATCTGGAATTTATCAAATTGATTGTCGAGATTGCAATAAAGTATACATAGGAAAAACAAAAAGAAATTTGGACACTCGCACAAAGGAACACTTTAGAAATATTAAAAATGGTGAAATTGAAAAATCAGCTATTGCAGCACATAGTTTGTTGGAAGGTCATAGAATTGAAAAAGAAGCTAAACTTCTAAAACATTTGGAAAAACCTTTGGATTTGACAGTTTGGGAGAAAATATTTATACAGAAGAACAAATTTAAATCTATGAATTTCGACATTCCGGATGAACGTGACCTCATCTCGAAGTTCATCGAATCAACACCAGATGGCAACGATATCTCGAAGTTCGTCAAATCAACACCAGATGGCAACGTTATAGAGGGAGATTCCAACGAATATCCGGTAGTCATAATGGCGGTTGAAAATGAATGACAAGATCATTTGAAAACTATAGTTACCGTGTTTGAAAAACATGAAATATGAGGTAAGATGTTAAAATGACTCATTAATTTATTAATTATTGATTATGTTTATACGTCTATTGACTAATGAATGATACCAGGCTTTCGCTAGTTTTATCCCTTCTTCTTTTCTATTGATATTGTCCTTACATTTGTAAATTATGCAGTCTACCGCTCATACCTAGAAGTACTCGTCACTGAAGGTGCCCTCCGCAGTTGAGGGAGAAAAGTCTGGAAGAAACACCAGTCATGGACCACGGCCACATAGCCCAGAATCTCTTAATATTATATTTACCGGCCGTGAAAGTTCTGCATTCAACTTATAAAATAGTTTTACTTTGGACATGAAAATTATCAATCCCAGAATTAATATTGTTCTGGACTGAAAATTCTAAGCAATAAATGCGGGGAAACAATCTATTGAGGAACAATAAATGCAGGTTCTTTTTTTTCCCCCCCTCATAGCTTAAATGTGAATAGCACAGGGTATTTAGAAATTCAATTATAAATAAAAAAAATTATAAAGCCGATAACAAAATTGAACCGAAAGTGCGTTTTTCGGCTCATTATTGTAGCGTCGTTCTCCTCCCTAGACTGGAATATTTATGAACTATGCCAATATCCCTTTCTCCATGTACTTACCCCCTCTCTCTACTCTTTACCCTTCCTGCTGCGCAATGTCTACGGCACATCTCCCCTCTACCTCGGAACCTTCATATACGTGGTGCACAGGCAGAACGTTATCATTCGATCATTCAAGCAGTCATCGTTTAGTTGTTCAAGCAGATTCAAGGTTTGAATCCGCATCCAGTTCGCGATGCGATTGGAATTCTAATGGACAAGCTCGTCTGAAGCCGAGAAGCGGCGTGGTTTAGTTGGTCTGGCAGACCAGGGAAGAAGTTGCCCCTGGTTCGGACGTTAGCATGAGTGTGGCGTGAGGTATGGTGTGGTTTTTTCTAATGTAAGAGTATCGTCATTTATTTATTTACATTTCTATTTTGTTGTATGATCGGAATATTTTTGTTAATTTGTTTTAATTCAGACAACTTGTTTCTATTAAATGTCATCTTTTATACAACTTCCCTGCTTCTTCATTAATGTATACGTAGTTAATTACAATCCTATACGGAAATTCACTCATGTAGGAAACTATTTCCAGCTCCCTTACTATTTTGCTGTTTAGCTTTTATTGTCATTTTCACTCACTCTATGTATTTGAGAATCATTATTTATTTATATCTGAGAGAGAAAGATGAATCGATTGCTGCCTTCTATGGGCCCAAGGCAAGCGACTTTGTGATTGATAACCTTGCAGGATATCAGATCCACGTTAATAGAAGCAGCAGCAACAAAACACGATCCCGGATAAATGGTAGTAATAGCGTGGTTCTCTTGCCCACAAATGGTTGCGCAGAAGCGTGGTTTATTTATAGTGGTCATTTTCGCGCCCCGCGCAAAATAATTGAGTTTTTATTGCATATTAATTCAAATGGACAATTGCTGCATCATCCCCTAGTAAGGAACAAACAATTACTTAATAAATCACAAATAATAACATAAACTACACTCACAACATCCCACTTCCATATAGCAGACTCATGAACACATTTCAATACAAAGGCAAAATAAATTAATGTTTATTACAGCAGAATGCACTAGGATAAAACTGCCATATGGAAGCTCATTCCATTCCATTTTTAAAGTTCCAAATTATATTTCTAAATTATTATTATTCCAAATTCAAAATTAAAATTATGTTATATGTAAATGTATGCTTTTTGAGGAGAACATTTTTGCCTAAACTAGGATTTAAACCCAAGGTCTCTAGTTCTATGTACTAGTGCATTGACCATTATGCTACTTGGGCATCATACTTTAGACAGAAATTCTTCCCTCTCTTATACAATTTCACATGTGTTCAGATTGAAGATTTTTTTTAAAGAGGAAATTTTCTGCCTCAACTGGAATTTCAACATAAGACCTATGATTTTACACATCAGTGCACTAACCATTATGCTGTCAAGGCATAAGTGAGAGAAAAAAATTGTGCTTGGGCAGGGATGCCTGGATACCACAATCGTTAGTACACTGATGCATCAACCCAGATATCTTGGGTTCAAATTCCAGTCCAGGCAGAAATTTCATCAATATATATACAAGACCAGCGACATAGTCTTGTGATCAGAGCTTCTGACTACAATTCACGAGGTCTCTTGGCTCAATTCCCGGTCAGACCGTAGGAATTTTCCTTATAGTTGCCGATACCAGCAATATGGGAACAAAAATTTTACTTGCTGAGGTATTCACTTAGTTTAGGCAGTTCCAGCATTTCTTTTTTTTTGTTTTGGTCATGCAGATAAAATTATCTTTTGCTGGATTACAAATTTTTCATAATTTTGGAAAATCTCTTTTTTACATACTTTCCAAGATTTCATCTGTATGGACTATTCAGTTATAAACAATACAGTACTCACGAGGTGCTTCCTTGCTTCCCATTTCTGCTCTCTTTTGGTCATTTAGTTGCTGCTGTTGAAGTTGCATATGTCTCTGTCTTTCTCTCTCTTCCCTGCAATTAAATTGGTCACATATATTACATAACAATTATATCAAACCATACAAATTTTTATATTAAATTAATGTTGGGAAGTAAACATTATGAGGTATAATCATTAAAATTCATCGAAGAACATATTGTTTAAACAACTCACCTCATAGGATTCATGCTTCCATGATATCGCGATTTCAAACATAGTCATGTTCATCTTCAGCCATAACTCCGACTGACGAAATTCTTGACGGCCGAAAAATTTCGTCAGTCGGTATGGCTGAAGATGAACATGACTATGTTTGAAATCGCGATATCATGGAAGCATGAATCCTTTGAGGTGAGTTGTTTAAACAATATGTTCTCCGATGAATTTTAATATGAATTTTTCTTTAAAAGGGAATCATTCCTGTGGTTGCCCATGGTCAGGAATTTAGGTTAAGTTTAGGTTAAGAAATCTCCTGACTCTTCATTATCATTTATCACTCATCATATCATCGGGGTAACGTAACTCCGCCTTATAGGCATCCCAACTTCAGAAGTGGGTTACAATTAAGCCAATGCCAGGAGAGAACACCAGAAATGCCGAAATGACAATCACTGAAAAAAAAAAAATTATGACTTAAGGCAATGTCGCATGGACCATCAGGAATGGTGATGAAGGATTGCTGAAATGAGTTTTACGAGAAAAACATCTGGATGCTCATTATGTGAAGACATTAAAAATAAGGAAATCCTGAAAAAACTAAAAAACAGACCTTATAATAAATAAGGTGAATCTAGAACATCTTACCTCATAAATATTTGTTTTTCATTTGACATGTTTCGATACCTACAAATACCGTAGAATGGGGTGAATAGCAACAGTTTTGAACTTCAAGTTTAAATATCAAAAGTACTATAAGAGATATTGAATTGAGACCTACCTCGGTTTATGGGTCTTCCCGTCCTCTACAAGCCTGCAGCTTCATATTTTCTTTTTATGGCAAGGTAAAATTTTAAAAAATTGAAAACATGCTGTTTCTATACACCCCATCGAGCGGGGTCAATAGAAACAGGCATTGTTTTTCACGTTTGTTTCTATTTCAGAGTTTGTTGGGGCAATAGAAACAATAAGCATTGTTAAGGGATGGATAGAAACACAAACGAGTGGTAATCAGAGCAAAAAATTTAATTACAATATATCGTAACCGATACCAAAAAACAAAAAGAACAAAAGTGAGAATACAAAGTTTAGTCTAATAAATTATGAAGGCACTTAAGTCATCCTGAAAACAGATTTTGTCTTTCCAGCGAGAAGCAGACTTTGAGGTTTGAACAACTGGCATCAATTTTTTAATTACATCATCCTTGGAGAAAAATGATTCTTCATCAGTCAAGGAAAACATATTACTGCTGAGGGTTTTCTTGCAAAACAGTCCAACATAACCGTCATCTTGAAAGTCAGTGACTTTGGAGACATACATTCTAAATACATTTTTAGTTTTTCCATATACCTTCACGATTACAAAATCGTCAGGTTGGATTAATCTGTCAAGTTCTTTTGAAAGTTCGGCATTTGCAGAAGAATCGGATAATGTGAGATCTGAGTCACTGTCTTGCACAGAATAGTCCGAATCTTCTGGTGATGATTCTGAATCGAGTTTTTTATTTTTCTTTTTCCTGGCACTTACACTTTGTTTTCTGGTACCTGTGGAATTATCATTGTCAGTGCTTGTACCAGCAACAGATGTGCTAGGTCCAGTCTGATCTGGATCCGGTGGAAAATCTGCCACAGAAACACTTTTTCCTGGACCAACATCTACTTTCACTCGCTTTTTTCGAGCTGGAACTGTTTCTGTGTGTCTTAGAGCTGTTAATAGTTCCTTGAAGGAAGCATCAATAGCAGCAACAGGAGATAGTGCTGGTGTTGTGGCTCTTGAGGATTGGGTTGATTCAATAGACAAATCTGAGGAGGGTAGCATTTTAGTACTTCCTTCCGATTAGGGGCACAATACCACATTTTCTAAAGCCAGAAATTACATTTTCCGATTTGCATGATTCACACAGTTTCTTTAGCAAACTAGGAAACTTGCTCTTTTGAATGGTAGCTTCATTCTTGCCGGGTCCTTTTTTCCAATCTAGAAGGATTGAACGCCATGCCATTTTGAGAGGCCGAAAGAATGCCACGTCTAATGGTTGAGTGAGGTGCGTGGAGTTTGCTGGTAAAAATATAAAGTGGACATCATTTTCTGCACATTTTTTAATGAGATCCAGGACAAGTGGCTAGATAAGTTGTCTCCAATCATGTACTTTTTGCCAGGTAAACGTCTAAGATAAGGAAGGGCTATGGTTTCAACATAATCAGAAAAACAAAAGTTGTCGAACCAACCACTTTTGGTCCTATTGTATCTGGACCCATCAGGGCCTCCTTCTCTCCAACTTTCATACAAGTGTAAAGATTTATAGACTACATATGGGGGTAAGAGGTGACCATCACCAGCAGCTGAAAACATGACAGAAATGGAGCATTTGGTTGAGTTCATCACCCTTTCTGGGTACTTACATCCACGCTTAGTTATTACTTTATGTTTTCCAGGATCATCAGAAAGGTTCGTTTCATCATAATTAATAATGTTTGATGAAGGAACGTCTCTGAGCTCTGCTTCTAGTCTGTCAAAGTACTCATTGATCGTTTCTGGGGAGACACCTGCTCTGACCCGTTTAATGTTTTGGCATAACCTTTGTGACAAGTCAGCCTTATGTCTATTCAAAAAAGAATAGACAAAATCACGGCCAGGAAAGTTGTCTTTGAATTTTTTATGGTTCTACCTTGGCGTCAAGCGATTCTTTGACCAAAATTCGCAGAGTCCACGAATCAATTGGGTAGCCCCAGTCAGCACAAATAATAAGTCTACTCGCCACAGTTTTTTCCTCTTCTTCTGTTAAAGCGGTTTGCCCTCCTTTTTTCTTAATTTGATCACCTTTTTTCAAATGTCTGTAGAGGACACTATAATGGATGTCATATTTTGCCGCTGCGTTTCGAAGGCTAAGGCCATAGTTATGTCTTCAACAGCTGCCTTAATAACCTCTGGATCTTGTACTTTGTTCGGTTTTAATCGTTTGTAACTCCTTGGCATGCTGAAAGAAAACGGTCACATTATAGCTTGTGCCAGCTAATATTCCTCAATTGGATAACTATTGGTTGTATATTATATATTTAATTGTCTTTCAGCTGTGACATTGGAAAATAAACACAAAATAAAAACTTTACGATTTGTGGGGTGAATAGAAACAGCAAAATAATGTGTTTCTATTCACCCCACAGATTCAAAATATGGATCATAACCTAAAACAAAATTGAAACAAAGAAATGGTTTTGTTTACACTATATTAAACAATGTGATATCTTCTACAGGTATACAAGGTATAAAAAATAGTACAATTCAAACATGTGAGGTGATGAGGTATGGTACTTACATGTAAAGTTTGGAAAACGATGAAAATCGGCTGAAACAGAAGTTGCTTTGTCACACCACTGAATCTGAATCTCAGTATTGCCAACCACACAAAATCACATTTCCCTTAAATCTTACCTTATTTCCATCTCATAAAAAAAAAATATCCCTGTCTGCTTTACTTTAACCCCCTATTACATAATGTTGAATTTTTTCAGAAGTTTCGTTTCTATTCACCCCACTGTTGCTATTCACCCCATTTTACGGTACTGAAATAAGGATAATTAATGTAATAAATTCATTAAAGTTAATTGTATATCAGATTAATATGAATGGAACAATTTTTTGAACTGTTATAAAGGTAGACAAGGCCTTAAGGCCTTAACTCTGCCAGGTAAAATAAAGCTATTATTATTATTAAGAATAAAACAATTATTTCATCTTAATCCTTTGTCCATACCATCATCAGCTTGTCCAGACTTGATTTTTTATATTGTTGGCCCTGGATGTCGACTCTCACTCCATCTTCTGGTTGACCAAAGAATTTGAGAATCAAATCTTTTTCCCCGGGAATTTCAAAAATCATAATCCTACATTTTTTTTGGAATATGCATTTTGAAACTCCCGGAGAAAAAGATTTGATTCACAAGTTCTTCAGTCAACCATAAGATGGAGTGGGAGTCAACATCCAGGGACAACAACATAAAAAACCAACAGTCTGGATAAGCTGACAATGATATGGACAACATATCAGAACATCTACCAGAACAAGTGGAAAGCCCATCTTCAATGAATGCTGTCTCATAGAATTCCAAAAGCCATGCTTCGCTACTGCCCCCAAGGCAAAAGATTGCTGGGACGTCCAAGAAAGCATTGGATGGAAAATTCCTCTTTGACACCGTAACAGGCCATACGGCCAAATACTTGCATGGATGATGATAATGATGATGATATCAGAACATGTCAAATGACACACAAATATTTATGAGGTAAAATGTACCAGATTCACGTTATTTATTAAGAAGAACCTCATAATGTTACTTCCTGTTGTAATTTATTAACAAACCCTATACAATAATTGTTATGAAAATACAATAAGAAGTAACATTATGAGGTTCTACTTGATAAATAGACCCTATAGTTATTATGTTCAGCAATATAGGCTTCAGTGGAAAAAACATGTCTAAAGGATGGATCCCACTACATGGCCTAGATAAATTCTTGCTTCTACATCAAAAGGGCAAAGAAACTTAAGAAGATGTAGAAAAACACTGGCCTGGAACCATAAATAATGGATCCACCAGTGCCCAACATCTGAAACATATGATGATGACATTTATAACATGTGTTGGAACTTGAATAGTAATAAGTCAAATTAAAAATAAATTACAGGTTAATATAATAAATTTGGAAATGTTTGACAGTCGTGAATACAGCTGAAGATGGGAATTATATTTTCCTGATACTGCAGTTCTGTGTTAAAAAACATAGACGGATGAGGTAAGAAGAATTCACAATTCATTTGATTCTTAATAAGTTACAGGTATTTATAAATCACTTGTTTATAAGAATAATTAGCATCAGATGGCCTGGTGTAATAAGAGGTATCTATGAATTATGGAAAATATTGAGAAGCAAATTAGAATGAGAAAATCGAGATGTATATGTCACACTTTGAAGAAGTCTGATACATTTATCAAGAAGCAATCATTAATATTTAATTTTAGGAAGTGTATTTTGAGGTTATTTTAATTATATTATTTTTTAGTCTGATCATCTTACCTCAATATTAATGTTCCTTTGTTCTTGAACAAATCAACATTAATATTGAGGTAAGATGATCAGACTAAAAATAATATAAGCAATCATTAGATTGGAAGCTGAACAAAGACTTGGAAGACCTAAACTTACATGGAAAATAACAGTTTTATAAGTAGTTAATACAGTTGTTAAACATGGTAAGAGGTTCAGTTGTTGAAGGGGAATGAAATTAGATGAAAATTGTTTACAAATGCCTTATACTCCTAATGGAATAAAAGTTAATACTTACTGCATACCTGTATCAGAACTAATTGATGTAAACAGACAGCAAGTTTCATATTATGAGGGAAAGAAAGTAGGTCACAGCCTACATCATTACTAAGAGTATTATATAAAGGTCCAAGTGGAATATACTGTAGATTAACGATAATGTAATAGTTAATATCAGGAGCCTCTATTATAATGCAATATCACTGATACATAGCCCTGATCTTTTATTTGTTGAATTGCATTAACGATAGCTATAAATAAGCAATTACATCTAAAATTCTTTTCACCTCACCTCATATCCTGTCTTTTAATCAGACCGATTTCATAATCTTAGTGATTACATCTTCAGTAATTACACAATTGATGTTCTTACTCCATCTGTTGACGGACTGATAAACCTCCCAATCAATTCAATTTCTCCGGGAATTTCAAAATTCATTCATTTCTCTTTTAGTTTTTTGAATGTGGATTTTTTCCCAAACAGTAAACTCCTTAGGTTTTTCAATTTATTTTGTTAAACTGACCTTTTAGTTTTTTTTAAATAAGGAGCTCACTATATTTGAAAAGAAAAATATAAGCTTAGACTGGGGTTTGAACCCAGGACCTTTGACTCTCTATGTCACTGCTCTTCCATCTGAGCTACCTAGGCCTCCAATCTAAACACGTATTTTTCTCTTATACATAGTTAATTCCCTATGATGGAAGAGCAGTGACATAGAGAGTCAAAGATCCTGGGTTCAAACCCCAGTCTAGGCATATATTTTTCTTTTAAAATATAATTTGTCCATCATTAAGATGTTTAAAAACGAATAATATTAACAAGGAGCTCACCGTTTGGGAATAAATCTACATTCAAAAAACTAAGAAAGTAAAATTAATGAATTTTGAAATTCCCAGGGAAGATGATTTGATTGAGAGGTTCATTGGTACACCAACAGATGGAGTAACAAGTAGTTCTCCTGGATGACAGAACATCAGACATGTAATCACTAACCACTAAGGTCACAAAACCAGTTAATTAGAAGACAGGATATGAGGTGAGGCGAAAATAATTTTATTTTAAATTTTAAATAAACCTCATAGTGATATTTCCTATAAATTACATCTACTTTTTACATTATGCTGAAAAACTAGAATCTTTGGAATGGAGAGTAGTAGTAGTAGTAATCGTCTTGGTCACTCCACTGAGAAGCATAGGGCCTCGATGAAAGCTTGCCAACGCACTCTCTTTGTCAATGCCTTAATTTCATTCCAACTTATCCCTTCTTCATCTTCAGCTTCATCCATATTGGTATTACTACATGCTGCCCTAGGTCTTCCTCTTTGCCTTTTCAATACTTGGGCATTCCAATCAAATGTCTTTTTTGTGATGTTATCATTCTCTCTCCTTAACACATGACTAACATTTAAATTTTCTAAATTTAATTTCTTTATCAATTTTATTTTGATTTATATATTAAATTTGGGAATTTTTAACATTATGAGGTTCAATTAATAATAATTAAATGAATCGTGATTGTTAAATATTCCACTTAATGTCGAAGATTTTGACAAGGAATATAATCATATTGTTCATGTTGCTAAAATAAATGGTTTCAATGAAGACATTATAAAGAATAAATTAAAGAAATTCAAACAACAAAAAAGGTTACAGGAATACACCACCTTACATCATGGTCCCAAGAAAGATGTAAAATTCAAGAAATTCACTTACCATCCTGAAGTTCATAATAAGTTTCAAAAAATTTTCAGAAATTTTAATATAACATTAGCTCCAATTAACAAATTCAGCCTGGGTAATCTGCTGTTAACTAATAATAAATGTAATACCCCAGACAACAAAAAATCTGGGATTTATCAAATTGATTGCAAAGATTACAACAAGATATATATAGGAAAAACAAAAACGAACTTGGAAACTCGTAAAAAAGAGCACTTCAGAAACATGAAGAATGGAGAAATTGAAAAATCAGCTATAGCAGCACATAGTTTATTAGAGCATCATAGGATTGAAAAAGAAGCAAAACTTTTAAAACATCTTTCTAAACCTTTGGATTTAACAGTTTGGGAAAAAATATATATTCAAAAAAACCATACTAGAATTATGAACTTTGAGATTCCGGAAGAACCAAGCTTGATTACAAAGTTCTTCAAAAATACAGCAGATAGCAGTTTAGGAAATCATTCATTCAAAATAACACCAGATGGCAGTTTGAAGAGGAATTCCTTAAAAAGAACACCAGATGGCAGTCTAGATAATTACCGGCAAAAAGGAGAAAAAATTGACAGTCGTGAAAACAGCTGACGATGACGACAAAGTGTCGCCGATACTGCAGTGCTGTGTTTAAAGAAACATAGATGTATGAGGTAAGAAAAAATCATGATTCATTTAATTATTATTAATTTTGATTTGTCCTTCTCAAAGTTCTTTATTTATTTAAATGGAGAAATAAGGGACTAATGTATATAATTTCCATTGGTTTATATCTTTATTCTTTATCTCTAAATAGACTCTTTATGGTATGCACATGCTAAACATTATATTTTGAACATTAAATACCAATGTGTGTATAATTTTATCACTCGCTTCATATTTTTCTTCTTATTAATAAAAATATGAGGTGAGTGATAAAATTATACATAAATAAATAATACCTCATAGTATTAACTCCTTAAAAAAATAAATTAAATACCCACCTGAGTTTTTTGTTTCGTTGGTAAGTGTCAGTATGTTTAGCATCCAAAGTTGCATGTCGTTTTTCAGACATACTTTGCCGTCCAAATGCGTCCCTCGAGAAACCTGCTGCTTCATCTAGTGATAATCTGTAAATAACCAACAAGATATTACATAAATTAATCAGAAACTTTTACACTTCAACTCATAAAAATGTGATTCTCCCACATGACATGTTTCAAAAGCCATTGCTCTCATCAGTAGCAATATGAGTGTAGCTGATGATGGCTTTCAAAATACATCAGATAAGAAAATTGCATTTTAATTAGGTGAAATGTATAAAACTTTCCAATTCATTTACATAATACTGATAATTTCCCTCATAATGTTACTTTCCATTACTATTTTTTATTCAAAAAGCAACATGGTGTTATATTTAATTTAACATTTACTAGTCCTCAACAGAATTTTATTTTGGAAAGAAAAATTAGTTTTATTTATATATAATAAATTTGGGAGTTTTTAACATTATGAGGTTCAATTCATAAGAATTAAATGAATCGTGATTTCTTCTTACCTCATACTTCAACTGAAGAGGGTGACAATGGTCGTTGATACTGCAGTGCTGTGTTTAAAAAAACATAGAAGTATGAGGTAAGAAGAAATCATGATTAATTTTAATTCTTACGAAAAATTAATGCTCAATCTGGGACTCAAACCCCAGATCTCTGACTACACGTGTCAGTATGATTACTGTTACACCGTTTGAGTCAGAAATCTGGGGTTCAAGTCCCAGTTCGAGCATTAATTTTTCTATCTAAAATAGAATAAGGGGTTTATTTTGAAAAGAAAAATTAACGCATGAACCAGGACTTGAACCCTGGACCTCTCGTTCTCTGCACAAGTATGCTATCTATTACACTATTCAAATTATGATACAAATGTTAACATTTCTTTATTCATATACAATTCTCAAATCGTCAGAAGGCAGATAGATGTCGCTAACAATGGCCGACGGCTGGTTTCTATGATTATTTTTAATGAGAATTTTAAACTACCTTTTTCAGCAGTAAAGCTTAGTATTTTGATGTGAGATTTTAAATTTAATATTTTCCATTGCTGGACATTATTATTTTGAAAAGAAAAAATTAACACTTGAACCAGGACTTGAACCCTGAACCTTGAACGAGAGGTTGTATAATAAAATAATGTTTAAAAACTACAAAATTCTAGTGTTATACAACAAACACTGTGAAAAACAAATGACTGAAATGCTTCTTCTTTCATACTTTATATACTGTAATATATTTTTTAATTCAACATAGTTTGAAAAAGGAATTCTGTGTTCATTAAAATAGTTCTTCGAGAATTTAGAATGAACAATTTTTTCCCACCTACAATAAATTAACAAACCCACTATAGATATCCTGGAAAAATAAACTGAAATTCAAATTGGTATAACTAGAAGCATAATTCGGCTATACATATGGTATAAATATAGTCGAAAGAAGATAAAGTTGCAAAGAAAAGCTGTAAATACCTAAAAAAGACTAATTCGGCTATACATATGGTATAAATATAGTCGAAAGAAGATAAAGTTGCAAAGAAAAGCTGTAAATACCTAAAAAAGACAATAAGCAAAAAAATTTTGATAAAGGGATGAAAGAACAAATGGTTGGTTGGTTGGTTGGTATTTAACGTCGAGCACTTGATAATGAAATCATTCGCTCTCTTGCACTCCAATATTTAGCAGAAAGGCTGGTCTCTTCTACAAAAGCTGGACAACGGAGGAGATAGTTTCTCTCCATATCTTCATTTAAATTGCAAAAAGGGCATTTAGGTGAATCTGTTATGCCACGTCTGTGTAGGTGTTTATTCAAGCAGTCATGTCCCGTTAGCAGTCTGAATGTTGCTACTGCAGATCATGTTTGTATTGGAGTACAATAAACTAGTTGTAACCGTTTAGTAGTAGGCACCACATGTGGTGTTACGTCACCCATAGAGAGAAAGTAGGTATAGGAAGGAAGGAGAAATGAACACCTAGGCCTCGAATACTCTAATACCATCAGGGTCGAATGAAACAAGAGATCAATCAAGGGAGACTGGATAGAAAAGTTGAAAGAGGGAATTGGTATGGGAAGGAGAAGTAATACCAATTCGGTCAAAAAGAAAAACTCACCAAGCTGACCAGTGCTTATTGGTGAGTAGCCCTTCCCTTTCGTTCATCATGCATAAGCATGATTACTAACAGCTGCACCATAAGAAGGTGAGGGATTAGACACTAGGTTACTGTCCAGGTCGGTTCCTTTAAGCCTTCGATGGAAGGAATTAAAGGGTCTCCTCTCTGTTAAAAGTCAGTAGCCTTTCCCGCAGCCTGAAAGGACAAATAAAACCCGCCATTTTCTGTCCTACAATGACCCAAAATGTATATATGTTATGTTGGGCCTCGTCTTCAGACAAAAAATAAAAGAAAAAGTTTTTTCTCAACTTCCGAGCTCTACTCATAATGATATTTGCTATTGTATTAACACAGTGAGTAGCTACTTGATATGGGAAGTAATGAAACCAAGGCCATCTGCTAGCTAAGGACAGCCTTTGTTGTTTGGAAGTGTCATGACTTGGAACATACTGGCTTGCATATGTGATGTCAGCTGTGTGTGTTTCACTGCTCTGATCTGATGCAGGACCAACTGGTCGTCCATCAGGCTCTCTGCTTGGCAACATCTTATCAGGATGAGATTTTCTTGGGCTGAAACAGGAAGCAAAAAAGATGAAAATAAGGTTGTTAAAAAATGAATTCAACATTCACAGAAAAGGAACACACACAGATAACAATATTATATCAACAGGTTTCAACCATATTTCACACAAAATGGCAGTCTTCAACAGCCTAGTACATAGATTGGTAAATATACCCTTTAACAAGAAAAATTATGAGTTATAGAAAAAAAACACATGAGGTCCACACTAGTTTCGACAAGCTGACGATAAAACAGAATTGTTTTGAAACATGTTCAAGAACAAATCAACATTAATATTGAGATAAGATGATCAGACTAAAAATAATATAATTAAAATAATCTCAAAATATCACTTCCTAAAATTAAATATTAAACAATACTTCTCCATCCCTCTGTTGGTGGACCGATAAACCTCCAGATCCAGTCAGAATCCATGGGAATTTTGAAGTTCATAAGTTTTTCTAACTTGTTTTTTGAATGTCGATTATTTCCCAAACTGTGAGTTCTTTTTGTTATTTTCTATTTATTTAATTGGACTGACTTTTGATTCAATTAGATGTCCAATTGAATCAAAAGCCAGTCCATTTAAACAAATAGAAAGAAAAAAAAAGAACAAAACTCACAGTTTGGGAAATAATATCACATTCAAAAAACAAGAAAGAAAAAATTATGAATTTATCAAATTAATTGTAAAGATTGTGAAAAGATATACATAGGAAAAACAAAAAGGAATCTAAATACAAGATTAAAAGAACACCTCAGAAATGTTAAAAATGGAGAAACCGAAAAATCTGCAATAGCTGCACATGCCTGGTCAGAAAAACATAGAATAGAAACCAAAACAAAATTACTTAAACAATTGGAAAAACCGAAGGAACTCACAATTTGGGAAAAAATTTACATATGCAAGAATGAAAATACAACTATGAATTTTGAAATACCCGGTTATAAAGAAAGAGGACTGATTTGGAAATTCTTCGGTCGGCCACCAGATGGCGCGGAGGTCAGTCTGCAGGATAGAAGGCCGTTGGACGTCAGTTGTGAACGTGACGCAGCTTGACAATGTCACAAAATATGTGAAGAAACCCAGGGTCTGCTATGAATTATGAAGTATGAGGTGAGTGAAATAATAAAAAATAAACAATATTAAAAAACCTCATAGTGTTATTTCCTATCTACATAACTTAAAAAAATTATGAACTTTGATATTTCCATGGATTCTAATATTTTGATGTTATTTTTATAATAGATTTGAGAATTTTTAACATTACGAGGTTTAATTCATAAGAATTAAATGAATCGTGATTTCTTCTTACCTCATATTTCAATGTTTTTTTTTAAACACAGCACTGCAGTATCAGTGACCATTGTCACCATCCTCAGCTGTTTTCACGACTGTCAATTTTTTCTTTTCCCGGTAATTATCCAAACTGCCATCTGTTGTATTTTTGAAGAACGTTGTAATCAAGCTCGGTTCATCTGGAATCTCGAAGTTCAAAAAAACCATACGAGAACCATGAACTTCGACATTCCAGACGAACCGAGCTTGATTACAAAGTTCTTCAAAAATACAACAGATGGCAGTTTAGAAAATGATTCCTTCAAAAGAACATCAGATGGCAGTTTAGAAAATAATTCCTTCAAAAGAACACCAGATGGCAGTTTGGATAATTAATAATAATAATAATAATAATACTTTATTTATTCTGGCAGAGTTAAGGCCATAAGGTCCTCTCTTCCACTCAACCAGCACAAATACAAATAAATATTCGACAAATATAGATATACATTATACTAATTATAAACAGTTAAAGATACAATAAATGTAGCAATGTAAATGTCATGTACAAACAACATTTTATAGGGTAATAACAATAATGATACGATAATAATAATAATAATAATAATAATAATAATAATAATAATATAAATATGATACATTATACGGGAAACACCAATTAATATATATATATATATATATATATATATCTTACACTGGATAATAATGAAGTCGAGTTTAGAGCAAATATAAATTTAAAATAAAATATAATTACAGGCAAAAGAAAAAATTGACAGTCGTGAAAACAGCTGAGGATGGTGACGATGGTCGCTGATACTGCAGTGCTGTGTTTAAAAAACATAGAAGTATGAGGTAAGAAGAAATCATGATTCATCTAATTCTTTTGATCTTATATTTAAATATAACATAATTTTTTTTTTATTTTGACACGCCCCACTGATTAGTATGGCACATCTGCATTCAGCCATATTTCTAAAGCTTTTACTACCACACTTGTAAGGAACCATAACTGTAAAAGCTTCAGCACTTAAAAATTGGACATAAAGTACTTACCGATGAGGGTGTGATGTGGGAATACTATGAGGGGCGTACTCTTCCTCTATGAGTACCATCTCCCCTGAAGGCAAGTTAACTGTTGGGCTGGTCATCTTGTCAGTAGCTCCACCACTCAACAGCATCGTTGTGTTCCACGTCTCATGTGTTGCTCGATAATAGCTCTCATTTCTTAATGTATTTGCATTAGCATTTGATATTTGTCCAGTCAGTCTGTCTATCACTGGATTCCGATTGGATGGAATACTTTCTGGAGTACCTGTAACAGCCAATTATATTAACAGCAATTAAGATAAAATTTATATTAATGTTGGGAAGTAAACATTATGAGGTATAATCATTCAAATTAATCAGAGAACATTTTGTTTAAACAACTCACCACATAGGATTCATGCTTCCATGATATTGCGGTTTCAAACACAGTCATGTTCATCTTCAGCCATAACTCCGACTGACAAAATTCTTCAGCCATCAACTGTTCTATGTTATGGCTGAAGATGAACATGACTGTGTTTGAAACTGCAGTATCATGGAAGCATGAATCCTATGAGGCGAGTTGTTTAAAGAAAATGTTCCTGATTAATTTTAAAGATAAAATTTAATTAGCTACAAAAAAAAAACATTCCGCTGCAGTGGACTAGTGGTTATGCTCCTTGCCTCTGGTCCCGAGGATCATGGGTTCAAACCTGGCCAGGGTCGATGGATTTTTTACAATGGAAAAATCCAAGGAGCAAGTCCTCTGGGAGAGACTTTAAGCCATGGGTCCCGAGTCTGAAGATTTTCAGGCTGGTAAAAGAACCTTAAGCCTGGAAAAAAGAGGCCTCTAAGCAAAATTTACTGACTTATATCATCCAAGTAATACCTTAGTTCTCGTTTTGTCAGTATGTTAACTTCATACCATTTATGACATCTGTAGGGAAATAAGCATTACTAAATTAACTTGGTCTAATAACTCCTAACAAAGGAGAGGTTAAGGCCCAATATTGGGCTGTTATGCCAATATAGATAAGTAGACAGAAGATATACATATTTCAAGATAGATCAGAATTTCATTTTGGTCTTGCAGTGATTAAATATATGGTCACACATATGTGATTTGTTTTCTTCTTCTATTTCCTCACTTTTGTTATTTCTAATTAATCAGATCTAACAAAACTGAGAAAATAGAAGAAGAAAACAAATCAGGGATTTATCAGATCAAATGTGAAAATGCGAGAAAGTCTACATAGGGAAAACTAAGAGAAATTTGAAAACCAAAGTGAAAAAAGATCTTAGGAACGTCAAAAAAGGGGAAGTAGAAAAATCTGTAGTGGCTGCCCATGCATGGTCCGAAAAACATTTTATTGAAAAGAAGGTTAAATTATTAAAACAAATAGAAAAACCAAAAGAACTCACTGCTTGGGAAGAAATCTACATTTAAAAAAAAAAACGAAAAGGAGAAATTAATGAACTTTGAAATTCCCGGGGAAAACGAACTGATTTTGAGGTTTTTCAGTCTACTAACAGAGGAAGCGAAAGGCGGTTCTTCAAGATGACAGAACAATGGTCATGAAAATACTGAAAATGGAACTGAAGTGTAAAGTTCTGAAACTAGTTTAAAAAAAGAAGAAATATATGAGGTGAATGATAAAATTCTACCTAAATGAATATATCTCATAGTGTGAATTCCTAAAATAAGAACATTAATCATGATTTGAAGGAGATAAATTATACAGGAGGAGATTAAAAAACATAATTATCAAAATTATGGAATGTCACAAAATGATAAAACAGTTATCCCGTCTACATAAAAAGTTGTACTTCAATGGATTCTGGCCCATTGTGGAGTGACAGGCAATGAAATAGCCGATTTTCTAGCCAAGAAGGGTAGCAAAATTGTTTCAAACCCAACTTCTACTCCAGTTTCCTTTCACTCTATCAAAAGAATTATCTCAAATAAATATATCAATAAACTTAGAGAAGAATACACCACCAAAACATCTGGAAAGGAATGGGAAAATCTACAAGCTTATGACATTACTACATTACAAAGAAAATCTGCAGTAGCAACATTCAAACTGCTAACGGGACACGACTGCCTGAATAAACACCTACACAGACTTGGCATAACAGATTCACCTAAATGCCCCTTTTGCAATTTAAATGAAGATATGGAAAGAAACCATCTCCTCCGTTGTCCAGCTTTTGTATAAGAGACCAGCCTTCCTGCTAAATATTGGAGTGCAAGAGAGCGAATGATTTCATTATCAAGTGCTCGACATTAGATACCAACCAACCAACCAACCAACCATTAAAAAGCATTACCTCATCTTAGGAAAGTATGGAGAACTTATATCTGTGTGGCCATGAACCTACAGGTTTGATAGTGCTAGTGGGTTAGTGGTTAAATACAAAATGTCTTCTTGTAAGCCCATGT
Organism: Diploptera punctata; assembly: GCA_030220185.1. NCBI lineage: Eukaryota > Metazoa > Arthropoda > Insecta > Blattodea > Blaberidae > Diploptera > Diploptera punctata. The sequence continues at coordinate 565,720 of JASPKZ010009821.1, forward strand.
TTCCTTTAACAGAGATTTAGGCGTTCTCCCCCTAAAGGGAAGAATTTGAACCATACTAATTTAGTTACACTTGTTTTCGTATAGATGTCATTTGAGTGGTCCGTGGTTAGCGTTCTGCCTCATACTGACATCTAGGAAACCAAGGTAGTACTAGGACGGGAAAATTCAGTAAATTTTACTTAGAGGCCTTTTTCAAGCTTAAGGAACTTTTACGAGCCTGAAAAACTTCAGATTCGGGACCCACGGCTTAAAGTCCCTCCCGGAGGACTTACTCCCTGGATTTTTCCATCCTAAAAAATCCATCGACCCCGGCCGGGTTTGAACCTGCGACCCTCGGGACCAGGGGCAAGGAGCATAACCACTAGTCCACCACAGCCGATTAATATATAATATAATAATAATACAAAATGTACTTCAATATAGAATGTAACATACCTATACTTTTATCGGTGGACTTGGCACTAAGACGACTGTTATCTCTGGAATTATCAGTCTCATCCTTGTATGGTAGGAATATCACTGTATTGTCAGAATTTTCACTTGTACCAGAGTTGTCTGGTGTATATGCCTCATTCTCAGATTTATTTCCTCCACCACAACCAAATGTTTCTGTTCCTGGAAAACCACATATTATCAATATAATTTACAAACAATGTGTAAGAAGTTCTCTACTTTTTCCCTTAAGAAATAATGATGATAAACAATTTTGATATATTTAAATTAATATTGGGAAGTAAACATTATGAGGTTATATCATTAATAGTGAGTGGAGAACATATTTTAATCGACTCACCTCATACATTTTCAAACTTCTTTGATAGTTTGAAAATGTATGAGGTGAGTCGATTAAAATATGTTCTCCACTCACTATTAACAATTTTGATGATTATTCTTTCTAATAATTCAGCAGCACCACTCTGAGAACAATTAAGTAAAACTTTTAATCACAAAGCTGTGAAAAACTAAACATAAATAATTAAATTTATTTAACTTTTACAGGAATTAATCACTATGAGGTTTAATTTATGGTAAAATCAAATGTTTCCTACCTCTCCTCATACAAATCTTCTAAGTAGATCGCGATTTCGAGACCATAACAGTCTCATCTTCAGTACTGTTTTGTTATGTTTCTTACCTCTCCTCATACAAATCTTCTAAGTAGATCGCAATTTCGAGACCATAACAGTCTCATCTTCAGTACTATTTTGTTATGTTTCTTACCTCTCCTCATACAAATCTTCTAAGTAGATCGTGATTTTGAGACCATAACGATCTCATCTTCAGTACTATTTTGGCGATCGAGTTTCTTCCGATTGACATAACATCGGTCGCCAAAATAGTACTGAAGATAAGACCGTTATGGTCTCGAAATCGTGATCTACTTAGAACATTTGTATGAGGAGAGGTAAGAAACATTTGATTTCACCATAAATAATTCAAATTAATAATTGAGTTTGTATTTTTTTAACGTTCTTACCTCATACGTTTGTTTTGTTGGACGATCATTTCAAAGCTTATTGCCCCATCTTCAGCTTGTCACAAACTGTTCTTTTTTTTCTTTTCTTCAAGTTGTCGGCCCTGGATCTGTGTTCCAAAGAACTTGGTGATCAGGCCCCTTTCTCCAGGAATTTCAAAGTTCATAATTTTCTCCTTGTTATTCTGTATATATATATTTTTCCCCATATTGTGAGTTCATTGGTATTTTCTAACTGTTTTAATAATTTTGTATTTAGATCTATTTTGTGTTTTTCTGTCCAAACGTGAGCAGCTACTGCAGATTTTTCTACTTCTCCCTTTTCTACATTTCTTATGTGTTCTTTAGTTCTAATGTTTAAATTTCTCTTTGTTTTCCCTGTGTATACTTTATCACAATCTGCACATTTTATTTGATATATTCCTGATTTCTTATTATCTTCAATTTTTTCATTTTCGTTGGTTTTCATACGTTTTTTAAGCTATAATCATTCTTTGGTGCTAAATTGATGTTGAATTTTCCAACTTGAAGAAAAGAAAAAACCAGTTTGTGACAAGCTGAAGATGGAGCAATAAGCTTTGAAACGAAACAAAACAAATGTATGAGGTAAGAATGTTAAAAAATACAAACTCAATTATTAAATTAAACCTCATAATGTTACTTCCTAATAATTAAAAAAAAAATTCAAATGAATTTTACGACTTTTACAATATGGTTATGATTAATCTCCTCCAGCCATAGATATACCATCAATGATCAATTAAGAGTCACTTATGTCCATTTACAAATTATCCAAAACATGTGTCTGTTTAAAATTTGTGCCTATAAGGAGGGCATTATAATATTTCCTGCTTTCATTTTTATTAAAAATGGACAAGGCTTTTTAAAGATTTATATAAATAATAAAATATAATTTATGAATGAGTTGGAGAAAATGTTTTTTATATCTCACCTCATAAAGTTGCATGTATTTTGATGATACCAGTTTCTAAAATACATTTTACTTCCATCTTCAGTCAAACTCCAACTGTTGAAATTTTACCATTAACACCATCTTCTGAACTGCAATCTGGTGTCAATTTTATGAACTTTGAGATCAAATTATTCTCATCAGGAATTTCAAAATTCATGGCTCTACATTTATTCTTCTGAACGTACATCTTTTCCCAAACTTTTAATTCCAAAGGCTTTTCTAAATGTTTAGTTTTTTACTTTAGAATTAACAGTTTTGAAAAAGATATACATTGAAAAGAATAAATATAGAGTCATGAATTTTTAAATTCCCGATGAGATCTCCAACTTCATAAAATCGACACTAGATTGCAGTTCAGAAGATGGCAAAATTTCAACAGTTGCAGTTCAACTGAAGATGGAAGTAAAATGACTTCAGAAACCGGTATCATGAAAACATGCAACTTTATGAGATGAAGTATAAAAACATTTTCTCCAACTCGTTCGTAAATTGTAAATACCTCATAGTATTACTTCCAACTTTGATTTTGATTAAAAAATAAAATATAATATTGGGGGCTTGACTCTTTTCCTTTAACTTTCAATGATAAATCACTTAAATTTGCAAATTTTCAAAAATAAGTAGCATAAGTCTTACTGAAAGATGATCAGATCGTAGAAAAGGATAGATCTTATTTGGAATTTCAGTTTTACATTAATGAAAAATGAAGTAATATACAATACCTGAAGAACTTGTGAGAAGACTTGAGACCGAGTCTCTGCCTGACTGATGCCCATTTGTAAGTCCTTGTGGTCCTGGAGACGATGATCTCCTGGCTATTGTTAAAGATATGACACCGGGTATAGGGCCTTCAGTATGAAGCATGGCTCTCCTGAAAAGTTCATATTATTCCACTTTAAATAATGTACTTTAAAGTGAGTTGAGCCATCTCAGTATGTGCATGACTAGTGTATATGGCTGCCTCAACTGTAATACTACACACTAAATATTTACATCATACATTTTTTTTCTAAAATATAACATATACACATAAACCTTATCTTACCTGAAGGGTCTCCTAAGGCTTATAATTGGTTCACCTTAATTTACCCCCCAAATAAAAATAAAGCATTCGCACTGAAAGGACCCAAACTGAAGACTATCCATATAAATTGTTCAAATGCCTGTTCCCAGGAAAAGGTCAGTTTGAAATTTAGTTCAGGTTAAAAACATACATTTGCACTGTCTGTTCTGCATTAACGCAAATTTGTATAGAAAATAAAACATTAATACAAATTTGTATACAAATTCAACATCTATAAAGATAATGAAATCTCTGTTAAACAAGATGGCAAATTATCTTCTTGGGAAAAGATCAACACTGGAGTAAGACAGGGATGTGGACTTTCACTGGTGCTTTTCATTATATATATATATGAATAGATTAATAAACGAATGAAGGAAAACACAATGAGGATATATACCCATCAATAGGAACCTCAAACTCGATGCTATTCTTTTTGCAGATGATTTAGCTTTTCTGTCATTTTCCGAAAATGATTTGCAATGATCAATTTATAATTTACAAAAAATAGGTGCCAAATTTAATATGGAAATATCAGTTAACAAAACTAAAATTATGGCATTTCATGGGAAGGACCCCATACAAAGTAAAATCTGTCTCAAGAATAAAATTTTAGAGAGATCTAATCAATTTAATTATCTTGGATATTATCTCTCTATCTGGGATGAAAAGGATATCCTTGAAAAAATTACTAGTTATAATAAAAGTTTAGGAATTATTAATCAAGTTATGAAACCATCCCTCGTACAAAAAAAAACACCAGATTACGTTTATACAACACTTTGGCTAGACCAGTGTTGACCTATGATAGTGAAGCATGGACACTACAAAGACAACATGAAAGCAGAATAACAGCTTGTGAAATGAGATTCATGCGCAGAACAACGGGTTACACCATATGAGATCAGAAAAGTAACGATATCTTAAAAGAATTGAAGACTATGCCAATTTTGGAATATATTAAACAGTACCAACTAAATTGGAAACACCATCTTGAAAGAATGAGTTCAAATCAGATCCCCAAAGCTGTTTATAATTATATACCAAGAGGACGAAGATCTCTGGGCTGTCCTATGAAATGCTGGAGGGAAAATTTTCTATAGGATCGTAACAGGTCTTGGCCTAATACTTGGAAGGAAGAAGCAGAAGAAATATACAAAATTGATACACTGTGAAGTTTATTTAAACTAGAAAAATGCTCATTCTTTTGCTGGACTCTTTGTTAAATGTTTAATGTTTTTACCTTCTTGTTAATCAGTATAATTAACGTAAGGCTTCTTTTTTTATTTGGATCATGTTCCATCACATTACTGTGATGCTACATGCCAAAGCTTTCATTATATACAAAGTTACTTTTACAATTGGATTATTCACATTTCATACTTATAAGTGTATAGATAACATTTTAATAATATTTTACACCTTATAAAATATTAAAATCTAAGCTAAGATTTATATTAAAATTCTTTACACATCACTTCATATCCAGTTTTCTAAATTAAACCGGTTTCAAAACCTAGGTGGTTTCATCATCAATAATTTCACAACTGATCTTCTGACATCCAAGAGAACTGCTACTTTAATAGTGAGCTGAGAACATATTTTTAACGACTCACCTCATTTAATTTCAAATTTCTTTGATACCAGCAGTTTCAGACAATATCCTGTCCCTCTTCAGTCATACCGGTATCAAAGAAATTTGAAATCATATGAGGTAAGTCATTAAAAATATGTTCTCCACTCACTATTAATGATATAACGTCATGTTTACTTCCCAATATTAATTTAAATACAACTGCTACTTACTCAGTCAAATGCAGTTCTCCTGGTTGACAGAACATCAGTCGTGAATTTACTTAGTATGAAACCGCCTAGGTTTAGAAACTGATTTAATTAGAAGACTGGATATGTTGTGAAGCGTAAAGAATTTTAATTTAAATCCTAAATTAAACCTCATAGTAATTATTCCTAACTATTTTTCTATAATGGCATAGCCCATTGTTGAGCCATAGCCTCTCCTTTGTAAGGAGTTACTAGACCAAATTAATTTTTAGTTATCTTATTTGCTCATAGATGTCATGCAGTCAACACACTGACCCAATGAGACATCTAATAGGCACTAAGATATCACTAGAGTGTTAATGTTGGTAAACTTTCTTAGAGGCTTCTTTATTCAGGCTTAAGGATCTTTTACAAGCCTGAAAATCTTCAGACTCTGGACCCACAGCTTAAAGTCCTTGCAGAGGACTTGCTTCTTGGATTTTTCCTTAATAAAAAAATGCATCGACCCTGGCCAGGTTTGAACCCACGATCCTCAGAACTAGAGGCAAGGAGCATACCCATTAGTCCACCTTATCCTATAAAAGTTCAAAATCTAAGCTGTTTACAAAGTTGGTAAAATGTTTCCTGTAATTGTTCACTAATTCTTTTTTCTGTTGGTGGCCAGTTTCATCCTGCTGTTATTATTATCCTTTCAATGGTGTTCTTTGCTTGTTTAGTATATTACAATCTTATATTAAATCAGTTATTGTCTGTTTATTATATTACAATCTTATATTAAATCAGTTATTGTCTGTTTAGTATATTACAATCTTATATTAAATCAGTTATTGTCTGTTTAGTATATTACAATCTTATATTAAATCACTTATTGTCTGTTTAGTATATTACAATCTTATATTAAATCAGTTATTGTCTGTTTAGTATATTACAATCTTATATTAAATCAGTTATTGTCTGTTTAGTATATTACAATCTTATATTAAATCAATTATTGTCTGTTTAGTATATTACAATCTTATATTAAATCAGTTATTGTCTGTTTAGTATATTACAATCTTATATTAAATCAATTATTGTCTGTTTAGTATATTACAATCTTATATTAAATCAGTTATTGTCTGTTTAATATATTACAATCTTATATTAAATCAATTATTGTCTGTTTAGTATATTACAATCTTATATTAAGGGTCGAATGTTTGAACGCATTAGACAGTAAAAGGCGTTCTCTGCTGATAAAGTTTTATTCAAACACATTTTTCTTACTCAGAAATCTATTCACGTGGTAATAATTGTAAAGCTACCTGACAAGGTACCTTAAGATCGTAGCTCAAGATATAAACTTATGTGAAAATCCCGAAGGGAACCGATGTAGTTTGAAACTTATCCAAGATGTCGGACCTTGAAGACTTCGATCATGTTTTCGGTATACGCGGAGAAGAGGAATTTGATAGAGTCTACCAAAGAATTCAACTGGAAGAACAGGAGAATTGGCGTAATATTGCGCATCGCAGACGTGTTTGTATACGGTATTATTTGCGGGATGCAAGCATAAATGCATTCCTCTATAGCAGACGAAAATAACGGAAGTGGTTTTATCGCTGAGAATTCTGGGTAATTCGTTGCCAATATTACGAAAACGTCAACATTCATGCATGACCGGTTAAGGAGGCCGTTAATTCGATCTCAGCTCACCAGTGATTGGAAGTAATTTGAGTAGAGAGTAATGTATTTGCATACGACCCTAAATCAATTATTGTCTGTTTAGTATATTACAATCTTATATTAAATCAGTTATTGTCTGTTTAGTATATTACAATATTATATTAAATCAGTTATTGTCTGTTTAGTATATTACAATCTTATATTAAATCAGTTATTGTCTGTTTAGTATATTACAATCTTATATTAAATCAGTTATTGTCTGTTTAGTATATTACAATCTTATATTAAATCAATTATTGTCTGTTTAGTATATTACAATCTTATATTAAATCAGTTATTGTCTGTTTAGTATATTACAATCTTATATTAAATCAGTTATTGTCTGTTTAGTATATTACAATCTTATATTAAATCAGTTATTGTCTGTTTAGTATATTACAATCTTATATTAAATCAGTTATTGTCTGTTTAGTATATTACAATCTTATATTAAATCAGTTATTGTCTGTTTAGTATATTACAATCTTATATTAAATCAATTATTGTCTGTTTAGTATATTACAATCTTATATTAAATCAATTATTGTCTGTTTAGTATATTACAATCTTATATTAAATCAGTTATTGTCTGTTTAGTATATTACAATCTTATATTAAATCAGTTATTGTCTGTTTAGTATATTACAATCTTATATTAAATCAGTTATTGTCTGTTTAGTATATTACAATCTTATATTAAATCAGTTATTGTCTGTTCACCTTGTTTACATAACAAAAGCCAGTAAAATCACACATACCTTAAAGTTTCCATTGCATCTGAATTTGACTGAGCAAGGAGTGAAATACCATTCACATTAAGTAATTGATCATTGGTACGTAGACGACCATCTCTGGAAGCTGCACCACCATGAAGAACACTCTTGACAAAGATTCCCAAATCAACAGAAGATCCAGAGCTCCCACTGCTGTGGTTAGCATCTCGATTTGCAGATGTTTTGCCTTTCACACTCACACCTTTAACATATGACATACACAAGTACTGGCCAGATATACAGGTATAAACATAAACACTTAAACATAAAACTGAAAAACTGAAAAAGAGGCAAATTTTTTGAAACAATTGGATAAACCGTTGGAATTGACAATTTGGGAAAAGATATTCATTCAGAAGAATAAATATCGATCTATGAACTTCGATATTCCAGTGGATAAAAATTTAATTACAGAGTTTATAATCCAACCAAAGATGGCAGCACAAGAGGTGATGCCCATAGAGAAATCAACAACCAGAGAATTTCATCAGTGGAAGCCATGACTGAAAACGGACAAGATATTGTCTGAAACCGCCGGTATCAAAGAAATTTGAAATTATATGAGGTGAGTCATTAAAAATATATTCTCCACTCACTATTAATGATATAACCTAATAATGTTTACTTCCCAATATTAATTTAAATATATGAGAGTAGTGTTTAAATCCCATTTAAAGTCTTCTTGAATCAGAAGCAGCAAGACACCGTGTAGAACGAAAGGTTCACAGCCTCGGATTGCATAAGAGAGAGAAAAATTTCCGTTTAAATCATTTAAAGTGTGATGCCCAGGTGCACTGGTACATAAAACCAGAGACCTTGGGTTTAAATCCCAGTTTAGGTGAAAATGTTTCTCTTCTAATACATTTTTTTAACGCCCCAGGTTTGTCTTTTTTGTGAATTTCTGGAGTTCTCTCCTGGCATTGGCATAATTGTAACCCACTTCTGAGGTTGGGGCGCCTGGAAGGTGGGGTTACGTTGCCCTGATGATATGATGGGTGATGATGATATTGGTGTGCCAAGAGAGTCCTTAATCCTAAGCTTAATCTAAGATGAATATGAATGATGATGATTGTGATGGCCATATGATGTTCGGGGACTGTTTGGGCCTTAAAGTTTCCTGACATTTGTCTAAGATACGAGGAAAAACCCCGATAAAAATCTCACCCATAAAACTGTCCTGGCTGGGGATCGAACCCGGGCCTGCTGTGTGACAAGGCAACATGCTACCTCGAGACTCTCTTGAAATATTAAAATACAAACTTACTAATGAATAGTTACTTACCAAGACCAGCTTTTTCTGTGTCATGGACTGGAATGTCAAAAGTAAGAATTTCTCTGTGTTTCCATGGGAACACTAATCCATCATCATTCACCTTCTCTGAAGGCTGCAAATATGAAGTATGTCAATTATTGCTATTCTTAATTAATATTTCAATAGAAAGTAACATTATCTGATTCATTTTAATACTTTTTGAGTCAGTTAAACTCAAATTTAATACTATTCTTATTTCAGCTCAAATTTCTAGTGGAGGTTAAATCAAGGCATCCAAATACCATTTTATTTTATAATTACTGGTTCAAATTTAGTGAAACATCATAAAATTTATAATTCAGCTATCAATGTAGTAGTAATATATATTTCTAGAAGTAGGCCTATTAGGTCCACAAAAGAATAAGTTAAAACATTACTTAAATTGAACTATTATAGGAAATACAATTATGAGGTTTAATATAAGATTTAAATTAAAATTCTTTACACCTGAACTCATATCCAGTTTTCAAATTAAACTGGTTTCTAAACCTAGGCAGTTTCATCATCTGTAATTTCAAGATGAACTGCTTCTCACTCCATCTGTTAGTGGACTGATGAACCTCCAAATCAAATTCCCCAGGAATTTCAAAATTATTTAGTTCTTATTCCATTTTTGGTGGACCAATGGACCTTCGAATCAAATCAAATTCCCCAGGAACTAATGAATTTTTTAATTCTTGGAGAATTTGATTTGGAGGTTCATTGGTCCACCAGCAGACGGAGTAAGAAACAGTTTTCCTGGACAACAGATCATGAGTTGTAGAAATACTGATGATGAAAATGCCTAGGTTTTGAAACCGGTTTAATTAGAAGACTGTATATGAGTTGGGGTATAAAGAATTTAAATTTAAATTTTACATTATTTGAAATGAAAAATACTTTCCTATTTATTTGCAAAGTACTTTATATATATCTTGCCAAAACTTAAAAACTTTACTCTACTTGCACTGTCTCAAGACAGTTTACACCATAAGCCAATTTTGATATTTCTTGAATATATACCGTTGTCATACCCCTTCTCTCATTAGGGCTCTAATAGATATGAAAAAAATATATATTGTGCATAAATGGTGAAGAAGACCTGGACTTCTGAATGGATGAACCTTCATCTGAAGTACTGAATTATGTTTAAAAAAAGATATATTATTAATTTTCAGATATCAATTCACATTGAAACTCAAGCAAAAAGTAGAGTAACACAAGAAAAAAAATTGACAATTATTTTGACCTAGTATTTACAATAAAAGGGTAGGAGGGGCTGTTTGTTAACTACGTCCTGGAACAGAATTTTTAATGTTTTGGCAATAAATACATATATAATCAATTTTTTTTTCTTTTTAATTTGATTTAAACTACAATTTTTCTGATGAATATTTAAATATCTTATAAAATGTAAATTAAGATGATCTTACAAAGGTGCTATGAAGTAAGTTAAAATTTGTGAAGAAAAATACTTTTCTTTTTGCAAAATATAACAAACAATAAACACTTCATTTCATAGATGTGTATAAAATTTCACAATATTCATTCAAAGTCCTGTGATACTACTTATATATAAAATATTATTTTTATTTACATATACATGGTAATAATAATAATATATATATATATATATATATATATATATATATATATATACACAGAGTGTCCCAAATTGATGTATACACTCTTTGAAACATTATTTCTCAGCAACGAAATGAGACAGAAATACAACTTTTGTTGTGTTTGATCCACAGGGCACTGGAAAAGCATAGCAACACGTTCTTGATCTTCACATCTTTATAAACAACAATGGCGGCGAGATTAACATTTGATGAACGTAAGTGGATACTGAAGTGTTATTGGAAAGTGGAGAATGTTGTTGAAGTGCAACGATGTTGGATGGATGAATTTGGGACACCACCACCAACAAGGGTAACAATAACAAGAATCCGAGACAAGTTTGAAGAAAATGGAACAGTGCAAGATGTGTTGAAAGGTCAGAGCAGAAGAAAGAGACGTTCGACTGATAACAAGAGTGTTGTTGCATCGTCTTCAAACTTGTCTCGGATTCTTGTTATTGTTACCCTTGTTGGTGGAGGTGCCCCAAATTCAACCATCCAACGTTGTTGCGATTCAACAACATTCTCCACATTCCAATAACACTTTAGTGTCCACTTACGTTCATCAAATGATAATCTCGCCGCCATTGTTGTTTATAAAGATGTGAAGATCGATGAATGTGTTGCTATGCTTTTCCAGTGCCCTGTGGATCAACCACAACAAAAATTGTATTTCTGTCTCATTTCGTTGCTGAGAAATAATGTTTCAAAGAGTGTATACATCAATTTGGGACACTCTTGATATATATTATTCTTTTTTTTTATTTTAAGCTCCTTACTAAGGTCAACTGCTCATTTACCATACTTTAACTCCTTTTAGATAATTAATTATAAGGTACAGTTAACAATAGGTTTATAACTGAAGTATTAAATTTCATTATTCAAGCAATGAACATAAGCATCTGTATGCCATTGGACATATTACACATCAACATTATATTAATACATAGAAATACCTTGTCATATAGGCTACATCGCAGATAAAAAATCCTATTTTGTTTACAGTACAATTAACAAAAGTATAGACTTTCAATGGTTTATTTTAGGAAGTAATATTTTGAGGTTCTTTTAATCAAGTTTTTTTGAGACTGGGAACATCTTACCTCAAATTAATGTTGATTTATTCTCGAATATGTTTCAATATAATATTCTATAACATCATCACTTTGCCCAGACTGTTAAGTTTTATTATATTAAATTAATGTTGGGAAATAAACATTATGAGGTATAATCATTAAAATTCATCGGAGAACATATTGTTTAAACAATGAACATGACTATGTTTGAAATCGCGATATCATGGAAGCATGAATCCTATGAGGTGAGTTGTTTAAACAATATGTTTTCCGATGAATTTTAATGTTAAGTTTTATGTTGTGAACCCTGGATGTCGATATCAGCTCCCTCATCTGGCTGGCTGAAAAACCTCCAAACAAGGTCATGTTCAGCAGGAATTTCAAAATTCATGACTATTTTTGTTCTTCTGAATGTAGATTTTTCTCAAATGGTGAGTATTTAGAAAATACAAAAGAACTCACCATTTGGGAAAAAATCTACATTCGGAAGAACAAAAATAGAGTCATGTATTTTGAAATTCCTGCTGAATGTGACCTAATTTGGAGGTTCTTCAGCCAGCCGGATGAGGGAGCTGATATCGACATCCAGGGTCCACAACATAAAACTCAACAGTCTGGGCAAGCTGACGAAGATATAGAAGATTATATCGAAACATGTTCAAGAATAAATCAACATTAATTTGAGGTAAGATGTTCCCAGTCTCAAAAAAACTTGAATAGACTTTCAACATTTCAAAATAAAATGTAACGGTAGGTTACAATGTGGACACCTAAATATGCATGTAAGGACAACACTAACATGTTTTTCCCAAACATTCAAAAAAACCATGTTAGATCCATGAATTTTGAAGTTTCTAGATGAACAAAATCTGATTACAAAGTTTATCAAATCAACACTAGACTGTCAGAGACTGCCAAACTTCACCATCTTTCAGAAACATTTGAAAGTAACATTATTAACAGAAACAACTCACTAATATTACTTTTGTAACTATTAATAATTTGTTTTTTCGTTATTTAATAAAAATAGTATTAAGATTTGTCAATATTTGTACCTAATGCCTTATATACAAGCAGTAGATTAATTCATTAGAGTTTATTACTTTCTTTGTATATTTTTTCTTTTCATTTTATCTATAGTATTTAATTTTCTTGTATTATTATACATTACTTTCATTATTGTTCAGTTTTACCAGATAATTAATTGTTTAGTATGTACTGTTATTGTACTTTCTTGTGTTTAAATGCAACATATGTTTGTCCTGGTGAGTGGAAGAGGAGGCCACATGGCCTTAACTCCACCAGGCTAAATAAATCTATTCTATTCTACTAGGTGGCAGTTTAGAAGATGACCGGCATGATGAAGAATCAACAATCATGAAGCAGCTGATGAGGGGAGCAATGGCTCCCAAAACTGCAGTCCCTGTCTTGAGGAACATAGATATATGAAGTACGAATATTCATGACTCAATATTGGTTTTTATTCATAGTTAAATATGGGAAATAACATTGTGGGATTCTTATTTTTTATTAATAATTATTTTTATTTTTAACAATTTATTTTATTAACAATTTTGAAATTGATTTATTGATTAAATATGATTTAGGAAGCAGTGCAATTTTAACTTTCCTCTATATGACAAGGGATAACTATGATGATATGATAATGAACAGAAACCTCATGCGAATGAGATGTAGTCCTGGAGATGAGGTTTTCCTGCGACCCGCTGCCCTGATGAGTCCCAGGCGAGGAGCCACTCTCACTACCTGCTGTTTCAGGAGCCACCTGCACACCACCAACATAACATGCCACACCACATGTCACAGCTACATTCACATTTCAAGCCAAACATATTTCTTCCACATCACAGAATTATAATATTCAGATGATTATACAATACTTAGCATATATAAGCCCATTTCTAACTTTCTCTAGAGGTTATAGTATAGGATAAAGATTCCATCGTGCTCTAATAACATTTTTCTAGGTTTGAGGCAGATACCATGTGCCAACAGATAAAAGTCGATACAATTAATCACTCAATGCTGCCAACACACACAACAATGTTTGTATATTTGAAGATAAAAATATATGCTCAGACTGGGATTTGAACCCAAGACCTTTGGCTTTCTATGCCAATGCTCTTCCAACTGAGCTACTTGAGCACACCAATCTAAATGCAAATTTTTCTCTTATACATTTGTTAATTCCCGAGCGCCAAATGCTATGAACCTTTGCTCAATCATGCAGATGGCAGCTTCTCTTTTAAGAAGACTTTTATTGGGAATTTAAACACTACTTTATAAAGCCAGTAGGGCTTCTTTCAATGTTTTCATTATTAATTTAGTACTTCTCAATGGAGGAAAAATTATATTTATGTTTGTATGATTTAATATAAAGTATTTTTAGGCCTAAACCCAATTTAAGTACTCTAACCTGTAAAAGTATGAAATAGAATGACATGTAATTCAATTAAAATGTTATGAATAATAATAATAATAATAATAATAATAATAATAATAATAATAATAATAATAATAATAATAATAATAATAATAATATATGTAATGCAATTCCGAAAAAATAGGTAGTTTAAATAGTAAGTACCGGTACTGAAATTCTGAACCATATGTTGGCTGCATTCGAACAAAAAAATATAATATGGCAGCTATACCAAACGGTATGAACAGTTAAATATCCCTTAAAATATGATTGAAACGATAATTAGAAAATGTTTAAAATAGGTACTTAATGTTAAAAAAATTAACCTGTGAAAGTAAAATAAATAGAATCTGTGTAAGGTAACTTAAAATTGTGGTGCGTGTTGGAAACTTGAGCCTATAGTACTTTGTAAACAATCAAACTTTCTATAGATGTTCTGTAGTTGGTTAAAACAAGATGCCTTGGTACAGAACTACAGGATTTGCGCTGGTTTGGGTTTCCATGGGGGAAAAAATTTCTAGTGGAATTTCAGCCCGTATGGGACTGGTGCCCTCCCAGCATCATGAGTAATTTAGGTAGCTACAATAAGTAGCGGCTCCAGGTTGAGAAAACCAGGTACAATGGCTGGGGAAACTGACATGCTGACTACATGAGCCCCCTATTGTGTGATTAACACAGTTGGATGTGAGGCTTGCAGCCAGCTGAAAGGCCAAGGGCCTTCTAGTCCTATCGTGCCATGGAATTTACAATAGACATTGATTAAGTTAGATAAAATTAGACATATCTCATCAATAGGGTTTCAAGTTGAAATGTTAAATGGAGTTTCTAGATAAGATTGTTTTCCTTTTTATTAACAGGTTCTTAAGGAAAATTTCTGGACCAAAGAAAGATGAACAGTTAGACGAACGGAGAAGACTTATAACAGGAAACCAGATATAAAAAGAAGATCCCTATTAGGTTCGTCTTCCGGGCATATAGGCCGTGGTCCAGTCGTTCTTCTACTCGACGTTTCATCTACTGCTGCGGTAGACATCTTCAGGAGATACTGCGTGCTCTCTGTGAACTCCTCAACAGTCGGCTGCAGACTGGCTGGTCGTTGGAAACTCCCTCCCTATTTATAGGCACGCCCCTGGTGGAGAGGCGGTTTTCTGCGCGGTCCGTGTTGGGTGCTGTTTTGTCCAGGCTGTCGCTAGCAGAAGTCATAGGCTTCGTTGTCGTATTGTGCAGTGCCGGGATCCAGATTTTGTTTATCTTCATGGTTTCTTCTTTTTTGTTAAAGGAATTTTTGTGTATATATATTGAAATATATAAACACAAAAATTCCTTTAACAAAAAAATATATATTGAAATATATAAACACAAAAATTCCTTTAACAAAAAAGAAGAAACCATGAAGATAAACAAAATCTGGATCCCGGCACTGCACAATACGACAACGAAGCCTATGACTTCTGCTAGCGACAGCCTGGACAAAACAGCACCCAACACGGACCGCGCAGAAAACCGCCTCTCCACCAGGGGCGTGCCTATAAATAGGGAGGGAGTTTCCAATGACCAGCCAGTCTGCAGCCGACTGTTGAGGAGTTCACAGAGAGCACGCAGTATCTCCTGAAGATGTCTACCGCAGCAGTAGACGAAACGTCGAGTAGAAGAACGACTGGACCACGGCCTATATGCCCGGAAGACGAACCTAATAGGGATCAAGACGCCGGCCGTGAAAGCCTACAGTTATACATAAAAAGAAGAGTTAAGTCTCATAGACTGTGATGGGCAGGACATGTAACGAGAATGGGGAATGAAAAAGAGGCATGGAAACCTCTTAGTACAAAAAACCAGAGGGAAAATGCCCAGTTTAGAAGCCAAGAATGAAGTGGGAGAATAACATTAACCATGATTTCAGAAAAGTAAGCTATACATATAGGACATGATCGGGAAACATTAGCTCAGGACAGGGATGTATGTAGAGCTTATGTCCATGCAGCCATGCACCTATGGGTTTAATAGTGTCAGTGAGTTAGTTAGTTAATAGGTTTCTGCCCACCACTACCAGAAGTATTTTCAATTTTTATGAACCTTATTTCCAGAAAAAAAAGTTTTAATATTTTAACTCTTATACAATAACCTCAACAGTGGTTTAGAATGAATTTTAAAAGTATTGACATTTCTAGGAATTAGAAAGTGAGAAGGAAAACTTTATTGTTAAATTGTAGCATTAGATATGCACAGAAGTTATCTAAATTTGAAATCGGCCGCAGTGGACTAGTGGTTATGTTCCTTGCCTCTCATCCCAAGGGTTGCAAGTTCAAACCTGGCCAGGATCGATAGATTTTTTAGGATGGAAAAATCCAAGGAGCAAATCCTCTGGGAGAGGAGTTTAAGCCATGGGTCATAAAAGATCCATCAGCCTAAATAAAGAGGCCTGTAAATAAAATTTACTGACCTTCATCCTAGTAATATCTTAGTTGCCAACTAGATGTCTCACTGGGTCAGTATGTTGATTGCATACCATTAATGGCATCTTTAGGGAAATATGACATAACTAAATAATCTTGGTCTAGTGAGTCCTAACAGAAGAGAGACTAAAGCACATCAATGGGCTGTTACGACATTGTAGACATAGATAGATCTAAATTTGAAAATTATAATTTCATTTTAGGAAGTGACATTTTTGGGCAAGATGCTGATGATGCTTATGATATAATTGAAACATGTTTAGAAACAAATCAACATTAGTATTGGGGTAAGATGATCAGACTAAAAATAATTTTGAAAATTAAAATTTGTCATTGTTTGGACAAGACTTCATTTCTATTAATTTCAATTTACAGGGTGCGGCATACATCAGTTAACCACTGGACATGGTTGCAAAGAAAAAATCGGATTGGTTGAAACTGGGGTTTGAATACAGGACATTCACAATATAATCTCAAACACTACTGCTTGAGGTAATTTGCTAACTATGGAATACATCTTGTCCAGTATCATGTCTATAAACTTCAAGTTACTTATTTTTATTTTGTGCAGTGGGTAATTAACTTATGCTACATCCTGTATAATGATTGATATTTTCTTTTATTGACGATTTTATTATTAATTTAACACTTCTCATTGAAGGATAAATTATATTTGAAGAGAAAAATTTTCGCCTAGGCCGAGACTCGAACCCGGGACCCTTAAATAAATGTCTTCTTAACTAAGAAGCCGTCATTTTCAAAGACAGAAGCTACGGTTTCAAGCATTTGGCACGAGGGAATTACAACGTATAAAAGAGAAAAATTTGCATCTAGATCGCAACTTGCCTTGGTAGCTCAGTTGGTAGAGCACTTGGCCCGGAAAGCCAAGGGTCCTGGGTTCGAGTCTCAGTCTAGGCGAAAAATTTTCTCTTCAAATATAATTTTCTTTTATATTTACTCATATCATTTTTTTTTTCTTTTCTTTTGATTTTCTCTCCTTTTGCAGGACTTGCACTCTGCCATGGGACCAATAAACCAATGCCCTAGGCAGGACACCTATAGGCAGGAAGCACAAGCATTGAACCACTTACTAGACAACATCACAGAAATGGACCTCACTGGATCTGTGGCAAGCTGAAAGCCCGGCCCATTACCAAACACACCATAGCATTTTTCAAAACAAGAGACACAAATCAAAACCCAAGATGAAAAATTAAAATCTTTTACCCTACCAGGAATCAAACCCAGGCTTCCTTAGGGGAAGGTATGGACCCTACAACCACACCATCATAGTGGACCTTACTAATAAATTACATTAGGAAGTAACATTATGAGGTTCATCTTAATAAATAAGTTAATCAAGTCATCTTACCTCATAACTTGATCTTTTCTACATGACCATGTTTTGAAATGCCATGTACACTATCGTCAGCCTCAGATTGATGAATTTTATGTTGTCGGCTCCCACTCCATCTTTTGGCTGACCAAGGAACTTGTAAATCAAAATTTTTTTCCCCAAGAATTTCAGAAGAACAAAAACAAGATCATGAATTTTGTTCTTCCCAGGGGAAAATATTTGGCTAAATTTCACAACATGTGACATGACTTTTTAAATTACTTCATAAACTCCTGTCAAATTTTATTCATAGGGTTTCATTTTTAAATTATTTCCCACCATTTACAATCAATTTTATGTTTTCCAATGATTATTTGAATATATTTTTCATGATATTGAACTACATGAAGACATGGCAGCCATATTGATTTTAATAAATATCCTTTGTTCCAGTGCAGCCAACATAGGATCTGTACTAATTAACTTACACTAAATAAAATCAGTGTGCATTCTTTCACAAGTTACAGTGCTTAAATTACATTAGGATAGCTTTTATACAAAATTCATAAGTAGATTGTAACAGGCCTATAGGCCTAAGACTTGGTGGATGATGAAGAAGAAGGTTAGCTTTTAGGTTGGTCTTTCACAGGTAAGAGTACTTAAATTGTGTTAGCTTAGCTTTAGGTTTGTTGGCAACACAGTTCAAATATCATGTATATGTTAGATGTATCCCATGATTTCATAGTGTAAACTGGTGCATGCACAGAGTACCAGAGAAGAAAGTAGGCAAGTTGCGCGTACATGCCACAGGCGGCGCTAGTGTAATACAACTAACGACACCTAAATTTTTTCGGTTCTTTTTTTGGTACTAATATGAAATTCAGCACCGCCTGGTGGTAAAATTATGAATTATAATTATATAATGCCATCAGGTGAATAATCATGGAATTTAACTTTTATAGGAATAAATAACGTATTAATTAATCTTAAATTGTGGAATTATGTATACCCAGTCTCTCAGACCTACAGATTTTCTTTAATTTTAACAGAAAGGAAGAATGGAAATAAATAAAACATGTTAATTTATTTTCGTTTATTAAAATTTTAAAACGTGCATTATGAGCTCTTTTAATAAATATGTACAATTGACCTACCCCCTTATTCTCACATACATATTTTATACAATATTTATTAAATAACCTTAGCCATGTCGTACATCTGAAGTCCATTATAAAGTCACATTTTTAAAATGTTTATTAGAAATGGCTGTACACTAACATCACTCTTCCTAACCTAACAAATCTTAGAATTTTATCACTTCTAGTAGGTTTATCTTTGAAAATAGATTCACATTAAAAATGTAAACAAGCTTGAATTTACTTACAAATTAGAGTAAAATAAAATCTAAGTAATGATTTTAACTTTCGATAATTTACAGTACCGTCTACATAGAACGAAAGGATAGCAGTTAAAAATTTTAATTTACAAAATGGCTAACTTCCCACAATCCCGAGTGAACACCGTTAAACACGCCGTGAACGACGCCGTGTGCCTTGCATTTGTTTTATTTATAGTTACATATTCTGTTACTACGAAACAGCGCTACCATTGTAGTTTGCTCATTGTAGTTCATCGTAAACGACCGAAATTTTTTAGATGTCACTGTACTCAGTTTCCCCTCTATTCGAAGTTTCTCTATGGGTGCATGCACATTGGTGTATGGTTGTAACTAGGAAAAAATTACTTGTCACATGTTGTAAAGAATTACAACTTCTTCCATCAGCCAAAAGATGGAGTGGAAGCTGTCATCCAGGGCTGACAATATAAAATTCAACAGTTTGAAAAAGCTGATGATGGTATGCACAGCATATCGAAACATGTTCAAATAGAAAACATTAAGTTATGGGGTACTATGACTCCGGATTCATCTTATTTATTAAGTGGACCTTACTATTACATAAAATAGTAACAATTTCAATAATTCTAGCCCTATTTATGCCTAATCTGAAACACATTATAAATTTTAAAGTCCAATGACTAGAAAACTGTTTATAAAATTTTCTTACAACTTAGCATAAGTATTTAAAATATCAAAAATGAATTCTATTAAAATTCATCGGAAAACATTTTGTTTAAACAACTCACTTCATAGGATTCATGCTTCCATGATACTGTGGTTTCAAACACAGAAGATATACATTCAGAAAAATAAATATAGATCAATGAATTCTGATATTCCTAACGAAATTACTTTGATTTCAAAGTTCATAAATTCAACCATGGATGGCAGCACTAAAGATGCACTGGTGGCAAGAGAACAGTTGACGGCCGAAGAATTTCATCAGTCGGAGTTATGGCTGAGGATGAACATGACTGTGTTTGAAACCACGGTATCATGGAAGCATGAATCCTATGAGGTGAGTTGTTTAAACAAAATGTTCTCCAATGAATTTTAATGATTATACCTCATAATGTTTACTTCCCAGCATTAATTTAATATAATGAATTCTATAAAAATTCATCGGAGAACATATTGTTTAAACAACTCACCTCATAGGATTCATGCTTCCATGATATCGCGATTTCAAACATAGTCATGTTCATCGTCTGACTATGTTTGAAATCGCGATATCATGGAAGCATGAATCCTATGAGGTGAGTTGTTTAAACAATATGTTCTCCGATGAATTTTAATGATTATACCTCATAATGTTTACTTCCCAACATTAATTAAATATAATGAATTCTATGTTTATTTATAAATGGAAAATGGCTGAAATTCAAGATTCAGTGCATTAGAGAACTGTTTGTTTATAATGAAAGTTACTTACAATTTGACGAGGAAGCCTGGGACTAGAACTGGAGTCATCCTGGCGAGATACCACAATGCGAACCTTGCTACCAGGAGGTGCATTCCGCAGAACTGTGACAGCTTCTGCCTGTGTCTTTCCTGTCATCTCTACTCCATTCACCTCAAGAAGTCTATCTCCAGGTTTCAGTCTACCGTCTTCTACTGCAGCCCCCTGTAAATTATTGATTAGCTTCACTCAGAACTGCATAAAGCATTAAGAAATTATGTAAAATGCACTGAGTGAACTATTCTAAAAAATAAATAAATTGAGTCATAGATTGTCATCTTACCTCATATTTGTCACATGTAATTTCACAATATTCTAAAGAAATAATTATACAATGTGTACATAAAAGAATATAGTAGTTTCAAATAATAATAATATTATAACTTTAGATGAAGCATAAAGTGTTGTGTGTAGATTGAAATGAAATAGGAAAGAAGATAGTTTTATTTGTGAGTAAACAAATAACTTTCTTTTGTTTTGTTTCTATGGCAACAATAATAACAAAGATGCAACTCCTCAACAGAAAGTGTTTTGTGATTTGCAGTTTGATAGTTGTAAATCAGTTGTGACAGTTCAATTTGCGTTTCGTAGGCAGCTTAATCGTGATGCCCCCAATGCCAACAACATCCGTCGAAGGCATAATCAATTTGCACGACAGGTTGTCTGTGTAAAGGCAAAAGTGTGGGACGACCAAGAGTGTCTGAGGAGAATGTTGCTGCTGCAACATTTCAAGCGCAAAGTCAGCGTAATCAGTAGGTTTTAGATCTTGTAACAATTGTAAACAGTAGGGATGCATATGTAAACGTTTTCGTAAGTCCTTCCACACTGTCATTACTGGATTTGTTGAACGATGATGTCACTGATCGCCGGATTGGTCGTCATGGTCCAGATGACAGGGCTTGTCTCCAGTGGTCTCCTAGATCACTGGATCTCACCCCATGTGATTTTTCCTTTGGGGTTTTGTAAAGAACAGAGTCAACGTGCCTCCATTGCCTGCTAACCAGTCCGAGTTGAGAGACACGATTCGAGAAGTTGTTAGTGCCATCAATCCGAACATGCTTATTAGTAGTGTTGAAAAAAAGTATTGGTATCAGGATAGTAACTAATTTCTACATGCATTTTTTACAAAATGTGTGCCATTGTTGAGCGTCTCCACTGCCTGCTTGGAGCGGAGAGTGTGTATGTTCGACTCTCCTCAGTAATAGATCTGTTTACGTGACATGTGGTTGTATCAGAATGCCTAAACAAAAATTGTGCAAAGATGAGTACATTCCTACACAAAGCGGACTGTACTAGAAGTCTGTCCCGAGTAGTGCGTGTCAACGTACAGTTTGTAAACATAGCAGTCAAGTATGATGCAGCCTAGCCTAAACCAATACTTTTTCTTCAGCCCTACTGATTAATAATTAAGATATTTGGTTTGTGTATTCTTACCACTTATGGTTGTAATACACAGACCAAATATATTTTTTTTGTAAGCCCATGTTTTCCCTTTACAGAGATTTAGGTGCTCTCCTCCTACAGGGAAGAATTTGAACCATACTAATTTAGTTACACTTGTTTTCGTATAGATGTCATTTAGAGTAGTCCATGGTCAGCGTTCCGCCTCACACTCATATCTAGGAAACCATGGTAATACTAGGACGGGAAAATTTTGTAAATTTTGATTAGAGGCCTTTTCTTGGGCTTAAGGATTTTTTTATGAGCCTGAAAATCTTCAGACTCGGGACCCACGGCTTAAAGTCCCTCCTGGAGGACTTGCTCCTTGGATTTTTCCATCCTAAAAAATCCATCGACCCATGGCCAGGTTTGAACCCACGACCCTCGAGACCATAGGCAAGGAGCATAACCACTAGTCCACCGCTGGTGACCAAATATCTTAATTATTAAAAACCTCTTAATGTTACTCCCTATTGTATTTTTAAAATGCTTATTAATATACGAGAAGAATTAGCCCACAGGTTGGATGTGTGTCATGTAACAAACGGGGATCACATTGAACACCTATGAACTTATAATGTAAACTGGAGATGTTACTCTTTCATTTAACATGAGTTTTGTTTTTGTTATAGTTAGATAAAACATAATTCAACACCTTTAAAATCACTATATTCTTATATGTACACCTGGTACTTTAAAATTACAAAAGCCACTAACTTTTGGAAGAATATTTTTTATGTAGATGGGACAATTGCCTCCTGCAGGGTTGTCCCTTGTTGTTATACTGAAGCCCAATCCATGCACTCCTTTGATAAGTTCCAGTTCAATCTTGCGACCAATCTTTCTTGTGTTGGCAGTCTGTAGACTGGTTGCAGCATTACGAGGAGCAGGGGATACTTTCTTTGTGGGAGAGACTGTTGCTATCTTTGTTCTCATACTCTCAGCTACAACATAATAAGAATAAACCAATTTAAAATCTATAATAATAAACCAACATAACATATCCACAAGTGCAGAATTAAAATAGCAAATGTTTTCAAAGAAATTGAGTCTGTTATTTATACCTCACCTCATACTTTGGTCACCCACCTGCCAGTTAAACATTAAAAGAAGCACTACTGGCTTTATAAGTAATGTTTAAATTCCCAATAAACAAGTTTTATTAATAAAAGAAGCTACCATTTGCAAAAATCGTAGCAATGGCTCATAGCATTTGGGGTTAGGGAATTAACTATACATAAAACAAAAATATGCATTTAGATTGGAGGTCTAGGTAGCTCACTTGGAAGACATTGACATGGAGAGTAAAGATCCTGGGTCAAACCCCAGTCTAGACATATATTTTTCTTTTCAAATATAATTTGTCCATCATTAAGATGTTTAAAAACGAATAATAAAACCATTGAAAGAAGCACTACTGGCTTTATAAATAATGTTTATATTCCCAATAAAAAAGTCTTCTTAATAAAAGAAGCTGCCATTTGCAAAAATCGTAGCAACGGCTCATAGCATTTGGGGTTAGGGAATTAACTATGTATAAGAGAAAAATACGCGTTTAGATTGGAGGCCTAGGTAGCTCATTTGGAAGAGCATTGACATAGAGAGTCAAAGATCTGGGTTAAACCCCAGTCTAGGCGTATATTTTTCTTTTCAAATATAATTTGTCCATCATTAAGATGTTTAAAAACGAATAATAAAAACATTAAAAGAAGCACTACTGGCTTTATAAGTAATGTTTAAATTCCCAATAAAAAAGTCTTCTTAATAAAAGAAGCTGCCATTTGCAAAAATCGTAGCAACGGCTCGTAGCACTTGGGGTTAGGGAATTAACTATGTATAAGAGAAAAATACGCGTTTAGATTGGAGGCCTAGGTAGCTCACTTGGAAGAGCATTGACATAGAGAGTCAAAGATCTGGGTTAAACCCAGTCTAGGCGTATATTTTTCTTTTCAAATATAATTTGTCCATCATTAAGATGTTTAAAAACGAATAATAAAAACATTAAAAGAAGCACTACTGGCTTTATAAGTAATGTTTAAATTCCCAATAAAAAAGTCTTCTTAATAAAAGAAGCTGCCATCTGGAAAAATCGTAGCAACTGCTCATAGCATTTGGGGTTAGGGAATTAACTATGTATAAGAGAAAAATACGCGTTTAGATTGGAGACCTAGGTAGCTCACTTGGAAGAGCATTGACATAGAGAGTCAAAGGTCCTGGGTCAAACCCCAGTCTAGGTGTATATTTTTCTTTTCAAATATAATTAATATAATAAAAGTTGGGAATTTTTACATTATGAGTTTTCTTAATAAGAGTCAAATGAATCATGAATTCTTCATTATGAAAACAGCTGAAGATGGGAATGATATGTTTCCCAATACTGCGGTTCTGTGTTAAAAAACATAGATGTATGAGGTAAGAAGAATTCACGATTCATTTAATTCTTATACTGAAACTATTCAAATAGAACACAACAGTTTATGAGGTAAGATGATTTCGGATTGACCTTATTTATTAATAAATATAATAAGTTTGTGTTACTTGAATTAATTTAATCTTCAACTGATATTTCAAGTTCAAAATTTTAAGAAATTAACTTACGTCTTTCTTCTCCTTCAACCATAGCTACATTTTCTTTGTCATCCAATCCCCTGATTGAGCGAGGGAAGACAGGGGGAGGTGGCTTTTTGAATCCATTTTCCGTGGCACTGCTGTGATGCTTAATGACTCTTAATCTCAGTTCTGGACATCGCAAGGAATCCTTAAAGATCTCCTGCACCCTGTAACATCAAATTAATTTCATTCAAACAATGAGGTAGGAAGGAACTATTTTTAATTCACTTCAGGTTTAAATGCTCAATGCATTTTGCCAGAAACCGGATTTAAGTTACCGTAAATTGTCTATTTTCAGACATTCAAAACAAACAAAAGATAACGATACTTGAGATCACAATAAAGGTGAAGGCATAAACACATTTCTCTACTATTCATAAATGTTAACAAAAGATTACCCTGCCAAGGGATGTACAAAATATTGTAAAATATATAACAGCAGAGTTAAGCAAGTGTACCTCTGGGCTGAAGGCCATTTAACTGTCAGCGAGTCTACCTCGTCTTTTGAGGCAAATGGGTTAATAAATAAGATGAATTGTATTAAAATTAATGTTGGGAAGTCATGAAAATAAACTGAAGATGAATGGAAAATTCAATCGAAACCAATGGTCTTAAATGAAATAAATTTGAAATTGTATGAGGTGAGTTATTAAAAATATGTTCTCCACTCATTATTAAAAATAAGATGAAAAAGATGAATCTGATTTCATCTTACCTCATAACTTGTGTTCTATTTGAACATGTTTCCATATGCTAAGCATTTCATCATCAGCTTATCCAAACTGTTGAATTTTATGTTGTTGACCCTGGTTGTTGGATTTTATGTTGTCAACATCCAGGGCCGACAACATAAAATTAAAGTCTGGTCAAGCTGATGATATGCATAGCATATCGAAGGTCCAGAACCATACTGTTCTAAGTTCATTCTGTAGAATTCTTGTTACATTTCTAACGTTTCATGTCCCATATCCATGTGCATTGTAAGGATGAACAGGAATTTAACATTTCGGTTAAAAATGCTATGCAAAATACCATATTTTAATTTATGTTGAGTTGTTTTTTGACTCCCTCATACTTCTTTAACTCCCTTGCGGATCCGGGTTTCTTCACTGCATTTGTGACATTCTCAATGCTGTATCACGTTCACAACTGACATCCAATGGGCCTTCTCTCCTGCAGACTGACCTCCGCGCCATCTGATGGCTGACCGATGAACTTCCAAATCAATACCCGGTGATAAGGAGAGGGGATTGATTTGGAAGTTCATCGGTCAGCCATCAAATGGCACGGAGGTCAGTCTGCAGAAGAGAAGGCCATTGGACAACAGTTGTGAATGTGATACAGCATTGGGAATGTCACAAATGCAGTAAAGAAACCCGGGTCTGCAAGGGAGTTAAGAAGTATGAGGTGAGTCAAAAACAACTCAACATAAATTAAAATAAATCTCATAGTGTTATTTCCTACCTACATAACTTAATAAAATATTGTATATATTTAAATTAATATTGGAAAGTAAACATTATGAGGTTATATCATTAATATTGAGTGGAGAACATATTTTTAACGACTTACCTCAAATAATTTCAAATTTCTTTGATACTGGCGGTTTCAGACAATATCTTGTCCCTCTTCAGTCATGGAAGCCATGACTGAAGAGGGACAAGATATTGTCTGAAACCGCCGGTATCAAAGAAATATGAAATCATTTGAGGTGAGTCATTAAAAATATGTTCTCCACTCACTATTAAAAATATCGTATTCCTGTTTTATTCTCACAATGCACATGGACATGGAACATAAAATATTCATTTCATAACAAGAATAATTATTCTACGAGATGGACTTAGAACAATATGGTTCTAGGCCATCGATATCAAAACATGTTCAAATAGAACATGATTTATGAGGTAATATGAAACCAGATTCACATTATTTAGTAGGAAGTATTTGATTTAATGACACTCTTTAATAGCTAAAGTTATTAGTATAGTAATTCAAAGCTGGGCATAAAAGATCTGAAAATATTTATTCAGAGGCTTCTAATTTCAGTCTTGAGGTTCTTTTACTTTTCCTTAAATCAATACAGGACTCACAGTTTTGCTTCCTTTCTGAAATGAGTCATTCTCAGTAGTTTTTAGCCTTTAAAAATGTTCACTGACCCCATTCAGGTTTGAACCTGCGATAATCAGAATCAAAGGTGTAATAATCATAGTCCATGAATGACATTAAACAATACAATAATTCATCCAAAAATTAATAAATTAATACATTAATGTTCTTATTTTCAGATAATAGAAACTTATATTTGAAGAGAAAAATATTCGCTCAGACTGGGGTTTGAACCCAGACCTTCCACTTTCTATGTGAATCCTCTACCAACTGAGCTATCTGAGAAACTCCAATCTAACTGCAAATTCTTCTTTTATATACACTATTAATTCCCAATCACCAAATTGAATTAGCATTTAGATTACGGTTTCTCAGATAGCTCAGTTGATAGAGCATTTGCATAGAAAGCGAAAGGTCCTGGGGTTCAAACCCAAGTCTGAGCTTATATTTTTCTCTTCAAATATAATTTATCAATTATTGAAATTTATGAAATGAATAATAAAAACACAGAATAGAAATTTATCTCATAAACTGAAGATTTTTTATTCAATGCCACCAGTTTGTCACCTCGACATTTCTGGTATTTTCTCCTGGCATTCAGTCACTTCTGAGGTTGTGGCACCTGGAAGGCACAGTTATGCTACCCCAATAATATGATGGATGGGTGATGATGATGGTAATGATGCGCCAGGAGAGACCTTAACCCTAAACTTAATAAATGCTGCATTGAGATACTGTCTCCATATGGGTTTTATTATAGATAATAATGGGGAAGACTTTAATAAAATTAAGGGATTTCTCTAATTACCTCTGAAAGGGCATGTTGAGCAAGTTCTGACCATTAATCTCGATGATACGGTCATATACTGCAAGTCTTCCATCTCTGTCGATTCTTCCTCCTGGCTCTATGCCTTGGACAAGAAGACCTCGGTCTTTTCCAAGACGATCATAGTCTGGCACTACGTGAATTCCTAATGGTCCACTCTCGTTGTGAAGCACTACATATTCCACGCTATAAAATGTAATATTGTTGATGTTTTTATTTAAATTAACATTTTCCAATCCTGGATAGAACCACAAAAAGCAAATTAAGTGAAGAGGTTCGAGCAAAGATTACAATGGGCACTGGATGCTTCTATACATTGAAACAAGTTTTTAAGTCAACAACAATAAGTAGGATAGCAAAATTAAAACATATAAAAAACAATATTTAATATTAGGAAGTGATATTTTGAGGTTACAATGGGCACTAGATGCTTCTATACATTGAAACAAGTTTTTAAGTCAACAACAATGAGTAGGATAGCAAAATTAAAACATATAAAACAATATTTAATATTAGGAAGTGATATTTTGAGGTTATTTTAATTATATTATTTTTAGTCTGATCATCTTACCTCAACATTAATGTTGATTTGTTCTTGAACATGTTTCAAAACAATTCTGTTTTATCGTCAGTTTGTCCAGACTAAAAATAATATAATTAATATAAAACAATATTCAAACCAACAGTTATGTTTGGAAGTGAAACATGGGCATTATCAGAAAAAGATATGTGCATATTAAATACATGAGAAAGAAAAATATTAAGGAACATATATGGAGCAATACAGGAACAAGATGTATGGAGAATTAGAACAAACCAAGAATTGAAAGAATTATTTCCGATTGAGGGTCTTTCCACTTTTCAGCGGTTGCCCTTTTACCAGCCGGCTGCTGACCCTTCACATCCACATATGTCAATCACAGAGGTAGATGATCAACAGCCAGTGTAGGGGTGACATGTGGTTAGCATGTCGAGTCCCCCAGCCGTTAAAGCTGGTTCCTCAACCTGGAGCCGCTACTTATTGTAGCTACCCAATTGCCTCACGATGCTGGGTGGGCACCGGTCCCATACTGGCCGAAATACCATGAGAAAATTTCTTCCCCCATGGAGACTCGAACCAGCGCAAGTCCCGTAGCTCTGCGCCAAGGCTTCCTACCTTAACCGCTCGGCTATTTAAGGATTTAAATCTGGTAGAAGATATTAGAAGATAGAGACTGGAATGGGTAGGACATATGTTGTGGATGGAGCAAGAAAGAGGTGCAAGAAAGATTTCAGAAGGGAAACTGGAAGGAAGAAGAAAGGTTGGAAGACAGAAACTAAGATGGTTAGATAAGACAACTGAAGGCAAAAAGATGGAGACAGAAAGCTAGTAATAGATAAGAATGGGCAGTTATTATTTAGATTGTATAAAAAATAGAGTAGAGATAGAATTAATTAGTTTATTGTTTGTTCTGGCTGCTATAACAAAGAGTAATTCTGCCCGAGGGCAGGTCTTTCACTGCAATCATAGCATTTCCATGCTATGCTTTACAGCTTTACTAGGGAATTATAGGTGTGGTAGCTTCCCATTGCTTTCCACACCGGTGAAGGATGATGATGGCCGGATGATTTTTGGGGACCATTGGGCCCTAAGCTTCCTGACATTTATCTTACAGGTGAGGAAAAACCCCGAAAAAAACCTCACCCAGGAGCCTGTCCCAACTGGGCCTGCTGCGTGACAAGGCAACATGCTACTCGAGACCTCAGTGGTGGACGACATCAGATAATAGACAATATTAAAATAAATGGTTTGTATGTGGATACAAAAAGGAAAGCTGAGTTAAGGAAAGAGTGAAGAATGCTGAGTTTGCAGTGAAAGACCTGCTCTTGGGCAGAACACTATGTATGTATGTATGTATGAATTATGTGTTACCTGTCAGAGTGAAGGTCATCATCCGAGTCATGTATTACATGAGCATGGTGGTGAGTAGAAAGCACTGGGCTGGCAGAGTTCGCTTGTCCTAAAGGTTCTTTCCTTCGATGGTCTCTAGGCAGTGATTTGGATTGAGGTCTGAGCGTCTCTCCAGACTTGATGGCTGCTCTCTCGGCTGCATCTGCCCATCGCAGTCCTGCTCCGTCCCCCAGAAACTGCATGGACAGTCGATTCGAACCGTCTCTTACAAATCGAGTAAATGCAGAAGTGGCACGGTCTTCTTCATCATTTATCCTTTCCCTACATGACCAATCAGGAGAAAGATAGCCATTTCCAAGTCGTCCATTTCGACTACCATCCTGCATCATAAATAGTTCATCCAATATTAAATAAATTATTTTATAGTATTATAAACTTTTTTTTTAATACTAGAAAATCTAGAATGATTTTATTAAGTTTTATCGCTGATATATGTATTTTATATCTCTGTTAAGCAATCTTCAAACAAAAGAAAATTCTGTGGCCACAGGGTAAACATACATAATAAATATAAAATAAAATAATGAATTTTGAGATTCTTATGAAAGAAATAAATAAATTTTATTTGGAAGTTCATCGGTCAGCCAACAGAGGGAGCAGAAATCAACCTACAGGATCACCAATTGCTGATTCAACAGTTAGAAAGAACTGATCCATCCATCCATAGTAATTCTACCCAAAGGCAGGTCCTTCACTGCAATCATAGCATTTTCATGCTATGCTTGCAGCTTTACTAGGGAATTGTAGGTGTGGTAGCTTCCTGTTTCTTTCCACACTGGTGAAGGATGATGATGATGATGATGATAATGATAAGGATGATGATGATGATGGCCATATGATTTCGGTAACCGTTTGGGCCTTAAAGTTTTCCTGACAGATGAGGAAAAACCCCGAGAAGAACCTAACCCAGAAAAACTGTCCCAACCGGGGATCGAACCCGGGCCCGCTGTGTGACAAGGCAGCACACTACCTCGAGACCACAGTGGTGGACCAAAGAACTGATAATGGTACGTAATCATATTGAAACCTTGGGCTTCAGGATATCTACAAATACTAGGTGAGTCGTGAATATTCTAACTCCAATTAATTAAACATACACAAGTCTGAAAACATAACTTTTTACGAAGGCTTATTAATATTAAAATTATTAATAATACTTCTAATCAAGAGATATATATCATAAGAAATCACCTATCACTTAAAAACTTTATCATTATGATAAACTCAATGGTGCAACAGGCCTATAAGGCCCTTGGCCTACTAACCATCTGCTGGCCTCACATCCATTTGTGTTAATCACAGAGGTAGTCGATCATGCAACCAGTGTAGGGGTGACATGTGGTCAGCATATTAAGTCCTCCAGCCTTATAGCTGGTTTTCTCAACCTGAAGCCGCTACTTATTGTAGGTATACAAATGCATGTAAGGCATTTTAAGTACATTTAAATCCTCAATAAAAATACTTTGAACAAAAGTCATCAGATGGTGGTGTTGATAGCAATGGCTACTGGCCTTTGGATGAAAGGAGAATTGTATAAGTGGAAAGAAATTTGATGTTCCTATCGGAAGTTCAAATGGTGTAATGGTTACCACACTGACATACAGAGTCAGAGATCCGGGGTTCGACTCCTGGTTCGAATGTAATTTTTCTTTCTAAAATAAATCGAATCTAAGTATATTTTAAGAGAAAAATGTACGCCTAGACTGAGGATGGAACCGAATAAGGTACCAAAAGCGGTCTGAGAAGAAGAAGTATATGAAGTGACTTAAATAAACAATACTTTATAGTATATTTGAAGAGAAAAATTTTCGTCTAGACCAAGACTCGAACCCGGGACCTTTGGCTTTCCAGGCCAAATGCTCTACCAACTGGGCAACCGAGGCGAGTTGCAATCTACATGCAAATTTTCCTCTTATATATGTTGTAATTCCCTCGTGCCAAATGCTATGAAGTTTTTGCTTCTATCTTTGCAAATGACGGCTTCTTAGTTAAGAAGACATTTTTATTGGGAATTTAAACACTACTTTATAAAGGCAGTAGAGCTCCTATTGATTTTTTATTATTAATTTAACACTTCTCACTAAAGGTTACATTCTTCATAGTTCTAATTCCTAAAAAGTCAATTAAAGACATTTTTTATAAAAAATTAAAAGATGATTTGCCATTAATTTTGAGTTGTTTTCTGACTCACCTCATATTTCTTGACTTCCATGCAAAACAACTCAAAATTAATTAAAATAAACCTCATACTTGTAATTAATATTTAATTTTAGGAAGTGATATTTTGAGGTTATTTTAATTATATTATTTTTAGTCTGATCATCTTACCTCAATATTATTGTTGATTTGTTTTTGAAACATGTCCAAGAACAAATCAACATTAATATTGAGGTAAGATGATGGACAAGCTGATGATAAAACAGAATTGTTTTGAAACATGTCCAAGAACAAATCAATATTAATATTGAGGTAAGATGATCAGACTAAAAATAATATAATTAAACCTCTTAGAGTTATTTCCTACTACATAACTTAATGATTTACCATATTTATAAATATATGTTTCTGCAGATTCTTACCTTCCTATGGTGCGATGTCTTCCTCTCTTTAATATCAACTTCATCATCAACAATGATAGGAGTTGCCGACCATCTCTTGGATGGATCTGGAGCCGTAGAGGTGACAGATGGACCATTGCTTGCATTGGTACCACCATTACTAACAGAAGAAGTGGTAGTGGTACCTGCTGCAGGCACCAGCTGATTCAGAGCCGGTTCACTTCCTCGACGTACCTGTAGAGGAGCCGCTATTAACCCTGATGCTATCTGCTCCCCTGTCACCTCAATGTCAGTTCGAGAGAATGGCACAAACTTTGAACTTTCACTCTGAAAATTAAAACCATTGTTCATTATCTGTGACCTAATTAAACAACTTTTTACTCCAGTTATTATTAAAATCAATTCAAGAGAAAAGTAAAGACAAAGAGAAGAGTTTTGCTGTTATCTTGATTTAGAGCTTTCATAACCTGTATTGTTTGTTTCATGTGTTTTGTTGTTATCTACGTTTATTAATTTTACAGGTTAGAGTAATTTTATTATTCAACTTTTATAGGAATTAATCACTATGAGGTTTAATTTATGGTGAAATTAAATGTTTCTTACCTCTCCTCATATAAATTTTCTATGTTGATCGCGATTTCGAGACTATAACTGTCTCATCCTCAGAACCTTGTAGGTGACTGGTGTTATGTCGATCGGAAGAAACTATTCTTCTTCTCTCTGTTGGTGGACCGATGAACCTCTGGATCAGGTCAAAATTTTCGGGAATCTTGAAGTTCTTAAGTTTTCCTTTGTTTTTCTGAATGTGGATCTTTTCCCAAACTGTGAGTTCCTTTTGTTTGTCTATTTGTTTCATTAGACTGGCTTTTGATTCAATTAAATGTTTTTTGGACCAAGCATGAGCAGCCACTGCTGACTTTTCCACTTCTCCATTTTTGATGTTTCTAAGATATTTTTTCACTCTTGTTTCCAAATTTCTTTTCGTTTTTCCAATATAAATTTTGTCACAATCCCTGCATTTGATCTGATAAATTCCTGATTTGTTTTCATTTACAATTTTTTTCATTTTTATTGGTTTTAATCAATTGGTTTTAATCAATAAAAATGAAAAAAATTGAAAATGAAAACAAATCAGGAATTTATCAGATCAAATGCAGGGATTGTGACAAAATTTATATTGGAAAAACGAAAAGAAATTTGGAAACAAGAGTGAAAAAACATCTTAGAAACATCAAAAATGGAGAAGTGGAAAAGTCAGCAGTGGCTGCTCATGCTTGGTCCGAAAAACATTTAATTGAATCAAAAGCCAGTCTAATTAAACAAGTAGACAAACAAAAGGAACTCACGGTTTGGGAAAAGATCCACATTCAGAAAAACAAAGGAAAACTTATGAACTTCGAAATTTCCACAAATTTTGACCTGATCCAGAGGTTCATCGGTCCACCAACAGAGGGAAGGAGAAGAGTTTCTTCCGATTGACATAACACCAGTTGCCTACAAGGTTCTGAGGATGAGACAGTTATAGTCTCGAAATCGCAATCAACTAAGAAACATTTAATTTCACCATAATTTAATTATGTTGGGTCAGCTTTTAGATATTAAATTCTACAAATATTTGTTGCGACTGTGTCAATGTCATTGGTGCAAATCATTTTTAGCATGTTTCATTTAAGTGAGAATCTTTTTTGTTTGTGTGATTCATAAGTTGATTTTTGTGATCATGTTTTCTTGTTTCTTAGCGTGCTTTTTTGTGATAAGTTGGCTACTTTGAGCAATAAATAATATGAATTTTATATTGTAAATACAGTAATTATAGGTTAGTTTGAGCTCAACTTCTCACTTCATTTTAATGCATTTCTGAGATTCATTTTGGAAAAAAAATCAACATATATATATATATATATATACCAAAAAATTATAAAATTTAACAGAGTAACAGGAATTATAAATAATATTTTCAAGCCAAACACAGTATAGCAACACACGTGAACTAGAATTTATAAAACACTGGCCAGACCCATATAATGTTACGGCAGTGAGGCCTGGACAATTTGCAGTGTAGATGAACAAACACTAACTGCAGCAGAAATTAAATTTATGAGATGTACTGCAGGTTACTTAAGAACAGACCATGAAAGGAATTCTGAGATTCTCAAAGAATTACAAACAGAATTAGCCATGCAATATGTACAAAAATATAGAAACAACTGGAAATCTCACGTAAGAAGAATGAGCAGAACAAGAATATCACGTCAAATCTTAAATTACCAGCCACCAGGCAAGAGATCTTTGGGCAGACCCTTCAAATGTTGGATTGAGACCGTAACAGACCCCTAGGTCTATCACATGAAAGAAAGAATATATATATATATATTTATATTACAACATGTCCATACAGTCTTTCCAACATTACAACTTAATATAAGATGAAAACTATAAAAGTTAGAGTTGTGTGGTTTGAGGCAGATACAAGACAAACTCTCAAAGTTTGTAAAGCGGTGTCATTGTACTTCCACATGTGCACCTCTTGTCACCCACATAACATCTAAGCAATAATCAGTTTCTCACCATACAGTAGTTCTGTGCGTGAGTATACCTTCATTTTTCTCCCTACAGTAAAACTTTATAAAAAAACTGGCAAATCTCTGTTAAACAAGATGGCAAACTATCTTCTTGGAAAAAGATCAACACTGGAGTAAGACAGGAACGTGGACTTTCACCGGTCGTTTTCACTATATATATGAATAGATTAATAAACGAATGCAGGAAAACACAACGAGGATATATATCCATCAATAGGAACCTCAAACTCGATGCTATTCTTTTTGCAGATGATTTAGCACTTCTGGCACTTTCCGAAAGTGATTTGCAACGATCAATTTATAATTTACAAAAAATAGCTGCCAAATTTAATATGGAAATATCAATTAACAAAACTAAAATTATGGCATTTCATGGGAAGGACCCCATACAAAGTAAAATCTGTCTCCAGAATAAAATTTTAGAGAGAACTGATCAACTTAAATATCTTGGATATTATCTCTCTATCTGGGATAAAAAGGCTATCCCCGAAAAAATTACTAGTTATAATAAAAATTTGGGAATTATTAATCAAGTTATGAAACCATCCCTTGTACAAAAAAACACCAGATTACCTTTATATAACACTTTGGCTAGACCAGTGTTGACCTATGATAGTGAAGCATGGACACTAAAAAGACAACATGAAAGCAGAATAACGGCTTGTGAAATGAGATTCATGCGCAAAACAGCGGGTTACACCAGATGGGATCGGAAAAGGAACACCGATATCTTAAAGAATTGAAAACTATGCCAATTTTGGAATATATTAAACAGTACCAACTAAATTGGAAACACCATCTTGAAAGAATGAGTTCAAATTGGATCCCCAATGCTGTTTATAATTGTATACCAAGAGGACGAAGATCTCTGGGCCTAATACTTGAAAGGAAGGAAGGAAGGAAGAAGAAGAAGTAGAAAAAGAATATGATAAAGAGGACTGGAATAATCTTTTTCATTAAAATTCAAGTGGATTCAAGTGTGTAATGTTCAGACACAACATTTTCCATGTCCGGTTAAAAATTAAGTTAATGTGAAACTGGGAACTATATTCGGGCATTTAAGTCTCTCTCAGGGAAATAAATATTAGAAGTCCAACAAAATGTTGTGTTGGATTTAATTTATGAAGATGGAAAGGATCAAATATCCAATTCATGACAGCCAGATATAGAGAAAAACCGTAACGTACCTGGAATATATCGGGGCTTCCAGTGCCGACAGAACTGCCACTTGCTCCATCCCCCCCTCCATGATGTGGTCCATCGCCGTCTTCAAAATTGGCGATGATTTGTTCCCTGTCATCAGCCACATCGTTGAGACGGTCGTCAGGGTCAAGAATTCCTCCATCGGATTGTGACTGGAGATTGTGCACCACCACCCAGGAGTCCGTCGACTGCAACACAATAAATTTACGATAATATTAACAACCAATAATTAAATAAACAATAACATTATATTATTTTTAGTCTGATCATCTTACCTCAATATTAATGTTGATTTGTTCTTGAATATGTTTCAAAACAATTCTGTTTTATCATCAGCTTGTCCAGACATGTTCAAGAACAAATCAACATTAATATTGAGGTAAGATGATCAGACTAAAAGTAATATAATTAAAATAACCTCAAAATATCACTTCCTAAATTAAATATTAAACAATACGATACTTCTAATGCATTATATAATGGAAATGGACAGCTAATGACAAATGAGGGAAATTTTGAGGAAGTGGCTGAATTCAAATACCTAGGAACAATAATCACAAATAGGATTGAGATGCACAAAGAAATTAAACATAGGCTCAATTTTAGAAATGCATGCTATTATGCATTACAGGGACTCCTGTCACAACTGCTTTCAAAAAACGTTAAACTGAAAATATATAAAACTGTTATTCTACCAGTTATATTATATGGGTGCGAAACATGGGCTCTTACTTTAAGGGACGAAAGGAGATTACGAGTATTTGAGAATAAAGTTCTTAGGATTTTTTTTTGGATCAAAGAGAGATGTACAGACAGGTGACTACTTAACAATGAACTACGTGGTCTTTATAGGAAGCCAGATATAATAAAAACAGTTAAGTCTCGTAAACTGCAATGGGTAGGACATGTGGCACGAATGGTCACTGAAAGACTTGCATGGAAGTGTCTTGTAGGAAAACCAGATGAAAAATGCCCAGTTGGTAATTCAAGAATAAGGTGGGAGAATAACATTAACAACGATTTGAGGGAAGTAGATTGGAAAATATTAGCACAGGTTAGGGATGTATAGAGAGCTTATGTCTGCGCGGCCATGAACCTACGAGTTCGATATTGACGGTGAACGTTATGGAGTGAAATGAAAGTCTACTCTACGCTGATATTCAGGGAAAAAATTGAACCATACTAATTTAGTTACACTTGTTTTTGTATAGATGTCATTGGAGTGGCCCGTGGTAAGCGTTCCGCCTCATACTGACATCTAGGAAACCAAGGTAGTACTAGGACGGGAAAATTCGGTAAATTTTACTTTGAGGCCTTTTCATTCAGGCTTAAGGATCATTTACGAGCCTAAAAATATTCAGACTCGGGACCCACGGCTTAAAGTCCCTCCCAGAGGACTTTCTCCTTGGATTTTTCCATCCTAAAAAATCCATCGACCCCGGCGGAACCTGAGGCAAGGAGCATAACCACTAGTCCACCGCGGCTGACAAAAGAATGAATTAATAAGATGAGAAATTGAATGACGTAAAGGGAAGAGAAGAAAGAGTGGAGAGTGTTGGTGGGATGAAATTCGGGAAGTGGGAGAACTCCGAGAAAACCCCGAAAAATCCGGGTACTGCCCACCATTAATACCCCTGTGGAACCGCCAGGATTCGAACCTGGGATCCCGGTCGGGGCAGTCACGCACCCGTCGAGACGTCAACCATCGAGATATTTTAAATTTGAGTAATGAATTTCGCTGCACTCTGAAATTATAAGAAATAGGTATACTTGGTTTTTTATGACCATGAAGAACTCTTTGAAACAATAGACCACTCGAATCAATCCATCGTCATGGCTGGTCAGTAGAGTTCCTACTTTCCACTACGGCAGTCCAGGTTCGATTATAGGAAATATGGGAAAGAAAAGAGTAAAATCAAACTTATCGAACAGGAACTGGACGAAAAAAAACAATAAAAAAAACAATATGGATATGAAATTCATAATACAGTAATAATAATATAATAGAAAAATATCTCGAAAGAATGCCAGAACAAAGATTGCATAAATTGTTATGGAATTGATCCCAATGGAGAGGAGGAAGAGAGGAAGACCGAAGAAAACTTGGATAGAAGGGGTACAAGCAGCTATGAATATGAGAGGAATGGAGGAAGATCAATGGATGGACAGAGAGGAATGGCGTTTGGTTTCCGGAAGACGGCGGCAGCTGCCATGATACCGGATGATGATGATGAAAAATATATAATCATAAGCCTATTACATAAATTTAACTATTATTAAAATTTTAGTGTAAATTTCTACAATAATATAGCCTATTACAATACGAGGTTGGGAAGTGATTTTTAGAGAAGAGAGGATATTCTGTAAAACACTTCACAAACGTGCGTTGTATGCCTACATTATTTTTTACACGATGGTGTTTTCAAAATGATAAATAATAGTAAAATAATAACATATAAATAATAAATAATAATAGCAAATTCCGAAGATAATCTACAGAAAGGTCTGTATGAACTTAACAAAATTACAGAAGAATATGGATTAAAGATATCTACAGAAAAAACAAAAATTATGGCATTTCAAGGTGTAGATCCTGTCAGAAGTAAAATTGTACTGGACAATAAAATTTTGGAGCAGGTGAATAATTTTACATATGTAGGATGCAATATCTCATATGAAGAAGAAAAGGATGTAAATGCAAAAATATGTAAATTTTTAAGAATTTTAGGGTTAATAAATTCTATCTTCAAGCCACAGTTAGTCCAAAAGCATTCAAGACTGAAAGTGTATAAAACACTGGCTCTTCCAACTCTTTTGTATGGTAGCGAAGTATGGACGTTGAAACAGAAGGATATACAGAGACTTAGATCTGCTGAAATGAGATATCTTCGGAGGACTGCAGGGTACACACTACTAGATCACAAAAAAAATGAAGACATCTTAGAAGAATTACACATGGAATCTTTAGAAAACAACATTTCTGATTATAAGTCAAGATGGATGCAACATGTTCATCGAATGGAAGATCACAGGATACCCAAACAAATGTTAAGATATCAACCTGCAGGAAGAAGAAGACCTGGACGTCCACTCAAAAGACTTTTGGATGGTGTTTCTCTTGAGGCCGAAACAGGTCAACAAATGGCCTAAATTCGTGAATGTACTATGATGATGATGATAACATCTTTGTTGGAAATATTTGCGTTCGTTACAAACAATGACTAGCGTTAACAGTGTGGGCAATATTTAAACGGTTAATGCTGAAAATATTTTAGTTCAGACTACAGCAAGCCATGACACCAATCGATCATAAAGTAGCGGAAAGTCCGAATTTATTGTTTTATATTGTTTCAAATAAAGTTTGGTTCATTTAAAATGGAGTGATTTGTTTCGTATACACTTTTGTTCCATGGCGCGACAAGCCTAGAAGGCCCTTAGCCTACCAGCCGGCTGCTGGTCTCACATGCACATGTAGATGATCATCTAGCCAGTGTAGGGGTGACATGTGGTCAGCATGTCGGGTCCCCAGCCGTTATAGCTGGTTTTCTCAACCTGGAACCGCTACTTATTGTAGCTACCCAAATGCATCACGATCTGGGTGGGAACCGGTCCCATACTGGTTGAAAGTCCATGAGAAAATTTCTTCCACCATGGAGATTCGAACCAGCGCAAGTCCCGTAGCTCTGCGCCAAGGCTTCCTGCCTTAACCACTCGGTTACGGCGCGGTACTATATTAACACTACATTTTGGATATATATTTTTTTTGTATATACATTGTACATCCATCCATCCATAGTAATTCTGCCCGAAGGCAGGTCGTTCACTGCAATCATAGCATTTTCATGCTATGCTTGCAGCTTTACTAGGGAATTGTGTAGGTGTGGTAGCTTCCCGTTGCTTTCCACACCGGTGAAGGATGATGATGATAATGATAATGGTAAGGATGATAATGATAAGGATGATGGCCATATGATTTCGGGGACCGTTTGGGCCTTAAAGTTTTCCTGACATTTGTCTTACAGGTGAGGAAAAACCTCCATAAAAACCTCACCCAGAAAAACTGCCCCGACCGGGGATCGAACCCGGGCCCGCTGCGTGACAAGGCAGCACGCTACCTCGTGACCACAGCGGTACATTGTACATAGTATAGCCTACATAAATGGCAGTGGTTTTAATTCCCGCACGAGGTAGGTAATATGTAATATTACAGTTGGCAACCCCAAAATTTAGGAAATTGAACTTTCAATAATGGTCGCCATTAATCTAAGTTATTTTAAAAAAAAATCTTGAGATAAAACGATAAGAAAGTTTTTGGTAACAGAAACGTTTAAGGAAACGGATAAAAGTTTTTATAAACCATCTGTCACTAGTGACATTTCATTCATTGAAGTAGAGGTATAAGTGGGAGGGTCCACATGCAATCTGAGTGAAAGTTGCGCACGTCTAACAAGAATGTTCTTTCTCTTGGGAATGTTTGTAAATTCCATCAAATTAAGCACTTGTAGCAATACACAAACATTTCAACACAACTAACAATACAATCCGTACAACTAATACATAATTATCGATAGAGGATATCCAAGGTTTATTCCCAATTATTTTATTGATCTTCAGAAACGGAGGAAGAGCCGCCATAAATGAACAGATATACATAAGGGAAACTAAACTGAAAATAGTACCAGACTTCAAATACCTAGGCATCACGCTACAAACAACCGCAAAATGCTTCACAAAACATATCACAGAAAAGACAACCCAGGCAATAATGGCAATGCACGAAATAAGAAACATTAGATCCCTCACCTTAGAGACTGCAATGCTGTTATTTAGAGCAAAAATTCTACCAATACTGACATACGGCATAGAAATCATATGGACACATTTAACAATGAAGAATCTTTCCTCTCTAGAAAGGGTGAAAGCGAGATATATAAAGGCAGTATTAGGCAGTATTAGGAGTGTCAAAAGTAACACATTCAAGACTCGCATACCTACTGGCGAAGGAAACTTTCCTCATCGACGACCTCAGAACAAGCATACTCTTACCCAGCACCAGCGCATCTGAGCTGCTGCTAGCAACATTGAACAGAAAAAGAGAAGAAATACATCCAGAATTCTACAGCACCGGGGCAATGGTGGACCGTGCGTGGACAAAAGAAAATTTCGAAATGAGACACGTCATCACTAGGTTGGCAGTCCATGGATTCCACCACCTGATATGCAAGAACACAAAATTTCATGAAGCAAATATAGACTGTAAATGTACGCTATGCGAAAAATCGTGTGACCGTTATCACATTGAGCTATGCACAAAAAGAACAAAGACAATGTGTGAATATGCAAATATGTAAATTTAAAATGTATTCTATTTTAATCCTGGCTATTTGGCTGCAATAAAATTATTATTATTTATTTCAAAGTCCTATAGAATAACAGTGCGCATGCGCCAGAGTTTGTGGAGCCACCGATAACCCACAATCGAACCACATATCGATTATCATCCTCGATTACTATCTGTCGCTATGAAATTTAAATGACCAATATTTGCAATAAATCTCCAAATCTATGTTAAAAAGATATATTAATAATATTAAAATTACCAAACGTTTATTAAAAATGGGTGTACACTTACTTATCGCTCCCTAATGCTGATTCAACCAGCGATTACCCAAAACAGCGATAGAAAAACCATAGATTAAGTAATATACTCTGTGGAGAAAATAGCAGTTAGCATCACAATATTTCTATCAGTGGCATAATATTGTGATTTGCATATTTAAATAAATACTTCAAAACTGTCTAATGATGTAAAAATTGTTTGAAAAAGTTTAAAATATTGAATAATGTTAGTAAATACAAAAGAAGAGCTATAGTTTACAATAATATAACTGAAAAATCAAGCGCTAGTAAAAGTGCAGTTGAGCCGAACAAAAATAGCAGTAAATGACAAAACGCTAGAACAAGTATCTTCATCTTCATAATCACAGTACTTTCACGAATTTAGGTCATTTCTTGACCTGTTTCGGCCTCAAGAGAAACACCATGCAGAAGTCTTTTGAGTGGACGTCCTGGTCTTCTTCTTCCTGCAGGTTGATATCTTAACTTTTTTTTTTTTTGGTATCCTGTGATCTTCCATTCGATGAACATGTTGCATCCATCTTGACTATAATCAGAAATTTTATTTTCTAAAGGTTCCATGTGCAATTCTTCTAAGATGTCTTCATTTTTTTTGTGATCTAGTAGTGTGTATCCTGTAGTCCTCCGAAGGTATCTCATTTCAGCAGATCTAAGTATCTGTATATCCTTCTGTTTCAACGCCCATACTTCGCTACCATACAAAAGAGTTGGAAGAGCCAGTGTTTTATACACTTTTAGTCTTGAATGTTTTTTGAACTAACTGCGGCTTGAAGATAGAATTTATTAACCCTAAAATTCTTAAAAATTTAGATATTTTTGCATTTACATCATTTTCTTCTTCATATGAGACATATTTCAATTATGTAGGTGTATCTTTAGGTTATAAAAGAGAAAAAAAAAGACAAATACTAAATTATAAATATTTCATATTTATGTGGCACCCTTAAAAGAACACTGGGAAAGAAAGTAAGAAAATAAACACATTTAAAGTTGTATAAAGTATTGGCATCATTGTTAGGAATTAATAGACTGGATCACCAAAGGAACACTATTATCAGAGGAAAACTTGTAGTAACAAGTTTAAATGAAGATATACAAAGATACCAACAAGAATGGAAAAATCATCTGAGGAGAATGGCAAGAAATAGACTTCCAAAATTGGCATTCCAATATACCCCAACTGGACATAGGGACCAAGGAAGACCAAAACATTGGTGGAAAGATCAAGACCATCTTCGCTAGGTTTACCGTACAGGCCACATGGCCTAAAACGAATTTGATCATGATGATGATGATAAAGTATTGGCTGTGCCTGCAATATTGTATGGCTCAGAAATATGGACTCTGAATAAGCAGTCAATTAAAATAATAGAAGCCGCAGAAATGAAATATTTACGATTTGTGGTAGGACATACTTTAATGGATAAAAAAAAAGTGAAGATATTCGTAAAGAACTACAAATATTCAGTTTGATAGATAACATAGAAGAGTACATGAGAAAATGGTATGAACATGTCCGCAGAATGGATACCAACAGATTGCCTAGGAAAAGTCTGAACTATCAACCAAATGGAAAAAAGAGATCGGGGACGCTCACGAAAGAGATGGACACAGCAGCTAATACTTGGAGCCGGAACGAACCAAAAATGTTCAATCCTTGCGAGAAAAAGAAGAATATAATACCATATCGCGTCAACGATCCTTGGCGTAACTAGTAGGTTGTATCAATATTTGTCCATTTATTTAATTTTAATTTTACTGTTAGATAATTTAATGGTAATGATATTAAGATGTTCACCGCTGTGGTCTCGAGGTAGCGTGCTGCCTTGTCACGCAGCGGGCCCGGGTTCGATCCCCGGTCGGGGCAGTTTTTCTGGGTGAGGTTTTTATCGGGGTTTTTCCTCACCTGTAAGACAAATGTCAGGAAAACTTTAAGGCCCAAACGGTCCCCGAAATCATATGGCCATCATCCTTATCATTATCATCCTTACCATTATCATTATCATCATCATCCTTCACCGGTGTGGAAAGCAACGGGAAGCTACCACACTGTTATGGTCCCAACTGGATTTCTTAGGCTTAAAGGACCTTCGGGACTTGGAAAATCTGGTAGCGTTTATCTAGCCGAGCGTTAGTATGAGGATGTACAGTTATACATGTTTTGAAATAAACAAAAGAAGTCTTATTTTAAACTATTTTATTTCTAAAGTATAAATAATTAGAAACCCTTAGTATTCTAGCCCTAAATCTAATCTAAGCCTATATTAAAAACTACAGTACTTCCTGGGGTTTGAGAGAAGAGGGAGTTGTGGAATTTATAAATCTAACCTAATCTACATGATTAAAAATGTTATATCCCTTTTTTAAAATTTAATATCAAACCAGTTAATTGTACTTGATTCAAAATATAAAAGAAATGGACTACATATTAAGAAAAATAGTCGGTGACTTACCCTTCAGCCGTTTACACACACAGACAAACACGAGACCCTCACTTCTCAAGTGTTATATACTAAAAATGACCTCAAGTCACCCTAACTGTACCAACTAACATTCCAATGAACTAAATGTAGGGATGTTTACAGTTAGCTTAAACAAGACTTTGCTCTGAACTATATCATGTCTATACTCTATCTCAACAGACTTTGAATGTCTAAACTCTATTTCAAAAGACTTTGCTTGAATAATTAAAATAATCTATAAAAC
This sequence comes from Diploptera punctata, assembly GCA_030220185.1. Lineage (NCBI taxonomy): Eukaryota > Metazoa > Arthropoda > Insecta > Blattodea > Blaberidae > Diploptera > Diploptera punctata. The sequence goes on from JASPKZ010009821.1 coordinate 610,190, forward strand.
AATAACAAATCTATATATAAAAACTATGTATTCATCTAAATATAAAAACTATGTATTCATAACACACACCTACACAATTCCCTAGTAAAGCTGCAAGCATAGCATGAAAATGCTATGATTGCAGTGAAGGACCTGCCTTCGGGCAGATTTACTATGGATGGATATTAAGATTTTCACTTGATTTAAAGACTGAAGAAAATTACGAAAAATCTCAATCAAGTTGGTAGGTTCCGATAACTTATATTCTTAATTAGTTAACATTGTAGTCCGCCATGCTGGCTCACGTGGTAGCATGCGTAGTTCCTGACTAGTGGGCAAGGGTTCGACACCCAGCGGGGATGAGGAATTTAATTATAAAATTAACAAAATAAATTTAATTTTAAAATTTTCAGTCTCGGGGCCAGGAGAGGTGGTGTACAATTCTAAATGCTAGATTGGTCACCAGATTCCTTCATTAAATTTCCAACCTCTCCACAGTACATATAAAATAATGTTTTTCTCTTTTTTATATCTTATACATTTTATATTATCGGCCGCGGTGGACTAGTGGTTATGCTCCTTGCCTCTGGTCCCAAGGGTCGCGGGTTCAAACTCGGCCAGGGTCGATGGATTTTTTTAAGGATGGAAAAATCCAAGGAGCAAGTCCTCCGGGGTGAACTTCAAGCCGTGCGTCCCGAATTTGAAGATTTTCAGGCTCGTAAAAGATCCTTAAGCCTGAATAAAGAGACCTCTAAGCAAAATGTAGGCCTACATACCTCATCATCCTAATAACATCTTAGCAGCTTGCTAGACATCTGATTAGGTCGGTATGTTGACAGCATACCATTCATGACATATGTGGGCAAATAGGCGTAGCTTATGAAATTAACTTGTTCTAGTAACTCCTAACAAAGGCGAGAACAAAGGCTCCAACATTAGGCTATTACGCCTTTGTATATAGTTCGATCCATCCATAGTAATTCTGCCCGAGGGCAGGTCTTTCACTGCAATCATAGCATTTTCATGCTACGCTTTGCAGCTTTACTAGGGAATTTTAGGTGTGGTAGCTTCCCGTTGCTTTCTACACCGGTGAAGGATGATGATGGCCATATGATTTCGGGGACCGTTTGGGCCTTAAAGTTTTCCTGACATTTGTCTTACAGGTGAGGAAAAACCCCGATAAAAACCTCACCCAGAAAAACTGCCCCGACCGGGGATCGAACCCGGGCCCGCTGCGTGACAAGGCAGCACGCTACCTCGAGACCACAGCGGTGGACAGTTCCATCTATAATAAACTTAATTCTGCCCGACGGCAGGTTTTTCACTGCAATCACAGCATTTCCATGCTATGCTTTGCAGCTTTACTAGGGAATTATAGGTGTGGTAGCTTCCCGTTGCTTTCATACCAGTGGCCAGATGATTTTCGGGGACCGTTGGATCCTAAACTTCCTAACATTTGTCTTACAGGTGAGGAAAAACCCCGAAAAAACCTCACCGAGGAGCCTGTCCCGACCAGGAATCGAACCCGGGCGTGCTACGTGAGAAGGCAGCACGCTACCTCGAGATGTAAAAGTTAAATAAAATACTAATTAATCTCTGGTTTACATATTACGTCAGAAAAGTTGTCTTATTCGATCTTCAGGCATAAATATTTAATATTAAAAGTAAATCAGATGATCGCTACCAAGTACTGAACCAAGGTCCAGATGCTGAGCTGGTTTGATTAATAAAGAGGTTAAGTTAGGAAAAAAACAAAAGATTGATAGATGAAACATGTCGTTGCGGACATGAGCTCTGTTATTGATCTCCATTTTATTTCTGCTCCACATACAGCGGTCACTTGGTCTAATTAATACACAGAGCTTTCTCTTCAACTTATTTCCTCATTATTATTTTTAAAATGAGAGGCTACACTTACTCATGCTTCATAATAATATAAATTATACAAGACAATGTCTCTGGACTTCATCTAAATAAGCGTATAAATTAGCTTGGTTAAGAAATTCTCGCTGGGAAGCAATCCTGTCCCCAAGTGGGACATATGGGGTTATTATATACCTAATCAATTGAGTTGGTGTTTACTTGATGAAAATCCATATTTATTAATTAAATAAAAATAAAACGTAGTTTTATTTGATTTTCATATTTATTATATAATTCAGTGACAGCTGTTTCGGTACACTGTACCTTCTTCAGACATGTTAACAAATTATGAATTGTGTTCCAACTGATCTAAGCAACAATACAACAATATTTATTTAAATTTTTAAATTTAACAAAGGGGATTCATTCAAATCAAGTTGAGAATTTAACAGTTTTTTACTACTTTTAAACTTATTAATTTCTACAGCCTCCAAAAGATCTAACTTCTTACCCTTATCACAAATATGTAAAATTTTACATATTTGTGATAAGGGTAAGAAGTTAGATCTTTTGGAGGCTGTAGAAATAAATAAATACATTTAAAAGTAGTAACAAACTGTTAAATTCTCAACTTGATTTGAATGAATCCCATTTGTTAAATTTAAAAATTTAAATAAATATTGATGTATTGTTGCTTAGATCAGTTGGAACACAATTCATAATTTGTTAACATGTCTGAAGAAGGTACAGTGTACCGAAACAGCTGTCACTGAATTATATAATAAATATGAAAATCAAATAAAACTACGTTTTATTTTTATTTAATTAATATTATATACCTACTTACAAAACATAAATAATACATTAAAAGCTAAATTAGTACAAAAATCCACAAGAATACAAATATATAATACATTGGCATTATCCTCCCTTTTGTACGGAAGTGAGATTTGGAGAAACACCAGCAGAAACAAAGCAACGGAAATTAAATTTCTCAGAAGGACAGCTGGATACTCTCTTCAAGATCGAAAAAAGAAGGCCGCAATTTTAAAACAATTAGAAAGAAGTAAAATCTTCTTCTTCTTGTAAGCCCTTGTTTCCCTTACAGGGAAGAAATTTAACCATACAAATTTAGTTACACTTGTTTTCGTATATATGACATTGCAGTGGCCCGTGGTCAGCGTTCCGCCTCATACTGACATCTAGGAAACCAAGGTAGTAATAGGACGGGAAAATTTGGTAAATGTTGCTTAGAGGCCTTTTTTATTCGGGCTTAAGGATCTTTTACGAGCCTGAAAATCTTCAGGCTCGGGACCCACGGCATAAAGTCCCTCCCGGAGAGCTTTTGCTCCTTGGATTTTTCCGTCCTAAAAATCCATCGTCCCCGGCCGGGTTTGAACCCGCGACCCTCGGGACCAGAGGCAAGAGAAGTAGAATCAATAGAAGAAAAACTCTCTCTCTCGCTACTTACTTACTATCTGGCACTATCGAACCCGTAGGTTCATGGTCGCGCGGACATAAGCTCTCCATACATCCCTATCCTGAGCTAATGCTTTCCAATCATTCCCTGCATAATCTACTTCCCTTAAATCATAGTTAATGTCATTCTCCCACCTCATTCTTGGTCTACCAACTGGGCGTTTTCCCTCTGGCTTTCCTACAAGAAGCTTCCATGCAAGTCTTTCATTCCCCATACGAGCAACATGTCCTGCCCATCACAGTCTATGAGACTTAACTGTTCTTATTATATCTGGCTTCCTATAAAGACCATGTAGTTCCTTGTTATGTAGTCTTCTCCATTCACCCGTCTGTTCATCTCTCTTTGGTCCAAAAATTTTCCTAAGTACTTTATTCTCAAATACTTGTAATCTCCCTTCCTCCCTTAAAGTAAGAGTCCATGTTTCGCACCCATATAATATAACTGGTAGAATAATAGTTTTATATTTTTTTCAGTTTAACGTTTTTTGAAAGGAGTTGGGACATCAAGAGTCTCTGCAATGCATAATAGCACGCATTTCCAGAATTGAGCCTATGTTTAATTTCTTTGTGCATCTCACTCCTATTTGTGATTATTGTTCCTAGGTATTTGAATTCAGCCACTTCCTCAAAATTTCCCTCATTTGTCATTAGCCGTCCATTTCTATTATATAATAAATTTCTAAGTGTGACCATATATTTAGTTTTATTGATATTTACTTCCAATCCTAATTTCTTAGTGTTACTCATTAGTGTGTGCGTGTTGTCCTTTAGTATCTCCTCGCTATCGGCCAACAATACTACATCATCAGCATAAACTAACAGGTTATTAATATCATTGAGTTGTAAGCCTTCCTTATTATCTAAAGAGTTAATGGCATGCTCTAGTAGAAAATTAAATAGTAGAGGAGATAATGCATCTCCTTGCTTCAACCCATTCTGGATTTCAAAAGTGTCCGAAAACTGTTTGCCTACACGCACCCTACTCTTTGTGCCATTTAGACACATCTCTCTCTCTCTCTCTCTCTCTCTCTCTCTCTCTCTCTCTCTCTCTTCTATATATATATATATATATATATATATATTAAACTGGCTAGACCATGTAAAAAGAATGAATAATTCAAGAATCCCAAAAAAGATGATGCAGTTTATGCCCAAAGGACATCGTCGACCAGGAATGCCTCTTAAAAGACTTGCTCGATGAGGCCGAAACAGGTCTACAATGGCCTAATTCGTGACGGAGATTATGATGATGATATACATTACTATGGTACGGGGATCTTATTCACTGCATATTTATGTTCAAATGCGATCAGTCTAATGAGCTAGTGATCCCGAATTTGATTTCCTGTCAGACTATAGGGATTTTTCCTTAAAGGGAATTATCCCTGTGGTTGCTCATGGTCAGGAATTTAGGTTCAGTTTAGCTTAACCCTCAAATTAGCAAAGCTCTAATTTCTCGTGGCAGTTATTGAGGACCGCACTGAAAACGATGTCATATAGGTATAACTATTATTATTGTACATATTGTATAATTCTACACACATTTAAGTAATTTCTACTCGTTCGTTTTCTTGTGTTTTATTAAAAATATCAACTAAAATAAACTAATTGATTTATCCAACAGGATACATTGTGAATTTAGGGGTTAAGGACATTCCTGATGTTTCTTTATCATTTATCGCCCGTCATATCATCGGGGTAACGTAAGTCCGCCTTCCAGGTGACCCAACCTAAGAAATGGATTGCCAGATAAGAAAGCCAGATATGTCATATAAGACAACCTAGTGGAATATCACAAAAAATGTACAAATGCAGTAATTGGATAAGGAAATCAAACCTCTCTAGAATAAAAAACTTGAGAAGAAAAACGAAAATTCTCATACTATATAAATGTGGTCCTATAATTCCCTGATATTCATACAGAATGTCCACAAATTATTTATACAGATTACATGCAAAATGAATCCCAACGTTAAACTGAAAATATATAAAACTGTTATTCTCACAATTTTATTTTATGGGTGAGAAACACGAAACTTTTTTTTTCAAAATCAGTTTTACATGGAAAACGTTTTTAAGGCATTTGGGACATTTTTCAAATATCTTCAACATCTATAAAGATAATGAAATCTCTGTTAAACAAATTTGCAAACTATCTTCTTGGAAAAAGATCAACACTGGAGTAAGACAGGGATGTGTACTTTCACCGGTACTTTTCATTATATATATATATATATATATATATATATATATATATGAATAGAATAATAAACGAATGGAGGAAAACACAATGGGGATATATACCCATCAATAGGAACCTCAAACTCGTTGCTATTCTTTTTGCAGACGATTTAGGTCTTCTGGCACTTTTCGAAAATGATTTGCAACGATCAATTTATAGTTTACAAAAAATAGCTGCCAAATTTAATATGGAAATATCAATTAACAAAACTAAAATTATGGTATTTCATAGGAAGGACCCCATACAAAATTAAATCTGTCTCCAGAATAAAATTTTAGAGAGATATAATAAATTTAAATATCTTGGATATTATCTCTCTCTCTGGGATGAAAAGGATATCCCTGGAAAAATTACTAGGTATAATAAAAGTTTGGGAATTATTAATCAAGTTATGAAACCATCCCTTGTATAAAAAAAACACCAGATTACGTTTATATAACACTTTGGCTAGACCAGTGTTGACCTATGGTAGTGAAGCATGGACACTAAAAAGACAACATGAAAGCAGAATAACGGCTTGTGAAATGAGATTCATGCGCAGAACAGCGGGTTACACCAGATGGGATCGGAAAAGGAACACCGATATTTTAAAAGAATTGAAGACAACGCCAATTTTGGAATATATTAAACAGTACCAACCTAATTCGAAACACCATCTTGAAAGAATGAGTTCAAATCGGATCACCAAAGACTTATTAAATTAATTTTATCGCTATACTATGTTGCAATCTTAACTTTTAGAATCGAAAAATCCTTATAAACAACATAAATAAGGATTATACTGGACCACGCAAATGTCAGGAAAACTTTAAGGTCCAAACGGTCCCCGAAATCATATGGCCATCATCATCCTTATCATTATAATCATCATCCTTCACCGGTATGGAAAGCAACGGGAAGCTACCACACCTACAATTCCCTAGTAAAGCTGCAGGCATAGCATGAAAATGCTATGATTGCAGTGAAAGACCTGCCCTCAGGCAGAATTACTATGGATGGATACTGGACCATAGAGATGTCGCAATTTTTTCAAATGTTTCGGATTCTTTTTCCGAAATAGATTTTTGCGCTTGAATATATTTCTAAATTTATTATTTTACTTTTTAAATACTTTTTTTCACACAATACATCATTAAGACATTAGAAGTACTCTCACGTAGATTTAGTTCCCACAATACAAAAGTTGTATTTTCCCACCGTCTTGCCCCACTGCCCCGTATATAGAGGAATATTACTGAGAGATTCTTGGTATTAACCTGATATCATAACTATTTTTAAGCTTTGAAATAGCACATGTGGGTGGAATGCGTTCTTATTTCTTAGAAGTTCTAAAATGAGAAAACAAACAAGCTGACAAACATGAAGATCGTATCCGGACAGCTTCAAATCAACAATTGCTTAAAAAGATTATGCCTATCACTGAATGATTGTTCTTTACGGTACACACAGAATATAATAAAAATACCAGGGGCCTCAAACTCGCGGCCCGGCAGTTCTATATTATCTTCTTCTTCTTTTTCGTCACGGTTTAGGCTTTTTGCTAGACTGTTCCGGCTTCAAATAGCTGTTCTTTCCATCTTTTCTTTGGTCTTTCCAAACTTCTTCTTCCTCTTGGTGAATAGTTATATGCTGCTTTTGGTATTCTGTCCTCACTCATCCTTGCTAAGTGTTCTTTCCAGTTTGTTCTGTATTTCACTTTTGTTGTGTTTAATTCCTCTACTTTTAGCTGCCCTCTTATTTGTGTGTTATGTTTTTTGTCTGTTCTTTGATATCCTGCTATTGGTCTGAGGAAATACGCCCCACTTTTTTTTTTCAAATGCCCCAGGTTTGTCTTTCGACATTCCTGGTTTCTCTCCTGGCATGGCGTACTTGTAACCCACTTCTGAGGTTGGGGCGCGTGGAAGGCGGTGTTACGTTGCCCCGATGATATCATGAGTGATGATGATGATAATGTTGCGCCAGGAGAGTCCATAATCCTAAGCTTAACCTAAGATGAATATGAATGATGATGATTGCGATGGCCATATGATTTCGGGACCGTTTGGGCCTTAAAGTTTTCCTGACATTTGTCTTACAGGTGAGGAAAAACCCCGATAAAAACCTCACCCAGAAAAACTGTCCCGACCGAGGATCGAATCCGGGCCCGCTGCGTGACAACGCAGCACGCTACCTCGAGACGACAGCGGTGGAGAACAGCGAAAAATTATATTGTTGACGTGTAGTGGAAAACAATGAGAAATTGGATTCTGTAATCGTTGCCTAAGAGGGTTGAACAAAATTGTAACTTCTAGATACATCTTTTACGTATATAATTCTTCTGTACGTGTCTATGTCACTGAACTCCTCCTAAACGACTGGTCCGATTTTGGTGAATTTTTTATGTGCGTTTGAGTAAATCCCTGGATGGTTTAGATTCACAATGGACCCTCTAAAACCATTAGGTGTAGGAGTTCACCTGAAATGTAAATTTAAAAATCGCTCTAGCGGTCACATTTTTCAATATTTCACAACGAAACTCAGTATATCCTATTAAAATAAACCGAGGTAGGCATTGTACAAAAATGAGCGAAATTCGACAATTAGAAGTGGAGGTTTACTTGAAACCCGAAATTAAAAACAGCCTAAAGATTGGACCGATTTTAATGACATTTTTTGTGTGTGTTTGAATGGGTCCCTAGATGTTTTAGATTCACAACTGTACCCTCGAAAACCATTAGGTGTAGGAGTTCATTTGAAGTGAAAATTTAAAAATCGCTCTAGCGGTCACATTTTTCAATATTTCACAACGAAACTCAGTATATTCTATTAAAATAAACCGAGGTAGGCATTGTCCAAAAATGAGCGAAATTCGACAATTAGAAGTGGAGGTTTACTTGAAATCCGAAATTAAAAACAGCCTAAAGATTGGACCGATTTTAATGACATTTTTTGTGTGTGTTTGAATGGGTCCCTGCATGGTTTAGATTCACAACTGTACCCTCTAAGACCGTGTAGGAATTCACATGAAATGAAAATTTAAAATCGTTCTAGCGGTCACATTTTTCAATGTTTCACAACGAAACTCAATATAAACTCCAAGCGCGGTAGGTCTAGAAGGCCATTGGCCTACCATCCGGCTGCTGGCTTCACATCTACATGTGTTAATCATAAAGGTAGGCGATCATCGGAAACTGTGTATATCCTATTAAAATAAACCGAGGTAGGTATTGTCCAAAAATGAGCGAAATCCGACAATTATAAGTGGAGGTTTACCTAAAATGCGAAATTAAAACGACTAGCAACATCCATGTTTGATTCGTCTCAGCGTATAGCATTAATGTAATTAATTTTTAACAAGACAATAATTAAACCGATTGTGATATATGATAGCGGAAGCTGGACACTAACAGAAAAGGCTACAGCACTTATGTCAACCTGGGAAAGAACATTTTTGAGCAAGATATACAGCCCAACTAGAGATAATGGAGTCTGGCGAATTAGAACTAACCGAGAACTACAAGTTTTATACAAATACATAAGGATATAATAACAGATATTAAAGCCAGAAGCGTCGAATGATTGAGACACGGATATACAGGGTGTTTCAGATTAACCATTACAGACTTCTAGGGGTTATAGAAGAGGCTCAGATGAAGAGTAGATTAAGTTTTGATAAGGAACCCATGTCCGAAAACGTACCATTTCGATGAGAATAAGTTTGAAGATCGAAACACAATGGGCTGATATCGCATTCTTGTGTTTCAGAATAAGTATTACAGACTTATAGGGGTTGTAGAAGAGGCTTAGATGAAGAGTAGATTAAGTTTTGATAAGGAACCCATGTCCGAATACGTGTCATTTCAATGAAAATAAGTTTGAAGATCGAAACATAATGGGTTGATATCGTATGTCTTGTTTTTCAGAATAAGTATTACAGGCTTCTAGGGGTTGCAGAAGAGGCTTAGATGAAGAGTAGATAAAGTTTTGATAAGGAACCGATGTCCGAAAACGTACCATTTCGATGAAAATAAGTTTGAAGATCGAAACACAATTGGCTGATATCGCATTATTGTGTTTTAGAATAAGTATTACAGACTTCTAGGGGCTGTAGAAGAGGCTTAGATGAAGAGTAGATTAAGTTTTGATAAGGAACCCATGTCCGAAAACGTACCATTTCGATGAAAATAAGTTGAAGATCGAAACATAATGGGTTGATATCGTATGTCTTGTTTTTCAGAATAAGTATTACAGACTTCTAGGGGTTGCAGAGGAGGCTTAGATGAAGAGTAGATGAAGTTTTGATAAGGAACCCATGTCCGAGAACGTACCATTTCGATGAGAATAAGTTTGAAGATCGAAACACAATGGGCTGATATCGTATGTCTTGTTTTTCAGAATAAGTATTACATACTTCTAGGGGTTGTAGAAGAGGCTTTAGATGAAGAGTAAATTAAGTTTTGATAAGGAACCCATGTCCGAATACGTGCCATTTCGATGAAAATAAGTTTGAAGATCGAAACATAATGGGTTGATATCGTATGTCTTGTTTTTCAGAATAAGTATTACAGACTTCTAGGGGTAGCAGAAGAGGCTTAGATGAAGAGTAGATAAGGTTTTGATAAGGAACCCATGTCCGAAAACGTACCATTTCGATGAAAATAAGTTTGAAGATCGAAACAAAATGGGCTGATACCGCATGTCTTGTGTTTCAGAATAAGTATTACAGACTTCTAGGGGTTGTAGAAGAGGTTTAGATGAAGAATAAATTAAGTTTTGATAAGGAACCCATGTCCGAATACGTGCAATTTCGATGAAAATAAGTTTGAAGATCGAAACATAATGGGTTGATATCGTATGTCTTGTTTTTCAGAATAAGTATTACAGACTTCTAGGGGTAGCAGAAGGGGCTTAGATGAAGAGTAGATAAAGTTTTGATAAGGAACCCATGTCCGAAAACGTACCATTTCGATGAAAATAAGTTTGAAGATCGAAACATAATGGGCTGATACCGCATGTCTTGTGTTTCAGAATAAGTATTACAGACTTCTAGGAGTTGAAACACACTATACAATGGACACAAACCGAACCCCCAAGATAGTACTGGATGGAAAAGTTGACTCTAAAAGAAGACGTGATAAAACCTGGATTAGATGAATGAATGAATGGGTGGATGGATGGATGGATGACGTGAATAGTAATTTGAGAAGTGGTCTATAAACTTAATATGGTGGTCAGAGATTATAACAAGTAAAACACTTTTGAGAAGAACGAATCAAAATGAAATCTGTAAAGAAATCTAATTTAGAAAATAGTATACTATCTTCTTCAATTCCTATGACGTGTCCATACCATTTCAAATGTTTTTCATCTATTTTTTCTAATATATATTTTTACAACTTGCATAATTTCCCTTATTGTGCTGATTCTGACTTTATCCTTCTTGAAATTCTTGTCGATCGCTACCAAAAATTAATTTCTACTGATAACAAATTGTTGGTTTGTTTTCTACTTACTGTCCAGATTTCGGACCCACATAATAAAATGCTTCGTAACAAGAGAAAATTATAACACCAAAAAAATGGGATTTGATTGGAATCCCTACGGATTGAGTAGACGCGAAAGAAAGATCTAGGGCAACATGGAGTAATACCATCAGGGATGAAGCTGAACAGACAGGGATGAGTTTGAATAAAATTAAGGCATTGGCAAACAACAGAGTGTGTTATCGAGCTTTTATCAAGCCCCTATGCTTCCAGTGGAGTGGAATTATTGTCGATCGCCTCCAAAAATCTAGTTCTACTGCTAACAACTTGTTGGCTTGTTTTCTACTTACTGTCCAGGTTTCGGACCCATATAATAAAATGGTTTATAACAAGAAAAAATGGTAACACCACAAAAATGGGATTTGATTGGAATCCGTAAGTCGCCGTGGCGTAGTCGGTAGAGTCCCTGCCTTCCACTCCGGCGACACGGGTTCGATTCTCGGCGGGGTAGGGGATTTTTAAAAAAATCTCCACTTTGGGTCTGGGTGTGTTGTGATATCCCTAATGCTCAACTGAGTGAACAGTTCCTAAAAAAATTGGAATCCCTAAGGATTGAGAAGACGCGAAGAGAACGATCTAGGGCAATATGGAGTAATACCATAAGGGATTTTTTTTTACGTTTATCATTTTTTCTTTTTTCGTTTATACTGGTTTTCCTTGTTGTTTTACTTTTCTTTACCTGTTTGTTAACCTTCTTTTAATTCTCACATAGACAGGAGACACACACTCAGACCCAAGGTGGAGATTTAAAATCCCCTACCTCGCCGGGAATCGAACCCGGGTCGCCGGAGTGGAAGGTAGGGATTCTACCGACTACGCCACGGCGACGGACAGAGGATGAAGCTCAACAGGCAGGGTTGAGTTGGAATGAAATTAACCCTTAAATTGGCAAAACACAAATTTCTTCTCTTAGTTATTTAAATGTGGCGGACCGCAGTGGAAACGGAATCTTGTATAACTGTTATTATTAGGTATATTGAATAATTAGACACACATTTAAGTTTCTTTTTCTTAGTTTTCTTCTGATTTATTTAAATTATTAAATTAACTGAACCAACTGATGTATCCAAAAGGATACATTATGAAATTAAGGGTTAAGGCACTGGCAAACAACAGAGTGCGTTAGCGAGCTTTTATCAAGGCCCTATGCTTCCAGTGGAGTGACCACGACGACTACTACTGCAAATTTTACAAACGTGAGAACAAAGCTGTCCCGCGCCGTAGCCGAGCGGTTAAGGTAGGAAGCCTTGGCGCAGAGCTACGGGACTTGCGCTGGTTCGAGTCTCCATGGGGGAAGAAATTTTCTCATGGTATTTCGGCCAGTATGGGACCGGTGCCCACCCAGCATCGTGAGACAATTGGGTAGCTACAATAAGTAGCGGCTCCAGGTTGAGGAACCAGCTATAACGTCTGGGGGACTCGACATGCTAACCACATGTCACCCCTACACTGGCTGTTGATCATCTACCTCTGTGATTGACACATGTGGATGTGAAGGGCCAGCAGCCGGCTGGTAAAAGGGCAACCGCTGAAAAGTGGAAAGACCCTCGGAAAAATCGGAGAACAAAGCTACAGCATCTATTAAGTTATCAGACATTTGCCAACATTGCTCTAGACATTTAAAGAACTCGTTCAATAACTTAGATATTCTACATGCTGTGGCAGGATGTTATATTTCCGTTCACCGTAACTGTAGCTGTGTCTTTTCCAAATACAGAAAGCAATATAAACCTGTAGATATCAAACTGCGACCCACGTACAAATTCTAATTCCTGTTTGATTATGTTATGGCAAAGCCGAGATGTTACTTCATCTAACCATGTAAAGTAGCATTCCGTTATGACGCCTCAAACTAATATGTATTTATTTATTTATTTTTTACATTAGGCATGGGCGCCGGCAGGAGGGTGCAAGGGGCAAAGAAAATACACAGAAAAAAAAAAGATTTTTTTTAAAGTCACAGTTCAATAAAAATTCACCCCCTCCTGTCGGGAAACAAAATAGGCCAAACTAACTAACTAACTCACTGGCACAATCGAACCCGTAGATCCATAGCTGCGCGGATATATGCTCTCCATACTTCCCTATCCTGCGGTAATGTTTTCCAATCATTCCTCGTATAATCTACTCCCTAAAATCATGATTAATGTTATTCTCCCACCTCATTCTTGGTCTACCAACTGGGTGTTTTCCCTCTGGTTTTCATACAAGAAGCTTCCATGCATGTCTTTCATTCCCCATTGTGCCACATTCCCTGCCCATCGCAGTCTACGAAACTTAACTGTTCTTATTATATCTGGTTTCATATAGGGAAACGCCGTGCAGTTCACTGTTATGTAGTTCTCCATTCACCTGTCTGTTCATCTCTCTTTGGTCCAAAAATTTTCCTAAGAACTTTAAAAAATAAATATTCTTTTATCAAGTCACTGTTTGAATAAAAATTCACCCCCTGCCGGGAAAGAAAACAACAGAAAAAATTAAGAAATATTTTTTTATTAAGTCGCAGTTTGAATAAAAGTTTATCCCCCCTTCTGTCAGGAGAGAAAATACACTAAAAAATAGTAAATATTTTCATTAAGTCGCCCTCCGGCAAGAGGGTACAATGGGGAAATAAAATACACAGAAAAAATTAAGAAACATTAAAAAAAATTAAGATTTTTTTAAAACCATAGTTTAAATAAAATTTCTCACCCCCCCCCTTCTGTCGGGAGAGAAAATTAACTAAAAAAATTAAGAAATATTTTTTTATTAAGTCATTCTTTGAATAAAATTCCCCCCCCCCCCGTCGGGAAACAAAATACACAGAAAAAAAATGTTATCATTAAGTCAATGTTTGAATAAAAAATTCACCCCACAGTAGGGAAAGAAAATAGAAAAAATGGTTTTTTTTATTAAGTCAGTTTGAATAAAAATTTATACGGCATCCAGGTTGCTGTCCAAATTTGTTCATCGCCTTGTTAACCCTTACATTGGCAAAACACAAATGTCTTCTGTCAGTTATTTGAATGTGACGGACCGCAGTGAAAATGTAATCTTGTGTAACTCTTATTATTAGGTAGATTGTATAATTAGACACACATTTAAGTGGTTTATTTTTGTTCGTTTTCTTCTGATTTATTTAAAATATTACATTCATTGAACAAACTGATGTATCCAAATGGAATTTAAGGGTTAATGAATTTAGTGTCCTCCTCTACTCTTTTCCTGTGAACTCTGGTTATTTTGATGAGTGATTTGAATTTGACATTAACTTATTTGACATAATATAAATGTATAATTATAAATTATATTCTATTATATCTGTAGTTAACAGATGCAGATGCACCTCCCTGAAAGTAATCCTGGCGGCGCCCATGACATTAGGTGAGATTAGGAAACTTATATCCTGACCTTTCGGTGTGAACTTCTATTCTGTAATCACCAATTAAGTATAATTCAACAACATCCTGCCTACTTTGTGCACAAAATAGTTATAACAGGGATAATCTCAGAGTTACGTGTGGGGGCGAACTTCTTTTTTTTCCTCGAATGGTATGTACCCATTTCCCGGATGTGACGTAATAATGTAGCTCACTATTCATGCTCGAGCTTCAATTCGACCATGTTTCAATAAAATTATTATGGTTTTGGTATGAAATATTCTAATAATATCATGTATAATGATGATGATTATGATTAAAATCCTTACGTATATCCTCTGATGGATAATAAATATCTAACATCTAAAACATTGCAGTTTATAATATAAAAAACACTGGTCAACATGATTTTTGTCTCATGAGTACCAATAGTTGTACTTAATGCAGTTTTTTTTATCGTGTTTTTCAAAAATGTATTCAGAATTTCTCCATCACCCACAGTTTTTTATTTCAATTTAAATTAATGGATTTAAATAATTATTTTTTAATAAACGTTTTTTCGTCCATTTGTCCATTGTAAAATAAAACCAAATGAGCTAACTCAGGAGATTTCAGCTATAGAAAAGTGATAGCCTATCAAGGCATATGGAATCCTAATATACTGGCCGATTATTGTTGGACCATCAAGAGGGATGCTCACAGGCGAAATATAGCAGAAAATCATCATTTCTTACTTTCTAGGTGAGTCCGAATATTGTGTAGTTACGAATGTAGAAAATATTAAAAGTGTTTGAAATTATAAATGCCTGTCTGTCGGAAACCTTGCGTGATGGAGAAAAACTAATATCATATTTGAATTCAGGAGAAAACATAGTATCAGAATCACATATTTTTCTTTCTGAGACAAACAAAAAAGTTTCTTTATTGTTGCTCGGTGTAATTAAAATAAAGCGAATAAATAAAATTAAAACTAATGATAAAGTATACACAAAGGAAGAACAGCTCTATCTGCTATAGGCTACATGAAAAAAAATCCAAGGAGAATGATAACATTTAATCAACTAATCTATAGGTACGAGCATAATATATTGTTAATATTATTATTGTTAATTTTATTTTCATAAAATCAAAGAAACAGTAAAATATTTTTTTTTAAACTCCATTGCGTGACGATCATAGAGGGGTCCTTTGGCCCGCTACTAGTCGCACTTCAACGTAAGCCATAATAGTGAGCTATGTGATATTTATGGGAAACTACATATAATAAGAACATTTAAGGCTCGTATATTGCGAAGACATGTGGCATGAAAGGGAAATGAAAAAAGGGCATGGAAGCTTCTTGCAGGAAAACTAGAGGGAAAACGCCCTGTTGTTAGACCAAGAATGAGATGAGAGAATAGCATTAACCATGATTTGTGGGAATTAGATTATACAGGGATGATTGGAAAACATTAACTTAGGAGAGGGATATATGGAGAGCTTATGTCCGCGCCTCCATGAACCTATAGGTTCGATAGTGCCAGTGAGTTAGTTACAAAGTTAATAAATCTGTCGCAATTTATGGTACAATAAAAGTAAACAATTAGAATAGTTATCATAAGTTGTCACGAGTGATTGCCAATCATCGACAAATACAAGTGTCACGAAGTGATGAGTGAATTTATCCAGAGAATTTGGAAATCAAGTGTGGCATTTGTTAGGACTATTTAACGAATAAAATTAAGCTGTTTACTCAACCAGTATTTTAAAATATTTATACATTTAATGTAAATGGCGATGTTTGAAAACAAATCAGAAATGTGAAGTTATGTATATTCACTGCAACTTGATAATATTATTTATTGCCAAATAGGATCGCAATATTGTAAGAATGCACCCTAGTTGAGAAATAATTAAACACATCAAACTGTATATTATAATCAACATTATAGGTTATGTCCACCGCTGTGGTCTCGAGGTAGTGCCTTGTCACGCAGCGGGCCCGGGTTCGATCCCCGGTCGGGACAGTTTTTCTGGGTGAGGTTTTTATCGGGGTTTTTCCTCACTTGTAAGACAAATGTCAGGAAAACTTTAAGGCCCAAATGGTCCCCGAAATCATATGGCCATCGCAATCATCATCATTCATATTCATCTTAGGTTAAGCTTAGGATTAGGGACTCTCCTAGCGCACCACTATCATCATCACCACCCATCAAATCATCGGGGCAACGTAACCCCGCCTTCTAGACGCCCCAACCTCAGAAGTGGGTTATAAGCACGCCATGCCAGGAGAGAAACCAGGAATGTCGAAAGACAAACCTGGGGCATTTGAAAAAAAAATATATAGGTTATTCATTCATTTTTTTGTAAACAACTCAGTAAAATCAAGGAATCTATTCATTATTTGCTATATTCAATATATTTGTTGGAGAAAAATAATGCTCTGACCTGTTCAGAATATTAAAAAGGAGGAGCTTTCTTTATCACAAAGGCCGGAGCTGTTAAAGAGAAATCGATAAAAAGCTAGGTGAAACACGACTGTCACTGAATGTAAAACAAAATTCATTGAAATGTGATTGGTTATTGACTCCCATTTGGGGCACGAGTTAAATAGTCTATATAAATGCTTAAATACGTTAGGACAGGTGTACTTATAAAAGTCAAATATTGATAGTAAATTTCTTGTTACATTAAAAATACTTTCGACAAACAAGTACTTTCTTTTTAACATGGACTGAATAGATAAAAAGTTACTCAATACAACACGAATTAACTGAAAACTTAATTACGGTACCTCTTAATTTTCCGAGTCATTAATTTTTAAATAAATATTTATCCAATTATTTTTAAAATGTTTCATTCTACGGAATGCTGAACTCCTCAAATCGTTATTTTGCTTAAAATAATTAGGAATATGGGATACAAACATCTGAAGGGCAGAATATTTAGGCCCACAACACATATGAATGAATCCATAAATTAATTCAGAGTTTGAGACCAAAGGGGATAAAAATTATTCTAGGGAGTCCAAGATGAGAATGCATAGATGATATTAAAATGGATATTAGAATCATAATCTGCTCTTTGACGGAATTACGAGGATTGAAAATCAAACTCTTAAATGGTATGGTCATGTAAAAAGAATGGAAAATGAAAGATGGCCAAAAAACATACACCAATGTGCACCCCCTGGAAGAAATAAACGTGGCAGACCAATATGGAAATGGAAAACGTATGTATCGTAAGCCCATGTTTTCCCTTTACAGAGATTTAGGCGCTCTCCCCCTACAGGGAAGAATTTGAAGAACCATACTAATCTAGTTACACTTGTTTTCGTATAAATGTCATTTGAGTGGTCCGTGGTCAGCGTTCTGCCTCATACTGACATCTAGGAAACCAAGGTAGTACTAGGACGGGAAAATTCGGTTAATTTTGCTTAGAGGCCTTTTCATTCAGGCTTGAGGATTTTTTATGAGCCTGAAAATCTTCAAACTCGGGACCCACGGCTTAAAGTCCCTCCCAGAGGACTTGCTCCTTGGATTTTCCCGTCCTAAACCCGCGACCCTCGGGACCAGAGGCAAGGAGCATAACCACTAGTCCACCGCGGCCGATGGAAAACTTACGTCAGAACTAAAATGGATGATAGGAATTTGGAAGAAGGAGATTGGAATGATAGAAATAAATGGAAACTAAAGACGTCAAACCTACAAGTGGGGGAAAGCCGAAGAAGAAGAGGAATCACAATAATTATGTTTAATTAAGTGGATCTAACGGCATCTACTTTGAGGATAATCGCGAAGCTCTACATTTGATAATTATGGGAGGGGTTAGGTTCTTTACGTCTTGTAAGATTTTATGGATTGAGTCCCGTTGCGGACCTACTACGTGAGGTTGGTAAATAAACCTCTTATTTCTTAAAAGCATATTATAATTACTTACATGATATAACATTGTGATAAATTGATTTCTGGGTTGTATTTACAGCTGCGTTCAACTCGGAAGAGAGATTTTTTTTTCAAGAGCGCGTACAACCATTACAAAGTAATGGCATCCGTTAACATTAAGAGAAAACCAACTGAAAACCTCACGATGAAAGATAAAGTAGGATAACTATAGTATATTACGATGCGAGGTTGGGAAGTTTTTACAGAAGCGAGGAAATGTTTAAAAATCGAACGATAGCGAGGTTTTTACTTTTCGAGATTCTGTACATACATTTCACAAACGTGCATTGTAAATTATTTTGTGCGCGATGGTGTTTTAAAAATTATAAATAATAGTAAAATAATATCATATTTGTTAGAAATATTTGCGTTCATTATAAACAACTGACTAACGTTAACAGTGTGGGCAATGTTTTATTACTTGAGACTACAGTAGGCCGTGACACCAATCAGTCATAAAACGTATATTTATTGTTATATATAACTTCAAATAAAGTTCAGTTCATTTAAAAATGCACTGATTTGTTTCGTATAATGTATATTAATTAACACTGCCTTTTGGATATATTTTTATATAAGCTTATATACTGTACGTAGTATACATAAAGGGCAGTAGTTTTACTTCCCGCACGAGGTTTATAATATGTAAAATTACAGTATAGTTATTTAGGTTGGCAACCCCGAAATCTAGGAAGTTGAACTTTCAATCATGGTCGGCATTACTGTAAGTACGCACTATCGCGCAAAAAATAAGTTTATATACAATTCTAATAAATTATGGAATTGCTGCATTATAATGGATATTTCTACTTTATCTTCATTTACATCATGATTAAAAGGTCAGCTTCCTAGATTTCGGGGTTGCCAACCAAAATAACTATACAGTAATACTACATATTACAAACCTCGTGCGGGAAGTAAAACCACTGCCCTTTATGTATACTACGTACAGTATATAAGCTTATATAAAACTGTATAGACATTATAGAAAAGAAAAAATTACAATGGTATGGTCATGTCAAAAGAATGCCAGAGCAACGATTGCCTAAAATTGTTATGGAATGGATCCCAAAGGAATGGATCTCAATGGAATGGAGGAAGAGAGGAAGACCAAAGAAAATTTGGATATAAGGGGTATATCAGAGGAATGGAGGAAGATCAATGGATGGACAGAGAAGAATGGCGTTTGGTTTCCGAAGACGGCGGCAGCTGCCATGATACCGGATAATGATGATGATGATAAAATGTATCCAAATACATATAAAGATACGTCCTTTCAAACTTACAAAACAAACAAAAAAATAGTTATCAGCAACAAAGATGGATTACTGGAGAAGATCAACGCGAAAGTCCAGATTAGAAAAAAGTAGAAAAGTTGAAATTAGGAAAATTCATCATCATCATCATAGTACATTCACGAATTTAGGCCATTTGTTGACCTGTTTCGGCCTCAAGAGAAACACCATCCAGAAGTCTTTTGAGTGGACGTCCTGGTCTTCTTCTTCCTGCAGGTTGATATCTTAACATTTGTTTGGGTTGTAAGGGGTAGTGATGTATATAACCTCTCCTACCTAATTCTCATCCTCACCTTCTCGTGGTACAACTCGTTTTCACAAACGAGGCTCTGAGGACCGAGTCACGGCGGTATAACCGTTCCATCAGGTACTGAGTAAATGCGGTATCCTAATGTCTGTCCAGAGACTAAAAGGTAGCAGCCCTACCACTGGACTACTTAGCGTCGGGCCAGTAACCTGTCCTAAGGAACTTCAAAACTACTTTCAAGTCTCAACACGAAAAAAAAAATTAGGAAAATTAAGGTAATTAAAAGAAATGTATTACAGACAAGTGAAGAGAAACGACTGAGAAAATATGGACATTTCAGGAGGATGACATCTGATAGAATCCCTAAGAAGATCTTGGAGTGGAAAATATATAGGAAAAGAAGAAAGCGAAGGCCTAAAGAATGTTGGATAGATGGTGCGAGAAGAAGTATGAGTCAACTGGGACTTAGAGATGAGGATGTTCAAGACCGCTACAATCATTTATGCTATTTCTTCAGGATGACTGAAAACTACTGCATTGTGAATAAATTCCGAAATAAAAAAGAAATAAATAAAATGTGAATATCCAATTTCAAAATGTCTCTAATCCTGAATTTCTTCTTTTCGGATAAGCTACTTGAGATTAAACATTTCTGAAAAAAAAATTGAAATTCATAAATGAGATTTATTATGAAATTAAAATTTCTCCAATAAAATTCACTAAAGATAAATAAAACAAATCTCTCTAAAATCTCGAAATTCTTGAAAGCGAATTTAGGTTTTTTTAATTAGCAATTGGCCCCTAATTAAGAAAGAACATAAAGAAATAACGAGAATGTTTCAATTTAAAAAATGAATATGTCATTAATAACAATGTATGCCAAATAAGATAGCGAGTACAATATTTCCTCATTCTCAAACATACTGTGGGGAATAGTATCATTAAAAAACTCGTGGCGCGACAGGCCTAAAAAGTCCTTGGTCTACCAGCCGCCTGCTGGCTTCACGTCCGCATGTGTCAATCACAGAGGTAGATGGTCATCCAGCCAGTATAGGGGTGACATATGGTCAGCATGTCGAGTCCCCCAGCCGTTATAACTGGTTTTCTCAACCTGGAGCCGCTACTTATTGGAGCTACCCAAATACCTAAGGATGAGAAAATTTCTTCCCCCATTGGAGACTCGAACCAGCGCAAGTCCCGTAGCTCTGCGCCAAGGCTTCCTGCCTTAACCACTCGGCTACGGCTAGGGACATAGTTTAAATATAAAACCTATATTAATGATTTCCTTCACAGGTGTGGAAAGCAACGGGAAGCTACCACACCTACAATTCCCTAGTAAAGCTGCAAAGCATACCAGGAAAATGCTATGATTGCAGTGAAAGACCTGCCCTCGGGCAGAATTACTGTGGATGGATTAATGATCTCATCATTCTAAATTAAAAAAATATTGTACAAATTAGATATTTAAAAATTACATCATTACTGACGTGCCATAAATTAAAATATTATTTTCAAACAAAGATGACTATCGATCCATCCATCCATAGTAATTCTGCCCGAAGGCAGGTCCTTCACTGCAATCATAGCATTTTCATGCTATGCTTGCAGCTTTACTAAGGAATTGTAGGTGTGGTAGCTTCCCGTTGCTTTCCACACCGGTGAAGGATGATGATGACAATGATAAGGATGATGATGATGGCCATATGATTTCGGGGACCGTTTGGGCCTTAAAGTTTTCCTGACATTTGTCTTACAGATGAGGAAAAACCCCGATAAAAACCTCACCCAGAAAAACTGCCCCGACCAGGGATCGAACCCGGGCCCGCTGTGTGACAAGGCAGCACGCTACCTCGAGACCACAGCGGTGTAAATGAAAAAATATTGTACAAATTAGATATTTAAAAATTTCATCATTACTGACGTGCCATAAATTACAATATTATTTTCAAACAAAGATGACTATAAGACATATAAAAAGTAAAAAAAAACAAAAACATGATAAAATAATGAAACAAAGCGAAAAAATTCAAAACCAGCAAGAAATCACATAAATGCAGAAAGAAAGAGAAAATGAAAGTTGAGTTTGACAGATGTCAGCTGACAGCTCACCTGATTGTATTGTTCGTAAGCTGATATGAACGGTTTGGTGTCGTACAGGTGCGCCGTCACGTGGAACAGCGACCTCTGCCTGCTATTCCATGTGAACATGTCAAAACTGTTCTAACCCCATGTTAATAACAGCCTTCACTTTTTACTATATCACTTAATTAATGCAATGTCTTTTTTGTTACTGGAGATTTCAATGCATGGCAAAAGCACGACTTGCGAAACTTCAATCCACTATTTAGACTAACTATTACTGCAATGCGACACATTCCAGAATAAATGCACTTTACACCCGATTAAACACAATTTAATTAGTTATACTTAATATCGCAATGATTCTTAAAAGACCTTCAGTCATAGGTTTAACATTTACTTAAGAAAGTTAACTTCAGAACACATTCAAATTGTACGATTAAAATTATAAAACTAGTTTATTTAAATGCCAACTTAAAATAGACGTTAAAAAATATTATATAGTCAATACTACTGTTTTTAATTTATACAGATATTTTTATAAGGTATAACCTAGATCCCTAAAAAATTATTTCCAAAAACTATTATTTTGTTTAAATATGATATTAGAATTTTAGAGCCCGGTGATTATAGCTTTAATAAGATCTAGGTTTCAATGGATCATATTGTTGAACCATTTGAAGATATTAATGAAAAAATAAATAAATTACTTTTCGAAGGTGTCGGAACCATTAATAAGGACAAATGGCGATACAGGAGCCCACTTAAATGAGTTTTCTTATAAAACTCACGGCCGGCTACTATTTCTACAAGTGTTTAAACTCCAATCCTTTTTTGTATAGGGAGGTAGTAATTTTTGTATAATAATAATATTAAAATAAAAAATTAACATTATTAATTTACAGATTTCGATGCACATTTTAACGCTTATGAAGCCTACAAACATGTCTGCAAAGACAGTTCGGCTTGTTTTTTAATAAGTTCCTCTACTGTTCATAACTAAATTTAGCAGATTGACACATTGAAATTGTACACTCCCGTGTTATTAACCAAAACTTTGATTGAACACTACACTGTATTCATAGAATACTTAACCTACGGTGTAGACTCTATTGTAATGGATTAACCAAGACTACAGCCAATTCTACAATTTAAGAGAATTCGATATATCTACTACCTTCTTTGGTCCTTTATATAAATAGATTTGAAACAAAAGCACACAATAATTGGAGATTTCAATTTGCATGGAAAGGAGTGCTAATAATAACAATTAATTATGGCTAATATCTAGAATATCAAATAGGTATATTTGATTAGAGATATGAATACCTATGTTCGGAATAATAAAAAAAATTTCACGATTTACAGTAAAAAGTAATAGGTTTAATGTACCACGTATCTGCCAATAATAATTTTATTACTAAATAATGTAGTTGTGAAATACTTATTTCTTAGAAGAATATTATCTTTGTATAAACCAATAGGCACTATTTCGAATAAAATATTAGACCTAAAAATAATATGTTTGCTACGCCTAACAAAGAATTTCAAATTAGATACTATTTTTACGTTTTAAGAACAAATATTCCATGAGGACCATTTTTTTCCATTGGTATCTACGTTATTCTGACACTGGGAGTCGTCTACTGTTACGCCAATTTTTAAAAAATCGAAACAAAATTCAAAGTGAAGATATGATTCAATACTATTAAATGTTTCAAAATAATTCACCATTTTTATGTACCAGATGTCTCTTAAAGATACAATATTTTTCTCTCGTAACTAATTGTACTCTCAAAAGAAGGCCCAGACTCGTATGGACAACTGATCTACATGATATTCCTACTCTCTCAATATCATTACGTATGCTAACATAACACTGCAGGTGCGAACAGTTTCACAATACACTAAAGGCTTCTATGAATTAGTAAATCACAAAAGTTACTTTGAAATGAAATAAATATCTACAATACGTAATGTCCAGAGAATTAATCGCCAGCACATATACTTTCTATAGAATACAATAATATACTGGGCACTAAACAGAAGAACATCGGTGTCCGTGACGTGGACTTCGTAGCGCTCTGTTTCGCTCACATACAGCAGGAAAGCCGCTTACCTCAGCGATTGGACAATGCTCCCAACATCCATTACATGACAGCAAAAAAACAATACCACAGTGTAAAATAAACTGCTAGGAGATAAAATAACTAATACACATATTAATGAAAGGTGGAACACAAATTACTATTAGAATTATAGGTAACATTGAAATATTTAACAATTACGATTAATAATAATAATAATAATAATAATAATAATAATAATAATAACTAACTCACTGGCACTATCGAACCCGTAAGGTCATGGCCGAGCGGACATAAGCTCTTCATTCATCCCTATCCTGAGATAATGTTTTTCAATCATTCCCTCTATAATCTACTTCCCTCAAATCATAGTTAATGTTATTCTCCCACCTCATTCTTGGTCTCACCAACTGGGCGTTTTCCCTCTGGTTTTCCTACAAGAAGCTTCCATGCACGTATTTCATTCCCCATTCGTGCCGAATGTCCTGCCCATCGCAGTCTACGAGACTTAACTGTTCTCATTATAACTGGTTTCCTATAAAGACTATGTAATTCATTGTTATGCAGTCTTCTCCATTCACCTGTTGGTCCAAACATTTTCCTAGGAACTTTATTCTCAAATACCCGTAATCTCCGTTCCTCCCTTAAAGTAAGAGTCCATGTTTTGCATCCTTATAATGTAATTGGTAGAATAATAGTTTTATATATTTTCACTTTAACGTTTTTTTAAACGAGTTGGGACGTGAAAAGTCTCTGTAATGCATAATAGCACGCATTTCTAGAATTGAGCCTATGATTAATTTCCTTGTGGATCTCAATCCTGTTTGTGATTATTGTTCCTAGGTATTTGAATTCAGCCTTACTTACTTACTCTTACTTACTCACTGGCACTATCGAACCCGTAGGTTCATGGCCGCACGGACATAAGCTCTCCATACACCCCTATCCTGAGCTAATGCTTTCCAATCATTCCCTGTATAATCTACTTCCCTCACATCATAGTTAATGTTGTTCTCCCACCTCATTTTTGGTCTACCAACTGGGCGTTTTCCTTCTGGCTTTCCTACAAGAAGTTTCCATGCACGTCTTTCATTCCCCATACGCGCAACATGTCCTGCCCATCGCAGTCTACGGGACTTAACTGTTCTTATTATATCTGGCTTCCTATAAAGACCATGTAGTTCATTGTTATGTAGTCGTCTCCATTCACCTGTCTGTTCATCTCTCTTTGGTCCAAAAATTTTCCTAAGAACTTTATTCTCAAATACTCGTAATCTCCTTTCCTCCCTTAAAGTAAGAGTCCATGTTTCGCACCCATATAATATAACTGGTAGAACAATAGTTTTATATATTTTCAGCTTAACGTTTTTTGAAAGGAGTTGGGACATCAAAAGTCTCTGCAATGCATAATAGCATGCATTTCCAGAATTGAGCCTATGTTTAATTTCTTTGTGCATCTCATTCCTATTTGTGATTATTGTTCCTAGGTTTTGAATTCAGCCAATTCCTCAAAATTTCCCTCATTTGTCATTAGCTGTCCATTTCCATTATATAATGTATTTCTACGTGTGACCATATATTTATTTTACTGATATTTACTTCCAGTCCTAATTTCTTAGTGTTACTCAATAGTGTGTGCGTGTTGGCCTTTAGTATCTCCTCGCTATCGGCCAGTAGTACTACATCATCAGCATAAACTAACAGCTTATTAATACCATTGAATTGTAAGCCTTCCTCATTCTCTAAAGATTTAATGGCATGCTCTAGTACAAAATTAAATAGTAGAGGAGATAGTGCATCTCCTTGCTTTAACCCATTCTGGATTTCAAAAGTGTCTGAAAACTGTTTGCCTACACGCACCCTACTCGTTGAGCCATTTAGACACATTCGTATAAGTCTAACTAACTTTTTAGGAATTCCAAACTCCAGCAGGATACTATATAACTTCTCCCTCTTAATTGAATCATATGCTTTTTTGAAGTCTACATATAGTTGATGTACAGTACCATTATATTCCCATTTCTTTTCTAAAATCTGTCTTATACTAAAAATCTGATCTGTTGTAGACCTGTTTCTTGAATTCAGCCACTTCCTCAAAATTTCCTCATGTCATTAGCTGTCCATTTCCATTATATTATGCATTTCTACGTGTGACCATATATTTACTTCCAGTCCCAATTTCTTAGTGTTACTCAGTAGTGTGTGCGTGTTGGCCTTTAGTATCTCCTCGCTATCTCCCAATATCACTACATCATTAGCTAAACTATCAACTTATTAATACCATGTAATAATAATAATAATAATAATAATAATAATAATAATAATAATGAGGTGGGAGAATAACATTAACTATGATTTAAGGGAAGTAGATTATAGAGGGAATGATTGGAAAACATTATCTCAGGATAGGGATGTATGGAGAGCTTATGTCCGCGCGGCCATGAACTTACGGGTTCGATAGTGCCAGTGAGTTATTATTATTATTATTATTATTATTATTATTATTATTATTATTATTATTATTATTATTGTTGTTATTACAGCGGAACAGGCAATTTTTGCCTAGCCCGTTAAGTGAAGAAGATTATTACGGTATTAACTTACATGATTTTGTTTTCTCTACGATCTAACACATTTAAATAACTAGCACGAGAAATTAATGTTTCTTCTCTAAGGGTTTACATAAATTTACTACATAATGTATGGAACGAGTAACCTAATGTTTACTCAATAATCGTGAATGTTTCATGAACATTTTACAGTGACACCTAGCAACATCTATAAAAATAATAGCCCATGCGTGATCGCATGTGTTTGACCAAATCAGATATTATGACATTGAGATATTAATACACACTATACTAGAAGCACTCAGTGAGAATAAAAAATTTAATTATCTTTGAACCATGATTTCTATCATATACCGTGCAGGAAAATATGGACGAACATGATTCGGTGTTGTCACAGTTGCAGTAGGCACGATTCAAAAAAGAGACAAGTCAAAAATTTAACTTTACTTCATTTTTCAGAAGACGAACATCTTTTGATCATAATATTGTGTCAAGGATCTTTGGGTGTGCAGGCTACCAGCAGATTGCGTAGGTTAAGTCTACCGCTGTCTGTATTATATATATTTAAATGCAAATTAATATAAACAAACGCAAATAATATTAAATTTACGGAATTATGAACCTTATTAGCAACGTATATTTTCTTTAATCGTCCTAGAGTGTTTTTCCAAGGCATGATGTTTGTTTTTTTAGCATTTTTTTGTAAAATTGTTATGGAATGGATCCCAATAAAAAAGGAGGAAGAGAAGAAGACCGAAGAAAACTTGGATAGAAGGGGTACAAGCAGCTATGAATATCATAGGATTGAAGGAAGATCAAGATTTGAGAAGTCGTCCAGATTTGAGAAGTTATCATCTTACCACAATATTGACACTAGGTCACAAGGTAACAGTCTGCTAACAATTCCTCTTCATAGCACTTCCTCTTATTCTACTTCCTTCACAGTAGCCTCTGCCCGCTACTGGAATTTCCTTCCTCAAGATATCAGGGGTTGCCGCACACTTGGCACCTTTAAGTCACGCTTATACAGTTACCTGTTGTCTAATAATTAATTTATCTTTATTTATTTAAATTTATACAATGCCAATAATTTTTTCTCGTTTTTTATACCTTGTACATATTATATATTTAATTCGTTAAATTTAGAGTAAATCAAAATAGATTATAAATATTGATTGTATTGTATTGTTTTTATAATATGTAATTGTTTATGTAGTTGTAAGACTTTTTTTTTGTATTCTGTATTTTTTTTAAAACCTGGTTGAGTGGCAGACAAGGCCTTAAGGCCTTAACTCTGCCAAGTAAAATAAAGCTATTTATTTATTTATTATTTATTTATTAATGGATGTTCAGAGAGGAATAGCGTTTTGTTTCCGGAAAACGGCGGCAGCTGCCATGATACCGGATGATGATGATGATGATATTTTCTTTAACTACTAATGTTGCTAGCATGGGCATTCTTTTACCGTTTTGAATTTTTTTTTATTTCAATGCCCCAAGTTGTCATTTTGACATTTATGTTGTTATCTCCTGACATTGGCTTAATTGTAACCCACTTCTGAAGTTGGGGCGCGCCTACAAGGCGGAGTTACGTTACCCCGATGATAATTATGATGGGTGATAAATGATAATGAAGCGCCAGGCAAGATCTTAACCTAAACTTAACCTAAATTCCAGACCATGGGGCAACCACAGGAATAATTACCTATAAGGAAAAATTCCTATGGTTTGACCGAGAATCAAACCCGGGATCTCATGAACAGTAGTCAGAGCCCATGAGGCAGGCCATTATTGTAAATATCAATCTTAGCATTTTTATAAAGCAAAAGCCAGGTTATACATTAAGTTAGGCACAAGTTAACATTTGACAATCTGACTAAATGCTGTAGTCCTAATACAGTTGCTAGGCAACGAGAACATTGCATAATTATTATGAACAATAAAAAAAACATCGAATGAGTTAGCTCAAGTTTAGCGTTTAAGATTGGTACACTGTAGGTCATGGGTTCAAAATACCGACCGACCTGATCGAGGATTTTTTTCTGATTTTCTTCAATCTTCAAGGCAAGTTCTTTGTTGGAATATCATTACTAGCAGCCATTTCATCATATTTACAATTTTAAAGCTATGTTTAAAAAAAATAATACAAATGGACGCGAAATAACGTTTTATGCTAAAGCATCTGTAAGTAAGTTGCATGGAAAAATAGTACTATAAGTAATGTAGTATGTCTATTCCAAGTTTTACAAAACAACATAAAACAGAAAAAAAGTGCATCGTGTAACTTGTACAAGAGATCAATACTAGTAAAATTCATATCAAATTCCGTTGAGGTGAAGTCATATGATGAAAGTTAAAAATTAAATTGTACCTCTTGGCAGGTTCCGTCGTCCTCAACTTTGTTAAAATGATGTATATAAAATATTAACTGGAGGCCTTTCGAATATTAACTTCCATCATCAGTAGGATGAGCATCTGCCACTAGTTGTTGTTTTTAACGACGATGTACATTCCAAGTGTCTGTAGCAGCAACTTAACATTTAGCAACATTTTAACAAAGTTGAGGACGACGGCACCTGCCAACAGGTACATTTTAATTTGTATCTTATGACGATTCATCTCAACGGAATTTGATATGAATTTTATTAGTATTAACATATATTTAGAACTGAAAACAAACGCAGTGTAGTTTCCATCCAATACTGAATGCAAACTTTACAGATCAGAAAATTGCTACGCAAATCAGGTTATGGTGGGATACAATATGAATCAGTCATTTCTAAAAAGGACCATCTCCATTTCTTCTGAAATTCACTTCTTTCATTATTCCATGTTTAGACACCAACTTCAATCGTTTCCATGTGAGAACGTATCAACTACATTATTCCTTTACCCTTTCTCACTTTATTCAGCAGAAATTTCAGATTCAATGCTTTATCCTAAACAAGTTGAATCAGTTTTTTCCCCTCTCCTGTACAATTTGATCAGCTGTAGATGACCCATTCAATTAATGTTGAACCTTAAGGGCAAATGTACATTCACTGGGATATGTTATTTCATCGTCCGTGAAAAACTAAAAATTTACATCTGTATGACAAATGCCAGGAAACTTTAAGGTCCAAACGGTCCCCGAACATCATCTACCCACCATTATTATTATTAACATATTCATTAAATTTAGGATTAAGGCCTGTGGCAAGAAGTAATAGACTCGTAAGTACTAAAACGTACCATTAATAGTAATAACTGGAAGGCGCACAAACATGCACACGAGTATATTACCAACATAGAAACCCAATCGAATGGTACCTACCCCTCTAAGCTATAATGAATAACATATACACTCGGAGTGGGGATGGCGACTTTATGGGAGGAGTCATCGCCCTTATAAGGCGAGGACGCGCGTGAAAACTCTCTCGCGCTCCTACGTTCTGCAATAGTCAAGTTTTTCAGTAACCGTTCGCGAAGGTGATATTAAAACACGTGGGCGGAAATAACTCATCAACTCCACTCCGAGTTAATGAAGTATAAAACACTGTAAATCTACAATTGTACATACAAATTTATCCAATAAACTAAAATAATAAGTGTATAATTTAAAACATCCCTGAGTGATCATATTCTACCCTGAGCGAACCGGCACAGGCCTCACCTGGCGCATCACATACAATATATCATCAGGGAAGCGTAACTCCGCCTTCCAGGCGCCCCAACCTCAGAAGTGGATTACAATAACGCCATGCCAGGAGAGAATATCAGAATGTCGAAATGACAACGTAGTGGCATTTAATAAAAAAACACACACTTAGCAGTGGAACGATAAAAGATTTTAATTCTCTTTCAGGAAAGATGTTTTGTTTTAGGAATTTATATAAATGCATGGCCTTCTAGTCTTTGACACCAAACTCGTTAACAAGGAATGTACTTGTTTCTTACCTACAACTCGATGGTTCATTAAGGAGGTACAATCCTTAATTTTCTCATACCTTGGACTTGATGTAATGCTGAAGGACGATGTCATGTGTGTAAGGATCATGAGTGTGTTATGTACAAACATAGAAATTGTATGTAAACTCCGCCTTCACATATCCTAATGTAGACATTATTGCTAAACCAGTCTCCATAGAAATATCTGAAATGCAACACACATGTGGGTTTTATAGCAACAAGGCCGAACTGCTGTTACAACCTAGTTTCCGTATATAAAAAATACAAATTCCAAAAGAAAACGTATACACATTCTCTCATATATATATATATATATATATATATATATATATATATTTAATTACTTTAATTAATCGAGTCTCCGGCATGTCTAAAATTGAAAAATAATACCGCATATGAAAATATTTTCTTCATACCAAAATGTTTCTATAAGAAATTAAAAATGTTTTGTTAGATGTTATTGAGAAGATAAGATAAGGGAGATCAAAACAGCGCTGCATGGACGAAGCATATGACATTGGATTTTCTGTAATGAGAAACTGAAACAGGGTATCATTGGATCGTGAAGGATTGAAGAAGTACCTTGATGAGGCCTAAATAAAAAGATAGTTATGCCAATGAAGATGAAGAAGAAGAGGAAGAATAAAAAGCTAAAAGAACTTTGAGAATGATATAAGACTGAAGAAGAACGATGATAATATTGTTAAATTAGTTTTTTTTAATATAACTCTTAGAAAATAACCCAAAGTGGAAGATCAAGAATAATATGACATCTGAAACTCAAAAACGGAAAGAAGTTAGAACAAGATTAAGACAGTGGTCAAGAACAGAGTTAGATAACGTACTTCCTTTAAGGTCCAATATTACCAGGACGAACAAAGGGATCTCTTATATAAAATTTCCTAATATTTGTAAAACGCAGCATTGTGATAATAGCAACTCGAAATTTAATGTAGCCTACGTCATATTTTAAGGGGGAGATGGGTGAAAAATTGACCATTTGAGATCACAATTGGCATTTTTTTTGTTTTTTGTACTAAAAAATAGCCTGTACTCTAATGTATATGTTGGCAAAGTTTCAGAGGCCTATGACGCTTCTAAGTGCCCTAAAGTGCTGATTAGGCCTGTATGTTACAATTTGTGCTTAAATTGCATGCAAATCTTTAAACTTGTTTTTCCACACTTTTATTTTCACTGCATTTTTGTACATTCAAAATTGAATGGAATTCACAACTTTTGTTCTAGAAGGTTCAAATTTTTACTGCATGTCCTAAAAACAATGGGTAACAAAGTAGTGCATGGGTTTCATGTTTGAAGTAGTATTTTAAGAAATAAAAAATAAAATGCATTCAATTATTAATTTTTGTTTGTAATTCCACGCATGAGGTACATTTTTTTTCTCCCTTTGTATTCACATCATAAGAATTCTAACGCATGATGTTTTTCTAAATATTTGAGGAGTTTTGTAAAAAAAAACTCAGACATTTTACTAAAGCTACGGAACCATTTAATTATAATATATGCAATTTTTAAAAATATAATATTTAATAACTCATAAAATAAATGTCTCACAAGAATGAAACTTAAACACATCATTATGTATCATGCAGTGAATGTTTGTACAAAAGATCTAGTCTGTAGCCAAAAAATGTAGAAAATAGAAATTTCACCCATCACCCCCCTTAATTATATTTTAAAATGTGAAAAACTTTATGCAATCTTTGATTCATAAAATCAAATATTTAGGGACCAAATTTAAGCGACTCTCTTTAAATTGATTTCTGAACGTCTATCAAATTTAAAAAATGGTGGTAATATTGATTAAAAATATATTTATGCTGTTTATCATCATCTTCTTCAAGATATGGGTCTATTAACCCGTTCCGCTCCCCGCTGCACAATATGCTACAGGTCGTCCTTCTAACGTCGTTTCGGTCTTCCTTACCGCCTTTAGGTTTATAATAAAGCATCTGTTTTGATAAACGGTTATTTGGCATTCTTTGTACATGTTCAAGCCATTTATATTTATTTCTGTATATTCTCTCGTTTATATTATATACTTGTAATTCATCTCTGATATCGTGACTTCTCTTTTGGTGTCTTAAAATACACCTACGACGGATCTCAGAAATCTCATTTCTATTGTCTCAATTTTATGTTTTATATTGTTATTTATGCTGTTTTTTTTTTAATTTTAATGGAGTACAAATTACATTTTTTTCCTCATTGCATAATTACTGCTAATACGGATTCTGTTGTCTTCATTTCTCTGTAATCTTTTTCATTTCCACTGAACCCATAAATGTCCTCAATTTCTACTTCCATTTTTTTTTTGTGATTGGACTTGATTATACAAAATGCTAATGGTTTTGACACAATAATTCAGAAATACTGAATGACGACAGATATATATATATATATATGCTATTTCTTTTATTATTCAGAAATGTTTCTGTTGTTTATACAGGTATCCTTAACCAAAATATACAATTTTTTTCTTCCACACTTCCCGATCTTGGGTGTCTGCTTCTGTCATATTTATTTTCATCACGTTCTTTTAAATTCCGTTTATCCACGTTGGCTTTGGTCTATCACGTTTCTCTTTTTCCTTTTAATAATTCTTTGTTTCTGTGTCCCTTCTTCCCATTATATGGCCATATCATCTTAGTTGGATTTCTTCAGTCTTTTGTACAATATCCTTTTCTATATTCATAACTTATCTTATGGTATTATTTTATATTTTGTCTAATTTTGATATTCTTTCCGATCTTCTTAACAAAAAGTCAATTTCTGTGACTAATAATTTGTTTGTGTGTTTTTGCTTCAACGACCATGTTTCCGCGCCATATAATAAAACACTCTTCACAATTGTGTTATATACGACAGATATAAAATATTAATAAAAGCTAATAGACTTTAATCCATTCGATATTTTTTTTCTGAAGCTCGACAGGCCTAAAAGGACCGTGATTTACCAGCCGGCTGTTAGCACCTCACTCACATTCGTCAAACACAGAAGTGGACGATCAGGTTTCATACCTTCCTACGCCCACTTAATCTATTGCCATTCTCCTCAACATCTCTCTGTCATTCCAATCTCCATCGTCCAATTCTTTTTTCCCCTCATGCTACTCAAAACACCATCAATACACGTAATTTTTGGTCTTCCTCTTCTTCTTCTACCAAGTGACACCCATCCTAATATTCTTCTTGGGAATCTGCCATCTATTACCATTTTTACATGACCATACCACTTCAATTGTTTTTTATGAAATCTACAATTTAAGTTTGAACATTAATATTTTGTTTAATTATACTGTTTCTTATTTTATCTCTTCTAGAAATTCAATTTATTTTATTTTATTTACTGTAATTTTTTGTTTCTTCTTCTACCAAGTGGCACCTATTCTAGTATTCTTCTTGGGAATCTGCCTTCTGTCACTATTTTTACATGACCGTTCACTTCTTTTTTTTATGAAATCTACAATTGGAGTTTGAAAATTAATATTTTGTTTAATTATACTGTTTCTTATTTTATCTCTTCTAGAAATTCAATTTATTTTATTTATCCCTTAAATTCGTAATGTATCCTTTTGGATACATCAGTTGGTTCAATTAATTTAATATTTTAAACAAATCAGAAGAAAACGAACAAAAATAATCAACTTTAATATGTGTCTAATTTATTATACAAACACTTAATAATAACAGTTATACAAGATTCCATTTTCACTGCGGTCCGCCACATTCAAATAACTGACAAGAGATTTGTGTTTTGCCAATTTAAGAGTTATTGTATCCTTTTGACTCCTCTTCTTTTACCAAGTGACACCCATTCTAGTATTCTTCTTGGGAATCTGCCTTCTATCAGAATTTTTACATGACCGTACCACTCTGTTTTCATTTATGAAATCTACAATGGAAGTCTGAACAATAATAATTATTAATTATATTAGGGCCTATATATAATAATTATTAATTATAATTTGTTTAATTATACTCTTTCTTATTTTATCTCTTCTAGTCGCATACTAAAGAAGAAGAAGATATTTTATTTATTGGATTTTTTTGATTTAACATTTTTAAATTATAGATCACGATACGGATTTAAACAATTTTCAAAGCTGACACAATCCAGTGATACCAGGATTATGCATTTATTAGAGTCTTCAAAAATGGTAACTGGCTTGGGTCAATAACCTTCTTCCTTTTACATTATTTGAAAAAATACATCCCGCTGTAGTCTCGAGGTAGCGTGCTGCTTTGTCACGCAGCGGGCCCGGGTTCGATCCCCGGTCACTACAAGTCTCCTGGGTGATGGTTTTTTTTTCGGGGTTTTCCCTCACCTGTAAGATAAATGTCAGGAAACTTTAAGGCCCAAATGGTCCCCATCCATCATCTGGCCATCATTATCATCATCATTAACATATTCATTAAGTTTCTTGTCACGCAGCGGGCCAGGGTTCGATCCCCGGTCGGGACAAGTTTCCTGGGTGTTTTTTTTCGGAGTTTTTCCTCGCCTGTAAGATAAATGTCAGGAAACTTTAAGGCCCAAACGGTCCCCAACTATAATCTGGCCACCATTATCATCATATTCATTAAGCTTCTTGTCACGCAGCGGGCCCGGGTTCGATCCCCGGTCGGGACAAGTTTCCTGGGTGATTTTTTCGGGGTTTTTCCTCACCTGTAAGATAAATGTCAGGAAACTTTAGAGGCCCAAACGGTCCCCATCCATCATCTGGCCATCATTATCATCATCATTAACATATTCATTAAGTTTCTTGTCACGCAGCGGGCCAGGGTTCGATCCCCGGTCGGGACAAGTTTCCTGGGTGATTTTTTCGGGGTTTTTCCTCACCTGTAAGATAAATGTCAGGAAACTTTAAGGCCCAAACATCATCTGGCCATTATTATCACTATTAACACAATCATTAAGATTATGCAGGAGGTCAAAGGGATCCAATATATAGTGGGGGACAGTCTACTATGAAAAAGGATCAAAAACATGAAAGAAAGAAAAATACTTCTGAAATAATAAATAAGATTATCCCTCATCATAATCCTTTTGCAATCTGTAGGGCTAACCATAGATTTATGCCAATTGTTATGGCACTGAGGTGGCAACCCCACCACTGGACTTACCCAACTATAGGCTGCTAACCTATAATGGGGAAAACTTTAAATACTCCAAAGACTACAAGAAATAAGCAGGCGGATAATAAAACTATGACGACAGGCAAAGAACAGAGGATTTATGATTACTGGAATTTGGCAACCTGGAACGTAAGAGGACTTAATAAAAATTTTAGACCGTTCAACCGATGGAAAGATCAGGAAATCATCAGTGAAGAGGGGCTGCACCTATTTTTATCAACAGGGGGGTCGATATGATTATTCTAGAAATTATTGAATTATAAAATGAAAATAATCTTTCAGTAATAGATTTTTAAATAAGGGAAAATTATTCATAATAACAAAGACAAAAATAAACTAA
This sequence comes from Diploptera punctata, assembly GCA_030220185.1. Taxonomy (NCBI): domain Eukaryota; kingdom Metazoa; phylum Arthropoda; class Insecta; order Blattodea; family Blaberidae; genus Diploptera; species Diploptera punctata. Next base: position 646,277 of record JASPKZ010009821.1, read on the forward strand.
AAACAGGCCAAACAGGATCAAATAATCCTATAGGGTTAAATAGAAATATTGATAAAATTCCCTTCCATCCTTACTTTTCCATTAAAGACACCTTCGGGTCGCAGAACGGGCATCATCACCCAATACTGCATTCGGAAGAAGAAGAAGAAGTTATTGAGAGAATCTCAACAAATAAATTTACCAATTGAATTTCTAAGTTAACAGAATTATCAGATGACTGAAAACGGATTAAGGCCTCTCTTGGCGCATCATTACCATCATCATGACCTATCATATATCATCGGGGCAGCGTAACTCTGCCTTCCAGGTGCCACAACCTCAGAAGTGGGTTACAATAACGCCATGCCAAGAGAGAACACCAGAATGTCTAAAATGACAACATGGTGGCATTGAATAAGAAAAACAAAAACTTACCTTATATATCTTTATAATAATCATGTCAGATTTTATCCCAATATTTTTATTCTTCAGAATCCTTTAATTTATATATTCTATCCTAATTGTTGTATATGTCACACGTTTGTTGATTATATATTTTCCAGCGATTTTTCCCACGAATCGAAACACATGCTTGAAGCTATTTTTTTTTTGTCATTCAAAACTTGACAGCGAACCGTGCGAGAGTGTCTTGGAATTCGATAAACCTCACTCAACCACTTAACATCGGAAACTGATTATACGAGGTAAACGAGCCAAGAAGTTGAGCGAACACGTTTGTGACAAATATTCATAGTCCCAAGTCCCGTTATAATCCCCCTTTTATGTAGAAACGTATAAACTCATTCCCGAAGGCTATCGCTGACTTGTGGAGCAATGTACCCACGCGCGAATTACACACACACATCACATACGGTGTGACATAAATAATATAACAAATATTTAACTTTTATAGGAATTAATTACTATGAGGTTTAATTTATGGTGAAATTAAATGTTTCTTACCTCTCCTCATATCAATTTACTAAGTTGATCACGATTTCGAGACTATAATTGTCTCATCATCAGAACTTTGTTGGCGACTGATGTTATGTCGATCGGAAGAAACTATTCTTTATCCCTCTGTTGATGGACCGATGAACCTCTGGATCAGGTCAAAATTTGCGGGAATTTCGAAGTTCATTAAGTTTTCTTTTGTTTTTCTGAATGTGGATCTTTTCCCAAACCGTGAGTTCCTTTTGTTTGTCTATTTGTTTAATTAGACTGGCTTTTGATTCAATTCTAATTAAACAAATAGACAAACAAAAGGAACTCACGGTTTGGGAAAAGATCCACATTCAGAAAAACAAAAGAAAACTTAATGAACTTCAAAATTCCCGCAAATTTTGACCAGATCCAGAGGTTCATCGGTCCACCAACAGAGGGATGAAGAAGAGTTTCTTCCGATCGACATAACACCAGTCGCCAACAAAGTTCTGATGATGAGACAGTTATAGTCTCGAAATCGCGATCAACTTAGAAAATATATATGAGGAGAGGTAAGAAACATTTAATTTCACTATAATATAACAAATCTTGAAAAACAATCTGTTAATAATAAAACATGGATAACATTAACAATACACAGGCAATGAAACCACAAAACTACCTAGAACTCAAAAAAAAAAAAAAAAAAAAAAAAAAGCTTATAAAACCGAAAACAAATTAAACAACCTAATATATCCATCCATCCATGGTTGCCTGGTCCACCGCTGTGGTCTCGAGGTAGCGTGCTGCCTTGTCACGTAGCAGGCCCGGGTTCGATCCCCGGTCGGGGCAGTTTTTCTGGAAGAGGTTTTTATCGGGGTTTTTCCTCACCTGTAAGACAACTGTCAGGAAAACTTTAAGGCCCAAACGGTCCCCGAAATCATATGGCCATCTTCCTTATCATTATCATCCTTACCATTATCATTATCATCATCATCCTTCACCGGTGTGGAAAGCAACGGGAAGCTACCACACCTACACAATCCCCTAGTAAAGCTGCAAGCATAGCATGAAAATGCTATGATTGCAGTGAAGGACCTGCCTTCGGGCAGAATTACTATAGATGGATGGATGGATAGTTGCCTGTTAGGTGTCTTAATGGGTCGGTGTGTTGACCGCATGCCATCCATGACATCTATGAGCAAATAAGATAGCTAAAAATTAACTTTGTCTAGTAACTCCTTATAGGAGAGGCTATGGTTCAACAATTGGCTACGCCATTATAGATAGAGTATTTCCATACAAAAAATTAAAATAATGAATCTTCTTGATGGTAAAAATTAAGTTAAAAATACCCCATTCACCAAAACAGTAAAAAACGTCCTCCTCTGAGCTGTCTTGACAATGGCTACGTAGTAGCCGAAACACGTTGACTACTTGTTTTTAACTGTTTTTGGTGAATGTAGTGTTTTTTAACTTAATAATATTTTCATATAGCTTAAATGAGAGATTTGGCGCTGGATTTTAGCGCTTTGCAGTCAAGAGCAGCAGATGATTTTTTGGACGCGACCTTGGTGCATCGCAGCGCTTCTCTGGAAGGGGTTTCAAGGTGAGTTTCGGCATGCAATTGTTTTTTTTTTTTTTTTTTTTTAATTTGAACAAGTTCTTTACAACCTGCGTTTTACCCTGTGGGTATATCGCAGGATATTTAGTTTACACTTTATATGGTTTAACAATTAATGGATTACAATTAATATGGATTATTTCAGTGTCTGGAATATTTCATTTATGTATTTGATTGTTTGTGGCATTTTAATAACTTTTCTTAGCACTATATTTGGGTCCTTGATGTGCGATGGTCTGTTCTTTTCTTGTAGCTTGCAGTGAAGTAAAAGATGCATAGCTGTTTGGTCGTCTTCTGAGCATGGGCACTTCGGTGAGGCTGCTTTTCCAATTCTGTGTAGGTATTGTTGGAATTTTCCATGGTTTGTGAGGAATTGTGTAAGTACGAAAGTTGGATTTAGGACGGTTTCTTGCCTGGTATGGATGTTTGGGAAGAAGAGTTTTGGTTGGTGGCCTTTGTGTGATGATGTGTATAGCGCGTTCCAGATGTCTGTGTAGTATTGAAGGAGCTTTTGTTTACAAAATGAAATAGGTAGTCGGTCATATACTAGAGTTCTTTGAAACGTTGAGTCTATTTTTGCTAGGAAATCTGTCCTTTCGTTTCCATAGTGTCCAGTGTGGCCTCGGATCCAATAGAAGTTTACTTGATTGTTACTCTGTATGTATTGAAGATCTGCCCTGATTTGACTTACAATGGGATTGGCTGATTTGCTTTTTTTGATTGCTTTAAGTGCTGCTTGTGAGTCAACGTTTATGGCGTATTTAGTTTTAGGTTTTTGTATATTTTTTATCCATTTTAGTGCCATCTGAATTCCGAGCAGCTCGGCTTGAAATACTGAGCATTCGGGGTGGAGTTTTGCTGATTTTGAGAAAACTTCTTTTCTTCCTGTATAGACTACTAGGCCTGCTCCGACATTTCCTTCTGTTTTTGACCCATCAGTGTAGATGGTTGACTGTTCCCTTGTGAGTACGAAAGTTAAATTGCAATGTGGTCCAGACCAGAATCAATACTAATAAAATTCATTGTTTAAAACCACTGGGGTGGATAGTCATAAAATAAAGTTAAAATATGTACCTTTTTAGGTCAGTGCCTTCGCCCTCAACTCGGAAAAAGATATGTATGCTTTCTTTTCCTGAAGAGCTTTCAGAATATCTACTCCATCATCAGCAGGCATATTTCTTCGCTACATTTGTTGAATAGTTCTCGAGAGCCGCATGCAAATACATTAGTCTCTACTCAAATTACTTCCAATCACTGATGAGCTGACTTTCCGTGAGCAAGTGCAAAGATCGAATTAGCGACCCACTTACTGGTCATGCATGAAAGTCGTCGTTTTCGTAATATTGGCAAGAAATTACCCAGAATTCTCAGCGATAAAAACACTTCCGTTATTTTCGTCTGCTAGAGGAACGCATTTACGATTGCGTCCCACAAATAATACCGTATACAACGACGTCTGCGTCGCGCAATATTACGCCGATCCTCCTGTTCTTCCAGTTGAATTCTTTGGTAGACTCTATCAAATTCCTCTTTTCCGCGTATACCGAAAACATGATCGAAGTCTTCAAGGTCCGACATCTTGGATAAAACAGCAAGGTTTCAAACTACATCGGTTACCATCGGTTCCCATCGGGTTGCTCACGATTCGTTTCTCTTCTAAGTCACCTTACCAGGTAGCTTAGGAATTTCAACAATTATTATCGCATGAACATATTTTTGAGTACGGAAAAACGTATTTGGATGCAACTTTCTCAGCAGAGTACAGGCAGAGAACGACTTTTACGGTCTAATGCGTTCATAAATTCGAGCCGTAGTGTTGTCCGTACTGAAGTGTTCTTCCTGACGATATCGTACAGCGGGTTTTAGTCTGGGAGTGTTTTCATTTATTAACAACTTGTTATCCACCTCCCCGGTAATTTCCAGGTCTACCAATATACTGTGATCTTTGTCGGGTTTCCCTTTTTGTGTACTATTGTAAGAGTGCCTTCTATTGAGTTCATTCTATGGCCGGCGTTTAGAGAAGACACCCTTACAATAGTACACAAAGAGGGAAACCCGATAAAAATCAATATATTGGAAGATCTGGAAATTACCAAGGAGGTGGATAACAAGTTATGATATTATAATGATATTGCGAAAAGAAAAATTAATGTCTGAACCAAGAATCGAACCATGGACTTCTAGTTCTACGTACTAGTGTGCAGCCCACTACACAATTCTAGACTTGGCACAAATATTAACAATTCTTTCCACATATACAAATCTATTATTATCGTTTCGTCCGCTGCCAGGTAGATATCACTACCATCGCCAACGGCGGGCTTCGTTTAGAAGTATCTATATTTGAGAATTTTACATCACCACTTTTATAAGCAGTAAACTATGTTATTTAACATTTTCCAATACTGTTATTTTAACACAGTTCCAATAATGGATCATATTATAATATTATAATACTTGAAAGCATAATAATAGTCCCTTCGATTGGTTGCTGGCCAAAGGAAGGCAAGACCAGTGATGGGGCTTCCATCTTATGGTCTCTGGTCAGGCTTTTCTGGAGAAGAAAAGAAAATAAAGGAAAGAAGAAATTGAAGAAAGGAAAGACTCCCTAGCCGTCGGATGCCCTAATAGCGTCGGGGTCGAAAACACAAGAGTTAACCAAGAGAGATTAGATAGTAAGTTAAAAGAGTGCAAAACACAAGTAAGTGGAAGAAATGTTTTGCTCAGCTTGGACACCTTGTTGTCGCCATCCACATATCCCCTAGATGAGGACCAACTAAATTGGAAACACCATCTAGAAAGAATTAGTTCAAATCGGATCCCCAAAGATGTGTATAATTATATACCAAGAGGACGAAGATTACTGGGCTGTCCTATGAAACGCTGGAGGGAAAATTTTCTATAGGATCGTAACAGGCCTTGGCCTAATACTTGGAAGGAAGAAGAAGAAGAATTATAATATTATAATATTGTGAAAAGAAAAATTAATGTCTGAACTAGGAATCGAATCGTGGACCTCCAGTTCTACGTACTAGTGTGCAGCCCACTACACCATTGTAGACTTGGCACAAATATTAACAATTCTTTCCACATATACAAATCTATAATCGTCGTTTCGTCCACTGCCAGGTAGGTATCACTACCATCGCCAACGGCCGTCTTCGTTTAGATAACAAGTTGTTAATAAATAAAAGCACTCCCGGACTAAACAACCCGCTGTACGATATCGTCAGAAAGGACGCTTTAGTTACGGACAACACTACATTAAGACCAACATCATCGAGAACTTCTCAACAAATGTAGCGATGATGATGGAATAGATATTCTGAACGATCTTCAGGAAAAGAAAGCATGCATATCTTTCTACAAGTTGAGGACGACGGCACTAACCTAAAAAGGTACATATTTTAACTTTATGTTACGCAGACCAGGAGATACACTGGGAGCATTCCACTATATACAAAATCAGTGTCTATTATCTCTTACTTTTTAAAAGAACTGCCTTTGTTGCCTTCCTGCGACTTTCTATGATTTTCACATTATTTTATGCACAGCTTGTACAATGCACTGGTACCAACATGACAGGCAGTACAGGGCAACCAACCGTTCACGTGATAAAATTCCGTTCCGCCGAAAGATGTTCAGTCATTTGTCACAACTATTTTCATTGTCAGTGGTTGCCATGGAAACCAAACAACTGAAGTAAAGTTAAATAACGCTTGAAACGTCGGCCATGTGTTTGACACGATGGACTGCTTACTACGTCTCTAGTTCTAAGTTTTGCGGGTATAAACCCGGCCGGAGTCGGTGGATATTTAACCCTTAAATTGGCATTGTACCCTATAGGATACATCATTGGTTAATTTTCTTTAATCTATGTATGTATATTATTATATAAAACTTTCCTTATTAGATGATTGCCACAATGACAAAGTGATACAATTAATTTTCGAAATTGATTAAATACATTTTGTAAATACATTTAAATATTTCAAATTGTAATTGAAGTCAAAAAACATAACACAGAAATAAGACAACAATTATAATTAAACACAACAATAGAAAAATACAGAACAAACTGTAAAGAACACTTGGTAAGGATGACTGAGAATAGAATACCAAAAGCAGCATACAGCTATTCACCACAAGGAAGAAGTTTGGGAAGACCAAAGAAAAGATGGAAAGAGAAGCAAATTGGAGCCGGAACAGGCTAGTAAATAAGCCTAAACCGTGAAGAAGAAGAAGAAGAAGAAGTAATTGAAGTATATTCTATAAAGTACAAATAAATTTTGTAATTAAGGTTTCTAACAATTTAAATTGATCCTCTAATGGCAGCAATAGTATATCTTATAGACCCTAAATAAATTAATGTATTTCTGTCTGTGTTTGTCATTTATGCGCTGTCATACCATTCATCCGATTGTGATGGGGCTTTTTGCAAAATGTTCAGGAGTTTCCCAGGAAGGTTTTAGGCTATAAGAGAGTTGTAATACTCAATCCATTCACCCTTAAAAATCACCCTTTGTAGAGAAAAGGGTGTTTTTCGGAACTATATGAATATTAAATTGCTTACGCTACCTAAATCATAATATATACACCAAATCAATGTACACAGAATTGAATATCTAAAAAAAAAAACATGAAAAAAAGGCGCGAGATCATATGTCTATGTTTTACGGATAACTCACAATAACCATTTTTATCTTTCAGCTCATTGATGCCAACAAGATCGGATTGACTAGACTCCCGGGCAAGCGTAGCAGCGCAAAGCGGGTATTCTTTTACAGATAACTTTCCATGTACTTATGCTCACTTATGCCAAGAAGATCGGGATAAGTAGATTCCCGGGCAACGCCGGGTAATCAGCACGGGGTATCTAAAAATAATTACGATATAAATTTATAATTTTTTTACTTATTCAACTAAACATAAAAACACGTAGCAACGCACGCCGGGTATTGCTTAGTATTTTTAATAAAACAGAAGAAAACGAACGAGTGGAAATTACTTAAAATTGTGTCGAATTACATAATATACCCAATAATAATAGTTATGTATGTATCGTGTTCAGTTCGGTTCGCCACATTCAAATAACTGAAATGTAAAATTAATGTTTTGCCAATTTAAGAATTAAGGATACAAAAATATACAGGGTGTAACATAACGCAACGGCAAAATTTCAGGAATGAGTTCCTCATATGGAGAGAATAAAAAAAGTGTATTACAACATGGGTCCAAAAATTAATAATTACAGAGTTATTCGAACCTTTATGAATGTTAGTACATGGCGACAAAAATGCAAGGGACTTGGAGCGCTCTGTTCTGTCAGATGAAATGTTCAAAGTGACCTCCTTGTGCCTCAATACAGGCATATTCTTCATTTGTGTACATCACATCAGCCTACAATCGACAGAAAACAGACTGTCAATAACTACTGTAAACCTTAATAACCTAACATTCATAAAAGTTTGAATAACTCTGTAATTATCAATTTCCGGACCCATGTTGTAATACACTTTTTTTATTCTCTCCGTATGAGGAACTCATTCCTGAAATTTTGCCGTTGAGTTATGTTACACCCTGTATAGTCTCGAACTTATTTGCTAGCCCTCGCTAAAGCTCGGGCCCAAACACCCCCTCGACCAGTAACGTACTATTTTCTTGTTGCATACATAACTATTTCAATTCACGTTCATCTAACAACTGACAAAATTACTTAAATTGGGTCTATAATGAGCATGCTAACAGACCTATGCATTTTCAGTTTGTGTTATTTCAATAGACTGAAACCATGTGTTTTTGTGGATTATTAACCAATGTCCTTTTAAGTAATAATGAAAACTTCATGAGCCTAAATATATTACACAGCAGCCTACAAACAATTTTTTGTTGTTGCCCTGGATATCTCAGCGAATTTCTATGTTTCCAAGTGCACAGTTTACGAATATATTCATGAATGTGCTGGATGTGCTCTAGTTTTTATGATTTTTGCGTATCTTATATCTTAAACAGTAAACGGCTTGTTACTAATACAATTTATGTTTCCAGTCATGATTTGATTTCTGCGCATTTTCTTCGCGTATACAAACATCACGTGATCCCCACTCTCACACCCCTCACTCCGCACATCGGCCGTGATCTCAGTTATTTGACAAAATTAAAGTACTCACGACGTGCATCTGGATATGATAAACAATTCGTCAAACCGTTGGACAAGGAAGGAGAATGTTTCAAATACATTTGTAGAATTTCCTAAGCTCTGTATGTAAAAGTTAAAAGGCGGAATATTTGATGGTCCTCAAATTTGGCAATTGATGAAAGATGCAAATTTTATCAGTTATGACTGTTCTGGAAAGTGAAGCTTTGGAAGGGTTTTGTATTGGTAGTAGAAAATTTCCTAGATAACTATAAAGCACCAAATTATAAAGAAATTGTGCAAAACATGTTGATAAGCTTCAAGATTCTGGGAGAAAATATGAGTATAAAGTTACACTTTCTCCACAGTCACCTGGATAGATTTCCGGATAATTTAGGAAATTATAGCGACGAACAGGGAGTGTGCTTCCACTAGGATCTAAAAGTAATGGAGGAAAGGTATCAGGGTAGATGGGACCGTCACATGATGGCAGATTACTGCTGGTCTTTAAAAAGAGGTTGTCCCCTAAAAATTATAGAAGAAAATCTTATAATAGACATTTTACTGAAGTATAACATCGGTTTTCGATATTTTTCTTTCTCTTTATGTCAGTGCATACTATTTTTTTAGAAAAACAATTGACATTATAAATATATAATGTTATATATATTTTTCTTATTTTCCGATTTTTGTAGTGTAAAATGAAAACAAAGGTTTAAAAAAAAAACAGAGAAAATCTTCCAAAATCATTGATAGTTTCATGAATTGTGAACATAAATATCTCCGAAATTAATCTTATATTAAGGGCAACAAAACCACTGTTGACCAGTGTTATTTCAAACATGACATTATTTCTTAGAAATTCTTATGTCAAGGAAGGTCGCGTTCTGACACATGCAAATTATCTATTTAAAATATACTGTCAACAAAGCAGATATACACAAACATTTCTAATAGTTTCCCTGCTAAAAAATAGACTATAAACTAAGTTACATGGTTTTTAATATAAACTACAGTTTTCAAGAAAATTGTTAAATAACACTCGTAATATTACAATGTACCAACCTGTCGTGCACCTCTTGGCATTTCAATAGCCTATAACTGAATGAAGATCGAATTGCTAAGTCTGCAGCATGTATGACGTAAGGATGACGCGAGAAGGTAACAATAAGATTATTATAAGAATGCGCCATGAATACAGATCAGGCCACATTCGAATAAAGTAATATTATATTCTTTTGATTAGGGCTTACTACGGTTTCACTATAATTTAATCAGCGTACTACGTATTACTATCTTTTACAAGCCAAATACAAATTTCACCATTATCATCCTGTTATCGCGTCCTCCTTTCGGAAGGTCGATTCCAAATACGCTATGTCTCCAACCATCGCTATATTCCCATGCTTTCCTTCTTTTTAAGTTCTTCCCAGTTGTATCCTTCTTCTTGACTATTTAACTCATGCCACAAATGCTAGTCAATGACAAAACACGTTTCAATGAATCTTGTTTTACAACCAATGACAGTCGTGTTTCACCTCGCTCTTTATCAGTTCCTGCTTTTGTGATAAAGAAAGCTCCTCCTTTTTAATGTTCTGAACAGGGAAAAACATTATTTTTCTCCAACAAATACATTGAATATAGCAAATAATGAAAAGATTCCTTCATTTTACTGAGTTTTTTACTAAAAAAATAAATGAATAACCCGTAATGTTGATTATGATACATAGTTTGACGTGTTTAATTATTTCTCCACTTGGGTGCACTCTTACAATATTGCGATCTTATTTGGCAATAAATAATATGATCAAGTAGCAGTGAATGAACATAACCTCACATTTCTGATTTGTTTTCAAACATCGCCGTGTACATTAAATATATAAATATTTTAAAATAAATATAGTTAAACAATGATTTGTGAGTAAACAGCTTAATTTTATTCGTTAAATAGTCCTAACAAATACCACTCTTGATTTCCAAATTCTCTAGATAAATTGGAAATCACTCGTGGCATTACTTATGATAACTTTTCTTCACTTGGTTAATTCATATTTCTCGTGGTGCACTTCGTGATAGTTTTCCTTATATCTTGAGATTTAAAGCGTTTTTGGTAAGGCTTTCCTTTTCATTCATTCATTTTAAGAATTTCCCTCTTGATTGAGAGTTTTCTCCAACCAATCTCAATAATTAACATGAGTTTTAAAAATACATAAATGACTACGGACTTACAGACTATCAGTTTGTAATACATCTTCACAAATTTTCATTAATTAAAGTTCTCCATAGTCCTCTGTCCTCTCTCTTCATCCGTTACACCAAATTTCCTCATTGAATTCTGAATGTTGTTCTTCCAGGTTGTTCTTGGTGTTCCTTTTCGGCTCCTTATTTCAATTTGCCATATATAGATGGCCTTTGGTAGTCTTCCATCCTGCATTTTCTTAAGTGCGCATACTATATTAGCCTTCTGTGTTTAATCTCACCCATTATACTTCTTTCTGCATTCATCCATTTTCTAATTTCTGTATACCTAATTCTTTCCAGTCGAGATTTTCTGGCAGCTCTTCCCCAAAAATCCATTTCAACTGCTGTTATTCTGTTGGCTTTTTTTCATTATTTTTAAATGTCCAAATCATTTTGATCTATTTTTTTTTCTATGACTTGTTAATTTTTCTACATTTAGTGTCTCCCTCATTTTGTCATTCTTTATTAGATCTCTTCTTGTTTTATGTACCATTCTACGAAAGAATTTCATTTCTATAGCTTGGATTCTGCTCAAGTTCTTCTCTGTATATGTCCAAGTCTCAGATGCATATGTTAGAACTGGTTTGAATAAGTTTTATACTTGCCATTTTACTCTTGAAACAAAAGTTTGTGCTCCATAAAAACGTGAATAAAAACATTACATTCAATTAACGCAGCTAACCTCTCATCTTATAGGTACTTTAGGTTTAAACACACCACTCGAACCTTACAGTGACACGATCTGTCAGGAGAGGGATTTGGCTACTCTATGCCACCGTGAATATTCGGTAGGAGAACAAGTTATTGTCATGTTGGCCAAATGTATTAACACAATATCCCGCTAGAGCCAATTGTCAACATGTTTATTCACTTACATTAAGGGCACGTTATTGTGAGAAAAAGGACAAGTTAGTGTTAGATGGGCAAGTTGCTGTTAATTTGGGTCAGTTAGGGTGAGAAAATGGGCAGGTGAATAGTTACCCCAAATTAGTTTAGCGTTCACTTGTTTTTTAGTGCGTTTTGGTGATAAGTTGGCTACATTGTCTGTGTAATTATTAATACATATTTTACATTGTAAATATGCTGATTTGATATCACTTTGATCTGATCTCCGAACTTCATTTTAAGGCATTTCTCACTTTTATTTTTGAGAAAAATCAACATATAAGTTTCTCTCAGGTAATTATTCGCATACTGCAACAATGAATTGTGTTCTTCTTTGTTATTTGTTTAATTTATGTAGGTGTCATGGTGGCATAGAATCCCAAGGGATTTTAATTATGAACCACATATATACTTTTTTTACCACACAAGGACATGGAGAGCTTCCCCGAATTGGTGATTAGTTCAATGTCACGGCCTCCTCCGAGACAACACAACATTAAGACGAAACACACGAACATGGGGCTGTTATGCCATTGTGGATACAGTAGATTTATATAAACACGTATAATTGTTTTTATTAGGAATGTTCTACAATAGTGTTTCTCCTTCAACCCAAAGTAATTTGTCGCCAGAGGTTCCCTCAAATCTCTAGTTTCCATACTTCTCCTCACTCCATCTATCCAACGTTCAATAAGTCTGCTTCTTCCACTTCTCCCATTAGCTTTCCAATCAAGAACTTCTTTGGTATTCTCTCTCCATACCATTTCAAACGTTTTTCTTCAATTTTTTCTAATATTCTTTTTTTCAACTTGCATAAGTTTCCTTATTGTGCTGTTTCTGACTTTATCCCTTCTTGATATTCTTGTTGATTGCCTCCAAAAATCCATTTCTACGGCTAACAGCTTGTTGGCTTGTATTTTACTTATAAAAGAAAGGTAAAGTGATCCCACTACAGGCCATAGGAGACCCTTGGGGTAGTAGGAGGTTTAGGCTCCCATTTTTCTAGACAATCGGCACTTGATGTCAGCCGGGTTGTCAACCCTGTGTAGGCCGACTTTACCTCTAGAACAAGCGTCTAACATTGCCATGGTGCCACCAGAGGGTTTGGGTCAGTTTAAAAATCCTCACCCCACCGGGACTCGAACCCTCAACCTTCCGGCTTGTAGCTCAGTGCCTTAACCACTACGCTACGGATTCTACGTATAAACACATGTAATAATTTTATAAAATAATAGCTCCATAATATCTTTGTGTCATAATTTTCGTGATTTCTTATTATGATTTCGTATTTTGGTATTATTTTATTCACGTAATTCCTCGCTCTATTCATAATACTTGGATCGAGGTTTGATACCAGTTGGACATTTCACATGCTACTAATGGACGCCACGTTGAGGTAAAAACAATTCCCAGCTTTCACTCTTTTGTAGCAATTAGTTCACAAGTTATAGCTATTTACTTTATTATATTTATAAGCGGAATACTCTGTATAATCAATGACATTTTCAGATTAAAAATACAGGAATTTACTCACCTGGTTGTTACATCACACCAGTTCATGATAAAGGCTAGTCTTACCTGCAACAAACAAACAAACCAACAAGTTATTTATTTTGTTTTTGACAAATAGTCTGTATTCTAACTCATGTGTTTGTATATACAGCGTCTGTATTGATTGAGTAGGTGTAACCTATTCTTAAACAATAGACTTTTTAAGAACTATGAGGTCAAGAATGAATCCCACACGAGATTGGTTCCTCTCAACCGGAATGATTGAAAGCTTCAATCAAGCTATAATTAGTTAATAATAAATGTGGGTAGAGAGACAAAAAACTGTAGGTTTAAACGCCTAATTCATTCTCGCATTTAGCCATTACAACTATCCCTCAACATCAACATGCTAGCACAATTTTTTTCAGGAATACCTATACTTTAACACTGACTTATAGAAGTTTTAAATATCACTATTTAACTCAAGCACTGATAATTTTGCCTCTTCCTGTTCGTAATGAGAGATATAACCGCAAATTAACTTCTTCCACGAGGATATCGATTCAACAATGTACGATCGATATGGTACAACAAGAAATGTCAAAAATTACCAAAAAGAGAGAAAAAAAAAGAAAGGTTAGTTCTGTTGATCTAAAAAATTATTAAATGTTTTATAATGAAATAGACTTACTTACTTACTTACTCACTGGCACTATCGAACCCGTAGGTTCATGGCCGCACGGACATAAGCTCTCCATACATCCCCATCCTGAGCTAATGCTTTCTAATCATTCCCTGTATAATCTACTTCCCTCAAATCATAGTTAATGTTATTCTCCCACCTCATTTTTGGTCTACCAACTGGGCGTCTTCCCTCTGGCTTTCCTACAAGGAGCTTCCATGCAAGTCTTTCATTCCCCATACGTGCAACATGCCCTGCCCATCGCAGTCTACGAGACTTAACTGTTCTTATTATATCTGGCTTCCTATAAAGACCATGTAGTTCATTGTTATGTAATCTTCTCCATTCACCTGTCTGTTCATCTCTCTTTGGTCCAAAAATTTCCCTAAGTACTTATATTCTCAAATACTTGTAACCTCCTTTCCTTCTTTAAAGTAAGAGTCCATGTTTCGCACCCATATAATATAACTGGTAGAATAATAGTTTTATATTTTTTCAGTTGAACGTTTTTTGAAAGGAGTTGGGACATCAAGAGTCTCTGCAATGCATAATAGCACGCATTTCCAGAATTGAGCCTATGTTTAATTTTTTATGCATCTCATTCCTATTTGTGATTATTTTTCCTAGGTATTTGAATTCAGCCACTTCCTTAAGTTTCCCACATTTGTCATTAGCTGTCCATTTCCATTATATAATGAATTTCTACGTGTGACCATATATTTAGTTTTATTAATATTTACTTCCAGTCCTAATTTCTCAGTGTTACTCAATAGTGTGTTCGTGTTGGCCTTTAGCATCTCCTCGCTATCGGCCAATAATACTACATCATCATAAGTAATGCCACGAGTGATTTCCAAATTATCGATAAATTCACGACTCACGAAGTGAGGAGTGAATTTATCTAGAGAATTTGGAAATCAAGAGTGGCATTTGTTAGGACTATTTAACGAATAAAATAAAGCTGTTTACTCACAAATCATTATTTAACTACAGTTATTTAAAAATATTTTTATATTTAAAGTAAACGGTGATGTTTGAAAACTAATGAGAAACGATAGGTAGCCTACGCTTCTACTGCTTCTTTTGTTTATCACTGCAACCAGATCATACTATTTATTGCCAAAGGAACGCAATATTGTAAGAATGCTCTCTAGTGGAGAAAAAATGAAACACCATCAATCTGTATATTAATTCATTTTTGATGTCGTATACATTTAAGAAAGTGCAAACAGTGGTTTTTTCTTTTTTTGGTGGTATAATCAATTGCTACAAATGTTGACATGTAAGCACTATTATATACAATCTGGTAGCCGTATTTGTTATAGGCTCAGTCACTGCAAAATAACGGTCAGACCTGTTCAGAATATTAAAAAGGAGGAGCTTTGCTTAATATATGATAATCTCTAACGTTGATAATTATTTCGTGAAACACGTCTCTGATTGGTTGTAATACAGAAATCATTGAAACGTGATTGGTCATTGACTCCCATTTGGGGCATGAGTTAAATAGTCAGCATAAAGCAACAGCTTATTAATACCATTGAGTTATAAGCCTTCCTCATTCTCTAAAGATTTAATGGCATGCTTTAGTACAAAATTAAATAGTAGAGGAGGTAGTGAAATAGACATTATTGTTAATTTAATTATTTAAATAAAAATAAAAGTTTTATGTGATTTTTCAAATGTATTAAAATATAATTTAGTTACAGCTGTTTCGGTATTTTGTACCTAATTAAAAAAATACTGTTGCATAGTTACTGTTATGTACTATAATAACAAAATTTATTAATTAGATATCATGTCTGAAGAAGGTACAAAGTACCGAAACAGCTGTAACTAATTTATATTTTAATAAATATGAAAATCAAATAAAACTTCAAGTTTTATTTCTACTTAAAATTAAATGAGTTACGCATTTTCACCAAGTAAACACAAATTCAATTGATTATTATTGTTAAGTTATTTCTCATACAATCATCTGTTATTGATTTTTTTTCCAAGCCCAAAGATATTTAACAGTAAATATATGCTATTTATAACTATACAGCCGGCTTACAAATCGCCCGGAAGTAAAATCGGTATACATAACGTCAGATTTGGTATATATTAAACATTATAATTATTTTTAGCATCTGATGTTGTATTATTCACTAAATAGTCACTCCAAATTCAACGCCAGGTTCAGTTTTTCATTAGACTAAATTACTCGCGACATTGTCACTCTTTTTTTTCACAAAAAACATATCATCTTGTTACATTACTGTTGACATTTTGTATTGTTATAGTATATTGCGATACAAGTGAGGTAAGCACTTGTTACTGATCGAGAAAAAGTTTGAAAAAAAAACCAGGCGCTTGCGCCGAGTTTTTTCATTTTTCGAGATTTGTTACGTGCTTACCTCATGTGTATTACATACTATTTTTTTGGTCGATGTGACTACTTTTTATTAAATACAGTAATAAATTAATTAAAATATTGGTTGGATGTAAATTACTTCTATGAGAAAGAAACATTTGGTGATCGTTGCTATGTAACTTTTCATTTGTTTTCATATAAGCAAGGAAGTCCACCGCTGTGGTATCGAGGTAGCGTGCTGCCTTGTCACGCTGCGGGCCCGGATTCGATCCCCGGTCGGGGCAGTTTTTCTGGGTAAGGTTTTTATCGGGGTTTTTCCTCACCTGTAAGACAAATGTCAGGAAAACTTAAAGGCCCAAACGGTCCCCGAAATCATATGGCCATCATCATCATCCTTATCATTATCATCATCATCCTTCAAGGGTGTGAAAAGCAACGTGAAGCTACCACATCTACAATTACCTAGTAAAGCTGCAAAGCATAGCATGAAAATGTTATGATTGCAGTGAAAGACCTGCCCTCGGGCAGAATTACTATGGATGGATGGATGAATGGATAAGCAAGGATTGTTGGCTGTGGAGACATTTTTATATATAGTACCGTGATTAGAATCTGTTTGATAATTTTATTATGGAAGGAGTCATGGTAGATGATAGAGAAATTGAAGAAGCCTGGAGAGTGGGATGTTCTGCATTAATTCCGGAAAAGTCTAAAGAAAGGTACGAGTAACATTCAAGAAATGTGTTATTTTGCTTACCGAACGTGTGCTTTTTGAGTCCATTTCAGCATTGCGATTTCTTTTGTTTGCATAGCAACCAGGTTAGATGAGGGAACGTTGACTTATTTCAATATTGGTAAGTATAAGAAATTAGTCACATCGACCAAAAAATATATTTGACGTTGGATACATGGTTATCCAATCCAATTACACAACAACAAAGTTAACTACAAAAGAGCTGCGGTCGTCATACAATACAGGAAATCAGTTACAACAGTCGAATAGTTGCCCCAAAAAGAGACATAGGCCTAAACTTACCGATTTTATCTGTACTACAAATACATATAAATAACAATGTCAGCCATTAACACACGGGTTCGATAGAGCCAGTGAGTTAGTGAGATTTAATTAAAACATCTATCACAAATATTATCTTTAAAAAAACGACGGAATCCACATTTGGAAACACAGTCGAGCTAGTAATTAATCATTGCAGATAAGAAATTTAATCTGATGCCATCTGGTACCAACACTGTACATGGTATAATTGAATCAGTGATTTTGAAAAGCTGCAGTTTCCATGAGTTTTTTTAATGAACACATTTTTTACACAGACCTTCTTCTTATTCTCTGTATATTTAAATGCTATTTTACAATAAAAAAACTCCAAGTGCGAAAGGCCTAGAAGGCCCTTGGCCTACCAGCCGGCTGCAAGCCTCATATCCACATGTGTTAATCACAGAGGTAGACGATCATCTGGCCAATGTAAAGGTGACATGTGGTCAGCATGACGGGTCCCCCAGCCGTTATAGCTGGTCTTCTCAACCTGGAGTTGCAAGTTATTGTAGCAACTCAAATGCCTCATGATGCTGCGTGTGCACCGGTCTCACACTGGCCAAAATTCCATGAGAAAATGTCTTCCCACGTGGGATTTTACAATCAACAGTTCCAAAATTCATTACATATCGTTGAGGCTATGTAATATTTTAAGAATATTTTTAAATTTTAGTAAATAGGAGACTACTTAAAGTTTATATAATTTTATTATTCGCTGGTTGAGTGGAAGAGAAGGCATTTTGGTCTTATTAAATCTGCCAGATTAAATAAATTATTATTATTATTATTATTATTATTATTATTATTATTATTATTATTATTATTATTATTATTATTATTATTATTATTACACTGTGTATAGGAGAATAAATGGAAAAATAAATTTCAACAATGGAGAAGAACTAAAACCTAGTATTGAATGCACTTATTTAGGAACAAAATTAGATCATTCAGGCGATAACACAGTGGAAATTAAAAATAGAATCGCACAAACAAAACAAGCAATAAATGCTTTAAACTCTGTTTGGTGGAGCAAAAATATTACAAAAAATAGAAAATTACAAATATATCAAGCCATAATTCAGAGCATTTTAACATACGGTGCTGAAGTCTGGCAACTTCCTGCCAGGGAAACGAAAAGAATTTTAAGTACAGAAATCGATGTTTTAAGAAGATCAGCTGGAAAATCTAGAATGGATAGAAAACGAAATAAAGAAATAAGGGAAATTACGGGTGTACAAGAGGAGCCGGACATCATAGAAAAGAAAAGATTGCAATGGTGTGGCCATGACAAAAGAATGCCAGAGCAAAGATTGCCTAAAATTGTTATGGAATGGATCCCAATGGAAAGGAGGAAGAGAGAAAGACCGAAGAAAACTTGGACAGAAGGGGTACAAGCAGCTATGATTATCAGAGGTTGGAGGAAGATCAATGGATGGACAGAGAGGAGTGGCGTTTGGTTTCCGGAAGACGGGGGCAGCCACCATGATACCGGATGATGATATTGATGATTATTACACTGAGCAACAGAAAAATAAACTTTTTTGTAAAAAAAAATGTGATTCTCATAGTATTTTTCTCCTGAATTCAAACATGATATCGGTTTTTCTGCATCGCGCAAGGTTTCCGATAGATCCCATCCTTTCATTCGGGAACCAAGCATTTCAGACTGGTTTTTGGATAACTTTAAATCTCATATGAGATCGTTAAGATCTTCTTGAGTCAATAAATGAGGCTCAGATGAACAGCTTTGTTCAAAAGTTGTATCACAAAATCTGTTTCTCCTTCTTCCTTACTTCCTTCAGAATCTGAGCTCTCTTCATCTAATGTCACATGTTCTGGAGGCTTTTTTATGGGAAATTCTTCGCAGTGTGGAACTGGTCTCATTGCAGATTACACGTCAGGGTACACCACTTGATTTTGACGTAATCCCTTTAATGTTTGTTAAGCAGATATTTAAAAAAAATATTTAATTCCATTAATTGAAATTGGAATAAAAAAACTGTGGGTGATGGAGAAATTCGGAATACATATTTGTAAACACGATAAAAAAAACTGCATTAAGTTCAACTATTGGTACTAAAAATCATGTTGACCAGTGTAATTGTTACGTTCTATTCCTCAGTTTTTTTGTTGATATTTTTTTCTACCAGTATTTCACCCTGTGATCCTTTAAATAACTACTCAGTTATCTTCTAGATTAGAGTGGATTCGTCTGAGAAAACTAAGAAAGAGGATAATTTACGTTTGTCAGCACACGGGGAGCAGCTATTGCTGCCGGCAATCAAGAAGAAAAAGGGATTTGGGCTCTTTTTGTCATAGCAGCCAAAACAACTAATAAACTAATTAATTCTATTTCTATTCTATTTTTTATACAGTCCAGATAATAAATAAAATGACATCTTCCAAAATTGGCTAAATCCCAGAACCTCTCGAATACTAGTTCTATCCACTCCTAGTAGAGTGCTTAACAAAATACTTTCATTAAAGCTGTCCCTGCACTTGAAAAATGTTAATGTATATGTTGGCAATGTTGGAGTTGCAAGAATGTATTAACGTCACTTCCTGGTGTGGACAAGAGCTGCTCGTACCTGTTGTTCGTGCCTGAGGCACGGGATATTCTTTCCTGCCACTTTCATGCAATGTTTGATGCTCATTGCCAGTCCAGTTTGCCAGCTAGTTAATAATAATCACCATCATTTCATTTTCAAGTAAAAATTTAAAATTATAGATAAAAAATTCAAATTGTAAGGGGTAATAATGTGTCTAAAAAATTGATGGACAAGATGCGCTGGTTGCTTAGTATGATTTGAGAGAAAGAAGCTCTTCCATATGAATGGAAAGAATCAATTATCGTACCGATTTATAAGAAAGGAGATAAAAACTGATTACAACAACTACAGGGACGTCTCATTACTTTCAACTTCGTACAAAATTCTAAAAATATATTAATAAGCAGACTTACTCCCCTATATTGATGACATTCTAGAAGATCACGAATGTGCATTTAGAAGAAACAGGTCTACAACAGATCAGAGTTTTAGTATAAGACAGATTTTAGAAAGAAATGGGAATATAATGGTACTGTACATCAACTATACGTAGACTTCAAAAAAGCATATGATTCAATTAAGAGGGAGAAGTTATATAGTATCCTGCTGGAGTTCAGAATTCCTAAAAAGTTAGTTAGACTTATACGAATGTGTCTAAATGGCTCAAAGAGTAGGGTGCGTATAGGAAAACAGTTTTCGGACACTTTTGAAATCCAGAATGGGTTGAAGCAAGGAGATGCACTATCTCCTCTACTATTTAATTTTGTACTAGAGCATGCCATTAAAATCTTTAGAGGATGGAAGGCCTACAACTCAATGGTATTATTAAGCTTTTAGTTTATGCTGATGATGCAGTACTATTGGTCGATAGCGAGGAGATACTAAAGCACAACACGCACACACTATTGTGTAACACTAAGAAATTAGAACTGGAAGTAAATATCAATAAAACTAAATATATGATCACACGTAGAAGTATACTGTATTATGGAAATGGGGTAAAATGAGAGAAATGTTGAGGAAGTGTCTGAATTCAAATACCTAGGAACAATAATCACAAATAGGAATGAGATGCACAAAGAAATTAAACATAGGCTCAATTCTGGAAATGCGTGCTATTATGCATTGTAGAGACTATTGATGTCCCAATTCCTTTTAAAAAACGTTAAACTGAAAATATATAAAAGTATTATTCTACCAGTTATATTATATGGGTGCGAAACATGGACTCTTACTTTAAGGGAGGAAAGGAGATTACGAGTATTTGAGAATAAAGTAGGCCTACTTAGGACAATTTTTGGACCAAAGAGAGATGAGCAGACAGGTGAATGGAGGAGACTACATAACAATTAACTACATGGTCTTTGCAGGAAGCTAGATAATAAGAACAGTTAAGTCTCGGAGACTGTGATGGGCAGGACATGTGGCATGTATGCGGAATAAAAGAGATGCATGGAAGCTTCTTGTAGGAAAACCAGAGGGAAAACGCCCAGTTGTAGACCGAGTATAAGGTGGGAGAATAACATTAACTATAATTTGAGGGAAGTAGATTATATAGGGAATGATTGGAAAGCATTAGCTCAGGATAGGGATGTATGGAGAGCTTATGTCCGTCAGGTCATGAACCTACGGGTTCGATAGTGCTAGTGAGTAAGTAAGTCCCAGGTTGTCATTTCGACATTTCTGGTGTCCTCTCCTGACATGGTGTAATTGTAACCTACTTGGGGCGCGTGGAACGCGGGGTCATGCTGCCCCAATGCTACGAGAGTTGATGCGCCAGGAGAGGCCTTAAAACTAAACTTAATCTAATGAGACGAATATGATAATGGTGGCCAGATGGTGTTCAGGGACCGTTTGGGCATTAAAGTTTCCTGACATTTATCTTACAGAATAGGAAAAACTCCGAAAAAAAAAATACCCAGGAAGCTTGTCCCGACCGAGAATCGAACCCGGGTCCGTTGCGTGACAAGGCACACGCTACCTCGAGACCACAACGATGGACGGGTAACTGGAAATAAATATCAATAAAACAAAACCTTATCCGCTCTTAGAATGATTCTAACATAAACAAATGCCAATATAATCCTTCCGCCATTCGCACCACAATTATTGTCACATTAACAAGGAGCACGTGTGAAGTATGTAAGACATGTTATCGTTAACTAGAGTAGATTACAAGAAAGGTAGTGAGATTCTTCACTGAACTTGTGAAATACATTTAAAATAACTATTTTTTGGCCACTATTCAAAGGTTTGCCAGACTTGTGTTTTAAAAATTTAGGTGGCGATCCAGCAACAGAAGACTCGATACCATTCAGCCATTTTGTTTCATCAGAATCGATTGTAGCATGACTCAAAGCATCATCCACATGTAATAAATTATTTTAAGTTGTAATTATTGATCAGATATTTTAGAATATTTTCTATGTAGTGAATATTATTATTTTCATTTTCAAAAATAAAAAGTATATTTAGAGGACGTTTTTAATTTAATGAAGGGAACTATTTTTCCCGTACTTATTGCTTGTACATCGTACGTCGATGTCCGCAACCAATGAAAAGCGAGCAGGTCATATGTTTTTTTATGAGGATCACATTTCTCCATTATTCCACGAATTGCCATGGCTACATCTAAAAGAGACAAGAAAATCACACTGTTTAATTCTCTTATTTAAGATCCTACATACCTCGACTCCCAATTATTTACCATCTCGTTTCCAGTATCTATCCTCAAACCATAACTTAAACACAAGATCACAACATAGTCTCTTGCTTAATATACCGCAACATAGGACATCACATCACTCCATGTCATATACTATCTTCACTTCTCGCAACTGGAATTTACTACCACAAGAAATAAGGGGCTGCCGGACATTGGCATCTTTTAAAAGAAATCTCAATATATGTTTGCTTTAACCTCTACTTCATCAATACTCAGTGTAAGATAGGTACATGTATTAATTGATGTTTCTCGTATAATGTATCATATTTATACTATTATTATTATTATTATTATTATTATTATTATTATTATTATTATTATTATTATTATTATTATTAATATTAATCGGCCGCGGTGGACTAGTGGTTATGCTCCATGCCTCTGGTCCCGAGGGTCACGGGTTCAAACCCGGCCGGGGTCGATGGATTTTTTAGGATGGAAATATCCAAGGAGCAAGTCCTCCGGGAAAGACTTTAAGCCGTGGGTCCCGAGTCTGAAGATTTTGAGGCTCGTAAAAGATCCTTAAGCCTGAATGAAAAGGCCTCTAAGCAAAATTTACCGAATTTTCTAGTCCTAGTACTACCTTGGTTTCCTAGATGTCAGTATGAGGCGGAACGCTGACCACGGACCACTCAAATGACATCTAACTAAATTAGTATGGTTCAAATTCTTCCCTGTAGGAGGAGAGCGCCTAAATCTCTGTTAAGGGAAACATGGGCTTACAATATTATTATTATTATTATTATTATTATTATTATTATTATTATTATTATTATTATTATTTAAGAGCGGATAGACTTTACCATTTTCCTCTTCCTCTTCACATCGACAACTAAAGTCAGGAATAGTATTACTTCCCTGTTGTTTAAATAATAAATTTGGCGCTGGACTTTAGTGCCTTGCAGTTAAAAACGGCACTTTTTTTGGACACGCCCTTGATATATTACAAAGCTTCTCTGGAAAAAAATGTCAAGGTAGGTTTCGGTATTCAATGATTGACACTTCGCTTGTTAGTATCTTTCTTTCCAAACACTGTAGAAGTCTTGTCATTGTTAGAAGTGACAGTCCTGTTTTAGATATAAACAAGAGTGTAGCAGAATAAGACAACATTATACTAGAAAAATATCTAAAAGAAAACCCGAAATTACTTTTGAAAACAACTAGCCTTGCTAAAAATTTGAATGCCGATTATGACGTAAGTAATTGCATTCCATTCTTTGAAGAGTTTCTTTCTTTTTTCAGTCTGCAATCTGTGGTCTCACTCCATTAACTTAGGAAATGGTATACTTGTAAAACCCACATTTAACTTGCTGTATTTCTAACCTCATTACAAGATGTCTCACACACAATGATCGTGATTTGCAACAAGAAATGAGGACAGTAATAAAAATTATAATGATTTTGAATCATTTTAATGGCTGAATCTTAATCTAATATTTCTATTATTGATAGAAAAAACTATACTTAAAATAAACCGGAACATGTCTTAATTCAACGTGAAATTAATACTTCATCTAGCCCTTCGTTTCTCAACCTGCAAATATTTCAAGGGGTTCGCCAAAATGTTTCCGTAATGGCGTGTTTCGAGATTAGGTCTATTACTGTTTCCTTCACTTCTACGGCATTTTAATAATAATAATAATAATAATAATAATAATAATAATAATAATAATAATAATAATAATAATAATAATAATAATTTTTATTATTATTGCGGCTTTTACAATGAATATACATTTTTCCGGTACCCATGTTCACAGTTAACTAGACATTTGTTTCAACACATTTTTCCATTCTTGTCTGCTCATCCATATATCTTCTTCTATTTCCCATTCCCTCTTAGTTTCATTGATTCCCTGAATCCACTTAATAGTTAGTCTACCCTTCTTTTTCCTTCTCTGTGGTTCCCAATCCATGATTAACTTGGGTAGTCTTCCTTCTTCCATTCTTCTAATGTGTCCGTACCAATTTAATTGTTTCTTCTTTATAAAATATAATATTGAATATTGTACCTGCATTTTTTCTTTTATATATGAATAATAATAATAATAATAATAATAATAATAATAATAATAATAATAATAATAATAATAATAATAATCTCTATCTTCGGGTTTTTACAGCTGCTGCCGTCTTCCCGTGCCAAACCTCCAAAGCCTACGATCTTGGGCATCTTCAATGCTTAACCCTCTTCCTTGCATTAATGTCTTCATGTTTTCCTTCCATGTTAATATTGTGGTCGCCCTCTCTTCCTCCTTCTGGTCGGATGCCATTGATATAGTTGCTTTGGCCATCGCTCATCTTCCATTCTTATAACATGTCCTAACCACTTTAATTCCTTCTCCTTATAATACTAATACTACCACTACTACTACTACTAATAAATAATAATAATAATAATAATAATAATAATAATAATAATAATAATAATAATAATAATAATAATAATAATATAATTATTAGTATTACCTTAAAATTAAATTAACCCTACAATGGCCCTTGTTACATGTGTGTAATATCCGGAATTTATCACATTATTTCAACAATAAATTAATATTTACCGCGAATACCTGATTTACAGTTATGTAACAACGTTAGTAAATGCATTTGATTTCGCTACAACTAAGCCAATGTGTACATTGCGTAACTTTTAAGCCGTAACTAGAGTAACTTTAGGTTTTAACCGTTAAGGGTTAAGTTAATATAAGGTTATTAAACCTTTTGCGTACAATTACATTTTATGCATGTCTACTGTATGTATATTTAAAAGTCAGTGGTTCACCCAACTCGGATCGTTGTGGAAGGGGTTCGCGAAGCGAAAAAAGGTTAGGAACCGCTGATCTAGCCTAGAATTATATTCAATCGTGCATCAATATTCTCGTACAGCCTAAACTAACTAACTGGCATTACCGAACTCTGAAATGTATAGCCGCGCGGAAATTCTAAATACATCCCTATCCTAAGATGTTTTTCAATCATTCCCTGTATAATTATAATTAACTCACTGGCACTATCGAACCCGTAGGTTCATGGCCGCGCGGTCATAAGCTCTCCACACATCCCTATTCTGGGCTAATGTTTTTCGATCATCCCCTGTATAATATACTTCCCTCAAATTATGGTTAATGCTATTCTCCCACCTTGTTCTTGGTCTACTAACTGAGCACCTTCCTTCTGGCTTTCCTACAAGAAGCTTACATGCACCTCTTTCATTCCCCATTCGTGCCACGTGTCCTGCCCAGATTTAATTGTTCTTATTATATCTGGTTTCCTATAAAGACCTTATAGCTCACTTATGTAGTCTTCTCCATTCACCTGTCAGTTCATCTCTCTTTGGTCCAAAAATTTTCGTAAGAACTTAAATCTCAAATACTCTTAATCTTCTTTCCTCCCTTAAAGTAAGAGTCAATGTTTCGCATCCATATAATATAACTGGTAGAATAATAGTTTTATATATTTTCAGTTTAACGTTTTTTTTTTTTGGAAAGAGTTGGGACAAGAGTCTCAGCAATGCATAATAGTATGCATTTCTAGAATTGAGCATATTTTTTTGTGATCAATAAATTAACTTTTTTTTTCATTCCATTAACATAGTTTAACCTCTCACCTTATATGTACTTTTACGTCCCTCACGCCAATCTGGAGAGGGATTTTAAACTATGGACTACACACATTCTTTCTTTGACTGCACAAGGACACGTAGGACCTCTCCAAATGAGTGATCAGCTCAATGTCAAGGCCTCCTCCGAGACAACACAACATTAAGACGAAACACACCGTTCACACACACATTCATAATAAACATGACGAATATTACTATCGGCCGCGGTGGACTAGTGGTTATGCTCCTTGCCTCTGGTCCCGAGGGTCGCGGGTTTAAACCCGGCCGGGGTCGATGGATTTTTTTAGGACGGAAAAATCCAAGGAGCAAGTCCTCCGGGAGGGACTTTAAGCCGTGGGTCCCGAGTCTGAAGATTTTCAGGATCGTAAAAAATCCTTAAGCCTGAATGAAAAGACCTCTAAGCAAAATTTACCGAATTTTCCCGTCCTAGTACTACCTTGATTTCCTAGATGTCGGTATGAGGCGGAACGCTGACCATGGATCACTCAAAATGACATCTGTACGAAAACAAGTGTAACTAAATGAATATGGTTCAAATTCTTCCCTGTACGGGGAGAGCGCCTACATCTCTGTAAAGGGAAACATAGGCTTACAAAAAAAAAAAAAAAAAAAAAAACAATAGCCAGAAGATGTTCGGGGAGGAAAATCCACGATAAAAACATTACTCCGGAAACTTCAACAAGGTTAGGTTTATTGGTAGTTTACAATTAAGTTGTCCCGAAAGGGGATCGAATCCGGTCCCGCTGGGTACGAGGCAAGTTGGAATAATTTCGTAATGTGGTCTAAAACTCCAAGCGCGACCTAGAAGGCCTTGTGTTAGTTACAGAGGTAGACGATCATAAGCCAGTGTAGGGGTGATATGTGGTCAGCATGTCGAGTCTCCTAGCAGTTATAGCTGGTCTTCTCAACCTAGAGTCGCTACTTATTGTAGCTACCCAACTGGGTGGACACCGGTCCCATACTGGCTGAAATTCCATGACAAAATTTCTTTCCCCATGGGGTCTCGAACCGGCGCAAGTTCCGTAGCTCTTCGCTAAGGCATCTTACCTTAACCACTCGAATACGGTGTTGGACAATGTGGTCTAAATTCTTAAAATAATTATCAGCTAATAATTTTAAACTTTTGTCTATCAGATATAAACAGATATTTGTGCCTAATAAATATATTAAAAATAAATGGAACACACGATTTAAAAAGAAAAACTCTGAGACTGTTATATATGCTTATACTATTGGAATAAAGATAACATCGGTAATTCTAGGCCTACATATTTATTTCTAACAATAAGTGTACGTAACACTGAGCAACAAAAAATAAACTTTTTTTTGTACCAGAAAGAAAGGTATATTCTGATAGTAATTTTTCTCCTGAATTCAAATATGATATCGGTTTTATTCCAACACGCAAGGTTTCCGAGGGACAGGTTTTTATAATATAATATTTTCTACATTCGTCTATCTATCTATCTTCGGGTTTTTACAGCTGCTGCCGTCTTCCCGTGCCAAACCTCCAAAGCCTACGGTCTTGGGCATCTTCGATGCTTAGCCCTCTAGTCTGTCCGGCTTTGATTGATTTGGTCTTTTAGCATTTTGTTTTTTTTATGTGTGGGGAGCTGGCCTAAACCCCCAACCTGGAGGACCAGGAAAATTTCTGTCTGGGTTTTCCTCCCATAGCCTTTGAAAATCCCTCTTCGCCGCAAGGCAGCGTTTCTCTATTTCCCTTAGAGATAGGGTTGCCTCTTCCGCCAGATCCGCCGTGTTGAAGGACTCCTTCTGCGCCGACTCTGCCGTTGAGGTCTTCACCATAACCCTGGCTAGGGGCCCTTACAGAGTACTATCAGTCGGAGCCAACTGAACCCTGTTTTTTTTTACGAGGCTGTTACTCCTCCCCTCCTCCTTTCTCATCCGGGCTTGGGACCGGCCATACAATATTCCAACATTCGGACTCACCTAGAAAGTAACAAATGACGATTTTCTGCTATATTTCGCCTGTGGAGCATCCCTCTTGATGGTCCAACAATAAAATAATCGGCCAGCATATTAGGATTCAATTTGCCTTGATATCTCTTTTCCATAGCTGAAATATCCTGAGTTAGCTCATTTGGTTTTATTTTACAAAAACAAATGGACGAAAAAACGTTTATTAAAAAAATAATGATTTAAATGCATTAATTAAAATTGAAATACAAAAATGTGGGCGATGGAGAAATTCCGAATACATATTTGAAAACACGATAAAAACTGCATTAAGTGCAACTATACTATTGGTAAGTTACTCATGAGACAAAAATCATGTTCACCTGTGTAATTAAGACTAATCCATATATTTACAGAGTAAATTCACTTTTTTATCTGTACCTTTTTTTCGAACTCAGTTTTCAAAAACGAATAAAAGAACTCGTTAAATACAAGGTTGTGTGTAGTGAGAAGATACCTTCCTGCACACAATGCATGGCTACCAACGTGACAGAAATATAAATGACAGTTGAGCATTCTATATTCTTAAAAAAATATACAATAAAAGTTTATAGATAACACACCGTCTGCATTTCAATGTCCTGTGCCGATCTGTTTTTAGGCTTTCTTCAACAAATTACTAATTCGTTCCTTAGTGGAATGCAGGCTTTCACGGTCGGTAATCATGGTAATAAAAGATTCCGGGCTATGTGGCCGTGGTCTATAACTGGCGTTTCTTCCAGACGTTTCTCCCTCAACTGCGGAGGGCATCTTCAGTGGCGAGCGCTTACAGCTGTTGTTTCCCTGTCGTAGACTCGACTGCGCAGAAACGTCTGGAAGAAACGCCAGTTATAGACCACGGCCACATAGCCCGGAATCTTTTATTACCACAATTCGTTCCTTCTTTTGATTATATCTCATTGAAATTAAGATTCATCATCAGCATATGGTTATCATTCTACTGATGATGGAATATCTGCATTTTAAAAAATAGTAACAAAGTCAGATGGAAGGTGTACATTAGAGTTAATCTTTTATAATTTCATGTTCTTACTTTAGAATAACTGCACATCTACTACATCCATCCATAGTAATTCTGCCCGAGGCAGGTCTTTCACTGCAATCATAGCATTTCCATGCTATGCTTTGCGGCTTTACTAGGGAATTATAGGTGTGGTAGCTTCCAGTTGCTTTCCACACCGGTGAAGGATAATGATGATAATGATAAGGATGATGATGATGGTCGGATGATTTTCGGGAACCGTTGGGCCCTAAGCTTCCTGACATTTGTCTTACAGGTGAGGAAAAACCCCAAAAAAAACCTCACTCAGGAGCCTGCCCCGACCGGGAATCGAACCCGAGCCCGCTGCGTGACAAGGCAGCACGCTACCTCGAGACCACAGCGGTGGACATCTACTACATAAAAGAAAATATATCTAATTACAAGAAACAGTGGAAAGAACATGTAGAAAGAATGGAAGAGAGTAGAAGATTACCAAAGAAAAGTGTACGTTATTTTCCGAGAGGAAGAAGAGATATCGAAATATATGGTGTTAGATCTATTAGTGAGCACGGAACAGGCAACCAAAGCCAAAAATAGGAAGTGAAGAAGAAGAAGAAGAAGAAGACTTAGAAAATCATGAATTAAATTTATGTTTATCCTGAGTGAAAGGCATAGAATAATAATATCATAGGCTGGTTATAATTGGTATTTGAGAATAACATTCTTAGGAACATTTTTGGACCAAAGAGAGTTGAACGAACAAGCGAATGGAGAAGACCACTTAATAGTGAGCTACATGAACTTTATAGGAAGCCAGATATAATAAGAACAGTTAAGTCTCGTAGACTGCGATAGGCAGGACATGTGGCACGAATTGGCGATGAAAGACGTGCATGGAAGCTTCTTGTACGAAAACCAGAGGAAAAACTCCCAGTTGGTAGACCAAGAATGAGGTGGGAGCATAACATGAACTATGATTTAAGGGAATAGATTATACAGAGAATGATTGGAAGACATTAGCTCACGATATGGATGTATGGAGAGCTTATGTCAGCGCAGCAATGAACATACGAGTTCGACAGAGCCAGTGAGTTAGTTTAGGCCAATTTAAGGGTTAACTAAATAAATATATATTCTGCAAACTGGCAAAATTAGACTTCCTGTGGAATTCACTAGTTCACCTGGTACCTGTGTGACCTACTTTGTTAATTTCCCAAACGTTTAGTTGCGGTGACTTATTTCCTTTAAACACTCATCTGGGATTTGATTTTGTGAAAAGCTATAATTCGTTATTGCAATCATTTAGAATATTGCCCTACATACTCAAGTCGTATAATTAGCTGTCATTTTGAAGTGACATTTGTTTTCTTTTGTTTTTACGCAATTTTTTAATACGGTAGTTATAATACCCACGTAGCTATGTTATCTGCCTGCATGACTCACTGTATTGCCAGATAATCTTATCTAACATTCCATTCTGTTTTCACTAAAGCTAAACGCTTTACTATCTTTCTGACCTCGATACCGAAATGCTTGTTTTGTTGGTGAAATTGTTGTTTTTATTTAATTCTATCAATATCTTCTTATTAGGTATTACATATTCATTTATTGAACACTTTCGGCTTTTAAACGATTTCTTTCAAACTGTTCCCCTCACTAACACGGCTAATCCAATTTATCTTCATTTTCTTCAAATTTCGTAAGACACAATCCTCCCATCTACTTTTATGTCCACCTTGGGCTTTAGTTGTTAAAGGTTTTCATTGGAGAAAAAAAATACCATCATACATTGAATATACATGACCATACCAAGTTAATTTTATGCTCCTATGAAATTAACAATCGCCGTAGCCAAGTGGTTAAGGCAGGAAGCCTTGGCGCTGGTTCGAGGCTCCATGGAGGAAGAAATTTTCTCATGGCATTTCGGCCAGTATGCGACCGGTGCCCACCCAGCATCGTGAGGCATTTGGATAGCTACAATAAGTAGCGGCTCCAGGTTGAGAAAACCAGCTGACATGCTGACCACATGTCACCCCTACACTGGCTGATGATCATCTACCTCTGTGATTCACACATGTGGATATGAAGCCAGCAGCCGGATGGTAGACTAAGGGCCTTCTAGGCCTGTCGCGCCAGGAGTTTTTAATGAAATTAGCAATAACTAGCTGACTCACTGGCACTATGGAACCTGTAGATTCATGACCGCGCGGAAATAATCTCTCCGTGCATTCCTGTACCGAGTTAATATTTTCCAATCATCACTTGTGTAATCTACTTCCTTCAGATCATGGTTAATGTTATTTTCCCACCCTATTCTTGGTCTGATAACCAGGCGCTATCCCTCTGGTTTTTCTGAATGACTGACCCTCTGCTATTACCCATTCGAGCCACATGTCCTCTTATTATTCCTGTAAATATTATGTAGCTCACTGTTGTGCACTCTTCTCCATTCGCCTATCTTTGTCCAAAATGTTTACTGAGAACTTTATTCTCAAATCCTCATAAAATCTTACATTTTAAAGAATCATATACCTAAGAGCTAAAATAATTCTGGAAGGGAAACCCATTGAACAAGTGACCCATTTTAAATACTTGGGTTATGAAATCTCCTATTTTAAAAATGAAGATCTTTTTTAACAAACTTAATAAATTTAAGTAGATATGTGGCAAAACTAAGAGAATATTTAAAAGTAAGAGAAAGGAAACAAAACTAAAATTTTATAAAGCAGTGGCAGTCCCCTTACTATTGTATGCTAGTGAATTGTGGGTTGTAACTAAAAGAGAAGAAAAGATCATAGAAGCAGCTGAAATGAGTTTTCTGAGACGTGTGGCTGGTTGCAAACTTCTAGATAAAAGAAGTGAAGATATTAAAAATGAGCTAAATATCTTTAGACTTTTAGATGAAATAAAATAATCTAGAAAAAAACTGGAAAGAACATGTTCAAATAATGAAAGATGAACAAATACACAAAAATATACTTAATTTACAAGCCAAAAGGAGATAGGAAAGTTGGTAGACCGAAAAAGAGAAGGATTCAACTTTTGAATGAGTATCTATGAGACCGGAACAAGCCACATGGGCTTAATCCGTGATTGTGATGATTATATATATATATATATATATATATATAGTCCAGCCATAGTAATTCTGCCCGAATGCAAGTATTCCACTGCAATCATAGCATTTTCAAGCTATGCTTGCAGCTTTCCACACCGGTGAAGGATGATGACGATGGCAGGATGATTTTCGGGGACTGTTGGGCCCTAACCTTCTTGACATTTGTCTTGCAGGTGAGGAAAAACCCCGAAAAAACCTCATCCAGGAGCCTGTCCCGACCGGTAATCGGACCCAGGCCCGCTGAGTAACAAAGCAGCACGCTAACTCGAGACCACAGCAGTGGATATATATATATATATATATATATATATATATATATATATATATATATATAAATTCTTAGTTACTAAACTTTTTGCTTTAATATAGCTAATTGTATTATCCTAATTTTCATTTAGAGAATCGCGCGGCCATGAACTAAAAGTAGAGGAATTAAACACAACAATAGATAAATACAGAACAAACTGGAAATAACACTTGGCAAGGATGACTGAGAATAGAATACCAAAAGCAGCATGCAACTATTCATCACGAGGAAGAAGAAGTTTGGGAAGACCAAGGAAAAGATGGAAAGAGCAGCAATTTGGAGCCAGAACAGGCTTGTAAATAAGCCTGAACCGTGAAGAAGAAGAAATCTAATTTGCTGCATCTAACACCGAAGTCATTAGCAATCTTGCTCTCAAATACTTTGAGATCTTAGAATCTTCATGTTTGACAGCGATACAGTGAGTGAGTAAGTAAGTAAGTAAGTAAGTAATTTTCATTTAAATGTATATGTTATCATACTATTTGGTTCAGCGACAGCATTTACAACTTGTAATTTTGGGAGGTGCCAGATTTAAACTCATTCTAATACAGACGATATGACATGTCTAAAACACCAACAACAATTGACTGTGTAAATAAATCGTTTGAGACCATGTTTTCTTTTTATCAAAACAACCAACATCCCTGAAAATTCTATAAGAATTTGTCGGTACAGTTTTCATCACAATATGGATGTATTTGTGTACACCGCTGTCGTCTCGGGGTAACGTCGTTGTCTCGTACCCCGCGGAGCCGGGTTCGATCCCCGTTGGGACAAGTTTCCTAGGTTCTTCCTCATCTGTAAGTGAAATGTCTTAAAACCTTAAGGCCCAAATCATCCTCGAACATCATCCGGTCTTCAAAATCATCCACATCATATTCGTCTTGCTTAGTATCATGTGTGTCTAGACTTATAAGTTCGTGTTGTCTCGAAGGTTCCCCTAGTATTGAGCTGATTTTTCATCCAGTGAGTCCATCTTGTATGGAGAAGATTGGCCTACATAACAGTGAGCTACATGCATGATATTTACAGGAAACCAGATATAATAAGAAAAGTTGTTGTAGTCTAATATTCCTCAGACCAATAGCAGGATATCAAAGAACAGACTAAAAACACAACACAGAAATAAGACATCAACTAAAAGTAGAGGAATTAAACACAACAATACAGAAATACAGAACAAACTTGAAAGAACACTTGGCAAGGATGAAAAGCAGCATACAACTATTCACCACGAGGAAGAAGAAGTTTGGGAAGACCAAGGGAAAGATGGAAAGAGCAGCAATTTGGAGCCGGAACAGACTAGTAAATAAGCCTAAACCGCGAAGAAGAAGAAGAGGAAGATTTTGTTGTCTAATTTGCTGCATCTAACACCGAAGTCATTAGCAATCTTGCTCTCAAATACTTTGAGATCTTAGAATCTTCATGTTTGACAGCGATACAGTTGTTCAGATGACCTTCGTCCATTTCTTCATAAGGGCGATTGCATAAAATGCATTTCCGTGAAGGCAGAACATTGATTTTGTAAAGGTATTTTGCCAGACAGTCAATGTGCTACTTCTGTTTTTCTTGGTATGTCTGGTGTATCAATATTTTTTATTAGGCATTCCCATTTCTTAATAATAAGAACAGTTAAGTCTCGATGATTATGATGAGCAGGACATGTGGCACGAATGGGAAATGAAAGAGGGGCATGGATGCTTCCTATAGTAAAGCCAGAGGGAAGTCACGCTGTTGGTAGACCAAGAATGAGGAGGGAGAATAACATTAATCATGATTTGAGGGAATTATATTATACAGGGGATGATTGGAAAATATTAGCTCAGGATAGGGATGTGTAGAGAGATTACGTCCGTTCGGCCATGAGTCCACGGATTCGATAGTGCCAGTGAGTTAGTTTAAAGGATATAATGTTCTTGTGTCAAAGTTACAAATCCTCTCTAGACAGTTCGTGTCCTTGTAATGTCCAAATGGAATGAAATATTAAAAGTACGTAAAAAGGGAGAGGTTAAACTAAGGCAAAGAGAAGGAGATGGAGATTATAAATATTAATTTTTTACATTATTTTAAAACCGTTATAAAGCAAATTTGTTTGTAAATATGCTGAAAGTACGAATATAATACTCGATGGAATTCCTGTTGTTTGCGTGAGAAGTATTTCGAACGAATCAGACAAGTAACAATTCTGACCCCAATATTGAGTTAAAGAATTTATTTTATTTAACAAGAATTTATAAGAAAGCGGCAGTACAAAGACAGAACCAGAATGCAAAAAAGTAGTACTGCAACCACAAGAATCTCACAGTCCACTGATTCGAAGGACATCTGTGAATGTTTACGTGAACTATGAAAACAAAACTAAACAATGTATTGTTGTGGTTTTCATTAGTTTTTGTACAGTGCACATAAATCTACATTCAGTTCTGCTGTACATCTGTTGTAATTGTTTTTTATATATTTGAAATGTTCAGGTAAAGAAAGATCTAAGTCCAGCTTAATAAATTTGCAGGATTATTGAGGTTTTTCTCCAACCAATCTTCATAATTACAAAAGATTAAAAAAAAAAAAACAAGCACGAGGGCTAAACATTGAAGATGTCCATGGTCGTAGGTTTTTGAAGGTTTGGCACGGGAAGACGACAGCAGCTGTAAAAACCCGAAGATAGATAGATAGATAGATAGATAAAAACAACAGAATGCTAATGTGGTATGGGCACTTAAGAAGAATGCACGATGAAAGCGTACAAAAAGCCGTCCATAGATGGAAAATTGAAAGAAGAAGCAGGAAAGAAGACCAAAAACCGGCTGGAAGAATAACATTCAACATTCAATGAGAAAATTTGGTGGTAAGGGTCAAGGCACAGAGGACAGAGCACGATGGAAAACTTTGATTAAAGAAAATTAAAAAAAAAAATGTATTATAAACTCATAACCTACATGTCCTTAGTCATTTATGTACGGTATTTAAAAAAGTACATTAATTAAATAGTTTCCTTTTGACCTCTAAATCAACAAAGCTTAAAAGTAAATTAAAACTTTCTTCACATTGTATCCGTCCCCAATTCTAAAATCACCCTTAAACCTATCCTTCGCCTGAAAACGACATTGCATTTTATCACAAAAAAAAGTATTCATAAGTAATGCCACGAGTGATTTCCAAATTATCGATAAATTCACGACTCACGAAGTGAGGAGTGAATTTATCTAGAGAATTTGGAAATCAAGAGTGCCATTTGTTAGGAATATTTAACGAATAAAATTAAGCTCTTTACTCACAAATCATTGTTTAACTATAGTTATTTTAAAATATTTATATATTTAATCTAAACGGCGATGTTTGAAAACAAATCAGAAATGTGAGGTTATGTTCATTCACTGCTGCTTGATCATATTATTTATTGCCAAATAAGATCGCAATATTGTAAGAGTGCGCCCAAGTGGAGAAATAATGAAACACATCAAACTATATATCATAATCAACATTACGGGTTATTCATTTATTTTTTTAGTACACAACTCAGTCAAATCAAGGAATCTTTTCATTACTTGCTATATTCAATGTAGGCTATTTGTTGGAAAAAAATAATGATTTGACCTGTTCAGAACATTAAAATGGAGGAGCTTTCTTTACCACAAAAGCAGGAGCTGATAAATATAAATCGATAAAGAGCGAGGTGAAACACGACTGTCATTGGTTGTAAAACAAAATTCATTGAAACGTGATTGATCATTGACTAGCATTTGTGGCATGAGTTAAATAGTCTCAAAAAATTGATTCATCACAAACCAATTAGGCTACAGATAAAAAAACACACCACAAATCTCACTTCATTTAATCGAAGATGGCAAATAAATAAGTTCCTAAAAATACATGATTTCAAGTAATTTTTTCCCTTGGCAATTTATACACCACCACCACCACCACCACCACCACCACCACCACCACCACCACCAAAGGTATTTACATGGTTTTCCATATATTACGCAATTTTAAAAAATGCAATAATTAAGTAAAATGCATCGAAATGTTTTTTTTCATCTACATACACTCTCCCATTTAAGAGTGGAAAATTATATCAGGCGTAACTCCACCTCCACTGTCTCGGCAGGCAGTTACTCGGCCCATGAAGTTCATGACCCGATCACAGGCATTCTCTCGATGTCGATGACACGTTGCATTTCTTCCTTAAGTTGGAGAACTATTTTGTGGTTTGTTCACTAGATTTTGGACCTTTCACACATCCCGCGAGACAATAACCCCCCTCCATGAAAAATTCCCTCAGTCTGTGATCTCAATTCCTGGCGACTTAGAAAGGTCTTCCAGAACTTGTGACGTTACTCCATGTGACTCCTTTTTATGAGGTTATGTGAAGTCTAAAGTCTACGTGAACAAACAACAAACAGCTTAAGGAAGAAATTCAATGTGTCATCAACAGAGATCAACACCCATAACGAACTTCATGGACTGAGTAACTGCCGAGACAGTAAAAGTGGACTTAAGTCTAATATAATTTTCCGCAATTAAATGGGTATGTATGTAGATGGAAATAAAAAAAAATCTATGCAATTTTGACTGAATTATTGCATTTCTAAAAACTGCGTAATATATACGAGTTCCGCGCCGTAGCCGAGTGGTTAAGGCAAGAAGCCTTGGCGCAGAACTACGGGACTTGTGCTGGTTCGAGTCTCCATGGGGAAGAAATTTTCTCATGGAATTTCGGTCAGTGTGGGACCGGTGCCCACCCAGCACCGTGAGGCATTTGGTAGCTACAATAAGTAGCGATTCCAGGTTGAGAAGACCAGCTATAACGGCAGGGGGACCCAACATGTCAGCCCTACATTGGTTGGATGATCTTCTACCTCTGTAATTTACACATGTGGATGTGAGGCCAGCAGCCGGGTGGTAGGCCAAGGGCCTTCTAGGCCTGTCGCGCTTGAAGTAACATGAAAGCCCTATCTATAATTTCTTCTGAAGGACCTCGCAGACAAGATTCTACGCTCTGAAAAATCAATCAACCACGGCAGAGGTTGAATCCATGAATTCTTTGTATCCTGGCATCTACCTACTTACTTACTCACTGGCACTATCGAACCCGTAGGTTCATGGCCACGCGGACATAAGCTTTCCATACATCCCTATCCTCAGCTAATACTTTCCAATCATTCCCTGTATAATCTACTTCCCTCAAATCATAGTTAATGTTGTTCTCCCACCTCATTCTTGGTCTACCAACTGGGCGTTTTTCCTCTGGCTTCCCTACAAGAAGCTTCCATGCACGTTTTTCATTCCCCATACGCACAACATGCCCTGCCCATCAAGACTTAACTGTTATTATATCTGGCTTCCTATAAAGACCATGTAGTTCATTGTTATGTAGTCTTCTCCATTCATCTGTCTGTTCATCTCACTTTGGTCTAAAATTGTTCCTAAGAACTTTATTCTCAAAACCTGGCATCTACCTACGTCACAATATTTGTATTTTAGATGTAATACCTCGATTGTTTCACTTCACTTTCACACAGGTGAGAATATTTGCATTCGAGTCATTTGAACAAATACTGCTTTAATAAATCTATGAAAATATAGGTTTATTACGTTTGATTTAACGAGCAAGAGGCAGATGTTATTGACTTGCTTGTGAAAGCCGTTATTATCTCCATAACGTGATTCTCACATATTCCTATGTAAATAAAACTCATGCCTTTTAAAGCCTTACATCTTATTTGCTTTTATTTTTACATTTCACTATGAATTGCACGGAAATCATGTAATTATATATTTGCTTACTCATGTATTATTAGACCAGTTATCATCCTAACTGCTGGTGCATGAAATCGTTTGACTAGTCTCCAAAAACGTAATGCTACCATCAGAAGCGCCGACTTCATTTTTTTGGAGAGAGAAAAACCACGGCCTACTTGATGACCAGGCAACTTATTTTTTCGGCTCAGATGTTCTATTAACAAAAGCCCATTCCCGACGATTTAGCAAATGGCGACTAACAATATGAAAATGTTTAGTGTTTTTATTTTGTTCACGCCAAATTATATCATATTTCAGTAACAAATTGAAAATAAAATAATTAACAGAAACATCTCACTAATATTCTTAGGAAATGCTAAAGAACAACACGCACTCACTATTGAGTAACACTAAGAAATTAGGACTGGAAGTAAATATCAATAAAACTAAATATATGGCCACACGTAGAAATACATTATATAATGGAAATGGACAGGTAATGACAAATGAGGGAAGTTTTGAGGAAGTGGCTGAATTCAAATACCTAGGAACAATAATCACAAATAGGAATGAGATGCACAAAGAAATTAAACATAGGCTCAATTCTGGAAATGCGTGCTATTATGCATTGCAGAGACTCTTGATGTCCGAACTCCTTTAAAAAAAACGTTAAACTGAAAATATATAAAACTACTCGTATTATTCTACCAGTTATATTATATGGGTGCGAAACATGGACTCTTACTTTAAGGGAGGAAAGGATATTACAAGTATTTGAGAATAAAGTACTTAGGAAAATTTTTGGACCAAAGAGAGATGAACAGACAGATGAATGGAGAAGACTACATAACAATGAACTACATGGTCTTTATAGGAAGCCAGATATAATAAGAACAGTTAAGTCTTGTAGACTGCGATGGGCAGGACATGTTGCACGTATGGGGAATGAAAGACTTGCATGAAAGCTTCTTGTAGGAAAGCCAGAGGGAAAACGCCCAGTTGGTAGACCAAGAATGAGGTGGGAGAATAACATTAACTATGATTTGAGGGTAGTAGATTATATAGGGAATGATTGGAAAGCATTAGCTCAGGATAGGGATGTATGGAGAGCTTATGTCCGCGCGGCCATGATCCTACGGGTTCGATAGTGCCAGTGATTAAGTAAGTAAGTAATATTGCTTTTCTAACAATTAATAATTTGTTTTTTTTCATTATTTAATTAGATAATAAAAAACAAATTACTAATTGTTAGAAAAGCAATATTAGTTAGGTGTTTCTGTTAACAATTTTATTTTCAATTTGTTTCTGAATTGTTTAATAAAATGAATTCTGGGAGCGGACAGGCCGACGGCCTACTATTATGATAAATATTATTTAAT
Source organism: Diploptera punctata (assembly GCA_030220185.1). Taxonomy (NCBI): domain Eukaryota; kingdom Metazoa; phylum Arthropoda; class Insecta; order Blattodea; family Blaberidae; genus Diploptera; species Diploptera punctata. Next base: position 686,053 of record JASPKZ010009821.1, read on the forward strand.
AAAAATAGTATTAAGATTTTTTCAATATACTTACCTAATGTCTTATATATAAGCTATAGATAAATTCATTACAGATTATTGCTTTCTTTGTATTTTCTTCTTCTTCTTTCCAAGTATTAGGTCAAGGCCTGTTACGATCCTATAGAAAATTTTCCGATCCTTCCGGGAAATTCTCGTATAAGACTTGAAAGCATAATAATAGTCCCTTCAATTGGTTGCTGGCCAAATTAAGGTAAGACCAGTGATGCGGCTGCCATCTTATAGCCTCCGGTCAGGCTTTTCTGGAGAAGAAAAGAAAGGAAAGACTCCCTAGCCCTCGGATATCCTAATAGCGTCGGAGTCGAAAAAAAAAAACAAGAGTTAACCAACAGAGGTTATATAGTAAAGTTAAAAGAGTGCAAAACACAAGTAAGTGGAAGAAATGTTTTGCTCAGCTTGGGCACCTTGTGGTCGCCATATAGTAGATTAGATCTGTTATTCCTTTGTGTAAACATTCTTTCATTAGTTTGATTTTAATTGTAAAAATAAATAAATAGAGTATCCTCAACTTGTGCCCAACTTATGGTATGGTCGAGGAGTGAGATGAGATGAAGCCCCTTATATTTATAGAGGCCAGTGAACCACAAGGGTGCCGGTCGACCATCCCTGACAAACCGTCACAGGGGCGGATGAAGAAATGAAACGAAATGGTTGAGACGAGTATGGTGGAATGAAATTTGTGGCAGGGTAAAACGGGAGAAACCCCGAGAAACACCTGCCCAAGCTCTGTTTCGTCTACCATGAAATCCACACGGAGTGACCGAGACTCGATCTCGGGGCCCCAGTGGTGAGAGGCGAGCGTATAATCGCTTGCGCCACGGAGCCGCCAGGGAAGAAAAATAATTGACTGAATTAATGATGTAAAAATGTTACCTACTCAACATTTTATTGAGTGTTAAAATATTCTTCTTCTTCACGGTTTAGGCTTATTTTCTAGCCTGTTCCGTCTCCAAATTGCTGCTCTTTCCATCTTTTCCTTGGTCTTCACAAACGTCTTCTTCCTCGTGGCGAATAGTTGTATGCTGCTTTTGGTATTCTATTCTCAGTCATCCTTGCCAAGTGTTCTTTTCAGTTTGTTCTGTATTTCTGTACTGTTGTGTTTAATTCCTCTACTTTTAGTTGTTGTCTTATTTCTGTGTTATGTTTTTGTCTGTTCTTTGATATCCCGCTATTGGTCTGAGGAATCTCATTTCAGCAGCTTGTATTCCGGCAGATTGTTGCGTTGTCACAATATAAATGTATTGTATCACATACAGGAAGAAATAAGCATCATCATGAATTTACATAGGTTTGGTCATTTGAGCCTGTTTCTATGACCTCAAGGTGTGGTTGGTCAGTCCATCTTAATTCTGGTCTTCTTATATCTCGAAGTCCTTTAGGTTGATACTCATCGTCAACAACAACAAGGATTAAGCCCAATAGCCTGTTCCGATCTCATTATAGGTCGAATTGGTCCTTCCATCTCTTCAATGGTCTTCCCAACAATCTTCTCCCTTTTGGTTTATAATTATACATTCTTCATGGTATGCGCTGTTCATTCATTCGCAACGCGTGCTGAACATTAGCATTTTGATAGTATTTTATTCTTTCACAGAGATTAAATATATTAAGTTCTGTTCTTATATCTTCGTTTTCTTTTTATCGATCCTTTGGTATCCTGCTATTGCTCTCAACATCTTCATTTATGCAGCCTCTATTTGTTTACTATCTGCCTTTGTTAATGTCCAGGTTTCACATCCATAGATAAGAGATGGAACTGCCAATACTTTGTAAAATTTTAAAATAGTTTCTTTTCTAGTTTTATTCAATAAAGTACATTTAACTGTGCCACATAGATAATAGAATCGTTGTATTTTAGTGTGTTTATCTAAATTTCTATCATTACCTAAATGACATCCCAAATAATTAAAATTCTCAACTTGGTCTATAATTACATTGTTTATCACTATTTACACGCTTTATATTAGCTTGACCTGTATCTATCTATCTATCTATGTAACGGAATCTTTCAAGGCGATTTTCACCCACTTAAAATCATGGGATCGACTTGAAACTTTGTATACTTATAGAGGACCCGTGACAATACAATAATTTCATATTTATTTTCTAAAATCCTGGCCATAATCATCAGAAAATAAAAAAAAAGTGTTTTTGTATCAATGTAACGGAATCTTTCAACGCGATTTTCATCCACTTAGAAACATTGGATTGACTTGCAACTTTGTATACTTATAGAGGACCCGTGACAATACAATAATTTCATATTTATTTTCTAAAATCCTGGCCATAATCATTAGAAAATAAAAAAAAGTGTTTTTGTATCAATGTAACGGAATCTTTCAACGCGATTTTCACCCACTTAGAAACATTGGATTGACTTGCAACTTTGTATACTTGTAGAGGACCCGTGACAATACAATAATTTCATATTTATTTTCTAAAATCCTGGCCATAATCATCAGAAAATCAAAAAAAGTGTTTTTGTATCTATATAACGGAATCTTTCAACGCGATTTTCACCAATTTAGAAACATTGGATCGACTTGAAACTTTGTATACGTGTAGAGGACCCGTGACAATACAATAATTTCATATTTTGTTTCTAAAATCCTGGTCATAATCATCCGAAAATAAAAAAAAATTAAAACTGGTATAATAGGTTGCGGACTTGTCGTCTTTTTAGTCAATCGTTGTAAGAGCTCAGTTGGTAGAGCAGTGATCTCTTAGTGGTATACAATTTTAGTAATCCGTACGTCGCTGGTTCAAATCCGGCTAGGAGGGTATTTTTATAGAAGAGTATTACTTTTAGCTCATACTACAATAGTATTGAATTTAAAGATATTTACATTTTTTATTATTCTGTAAAATATTAAAACTAAAAAATAAATAATAGTTTTAAAAAACTAAAACAACACGCTTTATTAGAAAACCGAACTCAAATATGATTTTAATTTCCAATACGCTTGGGATAAATTTAAAGTGGTCATAAAAAAAATCATCTCCAACACATATAGAATAAAACTAGAATTATCAACAAAAAGAAAATAATTTTACCATCAAAAGCGTGGGGTGCTCTATATCAATTAATATATTTGATAATAAACAGATATTGGTAAAAGTAAATTCTTTAAGAAGAACATGTAAAAATCATAAAAACCACCCCACGCTTTTGATGCTAAAATTATTTTATTTTTGTTGTGTTGGAGATGATTTTTTTGCGTCGTCTTGGGTGTTGAAGCTCCATCCGCAAGCGGCGCTTAAATGCCTGGTCGTCACATTGAATTTTGAATTTAGATTTGAATTTGGAAAAATTAAAATTAAGTTGAAAATACTACGATTAATAATTAATTAACTTGAATTTAGATTGGGAACGATAATCTACTGGTTGAATCTAGGGAAGCAGTCCGACCTTTCTCTTAATGCTAAGTATAATGTGAAGACGATCAATTACGATTTCGAGAAATCGAACACTCTCGACTCGAGAAACCGAACAATCACGAATTTGAGAAACCGAAAAAACACGAATTCGAGAAACCGGACACTCTCGACTTCGAGAAACCGAACAATCACGAATTCGAGAAACCGGACACTCTCGACTTCGAGAAACCGAACAATCACGAATTCGAGAAACCGAACAATCACGAATTCGAGAAACCGAACAATCTCGAATTCGAGAAACCGAACACTCTCGACTTCGAGAAACCGAACAACCTCGAATTCGAGACACCGAACAATCTCGAATACGAGAAACCGGACAATCTCAATTCGAGAAACCGAACACTCTCGATTTCGAGAAACCGAATAATCACGAATTCGAGAAACCGGACACTCTCGACTTCGAGAAACCGAACAATCACGAATTCGAGAAACCGAACAATCTCGAATTCGAGAAACCGAACAATCTCGACTTCGAGAAACCGAACAACCTCGAATTCGAGAAACCGAACACTCTCGATTTCGAGAAACCGAATAGTCACGAATTCGAGAATCCGAACAATCTCGAATTCGAAAAACCGGACAATCTCGAATTCGAGAAACCGAACACTTTCGACTTCGAGAAACCGAACAATCACGAATTCGAGAAACCGAACACTCTCGAATTCGAGAAACCGAACACTCTCGAAATCGAGAAACCGAACAATCTCGAATTCGAGAAACCGAACAATCTCGAATTCGAGAAACCGAACAATCTCGAATTCGAGAAACCGAACAATCACGAATTCGAGAAACAGAACAATCACGAATTCGAGAAACCGAACAACCTCGAATTCGAGAAACCGAACAATCTCGAATTCGAGTAACCGGACAATCTCAATTCGAGCAACCGAACACTCTCGATTTCGAGAAACCGAATAATCACGAATTCGAGAAACCGAATAATCACGAATTCGAGAAACCGAACACTCTCGAATTCGAGAAACCGGACACTCTCGACTTCGAGAAACCGGACACTCTCGACTTCGAGAAACCGAACAATCACGAATTCGAGAAACCGAACAATCACCAATTCGAGAAACCGAACATCTCGAATTCGAGAAACCGAACAATCTCGAATTCGAGAAACCGGACAATCTCAATTCGAGAAACCGGACACTCTCGATTTCGAGAAACCGAACACTCTCGATTTCGAGAAACCGAACAATCACGAATTCGAGAATCCGAACAATCTCGAATTCGAGAAACCGAAAAATCACGAATTCGAGGAACCGAACAATCTCGAATTCGAGAAACCGGACAATCTCGAATTCGAGAAACCGGACAATCTCGAATTCGAGAAACCGAACACTCTCGAATTCGAGAAACCGACCACTCTCGACTTCGAGAAACCGAATAATCACGAATTCGAGAAACCGAACAATCTCGAATTCGAGAAAACGAACAATCACGAATTCGAGAAACCGAACACTCTTGACTTCGAGAAGCCGAACAATAACGAATTCGAGAAGCCGAAGAATCTCGAATTCGAGAAACCGGACATTCTCGACTTCGAGATACCGGACATTCTCGACTTCGAGAAACCGAACACTCTCGACTTCGAGAAACCGAACAACCTCGAATTCCAGAAACCGGACAATCTCGAATTCGAGAAACCGATCACTCTCGACTTCGAGAAACCGAACAACCACGAAGTCGAGAAACCGAACAACCTCGAATTCGAGAAACCGAACAACCTCGAATTCGAGAAACCGAACAATCTCGAATTCGAGAAACCGGACAATCTCTATTCGAGAAACCGGACAATCTCTATTCGAGAAACCGAACAATCACGAATTCGAGAAACCGAACAATCTCGAATTCGAGAAACTGGACAATCTCGAATTCGAGAAACCGAACACTCTCGACTTCGCTAAACCGAATAACCTCGAATTCGATAAACCGAACAATCTCGAATTCGAGAAACCGGACAATCTCAATTGAGAAACCGAACAATTTCAAATTCGAGAAAACAAACAATCTCGAATTCGAGAAACCGAACAATCTCAAATTCAAGAAAACAAAAAATCTCGAATTCGAGAAACCAAACAATCTCAAATTCGAGAAACCGAACAATCTCGAAATCGAGAAAACGAACAATCTCGAAATCGAGAAACCGAACAAATTCGAAATCGAGAAACCGAACAATCTCGATTCGAGAAACCTAACAATCTCGAATTCGAGAAAACGAACAATCTCGAATTCGGGAAAGCGAACAATCTCGAATTCGAGAAAGCGAACAATCTCGAATTCGAGAAACCGAACAAGCCCGAATTCGAGAAACCGAACAATCTCGATTTCGAGAAACCGAACAATCTCGAATTCGAGAAAGCGAACAATCTCGAATTCGACAAACCGAACAATCTCGAATTCGAGGAACCAAACAATCTCGAATTCGAGAAAGCGAACAATCTCGAATTTGAGAAAGCGAACAATCTCGAATTCGAGAAACCGAACAATCTCGAATTCGAGAAACCGAACAATCTCGATTTCGAGAAACCGAACAATCTCGAATTCGTGAAACCGAACAATCTCGAAATCGAAAAAACCGAACAATCTCGAATTCGAGAAACCGAACAATCTCGAATTCGAGAAACCGAACAATCTCGAATTCGAGAAACCGAACATTCTCGAATTCGAGAAACCTAACAATCTCGAATTCGAGAAACCGAACAATCTCGAATTCGTGAAACCGAACAATCTCGAAATCGAAAAAACCGAACAATCTCGAAATCGAGAAACCGTACAATCTCGATTTCGAGAAAACGAACAATCTCGAATTCGAGGAACCAAGCAATCTCGAATTCGAGAAAGCGAACAATCTCGAATTCACGAATAACGAACAATCTCGAATTCGAGAAACCGAACAATCTCGAATTCGAGAAACCGAACAATCCTGAATTCGTGAAACCGAACATATCTCGAAATCGAAAAAACCGAACAATCTCGAAATCGAGAAACCGTACAATCTCGATTTCGAGAAACCGAACAATCTCGAATTCGAGAAAGCGAACAATCTAGAATTCGAGAAAAACCAAGCCATCTCGAATTCGAGTTAGCGAACAATCTCCAATTCGAGAAACCGAACAATTTCGAATTCGAGAAACCGAACAATCTACAATTCGAGAAACTGAACAAAGTCGAATTCGAGATAGCGAACAATCTCGAATTCGAGAAATCGAACAATCTCGAATTCGAGAAACCGAACAATCTCGAATTCGAGGAACCAAACAATCACGAATTCGAGTAAGCGAACAATCTCGAATTCGAGAAAGCGAACAATCTCGAATTCGAGAAACCGAACAATCTCGAATTCGAGAAACCGAACAATATCGAATTCGACAAACCGAACATTCTCGTATTCGAGAAACCGAACAATCTCGAATTCGAGAAACCGAACATTCTCGAATTCGAGAAACCTAACAATCTCGAATTCGAGAAACCGAACAATCTCGAATTCGTGAAACCGAACAATCTCGAAATCGAAAAAACCGAACAATCTCGAAATCGAGAAACCGTACAATCTCGATTTCGAGAAACCGAACAATCTCGAATTCGAGGAACCAAACAATCTCGAATTCGAGAAAGCGAACAATCTTGAATTTGAGAAACCGAACAATCTCGAGTTCGAGAAACCGAACAATCTTATGATTTTTACATGTTCTTCTTAAAGAATTTACTTTTACCAATATCTGTTTACTATAAAATATATTAATTCATATAGAGCACTCCACGCTTTTGATGGTAAAATTATTTTATTTTTGTTGATAATTCTAGTTTTATTCTGTATGTGTGGGAGATGATTTTTTGTTGGCCACTTTAAATTTATCCCAAGCGTGTTGGAAATTAAAATTATTTTGCATTGAATCGGAAGTTATGGATCTCAATTTTTGTTATGCTTCCCGTCATTCAAGAACATTTTCATTAAACAAAATTGGTTAGCTTGCGGTTCTTAGTTTGTTTTTACACGCTTTATATTAGCTTTACCTGTATCTATCTATCTATGTAACTGAATCTTTCAACGCGTTTTTCACCCACTTAAAATAATTAGATCGACTTGAAATTTTGTATAATTGTAAAGGACCCGTGACAATAAATTAATTTCATATTAATTTTCTAAAATCTGGCCAGAATCGTCAGAAAATCAAAAAAAGTGTCTTTGTACCTATGTAACGGAATTTTTTAACACGATTTTCACCCACTTAAAATCATTGGATCGACTTGAAACTTTGCATACTTGTAAAAGACCCGTGACAATACAATAATTTCATTTTTTTCTAAAATCAGGGCAAGAATCAATAGAAAATCAAAAATATTAAAACTGGTATAGGTCTAATAGTTTACAGACTTGTCGACTTTTTAGTCAAGCGTTGGTAGAGCGGTGAACTAGTAGTATACAATTCCAGTAATCCATATGTTGCTGGTTCGAATCCGGCTGGGGAGGATTTTTTTTAGAAGTGTAATAGTTTTAGCTCATACTACAATAGTATGGAATTTAAAGATATTTACATTCTTATCTTATTCTGTAAAATATTAAAGTAATATAATGTACGGTTAAAAACTATAATATAGTTACCTTGTAGGTCCGTCTCCTCAACTACAAGGTAACTATATTATAGTTTTTAACCGTACATTATATTACTGTGAACTAATACCTCAACGGAAAATCACCATGAATTTTACTAGTATCGATAAAATATTAAAACTAAAAAATAAAAAATAAATAATAGTTTTAAAAAACTAAAACAGCACGCTTTATTAGAAAACCGAACTCAAAAATGAAAAATAATTTTAATTTCCAACACGCTTGGGATAAATTTAAAGTGGTCAACAAAAAAATCATCTCCAACACATATAGAATTAAACTAGAATTATCAACAAAAAGAAAATAATTTTACCATCAAAAGCGTGGGGTGCTTTTTATGATTTTTACGTGTTCTTCTTAGAGACTTTACTTTTACCAATATCTGTTTATTATCAAATATATTAATTGATATAGAGCACCCCACGCTTTTGATGGTAACATTTTGTTTTTGTTGATAACTCTAATTTTATTCTATATGTGTTGGAGATGATTTTTTTGTTGACCACTTTAAATTTATCCCAAGCGTGTTGGAAATTAAAATTATTTTTCATTTTTGAGTTCGGTTTTCTAATAAAGCGTGCTGTTTTAGTTTTTTAAAACTATTATTTTTTTGTTCTTATTGCACATTTTCCTTTCAGAGCAAATATTTTTGTTTTAGATGTAGATATTCTTAAATTGTAATTTATAGAGATATTATTTAAAGTATAAAGGAATTGTTGAAAAGTATTTTCCAATACTGTAATGCTAATTTAGGAAAGCGAGATGGGTCCATTCTTTGTACATGTAACCAACTGCTTTGATAATTCTGAATTTGTTTAACAACTTTATTAATCTTTAATTTATTGCGTATATCTGCGTTTTTATTACTTGTACATTTTTGTCAAACCTAGGAGTGGACGCAAAAAAAAAATCATCTTTGCCGCTTGCAATTTTGATTTGTTTTTTAGAATTCAATATCCAATTTTCACTGCTATGTTTCAGTCCTGATCTTGCAGTTACATTGTGTGAACTCAATTTGGCTGCGTTTGACTTTGTTTATCTTAAGTAATACCACGAGTGATATCCAAATTATCGATAAATTCAAGACTCACGAAGTGAGGAGTGAATTTATCTAGAGAATTTGGAAATCAAGAGTGACATTTGTTAGGACTATTTAACGAATAAAATTAAGCTGTTTACTCACAAATCATTGTTTAACTATAGTTATATATATATATATATTTAATATAAACGGCGTTGTTTGAAAACAAATCAGAAATGTGAGGTTATGTTCATTCACTGCTGCTTGATCATATTATTTATTGTCAAATAAGATCGCAATATTGTAAGAGTGCACCCAAGTGGAGAAATAATGAAACACATCAAACTATATATCATAATCAAGATTACGGGTTATTCATTTATTTTTTTAGTAAACAACTCAGTCAAATCAAAGAATCTGTTCATTATTTGCTATATTCAATGTATTTGTTGGAGAAAAAGAATGCTTTGACCTGTTCAGAACATTAAAAAAGGAGCAGCTTTCTTTATCACAAAAGCAGGAGCTGATAAAGAGAAATTGATAAAGAGCGAGATGAAACACGACTGTCATTGGTTGTAAAACAACATTCATTGAAACGTGATTGGTCATTGACTAGCATTTGTGGCATGAGTTAAATAGTCAAAATTTATTTTTATGGTTCCATTTATTGCTTGTATTTTTGTAATCTTATCTCTGTAATTTCTTATACTGTATCAGATATTAACTAACCGAGATAATTAAGTTCAGAAATTTGTTTGGAGATCGTCTTATTATAGCCTATAACTGCACATTTATTATTTGTGAAACTCTTAAATTTCACAGCTGCCATTTTCAAGTAGAAGATAATCTGTTATAATCTCAAAAGCAAATTGACAGTTTCAAATGTTGGTGATGTCTCCTTTGTAAAGGAATTACTGGTGTTGTGGAACTTTTTGTGAATGAAAACTGGGAATTTCCATGACGCATTTGCTATCCTATAACCACTAAACGTTCTGTTGATTTAGGACTTCTCGACAATCATGAGAGAGTATAAAAATACATTTTTAAGAATCTTGAAAGTTAAAATCATGAATAATACGACCGAAAGATTACTAGAACATGATCTATCGGAATGAAACTGCCAAATAAAGACAGTTCTAACAAGGTGTGTTGGTTCAATTGGTTCTTTTATAATATTAATTTACATTTGCTGGTTTAGAAACTTATTAACCTTAATCAATTGATTTGGCTTTTACTTGATGGAATATTTAACTCTTGCTAACTCATAAAAATCCTAGTTTTATCCATTATTAAAAGAATTATAAGCTAGGAAAAATGGAGGAAAACACAACGAGGATATATACCCATGAATAGGAACCAGTGTTGACCTATGGTAGTGAAGCATGGACACTAAAAAAACAACATGAAAGCAGAATAACGGCTTGTGAAATGAGATTCATGCGCAGAACAGCGGGTTACACCAGATGGGATCGGAAAACGAACACCTATATCTTAAAAGAATTGAAGACTACGCCAATTTTGGAATATATTAAACAGTACCAACTAAATTGGAAACACCATCTTGAAAGAATGAGTTCAAATCGGATCCCCAAAGCTGTTTATAATTATATACCAAGAGGACGAAGATCACTGGGCCGTCCTATGAAACGCTGGAGGGAAAATTTTCTATAGGATCGTAACAGGCCTTGGCCTAATACTTGGAAGGAAGAAGAAGATAAGCTAGGAAAGCGGTTGAATTGACAACACTTCTACTTACAGTGACCAAGGAGTAGAGTCCCTATCTAATATATAAATATCAAGGTTTGTTTGTTTGTTTCTTTGTTCGTATTCTATGCGCGGCCATACCGTTGATCCGATTTTGATGGGGTTTTTTGCAAAATGTTCAGGAGATTCGGGGATGAACATAGCCTGTAAGATAGTTCTCATAATCAATCCCTTCACCCCTAAAAATCACCCTTTGTAGTGAAAAACGTGAAATGAAGTCCCTATTTTGACGCTTAAATGGGCTTACGCTGCCTAAACCATAACAAATACACCAAATTAATGTACACAGAATTGAATATAACAAAAAACTCTACAAAAAAGTCCGCGACAGCTTATGTTTTTCTTCTACGGATAACTCACAATAACGATAAGAAGATTGGGATAAGCAGATTCCCGGGGAAGCATAACAGTGCACGGCTGGTGGTAAAAACACATTTATGCGGTACTCTATAATCTAAGATTATTAATAAGTTTTAGTTTTTTATAATGCGGAATTTTGTCTAATACGGAAAAATAAATTGCCCCATGCGATTCCGTTTTGAGCAAGTTTTACTATATATATATATATATATATATATATATATATCATTACTCAATTATAGGGCTTATCCCAAATTATCAGATTTATATGGTATTTGTTAGTGAGTGTTGATTCGTGACATTTTAAATTAAACAAATACATACATTTGCTAAATTTCTTCATGTATTGTTACGTAACTACGCATTGGGTCTAGGTCATGTGTGGTCGTCACATCGTATTGCGGCAATATACACGTTCTGTAATTATTACATACTCAACCTTTGACATAAACTTGTCCTCAACTGCCCTGTTGCCAACAAAATATTACCACTTAAGACTTAGTTGTAGCATCAACAAAACGTTTTTCAAAACACGATTCTTATATGTTTTGCTTTTATTATTTACATATTTATTTTTCATTTTTATTTTTATTCTGACGTTTATGTCTTTGTTTCGTTTACATGTTTACCTTTCTTTTTTACTACTTTCCTTTTTGACACAATCATAGGACACACCCAGATACAAGGTTGACTTCAAAATCCCGAAACATGAGCCTTAATATTTTTTTTTTTTATATTTGTCTTACATGTAAGGAAATTTCAGAAAAAAAAATCAGGAAACTTGTATCTAAGCTGGGATCGAATCCGGATCCGCTGCTCCTGACGCAACGACTTCTAGGTCACAACTATGGACTTACCCTATTCATAACTTCGGGTTTATAAAATGTTGGTTATAAATTACATAAAATGTCTATGACAGCTTGTTCAATTTAAATACTTTTTAATTGTTTATTCGTTGGATGAATATTTAAAATAATTTTCAGTTTATATTCTGAAAACCTCATACAAAATATTTATTTGAAGCAATAGCTTTCTGCACCACTGACACAAAGCTGTATTCGGTTAAGAATTTTGATTGATTTATATTAATAAAGAAAAATCTGCTACATTGGAGACTTTGAGTAAAGTAGTTATAGACATAAGAAGACATCAAGTCAATTGGAAGGAGCGTATACAGTTATGCCAAAAACATGAACTACGAGAACAATTTGTAACTACGATCATCGCAGATGAACAAATCCGGGAAGACCTATAAATAGATGACGACACTAGTTTTGATTGGAGCTGAAATAGACCTTATGGCCCATACCGTGATGTAAAATGATGATGGTGAAGAAAAATCATACTGTAAACGCAGGCTTCTTTATTTTATAATATAAAAATATTTTTTCATCAAGTGGCCTAAATTTATCATCATCGTCATAGTACATCACGAATTTAGGTCAATTGTTGACAAGCTTAGGCCTCAAGAGAAACAACAACCAAAAGTCTTTTGAGTGGACGTCCTGGAATTCTTCCGGCAGGTTGATAGCTTAAACATTTGTTTGGGTATTCTGTGATCTTCCATTCGATGAACATGTTGCATCCATCTTGACTTATAATCAGAAATATTGTTTTCTAAAGGTTCCATGTGTAATTCTAAGATGTCTTCATTTTGTTTTGAGATCTAGTAGTGTGTATCCTGTAGTCCTCCGAAGGTGTCTCATTTGAGCAGATCTAAGTCTCTGTATATCCTTCTGTTTCAATGTCCATACTTCGCTACCATACAAAAGAGTTGGAAGAGCCAGTGCCTAAATTTATATATGTACATATTTTTTACTTCTAAACACGACGAAAAAATACAACTTTTATCTACCCTATTAGAATGTTTGCTTGTGAGTGTATTAAGTAAGCCTTCAAATTGCTACAAACAATAATTCTAGCCCCCTCATGCCAAATAAAATATACATACTGAATTTATAGCAATTTTTTGTTGTGATTTAGTAGTGTGTATCCTGCAGTCCTTCGAAGGTGTCTCATTTGAGCAGATCTAAGTCTCTGTATATCCTTCTGTTTCAATGTCCATACTTCGCTACCATACAAAAGAGTTCGAAGAGCCAGTGTCTAATTTATATATGTACATATGTTTATTTCTAAACACGACGAAAAAAATGTAATTTTTACCTACCCTATTAGAATGTCTGCTGGTGAGTGTAATAAGTAAGCATTGAAATTACTGCAAACAATAATTCTAGGCCCCCTCATGGCAAATAAAATATACGTACTGAATTTATCGCAAATAGATAGACGATAGTGATAGTAAGTGTTTTAAGCAACAGCAACTGAAAATTATTTATATATATAACATAACTCAACGGCAAAATTTCAGGAATGAGTTCCTCATATGGAGAACAAAAAAAAGTGTATTACAACATGGGTCCGGAAATATATAATTACAGAATTATTCGAAATTTTATGAATGTTGGGTTAAGGTTTACAGTAGTTATTGACAGTCTGTTTACTGTTGATTGTAGGCTGCTGTGATGTACACAAATGAAGAATATGCCTGTATTGAGGCACAAGGAGGTCACTTTGAACATTTCATCTGACAGAACAGAGCGCTCCAACAAGTCCTTTGCATTTTTGTCGCCATGTACTAACATTCATAAAAGTTCGAATAACTCTGTAATTATCAATTTACGGACCCATGTTGTAATATGAGAAACTCGTTCCTGAAATTTTGCCTATATATATATATATATATATATATATATATATATATGATATGAAAAGAAAAATGAATACTTGAGTCGGGATTTGAACTCGAGTCTCTAAAGTCTGTACCTTTAGCGCTCTAATCAACTGAGCTACCCAAGAATTCCAAGACAAACATACAATTTTCTTATACATGTAGTATTCTCAATTCACACAAGAGGTAGCGGAAAGATCTTCCGACTGCTATCTAGCGGCTAACATAACAGTTAAGCAAATTATTAAAGATAATATTTACTTTATAGCAGTAACGCTTGTATATATAGATATTATAAATATATTTTTGACATTTGGCAATGAAGGCAAATATGATATGAAAAGAAAAATTAATGCTTGAGTCGGGATTTGAACTCGAGTCTCTAAAGTCTGTACCTTTAGCGCTCTAACCAACTGAGCTACCCAAGAATTCCAAGACAAAGATACAATTTTCTTACACACATATATATATATATATATATATATATATATATATACACACACATACATACATACATACATACATACATACATACATACATACATAGATTCGTAGAATACATGAATACTTACTTACCTTTCGGACTGTTGCATCGAGAGAATTTGCTCGTTGAGCTTGTAGCTGTTGATTTTTTCTAATTACGGAATCCGCTAGAGAACGTTGCAACTTTTCCACTTTGTACGTCTGTCTCCATCCAAACAATTGAGCTAGTTTTTCTGCTACATCTGCGCACCGCGGTCCACCATCCGAGTGACACCCCTCAAACATCGTCACATAACTTCACTTATCCTTCACTTCACTTCGCTTCACATTATTTTAAATGAATTTTTAACTTTCAGACCAAATCATCTCTACAAGTAACAGATTATTTATTACTAAATCATTACTAATTTCTATTGTAAAATCGCTGATAGTCAATCACGCAAACTGGCACAATAATATTTGCTTAATTAAATAAGATAGTTGCGTAGTATAAAAAAGCTGATGAAATTGTAAGGAATATTAATTATGGCAATTCAAAGTTGGTATAGTTTCAAATTGTTCAATAATAATAATAATAATAATAATAATAATAATAATAATAAATTATGACGAGTGGCAGATAAATGTATACCTGCAGTATGATATTGCATAATAGTGTACCATCAGAAGCAAAACACCATCCAAGATTGCGCGAGCGTGTGTAATTGTTCCTCGTACCATCCATTACACCTTTTGTACTTCAGATTCCGCGCTAGGCGTTACTAATTCTATGACACGACAGGCCCGAAAGGACCTTATATTACCTCCCGGCTGCTGGCCTCACATCCACTTGTGTTCTGTTTTTAATTTACGCAATATTTCGGCAGACTACTTTATATTAGTGTCTGTTTTTAAGTATTTAATACATTTCTATGTCGATGGAAATGGATTTCTTGAGGAGAACAGCAAGATGTTCAAAATTACAAAAAAAATAAGAAATGCTATCATACGAGAAAGAATGATATTATATATTCAGTACTAGATTATATAAAATACAAGCAATTAATTAGTATGGGAACATACGACGAATGCAAGAAAAAGGTTACCCAGAAAAACCATAGGAATGGTGTCCACCTGGAAGAAGAAGAAGGAAAAGAAGACCTCGAAACTGGTGGATGCAATAAATAAGAACTGGAATGAGAACAAGAGGACTGGAGGAAATTGAGTGGATGGAGAAGGAAAATAAAACTTTATGCACAGAAAGATGTGTAAATGTTGAAAATCTGTACATAAATATATTAATAAAATATTAAGGGCCGTTTGTGATTGAAGGTGCAGATTTTTTAACCTCCATTAGACATAGAGGGTACGTCCTTGCCTCTTCAGGGCATACACGACATCCATGGCCGTCACAGTCTTCCTCTTGGCATGCTCAGTATACGTAAAGGCATCCCGGATTACGTTTTCCAAGAAAAAGTACACCCCTGGTTTCCTCATATATGAGACCAGAGATTCGCTTGACTCCTCCACGACGGGCCAAACGTCTGATTGCAGGTAGTGTGTGTTTTTTTATTCCTATTCTTTTTTCACTGTTTTTCTTATTTTTTTTTTTTTTTACTTTGTTACGTTTCACATAGAAAAACTTTCACACACCCAAATCCTGATGGAATATAGACAACTCCCTCATGAGAAAAATCCATGTTCCTAACACCAAGAATCAAATCTGGGAACCCTTGTTCTGTAGCAAGGAATATTGATTCAAGATCAAGAGGATGTCATTCGTAATCCATTCCCCCTAAAAATAGTAAAAGATTAATTTATTTACATTTACGTTCAATTAATAGATAATGTATGTGTTTTGGCGTATAATGAACCGGTGCAATTATGCATGCATTGCTGGTTTCGACTAAAGTAAATAATTAAATGTGACGAACAAAGATATTAATGAGTTCTCCGCTGTGGTCTCGGGGTAGCGTACTGCCTTGTCACGCAGCGGGCCCGGGTTCGATCCCCGGTCGGGGCAGTTTTTCTGGGTGAGGCTTTTATCGGGGTTTTTCCTCACCTGTAAGACAAATGTCAGGAAAACTTTAAGGCCCAAACGGTCCCCGAAATAATATGGCCATCGCAATCATCATTCATATTCATCTTAGGTTAAGCTTAGGATTAGGGACTCTCCTGGCGCACTATTATCATCATCATCACCCACCATATCATCGGGGCAACGTAACCCCGCCTTCCAGCCGCCCCAACCTCAGAAGTGGGTTACAAGTACGCCATGCCAGGAGAGAAACCAGGAATGTCGAAAGACAAACCTGGAGCATTAAAAAAAAATATATCAATGAAGGCAATCCTGTAGGCCGGCTACACTATATAATCAATTTTGAGTATAAAATTATATATTTTTTTATTCTCATCGTGATTTTGGATTTTTTTTCTCTCATGGGCCTTTCATCTTTGGGCAATTTTCCTTCAACTTTTTTAATGTGTTTATTATTGTTTATCCCTTTAATTGGCAAGACACTAATTTCTCGTGCCAGTTATTTAAATGTGGCGGACCGCACTGAAAACAAAATCTCGCATGACTGTTATTATTAGGTTTATTGTGTAATTCCACATTCATTTAAGTTCTTACTACTCCTTCGTTTTCTTCTGTTTCTTTAATAATACTAAATAAATCTAACCAATTGATATGTATCCTATAGGATACAATGCTAATTAAAGGGTTATAGACATTTTTTCTCGTGTAAATTTTTTCCCTGGACATTGCAACCTAGAAGGAGTCTGTATCCAATGAAATACTCGTTTTATGAAAAGAAAATTATATTTTAATACATCTCCCTGTGTATCATATTATGTTCGGATGAACCAATTCTTCACGGAAAAACAAAAAAAATAAGTGGCTAATAAAATATAAGACGAAAATTATGCCTGGAGAATCAGGGCTGACAATAGAATCCTGAAATTGTCATGTTTATAAAATTGAGTAGGTTAAAATGGTTATTCATCAAATGAATAATCAAAGAATAACCATGTCCAAAGAAAATAGGTGGTAGAAGGAGAGGAAGACCCAGACTTATATGAATCGATTGATGTGGAAGAAGACCTTTGACAGCTGGGAGTGAAAAGATTGAGGAAGAAGACTCAAATCGGAATGAAGGACTGTCTGCCTTTAGAGAAGTTGAGGCTAGATTCAAAGAGCCGTAACCTAAAGAAAAAGGGAAGATCGATAAATTTGCAAGTTTAAATTAGAACGCTATTTTTTAAAGTGTATGACGAATATATAAATTTAATATTAATAATACTATTTCTAATAATAATAATAATATAATAATAATAATAATAATAATAATAATAATAATCTAATAACGTATATATGCTGACAAAGATTAAAAATAGACCAGCCGCGTGGGCTAGTGGTCAGTGTTTCTGACTACAGTTCATGAGGTCCCGGGTTCGATTCCCTGTTAAACCATACGATTTTTTTCCTTAAAGGGAATTATTCTTGTGGTTGCCCAAGCTCTGGAATTTAGGTTAAGAACTTTCCTGGCGCTTCATTTTCAATTATCACCCATCATATCATCGGGATAATGTAACTCCGCCTTCCAGGTGCCCGAACCTAAGAAATGGATTACTATTCAGCCAATGCCAGAGGAGAAAACCAGAAATGTCATAAAAGACAACCTGGTGGCATTAGACAAAACAAAAAAAAAAGATTAAGAATAGTTCTCTTCTACTTAAACAGCTAAAATACTAAAAATAAAGCTAAAGAATTAGATAATTTTCAAACAATAAAACTGCACAACGAACGAGCTGGCAAAGGCGTTAGTGTGAGAAATTCGTATTTTGAAGATCCCGTGATCCAATCTCAATGCCGCATGACTGAATTTTTCTTCGCGGTTTTCCTTGGCCTTTAAGACGAATGATAGGTTGAAATTTCATTACCGTACAAGATTTAATTTCACATTAATTATAATTTCAGATCTCTTTAAAATCCAATATAGATTGCATTAGCACAAAACATAAGAATACATACAGCAATATACTGGTATAAGGTACATTCCAAAGATCATAGACGCGGATATGACCAAAGATGTTTAATCGTGTCACAATAAGCTAAATAAAAGAAATACAACTACAGTTATCAAACTCTGTTATTAATAACACATTTAGTATCAATGTATGTTATTGCAGAAGGTTATTTCCTGCAACTGTTGCTTCGACCATAGATATGTTGTTGGTGTGACTTTTGGTGCCATGGGAGAGATGTTAAATATATTAAAAGTGTGATTCAGCGAATTCAAATACCTAGGAACAATAATCACAAATAGGAATGAGATGCACAAGGAAATTAAACATAGGCTCAATTCTGGAAATTCGTGCTATTATGCATTGCAGAGACTCGTGACTTCCCAACTCCTTTTAAAAAGCGTTAAACTGAAAATACATAAAACTATTGTTCTACCAGTTAAATTTAGACCATTCAGGCGATAACACAGTGGAAATTAAAAATATAATCGCACAAACAAAATAAGCAATAAATGCTTTAAACTCTGTTTGGTGGAGCAAAAATATTACAAAAATAGAAAATTACAAATAGGCCTATATCACACCATAATTCAGAGCATTTTAACATATGATGCTCAAGTGTGGCAAATTATTATCAGGGGAATAAAAAGAATTTTAATTACAGAAATGGATGTTTTAAGAAGATCAGATGGAAAATCTACGAAATAAAGGAATAAGGGAAATTATGGGTGTACAAGAGGAGCCGGACATTATAGAAAAGAAAATATTACAGTGGTATGGCCATGTCAAAAGAATGCCAGAACAAAGATTGCCTAAAATTGTTATGGAATGGATCCCAATGGAAAGGAGGAAGACCGAAGAAAACTTGGATAGAAGGGGTACAAGCAGCTATGAATATCAGAGGAATGGAGGAAGATCAATGGATGGACAGAGAGGAATGGCGTTTGGTTTCCGGAAGACGGAGGTAGCTGCCATTATACCGGATGATGATGATCATGATATATTATATGGATGCGAAACATGGACTCATACTTTAAGGAAAGAAAGGAGATTACAAGTATTTGAGAATAAAGTTCTTAGGAAAATTTTTGGACCGAAGAGAGATGGACAGGTGAATGGAGAAGACTGCATAACAATGAACTACATGGTCTTTATAAGAAGCCAGATATAAAGAGAACGGTTAAGTCTCGTAGACTGCGATGGGCAGGACATGTGGCACGAATGGGGAATGAAAGAGGTGCATGGAAGCTTCTTGTAGGAAAATTAGAGGGAAAACGCCCAGTTGGTAGACAAAGAATGAGGTCGGAGAATAACATTAACTATGATTTGAGGGAAGTAGATTATACAGGGGATGAATGGAAAACATTAGCTCAGGATATGGATGTATGGAGAGGCTTATGTCCGCGCGGCCATGAACCTACGGGTTCAAAAGTACCAGTGAGTTAGTTAGTTAGTTAGTGATTCAGTTAATATCAAGATATATATATATATATATATCCATCCATAGTAATTCTGCCCGAAGGCAGGTCCTTCACTGCAATCATAGCATTTTCATGCTATGCTTGCAGCTTTACTAGGGAATTGTGTAGGTGTGGTAGCTTCCTGTTGCTTTCCACACCGGTGAAGGATGATGATGATGATGATAATGATAAGGATGATGATGATAAAGATGATGGCCATATGATTTCGGGGACCGTTTGGGCCTTAAAGTTTTCCTGACATTTGTCTTACAGGTGAGGAAAAACCCCGATAAAAACCTCACCCAGAAAACCTGCCCCGACCGGGGATCGAACCCGGGCCCGCTGCATGACAAGGCAGTACGCTACCTCGAGACCACAGCGGTGGACATATATATATATATATATATATATAGAGAGAGAGAGAGAGAGAGAGAGAGAGAGTTGGGTTTATTAGGATGGTGTTGGGTGAAGATTGAAAACCATATAGGTGAAGTTTGCTAAGTGCGTTTGAATGTAATTTAAAAACAAATATTTATGTTTGCTTCATTTTAACGTATTTTTGTTTGTTAAATAATATTTTTAATATTGTGTTTATGGAGTGTTTTCAAAATATCGTGAAGATATTCTTGTGCGTTGGTTTTTTGTATGAATTTTCCGTTCGTTTTCGAGAATTGGTACCATGTTTACGTACAGTTTTGAATTTATTGTACACCATAAGTAAGCCAGTGTTTTTTTCTGATGTCTCGTGATGTTGAACGTTAAATAATTTCTTTCCAGTTAATTCATATGTCCCACAGTTTACAAGACAATATTTTCTTTAAAGTGACACTTTTTTCGCCATATTGAGACACAAAATGTTCAAAATTCCACCCTATGTTAGAGACTCCCAAACTTTACCATCTTCCAGAAACAAATTGAAAATAAAATTATTAACAGAAACAACTCACTAATATTACATTTTATAAATTAATTTGTTCTTTCATTATTTAATAAAAATAGTTTTAAGATTAATCAATATATTTACCTAATATAATAAGCGATCAATTAATTCATTAAAGTTTATTACTTTCTTTGTATTTTTTCTCTTCTTTTCTTTTTATGTATAGTAGATTCGAGCTGTTATTCTCTTCTGTGTACATTCTATCATTAATTTAATTTTTTTTTATTATTCCGGCTTTTACAATGAATATACATTTTTCCGGTACCCATGTTCACAGTTAACTACACATTTGTCTCAACACACTTTTCCATTCTTGTCTGTTCATCCATATATCTTCTTCTATTTCCCATTCCCTCTTAGTTTCATTAATTCCCTGAATCCACGTAATATTTGGTCTACCCTTCTTTCTCCTTCCCTGTGGTTCCCAATCCATGATTATCTTATTAGTTTAATTTTAATTTATTTAATCTGATTGTGTTATTAGACAATATTTTCATTATTATTCAATTTGACAGATCATTAATTGTTTAGTATGTACTATTATTGTAATTTTTTGCATTTATATGTAACATATGTTTGTCCTGGTGAGTGGAAGAGAAGGCCACATGGCCTTAACTCCATCGGGCTAAATAAATCTATTCTAAATCGTTTCTATCTATTAAAATTTTGCTTTACTTTACAGATTTTTCATTTATTATACTAAACACATGTTTGAGTTCAACAATATTCATTAAACTGCTGACTATCGCGAAAAAAAAATACATGTGCTTACTAGTGCTTACGGGTAAATTCCATATTGTGAATCTAAACGAAATAGGAAAAGAAGGCAGATTTGATCAATTTTCATAAAACAAAATATCCATCCATCCATAGTAATTCTACCCCAAGGCAGGTCCTTCACTGCAATCATAGCATTTCCATGCTATGATTGCAGCTTTACTAGGGAATTGTGTAGGTGTGGTAGCTTCCCGTTGCTTTCCACACCGGTGAAGGATGATGATGATAATGATAATGGTAAGGATGATAATGATAAGGATGATGGCCATATGATTTCGGGGACCGTTTGGGCCTTAAAGTTTTCCTGACATTTTTCTTACAGGTGAGGAAAAACCCCGATAAAAACCTCACCCAGAAAAACTGCCCCGACCGGGGATCGAACCCGGGCCCGCTGTGTGACAAGGCATCACGCTACCTCGAGACCACAGCGGTGGACAAAACAAAATACGGTATTTAATATTATAAATTTAACAGATTTAATGAACATGAAGAAAAAATGAGAAAAGTTTTTTTTTTACTTTTCAAAAAAGTGGAAATATGACGAATATGACCGTTAACTTAGTAAAATATGCTTTATCGTACATAAATGGACAAATGCATAAATATGATATCCATCCATAGTAATTCTGCCCGAGGGCAGGTCTTTCACTGCAATCATAGTATGTTCATGCTATGCTTTGCAGCTGTACTAGGAAATTATAGGTGTGGTAGCTTCCCATTGCTTTCCACACCGGTGAAAGATGATGATAATGATAATGGTCGGATGATTTTCGGGGACCGTTGGGCCCTAAGCTTCCTGACATTTGTCTTACAGGTGAGGAAAAACCCCGAAAAAACCTCACCCAGGAGCCTGTCCCGACCGGGAATCGAACCTCGAGACCACAGCGGTTGACAAAATATGATATATTAAAGTACATTAATTCAATTAACTTTTTCCTAACGAGTATTTACGTATAATTAAAGGACTAAAATGTATGCTATATCATAAAAATCCTCGCCATGGTGATCACAAATGTCTAGTTACCGTAGATTTAATTTTGATTAGGGACAATTACTGAGATAGCTGTTACTGTGTAAGAAGAATGGGACCTTCTTGCAATTTAAAAACATTAAAGAACTAATGACGTATAATGGCATGAATTTTGGGAATAAATGTCTCATTTCACATTATTTTAACGGAAGATTAACGTTTAACTGAAGTTGTTATCACTCAGAAAATAGTATGCACCGTTAACGACACCTTCAAGGCATTAAGTTAGTACAGTATAACCTCACTTTCTATTCATGGCATCCTCTACCAGTTCTGGTTGGTCATGGAATTGCACAGAGGCCTTGGAAACAAATGCCTGAGTAGTTACGTGACTTGAAATATAAATATAATAGTAAACAACAACTCAAGACGTCAGAAACAGAGTTAAATGTACTTATAAAGCAACAAGATCTGAAAATGTCAGATCATGGGAATATAAAAAGTATTTATTGCAAGGGGGCGGATTCCTTTTACAGTATTTTAATAACATCTTAAAATTCTAATAAGTGTGTAATTTTTGTATAATTCTACTATTCGCTGGTTGAGTGGAAGAGAAGGCCTTATGGCCTTAACTCTGTCAGCTAAAATAAAGCATTATCCATCATAATCATAGTACATTCAAGAATTTAGTCCATTTGTTGACCTGTTTCGGCCTCAAGAGAAACACCATCCAGAAGTATTTTGAGTGGACGTCCTGGTCTTCCTCTTCTTCCTGCAGGTTGATATCTTAAACATTTGTTTGGGTATCCTGTGATCTTCTATTCGATGAACACGTTGCATCCATCTTGACTTATAATCAGAAATTTTGTTTTCTAAAGGTTCCACGTGTAATTCTTCTAAGATGTCTTCTTTTTTTTGTGATCTATTAGTGTGTATCCTGCAGTCCTCCGAAGGTATCTCATTTCATCAGATCTAAATCTCTGTATAGCCTTCTGTTTTAACGTCCATACTTCGCTACCATACAAAAGAGTTGGAAGAGCCAGTGTTTTGTACACTTTTAGTATTGAATGTTTTTGGACTAACTGTGGCTTGAAGATAGAATTTATTAACCCTAAAATTCTTAAAAATTTAGATATTTTTGAATTTAGATCCTTTTCTTCTTCATATGAGATATTGTATCCTAGATTTGTAAAATTATTCACCTGCTCCAAAATGTTATTGTCAAGTACAATTTTATTTCTGACAGGATCTACACCTTGAGATGCCATAATTTTCGTTTTCTCTGTAGATAGCTGCAATCCATATTCTTTCGTAATTTGTTAAGAGCATTATTATTATTATTATTATTATTATTATTATTATTATTATATTATTATTATTATTATTATTATTATTATTATTATTATTATTTTACTAACTATAAGACGCTACGGACTATAAGACCCACGTTAATTTTTAAGCAATTAAAAAATAACATTTTTACTATTTTTATTATTAGATTGCAAAGCCAGAATAAAAAAATCTTTGTTTACTCGTATAAAACCGTTTTAATCTTTAAAATCCCTGAAAATCGCCATCTGAACTTTCTTCTTCTTTTTCTTCTTTTTCGACATCATCGTAGTTATCTTCATATATAAGATGGTCTTCACTTGCCATCGAGAGCGTTACTTACGCCACACTTCTTGAAAGATTTAACAATAACGTCTTCTCTCACTCTAGACCACGACTGTTTTATCCACTGACACACTTGTGTGATTGTATGTCATTTTGAAGCTCCCTTCGGCGTGAATTCATGTTGGGTTTAAACCAACATTAATTTGTTCAAGTTCACTGGCATCGTAGACTGCATTGACGCATCATAGGCTAGACAGTTTTCTGTGTTTGTGATGGAGGGTGGGGGTGGGGTGGGCGGGAGACAGTGTTAGCAAGGTTGTGAATCCCCGCAACTCATGTTCGTCGCATCGGTGCACACCTGCGGTCGGTAAATCCAATGTTGCCAGATAGAGATAGGTTTCCCGCAGCATCGAATATATGGCCATTTTTAAGACTGGCGGGAATTTTAAATCAAACATTGGACAATTTATATTAATTTCGAGTATAAGACGCAACTGAATTTTGGAGACAATTTTTCGAAGAAAAAAGTTTGTCTTATAGTCAGTAAAATACGGTACATAAATATACTTTTTTTAAAATTTTATTTTGAGTTTAGAGTAAGAAAATAACATGTAGGCCCTATATAGGTCTTCTGATGAATATTTTATCATGCCTCATATGGGACTCAATGACCAATCACGTTTCAGTGAATTTTGTTTTACAACCAATGACTGTCGTATTTCACCTCGCTATTTATCGAATTATATTCACCAAAATAAAGAAGTTCCTCCTTTTCAATATTCTGAACAAGTCAGAGCATTATTTTGCAGTGATTGACTATCCAACAAATACACTTAATATAGCAAATAATGAACAGAATCCTTCGAACTACACATCTGATAATTGTGTGTTCAATAATTGTGTTTTTAAATAATGATTTTACTGAGTTGTTCCCTAAAAAAATTAATTAATAACCTATAATGTTGGTTATAATATACAGTTTGATGTTTTTCATTGTTTCTCCACTAGGGTGCATTCTTACAATATTGCGATCCTATTTGGCAATAAATAGTATGATAAAGTTGCAGTGCATGAACAAATGAAACATAACCAAACATTTCTAATTTGTTTCCAAACATCGTCGTTTACATTAATAAATATTTTAAAATATTTAAATAATGATTTGTGAGTAAACAGCTTAATTTTATTCGTTAAATAGTCCTAACAAATGCCACTCTTGATTTCCAAATTCTCTAGATAAATTGGAAATCACTTGTGGCATTACTTATGATAATTTAGCTATTTTTATTGTGTCTTAACAGTATATTACAATGCGAAGTTGAGAAGTAGTTTTTACAGAAGCGAGGAAATGATTAGAAACCGACCGATAGTGAGTTTTTTTTTTTTTTTTTCATTTTCGAGATTCTGTAAAACACTTAACAAACGTGTATTGTACATTATCTTTTGTACGATGGTGTTTTCAAAATAATAAATAATAGTAAAATAATCACATATTTGTTGCAAATATGTGCGTTCATTATAAACAACTGACTGACGTTTGCAGTCTGGCCAATGTATATGAAGTTGAGGTTAGGGCAAAGAAGTTATATATGATAATAATGATGGCCGGATGATTTTCGGGACTGTTAGGCCCTAAACTTCCTGACATTTATCTTACATGTGAAGAAAAAAGCCGAAAAAAACCCTCCCTTTCCCGACTGGGAATCAGACCTGAGCCCGCTGCGTGAGAAGGCAGCGTACTACCTCGAGACCACAGCGGTGCCCTCTAGAAATATATAACTGTAATTCTCCCAGTTATATTTATGGATGCGAAATATGGTCACTTGCTTTAAGGGAAGAGAAAATATAATGAGCATTTGAGAATAAAGTTATTTGGAAAATGTTTGGACCAAAGAAAGAGGGATAGAGAGGTGAATAGAGGAGGCTACATAACAATGAGCTACATGATCTTTATGGATAACCAGATTGAATAAGACTATAATGGGCACGAATGGAAAATAAAGAGGGTCATGGAAGCTCAGCATAGGGGTATATGGGGAGCATATTTCCGTGCTGCCATAAACCTCCAGGTTCAATAGTGCCAGCGAGTTAGTTACATGGCAATGTATATAATATACAAATAGTCTATGAAAATAAAAAAGTAAAAATCGTTCAATGCTAAGAAGGAAGTAAATGGGAAAAAATGTTAAAAGCGGAACTAGAAATGCTATCTCATGGATCTACTGAAGAAGAAATTTAACTAAAAAAAAAAAAGAAAAGGAAAAAAGAAAAAGAGATAAATGTGTGTTCGAAACGGATTATCACCGCATACCATTCAGCATTTTCTTTTAACTTTCTCATATTTTAACCATGACAATGTGGCGAATCAAAGGTGAGTGGGTTTCATTATTATCTTCAACATTATTATTATTATTATTATTATTATTATTATTATTATTATTATTATTATTATTATTATTATACTACATAACAATGAACTGTCCACCGCTGTGGTCTCGGGGTAGCGTGCTGCCTTGTCACGCAGCGGGCCCGGGTTCGATCCCCGGTCGTGACAGTTTTTCTGGGTGAGGTTTTTATCGGAGTTTTTCCTCAACTGTAAGACAAATGTCAGGAAAACTTTAAGGTCCGAACGGTCCCCGAAATCATATGGCCATCATCATCATCCTTATCATCATAATCATCATCATCCTTCACCGGTGTGGAAGGCAACGGGAAGCTACCACACCTACAATTCCCTAGTAAAGCTGCAAGCATAGCATGAAAACGCTATGATTGCAGTGAAGGTCCTGCCTTTAGGCAGAATTACTATGGATGGAACAATGAACTACATGGTCTTTATAGGAAGCCAGATATAATAAGAACAGTTAAGTCTCGTAGACTGCTATGGGCAGGACAAGTTGCAGGTTCTTGTAGGAAAGCCAGAGGGGAAAACGCCCAGTTGGTAGACCAAGAATGAGGTGGGAGAATAACATTAACTATGATTTGAGGGAAGTAGATTATACAGGGAATGATTGGAAAGCATTAGCTCAGGATAGGGATGTATGGAGAGCTTATGTCAGCGCGGCCATGAACCAACGGGTTCGATAGTGCCAGTGAGTGAGTGAGTAAGTAAGTAAGTAAGTAAGTATTATTATTGTTATTCACTTATTCATCAAGAATGTTCCTACGGTGACACTGGTTTCATCAACCAAAGACAAAATATACATTGTTGTACTCCCCTCTACAATTAAGATCGCTTCTTACACAAAAAAAAATGCTCTTTTCGAAAAATTATAGGCTGTAGCCTTCCCCTCTTCGGGATCTTCCCTTCTCCATCTCTCATGTTGTATTCCAAAAGAAGACTTTATATTATATTATTATTATTATTATTATCATTATTATTATTATTATTACTAACTCATTGGCACTATCGAACCCGTAGGTTCATGGATGCGCGGACATAAACTCTCCATACATCCCTATCCCGAGCTAATGTTTTCCAATCATGCCCTGTATAATCTACTTCCCTCAAATCATAGTTAATGTTATTCTCCCACCTCATTCTTGGTCTACCAACTGGGAGTTTTCCCTCTTGTTTTCCTTTGACGTGGGTTCCCTGAAGTATTCCCCGCCAGGAGAACCGAATGGGGGACTATTTGACCTCCGGAAAATTTTACCCCAGTGGAACCCATGTCCGCATTTCTTGACGGTTGTATTTTTACGGTGAAAGATCGTCACTCTTTCGACTAAGGTACTTTTTTCGTCTGGCTTATCACCTTCGACCAATCCGGCATGGGAACTTTATCGGCAGCAATGCTACCGCCGGCATAGTTCTCGGGATCATTTAAGCACGCAAGCCACTCCACCACGACAAGGTAAAGATACCATGGAGGGATTATTATTATTATTATTATTATTATTATTATTATTATTATTATTATTATTCTCGGCCGCGGTGGACTAGTGGTTATGCTCCTTACCTCTGTTCCCGAGGGTCGCGGGTTCAAACCCGGCCGGGGTCGATGGATTTTTTAGGACGGAAAAATCCAAGGAGCTAATCCTCCGGGAGGGACTTTAAGCCGTGGGTCCCGAGTCTGAAGATTTTCAGGCTCGTAAAAATTCCTTAAGCCTGAATAAAAAGGCCTCTAAGCAAAATTTACCGAATTTTCCCGTCCTAGTACTACCTTGGTTTCCTATATGTCAGTATGAGGCGGAACGCTGAACACGGACCACTCAAAATTACATCTATGCGACAACGAGTGTAACTAAATTAGTATGGTTCTAATTCTTCCCTGTAGGGGGAGAGCACCTAAATCCCTGTTAAGGGAAAACATGGGCTTACAATACAATAAACAATTATTATTATCGTCAACATTATTATTATTATTATTATTATTATTATTATTATTATTATTATTATTATTCTTCACTTATCCATCAAGAATGTTCCTACGGTGACACTGGTTTCATCAACCAAAGACAAAATATACATTGTTGTACTCCCCTTGTATGTATCTAGTCTCTATGTTTAAGATCGCTTCTTACACAAAAAAATTGTTCTTTTTGTAAATTATAGGCTGTAGCCTTCCCCTCTCCAGGATCTTCCCTTCTTCTTCTCTCCTGTTGTATTCCAAAGGAAGACATTATTATTATTATTATCATTATTATTAGCTAGGATAGTTAAATGGGGGGCACGCCGTAGCGTAGTGGTTAAGGCACTGAGCTACAAGTCGGAGGGTCGAGGGTTCAAGTCCCGTTGGGGTCAGGATTTTTAAACTGACCGAAACTCTCTGGCGGCACTATGGCCCTGGGGTCGACTCAGCCTCTAACGGAAATGAGTACCAGGCGCTTGTTCTGGGGGTAAAGGCGGCCGTCACGCAGGGCTGACATAAAGTGCCGATTGTCTAGAAAAAAGTGGGAGCCTTAACCTCCTACTACCCCAAGGGCCTCCGGGCCTGTTGTGGGATCACTTTACTTTACTAGGATAGTTAAATGTTTTATGGCCTAACTTCCAGATTATTATTATTATTATTATTATTATTATTATTATTATTATTATTATTATTATTATTATTATTATCGTTATTGAAATGAGAGTGAATAGTAAATGTTACAAATATCTAATTGCCGGACCTCCAGATTTTGTTATATTCTGTAAACGAAAAAGTAATCTTAACCAAAGAAGACTTGAGTCCAAAGCCATACGACTGAGTGATTAAGTGGGTCAGAGACCTTAGTGAACATTGTCTCCACAATTGTTCTCCTGTCTCGTTTGTCTGCCAGAAAATTATTAAGAGGTATTTCCCAATATTTCATCATTAACATAAACAAACATTCATAATTTACAAAGGTTTTCGTATTAACTAGTACATTATTTCAAAACACGAATTAAACAATCGTTATTGCAAGGAT
Source organism: Diploptera punctata (assembly GCA_030220185.1). Taxonomy (NCBI): domain Eukaryota; kingdom Metazoa; phylum Arthropoda; class Insecta; order Blattodea; family Blaberidae; genus Diploptera; species Diploptera punctata. The sequence goes on from JASPKZ010009821.1 coordinate 715,664, forward strand.
ATAATATTGTCCTCTGATGCTTATGTTTAAATTTCTGCTACAGCACATTTTTTTGCCTAAATTCAATCCTATTATTTGTATGTATACTGTTTTTCGTGCCCCAAGTCTCCCGGGTAAGGCATAAAATGCCATCTTAAATATAATTAGTACCCCAAAAACAGATCTAACCCATAAACTGCTACTCACGACTTCAATAACTTCTACTATCATTTTGTTACATATAGATCACTAGGGCAAGGCATTTAATGACCTATAAATTGGTAAAAAAATGCAAAATAAAAAATGCATTTTTCTTCTTCTTCCTTCCAAGTATTAGGCCAAGGCCTGTTATGATCCTATAGAAAATGACCAATAAAATAAAAAAATGACAAAAAGTTAAGAATTACCAATAAAAATACAATTTTTAGATAAAGTACTCATTTGATTACTGAATTACGTAAAATTTAACTTAGCATCAAAATATTGAAAGAAAAGTAGTTAAAAATACATACAGTACCTTTTATTGCATAAAATCCATTTCAATTACACAGTACACTTTTACAGCAATTTTGAATTGCAGTTAACAATCAGAATAAGGGTAGAAGCTAGCATAAGCTCTAAGAAATTGAATAAAATTCCTAGAAGTGGGCAAGATCATTATGCACATACCTTGAAAAATTGGGGTAGTAGTTAGCAAAACAACTACTTAATTCCAAGAAACTGTATTGACAAGGAAAAATACTGAATTATAATAAAAATCTTAAATCAAATACAAATAATGTCACAGCCTTCCGGAAAAGTGTAAAAAAAATGCTCAAAATGACCTAAAAATTGCCAAAAAATGACATATCCCAAAAAAAAGTGAAGAAAATGCAAAAAATTCCCTAAGAAATTGCTTTTATTTAGTCCGTTTTTTAATACAGTACATTTTCATATATGCAAGCAATGTTTCAACCTTCATAAGAAAAAGATGAAAAATCATTAATTGCCTTGGCCTATAGATCACCATTCACTTAAATGGCAACTTTTGAAAATAAATTAAACAGATCTGGAAGAGAGTAGGGATAGTTTTACATCCACCATGCCGTGATATTCTACGGATAGATCATTAATCCACTGAAAACTCAACTTTCGAATTTTTGTGGGTTAGATATCTTTTTGGGGCAACTATTCAATTGTGTTTCAGATGAAGTAGAGGGTTAAGTTAATTTGAGGTAAGTTTTTTTTTGATACGTATTATTAAGTAGAATCTCTCCATAGGGATAGAATCCCAGATAAAGAATCTTGTGTTATGCTTGCTGCATTTTTTAATTATTGATCTTTACATGGCTAATATTGATGCTTAAATGTATGATTTCTGATACCTTTGAACATTGGTCTATTAAGCTCGTATTGAAGGGGAGGGATAACGTTGCTGCACTGAAAACAACGTATAGCACGTTAGTTTTTAATATCACCTTTCCTATTCGAATCTTTGCTAATTAGCCTAAGTAATGTCACGAGTGATTTCGTCACTTCGTGACTCGTAAATGTATCTAGAGGATTTGGAAATAAAAGTGGCATTTATTAGGGCTATTTAACGAATAAAATTAAGGTGTTTACTCACAAATCATTATTTAAATATAGTTATTTTGAAATATTTATATATTTAATATAAACTGCGATGTTTGAAAACAAATTAGGAATGTTTGGTTATGTTTCATTTTTTCATCCACTGCAACTTGATCATATTATTTATTGCCAAATAGGATCTCAATATTGTGAGAATACAACCGAGTGGAGAAAAAATGAAACACATCAAACTGTATATTATAACCAACATTATATATTATTAATATTTTTTATGAAACAACTCGGTAAAATCATTATTTAAAAACACAATTATTGAACACACAATTAATTCGAAGGAATCTGTTCATTATTTGTTATATTCAACGTATTTGATGGAGAGTTGCTCACTGCAAAATAATGCTCTGACCTGTTCAAAATGTCAAAAAGGAGGAGCTTTCTTTACTTTCTGTAAATAGCAAGGTAAAATACGACTGTCATTGGTTGTAAAACAAAATTGATTGAAACGTGATTTGTCATTGACTCCCATTAGGGGCAGGAGTTAAATAGTCTCGCAGAAGGGTTTTAGTTACTGCAATCCTACTGAAAGATGTCCCCGCGCAGGGATAACGGTCTAGTGAGGAACGGGGGAGTTTATTTTACATTCAGGTGGATTACTGGAATATTATTAATTATTACTATTATTATTAGAAGAAGAAGAAGATCACAATGGGTATATTAGAGTACGTGAAGAATTTGAGTAAACATGTATTTAAAATTACAGTATAAAATTATGAAATATTTAGCTACAAGGTCCGTCTCCTCAACTTTATTAGTTATTAATCTGTAGCGCTTTCGGGACTAGTCCCATCATCAGCAGGATTCAAAACTGGTGTTTCACTGAAGATCTGGTAGAGTGGGTTACACGTACCAGATCTTCAGAGAAACATCAGTTTTTGAATTCTGCTGATGATGGGACAAGTACCTAAAGCTCTACACATAAATAACTAATCAAGTTGAGGAGACGGACCTTGTAGGTAAATCATCATCATCATCATCATCAATCACGGATTAAGCCCATGTGGCTTGTTCCGGTCTCATAGATTCTCATTCAAAAGTTCGATCCATCTCTTCTGCGGTCTACCAACATTCCTGCGTCCTTTTGGTTTGCATTTAAGTATAATTTTGGGAATGCGATCATCTTCCATTCTTTGAACATGTTCTTTCCAGTTTTTCTAGATTATTTTATTCTATCTAAAAGTTTAAAGATATTTAGCTCATTTCTAATATCTTCATTCTAGCCAAGGTTGTCAACGTTGGGACAGTCCTGTTTCCATTATCTATGAGACTTTTAGTAATAAAGTATTTCCTCTGGGTATGTTACTGGCGTTCCGCAGAGTGAGATGCACGATGAGATTGCCATCTTAAGGCTAGACATCATAGCCCCCAGTTGTATGAACCCCAAATGGAGAGCTGCCTCTTCCGCTCCTAAGGACCGTTGAGGACTTCACTCTTGTTACCCCGGAAATGGGTCTCCACATTTTTCCCTGGAAAATGGGTGCCTCCTCCGCACATTTATTTCTGTCCTTTGAGTTCTTCACACGTTACCATATGCAAGGGACCCTTCGATCAGGTACTACACACCGGGTTAGTGTGACCTGAAGCTCGCGAGGGAAGGGACGCTAGACCCTTTGATGAGACTGCCTCATAAAGGGTTCTCATCAGCTACCCACTCGTAGGTAAATATTTTATAATTTTATATTTTAATTATGAATAATACCTCATCGGAACATATCATGAATCTTATAAAAGTTAACACGTATTTAATCTATCTACACGTTTTTACAGCTACTGCCATCTTCCCCTGCCAAACTTCCAACGATCTTAGCATCTTCAATTCTTAAACCTCTTACTTGCAATGCTATCCTCATGCTTTCCTTCCAAGTTAACTATGGTCTTTTTTTTTTCTTTCTTTCTGGTCGGTTGCTATTGATATAGTTGTTTCGGCGATCACTCATCTTCCATTCTAGATGTGTATAATCATTGTTTAATGAGTGTATACTAATGAAGACAAAGTGATTAACAGTGAGTAACCTTGTCATTTGTTGTCTTGCTTAACAAGTGTCATGCCTGTCAGTATAATTTAATTGTTCTGACTTCACATCTCATTACAGGAGTTAGCCGTATTTAAGAAGAGAGAAATCAGTACAATTTGCACAAGACTTATAAAAAAGAGAAAACACAAGGAGTCTACACGTTTATACGCAAATAATGTAAATTTAATGCCAAATTTAAATTACTTTCCTTACAACATTTCAATATGTTTTACTGCCTAGCCTACAGCAAAAGATTTAAGACATTACACTGAGCAACAAAAAATAAACTTTTTTTTTTGTCTCAGAAAGAAAAATATGTGATTCTGATAGTATTGTTTCTCCTGAATTCAAATATGATATCGGTTTTTCTCCATCACGCAAGGTTTCCGAGAGACAGCAATTTATAATTTCAAACAATTTAATATTTTCTACATTCGTAACTACACAATATTCAAACATTCCGACTCGCCTAGAAAGTAAGAAATGACGATTTTCTGCTATTTTTGCCTGTGAAGCATCCCTCTTGATGATCCAACAATAATCGGCCAGCATATTAGGATTCCATTTGCTTTGATATCTCTTTTCCATTGCTGAAATCTCCTGATGCAAGTGTTCCCCGTTTTATTTTACAATGGACAAATTGGCGAAAAAATGTTGATTAAAAAATAATTATTTAAATCCATTAATTGAAACTGAAATAAAAAACTGTGGGTGATGGAAAAATTCCGAATACATATTTGAAAACACGATAAATAACTGCATTAAGTACTTAAGTACAACTATTGGTACTCATGAGACAAAAATCATGTTGGCCAGTGTTATCGGTGCTCGTTTATCTAAAAAATAACATTTTCTGCGAATTCCGAAAGAATAAAGCTATAGTGATTGTTCTCGATGAATGGAGAAAGAAGTTTAATGGATGAAATTGAACACACAAGAGCATTGTAGTATGGCGCTTAAGAAGAATGCAGGATGGAAGACTACCTAAGGCGTCCAAATTGAAATAAGGAACAGAAAAGGAAGACCAAGAACCACCTGGAAGAATAACATTCAAAATTCAATAAGGATATTTAGTGTGATGGATCAAGACACAGAGGATAGAGCACGATAGAAAAGTTTTATTAAAGGAAATTTATGAAGGTGTATTACAAATTGAGAGTCTATATGTCCGTAGTCATTTATGTATGTTTTCAAGCTTATTTTAATAATTAGAATTGGTTGGAGAAAAACCTCAATGATGAGGAAAATTCTCTTAATAAAACAAAAGAATGTTGTCACGAAAAGATTTTAAAAAATCTCCTAACTAATTCATAGGCTCTTTCATACCCGTAGGTCCATGGCCGAGCGGACATAAGCTCTCCATATATCCCTATCCTGAGCTAATGTTTTCCAATCATCTCCTATATAATCTACTTCCCTCAAAGCATTTGAGACTCGTATTAGGAAGGCCTCGGGTTCAAATTCCAGGGCCAATCAATCTGTGTTTCTAGGCTGAGTTGGAATCTCATTAGTCATTACCCTAATTAATTTCATCTTGCACTATATATACAATCTGGTATCCGTATCTCTTGCAGAGTCACGACACTGCAAAATAATGCTATGACCTATTCATAATGTTAATATGATAAATTTATTTGATAAATTCGAGGTGAAACACGACTGTGATTGGCTGTAATTAAAAAATAATTGAAATGTGATTGGTCATTAAATCCCATTTGGGGCATGAGTTAAATAGTCATAAGTGATGCCACGAGTGATTTCCAATACATCTAGAGAATTTGGAAATCGAGAGTAGCATTTATTTGACTATTTAACGAATAAAATTAAGCTGTTAACTCACAAATCATTATTTAAATATATGTATTTTAAAATATTTATATAATTAATGTAAACAGCGATGTTTGAAAACAAATGAGAAATGTTTGTTTATGTTTCATTTTTTCATTCGCTGCAACTTGATCATATTATTCATTGCCAAATAGGATCGTACTATTGTATGAATGCACCGTAGTGGAGAAAAAATAAACACATCAAACTGTATATTATAACGAATTATAGGTTATTAATTAATTTTGTTTAGGAAATAACTCAATAAAATAATTATTTAAAAAACACAATTATTGAACACACAATTATCGAAAGTGTAGTTCGAAGGAATCTGTTCATTATTTGTTATATTCAACGTATTTGTTTGAGAGTCAGTCACTGATCTGTTCAGAATATTAAAAAGGAGGATTTTGATAAACAGAATTCGATAAAGAGCGAGGTGAAGCACGATTGTCATTGGTTGTAAATCAAAATTAATTGAAACGTGATTTGGGGCATGAGTTAAATAGTAAAAAGAAAGACAATCAGTAAACCAGGAAATAGGACCACAATTTCAACTTGATGAGGGACTCGCTTCGTTTACACTATTTCTGCGTTATCAAACTTCGTTTATTTGAATTAAGCTCCGAGTAACCTGAATCGAGGCCGAGATATACAGGGTGATTCAAAATTGACTTTACAACTTTACAAGCTTATAGAAATTTATTTAGAAGACCTACAGAATTGGTTTAAATATCATATGATAGCACAACTCATCAAGTTTTGAAGACCTACAGAATTGGTTTAAATGTCATATCCTAGGGCTCCGAGCAAAGCTATCCCTCACTTATTCAACCACAGCTTCAGCCGTACGTGGACGGCCAGTATGCTTGGAATGACTAACAGAACAGCCAGTCCTAACAAATGTGTGGAGCCAAGAATAAATTGTTGGCCTGCTAGGAGGATCCTTACCATACTGGGTACGAAATCTACGCTGAACAATTGTCGCAGATTTAGTTTCTTCGAACAAAAACACACAACGAGCACGCTCGGCACCTGTGAAAGCAGCCACTTTGATATGAACTACGTTAGCGCACGCGGTGAGAGAACTAGGTACTATAAAACTATGTCGGCGAAAACTTGATGAGTTGTGCTATCATATGTTATTAAAACCAATTCTGTAGGTCTTCTAAATAAATTTCTATAAGCTTGTAAAGTTGTAAAGTCAATTTTGAATCACCCTGTATAAAAACATGTTAGGGTGTATGTTGTTCACAGACAGACCAATGCTATGGACAAATTGCCTGGCAGCCTATGATATGGACATGACGTGCCATGCGGTCACGTATGCATCTAACTGTTACTTTACTTTTCCTGCAGGAGTAGTTATTATTCTAATTATAGTCAGTAACGGTGTTCGCAGGCCCAAACACCATGTTCTCTTAAATAATAGTATATTACAATGCCAGGTTGGAAAGTCCTAAAAGAAACAATAAAACAGAAATTACTTATTTTTTGCAGAAGAATTTTAAGAAGAATATTTGGACCAAGTCTAAATAGCACAAAGAGTAGGGTGCGTGTAGGCAAACAGTTTTCGGACACTTTTGAAATCCAGAATGGGTTGAAGCAAGGAGATGCACTATCTCCTCTACTATTTAATTTTGTACTAGAGCATGCCATTAAATCTTTAGAGAATGAGGAAGGCTTACAACTCAATGGTATTAATAAGCTGTTTAGTTTATGCTGATGATGTAGTATTATTGGCCGATAGCGAGGAGACACTAAAAGCCAACACGCACACACTATTGAGTAACACTAAGAAATTAGGACTGGAAGTAAATATCAATAAAACTAAATATATGGTCACTTGTAGAAATTCATTATATAATGGAAATGGACAGCTAATGACAAATGAGGAAAATTTTGAGGAAGTGGCTGAATTCAAATACCTAGGAACAATAATCACAAATAGGAATGAGATGCATAAAGAAATTAAACATAGGCTCAATTCTGGAAATGCGTGCTATTATGCATTGCAGAGACTCTTGATATCCCAACTCCTTTCAAAAAACGTTTAAACTGAAAATATATAAAACAATTATTCTACCAGTTATATTATATGGGTGCGAAACATGGACTCTTACTTTAAGGGAGGAAAGGAGATTACAAGTATTTGAGAATAAAGTACTTAGGAAAATTTTTGGACCAAAGAGAGATGAACAGACAGGTGAATGGAGAAGACTACATAACAATGAACTACATGGTATTTATAGGAAGCCAGATATAATAAGAACAGTTAAGTCTCGTAGACTGCGATGGGCAGGACATGTTGCACGTATGGGGAATGAAAGACTTGCATGGAAGCTTCTTGTAGGAAAGCCAGAGGGAAAACGCCCAGTTGGTAGACCAAGAATGAGGTGGGAGAATAACATTAACTATGATTTGAGGAAAGTAGATTATACTGGAAATGATTGGAAAGCATTAGCTCAGGATAGGGATGTATGGAGAGCGTATGTCCGCGCGGCCATGAACCTACGGGTTCGATAGTGCCAGTGAGTGAGTGAGTGATATTTGGACCAAATAGAGGAACTGATAATTGTTGGAGAACCAAAACAAATAACGAACTAAACAAATTAATCAAAAATCAGAACATAGTAAACTATGTAAGATCTCTCAGAATTGGTTGGCTTGGACATTTTATAAGAATGGATGGTCAGAGACTGGTCAAAAAACTTTACAAATGGAAACCTATAGGAGGCAGAGCTGTGGAAGATCGAAGATCAGATGGGAGGATGACACAATGAACGATCTAAGGAAAATGAAAATGACTAGTTTGAATATGGCAAGAGACAGATTGTCATGGAGGAGGATTGTTCAGAAGGCCAAAACTTTCAATTTTGAAGTTGTCGTGCCTTAACATGATGATGATGATGGTGGTTGGGAAGTAGTTTTTACAGAAGCGAGGAAATGATTAAAGTCCGAGCGATAGCGAGGTTTTTAATTTTCGAGATTCTGTAAAACACTTCACAAACGTGTGTTGTACATTTTTTTTTTGCACGATGGTGTTTTCAAAATAATAAATAATAGTAAAATACTGACATATTTGTTGGAAATATTTCCGTTCATTATAAACAACTGACTAACTTTAACAGTCTGCCCAATGTTTATACGGTAAATGCCGAAAATTATTTAGTTGAGACTACAGCAGGCCTTGACACCAATCAGGCATAAAATGGCGGCAAGTACGAATTTATTGTTTTAAATATAGTTTAGTTCATTTAAAATGCAGTGATTTGTTTCGTATAATGTATATTAACACTACCTTTTATCTCGCGGTTATTAATTTTCGAGATCCTGTAAAACACTGCACTAACGTGTATTGTACATTATTTTTTTGCATGATGGTGTTTTCAAAATAATAAATAATAGAAAATAATAACATCTTTGTTGGAAATATTTGCCTTCGTTATAAACAACTAACTAATGTTAACAGTATGGCCAATGTTTAACGGTAAATGCCGAAAATAATTTAGTTGAGACTACAGCAGGCTGTGACACCAATCAGGCATAAAATGGCGGCAAGTTCGAATTTATTGTTTTATATTGTTACAAATAAAGTTCAGTTCATTTAAAATGCAGTGATTTGTTTCGTATAATGTATATTAACAGTACCTTTTGGGCATTTTGTATATACATTGTACGTTGTATACATAAAGGACAGTGGTTTTACTTCCCACACTAGGTAGGTAATTTCTAATATTACAGTACAGTTCTTTATATGTAAGCAACCCCGAAATTTAGAAAATTGAATTTTCAATCATGGTCGCCATTGCTGTAAGTACGATAGAAGCACTAACGTGCAAAAAGAAAATATGACAGGGTATTCAGTTTTTTTAAGAATAAGAATAAATTTTATTCACAAATAAACTTTGTCCACCATAGTATTGACACCCGAATAAGCAAGTGCAGTTCAGTTACACAAATAATTTCATTCCATTAACGCACATTACTACCTCAATAGATATCTAAAAATATAAAGAATAAAATGACAAAACAGATATCAAATGAAGAATTATGGGGGGGAAACCAGAAAGATTAATGTACTCAGACAAGCCATTCCCATGCAACTACAGAGAAAAAATGGGTTGAAATCCCGGAAGAGACAAAACGTTTAGTTTTTTGTTGTACTGCTCAATTCTGGACTCTTGATGTCCCAACTCCTTTAAAAAAATGTTAAACAAAAAATATATAAAACTATTATTCTACCAGTTATATTATATGGATGCGAAACATGGACTCTTACTTTAAGGCAGGAAAGGAGATTACGAGTATTTGAGAATAAAGTTCTTAGGAAAATTTTTGGACCAAAGAGAGATGAACAGACAGGCGAAACACTGAACTACATGGCCTTTATAGGAAGCCAAATATAATAAGAATAGCTAAATCTCGTAGATTGCGATGGGTGGGACATGTGGCACGAATAGGGAATGAAAGGAGGGCATGGAAGCTTCTTGTAGAAAAACCAGAGGGAAAACGCCCAGTTGGTAGACCAAGATTGAGATGGGAGAATAACATTAACTATGATTTGAGGGAAGTAGATTATAGAGGGAACGATTGGAAATCATTAGCGCAGGATAGGGTTGTATGGGGAACTTATGTCCGCGCGGCCATGAACCTACGGGTCCGATAGTGCCAGTGAGTTAGTTAGTTGTACTGCACATAATGTACGATTAATTTTACTTCGTCTATTATGTAAATAGAGTGCTTTATCCGGTTGTATAGTTCATTTGAGAATTCTACTGTATTCCAGCGCATTGCTTCAGTAAGATGAGAAAACACGGAACAGACGCACGTAATTTACTGTAAGTAAAGTTTCTCGCGCGATTATGTAACAAAATTACTGTAATTAAACCTGCTAACTCATTTTTTCAACATGTACATTGTCACACACACACACACACACAAACCATATTTCATCCACGAAATTTCAATATTTGCAATTATTCATACATATTTCGGCTATTCTTTACTACACGTGATGCGACTTTTTTAATTCCTTCATAAACTCCTGTCAAATTTTATTCTTAAGGTTCCATTTTTCAAATTATTTCCCACTAATTACAATGATTTTTACATTTTTCTAACGATTATTTCAATAGATTTTTGTATGATATCCATATTTGTTAAAAGAGAAGGAAAAATAAAGTTTTGCTCAACACATTTCAGAAACTGCCATCGATTTAACAACACAGATAAAACAATGCCAATAATCCACAAAGAGAACAATACACGAAAAAATCAATATCCTGGAAGAGATTGAAATTATCAAGGAAGCAGAAAATAAGAATATGTTAAATTAGAACACACCCAACAACCAAAGCCCTCTGTATGTAATATACTCATTTCTGTATCATAAGAATTCCTCAACAACAAAAAGTAGAGAAATTAAAACACAACAATAGTGAAATACACAACAAACTGGAAAGAATCTTGGCAAGGATGACTGAGAATAGAATACCAAAAGCAGCATGTAACTGTTCACCACGTGGAAGAAGAAGTTTGGGAAGACCAATGAAAAGATGGAAACAGCAACAATTTGGAGCCGGAAGAGGCTAGTAAATAAACCTAAACCGTGATGAAGAAGAAGAAGAATTCCTGAGGATGAAGCATGTCTTTGAAAGGCCTAGAATTTTAATAGTGTGGCGACGTTTATAACAGAAGTTATTATAGTTGAGGACTGTTTAATAAGGCACACATTTTAAAATTGAAATAATGGCATTGAATGAATTTAGTAAAGTAATTAAATATAAGTGATTTTTGGTCGTTTTTTGTTTCCGTCTTTGATCCGAGGTTGATCCTTGGGACTGCGAGCAATGTATAAGATACACCTTGAAGTGGGTTGCTAGCTCGTTTTCATGGCGGGTTTATTATTCGGGGTTTCCTCCCTAAGCTGATCGCCTTCACCCAGCTCCAGAGCTCAGCCTGCCCCGTTTTATTTCGGAGTTGTCTCTCCTAGATGGGTTGTCTTGCAGGACTAACGAACCCCATCCGCCCGTTTGTCAATCTACAAGGCAGTAGATGTAGAGTTGCCTCTTCCGTCAGGTACATCGTACCGAAGGACTCCTTCTCCGCTGTATCTGCCGTTGAGGTCTTCACCGTAACCCTGGCAAGGGGCCCTCACAAGGTACTATCAGCTGGGCAAGCTGAACCAAGGTTTTTTTACGAGGTGTTACTCCTCCCCCTCGCCCTTTTTCAACCTGGCTTGGGACAGGCTATGGAAGAAAACCGGCTTGCAAAAAGAGCTAAAGAAGATAGACCAATGGACGGGAGAAGAACAAGAGGAAGACCTGCCAAGAGATGGATAGACAGTGAATGGACATCCAGTACGTCTTCCTCCGAGGAGTGATTTTGGAAATAAACAGGATGAAAATCCTACAAATTAAGTTTAAGAAGATTTTTGGTCAGTTTCCTGAGAGAGCATGCTGTTCGGATTTATTTTCTATTGTTAGTATTTAAATTTGTCTAAGACAGTGGAGAATGTTACATTTAAATTAACAATAGAAAGGTTGTACTGAGTGGCATTAACCAACTTTCTGATGATATACCACTTTCACAATTGAGTCTGTGGTATTAGACATTCACGTCTCGGAGAAAACATAGTCTACGTGAGAACTTAAGCTTATTAAAATCTGAATAGCAATTATATAGTTGTACAAACATCAGACCCACAATTTAATTTAATCTGTAACATGCCATAACTCAATGTTCACAAAGATTTGCAAGTATATCGTGAGAACAAACAATTGTTTACGTGATTTTTCATTCACAATGTATTAAACGCATTGAATTCGATAAGATTTACAAAAAGATGTCTACAGAGTTATGTTGCGGGAACGATAAGTTCTGACTCGAGGCAGAAGAAAAAAAAGTTGCTGATCTAGTTCAATTTTTTTTATTTAATAGTATTTGTAGACGCTTTGGGGATTCTTTACAACAAATGACGTGAAACATTTTTTCTAAGTTCCAATCATACACTATGCGCATGCGTCAATAAACTTGAAGCGATTTACACTATGGAATCACGGGATGCAGCCAACATATACACGATATTTAACAAACCTAAAAGCTAACCTAACGCAATTTAAGTACTCTATCTTGTGAAAGACCAACCTAAAAGCTAACCTAACGCAATTTATGCATTGTAACATGTGGAAGAATGGAACGCCCAAAAATAAATTGTAAGTTATGGAATCCTGAAGTATATTTATACAGTTAATTAGCAGATATTCTATGTTGGTTACACTGGAACAGATTGTGTTTTTTGCTTAGAGTATTCATTAAGAATCCATCGATCCATAGTAATCCAGCCCGAGGGCAGGTCTTTCACTGCAATCACAGCATTTTCATGCTATGCTTTGCAGCTTTAATAGGGAATTGTAGGTGTGGTAGCTTCTCGTAGCTTTCAACACCGGTGAAGGATGATGATGACGATGATAATGATAAGGATGATGATGATGGTCATATGATTTCGGGGACCGTTTGGGCCTCAAAGTTTTCCTGACATTTGTCTTACAGGTGAGGAAAACCCCGATAAAAACCTCACCCAGAAAAACTGCCCCGACCGGGGATCGAACCTGGGCTTTCTGCGTTATAAGGCAGCACGCTACCTCGAGACCACAGCGATGGATTTGTGTCTATATGTGATAATAAAATGAAGTTAACGACAAGGTAAAATAAAAAGGTAAAACAAGAAGGAAAAACAGCGTAAAGGAAAAGAGGAGAAAAAATCGAATTACTTAAGTTTTGAAAGAAACGAAAACTGTGACTAATGGTTGGAATAGAAGAATGGAAGAAATAAAATCTAAACAAATTTTAAACTGGGAAATAGTTAAAAGAAACCAGGAAAGACGTGATCTACGCCAATATTGCGTAAGTACGTAACAGCTTGGAGGAAGATGAAGTGCATAATTATGGCGCAACAAAATTAAGTATCCAAGGTACAGGAAAACCGCTACATTGCCGAATTTCCTTAACAAAATGTGAATATTCCATATCTGTGAATACAACTAACTAAAGTAACATACCGGCACTATCAGATTCAGAAGTTCATGGTCATGCGGACATTAACTCCACATAGGCCTACATCCCTGTTTTACAATCAGTCCCTGTATAACTCTTCTCCCTCAAATCATGGTTAATGTCTTCTCCCACCTCATTTTTGGTCTAGGCCTACATATTAAGTTGCAATCCGTCTGGTTTGCGTGGAAAGAATTTTCATATCTACCTTACATTCTCCATACGTACCACATGTCCTGACCATTGCAATCTAACTAACAAACTCAGTGGTATTAACAAACACGTAAATTCATGGTCGTGATTTCTAACTGGTTTCCTACAAGAAGCTTCTATGTCCCTCTTCCATTCTCCATTCGTGCCACATGTTCTGCCCATCGCAGTTGTACGAAAACCGTTTTTATTATACGAGACTTCATTGTTATTATTCCCGACTTCCCATAAATAATAATGCAACTTATTATTATGTAGTTTTCTTCATTCGCCTGTATATTCGTCTCGGTTTCCAAAATGTTTCGTAAGAACTCTATTCTCAAATATTTGTAACCTTTTTTCCTCCCTTAAATAGCTCATATAAAGGAAGAATAACCGTTTTATACATTTTTAGTGTAACTTCTTTTAGAAGTTGAAATGATGAGACCCAAAATGTAAAAAATTAATTTCCAAAATTGAGCCTATTTTTAATTACTTCTGCATTTCATTCCTATTTGTAATTAGCTATGTTTCCTAGGTATTTAATCTCCACTTCTCCAAAATTTCCCTTATTTTAAGTGTTCGTTCTATTTAATAATGTATTTCTATGTGTAATGTAAAATATTTAGTTTTATTGATATTATTTCAATTTATCATATGTTAAAATTGAAGACATTAATGACAAAATAAATAAATTTAATCTAATGTGTGGCACTATTAAAAGAACCCTTAAAAACATAAGAAAAGAAACAAAAATTAAATTTTATAAAGTAATGGCTGTTCCTGTATTGATTTATAGATCAGTGTGTTGGACGATCACTAAAAGACAAGAACAAAGATTGGAAGCAGCTGAGATGCTATTTTAAGAAATATAGCAGGATATACTCTGCTGGATAAGAAAAGAAATGAAGATATAAGAAAGGAACTAAATATTTTCAAACTTATAGACCGAATAATTATATATACGAACGACTGGAAAGAACATAGAAGAAGGAAGATTTCCAAAATTATTGCTAAATTATAAACCGTGCGGAAGGAGAAATGTTGGTCGCCCACACAGAAGATGGTCTGAACAATTCTAGCTTTCATGAAACCGGAACGAGCCAACAGGCTTAAACCCTGGATGATGATGATGATATTATTTTGTCCACCGCTGTGTCACGCAGCGGGCACAGGTTCGATTCCCGGTCGGGAGAGGCTCCTGGGTAAGGTTTTTTCGGGGTTTTTCCTCACCTGTAAGACAAATGTTAGGAAGCTTAGGGTCCAACGGTCTCCGAAAATCATCCGGCATCTTCATTATTATCACCATCGTTCCCCGGTGTGGAAACAAAAGCTACCACACCTAGAAGTCCCTAGCATGAAGATGTTATGATTGAAGTAAAAGACCTGCCCTCGGGCAGAATTACCAGATAGTATTATTTTATTAAATGTCTCCTTTTACAGAGGATGAAGACCCTCGTGTAAAGTAAAGAGAGAATAAATATCATAGCATTGCAACATACGTACTGTTTCTCAACACAAGTCCACTGCAGGCCTATATACTCTAATCATAGCATTGCAACATACGTACTGTTTCTCAACACAAGTCCACTGCAGGCCTATATACTCTAATCATAGCATTGCAACATACGTACTGTTTCTCAACACAAGTCCACTGCAGGCCTATATACTCTAATCATAGCATTGCAACATACGTACTGTTTCTCAACACAAGTCCACTGCAGGCCTATATACTCTAATCATAGCATTGCAACATACGTACTGTTTCTCAACACAAGTCCACTGCAGGCCTATATACTCTAATCATAGCATTGCAACATACGTACTGTTTCTCAACACAAGTCCACTGCAGGCCTATATACTCTAATCATAGCATTGCAACATACGTACTGTTTCTCAACACAAGTCCACTGCAGGCCTATATACTCTAATCATAGCATTGCAACATACGTACTGTTTCTCAACACAAGTCCACTGCAGGCCTATATACTCTAATCATAGCATTGCAACATACGTACTGTTTCTCAACACAAGTCCACTGCAGGCCTATATACCCTAATCTGAAGCAAATGGGTCACTAGATCATACAGTTACAAGAATCTTGATTTTATCACGTTTCCTTTCTATTCTAGACCATTCATTTAAAGAGAATGCGAACTGAGAAAAGAAATCAGCAAGAGATGGTGAGCACTTTTTACTTGGTCCTATACAGTCCCTAACTAATGATGATGATGATGATAATTGTGATAATGATGATTTTTATATTGAAATGGTGTTGATAATATGATGATGATGATGATAATAATAATAATTATAATGACTATTTAACTCATGCCCCAAATGGGAGTCAATGACCAATCACATTTCAATGATTTTTATTTACAACCAATCACAGTAGTGTTTCGCCTCGAATTTATCAACTAAAGTTTATCATATTAAAGAGAGCACCTCCTCTTTAACATTCTGAATAGGTCATAGCATTATTTTGGAGTGACTGACCCCGTAAGAAATACGGTACCGGATTGTATATATAGTTCATGAATGTCAGTTCATAGTGAACCCGTAGGTTCATGGCCGCGCGGACATAAGCTCTCCATAAATCCCTATCCTGAGCTAATGTTTTCCAATTATTCCCTGTATAATCTCCGATTGAGGGTCTTTCCACTTTTTCAGCGGTTGCCCTTTTACCAGCCGGCTGCTGGCCCTTCACATCCACATGTGTCAATCACAGAGGTAGATGATCAACAGCCAGTGTAGGGGTGACATGTGGTTAGCATGTCGAGTCCCCCAGCCGTTATAGCTGGTTCCTCAACCTGGAGCCGCTACTTATTGTAGCTACCCAATTGCCTCACGATGCTGGGTGGGCACCGGTCCCATACTGGCCGAAATACCATGAGAAAATTTCTTCCCCCATGGAGACTCGAACCAGCGCAAGTCCCGTAGCTCTGCGCCAAGGCTTCCTACCTTAACCGCTCGGCTACGGCGCGGGACCCTGTATAATCTACTTCCCTTAAATCATAGATGTTATTCTCCCACCTCATTCTTGGTCTACCAACTGGGCGTTTTCCCTCTGGATTTCCTACAAGAAGCTACTATGCATGTCTTTAATTCCCAATTCGTGCCACATGTCCTGCCCATCGGAGTCTACGAGACTTAACTGTTCTTACCATTGAGTTGTAGGCCTTCTTCATCCTCTAAAGATGATGGCATGCTCTAGCACAAAATTAAATAGCATAGGAGATAGTGCATCTGCTTGCTTCAATCCATTGTGGATTTCGAAAATAATCGAAAACTGTTTGCGTACACGCACCCTACTCTTTGTGTCATTTAGACACATTCGTATGAGATAATATTCTACAAAATAAAAACCACTAAAATCGGACTTATTTATTTTTACCCTAATACCACATCATTAAGGCATTGTGATGATTGATTGATGGAAGCTCATTCGTCCCACTGCGAGACATGAGCGCTTCCCTAGTGGGAAGTTTCTTAACTAAATGAATTTAGTTACACTTGTTTCCCTACGTATGTCTACGTTACCCCAATGATATGATGGGTGATAAATGATAATGAAGCACCAGGAGAGTTTTTAATCTGAATTCTAGACCATGTGCAACCACAGGAATAATTCCCTTTAAGAAAAAATCCCAAGGCTCGACCGGGAATCGAACTCGGGACCTTATGAACTGTTGTCAGAAACGCTGACCACTAGCCCATGAAGCTGGTCATTTTCTTTATTTATTATTATTTTTAATTTAAATAACTTTATAAATAAATTACTTTCTATTTTTCTGACATCTTATATTTCTTCCAATTGTTATTTAATACATATTTAATTCTTTGAACACATTAAAATCACCACTTTCTTCTACATTAGCAAGCCAAAAAGGATGTACCCAGAATCGCCTTTTACGTCTTCTGTTGTAATAATTGATATTAGCTAAATAAACTAAATCGAGAACATCCTCGTCCTCCGACATATTGTATAGTGACATGGGGTTGGTACATCGCATCGAGGTGTCATCTAGTAGGAAACAAAGGTATTACTCAGACGGATGAAGGCGAGTTAAATTTTGCTCAGATGTATTTTATTCAGACTTGAGGTTCTTTTACGAGTCAAAAAAATCTTCTGACTCGGGACCCTCGACTCAAAGTCCCACCCGGAGGACCTCTCCCTTTGATTTTTCCAATCTAAAAATCCATCAACCCCAGCCGGATTTGAACCCGCGACCCTCGTAACTAGAGGCAAGGACCATAACCACTAGACCACGGCGGTGGACAACGTATTGTAACAATGAATTAATTTAAATCACTGGCGTAGAAAAATACATGGGAATTTGAAAACAAGATTAGTTGATTTTCTCACCAGACGGGCAAACCGAGCTGTGACGCAATATAAGTTTGACACGTGATACGTGGCGGAACAAAGTACTGTGCGAGCCAACACAGTGACTCACAATCTGTAATAAAATACCCCACACAAACAACTCTGTTAATGTAAACATTTGCGATTGATATGTCGCATAGACAGGATACAAAACGTGTGATTGAGGAAATGCAAGGCAACCTTTCTGCAGTGCCGTATAGAGTGATTTACTGAATGATACACGTTCGTCCTGCTCTCCTAGTGTTGTGAATCTTGTTCTTCATTTCACGGGCTAGGCAAATTACCTGTTCCGCCTCAAAGTTGTTCTGTCCATCTTTTCACTGGCCTTTCTACATTCCTTGAACCTCTTGGCTTGTAGTTAAATGCTGCTTCTGATAATAGTGTTACATTCTTTCTTTATTAACCAGACTAATTTTGTTACACTTATTTCCGTATGTCGGCAGCGGTGGACTAGTCGTTATGCTCCTTGCCTCTGGTTCCGAGGGTCGCGGGTTCAAACTCGGCCGGGGTCGATGGATTTTTAGGGGGGAGGAATAAAAGGAGCAGTTCCTCCGCAAGAGACTTTAAGCCGTGTGTCCGGAGTCCGGAGATTTTCAGGCGCGTAAAAAACATCCTTAAGCCTGAATAAAAAAGGTATCTAAACAACATTTACCAACCTCGGTGTCTTAGTAACACACCTTTGTTGTCTTTAGATGTCTCATTGGGTCGGTGTGTTGACCGCATGTCATCCATGACATCTATGAGCAAATAAGATATTGTAGCTTCACTATGATAGTTGTCCAGCGGCTCGCTTTGTTTCCCCGCAGTTACTATATATAATTAAATACAAAGATTCCGACTGACGCACTATAATAATCCCGCTTGTTAATCATTGTGAAGCATTGTCGCGCGGCACCCGCTTTTATATAAACGGACAACCATCATAGTGAGGCGATAATAACTAAAAATTAACTTTGTCTAGTAATTCCTAACAAAGGAGAGGCTATGAGTCAACAATGAGCTACGCCATTATAGATTATTAGATAATTATTTCCCTATAGATGTCAGTGAGTGACGTTCTGTTAGTACATCACCTCAAGGTGACACTAGAAGGAAACTGAAGTATTACTTGGATCGTGAAGTACGATTAAATTTTCCTCAGGCACTATCAAAAATTTGTCCCTCGCCATAGCCGAGTAGTTAGGCAAGATCTATGGGCAAGATGCATTGGCGCAGAGCTAGGAACTTAGGATGGTTAGAGTCTCCAAGTTGGAAAAAATGTTCTCGTGGAATTTCGGTCAGTATAGGACCGATGCCCACCCAGCATCGTGAGAGCATCATGAGGAATTTGGATTTTTCAATAAATAGCGGCTCCAGGTTAAGAAAAAACTATAATAATAATAATAATAATAATAATAATAATAATAATAATAATAATAATAATAATAATAATAATAATGCTTTATTTTAGCTGGCAGAGTTAAGGCCATAAGGCGTTCTCTTCCACTCAACCAGCGAATAGTACGGCTGGGAGAATCGACATGCTGACCACATGTCGCCCCTACACTGGTTATAGGTGATCGTCTACCTCTGTAATTAACACGTATAGATGTGAGGCCAGTAGCCGGCTGATAGGTCAAGGGCCTTCTAGACTTGTCGCTCCATGGAGTTAGTTAGCCGCTACTTAGTACTGCTCGGGACCCAGCTCCATGTGTCTGAAAGGAATTTGCTGTCTCAGCTGTTAGTACTATGAGAAGCAGAGAAGTGTACCTCCTCCCACTCCCACACTTCCCCCGCAAATACACAGAGCTTGGACTCAAGCCTTAAATGCCTCACGATGCTAGATGGGCACCGATCCCATACTGACCGAAATTCCATGAAAAATGTGTCTTCCCCTTTGGGAACT
This sequence comes from Diploptera punctata, assembly GCA_030220185.1. NCBI lineage: Eukaryota > Metazoa > Arthropoda > Insecta > Blattodea > Blaberidae > Diploptera > Diploptera punctata. The sequence continues at coordinate 735,633 of JASPKZ010009821.1, forward strand.
AGAACTAGCTTAAACTGCTCGGCTATGGCGCGGCACAGAACATAAAGAAGTATAAAAGGGAGAAATTTGAAGAGGGATATTAAATAATTCGAAGGGAAGTAAGAGTTTGCATGATGAAAATCAAGTGAAATGAAAAAGTTCCTGCTAAAACATACCGTATACTACTTCCAAAAATTTTATTAAAACGAGTTAATGTATTATAAACAACGACTACAAGTTCTCCATTAACAAAGCACTTTGATCTGCTCTCGACTCACGTACCTATGGCCTTGTCAGTTCTGCAGACATTAGTCCTTGGCCGGGTTCGAACCAGCGACCTTCAGCCCCAGAAAATCCGAGAAGATAGCAGGATGTGGTCATTTCCGACACACATAACGGTACATGGTCACTCAAATAAAATATTTCCTCCATATGCTGTATGAAAAACAACCATATTGCTTCCTCTACGTGCAAAAAAATAAAACAGTTTTGTTCGGCTGAATTGTATATAATTATATTCTGCCAATATTTATCAATAACCATTATTAATGTAATTATTATTGCAACCATAAAGGATAAAATGCATTTAATGCTGGCTCAACAACAACAAATAACTTTGTAAGCAGTTACGAGACCTTGGATTGTTATATCAGTCAATACCCTTGACAAAATATACGGGGATTCTATGCCAGACTACCTACATATATTCAAATAAAAACAATTGAAAAAAACACAAATTACTGTTGGAATATGTGAATAATTACTTACTCACTGGCACTATCGAACCCGTAGGTTCATGGCCGCTCGAACATTCCTATCCTGAGCTAATGTTTTCCAACCATTCCCTGTATAATCCACTTCCCTCAAATCATATTTAATGTTATTCTCCCACCTAATTCTTGGTCTACCAACTGGGCGTTTTCCCTCTAGTTTTCCTACAAGAAGCTTCCATGCACGTCTTTCATTCCCCATTAGTGTCACATGTCCTGCCGTTCGCAGTCTACGAGACTTAACTGTTCTTATTATATCTGACTTCCTATAAAGACCATGTAGTTCATTGTTATGTATAGTCTTCTCCATTCTCCTTCCTGTTCATCTCTCTTTGGGCCAAATTTTTTCCTAAGAACTTTATTCTCAAATACTCGTAATCTCCTTTCATCCTTTAAAGTAAAGAGTCCATGTTTCGCATCCATATAATATAACTGGTACAATAAATGGGGAATGAAAGAGGTGCATGGAAGTTTCTTGTAGGAAAACCAGAGAGGAAACGCCCAGTTGGTAGACCAAGGATGAGGTGGGAGAATAACATTAACTATAATTTGAGGGAAGTAAATTATACAGGGGATGACTGGAAAACATTAGCTCAGGATAGGGATGTATGGAGAGCTTATGTCCGCGCAGTTATGAACCTCCGGGTTCGATATTGCCAGTGAGGTAGAATAATAGTTTATATTTTCATTTTAACGGTTTTTTTAAAGGAATTGGGACGTCAAGAGTCTCTGTTATGCATAATAGCACGCATTTCCAGAATTGAGCCTATGTTTAATTTCTTTATGCATCTCATCCATATTTGTGATTATGATTATTGTTCCTAGGTAGGCCTATTTGAATTCAGCCACCTCCTCAAAATTTCCCTCATGTGTCATTAGCTGTCCATTTCCATAATATAATGTATTTCTAAGTATGTGAATAATTACATGCGGAAAATATACATGTTGACTTTTTTTTTCCAAAAAAATCCGAGAAATGCCTTAAAATGCTATATTTATAATGGAAAACATTCATTAGTGTTTGCTTAACAGAATGACCATTCAATCAGGTTAAAAAAATAAGCCTTAGATCTAAATTACAATAAATATAAATGATTACATGCTATATCTACAATACAATTATTTACAATATATTATGATTTACTCTAGATTTAATGAATTAAATATAAAATGTAAAAGATAGAAAAATAAAAAAAATAAATACTTCTAATAACATAGAATATATTAAGTTCCTGAGAAAAATTAGTAACACTGGTCAACATGATTTTTGTCTTATGAGTACCAATAGTTGTACTAAATGCAGTTTTTATCGTGTTTTCAAATATGTATTTCTCCATCACCCACAGTTTTTTTATTTCAATTTCAATTAATGGATTTAAATAATTATTTTTTAAATAAACGTTTTTACGTCCATTTGTCCGTTGTGAAATAAAACCAAATGCGGTAACTCAGGAGATTTCAGCTATGGAAAAGAGATATCAAGGCAAATGGAATCCTAATATGCTGGCCGATTATTGTTGGACTATTAAGAGGGATGTTCCACAGCAAAATATAGCAGAAAATCGTTATTTCTTACTTTCTAGGTGAGTTCGAACGTTCGAAAATTGTATAGTTACGAATGTAGACAATATTAAAATGTTTGAAATTATATAAGTTCTATCTCTCCGAAACCTTGCGTGATGGAGAAAACCCGATAACATATTTGAATTCAGGAGAAAAAATACTATCAGAATGACATATTTTTTCTTTCTAAGACAAAAAAAAAAGTTTCTTTTTTGTTGCTCAGTGTTATCATTTAATTTTTCTTCATTTTTTGTCTTTTTTTTTTTTTTTTTCAATTTTTAGGTATTGTTGGGATATCTTTAGCTTTTTTAAAGGTCTTTTATAGGCATTTTATATATCCTCAACCTCCGAGCTTTATACTTACTTACTTACTGCCACTATCGAACCCGTAGGTTCATGGCCCCGCGGACATAAGCTCTCCATATATACCTATCCCCAGCTAATGTTCTCCAATCATTCCCTGTATAATCTACTTCCCTCAAATCATAGGTAATGATATTCTCCCACCCTCATTATTGGTCTACCAACTGGGCATTTTCGCTCTGGTTTTCCTACAAGAAGCTTCCATGCAAGTCTTTCATTCCCCATACGTGCAACATGTCCTGCCCATCGCAGTCTACGAGACTTAACTGTTCTTATTATATCTGGTTTCCTATAAAGACCATGTAGTTCATTGTTATGTAGTCTTCTCCATTCACCTGTCTCTTCATCTCTCTTCGGTCCAAAATTTTTCCTAAGTACTTTATTCTCAAATACTTGTAATCTCCTTTCCTCCCTTAAAGTAAGAGTCCATGTTTCGCACCCATATAATATAACTGGTAGAATAATAGTTTTATATATTTTCAGTTTAACGTTTTTTGAAGGGAGTTGGGACATCAAGAGTCTCTACAATGCATAATAGCACGCATTTCCAGAATTGAGCCTATGTTTAATTTCTTTGTGCATCTCATTCCTATTTGTGATTATTGTTCCTAGGTATTTGAATTCAGCCAATTCCTCAAAAATTTCCCTCATTTGTCATTAGCTGTCCATTTCCATTATATAATGTATTTCTACGTGTGACCATATATTTAGTGTTATTGATATTTACTCCGAGCTATATACATTAATAATAATTGATGTACCGGTACATGTTATTGGTAGCACATCACTATATACCGTACTCTCCTCAACGTGTCATTGAACGCTAGGGTCACGATTGTTTTTGAGAGCTTACTTATCTGCGCTAATGGGTTTTCTAATTCCCTCTTTAGACAGTCCAGATGAAAAATAAAAGAAAAATTTACTCATTTATACGTAAGTACATGGAAAACAATTATAGTTCTGAAAAGGCCATCTAGCTCACTGGCACTATCGAACCTATAGGTTCATGGGTGTGTGGTATCTGTATCCTGACACCATCCTCTGTATAATCTGCTTTCCTCAAATCATGATCAATGTTAACACTCATCTCATTCTTGGCCTACCTACAGGGGCTTTACTTTTGGTTTTCGTGCAAGGAGTTTCTATATCTCTCTTTCATTTTCCAACTGAAATCCCGTACCACATAAAATTATTTATTTATATAAACGGTGAAAATTATTTAAACCGACGAACTCTGGGAGGTTGTAGGGGACACCAAAACAAATATTTTTCCCTAATGCCATTTTTTCCTATGAGGAGTATTTAAACCGGTAGAGGGCGTATTACGCTCTTAAGTTGTCATGACTGCAACTGCTGTTGATGGTAGGAATTGTTTTGTCCACCAGTGTAGTAGTGAATTGTATCTGTTTACTAATAGAGCGATACACCTGGAGTGAGTACACTGATATGTGTGGGGCGGTGTTGTTGGGGACTGTTTGTAAATTGGTACATATCTCCTACCTAGGCCATTAAATGGCAGACACTATTACAATTTTCTCGTCAGAGCATTGCCAGAATTGCTGGAAGACGTCCCGCTTCCTACTAGACAACGCATGTGGTTCCAACATGATGTGAGCGCCGGCACATTTCAGTCGTCGTGTGCATAGATTCTTAAACCAACGGTTTTCAGAAAAGTTGATTGGCAGAGGTGGTCCTGTACCATGGCCTGCTCGATCCCCAGATATGACCCTTTTGGATTTTTTTGTGTGGGGAGAGATGCGCAACCTTGTTTACACAACTCCTGTTGCATCAGAAAAGGATCTGGTTGCCCGGATAGTAGCAGCAGCAGGAGCAATTAACGATACTCCTGGAGTTTTTGCCCGTGCTAGACAGAACATGATTCGCCGGTGTAACCTTTGTTTACATGTCAATGGAGGCATTTTTGAACCTCTACTGCAATTTAAGTAATTGCGTTGTATTAATTTGTTGTCTCTTGGTAATAAAAAATGCAAAAGTGTTTGTTGGTTTAATTAATTTGCTGCTAGAGAAATCTTCCTCTACTGGTTTAAATAATCCTCATAGGAAAAAATGACATTAGGGAAAAATATTTATTTTGGTGTCCCCTACAACATCCCAGAGTTTGTCGGTTTAAATGATTTTCACTCTGTATATATATATATATATATATATATATATATATTGCTTTTAACTTGGTTTAAACACGACCATCACGTGCAAAGCACATGTAGCCTATTTCATGTTTAATGTATTACATTTCTTTTATTTGTTTCACCCCCTTTGGGGTACGTTGGTACAATCATTTGTCTTTGTGTTGTTCCTTTCTTAGTGTCCAGAATTTCTTGATTCTTTCTGATCTTCTTCCGAGATAATAGGTTTGGATTTTCGTGTAGATTCATGTTGGAACCTAATGTTTTCATTTTGAATAATTAAGCTGTAAAATATAGACCTAAAATAACTGTTATGAATAATCCTTGATTACAATTATTTTCTAGTAATCCGTGATGTGCTTTAGATGTTCGATCGATTAGAGCATTTTCTGTAATATTTAATTCTACCAGGCCTTTTTTCAATTTCCTTAAACCAGTTGGGTTTTGTTTCGCAGTTACGGAAAAAGCAAAGATTTGTTTGGTTAATCTGTTATAGTTCATTCTGAGAAGATGACCGTAAAAATTATTCTCCTTTTCGCACAGTATCTGAAAGTTTCTCATTTTTTTCTAGAGAGTTTCAATTTAATGTATATTTTCTTATTATCTTGAAATTTTGTTCCTATGATATTAGGTTCGATAGCGCCTGTGATTATTAGTTTATTATTATTATTATTATTATTATCATTATTATTATTATTAAACTAACTCACTGGCACTATCAAACCCTTAGGTTCATGGCCGCACGAACATAAGCTCTCCATACATCCCTATCCTGAGCTAATGTTTCGCAATCATTCCCTGTATAATCTACTTCCTTCAAATCATAGTTAATGTTATTCTCCCACCTCATTCTTGGTCTACCAACTGGGCGTTTTCCCTCTGGTTTTACTACAAGAAGCTTCCATGCACATCTTTCAAATTATTATTATTCTAACTAATTATTCTAGGTTAAAACATTCTAACAGCGGGGGGATCCGACTTGCTGTCTATATGTCACCCTTATACTGGTTGAATTATCATCCACCTCTATGAGTAACATATATGGATGTGAGGCCAGCAGCGAATGGTAGACCTTCTACGTCTGCCGCGCTATGGATTATTATTATTATTATTATTTTGTATTGGTTATTCAATAGTAGATTATATACGGTATAAGCAATTAAATAGGTATGGGCACGTACGACGAATGCAAGAAGAAAGATTACCCAGGAAAACATTGGAATGGTGTCCACCTGGAAGAAGGACGAAAGGAAGACCTCGAAACTCGTGGATGCAGGAAATAAGAACTGGAATGAGAGCAAGAGCACTGGAGGACATGGATTCGATGGAGAGAGACGAGTGGAGAAGGAAAATAAAACTTTAGGCACAGAAAGATGTGTAAATATTAAAATTCTGTATATAAATAAATAAATTATTGTTGTAGATAGAAAAGTATTTACAGACCGGAATCGAACGCTAACTTCTAAGATGCTTGTTAGACACTCTTCGAGATTTTAAAGAGGTTGGAAAAATTGTAGACCTACGTATCCACTTTCATATTTTCTGCCTCAATATTATTTTTTTGTTAATTTAACATAATTATATCATCCTTCAGGGAAAACCAGATATATACCAAAATATCAAATGCGTACATAATGGTGCCTTGCCCAATAATATTATGAAATTTGTGGGCCAATATAATGTATATCACACAAATGTTGAAATACTTTAGTTCGTTAACAAACTTGGTTATTTGACTGGCATTATTGTTGAAGCCTGTTTTACCGGTGGTTCTCTACACTTTCACGAACGTTGTGGCTAGATTTAAGATCTGTGCGACCGCTGAAGAATGAAAGTCGAGGACCAAGCCAACTTCTTAACACGTCGTACGTCTAATTAGTTTTCTAAATAATATACTTCCCACGATGCATTAGGTGTGCAAACATTTGTGGAAGACATTTTCTAAATTCATAGACGGTCTCCTTCGATGCTATGAATATCCTAGCATGATTCATAACACTGGTCAACATGATTATTGTCTCATGAGTACCAATAGTTGTACTTAATATAGTTCTTTATCGTGTTTTCAAGTATGTATTCGGAATTTCTCCATCATCCACAGTTTTTTTTAATTTCAATTTCAATTAATGGATTTAAATAATTATTTTTTTAATAAACGTTTTTTCGTCCATTTGTCCATTGTAAAATAAAACCAAATGAGCTAACTCGGGAGATTTCAGCTATGGAGAAGAGATATCAAGGCAAATGGAATCCTAATATGCTGGCCGATTATTGTTGGACCATCAAGAGGGATGCTCCACAGGCGAAATATAGCAGAAAATCATCATTTCTTACTTTCTAGGAGAGTCCGAATGTTCGAATATTGTGTAGTTACGAATGTAGAAAATATTATTATTATTATTATTATTATTATTATTATTATTATTATTATTATTATTATTATTATTATTATTATTATATAAAACTTTCCTCATTAGAGGATTGCCTAAAGGACAAAGCGATACAGACAATTAATTTTTGTAATTGATGAAATATATTTTGTAAATACATTTTAAAAAATTCAACTTGTAGGCGTAATTGAAGTATACATACTATAAAGTAATTTTGAAAATATGGTTTCTTAAAATTGAAATTGATCCTCTAATGGCAGCGATGGCAATTCTAGAAAGATACACCCTGTCCAAATCTAAGGAATTCCAAAATTTGGCTAAGAATCCTGGTATAGTACCTCTTGCCCCGATCATCAATCCTGTGACAGTTATACTATCTAGTTGGTAGGCCCTATTAACCGTTTGAAATTATAAATCCCTGTCTCTCGGAAATCTTGAGTGATGGAGAAAAACCGATATCATATTTGAATTCAGGAGAAAAAATACTATCAGATTAACATATTTTTCTTTCTGAGACAAAAAAAAAAAGTTTATTTTTTTGTTGCTCAGTGTAATATTTTATGACCAGCGGACATTATTAGAAATTGGAATCGGTTAGTAATGAGTCAACAATTGACTATTACAAAGACTATAACTCATGCCCCAAATGGGAGTCAATGACCAATCACGTTTCAATGATTTCTGTTTTACAACCAATCAGAATCGTGTTTCACCAAATATTTATCAGTGTTATGATTACCATATTAAAGAAGGCTCCTCCTTACAATATTGCGTTCCTTTGGCAATAAATAGTATGATCTGGTTGCAGTGATAAACAAATGAAGCAGTAGAAGCGTACCTATCGTTTCTCATTTGTTTTCAAACATCGCCGTTTACATTAAATATATAAATATTTTAAAATAACTATAGTTAAATAATGATTTGTGAGTAAACTGCTTAATTTTATTCGTTAAATAGTCCTAACAAATGCCACTCTTGATTTCCAAATTCTCTAGATAAATTCACTCCTCACTTCGTGAGTCGTGAATTTATCGATAATTTGGAAATCACTCGTGGCATTACTTATGATAAACATAAGTAGATAAATATTGACGTGAAACACGACTGTCATTGGATATAAAACAAAATTCATTGAAACGTGATTGGTCATTGACTCCCATTTATGGCACGAGTTAAAGAGTCTGAGAAAATATTTAATGGATTTTTTAAGTGTTTTGAGTATGGCAGTCTTTGATATACGAGGGGAGGGAATTCAGTCGTATGGCTGAAACAAGGAAGGATGAGGAATAGTGAGATGTTCGATGTAGAGGCACAGCTAGAGTTAATTTTTCTTTCGAACATATGTTATGGCGGGAAGATAGTGCATGGAAAGGAGTAACAATATAAAGGGACATTTTTCTCAGAGGCCTGTCTAACATTACACTGGTCAACATGCTTTTTGTCTAATGAGTACCAATAGTTGTACTTAAAGCAGTTGTTTTTTTTCGTGTTTTCAAATATGTATTTGGAATTTCTCCATCACCCACAGTTTTTTTATTTCAATTTCAATTAATGCATTTAAATAATTATTTTTTAATAAACGTTTATTCGTCCATTGTAAAATATAACCAAATGAGCTAACTCAGGAGATTTCAGATGTGGAAAAGAGATATCAAGGCAAATGGAATCCTAATATGCTGGCCGATTATTGTTGGACCATCAAGAGGGATGCTCCACATGCGAAATATAGCAGAAAATAGTTATTTCTTACTTTCTAGGCGAGTCCGAATGTTCCAATATTATCTAGTTACGAATTTAGAAAATATTAAGTGTTTGAAATTACAAATGCCTGTCTCTCGGAAACCTTGCGTGATGGAGAAAAAATCGATATCATATTTGAATTCAGGAGAAAAAACACTATCAGAATAAAATATACACTTGAAAAAAATTCGTTTAATTCCCCAGTGTTCACATAAGTTTTGGCCATTGTTACCAACTGTTCAAGTTATGAATATCCCAATAATAATGACATAGGAAATTGTGTTTCAAACTTTTCAGACTGTAATTAACGGTAGTTTTAATAAGAAAAATGTTGACAGAAGACACTATGGTAATGATAAACCTAAATTATAGGGTCTTCGACATTAGTTTCTTTTTAAAATAATTTTAAATTAGTTTCGTTTGTGCTTATTTTCTCAGCAGATTAATAGATTGTTTGAAATGTTTCGCGCTTAATATTAACTTAACTAATTTTAATTTCATTAATTAAATAAAAATAAAACTTAGTTTTATTTGATTTTCATATTTATTAAGATATATTCAGTGACAGCTGTTTCGGTACACTGTACCTTCTTCAGACATGTTAACAAATTATGAATTGTGTTCCAACTGATATAAACAACAATAATTTTTTTAAATTTTTTAAATTTAACAAAGGCGATTCATTCTATCAAGTTGAGAATTTAACAGTTTATTACTACTTTTCAATTTAATTTATTTCTACAGCCTCCAAAAAGTCCAACTTCTTACCCTTATCACAAACATGTAAAATTTCAAAATTTGGATCCAAACAATGATTAAATTGGAATAAGTGGTTAGCATATTTTGAATATTCAAAATTTCTGTTATATGCTCTCATGTGTTCCTTTATCCGAGAAATAAAAGGTCTACCAGTTTGTCCTATATAGACATTGTCACATGTGCCACACTTCAATTTATATACACCTGATAATTTTTATTTTTTTTTATTTTGGTTTTATTGCTTTTTATTATATTTTGTAAAGTTTTATTAGTTTTAAATGCCACATTAATGTTCAACTTTTTAAAGTGTTTAGATATTTTATTTGAAAGTGGGCCTATGTATGACATTACGACATATTTCTTTATGTTTTCTTTGGGTACAGGAAAAAATGTGTTAATTACTTTATTGTAATGAATTTTCTTAATTAAATATTCTATAATTTTAGGGTCGTAGTTATTATTAATAGCTAATTGTTTAATAATATTCAATTCATTATTATATTCCAAGGGTGAAAGAGGGATATTTAAAAGTCTATGAATGTAACTATTAAAGGCTGCCATCTTATGAGTATATAGGTGAAGAGAAGAACTATGGATAGTGGTATCAGTATGAGATGATTTGTGAAAGATACCAAACTCAAACTTATTATCAATGTGTTTTTATTGATAAATCCAAGAAATTTATACTATTATTAGTTTCTAATTCCATTGTGAAATTAATACTTTTATGAATGCTATTAATAATTTAATTTCAGTTCAATTTGTATGAATGTTTACATTTAATTATTCATTCTATGTTATTTAATAACTAACTCACTGGCACTATCGAATCCATAGGTTCATGGCCGCGCGGACATAAGCTCTTCATACACCCTATCTTGAGCTAATGTTTTCGAATCATTCCCTGCATAATCCACCTCTCTAAAATCATGGTTAATGTCATTCTTCCATCTTTTGTCTCAGAAAGAAAAATATGTGATTCTGATAGAATTTTTTCTCCTGAATTCAAATATGATATCGGTTTTTCTCCATCACGCAAGGTTTCCGAGAGACGCGAACACTTTAATGTTTTCTACATTCGTAACTACACAATATTCGAATATTCCGACTCACCTAAAAAGTAAGAAATTGCGATTTTCTGCTGTATTTCGCCTGTGGAGCATCCCTCTTGATGGTCCAATAATAATCGGCCAGCATATTAGGATTCCATCTGCCTTGATATCTCTTTTCCATAGCTGAAATCTCCTGATTAAAGTGTTCCCCGTGCTTATCGCTCACTGCGCCAAGATTTTCCTGGAAGAAATCTAGGTTTATTAAAAATAATTATTTAAATCCATTAATTGAAATTCAAATAAAAACCTGTGGGTGATGGATAAATTCCGAAACATATTTTAAAACACAATTAAAAACTGCAAAACAACTATTGGAATTCATGAGACAATAGTCATGTTGACCAGTGTTATTGCTCTACCAACTGGGCGTCTTCCTATAAGAAGCTTCCATTCCCCATCCGTGCCACATGTCCTGCCCAGCGCAGTAAGCGAGACATAACTGTTCTTATCATATGTGACTTTCTACTAAAATCATGTAACTCAATGTTATGTAATTTTCTCCATTCACCTGTCTGTACATCTCTGTTTGGTCCAATAGTTTACCTAAGATCTTTATTCTCAAATATTTGTAATATTTTTTCCTCCCTTAAAGTAAGAGTCCATGATTCGCATCCATATAATATAACTGGGAGAATAACTGTTTTATATATTTTCAGTTTAACGTTTTTTTTAAAGAAGTTGGGACAACCAATCTCCTTATAATGCATAATAGCACGCAATTTCCTGAATTAAGCTTATGTTTAATTTCTTTGTTCACCTCATTCCTATTTGTGATTATTGTTCCTAGTTTCTAATATTAACTTGACTAATTGTAATTACAGTTTAATGTGTATAAATGCTTACTTTTAGATATCCATTCGATGTGTTTTAATAATAATAATAATAATAATAATAATAATAATTATTATTATTATTACTATTAAAAAGTAAAGTGATGCCACTATAGGCCATAGGAGACCCTTGGGATTGTGTGAGGTTAAGGCTCCCATTTTCTAGACAATCGGCACTTGATGTCAGCCGGGTTGTCAGCCCTGCGTGACGGCCGCCTTTACCCCCAGAAGAAGCATCTGGTACTCATTTCCGTTAGAGGCTGAGTCAACCCAGGACCATGGTGTCGCCAGAGGGTTTAAAAATCCTGACTTCACCGGGACCTGAACCCTCGACCTTCCGGTTTATAGCGTACTGCCTTAACCAATACGCTACGGCGTGCCCTTATTATTATTATTATTATTATTATTATTATTAATATTATTATTATTATTAATATTATTATTTAATATACAAGTGATCTTCTTGGTGATAAAATATTAAAATATATATATACAGTCAATATGCTATCACCTTGACGTGGTGGGGGGGCTTAGTACCCGATGAACCAGACGACTCTACTGGGGAAGATTGACTTAGGTTAATCTTGCTGGTGGGTAAGAGGCGAGGGGAACTAAGTATAGCTCACAACGAAGGAATGGCGTCTGTATCCATATTGGGCGGCCACATCTTCGTCAAGTCTTCAACGGTCAACAGGGCGACAAGGAATAGCACAGCAAAACTTGTAGGGCTTGAAGAGCGGAAGAAGCAGCCCTCTCTTGGGGGGTGGATACCCAGAGGAGCATGATTGGAGGCTCAGAGGAAGCAGCCCTTCCACCATCCTTGTCCTGCGAAGCGCTCGTAACGCTTCCAGGAGACATTTATCTTACTGAGAAGCTTCATGGAAATCAGCCGGACTGTCATAAAAGGAACCGACCCAAGCAAGAGGAATGAGTAAGGAGAGATATCCATTGTTAGCCAGGAACTATCAAGCAAGAGGAAGGCGTGATGTTGGAAGACCTAGAAGACGTTGGGCTGATGCAATATGAAGTCGGAACGGGCAATTGCCTAATCCCTGGAGTGATGATGATGATGATGATACAGTCAATATGCCCAATTCACCAATTAATGTTTTAAAATGGTCAATACGTTTCCACAGCCAAGCTGTTATTCTCAAGACTAGATATTGACTGCAAATCTGGTCGTGAGAATGACAGCTTGGCTGTGGAAACGTGTTGACCATTTTAAAACATTAATTGGCGAATTGGGCATATTGACTGTATATATATTTTTTATTATTATCATTATTATTATTATTATTATTATTATTATTATTATTATTATTAAATCATGATAACAGAAACAGTGCAATAAGGGAAATTATGCAAGTTGAAAAAAACATATTGGAAAAAATAGAAGAAATACGTTTAAATTGGTATGAACACCTGATAAGGATCGAAGAAGAGAGAATACCAATGAAGATCCTTAATTGGAAAGCTAATGGAAGAAGTGGAAGAGGCAGACCTAGAGAACGTTGGATGGAATGAATGAGGACAAGTATGGAAGCTAGATATCTGAGGGAATAAGATGCTCTAGACAGGAACCTCTGGCGATAAATCACTTTGGGTTGAAGGAGAAACACTCTAATGTGGAATATTCCTAATTAAAAAAATAAATTATGAAAACGCCCAGTAGGTAGTCCAAGAATGAGGTGGGAGAATAACATTAATTATGATTTGAGGGAAGTAGATTATACAGGGATGTTTTCCAATCATGTCAGCCTACGTCCGCGCGGCCATGAACCTATGGGTTGGATAGTGCCAGTTAGTTATTATTATTATTATTATTATTATTATTATTATTATTATTATTATTATTAACACTTGTGTATGTTCCAAGTATGAGATCGTGATTTTCGCTAAAAGGTCAATGGAACCTTCACAGACATAAACAGTACACAAGAAAATATGCTTAGATCATCTTTGTCATCTTCACAGAACATGGGTTATTTTAATATAGTGCTTAAAAAATTAGACTTTTTTTTTTTAATTCAACTTCTCCTTTTGAGTGAGTTTAAGTGCAATGTATCTCCAGAGGCCTACAGGGACACGATCCATTTGCGAAAGGATTTCTAACTCTGAATATCATAATGCCTTTTTGCCATACAAAGACATGAAATTACCTCCTCGGATCTAATTACCGGGACCACCTATGAGACAATACGAATATTTAAGACAACACATCATTCACTCACATATTCTAACTAAACACTGCTAATACATACATTATTGATTATGATGGCCAAAGGTGTTCATGGACAATTTGAGGATTAATATTTCCTGACATTTGTCTTACTTACTCACTGGCACTATCGAACCCGTAGAATCATAGCCGCGCGGACATAAGCTCTCCATACATCCCTATCCTGAGCTAGTGCTTTCCAATCAATCCCTGTATAATTTACTTCCCTCAAATCATAGTTAATGTTGTTCTCCCACCTCATTCTTGGTCTACCAACTGGGAATTTTCCCTCTGGCTTTCCTACAAGAAGCTTCCATGCAAGTATTTCATTCCCCATACGTGCAACATGTCCTGCCCATCGCAGTCTACGAGACTTAACTGTTTTTATTATATCTGGCTTCCTATAAATACCATGTAGTTCATTGTTATGTAGTCTTCTCCATTCTGTGTGTTCATCTCTCTTTGGTCCAAAAAATTTCCTAAGTACTTTATTCTCAAATACTTGTAATCTCCTTTCCTCCCTTAAAGTAAGAGTCCATGTATCGCATCTATATAATATAACTGGTAGAATAATAGTTTTATATATTTTCAGTTTAACGTTTTTTGAAAGGAGTTGGGACATCAAGAGTCTCTGCAATGCATAATAGCACGCATTTCCAGAATTGAGGCTATGTTTAATTTCTTTGTGCATCTCATTCCTATTTGTGATTATTGTTCCTAGGTATTTGAATTCAGCCATTTCTTCAAAATTTCCCTCATTCGTCATTAGCTGTCCATTTCCATTAGCCTATATGATGTATTTCTACGTGTGACCATATATTTAGTTTTATTGATATTTACTTCCACTGACATTTGTCTACAGGTGAGAAAACCCTTAAAATATTTTGGCCAAGGGAAATTGTACTGATCGGGGATGGTACAGGAGCCTTCTGGGTCCGAGGCAAGAACGTTTATCTCCTAGACAGCAGCGGATAAAATGCCTACTACATCCAAGAAAGCTTGGAAAGAACGTGTAGTTTATAATGTGAAATATTGCACAAATTACTTAATAACAATGTTTAAGAAGAACCGATATCTCTCCCAGGAAGTGAATTCTGTAATCTGCATGAAGATGCTGCATATTAATTTCGTAAACAATGAAGTAAAAAAAAACTCCGAGGACAATGACCTGCAGAGCATCTTGTTAACATATTTCCTCTTCTTTTGTTTAAATTATTTCCCTTGTTAGTTCAGGAGGCCTATTGATGTAACTCAATACACAGCAAGCTTCGTGAGTTCTATCCCCGATGAAGTCGACATTTTTACAACTGGCCAAACTTTCTGACGACATTACTTTCGTGTCATACATTAATACCGCACACATGATCCAGGCTAGGGATAAGGCGGGGTCGTCAAACTTTACCGACAAATCCCCCCGGATCTACATCTTGATTGTGAGTATCTATAAAAGTAGGTGCCCTAACAAGTACTATTCCAAGTCTCTTAGAGCTTTAGTAATTCCTGTTCATTCGAGTTGCGGAAGCATAGGGACTTTGTGTAAAGCCACGCCATCCGGAACAGTTTTCAACATTTCCCTTGTTACATTTATATTATTACAGTCCTGTAACTCTCTCTCTCTCTCTCTCTCTCTCTCCTCTCTCTCTCTCTCTCTCTCTCCTCCCCCTCTCTCTCTCTCTCTCTCTCTCTCCATCTGTCTATCTATCTCTATATCTATCTCTGCCTATCTATCTATCTCTATATCTATCTATCTCTATCTATCTGTCTATATATATATATATATATATATATATATATATATATATAATATTAATCCATCTATCTATCTCTCCCTATCTATCTATATATATCTACCTATCTATATATATGTATATCTCTCTATCTCTACCTCTCCATCTATTTATCTATCTATCTCTATATCTATCTATCTATATCTCTATATCTGTATCTCTCTCTATCTCTACCTCTCTCTCTATCTTTCTATCTCTTTCCCTATCTCTATCTATATGTCTATCTCTATATCTCTATATATATACCTCTTTTTTTTCACAATGGCTGGAATTAAAATGTCGTCTGATTTCTTCGCACATCCATTTCCGACCTCCCTTTTGGTCCAAGTTAACAGTGTATCAAATTTCATTACAATAAAGTAACATTAACCCGTGCCGCACTGGACCTAAATTTATAAATATTTCATTGTATGCTTGTATTGGAATTCTTGGGTAGCTCAGTTGGTTAGAGCGCTAAAGGTACAGACTTTAGAGACTCGAGTTCAAATGCTTGTATTGGAATTCTTGGGTAGCTCAGTTGGTTAGAGCGCTAAAGGTACAGACTTTAGAGACTCGAGTTCAAATCCCGACTCAAGCATTCTTTTTTATTTTCATATCATATTTGCCTTCATTGCCAAATGTCAAAAATATATTTATAATAGCTATATATACAAGCGTTACTGCTATAAAGTAAATATTCTCTTTAAAAATTTGCTTAACTGTTATGTTAGCCGCGAGATGGCAGTTGGAACAAATTTCCGCTACCTCTTGTGTGAATTGAGAATACTACATGTATAAGAAAATTGTATGCTTGTATTGAAATTCTTGGGTAGCTCAGTTGGTTAGAGCGCTAAAGGTACAGACTTTAGAGACTCGAGTTCAAATCCCGACTCAAGCATTCTTTTTTCTTTTCATATTATATATATATATATATTGTAAAGCAACGGGAAGCAACCACGCCTACAATTCCCTTATAAAGCTGCAAGCATAGCATGAAAATGCTATGATTGCAGTGAAGGACCTGCCCTCGGGCAGAATTACTATGGATATATATAGGCTATAAATATATATATATTTTTTTTTTGTGAGGGCCTCTCTTTAGACATTAAATTTTAAAAAATTATGTTTCCTCAATTTCCTAGTGATCAGCATGTCGGCCAATTTTTCTTCAGTCTGTACATTTTATTTAAAGCGGTTGAGATAACTTCAATGCTAGCGTACATAACTTCTGATAGTGTGTATTACAATGACTATTTAACTCATGCCCCAAATGGGAGTCAATGACCAATCACGTTTCAATGATTTCTGTTTTACAACCAATCAGAGTCGTGTTTCACGAAATATTTATCAGTGTTATAATTACCATATATTAAACAAAGCTCCTCCTTTTTAATATTCTGAACAGGTCTGACCGTTATTTTGCAGTGACTGAGCCTATAAGAAATACGGCTACCAGATTGTATATATAGTGCATACATGTCAACATTTGTAGCAATTTATTATACCACCAAAAAAAAGAAACCACTGTTTGACTTTCTTAAATGTATTTTTTCCCAGGTAATAATCCAGAAAAATATAATTGTAATATTTACATCATACGACATCAGAAATGAATTAATATACAGATTGATGTTTCATTTTTTCTCCACTAGAGAGCATTCTTACAATATTGCGTTCCTTTGGCAATAAATAGTATGATCTGGTTGCAGTGATAAACAAAAGAAGCAGTAGAAGCGTACCTATCGTTTCTCATTTTGTTTTCAAACATCGCCGTTTGCATTAAATATATAAATATTTTGAAATAACTACAGTTAAATAATGATTTGTGAGTAAACAGCTTAATTTTATTCTTTGTTAAATAGTCCTAACAAATGCCACTCTTGATTTCCAAATTCTCTAGATAAATTCACTCCTCACTTCGTGAGTCGTGAATTTATCGATAATTTGGAAATCACTCGTGGCATTACTTATGAAAAGACTGCGCCAGGGCAGGTGTTGTTGAGAAACTGGGACGCATTCTATTGCGCAAACATAATTCAAGTATTGAAGTAATAATTTTGTAAGCGGCACATATACATAGTAGGCTTATTCATATGTGTAAGAATCATTAAACAATTTAATGATCGCATGATTGCCCATGGAAGTTTCCAGCATTCCGTGATAAATGAGTGGAGCCAAGTAAAAACCAATACTCCAAATATAATGATCCAATAGTACTGCTTTTTGTCCACTAGCAGAAAGTGCAGTTTATTTGTATTGTATTCACTCATTTCTAAGTAGCTACGAATACCAAATAATATTCTAGATTGACTTTACGTCCACCCGCTGTGGTCTCGAGGTAACGTGCTGCCTTGTCACGCAGCGGGCCCGGGTTCAATCCCTGTTCGGGGCCGTTATTTTTCTGGGTGAGGTTTTTTATCGGGCCTTTTTGCTCACCTGTAAGCCAACTGTCGAGGAAAACTTTAAGGCCCAAACGGTCCCCCCGAAATCATATGGCCATCATCATCATCATCATCCTTCACCGGTGTGGAAAGCAACGGGAAGCTACCACACCTACAATTCCCTAGTAAAGCTGCAAGCATAACATGAAAAAGCTATGATTGCAGTGAAGGACCTGCGTTCGGGCAGAATTACTATGGATGGATTTATTTACTTCGTTATTGATGTCTCACTGAGTTGGTATGTTGACCGCATACTATTCATGACACCTACGGGCAAATAAGTTAACTGAATTAACTTGTCTAGTAACTCCTAACAAAGGAGAGTCTATGGCTCAACATTGGGCTACGCCATTGTATAATTTTTGCGCGGATAGTGCGTTTTGTCATACTTATAAGCAATGGCGACTATTATTGAAAGTTCCACTTTCTACATGTTGGGGCAGCCAACCTAAATAACTATACTGTAATATTACTTTACACCCACGTGCGGGAAGTAAAACCACTGCCTTCTATGTAATATACTACGTGCAATGTATGTACAGAAAATATCCAAATGGTATTGGTAATATACATTATACGAAACAAATCACTGCATTTTAAATGAACTGAACTGTATTTGAAACAATACAAAGCAATAAATACGTACTTCAGGTCATGTTATCAATAATTGTTCTCAAGGCCTCCTGTTGTTTCAACTAATAAACATTGCCCACACTGTTAATGCCAGTCAATTGTTTATAATGAACGCAAAAATTTTTCAACAAATATGTTATTATTTTAATATTATTTATTATTTTGAAAACAACATCGCGCAAAAAAAAATGTACAACGCACGTTTGTTAAGTATTTTACATAATCTTGCTCTGTTTTTAAACATTTTTCCTCGATTCTGTAAAAACCACTTCCCAACCTCGCATCGTAATATAGGCCTACTATTGGCCGATAGCGGGGAGATACTAAAGGACAACACGCACATATTATTGAGTAACACTAAGAAATTAGGACTGGAAGTAAATATTAATAAAACTAAATATATGGTCACACGGAGTCCCGCGCCGTAGCCGAGCGGTTAAGGTAGGAAGCCTTGGCGCAGAGCTACGGGACTTGCGCTGGTACGAGTCTCCATGGGGGAAGACATTTTCTCATGGTATTTCGGCCAGTATGGGACCGGTGCCCACCCAGCATCGTGAGGCAATTGGGTAGCTACAATAAGTAGCGGCTCCAGGTTGAGGAAACCAGCTATAACGGCTGGGGGACTCGACATGTTGACCACATGTCACCCCTACACTGGATGTTGATCATCTACCTCTGTGATTGACACATGTAGATGTGAGGCCAGCAGCCGGCTGGTAGGCTAAGGGCCTTGTAGGCCTGTCGCGCCAGGAGTTATATGGTCACACGTAGAAATACATTATGTAATGGAAATGGACAGCTAATTAAAAATAAGCGAAATTTTGAGGAAGTGGCTGACTTCAAATACCTAGGAACAATAATCACAAATAGGAAAGAGATGCACAAAGAAATTACACATAGGCTCAATTCTGGAAATGCGTGCTATTATGCATTGCAGAGACTTTTGATGTCCCAACTCCTTTCAAAAAACGTTAAGCTGAAAATATATAAAACTAATATTCTACCAGTTATATCATATGGATGCGAAACATGGACTCTTACTTTAAGGGAGGAAAGGAGATTACGAGTATTTGAGAATAAAGTTCTTAGGAAAGTTTTTGGACCAAAGAGATGAACAGACAGGTGAATGAAAAAGACTTACATAACAATGAACTACATGGTCTTTATAGGAAGCCAGATATAATAAGAACAGTTAAGTCTCGAAGACTGCGATGGACAGGACATGTTGCGCGTATGGGGAATGAAAGACGTGCAAGGAAGCTCCTTGTAGGAAAGCTAGAGGGAAAACGCCCAGTTGGTAGACCAAGAATGAGGTGGGAGAATTACATTAACTATGATTTGAGGGAAGTAGATTATACAGGGAATGATTGGAGAGCATTAGCTCAGGATAGGGATGTATGGAGAGCTTATGTCCGCGCGGCCATGAACCTACGGGTTCGATAGTGCCAGTGATTAATGAAGTAAGTAAGTAATTTGACGTTGTTCATTTTCGAGAAATACGTAAGATGACATCGATTATTATCGACAATCGATTCAGTTAAACCATTTTTTAAGAAACTCTGTTTGAGGATGAGATTTTTATTAAATATCAAACTCTTTGCTATGTAATATTGGAAATACAGCAGTGCACTTTTATTACAATCCATCCATAGTAATTCTACCCGAATGCAGGTCGTTCACTACAATCATAGCATTTTCATGCTATGCTTGCAGCTTTACTAGGGAATTGTAGGTGTGGTAGCTTCCCGTTGCTTTCCACATTTATTACAATAAAATATTTATTTTATTTTCGCATCTTTATTGAAGAAAACATGTTTTCACCCTGGACTAACGTCTGAATAACAAATCTGACGTCACAACCACAATGACAGCCACTTCCTTCAGTTTTTTTTTTTTGTCTAACGCCAGCAGGTTGTCTTTTATGACATTTCTTGTTTTCTCCCCTGACATTGGCGTGATTGTAACGCACTTCTGAAGTTGGGGTGCCTAGAAGGCGGAGTTACGTTACCCCGATGATATGATGGGTGATAAATGATAATCAAGCGCCAGGAGGGTTCTTAACCTAGACTTAACCTAAATTCCAGACCATGGGCAACCACAGGAATAATTCCCTTTAAAAAAATGCCTATGGTTTGACTGGGAATCGAACCCGGAACCTCATGAACAGTAGTCAGGAACGCTGACCACTAGCCCATGAGGCTAGTCACTTTCTTCAGGTAATATAGGGAATAGTGCTTTATAAATTGTTATTTTTACAGCTTTGTTTGTGGACGGTCCGCAATTTTTTTTTTTTTCATGTTTTCCTCTTCGACGTCCCTAAGCTTCATTTTAAAACCAAATTATCTCGAAATTCGGATGTCCACTTTTTTGCGCCAAACCCTCATTCAATTCGGCTAAGGCGCGAGACAATCATTGTTGCTAGGTATTTGAATTCAGCCACTTTTTTTTTTTTTTTTTTTTTAATTTCCCTCTTTTGTCTTTAACTGTCCGTTTGCATTCTATATATGAACATATATATATAATTTTATTGATGTTTACTTCCAGTCTCAATGTCTTAGTGTTACTCATAGAGTATGCATGTTTGCCCTTAGTATCTCCTCGCTATCGGCTACTTACTGCACCTGGGATTTTATAAATATTTGGCACATACGAAAATCCTGCACTTTTCACATCATCTACAAGAAAAGCAAACAATGGCCATTACCTGCCCATCCGGAAAAAAAAGTCATATTTATTTCACGACAAAAATACTATTTATATTTTGGCGGGATCTAATCCGAAAACTCAGATCCAGATACGGACATCCTACACCGGTATCTGCATCGGCGAATATGAGATATAGTGCATATAGAAATCCTCCCATCAAATATAAAAACTAATTTTATAATAGGCTATAATAAATATATGGAACGAAAAAAACTACATTTCAAGTTCTGTTACAAAGCATTTTATTATATGGGTCCGAAACTTGGACAGTAAGTAGAAAAAAAAGCGAACAAGCTGTTACGGGCATAAATGGATTTTTGGAATCAATCAACAAGAATTTCAAGAAGGGATAAAATCAAAAACAGCACAATATGGGAAATTATGCAAGTTGAAAAAAAAAATAGGAAAAAAAAATAAAAGGAAAAGTTTGAAATGGTATGGTCACCTCATAGGAATAGAAGAAAAGAGATTACCAAAGAAGATCCTTGATTGGAAAGCTAATGGAAGAAGTGGAAGCCAGAGATTTGAGGGAAGAAGGTGCTTTTGACACGAGCCTCCGGCGACAAATCACTTTGGGTTGGAGGAAAAACACTGTATGTCGAATATAACCAACTCTAACTCACTGGCTCTATCGAAGCCGTAGACTAATGGCCACGCGGCCACATAAGCTCTCCATATATCCCTATCCCGAGCCAATGTTTTCCAATCACCCCCTGTATAATACTTCTCTCAAATAATGGATAATATTATTCTCCCATCTCATTCTTGGCCTACCAACTGGGCGTTTTCCCTTTGGTTTTCCTACCAGAAGCTTTCATGTCCCATGCGTGCCACATGTCCTGTCAATCGCATCCTACGAGACTTAACTCTTATTATATCTGATTTCCTATACATATCATGTTGCTCACTATTATGTAATTTTCTCCATTCACCTGTATGTTCATCTCATTTTGGTCCAAAAATTTTCCTAAAACCTTATTCTCAAATACTCGTAATCTTCCTTCCTCCCTTAAAGTAAGAGTTTCGCATCCATATAATATAACTGGGAGAATAATTCCTAATAGTAATAAATAAGTAACAAAAGATAAAAATAAAAAAATGCAGGGCTCAACTGCACTTCTACTAGCGCTTGATTTTTCAGTTATATTGTTGTAAACTATAGCTCTTCGTCTGTATTTACTAACAATATTTAATATTTTAAACTTTTTCAAACAATTTTTGTAACATTATTAGACAATTTTGAAGTTATTTAAATACGCAAATCACAATATTATGACACTGTTAGACAATATTGTGATGCTAATTGCTATTTTCTTCACAGAGTATATTACTTAGTCTATGGTTTTTCTATCGCTGTTTTGGGTTATCGCTGGTTGGATCAGCGTTAGGGAGTGATAAGTAAGTGTACACCCATTTTAAATAAACGTTTGGTAATTTTAATATTATTAATATATTTTTAACATAGATTTGTGGATTTATTGCAAATATTGGTAATTTAAATTTCGTAGCGACGGATAATAATCGAGGATGATAATCGATATGTGGTTCGATTGTGGGTTATGGCTGGCTCTATAAACTCGGGCTCATGCGCACTGTTGCTCTTTAGTACTTTGAAAATATTTCACGCTAGTTTAAGTGCAGTTTTTCCAAACATTTTCCTAAAAACTTTATTCTCAAATACTCGTAATCTTCCTTCCTCCCTTAAATTAAGAGTCCATATTTCGCATCCAAATAATATAACTGGGAAAATAATTCCTAATAGTAATAAATAAGTAATAAAACATAAAAATAAAAAAGATTGCAGTATCAGCGATTTCACAATTTTATGGCACATATCACTTATACACTAAGTTCTTGATATATCTTCCGTTATAACTTACACATATCCAATGTTCTGTAAATCAACACATACCCCTGCTCACTGAGAACTCACACGGAAACAAATGGAACACAATCTCTCTGTAACACAAAGCTATGAACACTGCCATCTCTTTCACCGCTCTTACCTTATCTTATCCCCACTCCCACTACCTGAGTCTCTCCGCCCCCTGCAGCGCTATCACTTGGTAGCTACAATCCCATAAGCTCTGTAATATTAAACTATATCACAAAACATTTATTCAGGTAAGCAATGATTTTTTTTTGTACTAGAGCATGCCATCAAATCTTTAGAGAATGAGGAAGGCTTACAACTCAATGGTATTAACAAGCTGTTAATTTATGCTGATGATGTAGTATTATTGGCCGATAGCGAGGAGATACTAAAGGACAACACGCACACGCTATTGAGTAACACTAAGAAATTTGGACTGGAAGTAAATATCAATAAAACTAAATATATGGTCACACGTAGAAATTCATTATATAATGGAAATGGACAGCTAATGACAAATCAGGGAAATTTTGAGGAAGTGACTGAATTCAAATACCTAGGAACAATAATCACAAATAGGAATGAGATGCATAAAGAAATTAAATATAGGCTCAATTCTGGAAATGCGTGCTATTACGCTTTGCAGAGACTCTTGATGTACCAACTCCTTTTAAAAAAACGTTAAACTGAAAAAAATAAAATAAAACTATTATTCTACCAGTTATATTATATGGATGTGAAACATGGGCTCTTACTTAAGGGAGGAAAGGAGATTACAAGTAGCCTATTTGAGAATAAAGTACTTAGGAAAATTTTTGGACCAAAGAGAGATGAACAAACAGGTGAATGGAGAAGACTACATACATAACAATGAACTACATGGTCTTTATAGGAAGCCAGATATAATAAGAACAGTTAAGTCTCGTAGACTGCGATGGACAGGACATGTGGCACATATGGGAAATGAAAGACTTGCATGGAAGCTTCTTGTAGGAAAGCCAGAGGGAAAACGCCCAGTTGGTAGACCAAGAATGAGGTGGGAGAATAACACTAACTATGATTTGAGGGAAGTAGATTATACAGGAAATGATTGGAAAGCATTTAGCGCAGGATAGGGATGTATGGAGAGCTTATGTCTGCGCGGCCATGAACCTACGGGTTCGATAGTGCCAGTGAGTAAATAAGTAAGTAAGTAAATGGTATCTTTACCTTGTCGTGGTGGAGTGGCTTGCCTGCTGAAATGATCCTGAGAGCTATGCCGGCGGTAGCATTGCTGCCAATAGGATTACCCATGCCGGACTGGTCGAAGGTGATAAGCCAGACGAAAAAAGTACCTTGGTCGAAAGAGTGACGATCTTTCACCGTAAAAATACAACCGTCAACAAATGCGGACATGCGTTCAACTGGGGTAAAATTTTCCGGAGGTCAAATAATCCCCCATTCGGTTCTCCAGGCGGGGACTACTTCAGGGAACCCATGCCAAAGGCTCAAAAGCATTATCTCAGGATAGGGATGTATGGAGAGCTTATGCCCGCGCGTGCCAGTGAGTAAGTAAGTAATACATTTTAACACTGTACTCAAATATTTCTTCACCATCATCATGAACAGTGTTCCTGTATTGATGTATGGATCAGAATGTTGGACGATCACTAAAAGACAAAAACAAAGATTGGAAGCAGCTGAGTTGAGATTATTAAGAAATATACTCTGCTGGATAAGAAAAGGAATGAAGATATAAGAAAGGAATTAAATATTTTCAAACTTACAGACCGAATAATTAAATATAGGAACGACTGGAAAGAACACATTGATAGAATGCCAGAAGAAATATTTCCAAAATCATTGCTAAATTATAAACCGCACGAAAGGAGAAATGTTGGACGCCCACACAGAAGATGGTCTGAACAATTTTAACAATTCCAGCTTTCATGAAACTATCGAATCCGTAGGTTCATGGCCGCGCGGACATAAGCTCTACATACATCCCTATCCTGAGCTAATGTTTTCCAATCATTCCCTGTATAATCTATTTCCCTCAAATCATTGTCAATGTTATTCTCCCACCTACCAACTTGTCGTTTCCTCTCTGGTTTTCATATTAGAAGCTTCCACGCCGTATATCATTCCCCATTCGTGCCACATGTCCTGCCCATCACAGTCTACGAAACTTATCTGTTCTTATTACATCTGGTTTCCAGTAAAGACCATGTAGTTCACTGTTATGCAAGTCTTCTCCATTCACCTGTTTGGTTCAAACATTTTCCTAAGTACTTTATTCTCAAATACTCGTAATCTGCTTTCCTCCCTTAAAGTAAGAGTCCATGTTTCGCATCCATATAATGTAACTGGTAGAAAACAGTTTTATATATTTTCAATTTAACGTTTTTGGAAAGGAGTTGTGATGCCAAGAGTTGCTGTAATCCATTTCCAGAACTGAGTCTATTTTAATTTCTTTGTGCATCTCATTCCAATTTGTGATTATTGTTCCTAGATATTTGAATTCAGCCCTTCCTCAAAATTCCCTTCATTTGTCATTAGCTGTCCATTTCCATTATCAAAAAAAAAAAAAAAGAATAAACCAAGGGCCTCTGGCACAAACAGATTAGTTATTACAACGCTAAAAAAGTTCGATGAGATTTTTTTTTGTCCAATTCCACCAGGTTGTCTTTTATGACTCTTTGGCTTTCTTCCCTGGCATTGGCGAAATTGTTATTCATTCCTTAGGTTGGGGCACCTGGAAGGCGGAGTTACGTTATAATATAAATGATAAATGATAATAAAGAGCAAGGAGAATTGTTAACCTAAATTCCAGACCAGGGGCAACCACAGGAATAATTCGCTTTAAGGAAAAAATCCTATGATCTGACCACAAATCGAACCCGGGACCATATTAACTATAGTCAGAAATTCTGACGACTAGTCCATGAGGTTGTTCCGATGAGGAAATGTTAGTGTCCTAAATTAACATTTAGGCTTAAGTTCTCAATAAATATAACAACATATAAAACGTATCAACCAAGAGGAGGAAAAAGAGATCGGGGACGCCCACGAAAGAGATGGCACAGCAGCTTTAATACTTGGAGCCGGAACTAACCAAAAGGTTTAATCCCTACAAGAAGAAGAAGAAGGCAAAACGTATTTTTATTAATTCATTATTTTTAATGACTTTATAACATATTAAGGTCATACTGCGTTTAGGATCTTCAGGTGTTTGTTTTTATTGTAGAGTTTGACAAGTTTTTCTGAAGAAGTTTATTGATTTCGTTTTAATGATACCATGAAAAGGTGATTATGGTTAAATGTGTCTTTGTAATCAAATTCCAAGATATCATGCCTTGAGGCTGAGATACGGCACAAGTGGGGGCAGCTCTGGATCTCCAGTTAGAGCCTTGCTGCCAAAACCTTCATTCCATTTCTCCATCTGCATCTACAATGGCGCAACAGCCCAATGTTGGGCCTTAACCTCTCCTTTATTAGGAGTTACTAGACCAAATTAATTTAGTTACGTTTGTTTTCCTACATACGTCATGAATGACATGTGGTCAACATACCAATCCAATGAGACATCTAGTAGGCAACTAAGATATTACTAGGATGGTAAATTTTGCACAAAGGCCTTTTATTCAGGCTTTGCGGTTCTTTTACGAACCTGAAAATCTTTAGATTCGAACCGACGGCTTATAGTCCCTCTTGGAGGACTTGTTCCTTTCCATCCTAAAAATCAACCGATCCAGGCCGGGTTGAACCCGCGACCTTCGGGAATAGAGGCAAGGAACATACCACTTGACCACCGATAATGATTAATAATTTTAAAAAAATGTGGCAACTTTTTTCAGTCTACTCGCCTTTCGCCTCGATTTTATTCCCCTAATTATATAAACAGAATAAATTAGGCCTATATCTGAAGAGAAAAATTACACGCTCAGAGTGGGGTTGGAAACCCAAGAGGTCTGAACGTATAATTTTTCTCTTCAAATGTAATTTATTCTTCAGTGAGAAGTGTTAAATTAATAATAAAAACACTAAACAGGATGTTTCAAAATTCATACTGATAAGTAAATAGTTTGTTCTACAAATTATAAATTATTTACAAATTTTATATTCTTCTTCTTCTTCTTCTTCACGATCGAGGCTTATTTACTAGCCTGTTCGGCTGCAAATTGCTGCTGTTTCCATATTTTCTTTGGTCTTCCCAAACTTCTTCTTCCTCTTGGTGAATCGTTATATGGTGCTTTTGGTATTCTGTTCTCAGACATCCTTGCTAAGTGTTCTTTCCAGTTTGTTCTGCATTTCACTATTGTTGTGTTTAATTCCTCTACTTTTAGCTGCTGTCTTATTTCTGTGTTGTGTTTTTGTCTGTTCTTTGATATCCTGCTATTGGTCTGAGGAATTTCATTTCAGCAGCTTGTATTCTGGCAGAACTGTTGTGTTGTCACTGTCCATATTTCGGGTCCGTAAATAATAATAGGAACTGCCAATGTCTTGTATAACTTCATTATAGAGTCTTTCCTGGCTTTATTTTTCAAAGTTCTTTTTAGTGTTCCTAGTATATAATTAAACTTATTTAGTTTGTTATTCATATCTGTTCCCGTTGTGTATGACATTTCGCAACCTAGGAAGCTATATCTTACCATTTGTTCTATTGGTTTATTTTCTAATATTATCTTTGTCCGAACTGGATGAGCGCCCTTGAAAGACATTGTTTTTTTTCTGATGATATTTCCATATTGTATATTTTTATATTTCATTTAGTTTAATTAGCATTCTTTGTAATTCGTCTTCTGTTTTTAATTTTTATATTACATTGGATTTTAAGGCAATCTGGTTTGTTCTATGGTACGGTATTCTGGGATGAATTGAGAGCTTACCATGGCGAGTATCAAGAGAAAGTTGAAAAATATCCACTAATTAGCCATGTTTGCTATAATGATATTATTTTAATAATGATAGTAACGAATTTTAAATTAAATATTTGTTAAAATATTACACTGTGAAACTATTTCTGAAATACAATTATTATAAAATATTCTACAGCAACTTGTCAATTAAAAATAAACAAGAAACAGTTTGTTTTAATTTGAGTTTGCGTGTCAAATAAGAGGATAAAAATGCGGGAAAAGTAAAACACGAGAAAAAAATCATTCCACTTTTAATAAGTCACAAAATGGCTGCCTCGAATTCCCGCGAGCCACTTTCAATTGTTTATGTGGGAAGTGGGATGACAGCATTATTGTTAACCTCGTTTTGGCAACATTTAGCAATTAAACTAATTAACTCTACTGGCATACTGACTTTAAAATGTTGCATTCACAGCCACAAAACTATCTCCTGAGCCAAACTTCCTATATTGTGCAAACATTTGATTTATCTTCTCGTAAACTGTACCCAATTTGATACACAGTATCACACAAGGACAATGTAAGTTGTTTTTATTACCGGCGTGTTATTTAGTTATTTATTTCTTTTTTAATTTCTTTCTTTGTCGTTTTCTTTTGTTTACACTCTTGTTCCTTTTTGTTTTACCTTTATTAACCTTTTTATCTTATGGCATTTATTGGTAAATATGGAATTAGATCAAAAATTGTACTGGATAACAAAATAATAGAACAAATATCACATTTCCAATATTTAGGATGTGATATAACTTATAGAGAAAATAAAGATATAGAAAATAAAGTAAATAAATTCCAGGCTATTTGTGGAACCATAAAAAGAACCTTAGGTCGGAAAACAATGAAAGATACGAAACTTAAATTATATAAAACAATGGCTGTTCCTTTGTTGTTGTATGGAAGTGAAAATTGGATAATGAAATCAAGGGATAAAAGCAGGACACAGACTGCGGAAATGCTGTTTTTACGTAATGTGAAAGGATGCACAAGAGCGGATAGAATAAGGAATCAAACTATACGAGAAGAATTAAATATATATAAAATTGAAGATAAAATCAGCGAAAATAAGAAATGGACAGAACACTTAATGAGAATGAACAACGAAAGAATACTAAAAAGAACCTTCCTGTATAATCCCAGAGGAACAAGAGAAGTTGGCCGACCACGTAGAAGATGGACTCCACTTTTAACTTCGCCGGAACAGGCTGCATAGCCTAAACCTTGTAGTAGTAGTAGAAGAAGAAGAAGAAGATCTTATTCACATATACAAACGCAAGACAGGACACACACCCAGACCCAAGGTGGAGATTTAAAATCCCCTACCCCGCCAGGAATCGAACCCGGGTCGCCGGAGTAGAAGGTAGGGACTCTACCGACTACACCACGGCGACGGACTGAATTACAAATTTAGGAATTAAAATAAATAAAAATGGAAATTATGAAGAGGAAATAAGAAATAGAAATAATAAAGGAAAATTTACTATTACTTGCCTCAACGGATATTCTAATAAAAATAAAATAAATATAAATAATACAATTGTTAAAAGCATCATTACTTATGGAGCAGAACTTTGGTCATTAATAACAAATACAAATAAGTATGTTTTGGCAACGGAAATGGATTTTATACGAAGAGCAGCAAGAATTTCAAGAAGAGAAAAAAAAATTAGGAACTCAGTTATCATCATCACCATCTTCATTCATGGATTAGGTCTGTTGACCCGTTCCGACTTCAGCCCATCTCTTTCTAGGTGTGCCCACATCTCGGGTGCCTTTAGGTTTGTATTTTGTTATTTGTTTTGGATATCTATCTTCATTCATTCTGTCTATGTGTTGCTTCCATTTTTGTCTATATGTATCCATTTTATCAGTTATTGCAAATATTTCAAGTTCCTGTCTTATTTCTGTGTTCTTGATTCTGTCTTCCTTAGTGCACCCTTTAACAGATCTCAAAAATTTCATTTCTGCCGCCGTTATCCTACTTAGGTCTTGTTTTTTATGTATCCAGGCTTCTGAACCATAGAGCAGTACCGGTACTGCCAACATTTTATAAAATTTCAGTTGGGTCTCTCTTGTTGTTTTGTTATTTAGTGTTCGTTTTATCGTACCACATATTCCCTGGAATTTTGCTCAGTTATAAGGGAGAAAATGAAGATTGAAAACACTATTCTAGATTATATTCAAACTCGGATATTAAAATGGTACGGACATGTCAGGCGAATGGAAAATGATCGGCTACGAAAATGTGTTTTGGAATGGAAACCTGAGGGAAGACGAGGCAGAGGAAGACATAAAACCTCCTGGAGTTACGGAATATACTTATACATGAAGGAGAAACATATAAATACAACTAAATTAAACTACTGTAGTTAAAATTACTTCAGTTTTAATTCACAACATGTATAGGTCCAGAGACACATTCGATTTGCATATTATTTAGATATACAGCAAAACTTGTTCAAAGCGGAACAGAATGGGACCATTTTTTTTTCACATTAGACAACATTCCGCATTATTAAAAACAAAAACAAATATTATTCAATTTTAGATTATAGAGCACCCTACATGTCTTTTTATGTACCTTGGATTAATTGCAGTTCCGGCTGCCGTTGGAAAGTGAAGTATATTATGTACGAGCGACTTCGACGGTAACGCGGAAAAAAAACAGTCCCGTTTCGTCAGCGTTAAAAATGTCTCTTAGGCACGTATCTTGAAATTAAAGTATGCAGTTTCGGTTTCCACTCACTAACTATACTTTTGTCCACATCCTTTGATTCCCCTCAAATTTCATTCCACACTACATTGTGTCGCCTTTTAAAACCCTCCACAACCAACCTGAAGATGCCTTGAAATCGTTATTCCCTAGGGACATAGCAACATCTAGAGCTTGACTTTAGAGCATCGGTCCGAAAATTTGGAGATATTTTGATCGTGGACCTGTAAAACACTCCCACAATTCGTTTTTTTTTTTCTCTTATCTTGACCATTTCCTTGCGTCCATTCATTCATTATTTTTTTCATTCCGTTTTAAAATCTCAAACTTGGGGTTTTTTTCTACATTTAAATTTAGTAATGTTCTTCCGATTGAGGGTCTTTCCACTTTTCAGCGGTTGCCCTTTTACCAGCCGGCTGCTGGCCCTTCACATCCACATGTGTCAATCACAGAGGTAGATGATCAACAGCCAGTGTAGGGGTGACATGTGGTTAGCATGTCGAGTCCCCCAGCCGTTATAGCTGGTTTCTCAACCTGGAGCCGCTACTTATTGTAGCTACCCACGATGCTGGGTGGGCACCGGTCCCATACTGGCCGAAATACCATGAGAAAATTTCTTCCCCCATGGAGACTCGAACCAGCCCAAGTCCCGTAGCTCTGCGCCAAGGCTACCTACCTTAACCGCTCGGCTACGGCGCGGGTTGTAAGGGGTAGTGACGTGTGTATAACCTCTCCTACCCAATTCTCATCCTCACCTTCTCGTGGTACAACCTGTTTTCACAAACGAGGCTCTGAGGACCGAGTCACGGCGGTATAACCGTTCCATCAGGTACTGAGTAAATGCGGTATCCTAATGTCTGTCCAGAGACTAAAAGGTAGCAGCCCTACCACTGGACTACTTAGCGTCGGGCCAGTAACCTGTCCTAAGGAACTTCAAAACTACTTTCAAGTCTCAACACGAAAAAACAGGTCAATAAATGGCCTAAATTCGTGAATGTACTATGATGATGAAATTTAGTAATCAATTGAGTTGGTGTTTACTTGATGAAAATCCATATTTATTAATTAAATAAAAATAAAACGTAGTTTTATTTGATTTTCATATTTATTATATAATTCAGTGACAGCTGTTTCGGTACGCTGTACAGCTGTCACTGAATTATATAATAAATATGAAAATCAAATAAAACTACGTTTTATTTTTATTTAATTTAAATTTAGTCATTATTTCGCGTACCGAGAGTTTGTTTTTCTTTATCTTCACTCACTTTCACTTTTTCGTTTAATAACAATGATACATACGATTTAGCCATCTTTATTCCGTAAATTCAGAGCGCTACCTGTGAAAGATACGTACAAAATCGGTCTCAAATCTTAAAATAGCACGGGTTACTTGTACGGCGTTAACCATGTTACTTCCTTTGTGAAAACTGCTTGGGTTCAAATCAGAGTCCAGAAAACTTACCAATGTATCCACAGTTTTTCTCAGACTTGCGTTGGTCCTTCCAAAACATAAGGCGAGCACGAAGTGCAAAACAGTAAGTCAAATGTACAGGGCGTTCCCCGTCTAATGGATCTCAAATAGAACTAAACCAAGCTCTCCAGGCCATGGCATCTCCGTCTTCCGCAAGCTGAGGCTATCATCTTTCAATTGTTCCCGGATTTTTTAAATAAATATCTTGTTAGCACATGATGTTGAATAGAGTGAGCCAGTTAGAGTAGGTTCTGCATGACCCACATAATTAACCACGGAGAGACGGGTTCTTCGCGGAAAGTTTGGCTAATATCCGCCTAAGACTATTTAATAACAATGTGCCATTACACGGGTGTGAGACTTAGAGAGAACATTTCTTTCTATTTAGCTGATGGAGTTAAATCCATGTGGCCTTCTCTTCCACTCACCAGGACAAGCATATGTTGCAATAGAATGTAACAATCACAAAATATTAGATACTAAACGATGATTATCTGGCTAAACTGAACAATAATAAAAAATAAGGTATCATAGTTCAATAAATTAAAATGTAATTCAAATTAAAACCAATTAATTAATATATACACAAAGGAACAACAGTTCGAATCTACTATACAAGAGAAAATACAAAGATAATAATAATAATAATAATAATAATAATAATAATAATAATAATAATAATAATAATAATAATAATATGGTATCTTTACCTTGTCGTGGTGGAGTGGCTTGCGTGCTTAAATGATCCTGAGAGCTATGCCGGCGGTAGCATTGCTGCCGATAGGGTTACCCATGCCGGACTGGTCGATGGTGATAAGCCAGACGAAAAAAGTATCTTGGGCGAAAGAGTGACGATCTTTCACCGTAAAAATACAACCGTCAAGAAATGTGGACATGGGTTCATCTGGGGTAAAATTTTCCGGAGGTCAAATAGTCCCCCATTCGGTTCTCTGGGCGGGGACTACTTCAGGGAACCCATGCCAAAGGCTCAAACACAGGGACATGTTCCTAGGAACATGGGATGTTAGGACCTTATACAATAGCGGGGCACTAGAGATATTAACGCGGGAACTAGATAAATCGCCCTTGGATATAGTCGCTTTACAGGAAGTTAGGTGGCCAGGAGTAGGTAGTCAGGAATCAGGAAGTTTTGTATTATACTATGGGGGTGCAGAAATACCTGCTTTTGGAACGGGTTTTTTAGTCAGAAGGAGGATCCTATCCGCTATCCGAGATTCAGTTGATAGACCAAGAATGAGGTGGGAGAACAACATTAACTATGATTTGAGGGAAGTAGATTATACAGGGAATGATTGGAAAGCATTAGCTCGGGATAGGGATGTATGGAGAGCTTATGTCCGCGCGGCCATGAACCTACGGGTTCGATACTGCCAGTGAGTAAGTAAGTAAGTAAGTAATAATATTAATAATAATAATAATATTATTATTATTATTATTATTATTTTATAAGGAACGTCCCGCGCTGTAGCCCTGTGGGTAAGGCAAGAAGCCTTGGCGCAGAACTGCGGGATTTGCGCTGGTTCGAGTCCCCATGGGGAAAGAAATTTTCTCATGCAATTTCGGCCAGAATGGGACCGGTGCCCACCCAGCATCGTGAGGTATTTGGGTAGCTACAATAAGTAGCGACTCCAGGTTAAGAAGACCAGCTCTAACGGCTGGGGAACCCGACATGCTGACCACATGTCACCCCTATACTGGCTCGATGATGTCACATGTAGATGTGAAGCCAGCAGCCGGCTGGTATGCCAGGGGCCTTCTAGGCCTATCGCGCTTGGAGAAATATGGGGAATAATTAATACATGAAAGAGAAACATCTACAACCAGGAAAATGGATGGACAGACAAAATTCGAATCGGACATTACCAAAGACATTAAACAACGATGATCTATCTATCTACCTATCTATCTATCTATTATTAATTATTATTATTAATTATTATTAATTATTATTATTAATTATTATTAATTATTATTATTATTATTTATAATTATGATTATTATTATTATTTATAATTATGATTATTTTATTATTATTATTATTATTATTATTATTATTATTATTATTATTATTATTATTATTATTATTATTATTATTATTATTATTATTATTATTATTGAATCTTCAAATATTTGAAACCCAATTTTGTGACAAAAGCATGTTGGGATTTCAGCATACTGTAACAACATTATACTATATACTGTAAAACAGTAACAAAACATCGGTGGATAGATCAAGACCATCTTCGTTAGGTTTTCCGTCACAGGTCACATGACTTAAAATGGATTCGTTGGTGATGATTATGTTGAGAAATATTAACATATGTCTTTGAATGAGTTACGAACATTATCTATAAGAGGCCTATTGATTCTCGACATTTATAATTGTGGTCACTGTCTGGGTTAATACTCGTATTAAATCTCATAAAATAACTTCCAAATTTTCCATGGCCAGCTATAAATTGTGTTAAGATGAAATTTGGGAATACAATTTAAAAGTGAACTTGGATGAATTTAGCATAAGTAATGCCACGAGTGATTTCTAATTTATCTAGAGGATTTGGAAATCAAGAGTGGCATTTGTTAGAACTATTTAACGAATAAAATTAAGCTGTTTACTCACAAATCATTATTTAAATATAGTAATTTTAAAATATGTATATATCTAATATAAACGGCGATGTTTGAAAAGAAATTAGAAACTTTTGTTGTTTCATTTGTTAATCCACTGCAACCAGATCATATTATTTATTGCCAAAGGATAGCAATGTTGTAAGAATGCACCCTATTGGAGAAAAAATGAAACACTTCAAACTGTTTATAACCAACAGTATAGGTTATTAATTAATTTCATGACGTCCTATGATGTAAATATGTCAATTATATTTTTTTCTGGAACGTTAATACCTGGGAAATAATATGTTTAAGAAAGTGCAAACAGTGGCTTCTTTTCATTGTAGTATAATCAATTGCTACAATTTGTTTCTATTATATCTCGCTAGAGGTCCTTTCTTACATTCGTGCACAACACTTTGTCCACCTCATCACCCCTTTATATTTTTACTCGCTTTCATTCGCTATCCTCCCACCATAAATTAAACACACGATCGAGAGAAAATTTAACTCTAGCTGTTCCTCTACAACTACATCGAACATCTCACTATTCCTCATCCTTCCTTGTTTCAGCCACACGACTCTGGAATTCCCTCCCCTCGTATATCAAGGACTGCCCGACTCAAAAACAGTTTAAAAAGAAACTCACTTCATATTTCCTTAGACAATATAATATATAACCGTGTTCCATGTACACTTTTATTATTTCTTTATATTTTAAACTTTCTTTATCAAGCCATTTACTTAATCTAATTATAGGTTATTATTTATGTTATTATTTTTATTACTATCATTATTATTACTATTTTTCTTTCTTACCCTTGTCAAATTTATATTGTGTAGTCTATATCTATTATGTCCACCGCTGTGGTCTCGAGATAGCGTGTTGCCTTGTCACGCAGCGGGCCCTGGTTCGATTCCCGGCCGGGGCAGTTTTTCTAGGTGAGGTTTTTATCGGGGTTTTTCTCACCTGTATGACAAATGTCAGGAAAACTTTAAGGCCCAAACGGTCCCCGAAATCATATGGCCATCATCATCATCCTTATCATTATCATCATCATCCTTCACCGGTGTGGAAAGCAACGGGAAGCTACCAGACCTACAATTCTCTAGTAAAGCTGCAAGCATAGCATGAAAATGCTATGATTGCAGTGAAGGACTTTCCTTCGGGCAGAATTACTATGGATGAATGGATATCTATTACGTATCAATCATAATTCTTATTGTATGTATAATTTAACCCTGATGAAGTGGAAGGGAAGACCTTACGGTCTTAACTCCATCAGGTAAAATAAATAAATAAATAAATAAATAAATAAAATAAAACATATATATACAATCTAGGAGCCACTCGCATTGCAAGATTCTTACATCTTATATATTATATACAACTTTCCTCATTAGAGGATTACCTCAAGGACAAAGTGATACAGACAATTAATTTTCGAAATTGATGAAATACATTTTGTAAATATATTTAAAAAATTCAAATTGTAATTGAAGTATACATACTATAAAGAAGAAATTTTGTAAATATGGTTTCTTAAAATTTAAATTGATCCTCTAATGACAGCGATGGCAATTTTAAAAAGATACACTCTGTCCAAATCTAAGAAATTCCAAAATTTAGCTACGAATCATGGTACAGTACCTCTTGCCCCGATCATCAATCCTGTGACAGTTATACTATCTAATTGATATTTATCTTTGTAATAGTCAACTGTTGGCTCATATATGGCTTTCTTTTCACAGTCAACTTCCTCAGGTTGGCCACTATGAGTCTCAAACAGATTGTGGGATCTGATATCATACCAATTTTAGAAGATGGTCTAAATGCAATAATATCTAATCGTTGTTATATTCAACATATTTTTTTAGAGAGTCAGTAACTGCAAAATAATTCTATGACCTGTTAAGAATATTAAAAAGGAAGAACTTTCTTTAATATGACTATTTAACTCATGCCCCAAATGGGAGTCAATGACCAATCACGTTTCAATGATTCTGTTTTACAACCAATCAGAGTCGTGTTTCACGAAATATTTATCAGTGTTATAATTACCATATTAAAGAAAGCTCCTCCTTTTTAATATTCTGAACAGGCCTGACCATTATTTTGCAGTGACTGAGCCCGCGAGAAATACGGCTACCAGATTGTATATATAGTGGATGAATGTCAACACATGCCGCATGGGGGAGTTAATATAAAAACATTTGTAGCAATTGATTATACCACCAAAAAAAGAAACCACTGTTTGCACTTTCTTAAATGTATTTTTTCCCAGGTAACAATCCAGAAAAATATAATTGTCATATTTACATCATACGACATCAGAAATGAATTAATATACAGTTTGATGTGTTTCATTTTTTCTCCACTAGAGAGCATTCTTACAATATTGCGTTCCTTTGGCAATAAATAGTATGATCTGGTTGCAGTGATAAACAAAAGAAGCAGTAGAAGCGTACCTATCGTTTCTCATTTGTTTTCAAACATCGCCGTTTACATTAAATATATACATATTTTAAAATAACTATAGTTAAATAATGATTTGTGAGTAAACAGCTTAATTTTATTCGTTAAATAGTCCTAACAAATGCCACTCTTGATTTCCAAATTCTCTAGATAAATTCACTCCTCACTTCGTGAGTCGAAAATTTATCGATAATTTGGAAATCACTCGTGTCATTACTTATGATAAACTTCAGTGATAAATATTGGGTGAAATAGGACTGTGATTATTTGTAAAACAAAATTCATTGAAACGTGATTGATCATTGATTCCCATTTGGGGCATTGACTATTTTCACAGAAGCCATTACATTTAGCTATATAGACTACTCGCATTTATAGGTCTATGTAATATTCAACCCGTGTATATCTATGTTTTCAAAACTCTAAAATTAGTTGGTCGATTGACTTGGACAATTTGTTCATGAGTGTTTAACCGCCATCTAACGTGCTCTAAAACTATTGGGTGTAGGAGTTGACCTGGAACAAAAATTAAAAAATCGCTCTAGCACATCTCAATTTTCGATATTTCACAACGAAATTCAGTACATGCCATTAAAATAAAACGAGATAATTGTTATCAAAATATCAGAGAAATCGCGATTAGAAATGGGAATTTACCAGAAATCTGAAACAAGTCTATATTAAGTTCTTACTGTTAAAAAATGTATGATATGATTACAATTAATTGTTTCTGGTTGACATGTATCAACATGCAACATTATTAACTGTTATGCGAGGTCGTTTCATTAATTATTAAAGCGACTATTTAACGCAAGCACCAAATGGGACTCGCTGATCAATAACGTTTCAATGTATCTTGTTATACAACAAATCACTGTCTTGTTTCACCGGATATTTATCATAAGTAATGCCACGAGTGATTTCCAATTTATCTAGAGAATTTGGAAATCAAGAGTGGCATTTGTTAGGACTATTTAACGAATAAAATTAAGCTGTTTACTCACAAATCATTGTTTAACTATAGTTATTTTAAAATATTTATATATTTAATGTAAACGGCCATGTTTGAAAACAAATGAGAAACGATAGGTTCTTTTGTTTATCACTGCAACCAGATCATACTATTTATTGCCAAAGGAACGCAATATTGTAAGAATGCTCTCTAGTGGAGAAAAACTGAAACACATCAAACTGTATATTAATTCAAAAGCGTGGGATGCTTTTTATGGTTTTTATGTTTTTTTCTTAGAGACTTTACTTTTACCAATATCTGCTTATTATCAAATATATTAATTGATATAGAGCACCCCACGCTTTTGATGGTAAAATTATTTTTTTTGTAGATAACTTTAGTTTTATTCTAGATGTGTTGGAGATGATTTTTTTGTTGACCACTTTAATTTTATCCCAAGTGTGTTGGAAATTAAAATTATTTTTCGCTTTTTATTTCCATTTTCTAATAAAGCGTATTGTTTTAGTTTTCTAAACTATTACTTATATCTCATATGAAGAAGAAAAGGATGTAAATGCAAAAATATCTAAATTTTTAAGAATTTTAGGGTTAATAAATTCTATCTTCAAGCCACAGTTAGTCCAAAAGCATTCAAGACTGAAAGTGTATAAAACACTGGCTCTTCCAACTCTTTTGTATGGTAGCGAAGTATGGACGTTGAAACAGAAGGATATACAGAGACTTAGATCTGCTGAAATGAGATATCTTCGGAGGACTGCAGGATACACACTACTAGATCACAAAAAAAATGAAGACATCTTAGAAGAATTACACATGGAATCTTTAGAAAACAAAATTTCTGATTATAAGTCAAGATGGATACAACATGTTCATCGGAAGATCACAGAATACCCAAACTAATGTTAAGATATCAACCTGCAGGAAGAAGAAGACCAGGACGTCCACTCAAAAGACTTCTGGATGGTGTTTCTCTTGAGGCCGAAACAGGTCAACAAATGGCCTAAATTCGTGAATGTACTATGATGATGATGAACTATTACTTATTAATATTTTTATTTGAATTTATGTAGGTGACATAGAATCACTGAAAACAAAAATTGCAGCAGCTACAACTTTCAAAATGTTCCCATCAAAATTTAAGCTTTCAGTTTAATCTCCAGTCTTAATGTTCATAATCCTGGTTAAGGAACTCGATCTTAGTTTCCTTAAATGATTGTAGTGTGCTGAGATTGGTTGCGAAAGAACAAAATGCACTAACTACGCACATACACATACTTTGTAATTGTCATTTTCGATTACTGGCAAGTAGAATCGATAGCGACTGAAAATAAATTATTTTATTAGTGCAAGTTGAACAGCTACATTACATCAGAGTTCAGTTAAATGCAAAACCACTTCTTTAAAGAAGCGAAGAAAGAACAGCCCACAGTGCGGACGAAGACAGTAGGGCTAGTTCCTATTCATTTATAAAAAAAGACCTAACGGCCCTCCTTCATGTATTACAAAAATACAAATTTCAAATATTAAAACTACTCGTATAAAACCAATGGCATAACCACAAAACAGTAAAATGAAAGCTGGTGCCAAGAGTCTAACAGTGAACACGAAATACATGTCACTTTGATCGCTCTTTTTCTCTGCTTGCAATCTATAAGTGTGTTTTAATTGAGACCAAAACAGTTCATGAATCCCACCTTCAAGACACTTCTGTACGTGGTCATTCAATTTTGACGTAAGTGGATTCCCTTTTTGGATAGCGATAGATAGTTCTGCAGGCATAGCAATATCATGGTAAAAACACACGCGCTTGCTCACATCATGAACACCTTTCTTAAGAGTCAAATAACAAGGAAAGTTTGTTCCAGTGAACAGCATTATGTCACCCTTAAACATGGCAAGTAGTACACAGTGTGTTATATCTGCACAATTTACTACGAATTTTGCTCCTTTGTGTTCTTCATATCCAAGTTTCACAAACAATAATTGCAAATTGAACAGCTATATTACATCAGAATTTAGTCAAATGCAAAACCACTTGAATAAAGAAGCGAAGAAAGAACAGCCAACAGTGCTGATGAAGGCAGAAGGGCTAGTTCCTATTTATTTATAAAAAAAGACCTAACGGCCCTCTCTTATGTATTACAAAAATAGAAATTTCAAATATTAAAACTATAAAACTAATGGCATAACCGCAAAACAGTAAAATGAAAGCTGGTGCCAAGAGTCTAACAGTGAACACGAAATACAAATCACTTTGATCGCTCTTTTTCTCAGCTTGCAATCTATAAGTGTGTTTTAAATGAGACCAAAACATTTCATGAATTCCACCTTCAAGACACTTCTGTACGTGGTCATTCAATTTTGACATAAGTGGATTCCCTTTTTGGGTAGCGATAGATAGTTTTGCAACCGTAACAATATCATGGTAAAAACACACGCGCTTGTTCACGTCATGAACACCTTTCTTAAGAGCCAAATAATAAGGAAAGTTTGTTCCGGTGAACAGCATTATGTCACCCTTAAACATTGCACGGAGTACACAGTGTGTTATATCTGCACAATTTACTACGAATTTTGCTCCATTGTGTTCTTCATAACCAAGTTTCACAAACAAAAAATTATCCAATGTATCTATGGCTCCATAAGTTACATTGGTTGCGATTATTTCCTCATACGATGTGAACTCTCGTCCATAACCAGGCTCAACGAGAAATGTCGTGAAGAAAGCTTGGAAAACCATGCTCACAGCATAACAGTAACAAACGTAAAATATAAAAAACAATCTCACATAACAAGTTCTAGGCATCTCCGTAACAGACACGCCTAAGAAAATCGCCCATGCATTATAGAAGCACTGCATAATGTTTCTGCTAGAAATTGATTCCATTCTACGATTGTTAATGTCAACATTTGATATGAACCACAGCGTTAAACTGCCCAGAAAGAATATAACCATCAGCATTATCCACGTAACTACAGAGAATATGGACACAATTCTCTGTATTCTCGGAATTTGTTTTGGGCAAGGGATTTGCATTCTTAAATGCTCAAAAGTATAGGAAACTGTAAAATCCACAATCGAAGACGTCAACAAGGTAACCGGCGCAACACCTACACCAAAATCAACTTCGTTTGCAACAGCGCGTTGAAGACCGCCAAATGTAGCAATGAAGTCGAAAGTTTTAATAGGTTCGAGAAATACAATTGTAATATTATACTTTTCTGCAAACAGTTTAAAGATTTTTGAACCTAACCCATTGTCATCATAAACTGTAGCTCCATTTTCATCTGTGGAATTTGTAACGATGATGTAAGGGTCCATTCCCAGCGATATCACCCGAAACTTACAACCAAGAAAATCATTATGAATTTTTGATGGAAAAAATGTTTACTTGTGAATTATTGTCAGCTATTTCTAAAGTACGGTTTTCTAGTAAATTAACACGGATTACGTCTAGACAATTCCTTTCAACATACGGTGTCCAGGTATATGTCTGAACAAAATTCTGATCGTCTCCTCCTACAACATTCAATGTACTTGTATCAAATCTTGACAGATGTAAATTAACTACTGCTATATTTATAGCTTTAGCATTTATCCAAAATGAAGTGAATACATTTTTAGCTAATTCAGGTGTCGTGCTTGTATTAGATCCTGCAGTTATGACTAGAAATTTAGTTTCGGGGTAAAATGCATTTTTGATGAATAATTTATAAAACGTTTCTTCAATTTTGTTTACTTCTTCATCATCATCATCATCATCATCATCATCATCATCATCATCATCATCTTCTTCTTCTTCTTCTTCTTCTTCGTCTTCGCCAGTTGATACAATTTCATCTTTTACTTTTTCACCTTCTTTAACATCATCTTCGTAACACAGAAACCAAATGTATCCATGCATTTTCTCTGAGAGAGGAAATTTTTCAGGGTCATCTTCTAGAACTATCGTTGGCCAAATTTCGTACCTGGAAATTTCATCAAGTAACAAATCAATTATTCTGTTGTATTCGGATTTTGATGGGTTTTCATTGCACATATTTGTGAATCCTATTGGCTTTTTTACAGTGAAATGTTTATATACTATTGTCGTTATATAAGAAACAATATTTTGATCGATTTTTCTGTCGTATTCATCGCTGTTCAGCTGATTTGTAAATGTTATCACTGTCATAAATATGATTATGAACTTCATCACTCAATGTCACATTAATGTTTGCAAATATTAAACAATTATCACTATTTAACTAGTTGTTTCTTGAACCTGTTCAATATGGTGTAGCTCATCCACTCAATATTAATAATAGAATGATTTAAGTAGAATTTAATGAATTCTGGAAAGATACAAGCACTGTAATTAAATTAGGAAGGAAGATATGAAGAATAGTAGATTGGAAGAACAAGTTAAAAAATTGTAGAAAAAGAGAAGCTGAATGGATGGAAGAGAATGACCAAGATAGCTGGAAGTTTTTGTCTAGGTACAATCACTACGTTTATATCTGGTGCAAGTCACCACTGAATCAAAATGAAGCTCTGACTAAATACTCGATACAGGAGCCAAATAATTGACATAATTGCATACAGCAATGCAGTAGTTATGGATTTCTGTACGGAAAATTGTTACATATCATGCGCATAACAAATATATGGAATTTCATTTATACAATTAATTTGTAATGAAATCAATTAAGCTATACCATGCAAGGCAGACTTGTCAAACGCAGTATAATTTTTTTCATATTAGGGCACCAGGCGAACTAAAATTATGTCATCGGTAGTATCGAACCCTAGTGGAGTAATTTTTAGAATCGATTTATAAGAAGAAAGTACTTATTTCATCTTAATCTATCTACATCTAGGGAATCATCAATGGAAAAGTGCTGCTCCTCTCTTTATCAACGGGGGGGGGGATACTGTACGTGTGTTTGTCACTGAACTCCTCCTAAACGACTGGACTTATTTTGATATATATTTATTTTGTGTCTGATTGGGTCCTTCGGTGATTCAGATTCACAATTATTGTACCCTTTTAAACCAATGGGTGTTGGAATTCACCTGAAGTTAAAATTGAAAAATGGCTCTAGCGGTCAGATTTTACAATGTTTCGCAACGAAACTCAGTATTTCCTATTAAAATATACCGAGGTAGATATCCAAAATTGAGGCAAATCCGACAATTAGAACTGGAATTTAAAAACTGCCTAAACCACAGAACCTATTTCGATAAACGTTTTGTGCGTGTGTGTGTTTGAGTGGGTACCTGGATGTTTTAGATTCACAACTAGAATCGGTATGTGGCGCTACGGTCAGGTTATAGGACTTTTTATGTCAGATGTGTAGTCATCTACATTATCGACATATTACGCGCGATAACAATGCTACGTCATCATGCACGCTTTTTGGACAATAACAGATGACAGTGAGAGTTTTTCTTGCGAACTTATTTAATAATAAATACTAATAAAATCCATTGTTAAAACCGTTGAGGTGAATAGACTTAAAATAAAATAAGATAAAATGTACCTACTTAGGTCAGAGTCGTCGTTCTCAACTTATAAAATATATATGCTTTTTTCTCTGAAGACCTTTCAGAATACCCATTTCATCTTTAGCAGGTCTTCCTTCACTACAATACTTGATGTACTCGGTGCTGGTCATTATGTAGACTCTGACCTGAGATGGTATATTTTAACTTATTTTATTTTCAACACTTCTGAAATTCATATTAAAGCACCGTTGAGGTTATGTAATAAGATATTAATTATATAAGTTTTATCTGGTAAGTCAGTTGTCCACAACTAAATTATTAAACTTTTTCAAGTTGTTCTAGTATGGAGGCCTTTCGAAAACAATGTTTCATCTTGTGCCTTTGTAACTGGAACTGGTGTTATATAGGTTTTAAAACGGTTTCATGTCTTTATGTTCTCGTTGTGTAGACCTATTCAACGAGAACATAATCGCAGACATAAATCCGTTATACAACTTATAGGCCTATAACACCATCAGTTCCAGTTAAAACGCAGAAGATGAAACATTGTTTACGAAAGGCCTCCATATTATAATAACTTGAAGAAGTTTAATAATTTAGTTG
The DNA here is from genome assembly GCA_030220185.1 of Diploptera punctata. Lineage (NCBI taxonomy): Eukaryota > Metazoa > Arthropoda > Insecta > Blattodea > Blaberidae > Diploptera > Diploptera punctata. The sequence goes on from JASPKZ010009821.1 coordinate 780,173, forward strand.
AGGGCGACTGACTTACCAGGTAAAAATTATATAATTAACATCTTATTTTATTTAATGATATTTAATGACATCTTAGTTAGAGAATTTTATGCTAAAAAGTAAAATTTTTATCGTCCGAGAATTGAACGTTCGGGCATGACAACGTCTGCCGGGCGCGCTATTAGAATTATAAAATGGAAACAATCTTTCAGTGATAGATTTTAAGGCTACATGTCTTAAAATGCTTGCGGGACCTAAATAGCCTTAGTGTCATTGAAATAAACAAATCAACGTCTTCAGAAATCTAACAACAGAACTTCAAGCTTAGTTATAAATTCTGACTGAAATATCTTGTTTCATATTTCAAGATAGGGGTTTGGTTTCAGCTTGCAGCAATATAGTTTTCGGATGAAATTAATCAGTACATCCATCCATAGTAATTCTGCCCGAAGTCAGGCCCTTCAATGCATTTTCATGCTATGTTTGCAGCTTTACTAGGCAATTGTAGGTGTGGTAGCTTCCCGTTGCTTTCCACGCCGCTGAAGGATGATGATGATAATAAGGATGATGATGATGATGATGGCCATATGATTTCGGGGAACGTTTGGGCCTTAAAGTTTTCCTGACATTTGGCTTACAGGTGAGGAAAAACCCCGATAAAAACCTCACCCAGAAAAACTGCCACGACAGTGTAATGAACCCGGGCCCTCTGCGTGAAAAGGCAGCACGCTACCTCGAGACCACAGCGGTGGACAATCAGTACATAAAGTGTTTTAATTCAGTAACTTACTTTATTTACTTCAGTGTTCTTTTGAGACGCTTTAACATCTTTTTTCTCATCGCGTCTATGTTCTTTGGGCTAATGAGTATAGTCTACCACTTAGGCTATGTCTTCTTTATTGCGAATCTATGAGTTATGAGTAAATTAAGTGAATATTATTTTTAAAATGAAAGATGAAAAAAGTGTTTAAAAATAAAATGGATCGTGGTAACCAAATTCCGACTCACCAGTGTCCTTGGCGACTGAGGGAAACAGAAAAAAGTTTTCGGCCCAGAGATTTGAACTCGGAACCCAGCGCCTATGTGTCTCAAATGCTAGCTCAGGAGCTAACCCTTTTGGTGCAATGCCCATATTAAATACAGTGAAAGCTCTTTATTCGACGTTCCCTCATTGGCGTTATCATTATTCGCGGGGTAAAAAATTGCGTCACAGTTCTTGAATTCGCGGCTAAAAATTTATTTTTTCGCAGATCCATGCGGTATATCAGAAGGATTACTATCCTTTATTAACGCATCGGCAACTTGTTTTATTGCAGGCACATGACAAGGCCAATTTTACTAAGAGTGATTCAAACCAAATGGACAATAATATAAAAGTAAAACAAACCTCATTGTCACTAAGCTTAAAGTTCGTAGTTAAAAGCCACCGCCGTCGTATTTCACGTGCCGCAATGTCCGTTGGTAAATGTAGTCTTAGACACGATCAGTGTCTTATTGTTACAACTCGTCATCAGTTGCAATAATTTTGATTGAATAACATGTGTCTCTTTCGCTATGTTGTCAATTTATAATGTCGAGTAAAAGGAAAGAAAATTACTTCTGCAGCGGAAAAAAGTAGTGTTGCCGTTTAAAGTAAAAACAGAAATCCTTGATCCTTTACGCGTTGGCGAGTCGTTTGTGTCTATATCACGCTGTTTCAATGTAAATGAATTAACTGTACGATTCTTCAAGATATCCGAAGAAAAAATAAGGATTTCTATCGCTGAATATTGATCTAACTTGAAAGACCCTTTAAAATCAGGAAATCAATTACCTTGTTCTTTAAGCCCATTGCCTAAGCCTGACATAAAAAATAAACAATAGTTTAAAAAACTAAAACAACACCCTTTATTAGAAAACCGAATTAAAAAATTGTAATTAATTTTAATTTCCAACATGTTTCGGATTAAATTAAAGTGGTCAACAAAAAAATCATCTCCAACACATCTAGAATAAAAATAGAGTTATCTACAAAGAAATATAATTTTACCATCAAAGGCGTGGGATGCTGTTTATGGTTTTTACTTTTTCTTCTCAGAGACTTTACTTTTACCAATATCTGTTCATTATCAAATATATTAATTGATATAGAGCACCCCCCGCTTTTCATGGTAAAATTATTTTTTTGTACACAACTTTAGTTTTATTCTAGATTTTTGCAGATGATTTTTTTGTTGGCCACTTTAATTTTATCCCAAGCGTGCTGGAAATTAAAATTATTTTTCGTTTTTTATTTCCGTTTTCTAATAAAGCGTATTGTTTTAGTTTTCTAAACTATTACTTATTAGTATTTTTATTTGAATTTATGTAGGTGACATAGAATCACCGAAAACAAAAATTGCAGCGGCTACAACTTTGAAAATGTTCCCATAAAAATCTAAGCTTTCAGTTTAATCTCCAGTCTTAATGATCATAATCCTGGTTAAGGAACTCGATTTTAGTTTCCTTAAATAATTGTTGTGTGCTGATATTGGTTGCGAAAAAAACAAAATGCACTAACTACGCACATATATATAATTTTTAATTGTCATTTTCGATATTTGGTAAGTAGAATCGATAGTGATTGAAAATAAATGATTTTATTATTGCAACTTGAACAGGTACATTACATCAGAATTTAGTAAAATGCAAAAACACTTGATTAAAGAAGCGAAGAAAGAACAGCCAACAGTGCGGACGAATTCAGTAGGACTAGTTCCTATTTATTTATAGTAGAGGACCTAACGGCCCTCCCTCATGTATTACAAAAATACAAATTTCAAATATTAAAACTATAAAACCAATGGCATAACCACAAAACAGTAAAATGAAAGCTGGTGCCAAGAGTCTAACAGTGAACACGAAATACATGTCACTTTGACCGCTCTTTTTCTCTGCTTGCAATCTATAAGTGTGTTTTAATTGAGACCAAAACATTTCATGAATTCCACCTTCAAGACACTTCTGTACATGGTCATTCAATTTTGACATAAGTGGATTCCCTTTTTGGGTAGCGATAGATAGTTCTGCAGGCATAGCAATATCATGGTAAAAACACACGCACTTGCTCACGTCATGAACACCTTTCTTAAGAGCCAAATAATAAGGAAAGTTTGTTCCGGTGAACAGCATTATGTCACCCTTAAACATGGCACGAAGAACACAGTGTGTTATATCTGCACAATTTACTACGAATTTTGCTCCTTTGTGTTCTTCATATCCAAGTTCCACAAGCACTACATTATCCAATGTATCTATGGCTCCATAAGTTACATTGGTTGCGATTATTTCCTCATACGATGTGAACTCTCGTCCATAACCAGGCTCAACGAGAAATGTCGTGAAGAAAGCTTGGAAAACCATGCTCATAGCATAACAGTAACAAACGTAAAATATAAAAACCAATCTCACATAACAATTTCTAGGCATCTCCGTAACAGACACGCCTAAGAAAATCGCCCATGCATTATAGAAGCACTGCATAATGTTTCTGCTAGAAATTGATTCCATTCTACGATTGTTAATGTCAACATTTGATATGAACCACAGCGTTAAACTACCCAGAAAGTATATAACCATCAGCATTATCCACGTAACTACAGAGAATATGGACACAATTCTCTGTATCCTCGGAATTTGTTTTGGGCAAGGGATTTGCATTCTTAAATTCTCAAAAGTATAGGAAACTGTCAAATCCACCAACGGAGACGTCAACATGGAAACCGGCACAACACCTACACCAAAATCAACTTCGTTTGTAACAGCGCCTTGAAGACTGCCAAATATAGCAATGAAGTCGAAAGTTTTAATAGGTTCGAGAAATACAATTGTAATATTATACTTTTCTGCAAACAGTTTAAAGATCTTTGAACCTAATCCATTGTCATCATAAACTGTACCTCCATTTTCATCTGTGGAATTTGTAACGATGATGTAAGGGTCCATTCCCAGCGATATCACCCGAAACTTACAACCAAGAAAATCATTATGAATTTTTGATGGAAAAATGTTTACTTCTGAATTATTGTCAGCTATTTCTAAACTACGGTTTTCTAGTAAATTAACACGGATTACGTCTAGACAATTCCTTTCAACATATGGCGTCCAGGTATATGTCTGAACAAAATTCTGATCGTCTCCTCCTACGACATTCAATGTACTTGTATCAAATCTTGACAGATGTAAATGAAGTACTGCTATATTTATAGCTTTAGCATTTATCCAAAATGAAGTGAATACATTTGTAGCTAATTCAGGTGACGTGCTTGTATTAGATCCTGCAGTTATGACTAGAAATTTAGTTTCAGGGTAAAATGCATTTTTGTTGAATAATTTATAAACCGTTTCTTCAAATTTGTTTATTTCTTCATATTCCTCATCATCATCATCATCATCATCATCATCATCATCATCATTTTCTTCTTTTTCTTCTTCTTCTTCTTCGTTGTTTACATCGTCTTCGTCAGTTGATTCAATTTCTTCTTTTACTTTTTCACCTTCTTTACCATCATCTTCGAAACAAAGAAACCAAATGTATCCATGCATTTTCTCTGAGAGAGGAAATTCTTCTGGGTCATCTTCTAGAACTATCGTTGGCCAAATTTCATACTTGGAAATTTCATCAATTAACAAATCAATTATTCTGTTGTATTCGAATATTGATGGATTTTCATTGCACATATTTGTGAATCCTATTGTCTTTTTTACAGTGAAATGTTTAATTATTATTTCCGTTATGTAAGAAACAATATGTTGATCTATTTTCCTGTCGTAATCATCGTTGTTCAATTGATTTGTAAATGCTATCACTGTCACAATTATGATTATGAACTTCATCACTCAATGTCACATTAACTTTTGCAAATATTAAACAATTATCACAAGTTTTTTCTTGAACAGTTTTTTACACCTGTTCAATATGGTGTAGCCCAGTCACTCAATATTAATAACATAATGATTTAAGTAGAATTCAATGAATATAAGATGATTAATATAAGATGAAATGGAAGATGTAGAGGTAATGATTTCTGGAAAGATACAAAGGCAAGCACAGTAATTAAATTAGGAAGGAAGATATGAAGAATAGTAGACGGGAAGACGAAGATAAGAAGATTATAGAGAAAAGAGAAGCTGAATAGATGGAAGAGGATGACCAAGATAGCTGCATTTGTTTGTCTAGAACTCTACCCCTGTAACGGAAATACGAAACTAAGTTCATAGTAAGTGTGCAATCGCTATGTTTACATCTGGTGCAAGGCACCACTGAATTAAAGTGCAGCTCTGGCTGAATACCCGGTACAACTGCCAAATAATTGACATAATTGCTTACATGCAATGCAGTTGTTATGGATTTCTGTACGGAAAATTGTTACATATCATGCGCATAACACATATATGGAATTTAATTTATACAATTAATTTTTAATTAAATCAGATAAGCTATACCATGCAAGGTAGACCTGTCAAACGCAGTATACATTTTTCATGTTAGTCCACCAGGCGAACTAAATTTATCTCATTGGTAGTATCGAACCCTAGTGGAGTAATTTTATGAATATTTTATAAGAATAAAGCACTTATTTCATCTTATTCCTTCTATATCTAGGGAATCATCAATAGAGAAGTCCTGATCCTCTCTTCATCAATACTGTACGTGTGTTTGACACTGAACTAATCCTAAACGACTGGACATATTTTGATTTTTTTTGTGTCTGATTGGGTCCCTCGGTGATTCAGATTCACAACTGGTCCGTCTTAAACAAATGGGTGTAGGAATTCATCTGAAGTGAAAATTGAAAAATCGCTCTAGCGGTCACATTTTTCAATCTTTCGAACGAAACTCGGTATTTCCTACTAAAATATACCGAGGTATATATCCAAAACTGAGGCAAATCCGACAATTAGAAGTGGAATTTAAAAACTGTCTAAACAATTGAACCAATTTGGATGAAACGTCATGTGTGTGTGTGTGTGTGTGTGTGTGGTGTGTGTGTGTGTGTGTGTGTGTGTGTGTGTGTGCGCTTGAGTGGTCCCCTGGATGTTTATGTTCACAACTGGAATCGGTAGGTGGTGCTGCGGTCAGGTTATAGGATTTTTTTTATGTCAGATGTGTATCATCTGCATTATCGACATATTACGCGCGATAACAATGCCAGGACCATAACAGATGACAGTGAGAGTTTTCCTTGCGCACTTATTTAATAATAAATACTAATAAAATAAATTTTTAAAACCGATGAGGTGGATAGTCATAAAATAAAGTTAAAATGTACCTTCATAGGTCAAAGCCGTCGTCGTCGAGTTATAAAATAGGTATGCATTTTTGTCTAAAGGCCTTTCAGAATCTCCATTCCATCTTCAGCAAGTCTTTCTTCACTACACTACTTGATGTTCTAGGTGCTGTTCCTAATGTAGGCTCTGACCTGAGAAGGTATATTTTAACATATTTTATTTTCAACACTTTTGAAATTCATATTAAAGCACCGTTGAGGTTATGTAATGAGATGTTAATTATATAATTTTTACCTGGTAAATCAGTCGTCTTCAACTAAATTATTAGACTTCAAGTTGTTCTAATATGGAGGCCTTTCGAAAACAATGTTTCATCTTCTGCGTTTTAACTGGAACTGATGGTGTTATATAGGTTTATAACGGATTTATGTCTGCGGTTATATTCTCGTTGAATAGGTCTACGCAACGAGAACATAACCGCAGACATAAATCCGTTATACAACCTATATAACACCATCAGTTCCAGTTAAAACGCAGAAGATGAAACATTGTTTTCGAAAGGCCTCCATATTAGAACAATTTGAAGTTTAGTAATTTAGTTGAGGACGACTGACTTACCAGGTAAAAATTATATAAATAACATCTTAATAATATTTAATTACGACTTAATTAGTGAATTTTATGGTAAAAAAATAAGATTTTAATCGTCCGGGAATTGAACGTTTAGGCATGACAACGTCTGCCGGGCGCGCTAGTAGAAATATAAACGTTTAGGCATGACAACGTCTGCCGGGCGCGCTAGTAGAAATATAAACGTTTAGGCATGACAACGTCTGCCGGGCGCGCTAGTAGAAATATAAACGTTTAGGCATGACAACGTCTGCCGGGCGCGCTAGTAGAAATATAAACGTTTAGGCATGACAACGTCTGCCGGGCGCGCTAGTAGAAATAATAAAAGTTGGCATGACAACGTCGGCCGGTGCGCGCTAGTAGAAATATAAACGTTTAGGCATGCAACGTCGGCCGGGGCACCTACGCGCTAGTAGAACAACGCTAGTAGAAATTCAACGTTTAGGCATACACGTCTGCCGGGCAAGCTAGTGAAAGTTTAGGCCATGACACGTCTGCCGGGCGCGCTAGTGAAATATAAACGTTTAGGCATGAAAAACGTCTGCCCGGGCGCGCTAGTGGAAATAGAAACGTTTAGGCATGACAACGTCTGCCGGGCGCGCTAATAGAAAGCTAAACGTTTAGCAATGACAACGTCTGCCGGGCGCTCGAGCTAGAATATAAACGTTTAGGCATGACAACGTCAGCCGGGCACCCTAGTAGAACATAAACTTTAGGCATGACACGTGCCCAGGGCGCGCTCAGTAGAAACATAAACGTTAGGCATGACAACGTCTGCCGGGCGCGCTAATAGAAAAAAAACACGTTTAGGCATGACAACGTCTGCCGGCAGCGCTAGTGAAAATATAAACGTTAGGCACGACAACGTCTGCCGGGCGCGCTAGTAGAAATAACGTTTAGGCATGACACACTCCTGCCGGGCGCGGCTAGAGAATATAAACTTTAGGCATGACAACGTCTGCCGGGCGCGCTAGTGAAATATAAGTGCATGGACAACGTACTGCCGGGCAACGCTAGTGAACGTTTAGGCATGACAACGTCTGCCGGGCACGCTAGTAAACGTTTAAGGCATGACACGTCGGCCGGGCACGCTAGAGAACGTTTAAGGCAAGACACGTCTGCCGGGCGCGCTATAACCGTTTAGGCAGACCCTCTGCCTTGCACGCTAGTGAAAATTTTAGGCATGACAACGCTGCCGGCACCTATGAAAATAAAGAGCTTACAAACATCTGCCGGGCACCCTAGAGAACGTTTAGGCATGCAACGTCTGCCGTGCGCGCTAGTAGAAATATAACGTATAAGCATGACAACGTCTGCCGGGCACGCTATAGAAAGATAACGTTTAGGCAATGACAACGTCTGCCGGCGCGCTAGTAGAAATATAAACGTTTAGGCATGACAACGTCTGCCGGGCGCTGCTAGTAGAAATATAAACGTTTAGGCATGACAACGTCTGCCGGGCGCGCTAGTAGAAATATAAACGTTTAGGCATGACAACGTCTGCCGGGCGCGCTAGTAGAAATATAAACGTTTAGGCATGACAACGTCTGCCGGGCGCGCTAGTAGAAATATAAACGTTTAGGCATGACAACGTCTGCCGGGCGCGCTAGTAGAAATATAAACGTTTAGGCATGACAACGTCTGCCGGGCGCGCTAGTAGAAATATAAACGTTTAGGCATGACAACGTCTGCCGGGCGCGCTAGTAGAAATATAAACGTTTAGGCATGACAACGTCTGCCGGGCGCGCTAGTAGAAATATAAACGTTTAGGCATGACAACGTCTGCCGGGCGCGCTAGTAGAAATATAAACGTTTAGGCATGACAACGTCTGCCGGGCGCGCTAGTAGAAATATAAACGTTTAGGCATGACAACGTCTGCCGGGCGCGCTAGTAGAAATATAAAATTAATATAATATTTCAGTAATAGATTTTAAGGCTCCAGGCCTTAAAATGCTTGCAGGACCTAAATAGCCTGAGTATCATAGAAATAAACAAATCAACGTCTTCAGAAATCTAACAACATAACTTCAAGCTTAGTAATAAATTCTGATTGAAATATCTTGTTTCATACTTCAAGACAGGGGTTTGATTTCAGCTTGCAGCAATATAGTTTTGGGATGAAATTAATCAGTACATCCATCCATAGTAATTCTGCCCGAAGGCAGGTCCTTCACTGCAATCATAGCATTTTCATGCTATGCTTGAAACTTTACTAGGGAATTGTAGGTGTAGCAGTTTCCCGTTGCTTTCCACGCCGCTGAATGATAATGATGATGATAATGATAAGGATGATGATGGTGATGATGACCATATGATTTCTGGGACCGTTTGGGCCTTAAAGTTTTCCTGACATTTGTCTTACAGATGAGGAAAAACCCCGATAAAAACCTCGCCCAGGAAAACTGCCACGACCGGGTAATGAACCCGGGCCCTCTGCGTGAAAACGCAGCACGCTACCTAAAGACCACAGCGGTGGACAATCAGTACATGATGTGTTTTAATTCAGCAACTTCCTTTATTTACTTCAGTGTTATTTTGAGACGCTGTAACATCTTTTTTTTTTTCTCATCGCGTCTGTTATTTGGGCTAATGAGTATAGCCTACCACTTAGGCTATGTCTTGTTTTATTGCGAATTTATGTGTCATGAGAAAATTAAGTGAATATTATTATTAAAATGAAAGATGAGAAATGTGTTTAAAAATAAAATGGAACGTGGTAACCATATTCCGACTCATCAGTGTCCTTGGCGACTGAGGGAAACAGAAAAAAGTTTTCGACCCAGCGATTTGAACTCGGAACCCAGCGCCTATGAGTCTCAAAACCTACCTCAGGAGCTATCCCTTTCGGTGCAATATCCATATTAAATACAGTAAAAGCTCTTTATCCGTGGTTCCCTCATTCGCGTTTTCATTATTCGCGGGTTAAAAAATTGCGACACAGTCTTGAATTCGCTGCTAAAAATTTATTTTTTCGCAGATCCATGCGGTATATCAGAAGGATTAGTATCCTTTATTAACGCATCGGCAACTTGTTTTACTGCAGGCACATGACAAGGCGACTTTTACTAAGAGAGATTCAAACCAAATGGACAATAATATCAAAGTGAAACAAACCTCATTGTCACTAAGCCTAAAGTACGTAGTTAAAAGCCACCGCTGTCGTATCACACATGCCGCAATGTCCGTTGGTAAATGTAGCCTTAGACACGATCGGTGTCTTATTGTTTCAACTTGCCATTTGTTGCAATAAATTTGATTGAATAACATGTGTCTCTTTCGCTATGTTGTCAATTTATAACGTCGAGTAAAAGGAAAGGAAATTCGGAAAAATGTAGTGTTGCTGTTTAAAGTAAAAACAGAAAAGTTTGACCGTTTACGCGTTGGCGAGTCGTTTGCGTCTATATCACGCTGTTTCAATGTTAATGAATCAACTGTACGATTCTTCAAGATATCCGAAGACAAAATAAGGAATTCTATCGCTGAATATCGATCTGAATTGAAAGACCCTTTAATATCAGAAAATCAATTACCTTGTTCTTTAAGCCCATTGCCTAAGTCTGACATAAAAAATAAACAATAGTTTAAAAAACTAAAACAACACGCTTTATTAGAAAACCGAACTAAAAAATGTTGGTTGGTTGGTTGGTATCTAATGTCGAGCACTTGATAATGAAATCATTCGCTCTCTTGCACTCCAATATTTAGCAGAAAGGCTGGTCTCTTCTACAAAAGCTGGGCTGCGGAAAGGCTACTGTTTTTAACAGAGAGGAGACCCTTTAATTCCTTCCATCGAAGGCTTAATGGAACCGACCTGGACAGTAACCTAGTGTCCAATCCCTCACCTTCTCGTGGTGCAGCTGTTAGTAATCATGCTTATGCATGATGAACGAAAGGGAAGGACTACTCACCAACAAGCACTGGTCAGCTTGGTGAGTTTTTCTTTTTTGACCGAATTGGTATTACTTCTCCTCCCCATACCAATTCCCTCTTTCAACGTTTCTATCCAGTCTCCCTTGACTGACCTCTTGTTTCTTTCGACCCTGATGGCATTAGAGTACTCGAGGCCTAGGGGTTCATTTCTCCTTCCTTCCTATACCTACTTTCTCTCTATGGGTGACGTAACCACCAGATGTAGTGCCTACTACTAAACGGTTACAACTAGTTTATTGTACTCCAATACAAACATGAAGCCTTGGAAAAAGAACTAAAAAATGTAAAATGATTATAATTTCCAACATGTTTCGTATAAAATTAAAATGGTCAACAAAAAAATCATCTCAAACACATCTAGAATAAAACTAGAGTTATCTACAAAGAAATATAATTTTACCATCATAAGCGTGGGATGCATTTTATGGTTTTGGGACAATCCATATCAAATCGGACAGCAAAAATTTTTGCAATTTATTATTTTAATTTTATGTATCCCTAAATATAGTGAATACATTTATAAACGTATTAATACAGAAATTTAATTTTTATCATTTATAGGTTCGTAGTTATGATGATCTAAAATTATCGTAAATATGATAAACTAAAACGTTTACTAACTAATATTTCTGAAACAGTAAACAGCAAAAATGTATTTCAAACATATTTATATAGGTGATATCATGTAGTTTAAGGGTGTTATTTTTATAATTAGGATATTTTTATTTTCGGCGTCAATTTTCTGTTTTATGGCGGTTACTGCAGTACATATCAAAAAATGAAAACGGAAAAAATACAGGATACTACTCACGTAATAAGGATTAATTTCCAGCAATTACCTTTTTGGAGAGTTGAATAGTTCAGACAATATAAATGTTTTTTATTCTATTTTCGTAAAAAAAACTCGCGGGTCCACTACGCAGCAGATTCATTTCACGATCAAGGTCGCGCGCGTACTTTATTGAATGAGCTTCATCAGTGACTTTTTCAACTGCCATTAAATCGAATAGATTATTATATGTTCTGTTTAATGGAACAGTACCGTAAATTTATAAAAGTGGCGATATTTTAATTCTTACGCAGTAGATATTTATTTATCAAATTTTATTGATGAAGTGAGAAGTAAAGAGCTTTGTCACTTACGTTTACTGTGAATTATTAAACAAATTATTTATAACTAACTCACTCACTGGCTCTGTGGAACCTGTAGGTTCATGGCAACGCGGACATAAGCTCTCCATACATCGCATCCTGAGCTAACGTTTTCCAATTATCCCCTGTATAATCTACTTCCCTCAAATCATGTATAATGTTATTCTCCCACCTCATTCTTAGTCTTCCAACTGGGCGTTTTCCCTCCGGTTTTCCTACCAGAAATTTCTAAGCACCTCTTTCATCCTCCATACGTGCCACATTTCCTATCCATCGCAGCCTACTAAACTTAACTGTTTTTATTATATCGGCTTTCTATATAGATCATGTAGCTCACTATTATGTAGTTTTCTCCATTCACCTCTCTGTTCATCTCTTTTTGATCCAAAGATTTTCCTAAGAACTTTATTCTCAAATACTCGTAATCTTCTGTCCTTTTTAAAACAAATTATTTATTTTGTTACAAATTTTTCATTACAGTTTAAATTTAATATTATATAATAAAAACTCTTTCATCATTAATTGAATAAACTGGTATAAATTTTTATTATGTTATAATTACTAATTTCAGTCTTAAAATAACTTTTTATTCAGTGTATTGTATTGTAACCTGAAAACTTTGACGAAATAGTATTGTTATAAGATATCACTTCCAAATAAAACCGAATGTTTTAATATTCGTACCACTTCCTGCCAAGCAATAATAATGAAGTGTCAGCAAGTCTTCCTTAAACATCTGTTTTACATCAACAATTCTCAAGTTCAGATTACATACTAGACAGTTGATTTATATCAGTACGTTTAGTGCATCTCGTCATTTTAAGTGTCACAGTCAAATTAAAAATATCTTATTGTTTTTAACTCACAAGTTTGCAGATCTACAAAGACTAAATGGTGAGTTAGAAGTTAAATATAATTTTAATTGTGCATATATTAGTATACAATAGTTATTAACAATATTATGTGTTAATATATAATTTTACAATTTCTTAAATGTTTCTGGAATGAGAGAATAATCGTAGAGATATACATTTTGTGTTATAAAAGGAGAATAATGGGAAGTTTAGACATTAAATACTATGATAAGTTAGCTTATAATAAAATATAATATTATCGTGCATTTTAATATAATCTTAGATATGTCATGAGTAGGGGATGAAAGATCAGTAAGAGATACCAAGCCAATAAAATATATTTATACCTCTTAAATATTACTTGTAACAGCATGAAAATTGTTATAAATTATTATCGATAGCTTAACATTACTTACAATATTCAACATCAGGCATTGATGTAGGGTGTAATTACAAAATATTACAACACATTACAAAACTACTCTCTAGAAAATATTTTTAATAGGCCTACCAGCTTGAATTCGTAGGTGCTTAGTAATTTAAATTAAACTATACATTAGCCAAAATCAGCACAAAATTAACCGCCTACTGAATATATCAATAAAGATTTTTACATTTAATGATATTTATTATGTAGCAATTTATTTCAAGCGCGAGGTTCTCCTACGTACCATAAATTTACGACACGGGGCTCACGGATTTCCTTCCTTCTGGAGAAAGCTACATTCCGAATTGTTACGCCTTTAAAACGCCATTGATTCCTATCGAGTTTGAACCCGCGAACCTCGGAATCGGAGGTGTGCAGAGTAACCACTTGTCCACGACGATGATTATGATGATGATGATGTAATAATCGTAATAATGATAATAAAATAATGTAATGATGATAATAACAATAAAAAATATTTGTAAGTGCGCAAAGGACTATTACCAAGTAGCTCCGTCATTGTTTGTACGAGCGAGCGATCTCCACTCGCGCGAAAGGTATTGCGGGCAGTCTACACATAGGATATTTTAGGAAAAATAATTATTTTTCGTAGTTTCCATTCAAGACTCCACTTTAATACTAATTACAAAAAATTAACTGGTGTTCAGGTAATAATGTGGCACTTTTTGATTTTATAAAATTTTTGGTGAGGAAGGTCAATTGCATATTCATTGCATTTACGCCCTTCAGAAAAACGTAAATATTAACATATTAATTTTCAAGCGATAGAGCATAAAATCATCTATAATGTGACTATCTTTCCAAGTTGAGGGAATAGCCATACTTCGAGAAATGTATTTTATAAAAGAGACTAGTTAAAACAATACGATAAATTGGCAGCTCTAATACTCTTTAATTACACCAAGCGAAGACTTGAAATTCGGTTCAGATATTCAGTATATCATAAATTTTCACTGTAAAAATAATGGTAAACTTTTAAAGATGTGAGTTCTATTTTCACAATTTTTTTGCCGATTTCGTATGGAATGTCCCTTTTACGTTTTCTTCTTAGAGACTTTACTTTTGCCAATGTCTGCTTATTATCAAATATATTAATTGATATAGAGCACCCCCCGCTTTTCACTGTAAAATTGTTTTTTTGTAGATAACATTAGTTTTATTCTAGATGTTTTGGAGATGATTTTTTTGTTGACCACTTTAATTTTATCCCAAGCGTGCTGGAAATTAAAATTATTTTTCGTTTTCTATTTCCGTTTTCTAACAAAGCGTATTGTTTTAAGTTTTTTAAACTATTATGTATTAGTATTTTATTTGAATTTATGTAAGTGACATAGAATCACCGAAAACAAAAATTGCAGCGGCTACAACTTTGAAAATATTCCCATTAAAATTTAAGCTTTCAGTTTAATCTCCAGTCTTAATGATCATAATCCTAGTTAAGGAACTCGATTTTAGATTCCTTAAATGATTGTTGTGTGCTGAGATTGGTTGCGAAAAAAAAACAAAATGCACTAACTACGCACATGTACATACTTTTTAATTGTAATTTTCGATAACTGGTAAGTAGAATCGATAGTGATTGAAAATAAATGATTTTATTATTGCAAATTGAACAGCTACATTACATCAGAATTTAGTTAAATGCAAAAGCACTTGATTAAAGAAGCGAAGAAAGAAAATCCCACAGTGCGGACGAGGGCAGTAGGGCTAGTTCCTATTTATTTATAGAAGAGGACCTAACGGCTCTTTCTCATGTATTTCAAAAACACAAATTTCAAATATTAAAACTATAAAACTAATGGCATAACCGCAAAACAGTAAAATGAAAGCTGGTGCCAAGAGTCTAACAGTGAACACGAAATACATATCACTTTGATCGCTCTTTTTCTCTGCTTGCAATCTATAAGTGTGTTTTAATTGAGACCAAAACATTTCATGAATTCCACCTTCAAGACACTTCTGTACGTGGTCATTCAATTTTGACATAAGTGGATTCCCTTTTTGCATAACGATAGATAGTTGTGCAACCATAACAATATCCTGGTAAAAACACACGCGCTTGCTCACGTCATGAACGCCTTTCTTATGAGCCAGATAATAAGGAAAGTTTGTTCCGGTTAACAGCATTATGTCACCCTTAAACATTGCACGAAGTACACAATGTGTTATATCTGCACAATTTACTACGAATTTTGCTCCTTTGTGTTCTTCATATCCAAATTCCACAAACAATAAATTATCCAATGTATCTATGGCTCCATAAGTTATATTGCTTGCGATTATTTCCTCATACGATGTGAACTCTCGTCCATAACCAGGCTCAACGAGAAATGTCGTGAAGAAAGCTTGGAAAACCATGCTCACAGCATAACAGTAACAAACGTAAAATATAAAAAACAATCTCACATAACAAGTTCTAGGCATCTCCGTAACAGACACGCCTAAGAAAATCGCCCATGCATTATAGAAGCACTGCATAATGTTTCTGCTAGAAATTGATTACATTCTACGATTGTGAGTGTCAACATTTGATATGAACCACAGCGTTAAACTACCCAGAAAGTATATAACCATCAGCATTATCCACGTAACTACAGAGAATATGGACACAATTCTCTGTATCCTCGGAATTTGTCCTGGGCAAGGGATTTGCATTCTTAAATGCTCAAAAGTATAGGAAACTGTGAAATCTACCATAGAACACCCCAACAAGGTAACCGGCGTAACACTTACACCAAAATCAACTTCGTTTGTAACAGCGCCTTGAAGACCGCCAATTATAGCAATGAAGTCGAAAGTTTTAATAGGTTCGAGAAATACAATTGTAATATTATACTTTTCTGCAAACAGTTTAAAGATCTTTGAACCTAACCCATTGTCATCATAAACTGTAGCTCCATTTTCATCAGTGGAATTTGTAACGATGATGTAAGGGTCCACTCCCAGCGATATCCCCCGAAACTTACAACCTAGAAAATCATTATGAATTTTTGATGGAAAAATGTTTACTTGTGAATTATTGTCAGCTATTTCTAAACTACGATTTTCTAGTAAATTAACACGGATTACGTCTAGACAATTCCTTTCAACATACGGCGTCCAGGTATATGTCTGAACAAAATTCTGATCTTCTCCTCCTACAACATTCAATGTACTTGTATCAAATCTTGACAGATGTAAATGAATTACTGCTATATTTATAGCTTTAGCATTTATCCAGAATGAAGTGAATACATTTGTAGCTAATTCAGGTGACGTGCTTGTCTTAGATCCTGCAGTTATGACTAGAAATTTAGTTTCAGGGTAAAATGCATTTTTGTTGAATAATTTATAAACCGTTTCTTCAAATTTGTTTACCTCTTCATCATCTTCATCATCGTCTTCTTCTTCTTCGTTGTTTACATAGTCTTCGTCAGTTGTTACAATCTCATCTTTTACTTTTTCACCTTCTTTAACATCATCTTCGTAACACAGAAACCAAATGTATCCATGCATTTTCTCTGAGAGGGGAAATTTTTCAGGGTCATCTTCTAGAACTATCGTTGGCCAAATTTCGTACCTGAAAATTTCATCAAGTAACAAATCAATTATTCTGTTGTATTCGGATTTTGATGGATTTTCATTGCACATATTTGTGAATCCTATTGGCTTTTTTACAGTGAAATGTTTATATACTATTGTCTTTATATAAGAAACAATATTTTGATCTATTTTTCTGTCGTAATCATCGCTGTTCAGCTGATTTGTAAATGTTATCACTGTCATAAATATGATTATGAACTTCATTACCCAATGTCACATTAACTTTTGAAAATATTAAACAATTATCACTATTTAACTAGTTGTTTCTTGAACCTGTTCAATATGGTGTAGCTCATCCACTCAATATTAATAACAGCATGATTTAAGTAGAATTTAATGAATATAAGATGAAATGGAAGATATAGAGGTAATGAATTCTGGAAAGATACAAGCACTGTAATTAAATTAGGAAGGAAGATATGAAGAGTAATAGATCGGAAGAACAAGTTTAAAAATTTGTAGAAAAAGAGAAGCTGAATGGATGGAAGAGAAAGGCCAACATGTCTAGGTTCAATCACTATGTGTACACATGGTGCAAGTCACCACTGAATCAAAGTGAAGCTCTGACTGAATATTCGATACAAGAAGTAAATAATTTACATAATTGCATACAGCAATGCAGTTGTTATGGATTTCTGTACGGAAAATTGTTACATATCATGCGCATAACAAATACATGGAATTTCACTTATACAATTAATTTTTTTATGAAATCAAATAAGCTATACCATGCAAGGCAGGCCTGTCAAACGCAGTATAAATTTTTCATATTAGTCCACCAGGCGAACTAAATTTATCTCATTGGTAGTATCGAACCCTAGTGGAGTAATTTCTAGAATCGTTTTATAAGAATAAAACACTTATTTAATTTTAATACTTCTATATCTAGGGAATCATCAATAGAGAAGTGCTGATCCAATCTTAATCAATACTGTACGTGTGTTTGTCACTGAACTAGGCCTACTCCTAAACGACTGGACTTATTTGATAATTTTTTCTTTTTGTGTGTCTGATTGGGTCCCTCGGTGATTCAGATTCACAACTGGACCGTCTTAAACCAATGGGTGTAGGAATTCACCTGAAGTGAAAATTGATAAATCGCTCTAGCGGTCACATTTTTCAATATCTGGAAACGAAACTCGGTATATCTTATTAAAATATACCGAGGTAGATATCCAAAACTGAGGCAAATCCGACAATTAGAAGTGTAATTAAAAAACTGCCTAAACCACTGAACCAATTTTGATTAAACTTTTTGTGTGTGTTTGAGTGGGTACCTGGATGTTTTTGATTCACAACTGGGATCGGTAGGTGGCGCTGCGGTCAGGTTATAGGATTTTTTTATGTCAGATGTGACATATTACGCGCGATAACAATGCTATGTCATCATGCATGCTTCTTGGACCATAACAGATGACAGTGAGGGTTTTTCTTGCGAACTTATTTAATAATAAATACTAATAAAATTCATTTCTAAAACCGTTGAGGTGGATAGTCATCAAATAAAATAAGTTAAAATGTACCTTCTTAGGTCAGGGCCGCGTCGTCGACTTATAAAATACGTATGCTTTTTTGTCTGAAGGCCTTTCAGAATCTCCATTGCACCTTCAGCAGGTCTTTCTTCACTACACTACTTGATGTTCTCGGTGCTGTTCCTAATGTAGGCTCTGACCTGAGAAGGTATATTTTAACATTTTATTTTTAACGCTTTTGAAATTCATATTAAAGCACCGTTGGGGTTATGTAATAAGATAATGATTATATAAGTTTTACCTGGTAAGTCAGTCGTCCTCAACTAAATTATTAATCTTCTTCAAGTTGTTCTAATATGGAGGCCTTTCGAAAACAATGTTTCATCTTCTGCGTCTTAACGTGAACTGATGGTGTTATATAGGTTTATAACGGGTTTATGTCTGCGGTTATATTCTCGTTGAATAGGTGTACGCAACGAGAACATAACCGCAGACATAAATCCGTTATACAACCTATATAACACCATCAGTTCCAGTTAAAACGCAGAAGATGAAACATTGTTTCGAAAGGCCTCCATATTATAACAACTTGACGTTTAATAATTTAGTTGAGGACGACTGACTTACCAGGTAAAAATTATATAATTAACATCTTATTCCATTTTATTTAATAATATTTAATTAAGTCTTAATTAGTGAATCTTATGGTAAAAAGGTAACATATTTTTATCGCCCGAGAATTGAACGTTCGGGCATGACAACGTCTGCCGGGCGCGCTAGTAGAATTATAAAATGAAAATCTTTCAGTGATGGATTCTAAGGCTACATGTCTTAAAATGCTTGCGGGGCCTAAATAGCCTTAGTGTCATAGAAATAAACAAATCAACGTATTCAGAAATCTAACAATAGAACTTCAAGCTTAGTAATAAATTCTGACTGAAATATATCGTTTCATATTTCAAGACAGGGGCTTGATTTCAGCTTGCAGCAATATAGTTTTCGGATGAAATTAATCATTACATCCATCCATAGTAATTCTGCCCGAAGTCAGGTCCTTCAATGCATTTTCATGCTATGCTTGCAGCTTTACTAGGGAATTGTAGGTGTGGTAGCTTCCCGTTGCTTTCCACACCGGTGAAGGATGATGATGATGATGATGATAAGGGTAATGATGATGATTATGGTCATATGATTTCGGGGACCGTTTGGGCCTTAAAGTTTTCCTGACATTTGTCTTACAGGTGAGGAAAAACCCGATAAAAACTTCACCGAGAAAAACTGCCCCGACCAGGGATCGAACCCGGGCCCTTTGCGTGACAATGCAGCACGCTACCTGGAGACCACAGCGGTGGACAATCAGTACATAAAGTGCTTTAATTCAGCAACTTCCTTTATTTACTTCAGTTTTATTTTTGAGACACTTTAACATATTTTTTCTCATCGGGTCTATGTTATTTGAATTAATGAGTATACCACTTAGGCTATGTCTTGTTTTATTATTATTTCCTCACTCTGATGATTGTCAGTTTATATAAAAGCGGGTGCCGCGCGGCAATACTTGACATGCGGTGTTGTCGCGTTTCTCATAGCGTTATGTGCGTTTATTACACAAGGACAGAATATATTGATTATCTATGTTATTATTTATTTTTATGTTATTATTTGGTATTGTTTAACTTTTAAAATTAAAATCATATACGTATTTATTTATTAAATAATGTAATTGCAACATTATATAGCTTGTAGGTCTACATACATTTAATATTCATACAACACAATGCTGAAAATATTATTATTATTATTATTATTATTATTATTATTATTATTATTATTATTAGCTGTTCGGTCTGAAACATTTTCCCATGGCTGCCACATGTTGAAATCACGTAAATATTAAACTAATATAATATGCAGATATTGTATTATTTTTCGAGCTACATATCACAATAAATCACTGATAATTATACCATTAATTACGGTATACAGTTTTATAACTGGATTGACTGCTCCACGTTCCGAGTTTTAATTGAATCTGAGGGAAGAATAGCAATGTGGCAACATCGTCGTAGTAGCTGTACTCGGGATCTTTGTATCTTAATAACATACAACAGCTGCGGGGAAACAAAGCGAGCCGCTTGTTAAGCATCATAGTGAGGCGATAATACGAATGTATGTGTTATGAGTAAATTAAGTGAATATAAATTTTAAAATGAAATATAAAAAAGTGTTTAAAAATAAAATGGGTCGTGGTAACCAAATTCCAACTCACCAGGGTCATTGACGACTGAGGGAAATAAAAAAGATAAAAGTTTTCGGCCCAGAGATTTGAACTCGTAACCCAGCGCCTATGAGTCTAAAATACTACTTCAAGAGCTAATCCTTTCGGTGGAATGTCCATATTAAATACAGTAAAAGCTCTTTATTCGCGGTTCCTTTATTTGCGTTTTCATTGTACCGAAATCAAGTTTTCGATACGTGGATTACGTCATGCTGCGCAACAATACGTCATCGTGTCTCCATTTCTTCTGTGATCTTAGTGAACAGTGCCAAATTCTCCCCCACGTACCCCCTTCCTTTCCTTTACGCGCCGTGTGCTATCGCGCATACTTCCCTCTCCTAGTGTACCCTCAAATAAGCTGCGCTTACTGACATAAAATCATCATCTGTTTGTTAACCAAAGGAGTCAAGTCGATACACCTCGGAGCAGCTAGTTTTGTTTGTTAGTTCCTTAGGCCAGGGTAGGGCCACAAAGATCGTGTACCCTAGCCCTTAGCGGGACTAGTGTGAATTAAAGAGAGTACATATGTTTCATTATTACTGTTTTGTTTAGATGATCGATGAGATTATTGTTTTCTTTTGTCAACTTATTTTGAACGTTAAGCTACATATTTTTTTTATTTATTTGAATGTTATATCTGACTGTTATATCTGTTTTTTGACTCTCATTAAACATTAGTTATCTGCTTTTAATTAACTTCTGCCTATTGATTTAGTAGCTAGTCAATGTCAGATATGAGTGTAAAGTTCCAAAGCTTTCTCAAGCGAATATGATTTCCTCTTTCCTCGAAACTTCCACGATTATAATCTGTATAGCTTACAATATATTACATGCTTAACAATTTATTAAGGAAAGGTGGTGAATTAATCTTTGTCTTCTATGGGCCCGGGCAAAGATATGTTAATTTGAGCAATCTATGTTCTCGACTCAAAGTATTTATCAACAACGTTGGTACGATCCAGCACCGACACCGTTCAATTAATGGTAGCAGATCGCGTGGTTCAATTTTTGGTAGCGGTCACCGTGGTTTACGGTGCAAATAAATGGTTTGCAGAACGTGGTGCATCATTATTCGCGAGTTAAAAAATTACGACACAGTTATTGTATTCGCGGCTAAAAATTTCTTTATTCGCGGATCCAGTCGGTATATTACAAGGATTAGTATCCTTTATTAATGCACCGGAAACTTGTTTTACTGCAGGCACATGACAAGGCGACTTTTACAAAGAGTGATTCAAATCAAATGGACAATATTATTAAAGTAAAACAAACCTTATTGTCACTAAGCCTAAAGTTCGTAGTTAAAAGCCACCGCCGTCGTATTTCACGTGCCGCAATGTCCGTTGGTAAATGTAGTCTTAGACACGATCGGTGTCTTATTGTTTCAACTCGTCATACGTTGCAATAATTTTGATTCCATAACATGTGTCTCTTCCGCTATGTTGTCAATTTATAAAGTCGAGTAAAAGGAAATAAAATTAGTTCCGCAGCGGAAAAAATAGTGTTGCCGTTTGAAGTAAAAACAGAAATGCTTGACCGTTTACGAGTTGGCGAGTCGTTTGTGTCTATATCACGCTGTTTCAATGTTAATGAATCAACTGTACGATTCTTCAAGATATCCGAAGACAAAATAAGGAATTCTATCGCTGAATATCGATCTGAATTGAAAGACCCTTTAAAGTCAGGAAATCAATTTGCCTTGTTCTTTAAGCCCATTGCCTAAGTCTGAAATAAAAAATATAAACAATAGTTTTAAAAACTAAAACAACACGCTTTATTAGAAAACCGAACTAAAAAATGAAAAATAATTTTAATTTCCAACACGCCTTGGATAAAATTAAAGTGGTCAACAAAAAAATCATCTCCAACATATCTAGCATAAAACTAGAGTTATCTACAAAGAAATATAATTTATCATCATAAGCGTGGGATGCTTTTTATGGTTTTTACGTTTTCTTCTTAGAGACTATACTTTTACCAATATCTGCTTATTATCAAATATATTAATTGATATAGAGCACCCCACGC
Source organism: Diploptera punctata (assembly GCA_030220185.1). Taxonomy (NCBI): domain Eukaryota; kingdom Metazoa; phylum Arthropoda; class Insecta; order Blattodea; family Blaberidae; genus Diploptera; species Diploptera punctata. The sequence continues at coordinate 802,776 of JASPKZ010009821.1, forward strand.
TTTTCATGGTAAAATTATTTTTTTTAGATAACATTAGTTTTATTCTAGATGTTTTGGAGAGGATTTTTTTGTTGACCACTTTAATTTTATCCCAAGCGTGCTGGAAATTAAAATTATTTTTCGTTTTTTATTTCCGTTTTCTAACAAAGCGTATTGTTTTAAGTTTTTTAAACTATTATTTATTAGTATTTTATTTGAATTTATGTAGGTGACATAGAATCACCGAAAACAAAAATTGCAGCGGCTACAACTTTGAAAATATTCCCATTAAAATTTAAGCTTTCAGTTTAATCTCCAGTCTTAATGATCATAATCCTAGTTTAGGAACTCGATTTTAGTTTCCTTAAATGATTGTTGTGTGCTGAGATTGGTTGCGAAAAAAAAACAAAATGCACTGACTACTTTTTAATTGTCATTTTCGATAATTGGCAAGTAGAATCGATAGTGATTGAAAATAAATGATTTTATTATTGCAAATTGAACAGCTACATTACATCAGAATTTAGTTAAATGCAAAACCACTTGATTAAAGAAGCGAAGAACATCTCACAGTGCGGACGAAGGCAGTAGTGCTAGTTCCTATTTATTTATAGAAGAGGACGTAACGGCTCTTTCTCATGTATTTCAAAAACACAAATTTCAAATATTAAAACTATAAAACTAATGGCATAACCGCAAAACAGTAAAATGAAAGCTGGTGCCAAGAGTCTAACAGTGAACACGAAATACATATCACTTTGATCGCTCTTTTTCTCTGCTTGCAATCTATAAGTGTGTTTTAATTGAGACCAAAACATTTCATGAATTCCACCTTCAAGACACTTCTGTACGTGGTCATTCAATTTTGACATAAGTGGATTACCTTTTTGCATAACGATAGATAGTTGTACAACCATAACAATATCCTGGTAAAAACACACGCGCTTGCTCACGTCATAAACACCTTTCTTAAGAGCCAAATAATAAGGAAAGTTTGTTCCGGTGAACAGCATTATGTCACCCTTAAACATTGCACGAAGTACACAGTGTGTTATATCTGCACAATTTACTACGAATTTTGCTCCTTTGTGTTCTTCATATCCAAATTCAACAAACAATAAATTATCCAATGTATCTATGGCTCCATAAGTTATATTGCTTGCGATTATTTCCTCATACGATGTGAACTCTCGTCCATAACCAGGCTCAACAAGAAATGTCGTGAAGAAAGCTTGGAAAACCATGCTCATAGCATAACAGTAACAAACGTAAAATATAAAAAACAATCTCACATAACAAGTTCTAGGCATCTCCGTAACAGACACGCCTAAGAAAATCGCCCATGCATTATAGAAGCACTGCTTAATGTTTCTGCTAGAAATTGATTCCATTCTACGATTGTGAGTGTCAACATTTGATATGAACCACAGCGTTAAACTACCCAGAAAGTATATAACCATCAGCATTATCCACGTAACTACAGAGAATATGGACACAATTCTCTGTATTCTCGGAATTTGTTTTGGGCAAGGGATTTGCATTCTTAAATGCTCAAAAGTATAGGAAACTGTGAAATCTACCATAGAACACCCCAACAAGGTAACCGGCGTAACACCTACACCAAAATCAACTTCGTTTGTAACAGCGCCTTGAAGACCGCCAATTATAGCAATGAAGTCGAAAGTTTTAATAGGTTCGAGAAATACAATTGTTATATTATACTTTTCTGCAAACAGTTTAAAGATCTTTGAACCTAACCCATTGTCATCATAAACTGTAGCTCCATTTTCATCTGTGGAATTTGTAACGATGATGTAAGGGTCCACTCCCAGCGATATCCCCCGAAACTTACAACCTAGAAAATCATTATGAATTTTTGATGGAAAAATGTTTACTTGTGAATTATTGTCAGCTATTTCTAAACTACGATTTTCTAGTAAATTAACACGGATTACGTCTAGACAATTCCTTTCAACATACGGCGTCCAGGTATATGTCTGAACAAAATTCCGATCTTCTCCTCCTACAACATTCAATGTACTTGCATCATATCTTGACAGATGTAAATGAATTACTGCTATATTTATAGCTTTAGCATTTATCCAAAATGAAGTGAATACATTTTTAGCTAATTCGGGTGACGTGCTTGTATTATATCCTGCAGTTATGACTAGAAATTTAGTTTCAGGGTAAAATGCATTTTTGTTGAATAATTGATAAACTGTTTCTTCAAATTTGTTTACCTCTTCATCATCATCATCATCATCGTCGTCTTCTTCTTCTTCGTTGTTTACATAGTCTTCGCCAGTTGATACAATTTCATCTTTTACTTTTTCACCTTCTTTAACATCATCTTCGTAACACAGAAACCAAATGTATCCATGCATTTTCTCTGAGAGGGGAAATTTTTCAGGGTCATCTCCTAGAACTATCGTTGGCCAAATTTCGTACCTGGAAATTTCATCAAGTAACAAATCAATTATTCTGTTGTATTCGGATTTTGATGGATTTTCATTGCACATATTTGTGAATCCTATTGGCTTTTTTACAGTGAAATGTTTATATACTATTGTCTTTATATAAGAAACAATATTTTGATCTATTTTTCTGTCGTAATCATCGCTGTTCAGCTGATTTGTAAATGTTATCACTGTCATAAATATGATTATGAACTTCATCACTCAATGTCACATTAACTTTTGCAAATATTAAACAATTATCACTATATCAGAAGTTGTTTCTTGAACCTGTTCAATATGGTGTAGCTCATACACTCAATATTAATAACAGCATGATTTAAGTAGAATTTAATGAATATAAGATGAAATGGAAGATACAGAAGTAATGAATTCTGGAAAGATACAAGCACTGTAATTAAATTAGGAAGGAAGATATGAAGAGTAATAGATCGGAAGAACAAGTTAAAAAATTTGTAGAAAAAGAGAAGCTGAATGGATGGAAGAGAAAGACCAACATAGCTGGAAGTTTTTGTCTAGGTTCAATCACTATGTGTACATCTGGTGCAAGTCACCACTGAATCAAAGTGAAACTCTGACTGAATATTCGATACAAGAAGTAAATAATTTACATAACTGCATACAGCAATGCAGTTGTTATGGATTTCTGTACGGAAAATTGTTACATATCATGCGCATAACAAATACATGGAATTTCACTTATACAATTAATTTTTTTATGAAATCAAATAAGCTATACCATGCAAGGCAGGCCTGTCAAACGCAGTATAAATTTTTCATATTAGTCCACCAGGCGAACTAAATTTATCTCATTGGTAGTATCGAACCCTAGTGGAGTAATTTCTAGAATCGTTTTATAAGAATAAAACACTTATTTAATTTTAATACTTCTATATCTAGGGAATCATCAATAGAGAAGTGCTGATCCAATCTTAATCAATACTGTACGTGTGTTTGTCACTGAACTAGGCCTACTCCTAAACGACTGGACTTATTTTGATAATTTTTTCTTTTTGTGTGTCTGATTGGGTCCCTCGGTGATTCAGATTCACAACTGGACCGTCTTAAACCAATGGGTGTAGGAATTCACCTGAAGTGAAAATTGATAAATCGCTCTAGCGGTCACATTTTTCAATATCTGGAAACGAAACTCGGTATATCTTATTAAAATATACCGAGGTAGATATCCAAAACTGAGGCAAATCCGACAATTAGAAGTGTAATTAAAAAACTGCCTAAACCACTGAACCAATTTTGATTAAACTTTTTGTGTGTGTTTGAGTGGGTACCTGGATGTTTTTGATTCACAACTGGGATCGGTAGGTGGCGCTGCGGTCAGGTTATAGGATTTTTTTATGTCAGATGTGACATATTACGCGCGATAACAATGCTATGTCATCATGCATGCTTCTTGGACCATAACAGATGACAGTGAGGGTTTTTCTTGCGAACTTATTTAATAATAAATACTAATAAAATTCATTTCTAAAACCGTTGAGGTGGATAGTCATCAAATAAAATAAGTTAAAATGTACCTTCTTAGGTCAGGGCCGTCGTCGTCGACTTATAAAATACGTATGCTTTTTTGTCTGAAGGCCTTTCAGAATCTCCATTCCACCTTCAGCAGGTCTTTCTTCACTACACTGCTTGATGTTCTCGGTGCTGTTCCTAATGTAGGCTCTGACCTGAGAAGGTATATTTTAACATTTTATTTTTAACGCTTTTGAAATTCATATTAAAGCACCGTTGGGGTTATGTAATAAGATAATGATTATATAAGTTTTACCTGGTAAGTCAGTCGTCCTCAACTAAATTATTAATCTTCTTCAAGTTGTTCTAATATGGAGGCCTTTCGAAAACAATGTTTCATCTTCTGCGTCTTAACATGAACTGATGGTGTTATATAGGTTTATAACGGGTTTATGTCTGCGGTTATATTCTCGTTGAATAGGTGTACGCAACGAGAACATAACCGCAGACATAAATCCGTTATACAACCTATATAACACCATCAGTTCCAGTTAAAACGCAGAAGATGAAACATTGTTTTCGAAAGGCCTCCATATTATAACAACTTGACGTTTAATAATTTAGTTGAGGACGACTGACTTACCAGGTAAGAATTATATAATTAACATCTTATTCCATTTTATTTAATAATATTTAATTAAGTCTTAATTAGTGAATCTTATGGTAAAAAGGTAACATATTTTTATCGCCCGAGAATTGAACGTTCGGGCATGACAACGTCTGCCGGGCGCGCTAGTAGAATTATAAAATGAAAATCTTTCAGTGATGGATTCTAAGGCTACATGTCTTAAAATGCTTGCGGGGCCTAAATAGCCTTAGTGTCATAGAAATAAACAAATCAACGTATTCAGAAATCTAACAATAGAACTTCAAGCTTAGTAATAAATTCTGACTGAAATATATTGTTTCATATATCAAGACAGGGGTTTGATATTAGCCTGCAGCAATATAGTTTTCGGATGAAATTAATCAGTACATCCATCCATAGTAATTCTGCCCGAAGTCAGGTCCTTCAATGCATTTTCATGCTATGCTTCCAGGTTTACCAGGCAATTGTAGGTGTGGTAGCTTCCCGTTGCTTTCCACACCGGTGAAGGATGATGATGATGATGATAAGGGTGATGATGATGATTATGGTCATATGATTTCGGGGACCGTTTGGGCCTTAAAGTTTTCCTGACATTTGTCTTACAGGTGAGGAAAAATCCGATAAAAACTTCACCGAGAAAAACTGCCTCGACCAGGGATCGAACCCGGGCCCTTTGCGTGACAAGGCAGCACGCTACCTGGAGACCACAGCGGTGGACAATCAGTACATAAAGTGCTTTAATTCAGCAACTTCCTTTATTTACTTCAGTTTTATTTTGAGACACTTTAACATCTTTTTTTCTCATCGGGTCTATGTTATTTGGATTAATGAGTATACCACTTAGGCTGTCTTGTTTTATTATTATTTCCTCACTCTGATGATTATCAGTTTATATAAAAGCGGGTGCCGCGCGGCAATACTTGACATGCGGTGTTGTCGCGTTTCTCATAGCGTTATGGGCGTTTATTACACAAGGACACAATATATTGATTATTTATGTTATTATTTATTTTTATGTTATTATTTGGTATTGTTTAACTTTTAAAATTAAAATTATATACGTATTTATTTATTAAATAATGTAATTGCAACATTATATAGCTTGTAGGTCTACATACATTTAATATTCATACAACACCATGCTGAAAATATTATTATTATTATTAGCTGTTCGGTCTGAAACATTTTCCCATGGCTGCCACATGTTGAAATCACTTATATATTAAACTAATATAATATGCAGATATTGTATTATTTTTCGAGCTACATATTACAATAAATCACTGATAATTATACCATTAATTACGGTATACAGTTTTATAACTGGATTGACTGCTCCACGTTCCGAGTTTTAATTGAATCTGAAGGAAGAATAGCAATGTGGCAACATCGTCGTAGTAGCTGTACTCGGGATTTTTGTATTTTAATAACATACAACAGTTGCGGGGAAACAAAGCGAGCCGCTTGTTAAGCATCATAGTGAGGCGATAATACGAATGTATGTGTTATGAGTAAATGAAGTTCCTTTATTTGCGTTTTCATTGTACCGAAATCAAGTTTTCGATACGTCATCGTGTCTCCATTTCTTCTGTGATCTTAGTGAACAGTGCCAAATTCTCCCCTACGTACCCCCCCTTTCCTTTAAGCGCCGTGTGCTATCGCGCATACTCCCCTCTCCTAATGAACCCTCAAATAAGCTGCGCTTACTAACATAAAATCATCATCTGTTTGTTAACCAAAGGAGTCAAGTCGATGTAGCTCGGAGGAGGTTGTTTTGTTTGTTAGTTCCTTAGGCCAGGGTAGGGCCACAAGGATCGTGTACCCTAGCCCTTAGCGGGACTAGTGTGAATGAAAGAGAGTACGTATGTTTCATAATTACTGTTTTGTTTAGATGATCGATGAGATTGTTTTCTTTTGTCAACTTATTTTCAACGTTAAGCTACATATTTTTTATTTATTTGAATGTTATATCTGACTGTTTTTGACTCTCATTAAATATTAGTTATCTGCTTTTAATTAACTTCTGCCTATTGATTTAGCAGCTAGTCAATGTCAGATATGAGTGTAAAGTTCCAAAGCTTTCTCAAGCGAATATGATTTCCTCTTTCCTCGAAACTTCCACGATTATAATCTGTATAGCTTACAATATATTACATGCTTAACAATTTATTAAGGAAAGGTGGTGAATTAATCTTTGTCTTCTATGAGCCCGGGCAAAGATATGTTAATTTGAGCAATATATATTTTGAACTCAAGGTATTTATATCAACAACGTTGGTACGATCCAGCACCGACACGGTTCAATTAATGGTAGCAGATCGCGTGGTTCCATTTTTGGTAGCGGTCACCGTGGTTTACGGTGCAAATAAATGGTTTCCACAACTTGGTGCATCATTATTCGCGGGTTAAAAAATTACGACACAGTTATTGTATTCGCGGCTAAAAATGTCTTTATTCGCGGATCCAGTCGGTATATTAGAAGGATTAGTATCCTTTATTAATGCATCGGCAACTTGTTTTACTGCAGGCACATGACAAGGCGACTTTTACAAAGAGTGATTCAAATCAAATGGACAATAATATCAAAGTAAAACAAACCTTATTATCACTAAGCCTAAAGTTCGCAGTTAAAAGCCACCGCCGTCGTATTTCACGTGCCGCAATGTCCGTTGGTAAAAGTAGTCTTAGACACGATCGGTGTCTTATTGTTTCAACTTGTCATTCGTTGCAATAATTTTGATTGAATAACACGTCTCTCTTCCGCTTTGTTGTCAATTTATAACGTCGAATAAAATTAAAGAAAATTAGTTCCGAAGCGGAAAAAAGTAGTGTTGCCGTTTAAAGTAATAATAGAAATGCTTGACGTTTACGCGTTCGCGAGTCGTTCGTGTCTATATCACGCTGTTTCAATGTTAATGAATCAACTGTACGATTCTTTAAGATATCCGAAGACAAAATAAGGAATTCTATCGCTGAATATAGATCTGAAATGAAAGACCCTTTAAAATCAGGAAATCAATTACCTTGTTCTTTAAACCCATTGCCTAAGTCTGACATAAATAAATAATAGTTTTAAAAAACTAAAACAACACACTTTGTTAGAAAACCAATCTAAAAAATAAAAAATAATTTTAATTTCCAACACGTTTGGAATAAAATTAAAGTGTTAAAAAAATATAATCTCCAACACATCTAGAATAAAGCTAGAGTTATCTACAAAAGAAAAATTACCATCAAAAGCGTGGCTGCTTTTTATGGTTTTTACTTTTTCTTCTTAGAGACTTTACTTTTACCAATATCTGTTTATTATCAAATATATTAATTGATATAGAGCGCCCCACGCTTTTGATGGTAAAATTATTTGTTTTACATAGTTTTATTCTAGATGTGTTGGAGATAATTTTTTTTTGTTGACCACTTTAATTTTATCCCAAGCGTGTTGAAACATAAATTATTATTCATTTTTTAGTTAGGTTTTCTAATAAAGCGTATTGTTTTAGTTTTTTGAAACTATTATTTATTTTTTAGTTTGGATTTCCAAAAATGTAAATATCTTTAAATTCGATACTATTGTAGTATGAGCTGAAAGTAATACTCTTCTAAAAAATCCAACGGGCCGGATTTGAACCAGCGACCTATGGATTACTGAAATTATATACCACTACAGTCCACCACTCTACCAACTGGGCTACCACAACGATATATTGAGAAGTCGATACGTCCGCAACCTATTATATCGGTCCTTATTTTTTTATCTCCTGATGATCCTGGCCAGGATCTTATAAAAAATATGAAATTATTGTATTATCATTGATCCTTTACAAGTATACAAAGTTTCAAGACGATCCAATGTTTTTAAGTGGATGAAAATCGTGTTGAAAAATTCCGTTACATAGATAGATAGAGGTCAAGCTAATATAAAGCGTGTAAAAATGAATAACAGTTTTAAAAAACTAAAACAACACGCTTTATTAGAAAACCGAACTAAAATAATGAAAAATAATTTTAATTTGCAACACCCTTGGGATAAATAATTTTACCATCAAAAGCGTGGGGCGCTCTTTATCAATTAATATATTTCATAATAAACAGATATTGGTAAAAGTAAAGTCTCTATGAAGAAAATGTAAAAATCATGAAAGCACCCCACGCTTTTGATGGTAAAATTATTTATCCCAAGCGTGTTGGAAATTAAAATTATTTTTCATTATTTGAGTTCGGTTTTCTAATAAAGCGTGCTGTTTCAGTTTTTAAAACTATTATTTATTTTTTTATTTTTAGTTTTAATATTTTACAGAATAAAATAAAAATGTAAATATCTTTAAATTCTATACTAATGTAGTATGAGCTAAAAGTATTACTCTTCTAAAAATAATCCTCCCCAGCCGGATTCGAACCAGCGACCTATAGATTACTGAAATTATATTACTACTTCACTGCTCTACCAACTGAGATCTTACAACAATTGACTAAAACGTCGACAAGTCCGTAACCTATAACACCAGTTTTAATTTTTTTGATTTTCTGATGATTCTGGCCAGGATTTTAGAAAATAATATGAAATTATTGTATTGTCACGGGTCCTTAACAAGTATACAAAGTTTCAAGTCAATCCTATGTTTCTAAGTGGGTGAAAATCGTGTCCAAAGATTCCGTTACATAAATACAAAGACACTTTTTTTGATTTTCTGATGATTCTGGCCAGGATTTTAGAAAGTAAATATGAAATTTTTGTATTGTCACGGGTCCTTTACAAGTATACAACATTTCAAGTCGATCCAATTATTTTAAGTGGGTGAAAAACGCGTTGAAAGATTCAGTTACATAGATAGATAGATAGATAGATAGATAGATAGATAGATAGATAGATAGATAGATAGATAGATAGATAGATAGATAGATAGATAGATAGATAGATAGATAGATAGATAGATAGATAGATAGATAGATAGATAGATAGATAGATAGATAGATAGATAGATAGATAGATAGATAGTAGTAGATAGATAGATAGATAGATAGATAGATAGATAGATAGATAGATAGATAGATAGATAGATAGATAGATAGATAGATATATAGATGGATATATATATAGATAGATAGATAGATAGATAGATAGATAGATAGATAGATAGATAGATAGATAGATAGATAGATAGATAGATAGATAGATAGATAGATAGATAGATAGATAGATAGATAGATAGATAGATAGATAGATGTCAGCTAATATAAAGCGTGTTAATAATAGGAATTTGTTCAAATCTCTCATTAAATTGATTTTATTTTGGAAACCTTAGAACGTATACTCCTTACTTTAACCCTTCCCCATACAATACCATACATACCATTTTCGCGGTTTCTGTATTCGCGGCATATTTGCGGAACATGTCCCCCGCGAATAAGGAGCTTTTAATGAACTACTTTCCCGAACTTAACTAAATTTGGGTATTATTTGCGGAGTCAGAGTAGCAATTCTGACAAAATTGTCACGTGTTTCTATACTAAAGCATAACAACTGCAAGACTAATCAGTTGATACCGATTATATTTTTATAAAAACCCACGTAACACCACCTTTTATTGCCTCACAAGCCAGCACACAAACATCTGAACAACTTACTTTTGCTGATAATGATAACTAGAATATACTGCATTTCCCATTAGAATTCAAGTCTATGTCGTATATTTGTTTTCTTTGCGTTACAATTTTCCTGTTATAGAAGACCACTCGACAATAATAATAACACTGAGCAACAAAAAAGAACATTTTTTCACGCTTTATATTAGCTTGACCTGTATCTGTCTATGTAACGGAATTTTTTAACGCGATTTTCACCCACTTAAAAACATTGGATCGACTTGAAACTTTGTATACTTGTAAAGGACCGATGAAAATACAATAATTTCATTTTTTTTCTAAAATCCTGGCCAGAATCATCAGAAAAAAAAAATTAAAACCGGTATAATATGTTGCGGACTTATCGACTTCTTAGTCAATCGATGTAAGAGCTCAGTTGGTAGAGCGGTGGACTGTAGTGGTATATAATTTCAGTAATCCATAGATCGCTGGTTCAAATCCGGCACGGAGGATTTTTTTTAGAAGAGTATTAAACAATTAAATTTTCATGGGATTCCGGTTTATGACAATCAATTAAACTGAAAATTAAAAAAATAAATAATAGCTTTATAAAAACTAAAACAACACGCTTTATTAGAAAACCAAACTAAAAAATAAAAAATAGATAACAGTTTTAAAAAACTAAATCTACACGCTTTATTATAAAACAGAACTAAATGATGAAAAATAATTTTAATTCCCAACACGCTTGGGATAAAATCAAAGTGGTCAACAAAAAAATCATCTCCAACACATCTAGAATATAACTAGAGTTATCTAAAAAATATATATATAATTTTACCATCAAAAGCGTGAGGTGCTTTTTATGATTTTTAAGTTTTCTTCTTACCATATATCTGTTTATTATAAAATATATTAATTGATATAGAGCACCACACGCTTTTGATGGTAAAATTATTTTTTTGTAGATAACTCTAGTTTTTTTTTCTAGATGTGTTGGAAATGAATTTTTTGTTCACCACTTTAATTTTATTCCAAGCGTGTTGGAAATTACAATTTTTTTTATGTTTTAGTTCGGTTTTCTAATAAAGCGTGTTGAATTAGTTTTTTAAAACTATTATTTATTTTGTCTCAGGAAGAAAAATATGTGATTCTGATAGTATATTTTTTCTCCTGAATTCAAAAATGATATCGGTTTTTCTCCATCACGCAAGGTTTCTGAGAGACAGGCATTTATAATTTCAAACACTTTAATATTTTCTACATTCGTAAGTACACAATATTCGAAGATTCGGACTCACCTAGAAAGTAAGAAATGACGATTTTCTGCTATATTTCGCATGTGGAGCATCCCTCTTGATGGTCCAACAATAATCGGCCAGCACATTAGGATTCCATTTGCCTTGATATCTCTTTTCCAAAGCTGAAATCTCCTGATGAAAGTGTTCCCCGTGCTCATCGCTCACTGCGCCAAGATTTTCCGTGAAAAAAAAATCAAGGTTTATTTAAAAAATAATTATTTAAATCCATTAATTGAAATTGAAATAAAAAAACTGTGGGTGATGGAGAAATTCGGAATACATATTTGAAAACACGATAAAAACCTGCATTAAGTACAACTATTGGTGCTCATGAGACGAAAATCATGTTGACCAGTGTTATTAGACAACATGTAACTGCATAAGCGTGACTTAAAAGTGCCAAGTGTGCGGCAACCCCTGATATCTTGAGCAAGGAAATTCCAGGGGCGGGCAGAGGTTACAATCGTATCATCAATGTATCCTGCTTATAGAGATGAAATTTGTCAAAGAGGAGGGAAGGAGGTCATGAAGGATTTCCTGATACCAATACCTCAATTCATTTCCTGCAATTCAGTTTATTACCATCCTGGACATGTTCATCAATCTTAATTATTTCAATGAACTGAATATTCTAAAATAGGATCTTCAAAAATACAATTGCTCCATTTTGATTATTGTAACATTCTACTGGAAAATATTAACGGACTAGTACATAAACTGAAACATACGGTATTTATAACATGTGTATCAAATATATATATCCATCCATAGTAATTCTACCCGAGGGCAGTCTTTCACTGCAATCATAACATTTTCATGCTATGCTTTACAGCTTTACTAGGGAATTATAGGTGTGGTAGCTTCGCGTTGCCTTCCACCCCGGTGCGGTGAAGGATGATGACGATGGCCGGATGATTTTCGGAGACCGTTGGACCCTAAGCTTCCTGACATTTGTCTTAGAGGTGAGGAAAAACCCCGAAAAAAAACTCACCCAGAATCCCGTCCCGACCGGGAATCGAACCCGGGCCCGCTGCGTGACAAGGCAGCACGCTACCTCGAGACCACAGCGGTGGACTATATATATATATATATATATATATATATATATATATAAATGGAATGATAAGAAAAATAAATGCCTGGACGGGATTCGAACCCGGATCTCTGAGTCTGTACCTCAGCGTGATATCCATTACACTACCAGGCGAATCCAATTCAAACACTTATTTTTTCTTATATATGTAATATACTCTCCATTATTACTAGATGTCGCGAGAACTCGGTCTTCACCGCCATCTAGCAGCTGACTATATCAAGTAAGCAAATTAAAGAGAATATTTTTACCTTATAGCAGTGACGCTTTATAGATGTTATAATTAAATGTTTAACATTGAGCAATGCAAGCTTAATATGGAATGATAAGAAAAATAAATGCCTGGACGGGATTCGAACCCGGATCTCTGAGTCTGTACCTCAGCGTGATATCCATTACACTACCAGGCGAATCCAATTCAAACACTTATTTTTCTTATATATGTATAATGGAGAGTATAATTATGGATGATGGAGAATATAATGGAGAGTATAATACATATATAAGAAAAATAAGTGTTTGAATTGGATTCGCCTGGTAGTGTAATGGATATCACGCTGAGGTACAGACTCAGAGATCCGGGTTCGAATCCCGTCCAGGCATTTATTTTTCTTATCATTCCATATTAAGCTTGTATTGCTCAATGTTAAACATTTAATTATAACATATATATATATATATATATATATATATATATATATATATATATATAATTCTTCTGTACGTGTGTTTGTCACTGAACTCCTAAACGACTGGACCGATTTTGATGATTTTTTTTGCGTGTGTCAGATTGGGTTCCTCGATGGTTCATATTCACAATTTGACCCTCTAAAACCATTAGGTGTAGGAGTTCATCTGAAGTTAAATTTTAAAAATCGCTCTAGCGATCACATTTTACGATATTTTACATCGAAACTCAGTACATCCTATTAAAATAAACCGAGGTAGGTATTATACAAAAATTAGTGAAATCCGACAATTAGAAGTGGAGGTTTACTTAAAACCCGAAATTAAAAACTGCCTAAACGACTGGACCGATTTTGATGACTTTTTTTTTTTGTGTTTAAGTGGGTCCCTGTATGGCTCAGATTCACAATTGACTCGGTAGATGGCGCTGTGATCGGATTAAAGGATTTTTTATGTCAGATGTATAGCCATCTGCAATATCGACAAATTCCGCGCGACAACAACGTGACGTTATCAAGCACGCTCGATATGACGATATATATATATATATATATAGATAGATAGATAGATAGACACAGAGAGAGAGAGAGAGAGAGAGAGAGAGAGAGAGAGAGAGCATAACTAAATTTCCATTACAAAGGGACCAAGACGATTATGCTTAACATAGGAACTCATGCCCGGAAACGTACCGTTATCCTGCTACACCGTACGTAAAGTACCAGAACACATTTTCAACTCTCCCGAATTTTCGGCGCCAAAGACCCTGCACGTTCTCCCTATTTGACCCCTCTAGAATACTATCTGTGAGGTCACATGAAACCCCTGATTTACGTGACCCCTGTGACATTCGAGGAAGAGCTATTGACCGATATTGCAGGATCAAGAATTGATGATCGTGTTTACCAGAACATGGAATGGAGGTACCGTATATGTGTTGATGTAGGTGGTCGTCAAATCGAGCCATTTTCGTGTATCCAGACAACAAGCAGCAGGCGTGAGAGAGACCAAACAGCACGTTTCCGGACACGAGTTCCATGCTAAATGGAACCGTCTTTGTCGTCACTACACGTCCTGAAAGTCTGTAATTGCATTTTAGTTTATATAAGTTATATTTATTTATTTATTTAACCCATTCGCTTCAGGTTTAAATGCTCAATGCATTTCCCCAAAAACCGGATTTAAATCACTGCTAATTATATTGTCTATTTTCAGATATTCAAAACAAACAAAAGAAAACGGTATTTGAGATCACAATAAGGGTGCAGGTAAAAACACATTCCTTTACTATTCATGAATATTAACCTATTCGCCTCAAAAGACGAGGTAGGCTCGCCGCAGTTAAATGGCCTTCACCTCAGAAGACGAGGTACATTCGCATAACTCTGCTGTTATATGTTTTGTAATATTTTGTACATCCCTTGGAAGGGTAATCTTTTGTTTACATTTATGAATTGTAGAGGAACGTTTTTTGGCCTTCATCCTTATTGTGATCTCAAGTACCGTTATCTTTTGCTTGTTTTGAATGTCTGAAAATACACAATATAATTTACGGCAACTTAAATCCAGTTTCTGGGGAAATGCATTGAGCATTTAAACCCGAAGCGAATGGGTTAAGAAAAGATTACCCTGCCAAGGGATGTACAAAATATTGCAAAATATATAACAGCAGAGTTAAGTGATTGTACCTCGTCTTCTGAGTTGAAGACCATTCAACTGCCGGCGAGTCTACCTCATCTTTTGAGGCGAATGGGTTAATATTCGTAAATAAGGCCATATTTCTTCATACTTCCCCGAACTATGATGGGTCCAACTCCGGGATCGTAGAAAAATGCATACTCTTACTCTAACTTAACTAACATTTATACAACTTATACAACATCAGTACCAGTTGAAATGCAGAAGATGAAACATTGTTTTGAAAGGCCTCCACATTTTAACTACTTGAAGTTTCAAGTTTTCTACCACAACTTTATTTTAGTTGAGGACGACTGATTTACCAAGTACTAACTATATACTTTTATATTTTATTACATAACCTCAACGGTGCTTTAAGGGGGGTGATGGGTGAAATTTCTATTTTCTACATTTTTTGAGCTAGAGACTTGATTATTCGTACAAACATTCACTGCATGATACATAATGATGTGTTTAAATGTCATTCATGGTAGACGTTTATTTTATGAGTTATTAAATATTACATTTTTTAAAATGTGTATATTAATTAATTGTTTTAAGAAGATCAGCTGGAAAATCTAGAATGGATATAATACGAAATAAAGAAACAAGGGAAATTATGGGTGTACAAGAGGAGCCGGACATCATAGACATTATAGAAAAGAAACGATTACAGTGGTATGGCCATGTCAAAAGAATGCCAGAGCAATGATCGTCTAAAATTGTTATGGAATGGATCCCAATAGAAAGGAGGAAGAGAGGAAGACCGAAGAAATCTTGGATAGAAGGGGTACAAGCAGCTATGAATATCAGAGGATTGGAGCAAGATCAATGGATGGACAGAGAGGAATGGCGTTTGGTTTCCGGAAGACGGCGGCAGCTGCCATGATACCGGATGATGATGATATAATTAAATGGCTTCCACAATTTTTTAGTAAAATGTCTGAATTTTTTTGCACGACCCCTAAAATATTTGGAAAAGCATCATGCATTAGAATTCTTATAATTGTGAATAATAAGGGAGAATAAAATAATGTTGTACCTCACGCGTGGAATTGCAAAAAAAAAATAATTGGATACATTTTATTTTTATTTCTTAAAATACTACTTCAATCATGAAACCCATGCAATACTTTGTTACCCATTGCTTTTAGGACATGCAGTACAATTTTGAACTTTCTAGGACAAAATTTCTGAATTCCATTCAATTTTGAATGTACAAAACTGCAGTGAAAATAAAAGTGTGGAAAAACAAGTTTAAAGATTTGCATGCAGGTGGCATTTAACTGGCGCAGCCTTTTAAATCTGACGTAATATAGGGCACTTAGAAGCGCCATAGGCCTCTGAAACTTTGCGAAGATGTACATTGAAGTGCAGGCTATTTTTTAGTACATCATCATCCGGTATCATGGCAGCTGCCGCCGTCTGCCGCAAACCAAACGCCATTCCTCTCTGTCCATCCATTGATCTTCCTCCATTCCTCTGATATTCATAGCTGCTTGTACCCCTTCTATCCAAGTTTTCTTCGGTCTTCCCCTCTTCCTCCTTTCCATTGGGATCCATTCCATAACAATTTTTGGCAATCTTTGCTCTGGCATTCTTTTGACATGGCAATGCCACTGTAATCTTTTCTTTTCTATAATGTCTATGATGTCCGGCTCCTCTTGTACACCCATAATTTCCCTTATTTTTTTATTTCGTATTCTATCCATTCTAGATTTTCCAGCTGATCATCTTAAAACATCCATTTCTGTACTTAAAATTATTTTCATTTCCCTGGTAGGAATTTGCCAGACTTCAGCACCATATGTTGAAATGCTCTGAATTATGGTTTGATATATTTGTAATTTTCTAGTTTTTGTAATATTTTTGCTCCACCAAACAGAGTTTAAAACATTTATTGCTTGTTTTGTTTGTGCGATTCTATTTTTAATTTCCACTGTGTTATCGCCTGAATGGTCTAATTTTGTTCCTAAATAAGTGCATTCAATACTAGGTTTTAGTTCTTCTCCATTGTTGAAATTTATATTTTCCATTTCTTCTCTTATACACAGGCATTTAGTTTTCTCAATGTTTATATAAAGTCCCCATTTTTCATATTCTTATTTTAGTTTTTTAGCCACATATTCTATGTCATCGTGGTCCTGTGCTATTAATACCTGGTCGTCTGCAAAATGTAGTGAATATACATGTGTATTTTGGACGGGTATGCCCATTTTTTTGACATTTTTTCCTCCAGTCTCTTAGTACTCTTTCGAGATAAATTTTAAATAGAGTTGGATATAAACTGCAACCTTGCCTTAAACGTTTTGTAATATGAATTCCAACTTTTATTTTCGAAAAAAAAAATGCCAATTTTGATCTCCAATTGTCAATTTTTCACCTATCACCCTCCTTAAAATGAATTTTAGAAGTATGGATGATGACTGGTTGGTAGAGACAGAAATGCCAGGAAAAGGGTTCTGGGAAGCCGACGCTCGAATCGGGCTGTTAGTGCTGCTGATGATGATGAATTGTGAATTTTATATGGTTTAAATACATAATCTCGAATTTAAACAATACTGTAAGACATTAATGGCATTTCTTGTTAATCATTGTACAAACTTGTGAATGCAGAACGATCTTGGAGGAGGAAATGAACACGTTAGGAATTTGACAACTTCACGCCGCGCCGCGCCGAGCCGGTTGCTTGTCAGCAACGTCACCACACTTTCTAATATCTTGCGCATGCGTGCGTGCAATCCGCAAATTTTGTTCAAGGACTCACCAAGGACAAAAATTCGTCCTAGCAGATATAGGTGCAAAATTCATCGTAAGTAATATCACGAGAGAATTTATCAGAGGATTTGCAAATGAAGAGTAGCATTTTTAGAACCATTTAACGAATAAAATTAAGCTGTTACTCAAAAATCATTATTTAAATATAGTTATTTTAAAATATTTATATATTTATTGTAAATGGCGATTTTTGAAAACAAATCAGAAATGTGTGGTTATATTTCATTTGTTTCTCCACTTCAACTCGATCATACGAGTATTATTTACTGTCAAATAAGATCATAATATTGTAATATGCACCCTACTGGAGAAAAAATTACACACATCAAACTGTATAGTATAACCAACATTATAGTTATTAATTAATTTTTTAGTAAACAACTCAGTAAAATTATCAGAAGTAATGCCACGAGTGATTTCCAATTTATCTAGAGAATTTGGAAATCAAGAGTGGCATTTGTTAGGACTATTTAACGAATAAAATTAAGCTATTTACTCACAAATCATTATTTAAATATAGTTACTTTAAAATATTTATTTATTTAATGTAAACGGCGATGTTTGAAAACAAATGAGAAACGTTATGTTTCGTTTCTCCATCCACTGCAACAAGATCATATAATGTTTGTTATATATTGCCATCTGGCGTGGGAAACTTGAAATATCATCGCAATATTATAAGAATGCATCCTAGTGGAGAACAAATTAAACACATCAAACTGTATATTATAACCAAAATCAAACTGTATATTATAACCAAAATTATAGGTTATTAATTTATTTTTTAGTAAACAACTCGGTAAAATCATTATTTAAAAACACAATTATTGAACACAGAATTATCAAAAAGAACTCGGTAATATCATTATTTAAAAACACAATTATTGAACACACAATTGTCAAATTTGTATTTCGTCTATATCTTCATTTGAAGCACAGCCAAATCTTGTTTCTGCCATTTTGAACATTCAAATATGGCGGCTTTACTGTTCACTCAGTCACTGCAAAATAATGGTCAGACCTGTTCAGAATATTAAAAAGGAGGAGACTTCTTTAATATGGTAATTATAACACATAAATATTTCGTGAAACACGACTCTGATTGGTTGTAAAATAAAAATCATTGAAACGTGATTGGTCATTGACACCCATTTGGGGCAAGAGTTAAATAGTCATTTAAAAACACAATTATTGAACACACAATTATCGAAAGTATAGTTCGAAGGAATCTGTTCATTATTTGCTATATTCAATGTATTTGTTGGTGAGTCGGTTACTGCAAAATAATGCTCTGACCTGTTCAGAATATTAAAAAGGAGGAGTTTACTTTATCACTAAAGAAGGAGGTGGTAATTCGGTAAAGAATGAGTGAAACACCGACCGGCATTGGTTGTAAAACAAAATTCATTGAAATCTGATTGGTCATTGACTTCCATTTGGGGCATGAGTTAAATAGTCGATGGAAATATATTTGATTGGGCTGTAAATGTATGTATCTGCTACTAACTTAAAAATATATCATATGTCATATATCATATGTCATCACATTGATCTGATATATACAGGATGTAACAAAATTTCCACTATAGACTTTGAGTACGAGTTATGGCTACGGCGAATATTTACAAGACCAAGGTTTGGTGGCCAGGTGTACCAGAACACGGTACGGGAGGTACCGTCTCTGTGTTGACGTGGGCGATTGTCACATCGAGTCTTTCTTGTCGATCCAGACGACAAGCAGCAGGCGTCAGAGAGGGCTACGTTTCTTGTGATATTTCGCGTATAATGGGAAAATGGTATATTTCCGGACATGAGTTTCTATACTAAACGTAACCGTCTTGGTCCCCACTACACGTCCTCAATAGTACATTGCGATACAAGTGAGGTAAGCACTTGTTACTGATCGAGAAAAAGTTTGAAAAAACGAGGCGCTTGCGCCGAGTTTTTTCAATTTTCGAGATCTGTTACGTGCTTACCACATGTGTATTGCATACTATTTTTTTGGTCGATGTGACTAATTTTTATTAAATATAGTAATAAATGAATTAAAATATTGGTTGGATGTAAATGACTTCTATGAGAAAGAAACATTTGGTGATCGTTGCTATGTAGCTTTTCATTTGTTTTATTATAAACAAGGATTGTTGGCTGTGGAGACATTTTTATATGTAGTACCGTGATTAGAATCTGTTTGATAATATTATTATGGAAGGAGTCATGGTAAATGATAGGGAAATTGAAGAAGCCTGGAGAGTGGGATGTTCTGCATTAATCCCAGAAAAGTCTAAAGAAAGGTACGAGTTAGTGTACAAAACATTCAAAAAATGTTTTATTTTACTTACCGAACGTGTGCTTTTTGAGTCCATATCAGCATTGCGATTTCTTTTGTTTCCATAGCAACCAGGTTAGATGTGGGAACGTTGGCTTACTTCCAGTAACAACAATATTGGTAAGTATAAGAAATTAGTCACATCAACCGAAAAATCCATAATGGGAATTTAGTTACACACCATATGTGTGTGTGTGTGTGTGTGTGTGTGTGTGTGTGTGTGTGTGTGTGTGTGTGTGTGTGTGTGTGTGTGTACGTTTATCCTTGACAATATTCTAAATTACACAATCGACCATCATGAAAATTTGTAAATATAGGTTTTCAGGTAACGCTATCTGTTATGTTCTGAAACTATTACATCTAGGAGTTCATCTGAAACGAACATTTAAAAATCGATTTTAGACGTTTCACAACAAAAGCCAATTACACTGGCCAACATGATTTTTGTCTCATGAGTACCAATAGTTGTACTTATTGCAGGTTTTTATCGTGTTTTCAAATATGTATTCGGAATTTCTCCATCACCCACAGTTTTTTTATATCAATTTCAATTAATGGATTTTAATAATTATTTTTTAATAAACTTTTTTCGTCCATTTATCCATTGTAAAACAAAACAAAATGAGCTAACGCAGGAGATTTCAGCTATGGAAAAGAGATATCAAGGCAAATGGAATCCTAATATGCTGGCCGATTATTGTTGGACCATCAAGAGGGATCCTCCACAGGCGAAATATACGAGAAAAGCGTTATTTCTTCCTTTCTAGGTGAGTTCGAATGTTCGAATATTGTGTAGTTACGAATGTAGAAAATATTAAAGTGTTTGAAATTATGAATGCGCCTGCCTGTCTCTCGGAAACCTTGCGTGATGGAGAAAAACCGATATCATGTTTGAATTCAGGAGAACAAATACTATCAGAATCACATATTTTTCTTTCTGAGACAAAAAAAAAGAAGTTTATTTTTTTGTTGCTCAGTGTAATATCCGATCTATGCAAAGCGAGGTAGATATAAAAATCAGCGAAATTCGACAGTTAAGTGGGGTTTACCTGAAAATTCGAAATTACAAATTTACTCTAGCAATTGCCAGTTTGGTTCGTCGGAGTGTATACCATACAATTTGAACCTTGCACAACAGTGAAGCGCCATAACCCAGAAGAAAAGTGCAAGTGCAAACTATGTGGGTCGCACTGCGACCGATATCACCTATTACAGTGTAAAAATATAGGAACATCGATAACAGACTTTTGTAAGACATGAAAACAGTTCTTTCTACATGGCCATTGGCTGCAATGATACCTATTATTATAATCGTAACTACTCTCAGCCACCGTATCTCCGGCTCTGAAATTTAGGTTATACGAGGGGTAAAGGGAGAAACTCGCCCTCTACTGCCAATAAGGAAATGGGTGACGTAGGAGTGCACGTCATCCACAACCAATCACTGCTCTTGACGCTGCTATAGCGCGCTAGTAAGGTTTGAAATTGCTGAGATGTTGTCAGTTGTATGTCTGCTAACCGCATATATAAAGCGGCCCCTCCCACTGAATATCCATATCGGCAATACTGTAGTGAAAACTTCAGGGCCGGGGAATTAGTGGCTCGGGTATAAATTAGCTTCTTTAAAACACTCCCCCTAGGGAGCACCCTAATCCCCACATTGGTAAGTACGGGACATATACATACATTCATACATATATACATACATAGTTCCGTGCCCAAGAGCAGATCTTTCACTGCAAACTCAGCATTCTCCACTCTTTCCTTAATTCAGCCTTCCTTTTTGCATCCGCATACAAACCATTTATTTTAAAATTGTCGATGACCTGATGTCTCTTTGAGCCTCCAATCTTCTTTCCGTTGACCATTCCATTTAGGGCATCCGTCAGCAGGTAGTTTATTCTTAGCCAGTGGCCGATCCATTTTTTTTTTGTTCCTCTTCTTTATGAGTTCCAACATTGTTCTTCCTTCACCCATTCTGTCTAGCAGATCTTTATTTATTTTTTTATTTTGTCTGTCCATTTATACGCTACATCCTTTCCATATCCACATCTCAAAAGCTTCCAGTCGCTTTTCCTCATTCCATCGTAATGTACAAGTATCTGCATCATACAATGCTATACTCCACACAAAGCACTTCTGTAGCCTCTTACGTAATTCTTTTGCCAAATGTCCTCAATGCTTCTCTTCTTGTTAAAAGCTTCCTTTATCATTGCTATCATCTGCTTTATTTTTTGACAGCAGTTCATGTAACTACTAATAGTACAACCCAAGTATTTGTTCAATGGCCTCGTTTTAATCATCATGCCTATCTTCCTTGGTTTCCTTCCTATAATCACGACCTTCGTCTTATTTATATTTATCTTCATTCCACAATCCTCGCATCTGTTATTTAGGTGTATTACACGTTCCTCAGATATTAATACTGTGCGCTGCTCTACTTTTTTAAAATTTGTTAAGCAAGTTCACCTTACACTCCATTCTATATTCGTAATAATAAGACAGAGAATGACTTTGTTTTCCCGAATGCCTCAAGGATATGTTTTCTACACTGAAATCACGAATGCGATATTTATAAAACCACAATGTGGTATGAAAAAGTTCAGGTTGCAATCCAGTAAGGCGCACTTGAACAGTTTCCAAGAACAAGGTGGAATGTCTGCACTTGAGTTGAACATCAAAACAGTACGACACGCCCCAAGGTATTTACAAATGATGAGAATCGTTTCAATTCATTTTGCCTAACTGTATCGTCTCAAGGTCACCAGGTTATGGACTTCAGCAAACAGTTCTCAAAAAAACTGTTATTTCTATACTGAAGTAATAAATATATTTCTTCATATTAAGTAAATATAAATTATTCGTAAAAAATACTTTTTATTACATACGAATTACTTTGTGGAGAATATACCGGTAATTAAAAATACCAAATGGGTGCCTATTGTAGCAGTTTATCTGTCTATATTATCAACTTTTTTTAATAGATAAAGTTTTCATAAATAACTAGTGTTCGCCAACTGGTCGGAATTCATCATCATCATCCGGTATCATGGCAGCTGCCGCCGCCTTCCGGAAACCAAACGCCATTCCTCTCTATCCATCCATTGATCTTCCTCCATTCCTCTGATATTCATAGCTGCTTGTACCCCTTCTATCCAAGTTTTCTTCGGTCTTCCTCTCTTCCTCCTTTCCATTGGGATCCATTCCATAACAATTTTTGGCAATCTTTGCTCTGGCATTCGTTTGACATGACCATACCACTGCAATCTTTTCTTTTCTATGATATCTATGATGTCCGGCACCTCTTGTACACCCATAATTTCCCTTATTTCTTTATTTCGTATTCTATCCATTCTAGATTTTCCAGCTGATGGTCGGAATTAATAATAATAATAATAATAATAATAATAGCTTTATTTTACCTAGCAGAGTTAAGGCCTTAAGGCCTTGTCTACCACTCAACCAGGTTTAAAAAAATACAAACAAAAAAAAAGTCTTAAATCTAAATTACAATACAATTAATATTTATAATGTATTTTGATTTACTCTAAATTTAACAAATTAAATATATAATATGTACAAGATATATAAAAAACGAGGAGAAGATTAATAACATAGTATAAAATTAAATAAATAGAGACAATTCAGTCATAAATAACACATAACCAGACTTATTATCTCACTTTATATTATGCAGTAAAACTTGTTCAAAGCGGAATCGCATGGGACCATTTTTTCCGCATTAGACAAAATTCCGTATTATAAAAAAAACTAAAACTTATTAATAATCTTAGAAAAAGAGTACCGAATGTCTTTTTATGCACCTTGGATTAATTGTGGTTCCGCTGCCTTTGAAAAGTGAAGTATAGTATGTAGAGTGACTTCGACGGTAACGCGCGAAAAAAAAAACAGTCCCGTTTCGTCAGCGTTATAAATGTCTCTTAGGCGCGTATCCTAAATTTAAAGTATGCAGTTTCGCTTTCCGCTCACTAACTACACTTTCCTCGGCATTCTTTGATTCCCCGCAAATTTCATTCCACACTACATTTTGTTGTGTATTAAAACTGTCCAGCGAACCTAGAGATACCTTGAAATCGTTATTCCCTAGGTATTTAGCAACATCTAGAGTTTGACTTTGGAGCATCGGTCCAGAAATTTAGAGATTTTTTGATCGTGATCTTGTAAAAAACTCCCACACTACTTCATTGATTTTTTCCCTTCATTTGACAATTTTCTTGCATCCATCCATTCATCAATTTTTTCTCATAAACTTGGGATTTTCCACATTTAAATTTAATCATTATTTCGCGTACTGAGAGTTTGTTTTTTTTATCTTCAATCACTGTCACTTTTTCGTTTAATGACAATGATACATACGACTTAGTCATATTTATTCCGTAAATTCACAACGTTACCTGTGAAATATATGTACACAATCGGTCTCGGATTTTAAACTAATTTATGATTTTACAGTGCACTGCTGATTTGTAAGACAGATGGCACACACCGAATATTTGTTAAACGAACCTGTATTTCGCAAAACGGGTCTGCAGTGAGGCTAAAAACGAATTTCAGATACAGGTACATACTCTACTTCACCCGGCGGCAGGAATCGTCACTTATTATTTCGCCTAACAGGAATTTAATGAAGTGAAAACTAATCTATCATTCCGCCTTATAAACATTTTCTCTTGAATTTTATAGAAATATCCGTGCGTTAGGAGGGTATAACCAAATTTCAATTCGTAAAATCTTAACCTATTCATCAATTTGGATAGATTCCGTTTTATACAAAATAAATGCACGTAAAGTTAATATTATTTCGCCGGGACTAATAAAATTGTTCACAGTGGACAGATTTCCGTATTATTCACGTTCCGGATTAAACAAGTTTTACTGTATTAGACATTGTTAGTTTTAAATTGTATTTTCATTTTATTTGGCATTGTACTGGACGTTCTTCTTTTCCTTCTTCACTTCACGGACTAGGCAAATTGCCTGTTCCGCCTCACAGTTGTTTTGTCCATCTTTTCACTGGCCTTCCTACATTCCTTGAACCTCTTGGCTTGTAGTTGAATGCTGCTCTTGGTAATCTTGATACATTCATTCTTTCCACATGTGTAAACCATTTCTCTCTATATTCTCTGATTTTCTCATCCAGTGGATATATATTTAACTCTGTTCTTATATATTCATTCCGATCCAATCTTGTGCAGCCTTTTGTTCTTCTAAGGAAGTTCATTTCTGCGCTTTGTATTCTACTTTGCAATTTTTTGGTCATTACCCAAGTTTCACTCCCATAAAGTAATGCAGGAACTGCCAATGTTTTATAAAACTTGCTACTATAACAAGTAGGCAAATTAAAAAGAATTTACCAAACCCGTAGGTTCATTGCCGCGCGGATATAGATCCTCCACACATCCCTATCGGAAAATTTTACCCCAGTTCGAACCCGCGTTTCTTGACGGTTGTATTTTTACGGTTTAAGATCGTCACTCTTTAGACAAAGGTACTTTTTTTCATCTGGTTTATCGCTTTCGACCTGTCCGGCTTGGGTAACGCTTTGCGCAGCAATGCTACCGCCGACATAGCTCTCGGAGTCATTTAAGCACGCACGCCACTCCAACACGACAAGGCAAGATACTACGGAGGTGTATATATATATATATGTGTGTGCAAGCTCAATATGACATGATAAGAAAAATAAATGACTGAACGAGATTTGAACCCGGACCTCTGGGTTGGTACCCCAGTGTGCTATCCATTACACCATCAGACAAATCCAATTCAAACACTTTACCTTCTTATATATATTATATTCTCTATTATTGCTAGATGTCGCGAGAACTCGGTCTTCACTGCCACCAGTGAAGTCAGTGAAGACTCGAGTTCTCGCGACATCTAGTAATAATGGAGTGTATATATATATATATAAAGGATAAGTGTTTGAATTGGATTTGCCTGGTGGTGTAATGAATAGCACACTGGGGTAGCAACCCAGAGGTCCACGTTCAAATCCCGTTCAGGCATTTATTTTTCTTATCATATAATATATATATATATATATGATAAGAAAAATAAATATATAATATATGTATATATAGTCCACCGCTGTGGTCTCGAGGTAGCGTGCTGCCTTGTCACGCAGCGGGCCCGGGTTCGATCCCCGGTCGGGGCAGTTTTTCTGGGTGAGGTTTTTATCGGGGTTTTTTCCTCAACTGTAAGACAAATGTTAGGAAAACTTTAAGGCCCAAACGGTCCCCGAAATCATATGGCCATCATCCTTATCATTATTATCCTTACCATTATCATCATCATCCTTCACCGGTGTGGAAAGCAACGGGAAGCTATCACACCTACACAATTCCCTAGTAAAGCTGCAAGCATAGCATGAAAATGCTATGATTGCAGTGAAGGACCTGCCTTCGGACAGAATTACTATGGATATGTATATATACATTCGCAAATTAAATTCTAGGCATGCTCTATGGAGTAGGCCTTTAAATATTAAAATATAAAAACGCAGCATCAATAGAATAGAATATTAAACATAGATTTCATATTAAAAGTGGAAACATGTTAATATGTGTAGTTAGAGCCTATACATGGAAATAATTGCAAATAACACGAAAAACCTCAAAGTTCAAATCGATGAACCGGTTCTTAGAATGACAGCAGGTGCCAAGTCTGTAATGTGTGAAGGCATGCAATTACTTTACTACCGCATTTTTTTTTGTATCCAAAGATGCTTCAAAATCACTGGACACCAAATTATTCTTTAAAACATATTTATACCTTAAAATAGCGTCAAAAAAGGATTATTTTTCACGTTTCTCGCTACAAAGGGCAATTTTTAAGGATGTAGGAGTTGAGTGTCATAACTCTGTTACAGCCTATGTTCATCCCGGGAATCTCCTGAACATTTTGCAAAAATCCCATCACAATCGGATCAACGGTATGGCAGCGCATAAAGTACGAAGAAACAAACAAACGTTATATTTGAAGAGAAAAATTATACGCTCAGACCGCGACTTGAACCCGGGACCCTTGGTTCTCTAGACCAAGTGCTCTACCAACTGAGCTACCTGAGCAAGTACCGATCTAAACGCAAATCTTTCTCTATATACATTGTAATTCCCATCCACCAAATGCTGTGAAGCCATGCTTCTATCTTGCAAATGGCGGCTCCTTTATTAAGAAGACATATTTGGGAATTACAATGTATATAGAGAAAGATTTGCGTTTAGATCGGTACTTGCTCAGGTAGCTCAGTTGGTAGAGCACTTGGTCTAGAGAACCAAGGGTCCCGGGTTCAAGTCCCGGTCTGAGCGTATAATTTTTCTCTTCAAATATGATTTATCCATCATTGAGATGTACGAAATCAATAATAAAAACTTGGAAAAGGCCGTACTGGCTGTAATGTATAATTCCCAAATTGTCTTCTTAATAAAGGAGCCGCCATTTGCAAGATAGAAGCATGGCTTCACAGCATTTGGTGGATGGGAATTACAATGTATATAGAGAAAGATTTGCGTTTAGATCGGTACTTGCTCAGGTAGCTCAGTTGGTAGAGCACTTGGTCTAGAGAACCAAGGGTCCCGGGTTCAAGTCCCGGTCTGAGCGTATAATTTTTCTCTTCAAATATGATTTATCCATCATTGAGATGTACGAAATCAATAATAAAAACTTGGAAAAGGCCGTACTGGCTGTAATGTATAATTCCCAAATATGTCTTCTTAATAAAGGAGCCGCCATTTGCAAGATAGAAGCATGGCTTCACAGCATTTGGTGGATGGGAATTACAATGTATATAGAGAAAGATTTGCGTTTAGATCGGTACTTGCTCAGGTAGCTCAGTTGGTAGAGCACTTGGTCTAGAGAACCAAGGGTCCCGGGTTCAAGTCCCGGTCTGAGCGTATAATTTTTCTCTTCAAATATGATTTATCCATCATTGAGATGTACGAAATCAATAATAAAAACAAACGTTAATTTTTATATATTAGATTATAAAGTGATCTCAACTGTGTTTCATCATGAATTTTAAAAGCATTGATGAAAAAGCATGACCCACCTGATAATAATACATAATTTACTACCTTGGCTGGTTACCAACCCAGAAGACTTATTACTCGAAAAACCCTAATCAAAGATGGAAAAATCATCAGAGAAGAATGGAAAGAAATAGACTACCAAAATCAGCGTTCCAATATACTCCAACTGGACTTAGGGACCTAGGAAGACCAAAACATCGGTGAAAAGATTAAGCCAATCTTCGTTAGATTTACCATCACAGGTCACATGACAAAAACGGATTTGTTCATGATGATTATAATGATATTTACTATCTTGTAATTATGGAGTATGTATGTTCCACAATTTGTTCATCGCTGTGGTCTCGGGCTAATGTCATTGCCTTGGAAGCAAAGGACCCGGATTTGATTCACGGTGGGGTCACTGATTTTCCTACAAGAAACCTCCATGCACCTCTTTCATCCCCCGTGTGAACAAAAGTTGGAAATGTTCTCTTGATAAGTCATATTCTTGTAAGACTTCGATGACATGGGAAATGTAAAAAAGGGTCCCGCGCCGTAGCCGAGTGGTTAAGGTAGGAAGCCTTGGCGCAGAGCTACGGGACTTGCGCTGGTTCGAGTCTCCATGGGGGAAGAAATTTTCTCATGGTATTTCGGCCAGTATGGGACCGGTGCCCACCCAGCATCGTGAGGCAATTGGGTAGCTACAATAAGTAGCGGCTCCAGGTTGAGGAACCAGCTATAACGGCTGGGAGACTCGACATGCTAACCACATGTCACCCCTACACTGGCTGTTGATCATCTACCTCTGTGATTGACACATGTGGATGTGAAGGGCCAGCAGCCGGCTGGTAAAAGGGCAACCGCTGAAAAGTGAAAGACCCTCAATCGGACCTAAAAAAGGGTGGAATTAAGCAAAGTAAAAAGGAAGGAAGAAAGAAAGAAGAACGTTCCACAATTTGTTACAAGATTTACACTGATTTGATTACTAGAGAGATTTAAGATTTCTTGACATATTTTATTTAACATATTTATGGAGTTAAGGCCACGTGGCATTTCTCTTCCAGTCACCAGGACAAACATGTGAAATTCGAATACAAAAAAATTACAATAATATTACTTACTAAACAATAAACTGAACAACAATACAAATAATGTCTAACAATACAATAAAATTGAATACAATTAAAAATTAAAACGGATGAAAGAAATATAC
Source organism: Diploptera punctata (assembly GCA_030220185.1). Taxonomy (NCBI): domain Eukaryota; kingdom Metazoa; phylum Arthropoda; class Insecta; order Blattodea; family Blaberidae; genus Diploptera; species Diploptera punctata. The sequence goes on from JASPKZ010009821.1 coordinate 832,042, forward strand.
ACAAAGGAATAACTGCTCGAATCTACTACAAGAGAATAATAAATACAAAGATAGTAATAAACTGTAATGAATTAATCTATAGTTTTCATTTACGTAAGATACATTAGGTAAAAAATTGGTAAATCTTAATACTACTTGTATTGAATATAATTTCTTATAGGTGGAAAAAAAAAAAACATTACACAGGAATCTTGTTCCGATCTGGGATCGAACCCGGGACCCGCTGCGTACGACGCATTGACACTACCCCCGAAACCATAGCGGTTACATTGACAATTTATGTGTTAAAATCTGGGGATAAAGTTACGCTGAAGGAAAGATAGTGAGTGTGAGATAAAAATGCATGTATAAAAATGTCGGATACCAGTGCATACAATGGAATTGCAAATCCAATTATTTGACATGAAGCGGAATGTTTGAACAAGTCGACAGATGGTAACTTCGTGAGAAAACAAATGACAGCTGTTTGAGATTATCGTCTGTTATTGCCTGGACTTCGCGTTTTTCTAATTGCATAAGTCATTAGTGTTCCGTTCTCATCACCACCATTTAATAACAACTTGTTGACGCTTAGGATCAAAATATCGACACAGTCCAACAAATTAAAACGCCTAACAAATATAATTTGAACAGTTTGACATTATTCGGTTACGAAATTAACTGTTGTCCTGCAAAGAGCGAAAAAGTAACTTACATTCATATTTCCAGGTGTCTTTGCATAATAAATTCAAAAAATATTTTGAATAATTTAGTTTTAATTTTCAGATACAAAATTAATATCGATAAAGACCCCTAATTAACTGTTAAGAAAGTAATTCTGGTATTTCCATATATAGTTTAAGCCTAAATAAAGATAACTTTTACAAATGAGTCATAAAATTAAAAACTTACTAGAATACGGGAACTTTGATGACATCAAGTGGACATTACCTGAAACAAAACAGACATCACAATATGAGATACGGTGCACATAAAATTAACTAAAAATTCACACAGAATTCCAAAATAACATTGACTATTTAACTCATGCCCCAAATGGGAGTCAATGACCAATCACATTTCAATGATTTTTTTTATTTACAACCAATCACAGTCGTGTTTCGCCTAAAATTTACCAACTAAAGTTTATCATAATAAAGAAAGCACCTCCTTTTTAACATTCTGAATAGGTCATAGCATTATTTTGCAGTGACTGACTCGCTAAGAAATACGGCTACCAGATTGTATATATAGTGCATGGATGTCAACACTTAGCGCATACGAGAGATAATATAAAAACATTTGTAGCAATTGATTATACCACAAAAAAAAACACTGTTTGCACTTTCTTAAACGAATTATTTTCCAGGAAACGACGCAGAAAAATATAATTGACATATTTACATCATAGGACATCAAAAATTAATTAATACCTATAACGTTGGTTATAAATTTCCCCACTAGGGTGCATTCTTATAACATTGCGATCTTTTGGCAATAAATAATATTATGATCTGGTTGCAGTGATCGAACAAAAGAAGCAAATGAAGCGTACCAATCGTTTTTCATTTGTTTTCAAACATCACCGTTTACATTAAATACATAAATATTTTAAAATAACTATAGTTACATAATGATTTATGAGTATACAGCTTAATTTTATTCGTTAAATAGTCCTAACAAATGCCACTCTTGATTTCCAAATTCTCTAGATAAATTCACTCCTCACTTCGTGAGTCGTGAATTTATCGATGATTTGGAAATCGCTCGTGGTATTACTTATGATAAATGCTTATAAATAGCCCTACAACTGTGTCTGTAAAAATACACAAATGTATGTTTCTTCGGAAAACTTACTCAGGTAGCAATAACATTTTCATGATTGTTAGCATAATTATTCAGTTTTATTTTTCTCGCTATAATTAACTGGACTAACGAACCCATAGGTTCATGGCCGAGCAGACATAAGGTCTCCTTACAATCCAATTCTAAGCTAATGCTTTACAATCATCTCTGTAACTTATAATCTACTTCCTTCAAATCATGGTTAATGCTATTCTCACAGCTCATTCTTGCTCTACCAACCGGCCATTTTCCTTATAGTTTTCCTAGAAGGCGTTTCCATGCCCCTCTGTCATTCCCCATTCGTGCCACATGTACTGCCATTTTTTTCTAGTTGGTGACATGCGTTGAACATGGTCTCTGCAATTAGTGCTGTATTTTCGATCATTGCTGTAATTGATTGTATATTCAGCCAGGTTCATGAAGGAAAAAGAAAAAAAAAAGTAGAATTCAGGCAGTTGAAATGAGATTCCTACGGGCTGTTAAAAGTTATACAATAGAAGAACATATTAAAAATGAGAATGTTAGAGAGGAACTAAAAGTACAACCACTTCTTTAACAAATAGAAGAACACAGGAACAATTGGATAGAACATCTGCTAGAATGGCAGAGGATAGGATAACAAAGATGGCACTGATGTATAACCCTAAAGGACGAAGATCGGTAGGAAGACCAAGAAAGCGCTGGGATGAACAGATGTGAGATCGGAACAGGCAAAGATCTAATCCGTGAAGAATGATGATGATTCAGTTCATTCCTTATGTCTATGCTTCTTCTATGATCTAACAACGTACAACCTGCCACAAATCGAAGAAATTTCATTTCTGAAGAAGTTGTTTTAACTGAGTTCTGTCCCGTGAAAAGGCATTACTTTAGTTTTATCCATTGGTATTTTATCTCAATTATCAGAAACCTGGCTTAAGATATAACTACTTTCTTTGCATTTCATCCTCTGATCTTCCTATGATTATCTAGTAATGTGGTAAAATTTACATTATTAAAAATGTAAGTACTAACATATTTTACTGAAGTACGTAGCGATACACTTATATAAATTTACAGAAAAGGGAATATGTGTTTGGGAAAGGATGTGGATGACCTCATACTCGAAACAGGGAAAATAAAAAAAGTGTGAATTTTTTTAATATCTTGGGTCAATAATTACAAGTTCAGGTACCTGTGAGAGAGATGTACAGACTAAAATTGCAATGGCAAAAAATGCAACTAAGACATTACATGGAATAATTTGGAACAAAAATATTACAATGGAAACTAAAATGAAAACTTATAAGAGCATAATACAGAATATTTTGTCATATGAAAGTGAAACTTGGTCTTTGACGGAATTACAAAAGAATAAAATTAGAACAGTTGAATTTGATTGTTTTAGAAGAAGCCTCCAAAAACAAGACAGGATAAAATAAGAAATGAATTCCTTTGGTAAATGGTATGGACATGTACAAAGAATGGAAAATGAAAGATGGCCAAAAAATATATACCAGTGGTCACCCCTGGAAGAAATAAACGTGGCAGACCTAGATGGAAATGGAAAACCTACGCCAGAACTATAATGGATGGTGGGAATTTGGAAGAGGGAGATTGGAATGATAGAGATAAATGGAAACTAAAGGCGGCAAACCTATAAGTGGTAAAATAAAGCTATTATTATTATTATTATTATTATTATTATTATTATTATTATTATTATTACTATTATAAGTGGGGGAAAGCCGAAGAAGAAAAATGAAAGTAGCCTATTCTGTGAAATCGTCAACCATTTTCAATGATATCGTGGTTATGGTTCATGGTAAATATGAGAAATAAGTAATTGATTACAATTTATATTAATAAAAATAATTCAGAACGATAAGGACTAAGAAGTTTTGTAATAGGATATCGGAAGGACATAAACTAAGCGAAGACCTGTTTGAAGAAAATTATTAAAAAGGCTAACAGTCAGATTGAATTGAAATGTCAGAAAAAGGGGGAGTGTATAAGGTAAAATCGTGTATTTATTTACAGTCTTTAGACGAAATGCTTAGGGATGAATGATAGGAAAGTTGGGCGGGTGATCTATACATTCTCACAAACACATCTGTGTTCCTATTCATGAGTATCAGGTATCAAGTAATTGCAACCAACCACAATGCGCAGGATGTGGTTTATTTCTTCTTTCCTGTCTTTATTTCACTTATAAACAAAATGTAGGGCAGGGAATCTTCAATTATCTTGGGGGGTTATGTAGTGCTTAAAGCTACATATATTCCGAACTACATAAAAACTAGCGTACCCGGCAGACATTGTGCTGTCCGAACGTTCAATTCCCCTTCATGGCCGGATGGTAAAAATATAGGTTACATTTTTATCATAAAATTCACTAATTAAGTACCAAACTGAAATCAGACCCTCAGGGGTCCTCATCTAGGGGATATGTGGATGGCGACCACAAGGTGCCCAAGCTGAGCAAAACATTTCTTCCATTTACTTGTGTTTTGCACTCCTTTAACTTTACTATCTAACCTCTCTTGGATAACTCTCTTTTTTTCGACCCCGACGCTATTAGGGCATCCGAGGGCTAGGGAGTCTTTCCTTTCTTCCATTTCTTCTTTCCTTTATTTTCTTTTCTTCTCCAGAAAAGCCTGACCAGAGGCTATAAGATGGCAGCCCCATCACTGGTCTTGCCTTCCTTTGGCCAGCAACCAATCGAAGGGACTATTATTATGATTTCAAGTCTTATACGAGATATATTAATCAGTACCAACTAAATTGGAAACACCATCTTGAAAGAATGAGTTCAAAACGGATCCCCAAAGCTGTTTATAATTATATACCAAGAGGACGAAGATCACTGGGCCGTCCTATGAAACGCTGGAGGGAAAATTTTCTATAGGATCGTAACAGGCCTTGGCCTAATACTTGGAAGGAAGAAGAAGAAGACTGAAATCAGAAGATGAAACGTAAGTTTTCGAAATACCTCCTACAAAACTACACTGCTGATTGTTGAGGATGACTGAGATCCCAGGTACTGTTTCATATTTCTTAAAATTTTAACGAATTAAGACGTAATTAGATGTTATTAAATAAGTTCGCAAGAAAACCTCTCACAGCAATTTGTCGTGGCTCAAGAAGCGTGCATGATGACGTCACAATGTTGTCACGTGGAATATGTCGATAATGCAGATGACTACCCATCTCACATAAAAATCGATCTTAGCACCACCTACAGACTCAAATTATGAATCTAAACCATCCACAGACCCACTCAAACATACACAAAAACCCATCTCACATAAAAAAATCGATCGTAGCACCACCTACCGACTCAAATTATGAATCTAAACCATCGAGAGGCCCAATTTCATTAAAATCGGTCCAGTTGTTTACACAATTTTTAATTTCGGGTTTCAAATAAACCTCCACTTCTAATTGTCGAATTTTGCTCATTTTTTGGACAATAGCAACCTCAGTTTATTTTGATAAAATATACTGAGTTTCGTTGTGAAACATCGAAAAATGTCACCGCTAGAGCGATTTTTTAATTTTCACTTCAGGTTAAATCCTACCCCTAAAGGTTTTAGAGGACCCAATTGTGAGTCTAAACCATCGAGGGACCCAATAAGACACACACACACAATATCATAAAAATCGGTCCTGTCGTTTAGGAGTAGTCCAGTGACAAACACACGTACAGAACAAATATATATATATATATATATATATATATATATGTTATAATTAAATGCAAGCTTAATATGACATTATAAGAAAATGTTCGGACGGGACTTGAACCCGGACCTCTGGAGTTATATCCCAGTGCGCTACCGATTACGCTACCGAGCAAGTCTAGTACAAATATCAATTTTTCTTTATATATATATATATATATATATATATATATTTATTTATTTATTTGTTTATTTATTCTCATTATTACTAGATGTAGTGAGAACTCGGTCTCCACTGCCATCTGGTAGCTCTTATCACAAGTAAGCAAATTAATCGGTAGTGCACTGGGATATAAATCCAGAGGTCTGGGTTCAAGTCCCGTCCAAGCATTTAATTTTTATCATGCCATATATATATATATATATATATATATATATATAACCTTTACATGTAAGAATTTACCTGAAACGAAAATTTAGAAATATTTCTAGTGGTCGCAATTTGCAATATTTCACAAAGAAACGTATATGCTATTATAATAAACCGAGGTAGGTGTTATCAAAAAAATCAGCAAAATCTGATCAATATAAGCAGGGATTTAGCTGCAATTCAAATTTTAAAAATGACTATCAACCGCCATGTTTGATTTGTCACCGTATATTCCATACAATTTATGTAACCCTTAATTTGTCAGTGCATCAAATAAGATAAAGGTAAAAAAGTAACGTGATCCCACTACAGGCCTCAAGAGACCCTTGGGGTAGTAGGAGGTTAAGGCTTCCACTATTCCTGGACAATCGGCACTTGATGTCAGCCGGGTTGTCAGACCTGCGTGACGGCCGGCTTTACCCCCAGAACAAGTGGCAGGTACTCATTTCAATTAGAGGCTGAGTCAACGCCAGGGCCAGAAGGTTTGGGTCAGTTTAAAAATCCAGGCCCCACCGGGACTATGATGCATTTGTTTATTTAAACCGTACTACCAATCTTTACGAAAGTTTGTAAATATCAATTGAATCAACTTATAAATATAATTTACGTCGGATATTAAATGTGAGATGACATTATACAATGTCAAACCAAGAACTACGGCACAAAACTAAATAAGCACCTATCGAAAAACAAATAAAGGAAAGAAAATGGCGTTGGACTGGACATACTACGCATTAACTTCAAACTACAATAGAAAGATTCGCACTGGACTGGAATCCTCAGGGTTTAAGGAGGAGTGGAACACCAAAAACGACTTGGAAGAGGACTATTGAAGGAGAAATACGTGAAATGGGAACAACTTGGTTGGAGATGAAGAGATTTGCAGATGATAGCGCTAAATGGAGAATTTTCATTACGATTTACCCTCAAAATTAAATTAAAACCTATTAATGCTCATTATTTTCACTAATGAGAGTGTATAGTCCAGTTCTGGTAACTGTAGCCGTCTTAAAAAACCAAAGGCGCGTGGCAGGAGGGAACATTGCCGGGTGGGGGAGGGAACTAGTAGCCATGCGAAAAACATTTGCTTATTAATTCTTCTTCTTCTTCCTTTCAAGTCTTAGGCCAAGGCCTGTTACGATCTTACAGAAAATTTTCCCTCCAGCGTTTCATAGGACGGCCCAGAGATCTTCGTCCTCTTGGTATATAATTATAAACAGCTTTGGGGGTCCGATTTGAACTCATTCTTTCAAGATGGTGTTTCCAATTTAGTTGGTACTGTTTAATATATTCCAAAATTGGCGTAGTCTTCAATTCTTTTAAGATATCGGTGTTCCTTTTCCGATCCCATCTGGTTTAACCCGCTGTTCTGCGAATGAATATCATTTCACAAGCCGTTATTCAGCTTTCATGTTGTCTTGTTAGTGTCCATGCTTCACTACCATAGGCCAACACTGGTCTAGCCAAAGTGTTACATAAACGTAATCTGGTGTTTTTTTGTACAAGGGATCGTTTCATAACTTGATTAATAATTCCCAAACTTTTATTATAACTAGTAATTTTTTCAGGGATATCCTTTTCATCCCAGATTGAGAGATAATATCCAAGATATTTAAATTGATTAGATCTCTCTAAAATTTTATTCAGGAGACAGATTTTACTTTGTATGGGGTCCTTCCCATGAAAATGCCATAATTTTAGTTTTGTTAATTGATATTTCCATATTAAATTTGGTAGTTTTTTTTTGTAAATAATAAATTTATCGTTGCAAATAATTTTCGGAAAGTGCCAGAAGCGCTAAATCGTCTGCAAAAAGAATAGCATCGAGTTTGAGGTTCCTATTGATGAGTATATATTACTTATTAATAGTAATCATAATAAAATTAATTTGTTACGAAAAACAACGTTATTCTATGATGAACACTTCAAACTTATTAGACATCGAAACTATTCACTAACACAGAACTAGTAGATACGAAAACTCAACGTGTAGTAACTATTCCGATCCGATTGAGGATCTTTCCACTTTTCAGCGGTTGCCCTTTTACCAGCCGGCTGCTGGCCCTTCACATCCACATGAGTCAATCACAGAGGTAGATGATCAACAGCCAGTGTAGGGGTGACATGTGGTTAGCATGTCGAGTCCCCCAGCCATTATAGCTGGTTCCTCAACCTGGAGCCGCTACTTATTGTAGCTACCCAATTGCCTGACGATGCTGGGTGGGCACCGGTCCCATACTGGCCGAAATACCATGAGAAAATTTCTTCCCCCATGGAGACTCGAACCAGCGCAAGTCCCGTAGCTCTGCGCCAAGGCTTCCTACCTTAACCGCTCGGCTACGGCGCGGGACTAGTAACTATTAAGTTTTCAAAACTGAGGATAGTTGCTAACAGTACCTGTAACTCGCTCTCCTCTCTTTCCGTACTACGCACCATAGACCCCTCAAAAGTGGCTAAAGAAGCCAGAACTGCACTATAGTTTCCAGCTATCATAAAATAATGTTGTTGTTGTAGTAGTAGTAGTAGTAGTAGTAGTAGTAGTAGTAGTAGTAGTAGTAGTAGTAGTAGTATAGTGTAAAAGGACTAAGTTGGCATGATTTCTGCTATCCTTGTCTAGAGAACTGTTCTTCCACCCTTCGCAAAACACAATGGGCTACCCTTGTAAAATTACTTAGGAATGCTAGAAAAACTCCACCCCCCCCCACTACCGTCCAGTCACTTTTGTGTCAGGTAATTTTTGTCAGTGGCGACTGGTTCAGAGTGCTCTGATAAAAGTGACTGCAGAGCGTGTGAACACATTAAAAAGATTGAAGAGTCATATTGGCAGGCAGACGGTTTAATGGACGAAATTAGTGATCGGTTTGAAATAAATTTAGACGATACCGACGACGATGAAAATGAAAATGAAGACATAGAAACTTGCCAGGAAGAATCTTTAGAAGAAGGGAATGCCACCACTGATCTATGTTCACTGCAGGGAGTGTCTGCCCTACCGCTGTCATCGTGAAGAGATATGCGTATGAGTGAAAAAGAAGATGGTGAGTACTCTCTTTCTCTTTCTAAAATATTCTAGACACTTTAGCCCTCATGGACTATAGTAGTAGTAGTAGAATAGTAATAGTATTTAAATGTTCTGAAGCTTTTGATTTGTCATCACTCGCTTGCGGGCTTCCCAATAATATTCGGCAATTTGAATGGTGTTCCAATTATTTTCTGAAGATCAGAGCAGAACATCAAGTGATCCTTATTCATTATTGTATTTGTGTCCTTGCATACTATGCAGTGTGGAGAGTCTAGTAGCTCAATTCTATATAGATGTGCTGCCAAGCAATCATGACCAGTTTCAAGATGAAATGATGCAACTGCAATTGATCGGGGGCTGTTTGCTATTGTATTTGGTTCTAATATGTCTTCCATATCTTGTTTTCACATTTGATTTTGTTTTGTTAAGCTATATGGGATTTTATTTTCATTTTGGTGTAGAGTTGCACTGATTTGTAAGATAGGTAATTGATCTTACTTTGTTGGATGAGTGTACCTTTTTTTGCAAGTATATTAGCCTTCTCATTATCGTCCATTCCACAATGTGCTGGAATCCATTGTAGAACAACGTTTTTGTTTAGATTTTTAACATCCTGATGCAATTTTTGGCTTATTCTAGGGTCTTGGATGTCTGGTTGTGTGTTAGTGATATTATGGCTGAGCTAGTGTCAGAAAGTAATAAGTATTTTGGAAGGAACTGATATAAAGAAACAATTGTTGAGGGCTGTAAGTATTGCTTGTAGTTCACTGTCATAATGTGTTGTATATTTCGCAAGAGAGATGTAAAATGAGTAGAGTTTACACATTATTCCTGCTCCTGCTGCTGCTTCTCTATCCATTAGCGACCCATCTGTATAGACATGAGACCACATTTGTTCTGGATATCTAAAGTCCATTGCTTCTAGTGCTAATTGTTTCATTGATAATGAGCTTGCAGTTTTTTTGTTGATGTCTTCTGCCAGCTTTGATGAATAGTTGATGCTGTCAAATTCAAGACGGGATATTGAAGTTATAAGTTTTTGTGCCTTTTAGAGGAAGAGATCCAGTGAGATCCAAAATTATTTTTGAAAATCAAAGTATAGAACAGGTGTCTAGTTTCAAATATTGGGGCTATGATGTTGGCTACAATGTGGGAAGAGATATTGACTCCAAAATAAATAAATTTCAGACGGTGTGTGGAACAATACAGAGAACATTCAAAAATAAAATTAGAAAAGAAACCAAGATAAAAATGTATAACGTTATGGCGGTTCCCACAATATTATATGGATGTGAAACTTGGGCTCCAGTGAAAAAACAGAAGGATAGAATACAGACGGCGGAGATCAGGTTCCTAAGACAAGTAAAAGGATGTACAAGACTTGATAGAATAAGAAATGAGGATATAAGAGAGGAATTGAAAGTACAGCCTTTATTGGATAAAGTCACGAATTACAGACAGAAATGGATTGATCACATGGATGGAATGAGTAAGGAGAGATATCCATTGTTAGCAAGAAATTATCAAGCAGGAGGAAGACGTTGGGCTGATGCATTATGAAGTCGGAACGGGCAATTGCCTAATCCCTGGAGTGATGATGATGATGATGATGAAGTTTTTGTGCCATCTGTGGTATTTCAAATTTCTCTTTAATCTGTAATATTATTTGAAAAAATCCTACTTGAGTTTTTACATGTCTATTTTGATTCATGTAGCTATTCCAGTAAAATAATGTTTATTTATTTATTTATTTTTGTTTGAGAAACAGTGTGATGTATCCCTTCTTTACGTATAAAATGTTTTGCCAAACTCAATGAAAAATTTGTCATCCTACATTATTTTTTTTACAAAGACAGGGACATTATTTTCTTAAGTTATCATTATATTTAAATGTTTGTCCTTCCTTTTGTTTTATATTAGAAATATTATAGCCTACAGTCCCTTAAATTTGTGTCCAGTATTGTAAGAGTACGTCACAGCTAATGTAATGTCGTCATTACACATGTTTTTCCTATTATTCATAACAGTGACATGTCTTGACAGTTCAATGACATTGTGATAACGAAAAATTATTATATTTCAAGGAAGTACGGTATAAACTGTAAAAATATGAATTTAAATACAAATATAAATTACCGTTACCTCACAATGCTTTCTTGCATTGTTCCTAAATGTATTCTTTTGTAAATTAATCAGCATTAAGTCCTAAGGAGCAACTGGAAAAAAAAAAATCACCGTCACTTATTTCCCCATCTGGTTATGTAAGAATATTAGGTGGTTAAAACGACGCACCTCTCCAGTTATAACGGTTTGGGGGCCTCGACATGCTGACCATATATCAACCCTATACTGACTATATGGTATCAACGTCTTTGATTAACACGTGATGATGTGAGGTGAGCAACCGACTGGTAGGGCAAAAGGCCTGCCACGCCATGAGTTTTAGTTTTGTTTAGTAGAGTGAGTATTTTCTCCTTAAATTGGATAATTCTTATAAGCTATTGAATATTTATTGATATTTTCCCCTGAGACTAGTTAAATTAATAATAATTAATTCGTTATCATAAACTTTAAGAAAAGTTATTGTAAGGAGTATGATTTATTTGTGCTTTGGACGGAACAAACATTTGAGAAAAGTACAAATGATAGGGACTGAAACCTTAATTATTGCTGGAAGTGTCAATTTCACAGGATCATTTAATGCAGACATTTTTTAATGTATTGATAATAAGAATTAATATCTTGAGAATGTTCTCACATAAGGAGATCGAAACGTCGACGAATTACACTGGTCAACATGATTTTTGTCTCATGAGTACCAATAGTTGTACTTAATGCAGTTTATTTTATCGCGTTTTCAAATATGAATTCGGAATTTCTCCATCGCCCACAGTTTTTTATTTCAATTTCAATTAATGGATTTAAATAATTATTTTTTAATAAACGTTTTTTCGTCCATTTGTCCACTGTAAAAAAACACCAAATGAACTAACTCAGGAGATTTCAGCTATGGAAAAGAGATATCAAGGCAAATGGAATCCTAATATGCTGGCTGATTATTGTTGGACCATCAAGAGGGATGCTCCACAGGCGAAATATAACAGAAAATCGTCATTTCTTACTTTCTAGGTGAGTCCGAATGTTCGAATATTGTGTTGTTACGAATGTAAAAATATTAAAGTGTTTGAAATTATAAATTCCTGTCTCTCGGAAACCTTGCGTGATGGAGAAAAACAGATATCATATTTGAATTCAGGTGAAAAAATACTATCAGAATCACAATTTTTTCTTTCTGAGACAAAAAAAAAAGTTTATTTTTTGTTGCACAATATTATTATTCTATGACAATAGCCATTTTCTTTCAGGCATTTCACTTGTTATGTAAACAAAAGAAACTAAGGGAGTTTATATAAAGTATAATCTGTTCTAAAGAAAGATAACATTAATATCATTATAAGGAAAAAGCTTCATCCCGAATAAATGTATGCATTGGTATAGCCGCACGATTGTCTACAGCTAAAAGGCGAAAATGTCTTAAATTTCTTTCATGAATATAAGTGTTATGACTAAGTTATAACTTGGACTTGTCAGCATGATAAACCAACTTACAAATATTTTAATTCACAATTTTATCATGCTACATTATTTTTAAAAATAGATTTTGAGTATTGATTCATAATCCATTCACGAAGTTTATATGTTTATATATCTACTTGAGTAACACTAAGAAATTAGGACTGGAAGTAAATATCAGTAAAACTAAATATAATGTGACACGTAGAAATTCAGTATATAATGTAAATGGACAGCTAATGACAAATGAAAGAAATTTTGAGGAAGTGACTGAATTCAAATACCTAGGAACAATAATCACAAATAGGAATGAGATGCACAAAGAAATTAAACATAGGCTCGATTCTGGAAATGCATGCTATTATGCATTGCAGAGACTTTTGATGTCCCAACTCTTTTTCAAAAAACGTTAAGCTGAAAATATATAAAACTATAATTCTACCAGTTATATTATATGGGTGCGAAACATGGACTCTTACTTTAAGGGAGGAAGGGAGATTACAAGTATTTGAGAATAAAGTACTTAGGAAATTTTTTGGACCAAAGAGAGATGAACAGACGGGTGAATGGAGAAGACTAAATAACAAGGAACTACATGGTCTTTATAGGAAGCCAGATATAATAAGAACAGTTAAGTCTCGTAGACTGCGATGGGCAGGACATGTTGCGCGTATGGGGAATGAAAGACGTGCATGGAAAATTCTTGTAGGAAAGCCAGAAGAAAAACGCCCAGTTGGTAGACCAAGAATGAGGTGGGAGAACAACATTAACGATGATTTGAGGGAAGTAGATTATACAGGGAATGATTGGAAAGCATTAGCTCAGGATAGGGATGTATGGAGAGCTTATGTCCGCGCGGCCATGAACCTACGGATTCGATAGTGCCAGTGAGTAGGTAAGTATATATATATATATATATATACATACTAATTCTGCCCGAAGCAGGTCTTTCACTGCAATCATAGCATTTTCATGCTATGCTTTGCAGCTTTACTAGGGAATTGTAGGTGTGGTAGCTTCCCGTTGCTTTCACACCGATGAAGGATGAACATGAATTATGAAGATGATGATGAAGGCCATATGATTTCGGGGACCGTTTGGGCCTTAAAGTTTTCCTGACATTTGTCTTACAGGTGAGGAAAAGCCCCGATAAAAACCTCACCCAGAAAAACTGTCCCGAGCGGGGATCAAACCCGGGCCCGCTGCATGACAAGGCAGCACGCTACCTTTTATATATATATTTAATTAATTAATAAATTTATTTATTTATTTATTTACATCTATCTATAATGTTCTACCCGAGGGCAGGTCCTTCACTGCAATCATAGTATTTTCATGCTATGCTTTACAGCTTTACTAGGGATTTACAGGTGTGGTAGCTTCCCGTTACTTTTCACACCGGTATATTTACATATTAATATATAATTTAATGTTCCAATAATAAATTTAACAGTTTTCTAATTACACATTGTGAAGGTAGAATAACCTGTTATTAAATTTCGTGGCCTTAAATATAGATAAATGGTTGTCACATATTACATAATTTTTATTTTGAGCATTTGAAATATAATTTAATAATTTTGATATTACTGGCATTCAGTTCCTGTATCTTTAAAGACAATATTTTTCGCACATGTTTACATAATGTATTTAATAAATTTCAAAAATTAGTTGTACCACTTTGTCATTGTGGCAATCCTCTAATGAGGAAAGTTTTATACAATACATATACCGTAAGCTTTTTTAATAATATCCGAACTATGTAATCAATCCTGCTATCTTTGAAGTCTATTCTTTCCAACAGAATATGGATTAAAATAAATGTTTTATAAAAAGTGTATTTCATATTTTATGCATTTTACTCCAATGTGTGTCTTGTTTTCTTCTTAAAACGTTAATTACAATTTGTATCATACTTTGTTTAGAACAATTAAACACTATTAAAGCTCGCGTTCATGTCAAACAAAAGAGCACACACTGCCATCTACCAACGTCTGTACGAACTTTGTAGTTTGAATTGATAGATGTCACTTGTGGTCGTGTTGATACCGGTTACATTTTAAGTGCATTTCCGAAGACTGAGTCACAATACAAATACTTTTGCAAATTTTGTCGTTTAGTAATTAATACTATATTTAAAAGTTAGAACCTAAGAAATAAAATTACAATCTATCGAACTTTGTTATTATATTAAGCCAAAAATATAAACAAATTAAATTAATTAAATTATAAATCAGTTTAATTCATATCAACACAAAGGAAGAATAAGATAACAGCATGGAAAAAATATGTATCTTCTCATAGTTTTCATCGAATTGATGATTCGTATTTCGGCTAAACACCCTTATTTCAGTGAGTGCATTTGCCATAAGTAATGCCACGAGTGTATTCACGTAGATTTTCACGGCCGGAGTTGCTATGATGAAAATCTTCATAAGTAATGCCACGAGTGATTTCCAAATTATCGATAAATTCACGACTCACGAAGTGAGGAGTGAATTTATCTAGAGAATTTGGAAATCAAGAGTGGCATTTGTTAGGACTATTCAACGAATAAAATTAAGCTGTTTACTCACAAATCATTATTTAACTATAGTTATTTTAAAATATTTATATATTTAATGTAAACGGCGATGTTTGAAAACAAATGAGAAACGATAGCTACGCTTCTACTGCTTCTTTTGTTTATCACTGCAACCAGATCATACTATTTATTGCCAAAGGAACGCAATATTGTAAGGAGGAGCTTTCTTTAATATGGTAATTATAACACTGATAAATATTTGGTGAAACACGACTCTGATTGGTTGTAAAACAGAAATCATTGAAACGTGATTGGTCATTGACTCCCATTTGGGGCATGAGTTAAATAGTCAACAAAATCAACTTCTTACAACCCAATGGCCTGTAGTGGGATGGCTTTACCAATACACAGGGACAGTGAAATAAAACACATTTGTCCGTCGGTATGGCATGGTCGGTAATGCTCCAAACATTCATTCATGCGACCTGAGTTCGAATCCCGGCTGAGTAGGATAATTTAATATTTTTCTTGACCCCTATATATTGTGTTTACCATTCCTGACTATTGAATGGAGGCTTCATGTTAGATTTTTGGCCTAAAACATGTGATTTTTCACTAGTGGGAAATGACCACATTTCATAAGGGTCTGGGTGTGTATGAAGTCCAGGGGTCTTGAATATGTCTGTATCCGTGTGTATAGACATGAAACCTGAAGTCCCATGCCTGCCTATCATAGATTGCCGATTACATTTGATTTACTCACTTAATGCAATAACCAGATTTGGAACAATCATAGTTCCACCATACTGACTGACTGATGACTACTATCGAGGTAAATTTTGAAGAAGTGGCTGAATTTAAATACGTAGGAACAATAAATATAATTAGGAATGAGATGCACAAAGAAATTAAACAGACTCAATTCTAGAAATCCATGCAATTATGCATTACAGGGACTCTTGTCCCAACTTCTTTCAAAAAACGTTAAACTGAATATATATAAAACTGAAGTTTTTATTATTAATTTAACACTTCTCACTGAAGGATAAATTATATTTGAAGAGAAAAAGTTTCGCCTAGACCGAGACTCGAATCCGGGAACTTCGGCTTTTGGCCCGGAAAGCCAAAGCTCCCGAGTTCGAGTCTCGGTCTAGGCGAAAATTTTTCTCTTCAAATATAATGTATAAAACTGTTATTCTTCCAGTTATATGGATGCGAAACATTTGACTCTTATTTTAAGGGACGTGTAAAGATTACGAGTATTTGAGATTAAAGTTCTTGGGAAAGTTAGTACAAGCACGAAGAGCCATAAAAATGTTGAATGGAGTACTGTGGAGTAGGACCATGTCAAACCACACGAAGAAGAGGATTTTGAAGTCTGTTGTGGAAAGCATAATGACTTATGGTGCTGAGGGATGGACTTTGGTAGAGGGACAAAAAACTAAGATCTTGGCAGTGGAGATGGATGGAATAAGACGCAGTGCCAGGGTGTCCAGGTTGGAAAGAAGAAGAAATGAAGAAGTGAGGCAAATGATGGATATGGAGGAGACAGTGGTGGAAATGATCGAAAGACGAGCTCTTCAGTGGTATGGGCCATGTCAGGAGAATGGAGGATGATAGGTGGCCCAAAACTATTTTGGAATGGTCACCTTCTGGTAGAAGGGAAACGGGGCAGGCCAAGAACAACTTGGAGAGGAGAGATCCATAGATTGATGAACGACCGAGGTCTGGAGGAGGATGAATGGCGTGATCGGCAAGAATGGCGAATGGGAATACAGGATAACCGATGAAAAGTGGAGAGACCCTCAAAAGTAAAAAGTAAAGTAAGGAAAATTTTATTTATTTTTTTATTTATTTAGCCTGGTGGAGTTAAGGCCATGTGGCCTTCTCTTCCACTCACCAGGACAAACATATATTACATCAGAATATAACAATCACAATTAACTCTAATCTTAAATACCAAATGTAGATTTGATCGATAACATAATATATATTATATTTCGATAATATAACTTTTGGACTAAAGAGAGATGAACAGATGACTGGTTTAGGACTTCATTGCCAGGACCCATTTCATTATAATCGAAATTTTCTAAAAAGAAGTAATAAATCACTCATCATGTAAAGAAAACACACATGACAAACAAAACAATATAAAACTTCAGCTTATAAGGATGCAGAGATTAAAATGGGATATAAGCCTAGATGTTAAAGAGTTATAAATATAATGAAATACTAAAAATATATGCATATAACGTTGAGATAAATGAATACAAAATATTTCTTCATACACACATATTAAATAAATAATTAGTGATTATAAAAAAATTCACAAATAGATTGATTGAATGAATAGTTTTAAACTAGTCTTGTAGAAGTGTACTTATACTGCTATCTAGTGGTGAATCTGTAAACTTTCATCAAGAGATGGCGCTTTAGTTAAGTTTCTCACTGGTTTGATGCCAGCACCATCGATATCGGTTTCGTAGTAAACTGCATTATCGATATTTTTAAATATCTGCTTTTCGTTGTATTTCATCTTGTTAACATCCTCATCAGAGTTGACCGTTTGAATAAACATTGTGAATTATATTATATCTCATTGCAGAGACTCTTGACGTCCCAACTCCTTTCAAAAAACATAAAACTGAAAATATATAAAATTATTATTCTACCAGTTAAATTATATGGATGCGAAACATAGACTCTTACTTTAAGGGAGGAAAGGAGATTACGAGTATTTGAGAATAAAGTTCTTAGGAAAAATTTTAAACCAAAGAGAGATGAACAGGCAGGTGAATGGAGAAGACTTCATAACAGTGAACTAGATGGTCTATATAGGAAGCCAGATATAATGAGAACAACTATGTCTCGTAGACTGCGATGGGCACCAATGGGGATGAAAGAAGTGCATGGAAGCTTGTTGTAGGGAAACCAGAGGGAAACGGCCAGTTGGTAGACCAAGAATGATGTGGGAGAATAACATTAAGTATGATTTGAGGAAAGTAGGTTGTACAGGGGATGATTGGAAAACATTAGCTCAGCATAGGGATGTATGGAGAGCTTATGTACGCGCGGCCATGAAACTACAGGTTCGATAGTGCCAGTGAGTGAGTGAGTTAGATATATTATTATATCTTTCTTTACCTTACTTTAACCTCTCCGTTTGTATTTACTTTACATGCCCCATGCTACCAAGGCCTAAAAGGGGGCACGACCTATTGGGTGAGGATTTTTAACTCTAGATCACATATTATATACTTTTTTCAGCACACAAGGACTCGGAGACCCTCCCTGGATGAGTGATCAGCTCATTGCCAGGGCCACCTCCGAGACAACATGAACCATTTAAGACAAGCTACGCCATCATTTACTCCATAGTAATTCTGCCCGATAGCAGGTCTTTCACTGCAACCATAGCATTTTCATGCTATGCTTTGTAGCTTTACTAGGGAATTATAGGTATGGTAGTTTCCCGTTGCTTTCCACACAGGTGCAGGTTGATGATGATGAAAACAGGATGATTTTCGGGGACCGTTGGGCCCTAAGCTTCCTGACATTTGTCTTACATGTAAGGAAAACCCCCGAAAAAAAAACTCACCCAGGAGCCTGTCCCGATCGGGAATCAAACCCGGGCCCGCTGCGTGACAAGGCAGCACGCTACCTCGAGACCACAGCGGTGGATTGACTGGAAATATAAAACATAAAAAAATATATCTATGAGATTCAGTATCTGAGTTAATGAGTATTCGTTAATAACAATTGTTTACTTTATATGAGCATTTCTGGTGTAACGGTTAGCAGGTCTCACAGACATCCCAAGGTCCCAGGTTCAACTATGATATATCAGACATTTCCGTTTGAATATAGGGTCTGGAATCGAGATCCACGCAGCCTTGTGAGGACATCTGAGTAACTATTAATAAGAACAGCATAGCGAATTTCGGTTAAGAAAACTGAACCTGATGTGAGTATTATTAAACCTATTCTGACATGTGGTAGACATGTATCTTGACCTCAAGTAACTATTCTCGGCATATCTGAAAGAAAAATGTATGGACAATTAAAAAAAAATAATTTTGAATTAGAAAATGTCTATAAAGATACAGACAACATCACTCATATTAAACTTAGAAGATTACAGAATGTCAAAAATGATGCCAAGGCTGTTTGTATAACAAAAGTTGGAAGATGAAAATTAATTGAGCATCATGATGTCCAGACTGATATAAGGAAAGATAGTGTTAAAAAATTATACACAAAGTCTTAAGAGCAACAAGAATGGATGGCTTTCATAAGGGGGGTCAAGGCCAAATTAAAAGGACCGTAATACCGCATAGAAGAGAAAATCATTACCATGTCTTAAATTGGCAAAACATCATCATCATCTATGTAATGGAAATTGTGTCACTAAATTCTGGTGTA
This sequence comes from Diploptera punctata, assembly GCA_030220185.1. Taxonomy (NCBI): domain Eukaryota; kingdom Metazoa; phylum Arthropoda; class Insecta; order Blattodea; family Blaberidae; genus Diploptera; species Diploptera punctata. The sequence goes on from JASPKZ010009821.1 coordinate 851,502, forward strand.
AGTTATTTATATGTGGCGGACCGCAGTGAAAACTAAATCATTGAACACACATGCAAGTAATTTCTACTCATTAATTTCCTTCTGTTTTATTAAAAATCTAATATATGAGCCTTTTAAAGCCAAAGTGGTGTAACTCCATTAAATACTATTTTGAGATATAAAGATACCACTATCCATAGTTATTTTCTTCACCCATATACTCATAAGATGGCAGCCTTTAATAGTTAGGCCCCTACATTCATAGACTTTTAAATATCCCTCTTTCACCCTTGGAATATAATAATGAATTGAATATTATTAAACAATTAGCTATTAATAATAACTACGACCCTAAAATTATAGAATATTTAATTAAGAAAGTTCGTTACAAAAAAAGCAATTAACAAAGTTTTTCCTTTACCCAAAGAAAACATAAAGAAATATGTCGTAATGTCATACATAGGCCCACTTTCAAATAAAACATCTAAACACTTTAAAAAGTTGAACATTAATGTGGCATTTAAAACTAATAAAACTTTACAAAATATAATAAAAAAACAATAAAACCAAAATAAAAAAATAAAATTATCAGGTGTATATAAATTGAAGTGTGGCACATGTGACAATGTCTATATAGGACAAACTGGTAGACATTTTATCTCTCGGATAAAGGAACACATGAGAGCATGTAACAGAAATTTAGAATATTCAAAATATGCTAACCACCTATTCCAATTTAATCATTGTTTCGATCCAAATTTTGAAATTTTACATGTTTGTGATAAGGGTAAGAAGTTAGATCTTTTGGAGGCTGTAGAAATTAATAAATTTAAAAGTAGTAACAAACTGTTAAATTCTCAACTTGATTTGAATGAATCCCCTTTGTCATCATCATCATAGTACATTCACGAATTTAGGCCATTTGTTGACCTGTTTCGGCCTCAAGAGAAACACCATACAGAAGTCTTTTGAGTGGACGTCCTGGTCTTCTTCTTCCTGCAGGTTGATATCTTAACATTTGTTTGGGTATTCTGTGATCTTCCATTCGATGAACATGTTGCAGGGTTGTAAGAGGTAGTGACGTGTGTATAACCTCTCCTACCTAATTCTCATCCTCACCTTCTCGTGGTATAACCCGTTTTCACAAACGAGGCTCTGAGGACCGAGTCACGGCGGTATAACCGTTCCATCAGGTACTGAGTAAATGCGGTATCCTAATGTCTGTCCAGAGACTAAAAGGTAGCAGCCCTACCACTGGACTACTTAGCGTCAGGCCAGTAACCTGTCCTAAGGAACTTCAAAACTACTTTCAAGTCTCAACACGAAAAAAGCCAGAAGGAATTGAAATATGACGACCCTTTGTTAAATTTAAAAATTTAAATAAATATTGTTGTATTGTTTCTTAGATCAGTTGGAACACAATTCATAATTTGTTAACATGTCTGAAGAAGGTACAGTGTACCGAAACAGCTGTCACTGAATTATATAATAAATATGAAAATCAAATAAAACTACGTTTTATTTTTATTTAATTAATAAAGACTTTTAGTAGAATAGTAGTTTAAAAATTCGAGAATACTACTAAACAATAATTTCCCCACCAAATGTGTTCAAAATTGATTGTTTTAGCTCATGTATGTTCTTTTTTACCCTTATCCCCAATTTATAAGTAATTTATAAGAACTTGCGTAACTTACACCACTTGGCTTTACACAACTGAGGGTATATTTCAAGAATGAACTTGCATAATCAACAAAAATAATATTTCTACTTTATTCAAAGGGTCCACGGTTGTGGTCTCGAGGTAGTGTGCTGCCTTGTCACGCAGCGGTCCCGGGTTCGATCCCCGGTCGAGACAAGTTTCCTGGATGATACTTTTTTTCGGGGTTTTTCCTCATCTGCAAGACAAATGTCAGAAAGCTTTAAGGTCCGAACGGTCACCGAACATCAGCTGGCCATCATTTACATATCCATTTGGTTTAGCTTGAAAAATGGAAGCTGATCAGACATGTTCTTCTTGTAAAATATTGTAAATGTTCACCGGGACTTGAACCCTTAACCACGCGATCTGCTACCAGATTTTGCTCCGCGTGTTGGTGCTGGATCGTACCAATGTTGTTGATAAATACTTTGAATAGAAAACATAGATTGCTCAAATTAAGATATATTTGCCCGGGCCCATAAACGACAAAGATTAATTCAACTTTCCTTAATGAATTGCTAAACATGTGACGTGTAGTAAGCTACAGGCTATAATCGTGGAAGCTTTAAGGAAAGAGGAACTCACATACGCTTGAGTAAGCTTTGGAATTTTACCTTCATATCTGACTTAGACTAGCTACTAAATCAATAGGCATAACTATGTAAAATAGATAACTAAAGTTTAATGCGAGTCAAGAAACAGTCAGATATAACAATGAAGCAAATAAAAGATAATAGTTTGGCATAGAAATTAAGTTAACAAAAGAACATAATATTATCATCGATCATCTATATAAAACAACAATATTAAGAAACTATACATACAATGTAACATACACACTAATCCAGCCTAGGGTTAGGGTACATAGTCCTTGTGGCCCCACCCTGGCCTAAAGGACTAATAATCCAAACAAGCTCCTCTTGAGCTATATCGACCTGACTCCAACGGTAGATAAACTGATGATCATTTGATGTTAGAAAACACAGCTCTATATGAGAGTTTACTAGGAGAGGGGAGTATGCGCGATAGCACACGGCGCGTAGTAGGAATGGAGGGGGTAGGTAGGAGGGAATTTGGCACTGTTCACAAAGATCACAGACGAAATGGAGACGCGATGACGTGTTGGTTGCGCAGCATGACGTAATCCCTGTATCGAAATCTTGATTTCGGTACAAATGGATTGGATTTCCGATACCTAATCCAGTGCATACTTAGCCATCAAACTGGATGGTTTTCCTCATCAAGCTTTCTCTTAGTAAAGATTATTTAAATATTTTCTTAGCTAAAACTCTTCGCCAGACATCACAGTAAGATGGAGAGGACTATTTTTTCTTGATTTCTTGATAACTTGAAATCAGTCAGAAGGACAAATATCTATTGAGTCTTACTGTACATTTCAATTGAGCCAAAGTTTGTGTCGTTCGGAAGATTGGAATGACCACTGATCATAAACTTTTGATCAATGGTTTCAAAGTTGTAGTCTTCATTCAAAACTAGGCTCAATAGATTTAATGCCATTTTCCAGTTCCGGTTTCGTCCTGTACATGTGTCGCTTTATAATACAATGTGTTTTGCTGTTGGTGCTCTACATTTTGTGTGTTTGTGGAATATACTTACAATTAGTAGCATTTCGCTTTCATGACACTAGAACAAAAAAGAATAATTGGAGTTACACCACTTTGGCTATCAACAGATAGATAGCACTGCTGACTGCATGAATTTCTGATGCCATTTGTGGAGCCAGTTTGGGGATCTGGGAGTTACACCACTATTCCTGCAGGTAGTTTTACATATCCTGAATTAATTTCTAGCACTAATACAGATTTTTTTTAAAGTGGAGTTACACCACTTTGGCTTTAAAAGGCTCATATAAAAATGAATGAATTAATGTTTGTTTGTTTATTTGTTCGTTCGTTCGTTCCTACTTTATGCGCGGCCATACCGTTGATCCGATTGTGATGGGGCTTTTTGCAAAATGTTCAGGAGATTCCCGGGATGAACATAGGCTATAAGAAAGTTGTGATACTCAACTCCTACACGCTTAAAAATCGCTCTTTGTAGTGGAAAACGGGGGGGGAAGTAGCTCTTTGGACACTTAAATGGCTTACGGTGCCTAAACCATAACAAATACACAAAATTAATGTACACAGAATTGAATACCTCAAAAAGCTCTACAAAAAAGTACGCGACAGCATATGTTTACCTCTTAAGGATAACTCACAATAACCATTTTTATCTTTAATTGATGCCAAGATGATCGAGACAAGTACGTAGATTCCTGTGGAAACATAGCAGCACATGGCAGGTATTCTTTTACGGATAACTCACAATAACGAATTTTGTCCTTTAGCTCATTTATGCCAAGGACATCGAGATAACTATATTCCCGGGCAACACCGGGTAATCAGCATGGAGAATCTTAAAATAATTACGATATACATGTATAATTATTTTTCATTTTACTTATTCAACCATCATAAGAAGTACGACATACATTAATTTTTGTCTTTCAGCTCATTTATGCCAAGAAGATCGGAACAACTCCGGGTAAACAGCACGGATTAACTAAAAATAATTACGGTATAAATGTTTCCTTTCACATATTTAACCAAACATAAAACACATAAATTTTCGTATTTCAGCTCATTTGTGTCAAGAAGATCGGGATAAGTAGATTCCCGGGCATCGTCGGGTAATCAGCACGGGGTATTTAAAAATATAAGTTTAAAATTATTTTTCCTTTTACTTATTCAATTAAACATAAAAGCACATTAATTTTCATTTATTTAGGCGTAGCACCGCTCGCCGGGTATTAGCTAGTATTAAATAAATTATACCAATTGATGTACCCTGTCCACCGCTGAGGTCTCGAGGTAGCGTGCTGCCTTGTCACGCAGCTGGCCCGGGTTCGATCCCCGGTCGGGGCAGTTTTTCTGGGTGGGGTTTTTATCGGGGTTTTTCCTCAACTGTAAGACAAATCTCAGGAAAACTTTAAGGCCCAAACGGTCCCCGAAATCATATGGCCATCATTATCATCATCATCCTTCACCATTCACCGTTGTGGAAAGCAACGGGAAGCTACCACACCTATAATTCCCTAGTAAAGCTGCAAGCATAGCATGAAAATGCTATGATTGCAGTGAAGGACCTGCCTTCGGGCAGAATTGCTATGGATGGATGTACCCTATAGGATACATTGCCAATTTTAGGGTTAAAATAAGTGAACATTGACGCCTGTATTAAAGACTGCCCGCTCTTAAAGTAATCGTCATCAAAACAAAACCATGTGACCTGCTCGCTTTTAATTGGTTATGGACACCAACATACGTTGTAGAAGCAATAAGTACGCGAAAAAGTAGTTCCCTTCATTAAAAATATGTCCTCTGAATATACTTGTTATTCTTTGTGAATGAAAACAATAATATTGAAGAACATAGATAATGTTCTAAAATATACCTAATCAATAATTACAACTTAAAATAGTTTATTACATATGGATGATGCGCTTGAGTCGTGATTCAGTCGATTCTCATGAAACAAAATGGCTGAAAGTGTCGAGTCTTCTGTTGCTGTGTCGTCATCTCCCTGTCAAAAGTGACAGTAATTGTGGCGCGAATGGCGGAAGGATACAATTGGCGTTTGTTGACGTTAGAATCACTCTAAGAGCGGATACAGCCTTTTCATAAAAAATACATATATAATTCCACAAACATTAAACAAGGCAGTGGTTTCTATATATATCTTATGTATCAAAGAGTACTTAAAAAGTTTATACACCACTAAATATCTAAAAAATGATCATTGGATGTCTTCACTAAATATTTTCTTATGCCCCAGGTTATCATGTCTACATTTCTGGTGTTCTCTCCTGGTATTGACGTAATTGTAACCCACTTCTGAGGTTGGGGCGCCTGAATGGCGGGATTAGGCTGCCCCGATGATGGGTGATGATGATAGTGGTGCGCCAGGAGAGTCCTTAACCCTAAACTTAATCTAAGATGAATATGAATAATGATGATTACGAAAGCTATATGATGTTCGTGAACGTTTCAACCTTATTTGTCTTACAAGTGAGGAAAAAACCTTGTCCCGACCGGGGATCGAACTCGGGCCCGCTGCGTGACCTCGAGACCACAGCGGTGGACCCATTAAAAGTATTACGTAATAAAACTTTAGGGTTCGATAGTGCCAGTGAGTTAGTTAGTTAATACAATGGGGGTTTGAACCCAGCTCCGCCAGTCAGCATGCAGGCATATTACTATCTGAGCATGCGCGCGGGACTTGTCTAAATATGTACAATGTTACAATAGTAGTCGAGTTATCAATTGCACAAAGCAGGAAAGGTCTTAAGACTCGAAAGGGAGTTGAGCAAATTTGTGCACATGCCAGGCAACATGCCTCCACTCAAGGCGTGGTTGCGGCCCACACAGTGCTAATGAACTGCTCCCTGAACTATAGTAGCAAGCTATTGAAGGACCATAACACGTAGAAAGTAAAATTAAAAAAAATACTTTAAAAGATAAAAAAAAAGGTAATTAAGTCAACCAATTTTTATACTTACTTACTGGCACTATCGAACCCGTAGGTTCATGGCCGCGCGGACATACGCTCTCCATACATCCCTATCCTGAGCTAATGCTTTCCAATCATTCCCTGTATAATCTACTTCCCTCAAATCATAGTTAATGTTATTCTCCCACCTCATCCTTGGTCTACCAACTGGGCGTTTTCCCTCTGTCTTTCCTACAAGAAGCTTCCATGCAAGTCTTTCATTCCGCATACGTGCAACAAGTCCTGCCCATCGCAGTCTACGAGACTTAACTGTTCTTATTATATCTCAACCAATTTTTATACACAACATATTGTAAAACCATGGTCCACTTGATAAGAATCCATCCATCCATCCATAGTAATTCTGCCCGAGGGCAGGTCTTTCACTACAATCATACCATTTTCATGGTATGCTTTGCAGCTTTACTAGGGAATTGTAGGTGTGGTAGCTTCCCGTTGCTTTCCACGCCGGTGAAGGATGATGATATGATAATGAAGATGGCCAAATGATTTCGGAGACCGTTTGGGCCTTACTTACAGGTGAGGAAAAACCCCGATAAAAACCTCACCCAGAAAAACTGCCCCTACCGGGGACCGAACCCGGGCCCGCTGCGTGACAAGGCAGCACGCTACCTCGAGACCACAGCGGTGGACTTGATAAGAATAACATCCTGTATTTACATATAACTCACATACTTTGAAAGCAAGTACTGGAAAAATTTCTTAAATTTGTCAATTATTATTGATTCATCCATAGATTTATGTGTAAGGGCAAAGCCTTCACTGCAAACTCAACATTTTGTACTTATTCCTCTGTTCTGCTTTTCTCCCTTCATATTTCTGTCTGTTGGTTGAATGGAAGAGAAGGCTTAATGTAGTTCACTATTATGTAGTCTTCTCCATTCGCCTGTTTGTTCATTTCTCTTTGGTCCAAAAATATTCCTAAGAACTTTATTCTCAAATACTCGTAATATTCTCTCTCTCTTTAAAATAAGAGTCCTTATTTCGCATTTGTATAATATAAAGAGAATAACAGTTTTATAGGTTTTCAGTTTAACCTTTTTTTAGAAAAGAGTTGGGACGACAAGAGCCCCTGTAATGTATAATAGCACGCATTTCCAGAATTAAGCCTATGTTTAATTTATTTGTACATCTCATTCCTGTTTGTAATTATTGTTCCTAGGTATTTGAATTCAGCCACTTCTTCTAAATTTCCCTCATTTTTCATTAAATGTTTATTTCCCTTATACAATGCATTTTTATGTATGAACATATATTTAATTTTATTGGTGTTTACTTCCAGTCCCAATAACATTTGTAAATCTTATCCACTCAAATTTTCTTCTTCCTATTACCAATTGCTCACACGTTCTATTTTCTTTGACTATTTAACTCATGCCCCAAATGGGAGTCAATGACCAATCACGTTTCAATTATTTCTGTTTTACAACCAATCAGAGTCGTGTTTCACGAAATATTTATCAGTGTTATAATTACCATATTAAAGAAAGCTCCTCCTTTTTAATATTCTGAACAGGTCTGACCATTATTTTGCAGTGACAGAGCCCACGAGAAATACGGCTACCAGATTGTATATATAGTGCATGAATGCCAACACATGCCGCATGCGGGAGTTAATATAAAAACATTTGTAGCAATTGATTATACCACCAAAAAAATAAACCACTATTTGCACTTTCTTAAATGTATTTTTAATATTCTGAACAGGTCTGACCATTATTTTGCAGTGACAGAGCCCACGAGAAATACGGCTACCAGATTGTATATATAGTGCATGAATGTCAACACATGCCGCATGCGGGAGTTAATATAAAAACATTTGTAGCAATTGATTATACCACCAAAAAAATAAACCACTATTTGCACTTTCTTAAATGTATTTTTTCCCAGGTAACAATCCAGAAAAATATAATTGTCATATTTACATCATACAACATCAGAAATGAATTACTATACAGTTTGATGTGTTTAATTTTTTCTCCACTAGAGAGCATTCTTACAATATTGCGTTCCTTTGGGAATAAATAGTATGATCTAGTTGCAGTGATAAACAAAAGAAGCAGATGAAACGTACCTACCGTTTCTCATTTGTTTTCAAACATCGCCGTTTACATTAAATATATAAATATTTTAAAATAACTACAGTTAAATAATGATTTGTGAGTAAACAGCTTAATTTTATTCGTTAAATAGTCCTAACAAATACCACTCTTGATTTCCAAATTCTCTAGAAAAATTCACTCCTAACTTCGTGAGTCGTGAATTTATCGATAATTTGGAAATCACTCGTGGCATTACTTATGATAACTCAGTATATTAGACAAAGACACGAGGAAAAACTAATTTGTGATATCATTAATTAGCAATAATAATTTTCAGGTATGATGTCAAATGTTCTAAAGAAAATTGTACATAATGATTCTTCTTCTTCTTCCTTCCAAGTATTAGGCCAAGGCCTGTTACGATTCTATAGAAAATTTTCCCTCCAGCGTTTCATAGGATGGCCCAGTGATCTTCGTCCTCTTGGTATATAATTATAAACAGCTATGGGGATCCGATTTGAACTCATTCTTTCTAGATGATGTTTCCAATTTAGTTGGTACTGTTTAATATATTTCAAAATTGGCATAGTCTTCAATTCTTTTAAGATATCGGTGTTCCTTTTCCGATCCCATCTGGTGTAACCCGCTGTTCTGCGCATGAATCTCATTTCACAAGCCGTTATTCTGCTTTCATGTTGTCTTTTTAGTGTCCATGCTTCACTACCATAGGTCAACACTGGTCTAGCCAAAGTGTTATATAAACGTAATCTGGTGTTTTTTTGTACAAGGGATGGTTTCATAACTTGATTAATAATTCCCAAACTTTTATTATAACTAGTAATTTTTTTTCAGGGATATCCTTTTCATCCCAGATAGAGAGATAATATCCAAGATATTTAAATTGATTAGATCTCTCTAAAATTTTATTCTGGAGACAGATTTTACTTTGTATGGGGTCCTTCCCATGAAATGCCATAATTTTAGTTTTGTTAATTGATATATCCATATTAAATTTGGCACCTATTTTTTGTAAATTATAAATTGATCGTTGCAAATAATTTTCGGAAAGTGCCAGAAGAGCTAAATCGTCTGCAAAAAGAATAACATCGAGTTTGATGTTCCTATTGATGGGTATATATCCCCGTTGTGTTTTCCTGCATTCGTTTATTATTCTATTCATATATATATATATATATATAATGAAAAGCACCGGTGAAAGTCCACATAATGCATGTGTTATAAATAGGGCTAGGATTTGTATGTAGGCCTACTAAAAGTTAAGATTGCAACGTAGTATAATGAGAAGTTAGACTTCTGTCTTCTGTTTTGGTTACACACACAAACAATTTAATAACATACAGGGTGTAACAGGAACTCACCGACAAAATGATTGGGATGATAGGTCATGCAGATAGGATAATTTTTTGTGAAGGAACATATAGTCGTAAGGGTCGGAATTGAGTACAAACATTTGTACACGTATCATTTTATTGAAAAATACATGTTTTTACAGTAAGTATTCAAACAATAAGTGTTTTGACGACGTCAAAAAGAATCCTGCCATGATTGGCTATGTTGGCCGATCGTTGCTGCGACGATATCAAACATGCAATGAACACTTATTGTAAAAACATGTTTTTTCAATAAAATTATACCTGTATAATTGTTTATATTCGATTCCGTTCCTTAAGGGTGAACACCTTCATCTGCACATAACTCATAAACTCGGATAAATGTATAAATAGGGCAGGTAGTCGACAAAATTGCCAGTCTCAAGACAACCCTTGAGGATGCCGAACGCAGTCTATGGCAAAACGTCGGGGAACTACAAGCCTCAAGACCACGGCCAACAGCCCGGAAATCTTCTATAAGATCATCATAATTTTCTGGAAACATAATTATATGTACGCCAGATATTTTTACACGCACTGTTAATGTCATTTTGTACATCCCTATAGTTGTACAATAGTATAGCATGATCAAGGTGTGGGATACCAATAAAGGTATAGATATTGCATTATAATTTCAAGGTTGGTATCACATCCCACATGTACTATGATTCACTTCGGAATGCGATTGTCACTTCTTTTCATTCTTTTGTTCGTTGATATTAACAGTTTAATTTACCATCTATAAATGTTTATTTAATTCTTATTATTGCTATTTCTTTGTTTTCTTTGTCAACTTTATATTGGGTAGCCTATATCTATTATGTATCATTAATCAACATGTAGATAATTCATAATTGTTATTGTATTATGTATGCTTTAATCCTGGTGAAGTGGAAGAGAACAACATACGATCTTAACTCCATCAGGTAAAAAAATAAATAAAATGAAATAAAAAGTGGAGATAAACAAATGCAACAATTATGTACTAATACTTCATCATCATCATCATCATAGTACATTCACGAATTTAGGTCATTTGTTGACCTGTTTCGGCCACAAGAGAAACACCATCCAGAAGTCTTTTGAGTGGACGTCCTTGTCTTCTTCTTCCTGCAGGTTGATATCTTAACATTTGTTTGGGTATTCTGTGATCTTCCATTCGAAGAACATGTTGCATCCATCTTGACTTATAATCAGAAATTTTGTTTTCTAAAGATTCCATGTGTAATTCTTCCAAGATGTCTTCATTTTTTTTGTGATCTAGTAGTGTGTATCCTGCAGTCCTCCGAAGGTATCTCATTTCAGCAGATCTAAGTCTCTGTATATCCTTCTGTTTCAACGTCCATACTTCGCTACCATACAAAAGAGTTGGAAGAGCCAGTGTTTTATACACTTTTAATCTTGAATGCTTTTGGACTAACTGTGGCTTGAAGATAGAATTTATTAACCCTAAAATTCTTAAAAATTTAGATATTTTTGCATTTACACCCTTTTCTTCTTCATATGAGATATTGTATCCTAGATATGTAAAATTATTCACCTGCTCCAAAATGTTATTGCCAAGTACAATTTTACTTCTGACAGGATCTACAGCTTGAAATGCGTACTAATACTTAATAACAATAATTATATAATAATTGAAACCGATGTTGAATTTGTTTTTCTCACTTTTTAGTTGGAGCATTTTGAATATAGCACCTTCTTGTACTCCGAAGCTACCTTCTTACCCTTTTCAATGAATTCCGAAGGAATGAAGCTATAGGGTAGACACGGAAAATGTCCATGACTAATATTTATATAGTCGGGCCAATGGATCTGTGTCCCTTAAGCGCTGCAGTCGTTCTTAGAAAAGTTAACGCCTGTACTCACTCCATTCCACGCACTTCCCTCCCACCACGTCAAACAGCAGCCACGATAATTTTCCAAGTAGAGATGTTGCCAAACTTTCCCCAAACAGTGTAATGGATCTTGAATATTAAATCATGTAAGGTTAATTATTACTTCTTCATACTTAAGTAGGTCTAATGACGCATTATTTACTTAATATGTATTTTACCACCCCATATTACAGTGTTCATGTTGAGTTGACAACACTGGACTGTCCCCCAAGAAGGCTCAAAATTGTGAGTAGTGGGAGGTGCGAAGGAAAAAAGAGAGATAGGAATGCAAGGAGGGAAATGAATTACCGAGGCAGAAGAGGAATTAGTGTTCAGATCGCATATTTTAGGGGGGCACAGATCCATTGGTCAGACTATATAGCCTATATAGCCTATATATATGATATGAAAAGAAAAATGAATGCTTGAGTCGAGATTTGAACCAGAGTCTCTAAACTCTGTATGTTTAGCGCTCTAACGACCTGAGCTACCTAGGTATTCCAATTCAAACATACATTTTTCTTATATATGCAGTATTCTCAATTCACACAAGAGGTAGCGGAAATTTGTTCCGACTGACATCTAGTGGCTAACATAACAGTTAAGCAAAAAAAAACATTTATATATAGGCCTATATATATATGCGTGTGTATGTGTGTGCGTGTTAACGGTCTAGCGTTCAACAGATTGAGTTATTATTAAAACACCTAAACAAGGTCACAGTAGAAAAAATATTAATGTTGCTCTTTATGGACCAAAGTTGCACTAATTAGCCTAAATTTTGAGGGACTTGTAGAGTGAGACAGTCTACATACTCTTAAAAAAACTTCATGTCGCGAGAGGCCCAGAGCGCCCTTGGAAGCCTGCTGGCCTCATAACCACAATTGTTAATCACCGTGTTTATACGATCATCTATCCAGTATAAGGGTGGCATTTGATTAGCATGTCGAGTCCTCCAGCCGTTATAGAATATTTTATCAATCTGGAGCCGCTACTTATTTTAGCTACACAAATTTGTCACGATACTGGTTGGGCATCGGTCGCATACTGGTCGAAATTTCATGATTTTTTTTTTTACCAGCGCAAGTCCAGTAGCTTTATATTAAGCCCTAAGTCAACACGTCTTAATACAGCTCTGCTCTGGCGCGAGATACACTCTCTTAAAGTAAAGTAAAGTAAAGTGATCCTACAACAGGCCTCAGGAGGCCCTTGGGGTAGTGGGAGGTTAAGGCTCCCACTTTTTCTAGACAATCGGCACTTTATGTCAGCCGGGTTGTCAGCCCTGCGTGACGACCGCCTTTACCCCAGAACAAGCGTCTGGTACTCATTTCCGTTAGAGGCTGAGTCGACCCCAGGGCCATGGTGCCAAAAGAGGGTTTGGGTCAGTTTAAAAATCCTGACCCCAACGGGACTTGAACCCTCGACCCTCCGGCTTGTAGCTCAGTGTCTTAACCACTACGCTACGGCGTGCCCCCACTCTCTTAAATAAAACTGTCTTAATTTCAACTACATATGTGTACATGGTATTTAAAACAAATTATACAAGATTGCACCAGAACTTTCTATTTGACATCCGACATTACAAAACTTCCCACTATTTTATTTCCTATATTGTAATATATACTCCTAAAGTTTCGAACTACCCACCATAAGGTTGCCGAACATTACCTTCTCCTAAAATAAATTTAAATATCTTATTTTACAAGTGACCTCTTATTAGATTAACTGGCGATTTCTTTTCGTTTCCCTAAAAAATATCAATTTTGTTTCGTTTTAATTTTAGTGTCCACCGCTGTGGTCTCGAGGTAGCGTGCTGACATGTCACGCAGCGGGCCCGGGGTTGGATTCCCGGTCGGGACAGGCTCCTGAGTGAGGTTTTTTGGGGGTTTTTCCTCACCTGTAAGACAAATCTCAGGAAGCTTATGGCCCAACGGTTCCCGAAAATCATCCGGCCATCATCATCATCCTTATCGTTATCATAAGTAATGCCACGAGTGATTTCCAAATTATCGATAAAATTCACGACTCACGAAGTGAGGAATTTGGAAATCAAGAGTGTCATTTGTTTTAATAAATAAAATTAAGCTGTTTACTCACAAATAATTGTTTAACTATAGCTATTTTTAAATATTTATATATTTAATGTAAACGGCGATGTTTGAAAACAAATCAGAAATGTGAGGTTATGTTCATTCACTGCTGCTTGATCATATTATTTATTGCCAAATAAGATCGCAATATTGTAAGAGTGCACCCAAGTGGAGAAATAATGAAACACATCAAACTATATATCATAATCAACATTACGGGTTATTCATTTATTTTTTAGTGAACAACTCAGTAAAATCAAGGAATCTTTTCATTATTTGCTATATTCAATGTATTTGTTGGAGAAAAATAATGCTTTGACCTGTTCAGAACATTAAAAAAGGAGGAGCTTTCTTTATCACAAAAGCAGGAGCTGATAAAGAGAAATCGATGAAGAGCGAGGTCAAACACGACTGTCATTGGTTGTAAAACAACATTCATTGAAACGTGATTGGTCATTGACTAGCATTTGTGGCATGAGTTAAATAGTCATCATAATTTCACCGGAGTGAAATCAACAGGAAGCTACCACATCTGTAATTTTTTAGTAAAGCTGCAAAACAGCATGAAAATGCAACGATTGCAGTGAAAGACCTGCCCTCGGGCAGGACACTATAGATAGAGTATCATCATTAGGGCTAGGATTTGTATGTAATAAAAGGTAAGATTGTAATGTAGTTATATATTATTCAACTGTTTATATGTGAAGTCAAGATAAAAGAAAGTCAAAAGTCTTACTTTCTCATATCATTCAACTGTTTATATGTGAAACCAAAACAAAAGACAGTCATAAGTCTAACTTCTCATTATACTATGTTGCAATATTAACTTTTAGTACATAAAAATCCTAGCCCTAAGCACCATCAAAGCTAGGATTTATATGTACTAAAAGGTAAGATTGCAACGTAGTATAATGAGAAATTAACTCATCATAGTTTTACTTTCTTTGAATTTTCTTTCTCTCTTTTCTTTTTATGTATAGTAGATTCGAGCTGTATTCATTCTATCATTAATTTAATTTTAATTGTATTTAATTTTATTGTATTATTAGACATCCTTCTTCTTCTTCTACTACAAGGTTTAGGCTATGCAGCCTGTTCCGGCGAAGTTAAAAGTGGAGTCCATCTTCTTCGTGATCGGCCAACATGTCTTATTCCTCTGGGATCATACAGGAAGGTTCTTTTTGGTATTCTTTCGTTGTTCATTCTCATTAAGTGTTCTGTCCATTTCTTATTATTTTCGCTGATTTTATCTTCAATTTTATATATATTTAATTCTTCTCGTATAGTTTCATTCCTTATTCTATCCGCTCTTGTGCACCCTTTCACATTACGTAAAAGCAGCATTTCCGCAGTCTGTATCCTGCTTTTATCCCTTGATTTCATTATCCAATTTTCACTTCCATACAACAACAAAGGAACAGCCATTGTTTTATATAATTTAAGTTTCGTATCTTTCCTTGTTTTCCGACCTAAGGTTCTTTTTATGGTTTCACAAATAGCCTGAAATTTATTTACTTTATTTTCTATATCTTTATTTATTAGACATTATTTTCATTATTATTCAATTTGACAGATAATTGTTTAGTATAACTATTATTGTAATTTTTTGTATTTATATGTAACATATGTTTGTCCTGGTGAGTGGAAGAGAAGGCCACATGACCTTAACTTCACCAGGCTAAATAAATCTATTTTCTATTTTCTACTCTCATTATAGTCAGTTTGAATAAGTTAGACTTATGACTGTCTTTTGTTTTCATGTCACGTACAAGCAGTTTTAATAGTATGAGAAATAAGACTTCTGACTTTTATCTTGGTTTCACACACAAACAGTTAAATAATATATACTCTCTGTATTGCAATCTTATATTTTATTATAAAAATTCTAACCCTAACATCATTAATACATTAGCGTATAATACCTTGTTGTAAAATGTCGTGGATTTAAAGTTGGTTAATAATTTAAACCTATTTAATTTTATAAACGTTTGTATAGATTATGGCACGTCTATTGTAATTTAATAACACTCTTGTTAGGGGAAATTGTTACTGTGTGAGGAGGGAAGACCAATAACAAAATGATGGCAGTGAGTAGATATGGAACCCGGAAGTGATAAGATGTAGTCTATGACACGCTCGGGTGAACGTCAGGAACGACGTGATTTCCACCTGCTGGACCCAGCATCCAACAATCTCTTTCTCCCGTCTTTTTGTTTTCGCAATATGCTAACATGTGATAGAAATTATGCCAAACTGCATTTCATTTTCCTTTTGACACAATCACGGACATATTGTAATAGAGTTCAATAGCTAACAATAGGCACAAACACTTTTGAAGTAGTAACGAGTTTCCTATAATTAGGCAAAATTATCTCTAATAATAATGATTAATTACAAGAAGTATGAAATAGAATATATAGAACAAATAAGGCATATTATGCTCCACTTCCAATCCTTCTTCTTCTTCTACACTCCACGGGCTAGGCAAATTGCCTCTTCCGCCTCACAGTTGTTTTGTCCATCTTTTCACTGGCCTTCCTACACTCCTTAAACCTCTTGGCTTGTAGTTAAATTTTGCTTTTGGTAATCTTATTACATTCATTCTTTCTACACGTCTAAACCACTTTTCTCTATATTCTTTGATTTTGCCATTCAATGGATATATATTTAACTCTGTCCTTACATCCTCATTCTTTATCCGATCCATTCTTGTGCAGCCTTTTGTTCTTCTAAGGAAGATCATTTCTACGCTTTGTATTCCAATCCTAAAATCCAAAATCATCTTTACGGAAGTTAAAATAAGGCTATATAAAACCTGCATAGTGCAATAGTAGTATATGGATGTGAAACCTGGATTATGACAAAGAGCTCCGAGAATTTAATTAATACTTTTGAAAGAAAGATTTTGAGAAGTATATGTGGATCGTAAAAGGGAATGGAGATGGAGAATGAGGTATAATAAGGAAATCTATACTTTTTTTAAGGAGCCTGATATATCAACTCTTGTGAAATTAAAAAAAAAATGCATTCGGCCGGACACGTTCACCTAAGCAAGTGATTACGGAGGAGATGTTTGGGAAACAGCCAGTAGGAAAACCTGAGAAAAGATGGATGGACTCAGCGAAGCAAGGTTGTCATCAAATCCTGAACTGTAGGAACTGGCAACAGAGAGCATTGGATAGAGACGACTGGAGGTCTCGCATCAGGGCTCTAGCGCCAATGGAAGAAGGAGTATTTTATTTTCCGAAGGACCACATTCTTACCTATTCAGAGATCTACACGTTCTCGCTCTAATACCATAAATTATTGATTCTCCAAGATTTAATTTGAGAAAAAAAAACTGTAGTAGAATTTATTTAGATGTAATATTTTCCGCTTCAAACAGCCTTCTGCGTTGGGCTAGTAGGTATGTTCCTTGCCTCTAGTTCCGAGGGACGCCAGTTCAAACCTGGTCGTGGTAGATGGATTTTTTAGGATAGAAAAATCAAAGGGACAAGTCCTCCGAGAGAAGGACTCTAGGCCAAGGGTCGCGAGTCCGAAGATTTTCAGGCTGGTAAAAGAACGACAAGCCCGATTAAAAATCTCCTGTGCAAAATTTACCGAATGTTCTCATGCTAGTACTACCTTGGTTTCCTAGATGTCACTATGAGGCAGAACGCTGAATCAGGGGCCACTCAATGGCATCTATCCCAAAACAAGTGTAACTAAATTATACCCCAACCGTCATATCTCCGGATCTGAAGTTTAGGTTATACGAGGGGTAAAGGGAGAATTCGCCCTCTACTGCCAATAAGGAAATGGTTGTCGTGGGAGTAGATATCTGCCACAACCAATCACTGCTCTTGACGCAGCTATAGCGCGCTAGTAAGATTTGAAATTGTTTGCATGTTGTCAGCTGTACGTCTGCTAACCGCATACATAAAGCGGCCACTCCCACTGAATATCCATATCGGCAACACTGTCGTGAAAACGTCAAGGTCGGATAATCAGTGGCTGTAGTATAATATAGTTAAATTTCTCCCCTGTAGGGGGAGAACGCCTAAGTCTCGTTGACAACTACCACTACAATAAAGACTATTAGAAACCCTACATTTCCTTATTGCAAAATCAAGACATGTAATAAGGTAGTTGTGTCAATATGAGTCTACAGAATCATTTAAATATAAAGGAAACTCATTTCAGGCCAATTGGAGGCTCTTGGGGAAATAGAGGGTTATGGCTCCCAACTTTGCAAACAATCGACATGAGTTGTCAACCAAGTTGTCAGCTCTGGGTGACGATCACCTTTACACTCAGATTATACGTATAGTATCCATTTTAGTTAGAGGCTGAGTAGATCTCAGGACTATGGATTAAGAAGAAGGTTTAAGAGTTCAAAAATTCAGACCCCATTGGGAGTCTTATAGAGCTCAAGTTTGAAGCTTCGATTCCCGGTGGAATCAAAACAAATGATGAATGTTTAAACTTCAATTGTGAATTTCATAAATAAAAAAACAATTAAAATGCTATGGACATGTAAAAAGAATGACAGAAGACGGATTCCCAAGAAGAATACTAGAATGGGTGCCACTTGGTAGAACAGGAGGACGACGGTAAAAAATAATGTGGGATGATGGTGTATTGAGCAGCATGAGGTACAAGGGATTAGACGATGGAAATTGGAATGACAGTAGATTAATTGGACGCAGGAAGATGTGAAACTCTGTGAACCCTGCTAAATAAGTAAATTATTGTTACTATAATAATCACCATCTTGAAAGAATGAGTTCAAATCGGATTCACAAAGATGTTCATAATTATTACATACCAAGAGGACGAAGATCTCTGGGCCGTCCTATGAAACGCTGGAGAGAAAATTTTCTATACAATCGTAACAAGCCTTGGCCTAACACTTGGAAGGAAGAAGAAGATAATATTAACAATAACAAGAAATTGTTATTATTGTTGTTGTTGTGATATGTGTGTGTTAATTTTCTAATTACGAAATTAACACTCGAGACCGGAGTATTGTAGGGTTCCCTAATAAATATATATGTTATGTCATACCTTTAAAGTTTTATGAAATGTAAAACAGTACCTGATATCTCAGTCTCCTCAATAATTTGAGTGTTTTTTTATAGGAGGCCTTTCGATAATTCAAGTATCATCTTCTGCTTTCATTTTCGTACAGTACCAAAATGGAAGCAGAAGATGATACATAAGTTATCGAAAGGCCTCCTTATAAAACAACACTGTAAATTATTGAGGACGACTGAGATATCAGGTACTTTTTACATTTCTTAAAAATTTAACACAGTGACCTCAACGGAGTTTCATAATGTATTTTAAAAAATGTTGATATACCATATCAAATACTTCAGAACTCCATAGCCTGTGCTGTACCATGCTAACATATTATAAATAATATTATACATTTTTATCATCACTCACGAACATAGGCTAATGTTGACCTGTTTTCGGTCTAAAAATAGTTTTTGTGGACGTCTAGGTCGTCCTCGTGGGCTTTTACCGAAGGACTGCATTGGAGATCCTAGTCGGTGACATTCGGGATACATGTTACAGCCATCCGTCTCTGTAGGTGGATATATTTTATTCTAAAAGTGCATGTGGAGTTCTTTTAAAATATCTTCATTCCTCTGATGATCAAGTAGAGTATATCCAGCAGTTTGGCGCATGAATCTCATTTCTGCAGCTCTCAATCTGGTGGTCTTTGTTGTTGTTGTTATTGTTATTATTATTATTATTATTATTATTATTATTATTATTATTATTATTATTATTATTATTATAGTCAAGCGCTGTGGTCTCGAGGTGGCGTGCTGCCTTGTCAACCAGCGAGCCCGGGTTCGATCCCCGGTCGGGACAGTTTTCCTGGGTGAGGTTTTTATCGGGCTTTTCCTCAACTGTAAGACAAATGTCAGTAAAACTTTAAGGCCCAAACAGTCCCTGATATCATATGGCCATCATCATCATTCTTCACCGGTGTGGAAAGCAACGGGAAGCTACCACACCTACAATTCCCTAGTAAAGCTGCAAAGCATAGATTGAAAATGCTATGATTGCAGTGAAAGATCTTCCCTCGGGCAGAATTACTATGGATGGATTATTATTATTATTATTATTTTTATTATTCCATTCCAATGTTTTCCTGGGCAATCTTTCTTCTTGCATTCGTCGTACGTGGCCATACCAATTTAATTGCTTATACCGTATATAATAACCAATATTCATTTTTTCTCTTATGACAGTATTTCTTATTTTTTCTAATAATAATAATAATAATAATAATAATAATAATAATAATAATAATAATAATATTAATATTAATATTAATATTAATATTAATATTAATATTATTATTATTATAATACACTTAGCAAACATACTTTTATTAGAAGTCTGTACAGGGGCAGGACAGAATGTAATGGAGGGCTTTATCGGGCCTCCCGGGATCTGGTTGGACGCCCATGGTGTACAATAAGTAATAAGTTATCCCAATTTAATGACGTATTTAGCTTACGATTTAAAAACTGTATTTACTGAGAAACTGTTTTCTTGTTTAAACACGTGTTGCATGTGTTTTTCCCCCTCATCAAGAGAATGGCGTTTTCCAGTATCCAATTTCTACAATTTCTTAAAATAAATTACCGAAATGTCATTTTCAGAAGGAACCGTCTTTTCCTTGAAACCTGATACAACCCAGCAGGGGATAACTGGGGTGCAATGTTACTGACTCCAGTTCACGTAATTTCCGGTCAGTTCTGGTTAGTTTTAAAATAAAATGTCATTATGTCCAGAAACACATAGAAAGTGTCCACGCTCATTCAGATACTGTATCTACAAAGTAAACATAATAATAATAATAATAATAATAATAATAATAATAATAATAATAATAATAATAATAATGATAGATAGATAGATAGATAGATAGATAGATAGATAGATAGATAGATAGATAGATAGATAGATAGATAGATAGATAGATAGATCATCGGTTGATTAATAACTTTGACATCGTCCGATTCCTAATAGCCACTTTTGTCGGTCCATCCAATCTCCTGGTTGTAGATATTTCTCCTTCATGTATAAACATATTCCCTGACTCCAGGAGGTTTTAGGTCTTCCTCTGCTTCGTCTTCCCTCAGGTTTCCATTCCAAAACAGAATTTGGTAGTCGATCCTCTTCCATTCGCTGGACATGTCCGTACCATCTTAATTGCTGAGTTTTAATATAATCTAAAATAGTGTCTTCAATCTTCATTTTCTTCCTTATAACTGAGTTCCTAATTTTTTCTCCTCTTGAAATTCTTGCTGCCCTTCGTATAAAATCCATTTCCGTTGCCAAAAGATACTTATTTGTTTTTGTTGTTAATAGCCAAAGTTCTGCTCCATAAGTAATGATGCTTTTAACAAATGTATGATATATATTCATTTTATTTTGATTACTTATATTTTTATTTATTTTTTTATATTTTTATATATATTTTTATTATTATTATTATTATTATTATTATTATTATTATTATTATTATTATTATTATTATTATTATTATTCAGGATTGTTTCTATTATTTACAGGTATACTCAACCAATATATACAATTTTTTTTCTTCCACACTTCCCGATCTTGTGTGTCTGCTTCTGTCATATTTATCTTCTTCATGTTGTCTTGAATTCCCTTTATCCATGTTGCCTTTGATCTACCACGTTTCCCTTTTCCAGGAGATATCCTTTTTAATACTTCTTTGTTTGTTCTTTTTTGTGTCCCTTCTTCTCATTATATGTCCATACCATCTTAGTTGGATTTCTCTTGTACAATATTCTTTTCTACGTTCATAATTTCTCTTATTGTATTATTTTTTATTTTGTCTAATTTTGACATTCTTGCCGATCTTCTTAAAAAGTCAATTTCTGTGACTCATAATTTATTTCTGTGTTTTTGCTTCAACGTCCGTTTCCGCGCTATATAACAAAATACTCTTCACAATTGTGTTATATATTATTAATTTAGTCCTCTTGATTATATTCCTACTCCATAAAATAGAATTTAATATGCCAATATTTTTTTCTCTATTATTCTTTTTTCGATGTCAAATTCAGACGATCCATCATTTTTGAATTATTGATACAAAATACTTAAAATATTCCACTGTTTTAATCTTTGTTCCATTTATTTCTAATTCCTCAGAAAGATCTGTGCTCATATATTCTGTTTTATTATAATTAATTGTTAAGCCCCAGCTTGTGTATTCTTCCTCTAGTTTCCTACCCATATAGTTTGCATCTTCACATCCTAAAGTGACAACCACTATAATGATGATGATGATGATGATAATAATAATAATAATAATAATAATAATAATAATAATAATAATAATAATAATAATAATAGGGAAACTTTAGACGATTCCAACATTACCAAAAAATTAGTAGAAGCTATAAAAGCATTATACAAAGGATCTATTTCGAAAATAAAAGTTGGAAATCATATAACAAAGGGATTTACTATTACAAAAGGTTTGAGGCAAGGTTGCAGTTTATCTCCAACTCTATTTAAAATTTATCTCGAAAGAGTACTAAGAGACTGGAGGAAAAAAGTCAAAAAATGGACATACCCATCCAAAATACACATGTATATTCATTAAATTTTGCAGATGACCAGGTATTAATAGCACAGGACCACGATGACATAGAATATATGGCTAAAAAACTAAAAGAAGAATATGAAAAATGGGGACTTTATATAAACATTGAGAAAACTAAATATCTGTGTATAGGAGAAGAAATGGAAAATATAAATTTCAACAATGGAGAAGAACTAAAACTTAGTATTGAATGCACTTATTTAGGAACAAAATTAGACCATTCAGGCGATAACACAGTGGAAATTAAAAATAGAATCGCACAAACAAAACAAGCAATAAATGCTTTAAACTCTGTTTGGTGGAGCAAAAATATTACAAAAAATATAAAATTACAAATATATCAAACCATAATTCAGAGCATTTTAACATATGGTGCTGAAGTCTGGCAAATTCCTACCAGGGAAATGAAAAGAATTTTAAGTACAGAAATGGATGTTTTAAGATCAGCTGGAAAATCTAGAATGGATAGAATACGAAATAAAGAAATAAGGGAAATTATGGGTGTATAAGAGGAGCCGGACATCATAGACATTATATAAAAGAAAAGATTGCAGTGGTATGGTCATGAGCAAAGATTGCCAAAAATTGTTATGGAATGGATCCCAATAGAAAGGAGGAAGAGAGGAAGACCGAAGAAAACTTGGATAGAAGGGGTACAAGCAGCTATGAATATCAGAGGAATGGAGGAAGACCAATGGATGGATAGAGAGGAATGGCGTTTGGTTTCCGGAAGACGGCGGCAGCTGCCATGATACCGGATGAATAATAATAATAATAATAATAATAATAATAATAATAATAATAATAATAATAATAATAATAACATTAACAGTAACAACAATAACAACAACAACAATAATAATAATAATAATAATAATAATAATAAAAATACAACGTGGAACTGTAAGTGAGCAGCTATTTTTTTTTCGTAGATTTTAATCCGTGTGTTAAACACACTGTGATATTATAGTTTTCTGATGAAGGCAATGGTGATGATGATGATAAATTAAAACCAGAGTTTTTTTACAGTGTCAGCCTCATGGTCTTGTGGTTAGAGATTCTAACTACAGTTCACGATGTCAGGGGTTCGAATCCCGGTCAGGCCACAAGAATTTTTTCTAAAGAGTATGGTCGCTCGTGGTCTGGAAGTTCAGTTTATGTTTATGTTTAAAGACTCTCCTAGAGGTTCATGATCATTTATCACCCATCGTATTATCGCGGTCGTGCAACTACAACCTCCGAAGAGGGTTTCAATTCCGCCAATGCCAGGATAGAAAGCCAGAAATGTCGTAAAACAACCTGATAACATTGGACAAAAACAAAATCGAAGATCAACGGGAAATGATTAGGATCAAAGTAAGTCCTTTTCAATTTTTAAGGTGGCATCTTCATTGTATTTGGAACTGCGATCAGATGAGCCATAGTTAATATCCATTCAAAACATTTGACACTATTCTATACTTCATTAACTTACATGCGTATGCTTGGACTTAACCAAATTTTCTTATAGTAAATAGAAAGTGAAAAATTAACATGCACATACTTGTATATGTAGCAGAATATAGAAAGGAAATAGTGTAGAAGGTCAGTGACTAACCGATATTGATTTAGTTCAAGGTAGAAGATACCTACACTAACATACAAATGTATCACAATTGACCGGATATCTTTTAATAAGTTCTACAGATACTGTCGCATAGAGCTCGGAAGTTGAAAAACTCAATGGCACGACAGGCCTATAATGCCCTTGGCCTACCATCCGGTTGCTGGCCTCACATCCACATGTGTTAATCACAGAGGTAGACCATCATCCTGAGGACCTATAAAACGATATAAAATACCTTTAAAATGACCTAAAATCATCCCAATAATGACATAAAAACTGAAAAAAGGACATAAAATGACAATTCAAATTAAATAATAATTTTAATTTCTACTGCATTTTTAATGCATAAGTTATAATAAAATAATGCTGAAAAAGTACAACATTCTAGTAATATGTAGCATACTTCATTTTGTATCTTGTAAGTCCGTCTTTTCCTTAACAGAGATTTAGGCGCTCTCCCCTACAGGGAATAATTTGAACCATACTAATTTAGTTACACTTGTTTTCGTACAGAAATCATTTGAGTGGTCCGTGGTCAGCGTTTCGCCTCAAACTGACATCTAGGAAACCAAGGTAGTACTAGGACGGGAAAATTCGATACATTTTGCTTCACTGCGGGAAAAAAAATTGATGACTGAAATGCTTCTTCTTTCATACCTTATAGACTAGAATAGAAATAGAATAGAATTATTTAGCCTGGTGGAGTGAAGCCATGTAGCCTTGTCTTCCACTCACCAGGACAAACATATGTTACATTTAAATACAAAAAAAAATACAATAATAGTAATTATCTGGTCAAACTGAACAATAATGAAAATAATGTCTAATCATTCAATAAAATAAAATAAATTAAAATTAAACTAATGGAATAATGTATACACAAAGGAATATCAGCTAGAATCTACCATACATGAAGAGAAAAGAAAAAAAATATACAAAGAAAGTAATAAACTCTAATGGATTAATGTGTCTCTTATTTATAAGACATTAGGTAAATATATTGACAAATCTTAATGCTTTTTTATTAAATATTGAAAGAACAAATTATTAATAATTAAAAAAAGTAATATTAGTGAGTCGTTTCTGTTAATAATTTTATTTTTAATTTGTTTCTGAAATATTGCAGAGTTTGGCAGTCTCTGACATAGGGTAAAAGAGAATTCCATGTTCTAGCAAGAGAAACTGTAAAAGATTTCGAGTACTAGGTAGTGTGATGAGGACGGATATAAAAAACAATGTAAGATATATATATATATATATATATATATATATTAATTCAACATATTTTGAAAAAGGTATTCTGTGTTCGTTAAAAAAAAAGTTCTTGGAGAATTTAGAATGATAATTTCTAACTCTTCCAGAACGTTGATTTTCGATGTATCGTTTTCTCTAGGTAGGATCATAATACATTGTCTGTTGAGTTGAACTGCTGTCCTGCTTCTAACATGTGTTTTGAAAAACTGGATTTAGCCTCATTCTTCTGGAAAACTCTGCAAATTATTGAGGACTGAGTTATCAGGTTCTGTTTTACAATTCTTAAAACTTTAACACAGTGACCTCAACGGAGTTTCGTATTGTATTTTAAAAATCTTGAAAGAATGTCATGAAGAAAAACGATTTCTAGTGGAGCACTTTTAGTTTGTTTTTTGAGATGAAAATAGTCCCTACAATGAACAAAAACATGCGTTCCACTCTGGAAACGCGTTATTCACTATAATAATAATAATAATAATAATAATTAATAATAATAATAATAATAATAATAATAATAATAATAATAATAATAATAATAATAATAATAATAATAATAGCTTTATTTTACCTGGCAGAGTTAAGGCCTTAAGGCCTTGTCTACCACTCAACCAGGTTTAAAAAAAATACAAACAAAAAAATAGTCTTAAATTTAAATTACAATATGTATATATATATATATATATATATATATATATATATATATATATATATTATATGATATGAAAAGAAAAATGAATGCTTGAGTCGGGATTTGAACTCGAGTCTCTAAAGTCTGTACCTTTAGCGCTCTAACCAACTGAGCTACCCAAGAATTCCAACACAAACATACAATTTTTCTTATACATGTAGTATTCTCAATTCACACAAGAGGTAGCGGAAAATTTGTTCCAACTGACATCTAGCGGCTAACATAACAGTTAAGCAAATTTTTAAAGAGAATATTTACTTTATAGCAGTAACGCTTGTATATATAGATATTATAAATACATTTTTGACATTTGGCAATGTCAAATATATATATATATATATATATATATATATATAAACGATTACAAGTTATGAATACAATACAATTAATATTTATAATATATTTTGATTTACTCTAAATTTAACGAATTAAATATATAATATGTACAAGATAAATAAAAAACGAGGAAAAGATTAATGACATAGTATAAAATTAAATAAATAGAGAGGGACTCTTGTCTTCCAAACTTCTCTAAAAATTGATTAATTAATTAAAATAAAAAAATATAAAACCGTTATTCTTCCAGTTATATTATATGGAAGCGGAACATAGCCTAGAATTTAAGGGAGGAATAAAGATTACTCCATAAAAAATCCCACGACGCTACATGCCTACAAGGCCCTTTGGCCTACCAGCCGGCTACTGGCCTCACTTCCACATGTGTTAATCATAGAGGTAGACGATCATACAGCCAATGTATGGGTGACATGTGGTGAGAATGTCGGGTCCCAAGCCGTTATATCTGGCGTTCTCAACCTGGAGCCGCTGCTTTTTGTAGCTACAAATGCCTCACGATGCTGGGTGGGCACCTGTCCCTTACTGGCCGAAGTTCCATGAGAAAATGTCTTCCCTCATGGAGACTCGAACCAGCGCAATTCCCATAGCTCTGCACGAAATCATCTTGCTTTAACCACTCGACTACGGCGCGGGACTCGTATATGACAATAAGCTCTTAGAATATGATTTGGACCATAGAGAGACGAACAGGCAGGTGAATGGAGAAGACTATAGAGGAAACCACTTCCATTAAGTTATTATTTTTTTTAGTTAAAATAATTGAAAGTACATGCGGTCTCGGGGTAGCGTGCTGCCTTGTCACGCAGGGGGCCCGGGTTCGATCCCCGGTCGGGACAGTTTTTCTGGGTGAAGCTTTTATCGGGATTTTACCTCATCTGTAAGACAAGTGTCAGGAAAACTTTAAGGCCCAAACGGTCCCCTAAATCATATGGCCATCGCAATCATCATCATCATCATTCATATTCATCTTAGGTTAAGCTTAGGATTAGGGACTCTCCTGGCGCACCATTATCATCATCATCACCCATCATATCATCGGGGCAACGCAACCCCGCCTTCCAGGCGCCCCAACCTCAGAAGTGGGTTACAAGTACGCCATGCTAGGAGAGAACCAGGAATGTCGAAAGACAACCTGGGGCATTTGAATATATATATATATATATATATATATATATATCCTTAGATTTCCAATCACATTCTGCAAGAGTAATTCAATTTTTTGCTTTTTTTTTAATTACAGAATTCGGATTCTTGCGCTACATTCCGCCAAAAGTAAAACCAGAAATCTGTAATGTTTGCAAGCTATGCAAGTATTGCTTTGTAAACACCCTGTACTATACGTGGTGACAAGTGAATAGAACGAGGTTTTGTGACCTGCGCTTAGGACTGGTTTTACTGGTGTCCACTTACAGGACATATTACATATCATTTTTTTTACTTCCCCTCATATATCTGCAACTATTTGAATCAACGATTTTCTCACAATGTCAATTTCAGCAGCCACTACCTTCTGTATGCCTAACTCCATTTCGCTAAACACAAACGCCACATGACATTTCAGTTACAAGAATACATTCGGCATAATTTATAATATCCCCTTGCGCTAGTTTATAAAATTTAAAGCAGATCCATAATTTTTTCTTGGTGTCTATAAAGTTGCGCCAATACAATAAACCATTAAGTAAAAGAGAATTTTATTAATAATATAAATTACAAATTAATTTATATTACTAATAACTATTTCATACATAGGCCTCTATCTATCTATCTATCTATAATGGCGTAACCCAATGTTGAGCTATAGTCTGTCCTTTGTTAGGAATTAATAGACCAATCATTATGGGTCATCAGAGACTATTATCCTCAATTAACACAAATCCCTTATAGTGAGACAGTAAAAAATCTAGGAGTATTTATGGATAAAAATTTAATTTGGAATAAACAAATAAATAACATTTGCAAGACTATCTTCTCAATAATACACTCATTAAATCGTATAAGGAATTGTTTACCATTTGCTCTAAGGAAAATGTTGGTAGAAACACTTGCAATGCCCCATTTTGATTATTGTGATACTCTTTTTACTGACCAAATACTGTTCTTACCCAAAGACTTCAACGTGTTTATAATTCTTTCATACGTTTTATTTGTGGTATACGTAGATTTGATCAAGTTACACCATCCCTGGAATAATTGTCATGGCTTTGTCTACAAGATCGTAGAACCATCCATTCCCTATGCCTTTTCTACAAAATATTACACACATCATTACCTTATTATTTATCACACCGCTTCACTAGACTCTCTGATACACATAAATTAGATACTCGATCCCTCGAGCACATTATCATGAGTAATGCCACGAGTGATTTCCAAATTATCGATAAATTCACGACTCACGAAGTGAGGAGTGAATTTATCTAGAGAATTTGGAAATCAAGAGTGGCATTTGTTAGGACTATTTAACGAATAAAATTAAGCTGTTTACTCACAAATCATTATTTAACTATAATTATTTTAAAATATTTATATATTTAATGTAAACGGTGATGTTTGAAAACAAATGAGAAACGATAGGTACGCTTCTACTGCTTCTTTTGTTTATCACTGCAACCAGATCATACTATTTATTGCCAAAGGAACGCAATATTGTAAGGAGGAGCTTTCTTTAATATGGTAATTATAACACTGATAAATATTTGGTGAAACACGACTCTGATTGGTTGTAAAACAGAAATCATTGAAACGTGATTGGTCATTGACTCCCATTTGGGGCATGAGTTAAATAGTCCTTTATATCCCTCCTCATCACACTACCTATTATTCGAAATCTTTTACAGTTTCTCTTGCTAGAACATGGAATTCCCTTCACCCTATGACAGAGACTTCCAAACTTTACCATCTTTCAGAAACAAATTGAAAATACAATTATTAACAGGAATGTCTCACTAATATTACTTTTTAAAAATTAATAATTTGTTTTTCCATTATTTAATAAAAATAGTTTTAAGATTTGTTAATATATTTATCTAATGCCTTGTATAATAAGCGATGAATTAATTCATTATAGTTTATTACTTTCTTTGCATTTTTCTTTTTTTCTTTCTATGCATAGTAGATTCGAGCTGTTATTCCTTTCTGTATATCATACATTCTATCATTAGTTTTATTTTAAATGCATTTGATTTTATTGTACTATTAGACAATATTTTCATTATTATTTAATTTGATAGGTAATTAATTGTTTAATATGTACTATTATTGTAATTTTTTGTATTTATATGTAACATATGTTTGTCCTGGTGAGTGGAAGAGAAGGCCACATGGTCTTAACTCCACCAGGCTAAATAAATATATTCTAAATAGACCAAGTTAATTTCAGTTACTTTATTTGTCCATAGATGTCATGAGTGGTATGCGGTCAACACACCGACTCAATGAGACATCTAGCAGACAACTAAGGTATTACTAGAATATTATAGATCGGTAAATTTTGCTTAGAAACTTTTTATTCAGGCTTAATGATCTATTACGAGCCTGAAAATCATGTTCGGGACCCACGCTTAAGTTTCTTAAAGGACTTGCTCCTGGGATTTTTGCATCCTATAAAAATCCATCGAACGCGGCCAGGTTTGAACCCGCGACCCTCGGGACCAGAGGCAAGGAGCGTAACCACCGCGGATGACTATGATACATACCAATCTAACTTTTGCCCCCTTGACCATTCAATGTCATTTTAATCCCTTGAAGAACAGTCGGATCCGGTGAAAATGTGCTATTCTCTGGTTCCGAGGTTCGAAGTTTCGAACTATAAGAAATATAAGCCTATTCCAAAGAAGAAATATTGATTTATCTTTCATTATTTCATTCTTTGCGTGACTTATGTTTCTTTCAGCAGTTATTTTGTGTTTTTTCCCCTCAAAATTAAGAACAAAGTTTTTTTTTTTTTAATATTTCTGATATATTGAAGAAACAACGCAGGATTCCATTCTGTATAACTAAGCAGACACTTCGCTCTTCAAAATAAATTGTAAAGTGATCCTACTACAGGCTTCAGGAAGCCTTCGGAGTAGTAACTAACCTGATAAAGTTGTATTTTAAGGGGGGTAGAATTTAAGTTGGAATAGGCCTATATATAATTTGCAATTATCAATAATTCTGAATTTTGAATTTTTTAGAGTTCATTTAATTAATTTGGAATGGATTCATTAAAAATATTTTTTAAGTTAATACGAAGGATATTTTGATGCACTCGAAAATTCGAAAGAATGAACAAATATTGGAAAAACTTGCCCACTTTATAATCCTAACTTGTCCAAAAAAGTACTAACATGTCCACCTAACACTAATTTGCCCACTTTCTCACCCTAACTTGCCCAATAATGTAGGTGGACTCCTGGGGTAGAATCCCCTTATATGCGAGTAAACATGTTGTCAATTGGGTCTAGCAGGAACATAAGTTTTCACATTGGTCAACACTACGCTAAAAGTAACTTGTTCTCCGATCAAGTATTATTGGTGGCAAAGTGACATAGAATAACGAACATCTAATCTGAATCGAACCTGCGATCTTGTGCGATGTAGTGTACTACCTTAACCAACTTCGTTACACTACGAACTCTTCAAAATGAAATAGTAAAGCAAAAAAATGTAGAATCCCACCCTGCAAAGCCTTTAACAAAACACAAATAAATGGAGCAAGAAATAGATTCAGCTTCCGGGTGACTTAACGCGTGAACAGTGGATATTTACTGCGAACAGGCCACGGCTTGCAAGAATGCTGTGTGATATAATAGACACTGAGAGGCGAGACTATGGCTCTGCCGGGACAAAGCAAAGGAAATGATGGAAGTCAGTCCCTCCACTTTCAAGTAGAGTATACAGTGTTTCATAACTAAATTCACCATGTTACTAGCTAATACCCGGCGTGCGTTACTACGTCTAAATAAATGAAAGATTAAAGGTTATTAAAGTGTATGGTATAAGCTGAGACGAACCAAACATGGCGGTTCGGATTTCAGGTAAACTTCCACTGCTAATTGTCGGATTTCCCTCATTTTTGATAATACCTACCTCTATTTAATGTAAAACGATATACTGAGTTTCGTTATGAAATCGAAAATTGTTACCGCTAGAGCGATTCTTAAATTTTCACTTCAGGTGAACTCCTATACTTAATGGTTTTAGAGCATAGAGAAACTTCGAATAGAGGGGAAACTGAGTACAGTGACATCTAAAAAATTTCGGTCGTTTACGATGAACTACAATGAGCAAACTACAATGGTAGCGCTGTTTCGTAGTAACAGAATATGTAACTAAATAAAACAAATGCAAGGCACACGGCGTGTTCACCGGTGTTCACTCGGGATTATGTGAAATTAGCCATTTTGTAAATGGAAATTTTGAACTGCCATCCTTTCGTTCTTTGTAGACGGTACTGTAAAAATTATACACTATATTATCAAAAGTTACAAATCATTACTTAAGATTTTGTTTTACTCTAATTCGTAAGTAAATTCAAACTTTTTTAAGTTTTTAATGTGAATCTGTTTTCATAGACTATTTAACTCATGCCCCAAATGGGAGTCAATGACCAATCACGTTTCAATGATTTCTGTTTTACAACCAATCAGAGTCGTGTTTCACGAAATATTTATCAGTGTTAGGATTATCATATATTAAACAAAGCTCCTCCTTTTTAATATTCTGAACAGGTCTGACCGTTATTTTGCAGTGACTGAGCCTATAACAAATACGGCTACCAGATTGTATATAATAGTGCTTACATGTCAACATTTGTAGCAATTGATTATACCACCAAAAAAAGAAACCACTGTTTGCACTTTCTTAAATGTATTTTTTCCCAGGTAATAATCGAGAAAAATATAATTGTCATATTTACATCAAACGACATCAAAAATGAATTAATATACAGATTGATGTGTTTCATTTTTTCTCCACTAGAGAGCATTCTTACAATATTGCGTTCCTTTGGCAATAAATAGTATGATCTGGTTGCAGTGATAAACAAAAGAAGCAGTAGAAGCGTACCTATCGTTTCTCATTTGTTTTCAAACATCGCCGTTTACATTAAATATATAAATATTTTAAAATAACTATAGTTAAATAATGATTTGTGAGTAAACAGCTTAATTTTATTCGTTAAATAGTCCTAACAAATGCCACTCTTGATTTCCAAATTCTCTAGATAAATTCACTCCTCACTTCGTGAGTCGTGAATTTATCGATAATTTGGAAATCACTCGTGGCATTACTTATGATAAACCTATTAGAAGTGATAAAATTCTAAGATTTGTTAGGTTAGGAAGAGTGATGTTAGTGTACAGTCATTTCTAATAAACATTTAAAAAATGTGAGCGACTTTATAATGGATTTCAGATGTACAACATGACTAAGGTTCTTTAATAAATATTGTATCCAACATAATACATATGAGTATAAGGGATGTAGGTAAATTGTACATATTTATTAAAAGAGCTCATAATGCACGTTTTTTTTATATTTTAATAAATGAAAATAAGTTAACATGTTTTATTTATTTCCATTCATCGCTTCTGTTAAAATTTTAAAAGATCTTTAGGTCTGAGAGGCTGGGTACAAATAATTCCATAATTTAAGATTAATTTATACGTTATTTATTCCTATAAAAGTGAAATTCCATGATTATTCACCAGATGGCGTTATATAATTATAATTCATAATTTTACCACGAGGCGGTGCTGAATTTCATATTAGTACCAGAAAAAAATCGAAAAATTTAGATGTAGTTAGTTGTTCTACACTAGCGCCGCTTATGGCATGTACGCGAAACATGCCTACTTTCTTCTCTGGTACTCTGTGGTTTTAGAGGGCCCAATTGTGAATCCAAATCATCCAGGGACCAATTCAAACACACATAAAAATTTTAATCAAAATCCGTCCAGTCGTTTACGCAGTTTTTAATTTCGGATTTCAAGTAGGCCTAAACCTCCACTTCTATATGTCAGATTTCGCTCGTTTTTGGACAATAAGTTACCTACCTTGGTTTACTTTAATATTATATACTGAGTTTCGTTGTTAAACATCGAAACTTGTGACCGCTAGAGCGATTTTTAAATTTTCACTTCAGGTGTACTCCTACACATAGGCCTAATGGTTTTAGGAAATCCAATTGTGAATATAAATTTATATATCATCCAGGGATCCACTCAGGCACACTCAAAAAATTTTAATCAAAATAGGTCCAGTCGTTTAAGAGTTTAGTGACATATAAACGTACAGAAGAATTACATAAAGATAAAAATTCAGCTTGCGTGTGTTGTGCTATATTGACATATAAACCAGTCAACTGATCTCATGAAAATTTGTACATACAAGTTTTCAGATGGGCTTACAGAGAGTGTTTACCCGCTATCTATTATGTTCTAAAACCATTACGTGTTGGAGTTCACCTGAAACGAAATTTTAATTCGCTCTAGTGGTTGCAATTTTCGATGTTTTATAACAAAACTCAGTAGGCCTACGTCCCATTAAAATAAACCGATATACAGTACATACATAGGCCTATATATATATATATATATATATATTGTTCAAAGACCAGCCTTATGGGCTAGTTGTCAGCGTTCATGACATCCCGGGTTCGATTCCCGGTCAAACCATAATATTTTTTCCTTAAACGGAATTATTCATGCCCATGGTCTGGAATTTAGGTTAAGTTTAAATTAAGAACTCTCATGGCGCTTTATTATCATTTATCACCCATCATATCATCGGTGTAACTCCGCCTTCCCAGATTATATATATAGTGCACGAATGTAACCAGATTCTGCTTGCGAGATATAATAGAAAAACATTCGTAGCATTTGATTATACCACAAAAAAAATATTGTTTGCACTTTCTTAAACGATTATTTCAAAGGTATTAAAGTTCCAGAAAAATATAATTGACATATTTACATCGTAGGAAATTAATTAATAACCTGTAATGATGTGTTTCATTTTTTTCTCCACTAGGATGCATTCTTACAACATTGTGATTCTACTTGGCAATAAATATGATCTGGTTGCAGTGATGAACAAATGAAACATAATGTTTCTCATTTGTTTTCAAGCATCGCCGTTTACATTAAATATATAAATTATTTTAAAATAACTATATTTAAATGATGATTTGTGAGTAAACAGTTACATTTTATTCGTTAAATAGTCCTAAAAAATGCCACTCTTGATTTCCAAATTCTCTAGACTATTTAACTCATGCCCCAAATGGGTTTCAATGACCAATCACATTTCAATGATTTTTAATTACAACCAATCACAGTCGTGTTTCACCTCTAATTTATTAAACAAGTTTATCATATTAAAGAAAGCTCTTCCTTTTTAACATTCTGAATAGGTCATAGCATTATTTTGCAGTGACTGACTCTCCAAGAAATACGGCTACCAGATTGTATATATAGTGCACAAATGTCAGCTCATAGTGCTTGCGGGAAATAATATAAAACATATGTAGCAACTGATTATACCACAAAAAAATAAACCACTGTCGGCACTTTCTTAAACAAATTATTTCCCAGGAAATAACGTTGCAGAAAAATATAATTGACATATTTACATCATAGTACATCAGAAATTAATTAATACCTATAATGTTGGTTATAAATTTCTTCACTAGGGTGCATTCTTACAATATTGCGATTCTTTGGCAATAAATAATATGATCTGGCTGCAGTGATGAACAAGCATTAACAATCGTTTCTCATTTGTTTTCAAACATCGCTTGTCATTTGTTTTCAAACATAGCCGTTTATATTAAATAAATAAATATTTTAAAATAATTATATTTAAATAGTCCACCGCTGTGGTCTCGAGGTAGCATGCTGCCTTGTCACGCAGCGGGCC
Organism: Diploptera punctata; assembly: GCA_030220185.1. Lineage (NCBI taxonomy): Eukaryota > Metazoa > Arthropoda > Insecta > Blattodea > Blaberidae > Diploptera > Diploptera punctata. The sequence continues at coordinate 886,611 of JASPKZ010009821.1, forward strand.
CGGGTTCGATCTATGGTCGGGGCAGTTTTTCTGGGTGAGGTTTTTATCGGAGTTTTTCCTCACCTGTAAGACAAATGTCAGGCCCAAACGGTCCCCGAAATCATATGGCCATCATCATCATCCTTCACCGGTATGGAAAGCAACGGGAAGCTACCACATCTACAATTCCCTAGTAAAGCTGCAAAGCATAACATGAAAAATGATATGATTGCAGTGAAAGACCTGTCCTCAGGCAGAATTACTATGGATGGATGGATTTTTAAATAATGATTTGTGAGTAAACAGCTTAATTTTATTCGTTAAATAGTCCTAACAAATGCCACCCTTGATTTCCAAATTCTCTAGATAAATTCACGACTCACGAAGTAGCATTATTTCCCATTATTATTGGAAATCACTCGTGGCATTATTTATGATAAAAATTATATTCATTTTAAAAATAGAAAAACATACCCACGGTTTAAAAGTCTGTTTTAATGAATATTTCAGTTTATAATCGTAATACTGATAAAGACACTTATGGCGTTAATGCAAGCAGACTAAGTTTAAATCATCTGGTAAATTTCAAACGTCAACTGTTAAGCACTCAGAGTATTAAGTTGGTACAAACACAAAAAAAGAGGGTTGGTATGTCTCAACTCGACACTACTTTCTCCCACCACAGTATATTATAAATAGGGGGCCGATTCCTGTCATGTCATTTTTTAAACCCTTACCTCGAATTTCGAGTACGTAAATAAATGTACATATGTCTTCAGATGAAAATTTAGCTATTTGTATTGTTTTATTAGTATATTACGATGCGAGGTTGGGAAGTGGTTTTTACAGAAGCGAGGAAATGTTTAAAAACCCAGATTCTGTAAAACACTTCACAAACTTGCGTTCTACATTATTTTTTGCAGGATGGTGTTTTCAAAATAATAAATGATAGGACAGTAAAATAATAGTATCTTTGTTGGAAATATTTGCGTTCATTATAAACAACTGACTAACGTTAACAGTGTGGACAATATTTATTAGTTAATACTACAGCAGGCTGTGACACCAGTCACTCATAAAATGGCCGCAAGTACGTATTTATTGTTTTATATTGTTTCAAATAAAGTTCAGTTCATTAAAAATGCAGTGATTTGTTTCGTATAATCTCTATAATGTATTTTATAATGCCCCAGTTTGTCCTTTTGGACGATATCGTACAGCGGGTTGTTTATATTGATTCTTGTCGGGTTTCCCTTTTTGTGTACTATTGTAAGGGCGTCTTCTGTAGACGCCGGTCATAGAATGATCTCAATAGATGACACTCTTACAATAATACACAAGGAGGGAAACCCGACAAAAATCAATATATTGGAAGACTTGGAAATTATCAAGGAGATAGAAAACAAGTTGTTAATAAATGAAAACACTTCCCGGCTAAACAACCCGCTGTACGATATCGTCAGAAAGAACACTTCGGTTACGGACAACACTACATCATCGAGAACATCTCAACAAATGTAGTCAATACATATACCTGCTAACGATGGAATAGACATTCTGAAAGGCCTTCAGGAAAAGAAAGCATACATATATTTTTACGAGTTGATGATGACGGCACTGACCTAAGAAGGTACATATTTTAATTTTATTTAATGGGATGAATTTCCAATAGGACAGAAATACAGTTTTGATAGCCCTTGCATTACATTAAAGTATGGTATGGGGGGAGGAAGTTAGACTGAACTGAAGTCCAATACTGGTATTTAGTTTTCATTACAATTTTCTGGATAGGAATGTATGGAGAGCTATGTCCGCGGCAATGAAGCTGCGTGTTCGATATTATTAATGCATGGTTTTAATGCAGTAATACGGCTATTTAACACACGTTATGTTCAGAATTAATTATAAGGATTTGCTATTTATAACATATTTAATTTCATTTAGTTCATCTGCTCCCGTGATGGTGCGTCAGGTATGGTCGAACAGCACAGACCTCATCTCATCTCATACCTCGATCCGATCCTGAATTGGACACGAGTTAAGGATATTTATTTATTTAATAACAACTTCAACGGTGGATAATAATGTTCTTTTTTAAGTATTGATATAAACTGCTACTGTTTTAGATTATGTCAAACGATGTAGACATTATTTCTGTAGTAATAAGGACTATTTTATGACGTAATTTTATGTATTAAATGATAAATAATTCCCATACTTTATGTAAGGCTTAATTTAAATAACTAAGTTTACAACTGCAGCGGATTGGGTTCTGTTACTAAATTAAACAAATTATTTTAAAATGCATTATTATTATTATTATTATTATTATTATAATAAATAATAATAATTATAATAATTATTATTATTTTCAAAATTAGAAAAAATAAATACTGTCATACGAGAAAGAATGAATATTAGATATGCAGTACTAGATAATATAAGATACAAGCAATTAAACATTGGTTTGGGTATATACAACGAATACAAAAAGAAAGGTTACCCAGAAAACATTGGAATGGTGTCCACATGGGAGAAGAAGAAAAGGAAGACCTCGAAACTCGTGGAAGCAAGAAATAAGAACTGGAATGAAACAAGAGGACTGGAGAGTATGGAGTGGATGGATAGAGACGAGTGGAGAAGGAAAATAAAACTTTAGACATTAAAAATCTGTATATAAATAAAAGTATTATTATTATTATTATTATTATTATTATTATTATTAATGTTGTTTAGTAGTGGTAGATTGTAGCCTATAGCAAGTGCCTTGTATTGATCGTAAAATTAATTTTGAATTCCCTCCGTATTATACAGCTGTTGTAACCGGTCTCCGTAACGTTCAAACCGCACATCTGTCCACACTTGGTGCAACAACCCTGTATATCCACCACATTATCTGTCAACTTGAAGTACGTCATTGTATTACGTCGTTCCCTATGTGCTGATCAAAATACAGACTAATTACACTTATGTATACATATTTTTATAGAAGCAAGTCAAACCAATAAATGAGCCTACAACAAAACCAATGCCATATTTCTGTGGTATTACATTTATGCGCCGAACAGCTGGATACACCAAATGGGATCGAAAGAAAAATGTAGAAATCCTTCAAGAACTTAATGTGTCACCAATACTGTACTTCATCTCCTGATATCAGCTAAACTGGAAGGAACATGTCTCAAGAATGGCTAGATCCAGGATCCCCAAGGCAATAATGAACTACTATCCAAATGGGAAACGGTCACTTGGTCGACCTATGAAAAAATGACACGAAAACCGCTTTCACAGGCCGTAACAGTTCTTCTAGGACTAATACCTGGCAGAATGATGATGTTTTTTTTTCTCTTCTGCTTATCTCCGCTCATAGAGATTTTTTTATTATTTTAAATTAGTTGTACTTTATAATACTGGTACTTAATACTTGGGACGAAAAATAAACTGTCAATATTGAATTATGATAGTATAGCAGAAACTAATATAATCCAACTAATGTAATACCTAAATAAATTAAATATGTTTTTATGTTTAGTTGAATAAGCAAAGAGAAAAATAATTATAAATGTATATCGTAATTACTTTCAGATACCCCGTGCTGATTACCCGGCGTTACCCGGGAATCTACTTATCCCGATCTTCTTGGCATAAATGAGATTAAAGACAAAAATGGTTATTGAGAGTTATCCGTAAAAGAATACCCGCCGTGTGATGCTATACGCTTGCCCGGGAGTCTAGCCATCTCGATGTTCTTGGCATAAATGAGCCAAAAGACAAAAATGGTCATTGAGAGTAAAAGAATACCCGCCGTCCGCTGCTACGCTTGCCTGGGAATCTAGTCTCCCGATCTTCTTGGCATCTATGAGCTGAAAGATAAAAATTATTCTTGTGAGTTGTCCGTGAAAGATAGTCATGTGCTGTCGCGGACTTTTTTTGTAGATTTTTTTAGACATTCAATTTTGTGTACATTAATTTGGTGTCTATGTTATGGTTTAGACAGCATAACCCATTTAAGCGTCCAAAAGTTCCGAAAAACAAGTTTTTCTCTACAAAAGGTCATTTTTAAGGTTGAAGGGATTGAATATTACAACTCTCTTATAGCCTAAAACCTTCCCGGGAAACTCCTGAACATTTTACAAAAAGCCCCATCACAATCGCATGAACGGTTTGGTAGCGCATAAAGGGCAAACATACAGACATATGTATTTTTATGTAGGGCCTATATTAGTCCGGAAAATTTTGCTTGTTTTATTAGCCCTGTTATTAGAAACCAAAGTTTTCCCGAGAAATGCACACGGGAAAATCCAACTTTTTTTATCCAATGTCACCAGATTTTTCTTGTCTGGCATTTCTTACTTTCTCCCCTGGCTTTAGCGAAATTGTAACACATTTCTTAGGTTGGGCACCAAGAAGACGGAGTTACGTTACCCCGATGATATGATAGGTAATAAACGACTATTTAACTCGTACCCCAAATGGGAGCCAATGACCAATCACGTTTCAATTAATTTTCTTTTACAACCAATCACAGTCGTGTTTCACCTCGATATTTATCTACTTCTATTTATCATATTAAAGAAAGCTACTCCTTTTCAATATTCTGAACAGGTCAGAGCATTATGTTGCAGTAACTGACTCTCGAACAAATACGTTGAATATAGCAAACAATGAACAGATTCCTTCGAACTACACATTTGATAATTGTTTGTTCAATAATTGTGTTTTTAAATAATGATTTTACAGAGTAGTTTCCTAAAAAAATAATTTATAACCTATAATGTTAATATACAGTTTAATGCGTTTCATTTTTTCTCCACTAGGGTGAATTCTTACATTCTTGCGATTCCATTTGGCTGTGGTCTCGAGGTAGTGTGCTGCCTTGTCACGCAGCGGGCCCGGGTTCGATCCCCGGTCGGGGCAGTTTTTCTGGGTGAGGTTTTTATCGGGGTTTTTCCTCACCTGTAAGACAAAATGTCAGGAAAACTTTAAGGCCCAAACGGTCCCCGAAATCATATGGCCATCATCATCATCCTTATCATTACCATTATCATCAGCATCATCCTTCACAGGTGTGGAAAGCAACGGGAAGCTACCACACCTACACAATTCCCTAGTAAAGCTGCAAGCATAGCATGAAAGTGCTATGATTGCAGTGAAGGACCTGCCTTCGGGCAGAATTACTATGGATGGAGTTGCAGTGGATGAACAAAAGAAGCATAACCAAACATTTCTCATTTGTTTTCAAACATCGCCGATTACATTAATATTATAAATATTTTTAAATAATTATATTTAAATAATGATTTGTGAGTAGACAGCTTAATTATATTATTTTTGGTCTGGACATCTTACCTCAATATTAATGTTGATTTGTTCTTGGACATGTTTCAAAACAATTATGTTTTATCGTCAGCTTTCCCAGACTCGGGGAAAGCTGACGATAAAACAGAATTGTTTTGAAACATGTCCAAGGACAAATCAACATTAATATTGAGGTAAGATGTCCAGACCAAAAATAATATAATTAAAATAACCTCAAAATATAACTTCCTAAAATTAAATATTAAACACAGCTTAATTTTATTCGTTTATTCTTGATTTCCAAATCCTCTAGATAAATTGGAAATCACTCGTGGCATTACTTATGATAATGAAGTGCCACAGATGCCTTAACCTAAATTCTAAATCATGGGCAACCTATGATCTGACCGGGAATCGAGCCCGCGATCTCGTGAACTGTAGTCTGAAGCTGTGAACACAAGACCATGAGACTGGTCAGGAAATCGAACTACAAATTGACGTAAACTCTTTTAAAATATCAACAAATGCTTTAATGCAAGTATCTAACTTACATTGGGGATTAAGTTGGGTGCTGCACGTGGAGAATGAATCACTGAATGTGAAAAGGGCGGCTTGGTCTCCTCCCTCTCTATTCACTGTCACGTTCCTATTCATTTTCAATTTTATGAATGCAAAGCACAGCCCTTATTTTCGGTCACTAACTCTTTGACATTATAAACTCCTATTCAAGCTCCCCAACTTCCTGGGTTCACACTTTTGTTTTGGGAACGAGACAAGCTTTCCATAAATTAAAGGAAAATAATGTCCAAGCATATAATTATATGTAAATACACAAAAATATTAATTAAATAAAAATAAAACGTAGTTTTATTTGATTTTCATATTTATTATATAATTCAGTGACAGCTGTTTCGGTACACGGTACCTTCTTCAGACATGTTAACAAATTATGAATTTTGTTCCAACTGATCTAAGCAACAATACAACAATATTTATTTAAATTTTTAAATTTAACAAAGGGGATTCATTCAAATCAAGTTGAGAATTTAACAGTTTTTTACTACTTTTAAACTTATTAATTTCTACAGCCTCCAAAAGATCTAACTTCTTACCCTTATCACAACAAAGTTTTTCCTGTACCCAAAGAAAACAATAAGAAATATGTCGTAATGTCATACATAGGCCCACTTTCAAATAAAATATCTAAACACTTCAAAAAGTTGAACATTAATGTGGCATTTAAAACTAATAAAACTCTACAAAATATAATAAAAAACAATAAAACCAAAACAAAAAAAGAAAAATTATCAGGTGTATATAAATTGAAGTGTGGCACATGTGACAATGTCTATATAGGACAAACTGGTAGACCTTTTATATCTCGGATGAAGGAACACATGAGAGCATATAACAGAAATTTAGAAAATTCAAACTATGCTAACCACCTATTCCCATTTAATCATTGTTTCGATCCAAATTTTGAAATTTTACATATTTGTGATAAGGGTAAGAAGTTAGATCTTTTGGAGGCTGTAGAAATTAATACGTTTAAAAGTAGTAAAAAACTGTTAAATTCTCAACTTGATTTGAATGAATCCCCTTTGTTAAATTTAAAAATTTAAATAAATATTGTTGTATTGTTGCTTAGATCAGTTGGAACACAATTCATAATTTGTTAACATGTCTGAAGAAGGTACAGTGTACCGAAACAGCTGTCACTGAATTATATAATAAATATGAAAATCAAATAAAACTACGTTTTATTTTTATTTAATTAATAAATATGGATTTTCATCAAGTAAACACCAACTCAATTGATTACACAAAAATATTACTAAGACACAGATATAGAATATTATTTATTGAATACATTGTAACTGCCTTGTGACTATTTCTGTGCTTCAATAATATTGAATAACAGGGAGTCACTGCACGGCAAAACCAACAAACGTTATCGATTCCTGAAAAAAAAAAATAGAAGAACGTTTAGTCGATTATCTAATCTTGCTGATGTAAATTTTATTTATAGTACTCTAAGCACAGTGTCCACCGCTGTGGTCTCGAGGTAGCATGCTGCCTTGTCACACAGCGTGCCCGGGTTCGATCCCCGGTAGGGGCAATTTTTCTGAGTGAGGTTTTTTTCTCCACTAGAGAGCATTCTTACAATATTGCGTTCCTTTGGCAATAAATATTATGATCTGGTTGCAGCGATAAACAAAAGAAGCAGATGAAGGGTACCAATCGTTTTTCATTTGTTTTCAAACATCGCCGTTTACATTAAATATATAAATATTTTAAAATAACTATAGTTAAACAGTCCACCGCTGTGGTCTCGAGGTAGCGTGCTGCCTTGTCACACAGCGTGCCCGGGTTCGATCCCCGGTCGGGGCAGTTTTTCTGGGTGAGGTTTTTATCGGGGTTTTTCCTCACCTGTAAGACAAATGTCAGGAAAACTTTAAGGCCCAAACGGTCCCCGAAATCATATGGCCATCATCCTTACCATTATCATTATCATCATCATCCTTCACCGGTGTGGAAAAAACGGGAAGCTACCACACCTACACAATTCCCTAGTAAAGCTGTAAACATAGCATGAAAATGCTATGATTGCAGTGAAGGACCTGCCTTCGGGCGGAATTACTATGGATGAATGGATAGTTAAATAATGATTTGTGAGTAAACAGCTTAATTTTATTCGTTAAACAGTCCTAACAAATGCCACTCTTGATTTCTAAATTCTCTAGATAAATTCACTCTTCACTTCGTGAGTCGTGAATTTATCGATAATTTGGAAATTACTCGTGGCATTATGTTGTGTGATTCCGGGTTCTGTGGCCGTGGTCCATAGTTGGACCACGGCCACAGAACCCGGAATCACACAACATTATGATTACCGGCCGTGAAAGCCTGCATTCAACTACTCGTGGCATTACTTATGACTAATTTAATTTGGACCCTACTGCCTGCGAAATAAGGAATTTGCTTCAGAAGAATTCAGCACACATTTGTTTGTCCTGGATTCGAGGACACTCCGGAGATACTGGGAATGAACTGCCAGTTCAAACTTACCAATTACGAGTAGTTATGACTTGTGTCCTCTTACTTACATAAAGTGGAAAATCAAAGAGTATATTATTGCTGAATGGGATATATTATGGCAAAATACTGACAACGGTATCAGAAACTAGAGAATTATTTTTCCCAACAATCTATGACAGACTTAAATGCGCAAATATAGTTCCCAGCTACATATTAATTCAATTTTTAACCGGACGTGGAACATTTCAGGCATATTTACACAAATTTAAAATAGCATCAAATGCAAATTGTAAATGTGGAGGAGATATTAAAACAAACATATTCTACGAGTATTTAGACTTTTTTTAAATTATTTTTCACTGAGAGTAATTAACATTATAATTACAAAGAAATAAACGTTATCTCAGTCAAAACATAAATGTATTGTGTCCACGTTTCAATCTCCTGTTGTGAGATCATTTTCAAGACTTGGTTGTTTATAAATTTATTGTACATAGTTACCATCACCAAGACAATTATTTTTTTATGAATATATGTATACAAATTTAAATGAATACATTTAAAATTCCAATTTATAATTAAAAATATTTTAGCAAGTTTTTTTTATGTTCCACACCATTCATTTAAATATTTTTGTTTATTTAACGCTTTATTTTTATACTTGCTAATTTTTTTAAAATTATAAATTGGAATTTTAAATTTATTCGTTTAAATTTGTATAATAATAATAATAATAATAATAATAATAATAATAATACTTTATTTATTCTGGCAGAGTTAAGGCCATAAGGCCCTCTCTTCCACTCAACCAGTATATATTCATAAAAAAAAAGATTAATTGTCTTGGTGATGGTAATTATATACAATAAATTTATAAATGTGGAAAGAGATATTGACTCCAAAATAAATAAATCTCAGACGGTGTGTGGAACAATACAGAGAACATTCAAAAATAAAATTAGAAAAGAAGCCAAGATAAAAATGTATAATGTTATGGCGGTTCCCACAATATTGTATGGATGTGAAACTTGGGCTCCAGTGAAAAAACAGAAGGATAGAATACAGACGGCGGAGATGAGGTTCCTAAGACAAGTAAAAGGATGTATAAGACTTGATAGAATAAGAAATGAGGATATAAGAGAAGAATTGAAAGTACAGCCTTTATTGGATAAAGTCACGAATTACAGACAGAAATGGATTGATCACATGGATGGAATGAGTAAGGAGAGATATCCATTGTTAGCAAGAAATTATCAAGCAAGAGGAAGACGTGATGTTGGAAGACCTAGAAGACGTTGGGCTGATGCATTATGAGGTCGGAACGGGCAATTGCCTAATCCCTGGAGTGATGATGATGATGAAATTTATAAACAACCATGTCTTGAAAATGATCTCACAACAGGAGATTAAAACGTCGACACAATACATTTATGTTTTGACTGAGATAACGTTTATTTCTTTGTAATTATAATATTAACAGACAGGTGAATGGAGAAGACTACATAACAATGAACTACATGGTCTTTATAGGAAGCCAGATACTCGTATAATAAGAACAGTTAAGTATCGTAGACTGCGATGGGCAGGACATGTTGCGCGTATGGGGAATGAAAGACGTGCATGGAAGCTTCTTGTAGGAAAGCCAGAGGGAAAACGCCCAGTTGGTAGACCAAGAATGAGGTGGGAGAACAACATTAACTATGATTTGAGGGAAGTAGATTATACAGGGAATGATTGGAAAGCATTATCTCAGGATAGGGATGTATGGAGAGCTTATGTCCGCGCGGCCATGAACCTTCGGGTTCGATAGTGCCAGTGAGTGAGTAAGTAAGTAAGTAATTATAATATTTTATTTAATTGTCCAATGTTGTGGTTCGAACGTTATAAACTTGAAACACATTTGAATTTTAATGAAAAAATTTATTCCAGTCCTCCTTGTCATACTCTTAACGACAAAAAATGTTATAATTACTTCTTCTCGTTTGTAAATAGTGTTTATTCTCAACTATAATTTTATTTTATTGTGTTCATCTTTGTAAAATATTGTTATACAATTGTCTTTTGTTCTACTGTTTTATGTTAACCCTTAAATTAAAAATGTATCCTATTGGATACATTGATTTAATTTATTTAATATTTCCCCTCAGGGGTCCTCATCTAGGGGATATGTGGATGGCGACCACAAGGTGCCCAAGCTGTGCAAAACATTTCTTCCACTTACTTGTGTTCTGCACTCTTTTAACTTTACTATCTAACCTCTCTTGGTTAACTCTTGTTTTTTTTGACGCCAATGCTATTAGGGCATCCGAGGGCTAGGGAGTCTTTCCTTTCTTCCATTTCTTCTTTCCTTTATTTTCTTTTCTTCTCCAGAAAAGCCTGACCAGAGGCTATAAGATGGCAGCCCATCACTGGTCTTGCCTTCCTTTGGCCAGCAACCAATCGAAGGGACTATTATTATGTTTTCAAGTCTTATACAAGAATTTCCCTCAAACGCTGGAGGGAAAATTTTTCTATAGGATCGTAACAGGCCTTGGCCTAATACTTGGAAGGAAGAAGAAGAAGAAGAATATTGTTTTTAGATCAATAGAAAAACAAACGAGTAAAAATTACTTAAAGTTATGTCAAATTACGCAATAATGTATAACAATAACACAGTTTTACATGAATTTATTTTCCTTGCGGTCCGGAACATTTAAGTAACTGGCACGAGAAAATATTGTATTGACAATTTAAGAGTTAATTTAATGTGATTAGTGCATTATTAAGTACACTATAAAGTTTGCTTATGTGACATATTAAACTAATCTGCTTTTCCCAGAACAGTACTTCAATGTTGGCGTCTCCAAGTCGACGCCATTTCACAGCAATCTTTATACATAATGGTAATAGTATAATGAGATAATGCTATCAGGACAGTGGAATGATGAGGTTATGTTTGTTCGTGTTGTATCTTATCTCAAGTCGTGTGAAATTTCCAGATAACGCGATGCTTCCGGGACCAACCCACCCTGCATACGCATCTTCAACCACTACGCTCCATTTAGAAATTTTAACCAATGAAAATTATTAATTAATTTGAAAACACTTAAAGTAATAGCTAGAAATTAACCAACATCTACAAACGGCTTGTCTGGTAACAAATTCTATATTATATTCTATAGTAATTCAGCCCGAGGACAGGTCTTTCACTGCAATCATAGAATTTTCATGCTATGCTTTGCAGCTTTACTAGGGATTATAGGTGTGGTAACTTCCCGTTGCTTTCCACACCGGTGAAGGATGATGATGATGATAGCCGGATGATTTTTGGGGACCGTTGGACCCTAAACTTCCTGACATTTGTCTTACAGGTGAGGAAAAAACTCGAAAAAACCTCACCCACGAGCCTGTCCCGACCGGGAATCGAACCCGTGCCCGCTGCATGACAAAGCAGCACGCTACCTCGAGATCACAGCGATGGAATTTCTATATAGGTAAAGTGATCCCACTACAGGCCATAGCAAACCCTTGCGGTAGTGGGAGGTTAAGACTCCCAATTTTTGTAGACAATCGGCACTTGACGTCAGCCGGGTTGTCAGCCCTGCGCGACGGCCGCCTTCACCCCAGAACAAGCGTCTGGTACTCATTTCAGTTAGAGGCTGAGTCTACCCCAGGGTCATGGTGCCACCAGAGGGTTTGGGTCAGAAAGAAAAACCTGACAACACCGGGAATTCAGAGTATTGACATGTCCTGTGCTGTGGTTCCTAAATTGTGGTGAGCCGATATATTTTGAAAACGCGTTGATAAATAACTTGGTCAATTTGTGTGCAGAATCTGGAATAGTAAAGCACGTGAATGTAAAGTTCTTCTGTCATTTAGACGTAGCCATGATAAGGCCTAAAATGAAGGAGACACTTGGTCATAACGACGGAATTTTTTTTTTGTAAGCCCATGTTTCCCTTAACAGAGATTTAGGCGCTCTCCCCCTACAGGGAAGAATTTGAACTATACTTATTTAGTTACACTTGTTTTCGTATAGATGTCCTTTGAGTGGTCCGTGATTAGCGTTCCGCCTCATACTGACATCTAGGAAACCAAGGTAGCACTAGGACGGGAAAATTCGGTAAATTTTGCTTAGAGGCCTTTCATTCAGGCTTAAGGATCTTTTACGAGCCTGAAAATATTCAAACTCAGGACCCACGGCTCCCGGAGGGCTTGCTCCTTGGATTTTTCGTCCTAAAAATCCATCGACCATGGCCGGGTTTGAACCCGCGACCCTCAGGACCAGAGGCAAGGAGCATAACCACTAGTCCACCGCGGCCGATACGACGGAAATACAAATCGAATATAGGAGAAAACAAGAATGGGATGCGCAAATAAGCAGGAATGGCATCAATAGAATTGTGAAGTCTGCTAGGGATAATCTACGTAGGGGCAGAAGAGAACAGGGACGTCCCAGAAAGCGGTGGTATGACGACCTAAGACGAGAATTGAAGAAAGAACATGTTTAAATCTGTAATGAAAAATGAAGAAGAAGAAGCATTTGAAGAGAGTGGATTTTGTCGTTAGGTCTGTATGTGATAGCCACGCCTTCTGTTGTGTCCCACACATTCCCTCACACGCTCCTGTGCATTACCATCTGAATCACAATAGGTTTAATGGTAAACATAATCTTGTGATGATTATACGTGTTAATAAAATAGTTGACACTGCTGAAAGCCAAAATCTTTTAAATCAATAACGACTCTTGACGACAGATCACTCCAAGATAATAAGATATATATTTGATTTATTCAATGCCACCTGTTTGTCATTCGACATTTCACGTATTCTCTCCTGGCATTGGCGTAGTGTAACCCACTTCTGAGGTTGGGGCGCGTGGAAGGCGGGGTTACGATATCCCAATGATATGATGGGTGATGACTATGGGTAATGATGCGCCAGGAGAGGCCTTAAACCTAACTTAATCTTCTTCTTGTATCTTGTAAGTCCATGTTTCCCTTAACAGAGATATAGGCGCTCTCCCCCTACAGGGGAGAATTTGAACCATACTAATGTAGTTACACTTGTTTTTTTTGTCATCATCACTCCAGGGATTAGGCAATTGCCCGTTCCGACTTCATAATGCATCAGCCAACATCACGTCTTCCTCTTGCTTGATAATTTCTTGCTAACAATGGATATCTCTCCTTACTCATTCCATCCATGTGATCAATCCATTTCTGTCTGTAATTCGTGACTTTATCCAATAAAGGCTGTACTTTCAATTCTTCTCTTATATCCTCATTTCTTATTCTATCAAGTCTTTGTACATCCTTTTACTTGTCTTAGGAACCTCATCTCCGCCGTCTGTATTCTATCCTTCTGTTTTTTTCACTGGAGCCCAAGTTTCACATCCATACAATATTGTGGGAACCGCCATAACATTATACATTTTTATCTTGGTTTCTTTTCTAATTTTATTTTTGAATGTTCTCTGTATTGTTCCACACACCGTCTGAAACTTATTAATTTTAGAGGCAATATCTCTTTCCACATTGTAGCCAACATCACAGCCCAAATATTAGAAACTAGACACCTGTTCTATACTTTGATTTTCTAAAATAATTTTGGATCTCACTGGATCTCTTCCTCTAAAAGCCATGGTCTTCGTTTTCCTTACAGAAATCTTTAGATCGTATAATTTACACTTGTTTTTTGTATAGATTTTATTTGAGTGGTCCGTGATCAGCGTTCCGCCTCATACTGACATCTAGGAAACCAAGATAGTACTAGGACGGGAAAATTCGGTAAATTTTGCTTAGAGGCATTTTCATTCTGACTTAAGGATCTTTTGCGAGCCTGAAATTCTTCAGACTCGGGACCCACCGCTTAAAGTCCCTCCCGGAGGACTTGCTCCTTGGATTTTTCCATCCTAAAAAATCCATCGACCCCGGCTGGGTTTGAACCCGCGACCCTTGGGACCAGAGGCATAATAAACTTAATCTAATGAGGTGAATATGATATTGATGATAATGATGGCCAGATGATGTTCGGGGACCGTTTGGGCCTTAAAGTACCCTGACATTTGTCTTACAGATGAGGAAAAAACCCGAGAAAAAACTCACCCAGGAAACTTGTCCCGAGCTAAGATCGAACCCCTGGTCCGTTGCGTGGCAAGGCAGCACGCTAATGGGCTCGGCCTCCGTACTCATGTCGACAACATTTTTTACAGTGTCGACAGAACTGCATAGTAGCCGTATAAAAGGCCGCATTCTATGTAGATTCGATCCGATAAACCTCGAGACCACAGCGGTCGACCGATAACAAGATATTACATCATGAACTTAAAACAAAAAGAAAATAAATAATTTGCATAAGTAGTGCCACGAGTGATTTCAAATTTATCTAGAGAATTTGGAAATCAAGAGTGGCATTTGTTAGGACTATTTAACGAATAAAATTAAGCTGTTTACTCACAAATCATTGTTTAACTGTAGTTATTTTAAAATATTTATATATTTAATGTAAACGGCGATGTTTCAAAACAAATGAGAAACGATAGGTACGCGTCATCTACTTCTTCTGTTTATCACTGCAACCAGATCATATTATTTATTGCCAAAGGAACGCAATATTGTAAGAATGCTCTCTAGTGGAGAAAAAATTAAACACATCAAATTGTATATTAATTCATTTCTGATGTCGTATGATGTAAATATGACAATTATATTTTTCTGGATTGTTACCTGGGAAAAAATACATTTAAGAAAGTGCAAACAGTGCTTTCTTTCTTTTTTTTTTTTGTGGTATAATAGATTGCTACAAATGTTTTTATATTAACTCCTGCAAGCGCTATGTGTTGACATCTATGCACTATATATACAATCTGGTAGCTGTATTTCTCACTGGCTCAGTCACTGCAAAATAATGGTCAGACCTGTTCAGAATATTAAAAAGGAGGAGCTTTCTTTAATATGGTAAATTTAATACTGATAAATATTTCGTGAAACACGGCTCTGATTGGTTGTAAAACAGAAATCATTGAAACGTGATTGGCCATTGACTCCCATTTGGGGCATGAGTTAAATAGTCACCAGGATATCTTCAATACTTTTAGAATGCATTATACAGTTGAGGTTATGTAGAAAAATTTAAAAATAACCGAGAATGACTGATACTTATTTTATTATTTTACAATTAAAATTAAATTAAATTTTAAGTGTACTGGATTTCAAGTTTTTAAGAACATGTGGTAGATTCAATTTTCAAAATTATGTTTCTGTCAAAAAGAGACAAATGAATTGCCTTTTATATTTAAATTTAGTTAAGTAAATTCACTAAACAGGTTATAACAATGATGTGAATTGTAAGAACAATTTGCAAGATGTCTCAGTCACGTTTCAGGAAAGTGGTTCCATCTTCATTATGAAAATGCAAGTTCTACATTGTTTGTAAAACTAACTTAACTCATTTAAATATACCAGTTTAACAAACAAAATAAAATTAGACATTCCTCAGTATCTCAGTTCACAATACACAAACATGCAACAACTAAACAAGTAAAACGTCGGCCGGCAATCAAAACCTTGTAACTGAGAGAGAAGAAACCTTATAACTAGTTGACTTTTAAGTCAAAATCTATTAATCTACTAACTAACTCACTATCGAACCTGTAGGTTCATGACAGCTCTCCACACATCCCTATCCTGAGCTAATGTTTTCCAATCACTCCCTTTATAATCTATCTATCTTCGGGTTTTTACAGCTGCTGCCGTCTTCCCGTGCCAAACCTCCAAAGCCTACGGTCTTGGGCATCTTCGATGCTTAGCCCTCTAGCTTGAATTACTGTCTTCATGTTTTCCTTCCATATTAACTTTGGCCTCCCTCATTTCTTCTTTCTGTTCGGATGCCATTCAAATAGTTGCTTCGGCCATCGCTCATCTTCCATTCTTAAAACATGTCCTAACCACCATAGTTCCTTCTCAATTCTTTCAATTATGCTTTCTTCTGCTTCCATTATGTTTCTAATTTCCTTATTTGTGACATGTTCTAATTTAGACTTTCTGGCACTTCTGCGTAAATAATCCATTTCTAGAGCTATTAGTCTATTCTTGTAGTACTTATTGATTGTCCATACCTCACTCCCATACATTGCAACAGATTCCATCAATGTTTTACCAATATATTTTTTTGTGTCTTTCCAAATATGCTTATCCCACCATATGGAATTTAACGATGATATTATCTTGCTACTCAATTCAATTCTATGTTTTATGTTCTCTTTGCCTATACCTTCAATGTTATCCATAATTATTCCCAAATATGTAGTTTGTTTCACTTGCTTTATTTGGATTCCTTCTTCCAATATTAAATTTTCTCTTACATTGCTATTTATTGCCAGATATTCTGTTTCTTTGCAAATTTACTGTGAGACCCCATGATTTATGTGTGTTCCCTTTATAATCTACTTCCCTCAAATCATAGTTATGTTATTCTCCCACCTCATTCTTGGTCTACGAATTGGGCGTTTTCCCTCTGATTTTCTTACAAGCTTCAATGCACATATTTCATTATATATTTTAAATTCTATTCTCTTGTCATGTTATTCTGCCCGAGGGCAGGCCTTTCACTGAAATCATATTATTTTCATTCTATGCTTTGCAGCTTTACTAGGGAATTATAGGTGTGATAGCATCCCATTGCTTTCCACACCGGTGAAGGATTATGATGATGGCCGGATGATTTTTGGGGACTATTGGGTCCTAAGTTTCCTGACATTTGCCTTACAGGTGAGGAAAAACCCCGAAAAAACCTCACCCAAGAGCCGACCGAGAATCGAACCCGGGCCCGCTGCGTGACAAGGCACCACGCTACCTCGAGACCACAGCGGCAAGGTCGTAATGAATGGATTGCAATAAAAATTAATATAATAGCAGGAGTAATTCCTGTGCTCATAGGGTAAATGTAGGCTATATAAATGTGAAAACATAATTTTTCACGAGAGCTTATCAATATTCAAATAACTTACTGATAATCGGAGATATATGCTATTTCTGACCAAAAGATAACTACCTCAAGAAATTAGCTATCACTTAAGAACTTTGCCCGTATGATAAAGGAAGAAAAATGATATATTTTGACATAACTGAAATCGGACTTATGTGCTTTTATCCTAACGCTACAGAATTGTTTATGCACCTTCAATTACGAGATAACTTTATCTTTTTCCGTTGCACCAAATTTCCTCATTGAATGTTTAATGTTATTCTTCCAGGTGTTTTTCTTTATCTTCCTTTCCTGCTCCTTATTTCAATGTTTCATATATGGAGATCTTTGGTAGTATTTCAATTTGTATCCATACCGCATTAGTCTTCTGTGTTCAATCTAATCTATTAGGCCCTCTACTTCTTTCTGTATTCATCCATTCTCTAATTTCTGTATTTTTAATTCCCTCCAGTCGAAATTTTCTGGCAGCTCTTCTCCAAAAATTTATTTCAACTGCAGTTTTCCCAAGGCATAAGCTTCAGGGTTTTTTAATATTAGAGTGATTATAATTCGAATTTCCCGTGGGGGACCTTGGAACGCCTATCGGACGCGTACCTCGGATAGCAGATGGGGGATCCCATCACTTATGGTCGGGTGGTCCGAATAACTACGGTAATAAGGACCCGTGGACCAATAGAGAGTCCAGTTACTGGGGGCTTAAAAATGCTAGGACGCCCTCTCACCAGGGGACATAAATATCGAGAGCCCATGCACGGGGTAACAAGGTAACAAGAGCGGAAGGAGCATCCCTTCATGTAGGGCTAATATACACGATGTCTAAATGGTTTAAGCCATAAGACAGCAGCCCCGTCACCATTAACTCCACAAGAGGCTGGTAACCTCTTTGGTGTAATAATATTACTCAAAAGTATTCACAAAGATAAATGACAGAATTCAACAACACCGCGTCGGCTGGGAACAGCATGTTCAGAGAATGGAAGAAATAAGATTGCCCAAGATAGCATATCATTATAAACCAAAATGTTTAAGGGATGTAGGAAGACCTAGGAAGAGATGGAAAGAATCATTGTGAATTCGGAACACGCTAATTGCCTAAACCTTGAAGTGAAGAAGAAGAAGAAGAATTATAAATTTGTGATTTATCAAAAATCTCACAATATTAAATTACTGTAGAGCTTTCAGAAATAACAAACTCGGTCTGATTTTAATGAATGAAGGAAACGACAATCCTGATTGAGATTTGCGATATAAACCAACGGAAGAATCTAATCGTCGCTGCAAGAATGTTCTCGGACATGTTAATAGTTTACAATAAGGAAGTGCTGCTGTTGTTAAGAATTCCTCATTAGTTGTGTTGTTAAAGAAGGAGAAATGCAATAATTATTGTTACACAACACAACGCATCCGCTGTGACCATGCGTCTTCACCTTCAGCATGAAGGACGTGCATTGTCTGTCCCATATACAGTTTCCACATGCTGATTCACTCTGCAAGTTCATGATGTTGACACTGTGCGACCTAACTATCCACTTGCCTCAACGACCAACTACGAAATCCACTTTTTTAATGTTCTTCCTGACAATAAATTGTTCGAGTTGATTGTAACAGAAAGGAAGAAACTTCTTACGAACGCGTAAATACATAATGTTCCTCTTATAACTATAGGGTGTCCCAATAAGAACGCGGGATTTGAATTGGCAGCCATTTTTTTACTACGAGGTTGGCAGCACTCTACCTACACTTTTTGTTTTCTATATTTGTTGCAATTACTGGATATGGAGTGTTATATTGCTGAACAATGAGTTTTAATTCTGAAAACTCATTACCAGAATGGTGTGTGTTATGCTCAAACTGTTCGAAGGCTTCGTGCTCTTTGGCCGGAATCGCGCAGAGGTGATCGAAACTGGCCACCAAGGTCATGTGACTTCTTTCTTTGGGGGTTTACCAAATCACAGGTTTATGAACACAATCCCCGAACCATACAAGACCTGAAGCAGGAAATTCGACGTGTCAGTGCAAGACTGTGCAAAAGTAATCACAAATTTCATAGACAGAGTCACTAGCTGTAGAGCGTCTCGTGACGGACATATGTCAATGTAATTTTCCATACTTAAATCGGAACGTATACCCTTTCTACTCATGTATAAATATATGTCATTTCTTTCAAATATAGTTTATTTTGTGCATTATTAAATCAGGCGTTCTTATTGGGACAATCATTATCAATTTGGCCTAACAACCCGGGTCGAGACATGGCGCCCTATGCATCCTTCTCCATACCTCTTTATTCCTGGCGACTGTCCAACAATTTCTAATTTTAAGTCAAACCTCTCTATTGTCCACCGCTGTGGTCTCGAGGTAGCGTGCTGCCTTGTCACGCACCGGGCCCGGGTTCGATCCCCCGGTCGGGGCAGTTTTTCTCGGGGTTTTTCCTCACCTGTGAGACGAATGTCAGGAAAACTGTAAGGCTCCAACGGTCCCCGAAATCATATGGCCATCATCATCATCCTTATCATTATCATC
The DNA here is from genome assembly GCA_030220185.1 of Diploptera punctata. Lineage (NCBI taxonomy): Eukaryota > Metazoa > Arthropoda > Insecta > Blattodea > Blaberidae > Diploptera > Diploptera punctata. The sequence goes on from JASPKZ010009821.1 coordinate 906,417, forward strand.
TCATCATCATCATCCTTCACCGGTGTGGAAAGCAACGGGATGCTACCATACCTACAATTCCCTAGTAAAACTGTAAAGCATAGCACGAAAATGCTATGATTGCAGTGAAAGACCTGCCCTCGGGCAGAAATTACTATGAAACTGAAACCTCTCTATTCTTGGTGACTGTCCGCCAATTTCGAATTTCATGTAAGACCTCTTTATTCCTGATGACTGTCCACCAATTTCGAATTTTAAGTCTTTGGATGTCTTCCAAAACTCGATCCATCCACCACGTTTTAGGTCTTTCCAACTTTATTCTTCCATCTAGATTCATTCATAGTGTTCTGCCCAAGAGCAGGTCTTTCACTGCAAACTCAACATTCTCCACTCTTTCCTTAACTCAGCTTTCTTTTCTGTATCTGCATACAAACCATTTATTTTAATATTGTCAATCATTTGATGTATTTTTCTGCCTCTAACTTTCTTTCCATTGACCATTCCTTCTAGGGCATCCTTCAGCAGGCAGTTTCATCTCAGCCAGTGACCAATCCAATTTCTTTTCCTCTTCTTTACGAGTTCCAGCACTGTTCTTCCTTCACCCAATCTGTCTAGCATATCTTTATTTTTAATTTTGTCTGTCCATTTTACACGTTCCATCCTTCTCCATATCCACATCTCAAAATCTTCCAGTCGCTTTTCCTCATTCCATCGTAATGTCCAAGTATCTGAACCATACAATGCTACACTCCACACAAAGTACTTCACTAGCCTCTAACGTAATTATTTTGCCAAATATCAGCAGAAAATGCTTTTCTTTTTACTAAAAACAAAATGAAGCTTTTGCCATTGCTATCCTCTGCTTTACTTCTTGACCACAGTTCATGTTACTATTGATAGTACACCCAAGTATTTGAAGCTCTCCACTTGCTCAATGGCCTCTTCTTTAATCCTCATGTTTATACTCCTTGGTTTCCTTCCTATAATCATGGCCCCATCTTTAATCCTCATGTTTATCCTCCTTGGTTTCCTTCCTATAATTATGGCCTTCGTCTTATATATATATATATATATATATATTTCATTCCATAATCTTCGCACTTGTCATTTAGTTCCATAAGCATGTTCCTCAGTGTCATTGCATCTTCTGCTAGCAAAGCCATATCACCAGCAAGTCTTATGCACTTAATTCTTTTTCCTCGCATGTTTACGCGGATGGTCCATCATTTTTTTAACCTTTTCACCAGTATGCATTCTCAGGATATGTCCTACCCATCTCAGTCTAGCTATTTTAATGTCTGTAACAATCTATGGTGACTTACAAAAATGATATAATCCTTCATTATATCGTATTCGCCTTTCTCCTCTCTCCTTAATGGGGCCATATATTCCTCTCAGAACTTTTTCTTCAAAAAATTCCGAGCTGAGCAATGGTATTTTCAGTCAGGATCCAAGTCTCACTTCCATACGTTATCACACGCTTTATTATTGTCTTACATACATTATTTTTTAGTTAAAAGTGAGATATTTTGATTAAAAATATTTTACCATTCAAATGTAATATTTAGAGGCATTTTCAATTATCTTATTCATTTCTTGTATAGTCTCATTAGTGTTGTTATTTGGGTCCCCAGATTTTGAAAACTTTCATCTTTTACGAATTTAAAACATCTTATAACTAGAGCGAAAGACTAATCTTAAAATATTTTCTTTCAAGCGCTCCCCTTTCACTAGCTAAACCCAACTCACACCCTCAAAAGCATGTGTCGAAAAAACTGTTGGTAGAGTTGCCATCTATCCCATTATGCAAACAAATACTGACAAAAACTGAGAAAATATAGGCCTACTTAAAAGAAAAATGCTTACAACCTCGCAAAATTTCAATGACTAACACTGTTGATGATTAGACGGCATGTCATTTGTTCAATGGTCTCTCAATTAGGGGCTGCTTGGGCAGATAGATTTATGACAGCTTGGAAGAAAAATCTTAAGATCTGCCCCAAAATCTAATATATAAAAATTAATGTTTGTTTGTTTGTTGGTTTGTTTGTTTGTTTGATCCTACTTTATGCGCGGCCATACCGTTGATCCGATTGTGATGGGGCTTTTTGCAAAATGTTCAGGAGATTCCCGGGATGAACATAGGCTATAAGAGAGTTGTGATACTCAATTCCTTCACCCTTAAAATTATTATTTGTAGTGGAAAACGTGAAAAAAAACAGCTCTTTGGACGCTTAAATGGCTTACGCTGCCTAAACCATAACAAATACACAACATTAATGTACACAGAATTGAATATCTCAAAAAGCTCTACAAAAAAGTCCGTGACAGCATATGTTTATCTCTTACGGATAACTCACAATAACCATTTTTGTCTTTCATTGATGCCAAGAAGATGGAGACAAGTACGTAGATTCCTGTGCAAGCATAGCAGCACATGGCGGGTATTATTTTACGGATAACTCACAACAACGAATTTTGTCTTTTAGCTCGTTTATGCCAAGAGATCGAGATAAGTAGATTCCAGGGCAACACCGGGTAATCAGTACGGGAATCTTAAAATAATTACGATATAAATTTATAATTATTTTTCCTTTTACTTATTCAACTAAACATAAAAGCACATTAATTTTCATTTATTTAGGCGTAGTACCGCACGTCGGGTATTAGTACATAATAAATGAAATATATATAACCCATGAACCAATACGAATCTATAGAAGAAACCAATTGTCACAAAGAATAAAAGCTGGGAATTGTTTTTAATTTATGGTCCATAAACCTCAGCACAACTACCATTACTGGCATTGAAATGTCCAACCTCGATCCTTATGACTGTTATGAGGCATCCGTGGTGTTTCATTGTTGACAGCGGCATAAATTATTTCTTGTAAATTTGCCAAATCACGTGCAGGTAACGTGTAAACCGGTCCTCAAAAACCCTCCACAGGAAAAAAATCAGGTGGTAATAGGGTAGGAAAGGGCCGACATTTTCGTTAAGAGGACTCTTATTTCGGATTTCAGACACTTTTACGTGTAGTAAAAACGGCGTCCGCAGGAAACCATACTCAGTATTTGTCCATAAAAATCCACTGACCTCGGCAGGATTTGAACCCGCGAATCATGGAACCATAGACGAAAAGATTAGGCCAACCACCAGCCCTAAATCAGAGACTTAAAGTACTCGCACTTTTAGCGCCAAATCTTTAAATATATCATTAAAGAAAAATGTAAACGCCATCAGTCCTACAAGATGATATATGTTTTACAACAAACGGCTATGAAATCAGTTCTTCATAAATGCTAATCTAAATGTTTCATCATGCAGCTAAGCGGCAAATGTGACCGGTCTTAGATTGTTAATGCATAACCGTAAAAAACAAGGAAAATGACTTGCAATATCCAGTATTGCTAGTTTGACGCTACAAGAAATAGTGACGATTGACTTTAACTTTAAACGTATTTTTCTCGAAACTTATGTAATGTCGCTTAGCTGGTTGATGCATAACATTATATTATTATTATGCTTTACCTTTTGGTTTTTATGAATAAGCAATATCAATTTTTTTACCCTTAGTGCTCGCAGCGTAACTGTTGGGAAGAAGGGTCACGGCTTCCTACTCGGTCAAAGTCGAGACAATTTTTATGGCGAGAAAACTTCGATTACGCGGCTTCTTTTGGAGAGAAAGTTAAAACCCGTTGGTTCAGTACCGATACCTTATATGTGTGACATGGTAAAGGACCCTTGGATATGAAAAGTATATCCTTGCTGAAACACTCTAAAGAAGTTGGCTCCATGGCTTCACTAAGCAAGTAAAGACCAAATAATACTATAATTATTTTAATTATAGTTAATTAATAGAAAATATAAAAAATAATTAATTTTAAGACTGGCAGATTTCTATGAAGCTTTTCAGTAAGATAATATTTCCTGGAAGAGTTACGAGTTCTTCGCAGGTCAAGGATGGTGGAAGAGATGGGTTCCTCAGACAAGTAAAAGGATGTATAAAACTTTATAGAATAAGAAATGAGGATATAAGAGAAGAATTAAAAGTGCAGCCTTTATTGGATCCATCCATAGTAATTCTGCCCGAGGGCAGGTCTTTCACTGCAATCACACAGCATTTTCATGCTATGCTTTGCAGCTTTACTAGGGACTTGTAGGTGTGCTTTCCACACCCATGAAGGGTGATGATGTTGATGATAATGATAAGGATGAGATGATATTGGCCATATGATTTCGGGAACCGTTTGGGCCTTAAAGTTTTCCTGACATTTATGTTACAGGTGAGGAAAAACCCCGATAAAAACCTTACCCAGAAAAACTGTCCCGACCGGGGATCGAACCCAGGCCCGCTGCGTGACAAGGCAGAACGCTACCTCGAGACCACAGGGGTGGACTTTATTGAGTAAAGTCACGAATTATAGACAAAAGTAGATTGATCACATGAATGGATTGAGCAAGAAGAGATGTCCATTGTTAGCAAGAAATTATCAAGCAAAAGGCAGACCTTATGTCGGAAGACCTAGAAAACGTTGTGCTGATGCGTTATGAAGTCGGAACGGGCAATTGCCCAATCCTTGGAGTGGCGATGATGATGATGATGATGATAATTTTAAGTGCGTTGAACATCTTTTCGACAGAATACTTGATGCTCATCTAATTATTTTTTTAAGTAACGCGAACAAAAGATTATCTAGGGACGGCTATATATATGAGATGAAAGACTGAGTTTACTGTTAACAAGCTTGCAAGCCTACGGGGATATATTTTTTTAAACCACATAAATTCAAGTTTTTGTTTTCATGCTGCAAGCATTTCCTTCGCAATTATTATAGTTGTTACCATTCTTTAGACTTCCTTTAGAAAGGAAATATTGAAGATTTCTATAATTGTATAACCCTAGAAGGAGTGAAGGTAGTAGTGGTGGTAGAAATAGTAGTACAAATAGTATTTTACTACTGTGGCAGTATTTTGAATAACGACGCTATTCAACAACTAAGGTTTGAGGTTCTTTTTATCTTTCATATCTTAATATATGAAAATTTCGTGTCACGTTGTTTGTCCGCGATGGAATCCTAAACTACTGAACCGATTTTAATAAAATTTTGCACACTGTGTGCAGTTTGATCCAACTTGAGACTTAGGGTAGTTTATGACTAAATTTATAGTCGCATTATTTTTTATTGCAAATTATTTCTTTATTATTTAACAAAGAGTTATAATTATCTGTGAATTCCACACGATTCTAACAGATGGCTGTGCTTTTTGTTGCAACCGCGAATTTCAATTGAATTACAAATATTGATTATTTCATAATTTAAGTGTGTCCAGTGTTTATTTTATTTTCAATATTATTAATTTCGAGTGTATTAGTTTTAAGTAATCTGACTGAAAGACAGCAACTTAATTTAAATTTTTAACGTATACCTTAGCCACAGCAACGCGTGGCCGGGACTTCTAGTAGACCTTTATAATTCTTCTATACCATACGTGTATTTGTCACTCTATTCCTCCTAACCGACTAGACATATTTTGATTAAACTGTGTGTGTGTGTGTCTGTGTGTGTGATTGGGTCCCTCGATAGTTTAGATTCACAATTTGTCCTTCTAAAACTATTAGGTGTGGGAGTTCACCTGAGGTGAAAATTTAAAGATATATCTAGCGGTCACGATTTTCGATGTTTCACAACGAAACTCAGTATATTCTATTAAAATAAACCGAGGTAGCTATTATCCAATAATGAGCGAAATAGGAGTAAAAGTACTGCATTCATTGTTGTTTGCAGATGATCAAATAATTTTTGCAGGGGATGAAGATGATATGAAATATATGATAAATAAATCAATGGAAGAATATAAAAAAATGGGGCTGAATATAAATTTACAGAAAACTGAATATATGTGTTTGGGAAAGGATGTGGATGAACTCATACTTGAAACATGGAAAATAAAACAAATGTTAATTTTTTAAATATCTTGGTTCAATAATTACAAGTTTAGGTACCTGTGAGAGAGATGTACAGACTAAAATTGCAATGGCAAAAAATGCAACTAAGACATTATATGGAATAATTTGGAACAAAACTATTACAAAGGAAACTAAAATGAAAATTTATAAGAGCATAATACAGAATATTTTGTCATACGGAAGTGAAACTTGGTCTTTGACGGAATCACAAAAGAATACAATTAGAACAATTGAACTTGATTATTTTAGAAGAATCCTCCAAAAAACAAGACAGGATAAAATAAGAAATGAATTCCTTTGGAGAGAAATGAATGTCACCACATCTGTTGTTAAGAGGAATGAAAACCAAACGCTTAAATGGCATGGTCATGTACAAAGATTGGAAAATGAAATATGGCCAAAAAATATATACCAGTGGTCACCCCCTGGAAGAAATAAACGTGGCAGATCATCATCATCACTCCAGGGATTAGGCAATTGCCCGTTCCGACTTCATAATGCATCAGCCCAACGTCTTCTCCAACATCACGTCTTCCTCTTGCTTGATAATTTCTTGCTAACAATGGATATCTCTCCTTACTCATTCCATCCATGTGATCAATCCATTTCTGTCTGTAACTCGTGACTTTATCCAATAAAGGCTGTACTTTCAATTCTTCTCTTATATCCTCATTTCTTATTCTATCAAGTCTTGTACATCCTTTTACTTGTCTTAGGAACCTCATCTCCACCGTCTGTATTCTATCCTTCTGTCTTTTCACTGGAGCCCAAGTTTCACATCCATACAATATTGTGGGAACCGCCATAACATTATACATTTTTATCTTGGTTTCTTTTCTATCCAGATGGAAATGGAAAACCTACGTCAGAACCATAATGGATGATAGGAATTTGGAAGAGGGAGATTGGAATGATAGAGATAAATGGAAACTGAAGACGGCAAACCTATAAGTGGGAAAGCCGAAGAAGAATAAAACACTATATAAATAACTATACTTCTATAGAGCGATGGGCATATTAGTCAGTATTTTTTCTGAGTACAAAAAATAAAGAAGAAGTGTGTGGCGATATGACTTGACAAATAAACAATTAATATGTAGTAAGTAATTATTATAAGAGATCCCTAGTATTAATGACTCATCATGCAAAGCACAAACTAAAAATTTGCTGTACGTTTCATTATAACGTCTGTTGGTTGTATTATGACCGTTTACAAATGGCGAATGCAAGAGAAGAAATCTTACGTGTAAAGAGGTTGAAGAAAATGTGTGTCACCGTGTTGCGTAATGTTGGCAGCATTGCTATTCGTGACGCAGTGTTTTGTCTTAATCTCGTTTTTCTGCATTCTTTCTTATACATCTTTTCTGCGGTCTGGTGGTAAACTCTGTAAACAAATTTGTAAACAATGCGGGTTTTTTATATTGTTAAATATTATACTTTACGTTATTCATCGTGAATATAATGTTTAAAGCAATCAACTGGATTTGATAGCAAAAAAAGAGTTCTATTCGGTGACACTTCAAGGAAGAATCTTGACCAAGTTATGGACATTAATCTATTTCGAAAATCTTAGTTCCGAAATATAATAATTGGCAGAGAATAGAGGTGCAAAGAATAAAATATCTAAATGATGGTATTTCAAGAAAGATTCCTGGCCTAGTTACAGTCAAAATCTATTTTGATATATATATATATATATATATATATATATATTTGACAGAGGAAAGATATACAAAAAAAGTTCTGAAACCATTCTATTATGTATTACAGGGACTCTTGACGTCCCTACTCCTTTCAAAAAACGTTAAACTGAAAATATATAAAACTATTATTCTACCAGTTATATTATATGGGTGCCAAATATGAACTCTTACTTTAAGGGAGGAAAGGAGATTACGAGTATTTGAGAATAAAGTCCTTAGGACAATTTTTGGACCAAAGAGAGATGAACAGACAGGTGAATGGAGAAGACTTACATAACAGTGAACTACATTGTCTTTATAGGAAGCCAGATATAATAAGAACAGTTAAGTCTCGTAGACTGCGATGAGCAGGACATGTGGAACGAATGGGGAGTGAAAGACACGTAGCTATGGAAGCTTCTTGTAGGAAAACTGGAGGAAAACGCCCAGTTGGTAGACCAAGAATGAGGTGGGAGAATAACATTAATTATGATTTGAGGGAACTAGATTATAAGATATTTAACAACAAGATACAGTGGAAAGAACATGTAGAAAGAATGGAAGAAAGTAGTTTACCAAATAAAATCTTCCATTATTTTCCAAGAGGAAGAAGAGATGTCGGACGTCCTCGGAAGAGATGATCTTAGATCTATTAGTGAAGACGGAACAGGCAACTCTTGCCTAAACCAGGAAGTGAAGAAGAAGAAGAAGGGAACTAGATTATACAGGGGATGATTGGAAAACATCTCAGGATAGGGATGCATGGAGAGCTTATGTCCGCGCGGCCATGAACCTACGGGTTCGATAGTGCCGGTGAGTAGTTAGTTATTCATTAAATATGTTGTTATTGCATTCTTTGGACATAATGTATAAATGTAAATGCAAAGTGATGCTACGAAAACTCTTAGAAGATGACTGGAGTTATGAAAGGTTAAGGCTCCGAATACCAGCTGGTTGTCTGCCCTGCAAATATGTTCTAGGATAGTTCCCTCTATCCTAGAACACAAGTCTGATAGGCGGTACTCATTTCTATTAAATACTGAATCGGCCTCAGGGCTGTGTGCCATCATAAGGCTTTTTGACTAGCTTGAAAATCCAGAACCCATCGAGAATCGAATCCGCGACCTTGGGTATTTTAGAATACTACGAGTATCTCAATTAATTAAGCTACGACTTTATTGAATACGAAAGGTCTGCTTATGTCAAATTTACCCGAATACTAGCTTTAGCCAAATATACATCCATCCATAGTAATTCTACCCGAAGGCAAGTCCTTCACTGCAATCATAACATTTCATGCTATGCTTGCAGCTTTACTAGGGAATTGTAGGTGTGGTAGCTTCCCGTTGCTTTCCACGCCGGTGAAGGATGATGATGATAACGATAAGGATGATAATGATGATGGCCATATGATTTCGGGGACCGTTTGGGCCTTAAAGTTTTCCTGACATTTGTCTTACAGGTGAGGAAAAACCCCGATAAAAACCTCACCCAGAAAAACTGCCCCGACCGAACCCGGGCCCACTGTGTGACAAGGCAGCACGCTACCTCGAGACCACAACGATGAACTAGCCAAATATAATACAACAATTAAAAACGCGTTTTAAAACGTCATTTGTTAAAAAAATATTTACCATTCGGCAAGAAAATTTTTAATTAATGTTTTTCTTAATGGGTACATGTCACTCAACTACTGTGATTTTTTAAATTAAATCTACAATGATACTGCATTTTCACGGAGAATTGAATGCGAGAATAAGAACGTAACATAACACTGATGGATTACACTGCGATATCTAAGATTCTGTTTATTCCGGTCTACAAATTTAAAAGCAGCACAATAATTAGGGCCTAATTAAATACAAAAATGAAGTCTTAATGTGGTTTGAAGATTAATTTAGAGGATACAGAGTATTTCAACGAATATTTGGATGGATTATATAGTATATAGTATATATATATATATATATATATATATATGTTATAATTAAATCTTTAACATTGAGCAATGCAAGCTTAATATGGTATGATAAGAAAAATAAATGCCTGGACGGGATTCGAACCCGGATCTCTGAGTCTGTACCTCAGCGTGATATCCATTACACTACCAGGCGAATCCAATTCAAACACTTATTTTTCTTATATATGTATTATACTCTCCATTATTACTAGATGTCGCGAGAACACTGTCTTCACTGCCATCTAGTAGCTGACTATATCAAGTAAGCAAATTAAAGAGAATATTTATTTATTTATTTTTTTTTATTCTCTTTAATTTGCTTACTTGATATAGTCAGCTACTAGATGGCAGTGAAGACAGTGTTCTCGCGACATCTAGTAATAATGGAGAGTATAATACATATATAAGAAAAATAAGTGTTTGAATTGGATTCGCCTGGTAGTGTAATGGATATCACGCTGAGGTACAGACTCAGAGATCCGGGTTCGAATCCCGTCCAGGCATTTATTTTTCTTATCATACCATATTAAGCTTGCATTGCTCAATGTTAAAGATTTAATTATAACATCGATAAAGCGTCACTGCTATAAAGTAAAATAAATATTCTCTTTAATTTGCTTACTTGATATAGTCAGCTACTAGATGGCAGTGAAGACAGTGTTCTCGCGACATCTAGTAATAATGGAGAGTATAATACATATATAAGAAAAATAAGTGTTTGAATTGGATTCGCCTGGTAGTGTAATGGATATCACGCTGAGGTACAGACTCAGAGATCCGGGTTCGAATCCCGTCCAGGCATTTATTTTTTATCATACCATATATATATATATATATATATATATATACAAGTTAGTCTGAAATGGGGTTTGGAAATTAATTTAGAGAATGCAGAATACTTCGATTTACATGATAGGTCTATTCATGAAAGAAAACAAAAAAAGGTTAATCAATTTTACTTTTCGGATTTAATTTTGGAGAAAATAAGAACGTCAGATATTAAAATTAAAAAAAAAAAGTAATGGGGAAATAAATTATATTCCGGTATTTAACTTAGTGTAATGGAGTAGGGCCAAAAAGAGATGAACAGACAGGTGAATGGAGAAAACTACATAATAGTGAGCTACATGGTATGTATAGGAAGGCAGATAATATAATAACAGTTAAGTCTCGTAGACTGCGATGGGTACGACATGTGGCACGAATCGGGAATGAAAGAGGTGCATGGAAGCTTCTTGTAGGAAAATCAGAAGGAAAACGCCCAGTTGGTAGACCAAGAATGACGTGGGATAATAACATTCATGATTTGAGGGAAATAGATTATACAGAGGATGATTGTAAAACATTACCTTGGGATAGGGATGTATGGATAGCTTATGTTCGAGCGGCCATGAACCTGCGGTTTCGATAGAGCCAGTTAGTTAGAGTTAGTTATGGAGTAGGAACATTCTACTAGTGAATAGATTATATTACATTCAATCCTTCATAGCACATCCATCCATAGTAATTCTGCCCGAAGGCAGATCCTTCACTGCAATCATAGCATTTTCATGCTATGCTTGCAGCTTTACTAAGGAATTGTAGGTGTGGTAGCTTCCCGTTGCTTTCCACACCGGTTAAGGATGATGATAAAGATAAGGATGATGATGGCCATATGATATCGGGGATCGTTTGGGCCTTAATGTGTTCCTGACATTTGTCTTACAGGTGAGGAAAAACCCCGATAAAAACCTCACCCAGAAAAACTGCCCCGACCGGGGATCGAACCCTGGCCCGCTGCATGACAAGACAGCACGCTACCTCGAGACCACAGCGGTGGACTTCATAACACATAACGCACAGAAACTTGGACAATGCACAAACAGTATAATACAACTTGGGAACTGTTGAAATGGATTTTTTAATATGATCAAGAAAATCGACGATAGAAAGAGTGAAGAATGCCCAGATAAGATGAATGATGAAGTGGGTAAGATATATTTATAATACCGGGAAAAATATGTCTATCATGAAACGCATACACGCGGAGAATGGAAAAGGATCAATTCCCCAAATTAAAACATGATTGGGAAATAAATTAGACCAAAGAATACTTAGTGGAACAACGTTGAGTTGTAAGATTTAGATCTATCAGAAGAAGATAGAAATAGACATATTAAGTAGATCTTCCGACCAGGAAACACGCCTAGAAGCACTCGCCACTGAAGATGCCCTCCGCAGTTGAGGGCGAAACGTCTGGTATCAACACCAACTATGGACCACGGCCACATAACCCGGAATCACTCAACATTATAAATAGACATATTATTTGGAGAAATAAGTAATAGTTGAAGAGAATCTTTGTATTAAAGAAAATGTCATATAAAAATACATAGAGATTAATTTAATTTGAATGGGATTTTGTCTGTATTATGTATTCTTCTTCTTAAGCCCCTTCCTTCCCTGTGTCGAGATTAGGGCGCTCCCTAATGGGAACTTATTGGCCAAGTTAAAATATGTGTAAATTTGAAAAATATTTTAATATAATATTAATTTATTTTACATGTCAGAATTCAGTCTCCATCTAGCTTATGAATTCTCAATTATATAGTGTTCTACTCTAAGGCAGGTCCTTCACTGCAATCATAGCATTTCCATTCTATGATTCGCAGCTTTACTAGAGGTTTATAGGTGTTTTAGCTTCCCGTTGTTTCAACACCGGGGATGATGATGAAGATGACGGTCACGTGACGTTTCGGGGACCTTTTGGGCCTCAAGCTTCCTGACATTTGCCTTATAGGTGAGGAAAAATCCAAGAAGCTTGTTCCGACCGGGAATCGAACCCCGGCCCGTTGCGTGACAAGGCAGCACGCTACCTCGAGACCTCAGCGGTAGACAACGTATGAATAGTATCGTAAAAATGATTCTCGTTTATAAAACGGAGTTCATTTTAAGCCAAAAAAATATATATATATAAAGAGAGTAATATTTATTACGAAAATATGTAATGCAATCTGCGACTTGCGTTCGCAGAGTAGTCGATCTATGATTGGTTTCTCCATCCGTTCTCCTTTCTAATAGTTCTCATTGTAAAGTGGAAGGGTAACAAATGTACATTAATTGAGATCACAATGTTCTCCCAAAAAGTCTATCGTATGAAAACGTTATGACTCTTCTATTACCAAGAGACGTTGCACTGTTTCTTCATAGGCCTAGTTTAAATATTTCCAGAACATCAACTGAGGTTAAAATTTGTGCTTAATTTGACAAAGGACAAGTTTTTGTTATGAATTTTATGTAATCCATTTCATTCTTAATTTATTATCAGATTACTCATGGATTCAAACCAATATTGATAAATGTTATTGCAAAGTAATTATTTTTTAATTAAATTTTTATTTATTAATTAAATAAAAATAATTTGTTAACATGTCTGAAGAAGGTACAGTGTACCGAAACAGCTGTCACTGAATATATCTTAATAAATATGAAAATCAAATAAAACTAAGTTTTATTTTTATTTAATTAATGAATATGGATTTTCATCAAGTAAACACCAACTCAATTGATTGAAATCTTATGTAATTGATATTTTATTTAACAATGGTCTTTAACATATTATCTTTATTTACATTAATACTTCAATTTTAGAAGATCGGCTCTAAAAATATATTTATATACGTGAAGAAGTAATTTTTGTTCATTTTATAAGTAGATTTTAGTTTTAATTTTTTGAATAAATAAATATTCCTTACACATGGCAGAGGATGACGGAATTAAAATTTCTATGACCGAAATTAAAATTGCAGCTTGATTTATGTTGTTTGTAAAATTACATTTGATTGGAACCCCCAAGGATTGAGAAGGCGAAGACCTAGGACAACATGCAGTAATACCATCAGGGATGAAGCTGAACAGGCAGGGATGAGTTGGAGTGATATTAAGGCATTGGCAAACAACAGAGTTCGTTGGAGAGTTTTTATCAAGGCCCTATGCTTCCCAGGGGAGTAACCAGGACTACTACTACTTTAATTATGTTGTCAAATTCATAACTATGTTCTTGTTGTTCCCATATGTGCTTCATACATTAGCAATGCTTTAGACTTCAGTTATATCAATGATTGTCAAACTTAAACAAAAATCCCTAGTATTTTCTTCTATAAATAATGCTTAGTGTCGCCCAATGAGAGGTTGATTACCTGTGTCGCGAGTTGTGTCACTGAGTCTCAGGGAGCACTCAGTTTGTGTTTATCACGTGATTAGGTTGATTAGGTCATTACACAATGTGAGTGCAAATATTGCAAAATATAAATAATTAGAATTACCTTGACATCATGTTTTCCTTAACTAAACAATTAGAAAGTAATTAACTCAGGAAATTGTTTGTCAATAATTAAATCTAGGGTGATTAGATCATAGTAATTGCATTTTTGTGGGATAATATTTCTAAATATATTCTTAGATAACATAGTAAAGGTATTTTTAGGTATTTGCTTGTTGAATTTATTTGTTTATACCAGTATACTTGTACTTGAAGCTACGCTGTTATAACAATTTATAACGTACTTGCATTCTCACGGAGACTTGAATGCAGGAGTAAGAGTGGAACAGATTTCACACAAGATAAAACAAAAATTAATCTACAACATTCACTCTTCCCAAGGCCATATAAACACGGATGTTGTCCCAAAAATACCAATTTATATTCCGCACATTTTACGATTTTAACATAATGCCAATAACAATGAATATTTTAGCAATATTTAAGGTCCAGTTAATTTTGTTGTAAATTAGATGGATGGAATTTTTATCTGATCGCTTCAGAAAACTATGTTTTCCATTTTCTCAATTTAATAAGGGTATTTTTGAGCTGTACATTATAACAGTGATTCCTAAAGTGTCCTCTGCAGATCCACATTTATAGTCAGAAGACGCGCAAGTGTTAGTATTTTCAATTACAATTTATCTAGAGGATTTGGAAATCAAGAGTGGCATTTGATAGGACTATTTAACGAATAAAATTAAGCTGTTTACTCACAAATCATTATTTAAATATAGTTATTTTAAAATATTTATATATTTAATGAAAACAGCGATGTTTGAAAACAAATGAGAAATGTTGGGTTATGTTTCACTTGTTCATGCACTGCAACTAGATCATATTATTTAATGCCAAATAGGATCGCAATAATGTACCCTAGTGGAGAAAAAATGAAACACGTTAAACTGTACATTATAACCAACGTTACAGGTTAATAATTTTTTTTAGGAAACAACTAGGTAAAATCATTATTTAAAACACACAATTATTGAACACAGAATTATCAAATGTGTAGTTCGATGGAACCTGTTAATTATTTGCTATATTCAACGAATTTGTTGGAAAATCATTCACTGCAAAATAATTCTCTGACCTGTTCAGAATAATAAAAAGGAGGAGCTTTATGTAATATAAAAACAGAAGTAAATAGATATCGAAGTGAAACACGACTGTAATTGGTAGTAAAACAAAAATCAATGAGCAGTGAACTCTAGTGTTATACAATTTCAGTAATCCATAGGCCGCTGGTTCAAATCTGGCTGGGAGTATTTTTTTAGAGAATAGTACTTTTAGGTCATACTACAGTAGTATCGAATTTAAAGATATTTACATTTTTATCTTATTCTTTAAAATATTAAAACTAAAAAATAAAAAATAAATGATAGTTTTAAAAAACTAAAACAACACGCTTTATTAGAAAACCGAACTAGAAAATGAAAAATAATTTCAATTTCCAATACGCTTGGGATAAAATTAATGTGGTCAACGAAAAAATAATCTGCAACACATTTAGAATAAAACTAGAGTTATCTACAAAAAAAAATAATTTTACCATCAAAAGCGTGGGGTGCTCTATATCAATTAATATATTTGATAATAAACAGATATTGGTAAAAGTAAAGTCTCTATGAAGAAAATGTAAAAACCATAAAAAGCACAACTTTTATTCTTACAATAAGCTGAGGTCTGGTGGGAACTGGAGTTTCATATATCGAACATATGACATGACACCAAAGAAAAATTCGAAGGGTGTTAAGTCAGGTGAACACGCTATTCATGTAACAGGTCACTTCGTCTAAAACCTCACAACAACAAATTGAAATACTTGGAACGCAGAGTGAAGGCAAACGAAGCAGAAAAACAACTAACTTGGACTTGGTTACGTGGTCTAGGGCACACATTGACCAATGCACACAAATCATAAATTGTTTGAGGATTAACTTCTTTAAGAAATATATAATATATATGACATGACAAAAATAAATGCCTGAACGGGATTTGAACCCTGATCTCTGAATTGGTACTTCAGCGTGATATTCATTACACCACCGGACAAATCTAATACAAACATTTATTTCTCTTAAATATATATTCTCAATTATTACGAGATGTAGCGAGAACTCGATCTTCACTGCCATCTGGTATATATATATATATATATATATATAATATATATATATATATATATATATATATATATAAAATCCTTCTGTACGTGTGTTTGTCACTGAACTCTTCGTAAACGACTGGACCGATTTTGATTTTTTTTTTGTCTGATTGAATCCATCTATGGTTCAGATTCACAATTGGATCCTCTAAAATCATTATGTGTAGTTCATCTGAAGTGAAAATTGAATTATCGCTCTAGTGGTCATATTTTTCGATGTTTCACAATGAAACTCGGTATATCCTATTAAAATAAACCGATGTAGGTATTGTCCAAAAAATGAGCGAATTTCAACAATTAGAATTGGAGGTTTACTTGCAATCCGAAATAAAAAACTGCCTAAACGACTGGATTGATTTTGATTAAATTTTTTATGTGTGTTTGAGTGGGTTCCTGGATGGTAGGTTCACAATTGGACTCGGTAGCTGCAATCGGGTTATAGGATTTTTTTATGTCAGATGTGTAGTCATTTGCATTACCGAGATATTCTGCGCAACAACAATGTGAAGCCATCGCGCACGCTTCTTAAGCTACAATAGATGTCTGTGAGAGGTTTTCTTGCAAACTTATTTAATAAGATCTAATTACGTCCTAATTAGTGAATTTTATGGTAAAAAAGTAACTTATATTTTTATCATCCGGCCATGACACGTGAATTAAACGTTCGAGTAGGTCGGCTGTCGGGTACGCTAGAATATAAATATAGCCTATATGTTACGGATAATAAAGACAAATGTCGGAGTGGTCCCCTAGGGTCCACCAGTAAAATATAACCAACTTTTTCAAAATTCTAAATTATTAAACAGATCAGCTAAATCAGAAGGAAGCCGTTTCCGATTGGAATGGCAATCTACCCTCCTGCTCTTGTCCCTCAGGGGCTTGGCGGATGTTGCATCGGCGAAACAACTAGATCATCAACTTCGACCAGCGTCATCAAGGCTTGTCAATGTCCGACCATTGGATCTTTGTCTCCTGATCTGCGGCTAGTTACGACCGGCGGAGGATAATCGCTCAACCAAAGACAGATTTAATACCAAAGGGCTGAAGAGGGCATTTAAGATCCTGTAGCTGCCGGAAGTGCTAGGAAACCACTGGCAAACCATTGGCTGCTGAGCGATGCGCGCGGGACACCGGGTGATTGCTTGGCTGGCTGAGAGGGGAGGATTAAACAGTTGGTCCTGCATTTCCATTACGTGTGAGTGAGTGAGTGAGTGAGTGAGTGATAATAGAGTAAGTAGGGAAATGTCATAAAAGGCCGGTCATTAACGATATTGTTCACTTTGGATAGAAAATAACGTTAATACTTGTCCATTTTACCACCCTAACTTGGCCTACATTAGTGGGTAAGTTTGTGTTACATGGACAAGCTACACCTTGTCCGCTCTAGAGCGATCCTAACATCAACAAACGCCAATTGTATCCTTGCGCCATTCGCGTCACAATTAATGCCACTTTTGACAGGGAGATGACGACACAGCAACAGAAGACTCGACACGTTCAGCCATTTTGTTTCATAAGAATCGACTGAAGATTGACACAAATGCATCACCCATATGTAATAAACTATTGTAAGTTGTAATTATTGATTAGGTATATTTTAGAATATTTTCTATGTTTTGAATATTATTATTTTCATTCACGAAGAATAACAAGTATATTCAGAGCACATATTTTTAATTTAATGAAGGTAATTAAGTTTTCGCGTACTTATTGCTTCTACAACGTACGTCGATGTCCGTAACCAATGAAAAGCGAGCAGGTCACGTGGTTTTGTTTTGATGAGGATCACTTTAAGAGCAAACAGCCTTTAGTATTAACGTTATTAATTATCATCCATTCAAAGTGAACAATGATGTTAGTAACCGGCCTTTTACTATATTTCCCATATTTACTTCATTGTCCGTAATATATAGCCTATATATTGGTTATTGAATAGTAGATTATATACGGTATAAGAAATTATATTGGTATGGGCACGTACGACGAAAGCAAGAAGAAAAATTACCCAGGAAAACATTGGAATGGTGTCCACCTGGAAGAAGGAGGCGAGAAGACCTCGAAACTCCTGGATGCAGGAAATAAGAACTGGAATGAAAGCAAGAGGACTGGTGGACATGGATTGGATGGAGGGAGACGTGTGGAAAAGAAAAATAAAACTTTAGGCACAGAAAGATGTGTAAACATTAAAATTCTGTGTATAAATAAAATATATATGGTATGATAAGAAAAATAAATGCCTGGACGGGATTCGAACCCGGATCTCCGAGTCTGTACCTCAGCGTGATATCCATTACACTACCAGGCGAATCCAATTCTAACACTTATTTTTCTTATATATGTATTATATTCTCCATTATTACTAGATGTCGCGAGAACTCTGCCTTCACTGCCATCTAGTAGCTGACTATAACAAGTAAGCAAATTAAAGAGAATATTTTTACCTTATAGCAGTGACGCTTTATAGATGTTATAATTAAATGTTTAACATTGAGCAATGCAAGCTTAATATGGTATGATAAGAAAAATATATACTGTATATCCCCTTTGTAAGAACTATCGTCACCAAAGTGTATACTCCTGAATCACGATGTTCGTGGTCTATCAGACTTTTTGACAAGGTTTTATTTTTGACATTTTCTTTGTAATCATTTTTTTCTTCAGTTTTTCTGTTATCGAATTTAGTGCTTGTTTGGCAGAAATATAAGTAGTTGTTTGTTCCAACTCAGTTATTGTAAATAATGTCTTGCGATGGGTTTTATTTTATACAGGAAATGCGATAAAATTTTCATTGTGGTGCCGATTTAAAGTACAGCTGAAGATTTACACTATCTGAGAAAAAAACTTTTGGTTATATAGAGCGACCGATAAACTGGCTTGAAAGCCTTTTTTGCCTCTATCTTTAAATTTTATTTTTATACGATTTAAAATGTTTTTTGATATCCCTTATTATTTAGTAAACATATTTAAGTAGTAATCCATCCATCCATCCATAGTAATTCTGTCCGAGGGAAGGTGTTTCCACTGTATTCATAGCATTTTCATGCTATGTTTTGCAGCTTTACTAGGAAATTATAGATTTGATAGCTTCCCATCGCTTTCCACACCGGTAATGGATGATGATGATAATGATAAGGATGATGATGGCCGGATGATTTTCGAGAACTGTTGGGCCCTAAGCTTTCTCACATTTGTCTTACAGGTGAGGGAAAACCCCGGAAAAACCTCACCCACTAGCCTGTCCTGACCGGGAATCGAACCCGGGCCCGCTGCGTGACTAAGCAGAACGCTATGTCGAGACCTAAAAATAAGTTGAAGGAATTAAAGGGACGAATCCAGTATTTTTTAAAATGATTTATTTGTAAATAATGTTGCTGTTTAAAAATATGTCATAAATTTAACTGGATCTCATCTCTTTGAATTTGATATAGTACATGAAATTCTTTCTTTCAAATGGGAGGCAATCAGCACAAACAATTTTCTGTCGAAAATGAAACTTCAGAACATCTTAAGTCAGGACAATTTTAAAGGTTCAGTGGATACAAGTACGTAGTACTAATTTTAAATATAAAATCCTGTACCTTCATATATGTACGCCTACGCTGTGAATGGTATGGATTGCCTCGCGTTCTTTGAATTGCAAGATGATGTTTTAGTCTTTACATTTATTCTTCGATCTTCCTATGTTACATGTATTTAAAGACAGATTAATACAAATGTGCCTGAGAGACCCAATCGTCCTCAAATATAATCTTGACCTTCGCCCATTTCCATAGTTTCGTTAAATACTTCTTCGTGTTGTGAGGCTTTTTTAGAGAGTGTGCATGGGTATCTTCTCGTTTAACATTCTACCGTTACTGGCTTCTTTTAATATTTCAGTTTTCCCCCCCCCCCCCAAAATGTTAATTTACTATTTTAATATTCGTTATATATTATGGAAAGCGTGTTATTTATTGTGTCTATTTGGTGGTCAGCTTCTATTAAGTGTTTTGCATAGCTGTATTTTCCTTCCGCATATTTGAAGTATTTAAATGTACGCTGTTTCTTACAATTTCTAATGGCTATTTCAATATAGAATTTATTACATAGTGCCAAAAGATATATAAAATACTGTAATATAAATATAAAAAGGGGTATATAAATTAACAATTAGTATCTAACAGCGCAATAAATTATAGCTATATATCGTAAGAACGATTAGAAATATTCGTAAGATATAACGAGCATTTTTAAGACTTCTAATATCAGGAAAGAAAATCCAGCAAAACACGAAATAGAAGTCATAGAAGCAGGCAATCAAGTAGATATAATTAATAACACACTTTAGATGTTAATTAGAAAATACTACTTTTCTTCACCGAAGTTTAACCTCTCTCCTTATAAGCAATTTTACATGCCACACGACACCCGGCTCAGAGTGGCACGATATGTCGGGAGAGGGATTTTAAACTTTGGATCACACACACAGTACTTTTTACTATTCAGTTATGTTTGTATCAATCTTCTTTTTCTTCTTCTTCTTTAGTTTAACGTCTCACCTTATAGATGCCACACGCCCCCGGTTCTACCTGTCGGGAGAGGGATTTTAACTATCGATCACATACATACTTTTTGACCACTCAGGACCTCCTCCGAGATAACAACACCAAAACGAAATACACCATTCACACACATACATAATACGATATTGGCCGGATGATGTTCGGGGACCGTTTGGGCCTTAAAGTTTCCTGCCATTTGTCTTACAGATGATGAAAACCCCCGAAAAAACCTCACATAGGAAAACTGTCCCTACCAGGGATCGAACCCAGGCCCGCTGCGTGATAACGCAGCACGCTACCTCGAGACCACAGCGGTGGACATTGTATCAATCTAACTTGAACAATGATCACTCAAAAATGATTCTTAAAAACGTGGACATAAATGCGTGTTTAGGAATACTTAATGTTAGAATTATTAATACTGCTGTCAATTACCTGGTCCAACTTTTTTTCCCTTGAGATGTAGTTGGGCGAGTAATTATTATAATTCCCCCTGGGAAGGTTACTGGCCTTTTGCAAGGTAAGTTTAGTGAGGGGGCTGCCCTCTTACCGTCTCACAAAAGGCATGTTTTCTGTAGGGGTTTTCTCTTTTAAAACTGTATAGATAAAGGAAATGGTCCTGGAGAAACTTGCGTAGAAATCAACAATGGACTTCGACAAGGTTGCCCTCTTTCGCCAACTTTTTAATATATATTTAGATGATATCATTAGTACATGGCAAACTTTTTTAGATGAACATTTTATGATAAACGGTAAGAAAATGAACTGTCTTTTATTCGCAGATGACCAGATCATTGTAGCTTCCTCAGAAAATCAACTACAAAGATCAGTTTATAAATTATGGAAACTAATAAACGATTATAATTTAAATATATCAACAGAGAAAACAAAGTCAATGGCATTTATTGGAACTCAGCATAAAAGGGCAAAGATTGTAATTGGAGCAAACATAATTGAACAAGTAACTTGTTTCAATTATCTGGGATGCATGATATCGTACCAGCAAAATTTGGACATGGAGAAGAAATTAGGGAAATTTCAACAGATATGTGGTTCAATAAGAATATATTTGAGAAATAAGACCACAAGGGAAACTCAATTAAAATTTTACAAAACAGTAGCCGTTCCAACATTAACATACGGGTCTGAGACTTGGCCTTTAACGATCTCTGATAAAAATAAAATTGAGACAATAGAAATGAGATTTCTCAGATCAGTTGCAGGTGTATCTCTAAGAGATCAAAAGAGAAGTCAAGATATCAGAGATGAACTACAAATTTATAATATAAAAGAAAGAATACACACAAATAAACGTAATTGGTTTGAACATATACAAAGAATGCCAAATAATCGTTTATCAAAACAGCTGTTTCATTATAGGCCTCTAGACCGAAGAAACGTAGGAAGACCAAAACGTCGTTGGAAAGACGACCTGCACCTGCAGCATACAGTGCACCGGGGGGCGGAACGGGTCAACAGGCCCATACCTTGAAGATGATGATGATGATGAAAACTGATATGGCTAGTTTTATGGCGCTGGACCTCACCTATTAGAAAGAAGGTCTCTGGTTATAGTATGTAGAGTGAAATTAGTCTAGTTAGATGTACAGTGGATATCCTTGAGACTACTCGATGTGAATTTAAATGTCAGGACCGTGGGAGGAGAACACTCACTTCTGCACTTGCCAACAATCCATGGCGTGCGTGCATACAATATATCGTACTTGCGTGGATGCCAGAGCCATATTATTGTTAATAGCTAACCAAAATGTAAGTGCAATCACCTACACCATCACGTGAAATCCTTCACACAGTGGAAATAATGTTTCGGATTACATTGACATTCCAAACAATATCTTCTGTTTGACCTTTCTGTATAATTGTTACAATCCTTGAAGAAGTACGTTCACCTTGTACAAAGTACCTAAAATGTGACTAAAGAGCCAAAGAGTTGTAACAGTAAAATAAAATGTCGCGCAGAAATTAAATATTGACCAATAATCAGAAATTTTTAATTAGTAATGAAAATAATCAATGCTAATAAAATCCATATCAATTTCCATTGAGGTAAATAGTCATAAGATAAAAATTAATAATGTACCTGTTGGCAGGTGCCGTCGTCCTCAACTTTGTCAAAATAATGTAGTTAAAATATTTGGAGGCCTTTCGGAAGTTAACTTCCATCATCGGCAGGATGAGTAAGTGCTAATATTTGGTGTATATAAGACGTAGACGTTGATGGTCTTGATGTGTCGTTAATAACAACTCTAGTTATGATTGAACTGCTGATGATGTAAGTTAACTTCCAAAAGGCCTCCAAATAATATTTTAAATACATTATTTTAAGGAAGTTGAGGACGACGGCACCTGCCAAAAGGTACATTTTAATGTTTATCTTACGATGAAAAGAAAGTAGTTAAAATCCGGAAATACAGAATGCGCCATAAGTTAATTAACCACTGCATATGGTAGCAAGGGAAAAAATCAGATTGGTTGAAACTGGGGTTTGAATACGGGACCTTCTGAATATAATTTCAAACACTACTGCTTAAACAACAATGGAGGTCATTTTGAACAATTTCGGTACTGTAGTTGTTTTATGTATATATGTTGGCGCATCTGCATGTTTCAACAGATATGTGGTTCAATAAGAAGATATTTGAGAAATAAGACCACAAGGGAAACTCAATTAAAATTTTACAAAACAATAAACCGTTCCAACATTAACATACGGGTCTGAGACTTGGCCTTTAACGATCTCTGATAAAAATAAAATTGAGACAATAGAAATGAGATTTCTCAGGTCAGTTGCAGGTGTATCTCTAAGAGATCAAAAGAGAAGTCAAGATATCAGAGATGAATTACAAATATATAATATAAACGAGAGAATACACACAAATAAACGTAATTGGTTTGAACATATACAAAGAATGCCAAATAATCGTTTATCAAAACAGCTGCTTCATTATAGGCCTCTAGGCCGAAGAAATGTAGGAAGACCAAAACGTCGTTGGAAAGTCGACCAGCACCTGCAGCATATAGTGGACCGGGGAGCGGAACGGACCAACAGGCCCATACCTTGAAGATGATGATGATGTTGTAGGCTATAGAAAATAATATATTTGTATTTTCGGTTAACTGACTTATGTTGTACCCTGTAGGCTACTTTACAATATGTGACGCGACTTTTTTTTCTAAGTTCCAATCATACACCATGCGCATGCGCCAACAAACGTGAAGCGGTTTACACTATGGAATTATGGGATGCAGCCAACATATATATGACATTTAATGAACCTAAAAGCTAACCTAACGCAATTTAAGTACTCTAACCTGTGAAAGATCAACCTAACAGCTAACCTAACACAATTTAATCACTCTAACCGTGAAAGAATGCAACGCCCAAAAATATACAGGTAGTAAGTTCTGAAATTCAGAAGTATATGTCCACAGTTAAATAGTACATACTCTATGTTGGCTGTAATGGTACATGTCTTTGTTGGCTGCATATAATATTCGTTAAAATCAATATAGCCCCGGGGGGGGGCTTCTAACCCCTATCGGGCGCGTCCCCTGCTGGCGGATGGGGCATCTCACTAGTTATGGTGGGGTGGTCTGAATAGCTACAGTAATAAGGACCCTTGGACCAACAGAAGCCGAGTTCGTGGGGGCTTAAAAATGCTGGGACACCCTCTCTCCAGGGGTTATAAATATGGAGGGCCCTTGCCCGGGGCAACAAGGGTGAAGACTTCAATAGTCAAGAAAGAGCGGAAGGAGCATCCCTTCATGTAGGGCTAATATACATGATGGCTAAATGGATTAAGCCATAAGACAGCAGCCCTGTCACCATTAAATCCACAAGAGGCTGGTAACCTCTTTGGTGTAATAATTACTCCAAGTATTCATATATTCAATAATTGTGAATTCGAAACAGGTGAATCCCCTAAACTTTGAAGTGAAGAAGATGATCAATATGGCTGTCACATCTTCATGCTAAGTATGCAGTTCAATATCATAGAAAAATATATTCAAATAATCAATAGAAAAAAGTGTAAAAATCAATGTAAATGGTGGGAAATAATTTAAAAAATGAAACCATAAGAAAAAAAAAATTGACAGGAGTTTATGAAGGAATTTAAAAAAAAGTAGCTTCACAGGTTGTTAAGTTTAGCAGCCGTTTCTGATTCCATTGACATTCCAAACAATATTTTCTATTTAACCTTTTTGTATAATTGTTACAATCCTTGGACAGGAACATTCACCTTATACAAAGTATCTACAATGTGACTGAAGAGCCAAAGAGTTGTAACAGTAAAAGAGAACATCGCTCAGAAATTAAATATTGGCCAATGATAAGACCTTTTTTAATTAATAATGAAAAGAAAATAGTGAAAATTCTATTATATATATATATATATATATATATATATATATATATATCATCATCATCATAGTACATTCACGAATTTAGGCCATTTGTTGACCTGTTTCGGCCTCAAGAGAAACACCATCCAGAAGTCTTTTGAGTGGACGTCCTGGTCTTCTTCTTCCTGCAGGTTGATATCTTAACATTTGTTTGGGTATTCTGTGATCTTCCATTCGATGAACATGTTGCATCCATCTTGACTTATAATCAGAAATTTTGTTTTCTAAAGATTCCATGTGTAATTCTTCTAAGATGTCTTCATTTTTTTTTTGATCTAGTAGTGTGTATCCTGCAGTCCTCCGAAGATATCTCATTTCAGCAGATCTAAGTCTCTGTATATCCTTCTGTTTCAACGTCCATACTTCGCTACCATACAAAAGAGTTGGAAGAGCCAGTGTTTTATACACTTTCAGTCTTGAATGCTTTTGGACTAACTGTGGCTTGAAGATAGAATTTATTAACCCTAAAATTCTTAAAAATTTAGAACTATTGTGATATATATATATATCCCTTTTCTCCCTCCTTCCTTGGGTTTTTACCAAAATATATAATTATATTATTCAATTGAACGTCTCTAGTTATTTCAACGGTTACGGCGCAAAAAGTGGACATCCGAATTTCGAAATAAATTTGGTTTTAAAATGAAGCTTAGGATCACCATAGATGAAAACACTTAGAAAATCTGCGGACCATCACTAAAGAAATTAGGTTAGAGTAATTAATTCTTATACATAATTAGATTAGGTTAGCTTTTAGTTTCTTATACATATAGTATAATTTATTTACATACCTGTAATTTAATATTATCTAAATGCCATTCTGTTTATTACTTTCAGAGGTTAGAGGAATTTAAATAAGTTAGTTAGCTTTTAGCTTATTATACATGTATTCTAATAAAATATATTACAAATTTCGAAGATTATGTTATAAATAAGTGGCATCTACTTATTGAATATTTTGTAAGGGCTAATTTGCGTTGTTCATTTTCGAGAAATACGTACGACGATGTATCGATTATTATCGACAATCGATTCGGTTAAACCATCTTTTCTTAAGAAACTCTATGTGACGATGTGATTTTTATTAAATTACAAACTCTTTGCTACGTAATTTTGGAAATATAGCATTTGGAGATACAGCAGTGCACTTTTATTACAATAAAATACTTATTCTATTTTCGCATCTCTCTATTGAAGAAAACGTGTTTTCACCCTGGACAAACATCTGAATATCGAATCTGACGTCACGACCACAATGGCAGCCATTTCGTTCAGGTAATATAGGAAATAGTGCTTTATAAATTCATATTTTCCAGCTTTGTTTCTGGATGGTCCGCAATTTTTTTTCACGTTTTCATCTTCGACGTTCCTAAGCTTCATTTTAAAACCAAAATTATTTCGAAATTCGGATGTTCACTTTTTGCGCCGTGCCCATTTCAACAATAGTAGTAATATTTTAGTAACATTAAATTACAATCTACAAATTTGCTATTCATCTTTTATTGTTGTAGGAATGTACATTACTTCTCTTGCAGATACTACAGTTCGGAAATAAAACTTAGGTATTGAATATGCATCCTTCCGTAAGTAGAACTATAGCCAACATCTCCTAATCTCTTAATCTAACTGTACAAATGCATTAGTAAAAGTAAATGGATCGACCGCGGTGCACTAGTGGTTATGTTCCTTGTCTCTGGTGCCGAGGATCGCGGGTTAAAACCCGGCTGAGGTCGATGGATTTTTTAAGATGGAAAAATCTGCGGGAGGTACTTTAAGTCGTGGGTCGCTTTTAGGCTAGTTAAAGAATCTTAAGCCTAAATAGAGAGACCTCTAAGCAAAACTTACCGAATTTCTTCATTCTAGTGATATCTTAGTTGCCTATTAACTAACTAGCTCACTGGCTCTATCGAACCTGTAGGTTCTTGGCCGCGCGGACATAAGCTCTCCATACATCCCTATCTTGAGCTAATGTTTTCCAATCTACGAACCTACGGGTTCGATAGTGTCAGTGAGTGAGTGAGCTTGTTTTGAACGATGTTATAGTTTGGCAGAATCTGACAGAGGACGGAGGGAATTCCATGTTTTGGGAAATGAGACTATAAAATATAATGAATAATACACAGTATGATGAGGAGGGATATACAGGGCAATGTGCTGATGCGATTGAGTGTCAAGTGGTATCGAGAAATAACAGCATATAATGGTTTGAGATTACTCCAATAATTTTCTCATATAATGTAATAAACTGGTAGCAGTGCCATAAAATATCTAAAAGTATTTACTTCTTCTAATTATATGACAAGTTTTCATTTTATTGCGGTGATAACCTATGTTTGAAAATTTCCACTTTGTTGGGTTCTTAAAGTTTGTAACCAGAATTTACCGCATCAGTGAAAACTCAATATGTTGTTTGCCAGACACTGAGAACTCAAGAGTTGTTGCACCTTTACAACATTTATAGTATATTTTATATATTTAATCGAGGAGGTTTTATTGTGAAATTACACTGACCAACATAATTTTTGTCTCATGAGTACCAATAGTTGTACTTAATGCAGTTTTTTTATCGTGTTTTCAAATATGTATTCGGAATTCGGCCGTGGTAGACTAGTGGTTATGCTCCTTGCCTCTGGTCCGAGGGTCGCGGGTTCAAACCCGGTCCGTGGCCGATGGATTTTTTTTAGGATGGAAAAATCCAAGGAACAAGTCCACCGGGAGGGACTTTCAGCCGTGGGCCCCGAGTCTGAAGATTTTCAGGCTCGTAAAAAATCCTTAAGCCTGAATAAAAAGGCATCTAAGCAAAATTTACCTAATTTTCCCGTCCTAGTACTACCTTGGTTTCCTAGATGTCAGTATGAGGCGGAACGCTGACCACGGACCACTCAAAATGACATCTATACGAAAACAAGTGTAATTAAATTAGTACGGTTCAAATTATTCCCTGTAGTGGAGAGCGCCTAAATCTCTGTAAAGGGATAAAAAATGGCCTTACATTACATTCGGAATTTCTCTATCACCCACATTTTTTTTTTATTTCAATTTCAATTAATGGATTTAAATAAATATATTTGTTTTATTTATATTCCAAAGCACTGAGTTCAACATACCAATGATTCTTCTTCCATCAGTTATTCTTCTTTTATTATGTATGTATATATTTATTCATTGATGTAGTAATATTTGTTTAAAGACAATTTTAGCATGCTATTTATTAAGCTGTTGAATATTCTAATTTTGTGTCTTAGCTTTTGTATGTAATAGACCGTCTTTCACATTCAAAAGTTATATTATTATTCATTCTGGAACAAGTAACAAATTTTAATTATTTTGGTTGTAATTTTACTATAAACTCACGAACTGAAAGAGACGTAAATGTGAAACTGTCAAGATTCCAAATGATATGTGGAACTATACATAAAACATTAAAGTATAAAATTAGAAGATATACTAGATTGAAGTTTTATAAAACATTGGCAGTTCCTGCATTACTTTATAGGAGTGAAACTTGGGCAATGACCAAAAAAATTACAAAGTAGAATACAAAGTGTAGAAATGAACTTCCTTAGGAGAACAAAAGACTGCACAAGAATGGATCGGTTAAAGAATGAAGATATAAGAACAGAGTTAAATATATAGACTATCCATTAAATGATAAAATCAAAGGATATAGAGAAAAATGGTTTAGACATGTAGAAAGAATGAACGTAACAAGATTACCAAAAGCAGCATTTAACTACAAACCAAGAGGTTCAAGGAATGTAGGAAGGCAGTGAAAAGATGGACAGAACAACTGTGAGGCGGAACAGGCATTTTGCCTAGCCCGGGAAGTGAAGAAGAAGAATATTATTATTGGATTGATAAATAACAATGAAAATATTGCACTCTTGCATAAGTAAAATTAATGCTAATGACCACTGTACCAACTGTAGCAAGGGAGGGCAGCAGCCCATAACCTTGTGATATATTTTAATCAATTTGCATGTATGGTATAATATGTTCACATATTAAGGTCAACTGAGGTCAAGTAGCTAATTATTGTCCTCTTCAATTCTGTACTTCTGTTCCTGCATAAATGTAACTTCAACGCAGGCACCACTATAGTCCATTAACGTAACATTGGTCTGCAAGAAGCGATATCAACTTTTTCCACAGTAAGGTTGTATTCCCCCTAACTAACTCACTGGCACCATGCACCATCGAACCCGGAGGTTCATGGCCGCGCGGACATATGCTCTCCATAACAATGTACCGAAATGGACATTTCGGTACAGGAATTAAGTGTAACTGCGCAAAACTATACCTCATCGCGTCTCCATCTCGAGTGTCACCTTTATGAACAGTGCCAAATGCTTTCTATCTATCCTTTCCTTTCCTAGTGCGCACCCTGTGCCATCGCGCATCCCCCCCCCCCTCTCCCTGTGAACTCTCATAAATAGCTGTGTTTTGTAACATCGAATCATCATCTACTTAGTCACCATTGGAGTCTGGCCAGGGCAGCTCAGGAGAGCTGGTTTTGTTTGTTTAGTCCAGTAAGCCAGGGTGGGGACGCTAGGACAGTATTTCCCCCAACCCGAGGCTGGACTAGAGTGAGTGATAATGTATGTATGTATATTGATTTATATCATATTTTCTTTTTGTATAGATGATCTACTATGATTTATTTTCTTTGTAAATTGAATATTTATTTTTTAATCTTTATATTAAAAGATATTAAAGAATCTACCAAAATTAATTGCGGAGTAACAGAAGAAGATTTTTTCAATTATTATAAAAGTCTTTGGACTGACAATAGCTATGAAGATACAATTTTCCGAAATATTAATGAGACAGATTCCATAATATCATTGGAAGAATTGAACAATAGTTTAAAGAAATTAAAAAATGGGAAGGCAACTGGCACAGATGGCTTGAATTCTGAATTGTACAAATATGCAGGCAAACACTTCCATGAAAGACTGTTGTCCTTCTTTAATAATGTATTCAAAAATGCAGATATACCACAAGAATGGAAGACAAGCATTGTTATACCCCTGTTCAAGAAAGGAGACAAGAGGAAAATGGACAACTATAGGGGAATCAGTTTGTTAAACACATGCTACAAAATTTATGCAGACATTTTAAATGGAAAAATTGAAAAGTTTCAGTGAAAAATTCCTTATGGAATGTCAAAATGGATTTAGGAAAGGACGATCTTGTATTGATTCAGCATTTTCTGTTAAACTATTACTTGAAAAAAGAAGAGAATTCAACTTAGAAACACATTTTGCTTTCATAGATTTTGAAAAAGCATTCGACACAGTCAAAACTCTTAAATATATTGGAAGACAGAAATATACCAAATTTACTTCGGCAGAACATACAAAATATTTACAAAGACAACACCATAAAGATTAAATTAAATAACAGATTTTCTGAAGAAGGAATTATAAATCGTGGTGTGAGACAAGGCTGCCCCCTATCCCCAACACTCTTTGCAATTTATATCAATGAAGTAATATGTTGCTGGAACAAAACATATAAATTTGGAATAAGAATATCAGAAAATAGAAAATTAAACACCCTATTGTTTGCAGATGACCAAATAATAATAGCAAATTCCGAAGATAATCTACAGAAAGGTCTGTATGAACTTAACAAAATTACAGAAGAATATGGATTAAAGATATCTACAGGAAAAACAAAAATTATGGCATTTCAAGGTGTAGATCCTGTCAGAAGTAAAATTGTACTGGACAATAAAATTTTGGAGCAAGTGAATAATTTTACATATCTAGGATGCAATATCTCATATGAAGAAGAAAAGGATGTAAATGCAAAAATATCTAAATTTTTAAGAATTTTAGGGTTAATAAATTCTATCTTCAAGCCACAGTTAGTCCAAAAGCATTCAAGACTGAAAGTGTATAAAACACTGGCTCTTCCAACTCTTTTGTATGGTAGCGAAGTATGGACGTTGAAACAGAAGGATATACAGAGACTTAGATCTGCTGAAATGAGATATCTTCGGAGGACTGCAGGATACACACTACTAGATCACAAAAAAAATGAAGACATCTTAGAAGAATTACACATGGAATCTTTAGAAAACAAAATTTCTGATTATAAGTCAAGATGGATACAACATGTTCATCGAATGGAAGATCACAGAATACCCAAACTAATGTTAAGATATCAACCTGCAGGAAGAAGAAGACCAGGACGTCCACTCAAAAGACTTCTGGATGGTGTTTCTCTTGAGGCCGAAACAGGTCAACAAATGGCCTAAATTCGTGAATGTACTATGATGATGATGATCTTTATATTATGTCTGACTATATATTCTGACTCGCATTAAAAGCTTTAGTTGTGCTTTTTACTTATGCCTATTCATTCAGTAGTTAACATCAGTCAGATATCAAAGTCAAAATCCAAAAGTTTGCTCAAGCGTGTGTTAGTTCCTTTATCCCAAAGCTTCCACGATTGTATTTTGTAAGTCAGTAAGCATTACATATTGGGAGAATTTAGTAAAGAAAGTTGAATTCCTCTTTGCCTCTATGGGCCCGGGCAAAGATGTCAATTTGAACAATCTATGTTTTCCAATCAAAATAGTTATCAACAATAACGGTTTGATCCAGCACCTATACGGTGCAATTTTTGGTAGCTTTGAGCGTGGTTACGCCGGTTCAACAATAACAATAATAATAGCTTTATTTTCCCTGGCAGAGTTAACGCCTTAAGGCCTTGTCTATCACTCAACCAGGTTTAAAAAAATACAAAAGAGTCTTAAATCTAAATTACAATATATATATAAACGATTACAAGTTACGATTACAAGTTATGAATACAATACAATTAATATCTATAATATATTTTCATTTACTCTAAATTTAACGAATTAAATATATAATATGTACAAGATATATAAAAAACGAGGAAAAGATTAATGGCATGGTATAAAATTAAATAAATAGAGAAAAATTAATTAATAGTCAACAGGTAACTGTATAAGCGTGACTTAAAGGTGCCCTGATATCTTGAGGAAGGAGATTCCAGGAGCGGGTAGAGGCTACTGTGAAGGAAGTAGAATAGGAGGAAGTGCTATGAAGAGGAATTGTTAGCAGACTGCTATCTTGTGACCTAGTGTCAATATTGTGGTAAGAGGATAACTTCTCAAATCTGGACACCAGGTAAGTAGGAATGTAGGAATTCAGAAGCTTGAAAAGTAGTGAAAGAGAGTGCAATTAATATCTGTCAGTAAGACGGAGCCAAGAGAGGTTATTAAAGTGTTCGGAAATATGGTCATAACGGCGGATATTGAAAATTAATCGAACGCAAGCATTATGAACACGCTGCAGTCTCTGCGACAAGACATAGTTTAGATCATTATATATAATGTCACAATAATCGAAGTGTGGTAACACAAGATTCTGCACAAGGATTTGTTTTAACGAAACTGGGAGAAAATTATTTAAACGTCTAAGGTAATGTAAGATGGAGAAAGTCTTTTTTACATATGTGTTTCACTTGTGTTTGCCAGGTTAAATTTGCGTCTAGATGTAGTCCAAGATCTATTACTGAACAAGAGTTCCGAGTTTCCATTGTGAAGAATACGAGTAATATGTTTTCCTCTGATCGCGGTACCAACGCTATGCAGAGTAGACCATTGGTGGGGCTGCCACCCTCGAAGCTTTAGGTCCAGTTTCTGGATGTACTAACCCCATCTAGAGGGTTGCCACGTCCGCCAGATCCGCCGTGATGGACTCCTCCTGCGCCGAATCTGCCGTTGAGGTCTTCACCGTAACCCTGGCTAGGGGCCCTTACAGAGTACTATCAGTCGGAGCCAACTGAACCCTGTTTTTTTACGATGTTGTTACTCCTCCCCCTTCTCCTTTCTCATCCGGGCTTGGGACCGGCCATGGCGAAATAATAAGGGATAATTATATTATTTATAGTAATGTTTGGAAAATATCCATATCCTGAGCTAATGTTTTCCAGTCATTCCCTGTATAATCTACTTCCCTCAAATCATATTTAATGTTATTCTCCCACCTCATTCTTGATCTAGCAACTGGGCGTTTTCCCTCTGGTTTTCTGTAAGAAGCCCTCTAATGCATAAGAACACGCATTTCCAGATATTGAGCCTGTATTTAATTTCTATGTGCATTAGATCGCGTGATATAACAGCAAATTATATGATTCAATTCTAACTGTTACCTTCACATGGCAAAATATTTGGAACAAACAAGTTTTAGAAAGAAAAAAGTGTTTACTCCCAGAGGCAAACATCTGGGTTTGGTGTTACGTACAGCACCTTAATGATAACACGAGAAAGCGGTCCACTCATTTCTCTCAATCCCTACTTACTTATGTAATAAAGCGACAAGCAACCAGTTTAAAAATAGTAAGTTGAAATACGCACACACCGTGCATGGATTTAAGTACATTACTTGTCTTTACTATAAGCTGCAATGGATTTCTGTCTATTCTTACACTTTATAATATGATATCTGTCATAAAGATAATGAAATCTCTGTTAAACAAGATGGCAAATTATCTTCTTGGGAAAAGATCAGCACTGGAGTAAGACAGGGATGTGGACTTTCACCGGTGCTTTTCATTATATATATATATATATATATATATATATATATATATATATATATATGAATAAATTAATAAACGAATGGAGGAAAACACAACCAGAATATATACCCATCAATAGGAACCTCAAACTCGATGCTATTCTTTTTGCAGACGATTTAGCTCTTCTGGCACTTTCCGAAAATGATTTGCAACGATCAATTTATAATTTACAAAAAATAGGTGCCAAATTTAATATGGAAATATCAATTAACAAAACTAAAATTATGGTATTTCATGGGAAGGACCCCATACAAAGTAAAATCTGTCTCCAGAATAAAATTTTAGAGAGATCTAATCAATTTAAATACCTTGGATATTATCTCTCTATCTGGGATGAAAAAGATATCCCCGAAAAAATTACTAGTTATAATAAAAGTTTAGGAATTATTAATCAAGTTATGAAACCATCCCTTGTACAAAAAAAACACCAGATTACGTTTATATAACACTTTGGCTAGACCAGTGTTGACCTATGGTAGTGAAGCTTGGACACTAAAAAGACAACATGAAAGCAGAATAACGGCTTGTGAAATGAGATTCATGCGCAGAACAGCGAGTTACACCAGATGGGATCGGAAAAGGAACACCGAGATCTTAAAAGAATTGAAGACTACGCCAATTTTGGAATATATTAAACAGTACCAACTAAATTGGAAACACCATCTTGAAAGAATGAGTTCAAATCGGATCCCCAAAGCTGTTTATAATTATATACCAAGAGGACGAAGATCGCTGGGCCGTCCTATGAAACGCTGGACGGAAAATGTTCTATAGGATCGTCACAGGCCTTGGCCTAATACTTGGAAGGAAGGAAGAAGAAGAAGAAGATATCTATCACACAATTCCGAGCATAATGTACACACATACTTGTTATTTGGTTCGTGGTACGTCTTGTTGCTGCACACCTTGTCGTGAAAGCCATGGATTGCCAATCTTGTCGTCACGTGTTGCATTTCATGATTATCTTCCGTCCAGGTCCTATCTTGCATTGCATATGTTGCATAGAAGTCCTCCGGTATGCTGTTCTTCTTCTCGCACAGGTCTCATAGGAGCTGTTTATAGGCGTCATTCGCCGGGAGAATTATCTCGCATCTTACATCC
The DNA here is from genome assembly GCA_030220185.1 of Diploptera punctata. Lineage (NCBI taxonomy): Eukaryota > Metazoa > Arthropoda > Insecta > Blattodea > Blaberidae > Diploptera > Diploptera punctata. The sequence continues at coordinate 941,163 of JASPKZ010009821.1, forward strand.
TCTATCAAAAATGACTCTGGTGGAGAAGATGATCAACTATTAAATTGGCTAAGCACTAATTTCTCCTGTCACTTATTTGAATGTTGCGGACCGCACTGAAAACGATATCATACATAACTATTATAGCAGGTGAACAGTTTTAAATATCTAGGTTCCAATTTATCATATGTTAAAATTGAACATATTAATGACAAAATCAATTTAGTGTGGCACTATTTAAAGAGCCCTTAAAACACAAGAAAAGAAATAAAAATTAAATTTTACAAAGTATTGGCTGTCCCTGTATTGATGTATGGATCAGAATGTGGGACGATCACTAAAAGACAAGAACAAAGATTGGAAGCGGGTCCACCGCTGTGGTCTCGGGGTAGCGTGCTGCCTTGTCACGCAGCGGGCCCGGGTTCGATCCCCGGTCGGGACAGTTTTTCTGGGTGAGGTTTTTATCGGGGCTTTTCCTCACCTGTAAGACAAATGTCAGGAAAACTTTAAGGCCCAAACGGTGCCCGAAATCATATGGCCATCGCAATGATCATCATTCATATTCATCTTAGGTTAAACTTAGGATTAGGGACTCTCCTGGCGCACCATTATCATCATCATCACCCATCATATCATCGGGGCAACGTAACCCCGCCTTCCAGGCGCCCCAACCTCAGAAGTGGGTTACAAGTACGCCATGCCAGGAGAGGAACCAGGAATGTCGAAAGACAAATCTGGGACATTTGAAAAAAAAAAGATTGGAAGCAGCTGAGATGCGATTTTTAAGAAATATAGCAGGATATACTCTGCTGGATAAGAAAAGAAATGAAGATATAAGAAAGAAACTAAATATTTTCAAACTTACAGACCGAATAATTAAATATAGGAACGACTGGAAAGAACATATTGATAGAATGCCAGAAGAAAGATTTCCAAAAGTATTGCTAAATTATAAACCGCACGGAAGGAGAAATGTTGGACGCCCACACAGAAGATGGTCTGAACAATTTTAACAATTCTAGCTTTCATGAAACCGGAACGAGCCAACAGGCTTAATTCCTGGATGATGACATGACTATTATTATTGGGTTTATTGTATGATTCTATACAAGTTTAAGTAATTTCTACTCGTTTTTTTCTGTTTTATTAAGAACATTAAATTAAATAAATTAATTGACGTATCCTATAGGATACGTTGCCAATTTAAGGATTAAATATTTATTTTCCCGTCCAAGATATCCTCTGACTTTTTTATTAATTTGGTGCTTTTAGGTTATAGGCTGCCAACTGTGATGAATTACACTTCAGCCACTGAATCTCCGGCTCTGACGTTTAGTTAATACGGGGGGAAAAGGGAGAAACTCGCCGTCTACTGCCAATAAGAAAATAGTTGAGTGGGAGTAGATGTCTGCCACAACCAATCACTGTTCATGATGCCGCTATAGCGCGCTAGTAAGGTTTGAAATTGCTGAGATGTTGTCAGCTATATTTCTGCTAACCGCATACATAAAGCGGCCGCTCCCACTGATTATCCACATAAGCAACACTGTCGTGAAAACGTCAGGGCCGGAGATCCAGTGGCTGGAGTATAGTACTGACAAACAAGTAACAAACTAGAAATGTATCCATCTTAAGGAATTGTCTAGAGTAAAATAAAATGAACAGACAAAATAAAAAATAAAGATGTGCTAGACAGAGTGGGTGAAGGAAGAATAGTGGTGGAACTCATAAAGAAGAGCAAAATAAATTAGGGCCACTGACTAAGAAGAAACAGGCTGCTGACGGTTGCCCTAGAAGAAATGGTGAACGGAAAGAAGGTTAAAGGCAGAAAAAGACATCAGGTTATAGACAATATTAAAATAAATATTTTGTATGCGGATACAAAAGGAAGGCTGAGTTAAGGAAAGAGCGGAGAAGGCTGAGTTTGCACTGAAAGACCTGCTCTTGGACAGACACTATGTATGTATTTATGTTATATAGAGTTTGGTGATGTAAATCAGACTTCCTCGTTATTTTTTTTAACGAGTCCACTCTGTGATTTCGTGATGGTGTCGTTTCGGATATAGTGAATCTAGGTTCAAACTCCGAAACGGACAAGTTACCTGGGTGACATTTTTTCAAAGTTTTTTCCCACCTTTAATAAAAATATCGGGGAACTTAATGGTTTAAACAAAGAAACGTGTAGTGGCAGTCGTCCTCAACAAATTAAAAATTGTTTAAAATAATCAGCTGGTCTCACAGCAGCGGAGGACTGACTTTACATCAGACAGTTTTCGAAAATAACACTGGCCAACATGATTTTTGTCTCATGAGCACCAATAGTTATACTTAATGCAGTTTTTTTATCGTGTTTTCAAATATGTATTCGGAATTTCTCCATCACCCACAGTTTTTTTTATTTCAATTTCAATTAATGGATTTAAATAATTATTTTCTGCTTAACAAACATTAAAGGGATTACGTCAAAATCAAAACATACGGTAGTGTACCCTGACTTGCAATCTGCAATGAGACCAGTTCTACACTGCGAAGAATTGTCCATACCAAAGCCTCCAGAACATGTGACATTAGATGAAGAGAGCTCAGATTCTGATGGAAGTAAGGAAAAAGAAGAAACAGATTTTGGTGATACAACTTTTGAACAAAGCTGTTCATCTGAGCCTCATTTATTGACTCAAGAAGATCTTAACGATCTCATAAGAGATTTAAAGTTGTCCAAAAGCCAGTCTGAAATACTTGGTTCCCGGCTAAAAGGATGGAATCTCTCGGAAACCTTGCGTGATGGAGAAAACCCGATATCATATTTGAACTCAGGAGAAAAAATGCTCTCAGAATCACATATTTTTCTTTCTGAGACAGAAAAGAAAGTTTATTTTTTTTGCTCAGTGTAATTTTATCAGGATCCTGAGTGGGTTCTAGGACCAATCTGCACATGAATGAGAAAAAAATCGGGGTGTGGCTGTGTCGTGGACACGACCGTGTTTTACGTGAATACATGTACGTAACGGGTATTATTTTCTTTGAGCGTATTATAGCGATTACACCATCCACTTACATAAGGTTCGGCTGCCACAACTACATATATATTGGCGCCGTCGTTGATCCGCTCGGACGCCATCATTCTTTTACGTTCCCGTTACCGCTTCACTCTGTCATATGGTGTTTTATTGTTACCACTGGATTGCTCTTGAGAGGCCCTTTCCAACCGTATACGATCTCTATAGCCTATTTTGATTTGGCTTTTTGACGAGTATAGACCGACATTGAATTGTTTATTTTATTTTATTTTTTCACTTTAACACCATACATATTCACTGTAGGTCCACCGCTGTGGTCTCAAGGTAGAGTGCTGCTTTGTCACACAGCGGGCCCAGGTTCGATTCCCGGTCGGGACAGGCTCCTGGGCGAGGCTTTATCGGGGTTTTCCTTACCTGTAACACAAATGTCAGGAAGCTTAGGGCCCAACAGTCCCCGAATATCATCCGGCCATCATCATTATCATCATACTGATCCTTCACAGGCGAGGAAAGCAAAGGGAAGCTACCACACCTATAATTCCCTAGTAAAGCTTCAAAGCATAACATGAAAATGCTATGATTGCAATGAAAGATCTGCCCTCAGGCAGAATTAGTACGGATGTATGGATATTCAGTATAACTATTTCACACTAATGTTTTATATAAGCAATAAATAGATTTTGACGAGAGCTGACAATTGAAACTCAGACAAACGTCATAACTTCTCAGAGTCAAAATTTATACTAAACGAAAATTATGTGACGCAGCGAAACGACCTCAAAATGGCGGCGCTTCACCTCCGCATCACAGTCCACACACAACTTAACGAATTCTTTGATCCTTTATCTATCGAGTAGTGCAATTAAATTTTGGATGTAGATGACAGATATGTAAGTGCAACATCAAACTGTATCCCCCGAGTCTGTTAGCAGATTTCTGAATTGTCTCGCACAATGGACGCAAATTTAAACACGTATTCACGTCAAAAATTAACTCCTTCTTCCATTGTAATAATAGATTTATTTTATCTGGCAGAGTTAAGGCCTTGTCTGCCACTCAACCAGGTTTTAAAAAGTACAAAAAAACATAGTCTTACATCTAAATTATAATAAACATAAAGATTACATGTTATAAGTAAAATACAATTATTATTTATATTTTAATTTACTCTAGATTTAACGAATTAAATATAATATGCACAAGATAATATAAAAAAACGAGAAAAAACATTATTGACATAGTATAAATTTAAATACATGTATAAAAATTAATTATTAGACAAGTAACTGTATAAGCGTGGCTTAAAAGTGCCAAGTGTGCGGCAACTCCTGATATCTTGAGGAAGGAAATTCCAGGAGTAAGGAGAGGCTAGTGTGAAGGAAGTAGAATAAGAGGAAGTACTATGAAGAGGGGTTGTTAGACTGTTATCTTGTGACCAAGTGTCTAGTGTACGGGATTGAATTATGCCTTCTAGACGTGGTTAAACCTCTTGCCCATAAATATTGTTTTAACGGACAGAAAATAATATTGGCGAGACATTTTTCACGAGAACTTTGTAAGATTTATGACCGGCTGTATATGTTTCAACTTTCTGTTTTCACTTGATTACCGTGAGTATCCTATTGGCAGTAAAACAAAAAGTTTTCGTGACGGAATGCGAGCTTGTGAGACTTCACTTACTGGTGGTGTTTGTAGGTCTTCTGTAATTTCATTTAACACGGTCACTAAACTATGCTGACTTCAAATACAGCAGAAAAAAATATATATAATCACACTTTACTTATGTATTAAAATGACTCCACAAACATCATAGTAGCCTTTGACCTACCAGAACTTATTAGGATCACCATAATGAGGTACAAAGGATTTTAATATAATAGGCTAAATATGAAAGTTATAGTTAATAACTTTGTATTTTAATTTTTTTTAATATTTGAATATAACTTCAATATAATCTAATTAACTAACTCACTCATTGGAACTATCGAACCCGGAGGTTCAAGGCCGAGCGGACATAAGCTTTCCATACAGCCTTTAAGGTAAAGGTATCCCACTACAGGCCTCAGGAGGCCCTTGGGGTAGTGGGAGGTTAAGGTTACCACTTTTCTGGACAATCGGCACTTGATGTCAGCTGGGTAGTCAGCCCTGTGTGACGGCCGTCTTTATCCCCAGAACAAACATCTGCTACTCATTTCCGTTAGAGGCTCAATCGACCCCAGGGCCATAGTGTCACCAGAGGGTTTGGGTCAGTTTAAAAATCCTGACCCCACCGGGACTCGAACCCTTGACCTTCCGGCTTGTAGTGCAGTGCCTTAACCACTATGCTACGGCGTGCCCTCCCCATAATGGATTTAAATATTGTTTTTAAATAAACCTAGATTTCTTCCCGGAAAATCTTGGCGCAGTGAACGATGAGCACGGGGAACACTTTCATCAGGAGATTTCAGCTATGGAAAAGAGATATCAAGGCAAATGGAATCCTAATATGCTGGCCGATTATTGTTGGACATCAAGAGGGATGCTCCACAGGCGAAATATAGCAGAAAATCGTCTTTTCTTACTTTCTAGGTGAGTCTGAATGTTCGAATATTGTGTAGTTACGAATGTAGAAAATATTAAAGTTTTAAAATTATAAATTCCTGTCTCTCGGAAACCTTGCATGATGGAGAAAAATCGATATCATATTTGAATTCAGGAGAAAAAATTCTATCAGAATCACATATTCTTCTTTCTGAGACAAAAAAAAAGTTTCTTTTTTGTTGCTCAGTGTTATCCCGTAAGCTAATTATGTGTAGGCCTAATTATTAGCCTATTTAATATTTTATTAAATTAATAAAGTCTGGCAATCAATCGGATATATCCGTAATGTGAATATTTACATCTGTATAAGAGGGGAATACCCGTGGGCCTTAAAAAATAATATCACGCAATTAAGATTAGGAACGAAACAGGGGAATCCCCACGATGTCATAAAGACGAGGTTTCATACAAGGAAACCTCATGAAAACCTTCCTTATCTACTGTAACAGCCAGGAATAAGGTATGATTACCCCCAACGCGAATAATTTATTTGATTTTATTACAATCTGTTTTTGCATATGTAGGGTGCACGTAGAAATATATTATATAATGGAAATGCATAGCTAATGACAAATGAGGGAAATTTTGAGGAAATAGCTGGAATTCAAATACCTAGGAACAATAATCACAAATAGGAATGAGATACACAAAGAAATTAAATATAGGCTCAATTCTGGAAATGCGTGCTATTATACATTGCAGAGACTCTTTATGTCCCAACTCCTTTCAAAAAACGTTAAACTGAAAATATATAAAACTATTATTCTACCAGTTATATTATATGGGTGCGAAACATGGACTCTTACTTTAAGGGAGGAAAGGAGATTACAGGTATTTGAGAATAAAGTACTTAGGAAAATTTTTTTTTTTTATTTTTATTTTTTTTTTATTATTGATTTCGTACATCTCAATGATGGATAAATCATATTTGAAGAGAAAAATTATACGCTCAGACCGGGACTTGAACCCGGGACCCTTGGTTCTCTAGACCAAGTGCTCTACCAACTGAGCTACCTGAGCAAGTACCGATCTAAACGCAAATCTTTCTCTATATACATTGTAATTCCCATCCACCAAATGCTGTGAAGCCATGCTTCTATCTTGCAAATGGCGGCTCCTTTATTAAGAAGACATATTTGGGAATTATACATTACAGCCAGTACGGCTTTTTCCAAGTTTTTTTTTTTATTATTGATTTCGTACATCTCAATGATGGATAAATCATATTTGAAGAGAAAAATTATACGCTCAGACCGGGACTTGAACCCGGGACCCTTTATTAATAAAGGAGCCGCCATTTGCAAGATAGAAGCATGGCTTCACAGCATTTGGTGGATGGGAATTACAATGTATATAGAGAAAGATTTGCGTTTAGATCGGTACTTGCTCAGGTAGCTCAGTTGGTAGAGCACTTGGTCTAGAGAACCAAGGGTCCCGGGTTCAAGTCCCGGTCTGAGCGTATAATTTTTCTCTTCAAATACTTAGGAAAAGTTTTGGACCAAAAAGAGATGAACAGACAGGTGAATGGAGAAGACTACATAACAATGAACTACATGGTCTTCATAGGAAGCCAGATATAATAAGAACAGTTAAGTCTCGTAGACTGCGATGGGCAGGACATGTTGCACGTATGGGGAATGAAAGACTTGTATGGAAGCTTCTTGTAGGAAAGCCAGAGGGAAAACGCCCAGTTGGTAGACCAAGAATGAGGTGGGATAATAACATTAACTATGATTTGAGGGAAGTAGATTATACAGGGAATGATTGGAAAGCATTAGCTCAGGATAGGGATGTATGGAGAGCTTATGTCCGCGCGGCCATGGACCTACGGGTTCGATAGTGCCAGTGAGTAAGTAAGGGTGCATATTTTCTACATTTTTCATGCATATTTTGTACTTTATTTTGCAAGCAAATCCGCACTCTAATTATTATACATTGCCTTGAGAATTTTTGTATATTGACATCCCATGCCCTCATTATTTGAGGTAATTTTATTATGGCATAAATACAATATGGCAATGCAAAGTAGGAGAGTCTGGAGTATTTCCATGGCAAGTAGAATGGAATGTGACATAAAACAAGCATTAGCGCCCACTTACTGACTCATGCTCATGACAATCAACACACTTAATGAGTCTTAATACTGGATATAATTTAGGATCATATATTTGACGTTCTGTCGACCGGGGTAGTCATTATTTTGTCGTCCCAATTCCTTGCGCCACTAATTAAAATGTAAACACTCGTACACATAAATTAAATCAATCTTACTTTTTCCTAGTTTAACGTCTCCATTTGTAAGTGCTTTATGGGCTTCAAGACCCCAGGCCTCTTAGTAGAGGTTTTTTTAAACTCAAGTGCGTATACTAAAAACCTTTGAGCAAAATATATCGACCATTTCATATCCATGTTTGTCGTGCAATGTTAATGGCCTAAGTTGTTAAAAAAAACACCGTGAAATAAAGTATTAAGATTATTTTTATTTGTTATTACTACAGGCCGAATCTTGAAACATGTTCATAAATATGTAACAAAAAATAAGTAAATGTATGTATTAAAATTCATCGGAGAACATATTGTTTAAACAACTCACCTCATAGGATTCATGCTTCCATGACATCGCGATTTCAAACATAGTCATGTTCATCGTCAGCCATAACTCCGACTGACGAAATTCTTCGGCCGTCAATTATTCTATTGTCGCCATCTTCAGTGCTGCCATCTATGGTTGAATTTATGAACTTCGAAATCAATGTAATTTCGTTAGGGATATCAAAATTCATTGATCTATTTTTGTTTTTCTGAATGTATATTTTTTTCTCAAACTGTCAATTCCAAAGGTTTCTCTACTTGTTTTAAAAGTTTAGCTTCTCTTCCAATTTTATGATGTTCTAATAAACTATGTGCAGCAATTGCAGATTTTTCAATTTCACAATTTTTAATATTTCTGAAATGTTCTTTTGTCCGAATTTCCAAATTCCTTTTTGTTTTTCCTATATAAACTTTATTGCAATCTTCACAGTTTATTTGATAAATTCCAGATTTCTTACTGTCTGGAACATTGACTTTTATATTGTATACATTCAGAAAAACAAAAATAGATCAATGAATTTTGATATCCCTAACGAAATTACATTGATTTCGAAGTTCATAAATTCAACCATAGATGGCAGCACTGAAGATGGCGACAATACAATAGTTGACGGCCGAAGAATTTCGTCAGTCGGAGTTATGGCTGACGATGAACATGACTATGTTTGAAATCGCGATATCATGGAAGCATGAATCCTATGAGGTGAGTTGTTTAAACAATATGTTCTCCGATTAATTTTAATGATTATACCTCATAATGTTTACTTCCCAACATTAATTAAATATAAATGTATGTATGTATGTTTGTTCGTATTTTATGCGCTGCCATACCGTTCATCCGATTGTGATGGGGCTTTTCGCAAGATGTTCCGGAGATTCCCGGGTTGAACATAGGCTATAAGAGTTGTAATACTCTCTTCATCCTTAAAATCGCCCTTTGTAAGAACATGTGGGGGAAAAAGTCCCTTTTGGACGCTTAAATGGCTTACGCTGCCTAAAACATAATAAATACACAAAATTAATGGATACAGAATTGAATATCTCAAAAAAAAAAAAAAAAACCTCTATAAAAATGTTCACGACAGGATGTGTTTATCTTTAACGGATAACTCAGAATAACCATTTATGTCTTTCATCGATGCCAAGATGAAAGGGATAAGTAGATTCCTGTGCGAGCATAGCAGCATGGCGGGTATTCTGTTACGGGTAACTCACAATAACGGATTTTCTCTTTCAGCTCATTTATAAGAAGATCGGGATAAGTAGATTTCCAGGCAACGCCGGATAATCAGCACGGGGTATCTAAAAATAATTACGATATAAATTTATAATTATTTTTCCTTTTATTTATTCAATTAAACATGAAAACACATTAATTTTCATTTATTTAGGCGCAGCAGCGCACGCCGGGTATTGGCTAGTATGTAATAAATATGTAACATCAAAATTGCAAAGAAACATTAAAATACTTAAATAATATCTTCTAATGACGGGCACATAAATTTAATCAAATTCCTAAAAGATTACGAATTTTTAAAATGTTTTTGTGTAACTAAAAGTTAAAAAAAATGATATTACACAAATTCTAGATATAAATACAATGTTTTCCATCATATTAGATATAACCTTAACTTTATCATGGCACGAAACACAGTATGTCACTATATATATATATACACATACATACATACAGTTTTGTTTTCAATGCCTCAGGTTGTCGTTTCGGCATTTCTGGTATTCTCTCCTCGCATTGGCTTAATTTTAAACCATTTCTGAAGTTGCGACGCCTGGAAGGCGGAGTTACGTTACCCCGATGATATGATGGGTGATTAATGTTAATGAAGCGCCAGGAGAGTCCTTAACCTAAACTTAACCTAAATTCCAGACCATGGGCCACCATAGGAATAATTCCCTTTAAGGAAAATGTTCTATAGTTTGACCGGGAATCGAACCTAGGACCTCATTTTCTCGATATTTTCAGGAGTATTTTTTTCTTATCAATGAAAATACTTTTTTTTATGAAAACTATCACTGGACATCACAGAAATGAGGGGTTCGAAGTTTAATAATCGAAGCCGGAAGAGTTTAGGGATTTCTCCCGTTTTCCCCTACCAAAACTTAATTCTACCAATTTTCCATACTCAATGTTATTCATTTCGTTCCATAACATTTCATCTGCCCATGTGATCATACGTCAGACCTGGTTGGACGATATCCATATGCATAACAAATTTACAATAGTACGGGATTCATCTCACCTCATCCCTCGATCTCTCATCACTCTGGACGAGTAGAGAGTAACAAAATATTTATTGTTCATCTTATTCCTAACCTTTCTTCATAGTCAAGTACTCCGTGTTTCCGACATTAATATTCGGTCACAAAACATGTTGCTAAAGATATTGTAAATAATAATAAGTTATTGTGATGTAGAAATACTTGGTAATAATGTTGTTTATTGTAATTTAAATCTAACAGTACGTTTTGTATTTTTTCCTAACCTGGTTCAGTGGTAGACAAGGTCTTAATGCCTTAATTATGCCTGGTAAAATAAAGCTATTATTATTATTATTATTATTATCATCATCACCATCAGATGCAAACAAAACAAATACTGGATTACGACAAGGATGTAGTTTATCGCCCACTTTGTTTAATATCTATATAGACGATATTTTAAATAAATGGAAAGTTTTAGTGAATCCAGGAATAAGAATAGATAATAAAGTGTACATAAATAATCTTCTATTTGCTGACCATGTAATCATAATACAGAAAAATGAAGACGACTTACAGAAATCTATGCATGCATTAAATGAAATATGTAAATTATATGATCTGAAGATTTCTGTAAGGAAAACGAAGACCATGGCTTTTAGAGGAAGAGATCCAGTGAGATCCAAAATTATTTTAGAAAATCAAAGTATAGAACAGGTGTCTAGTTTCAAATATTTGGGCTGTGACGTTGGCTACAATGTGAAAAGAGATATAGACTCCAAAATAAATAAATTTCAGACGGTGTGTGGAACAATACAGAGAACATTCAAAAGTAAAATTAGAAAAGAAACCAAGATAAAAATGTATAATGTTATGGCGGTTTCCACAATATTGTATGGATATGAAACTTGGACTCCAATGAAAAAACAGAAGGATAGAATACAGACGGCGGAGATCAGGTTCCTAAGACAAGTTAAAGGATGTACAAGACTTGATAGAATAAGAAATGAGGATATAAGAAAAGAATTGAAAGTACAGCCTTTATTGGATAAGGTCACGAATTACAGACAGAAATGGATTGATCACATGGATGGAATGAGTAAGGAGAGATATCCATTGTTAGCAAGAAATTATCAAGCAAGAGGAAGACTTGATGTTGGAAGACCTAGACGACGTTGGGCTGATGCATTATGAAGTTGGAACGGGCAATTGCCTAATCCCTGGAGTGATGATGATTATTATTATTATTATTATTATTATTATTATTATTATTATTATTATTATTATTATTATTATTATTATTACCCATTGATATGCTGGAGGGTCGAGGGTTCAAGTCCCGTTGGGGTCAGGATTTTTAAACTGACCCAAATCCTCTGGCGGCACTATGGCCCTGGGGTCGACTCAGCCTCTAACGGAAATGAGTACCAGACGCTTGTTCTGGGGTTGTTCAGGGCTGACAACCCGGCTGACAAAGTGTCGATTGTCTAGAAAAAGTGGGAGCCTTAACCTCCTACTACCCCAAGGGCTTCCGGGCCTGTTTTGGGATCACTTTACTTTACTTTACTTACCCATTGATATTTAAATCATTAGTACAAAGTGTTATGTTGTATGTTGCAGAGATCTGGACTTCAGGTAGACAGCAAGCAAAATAATTATTGACAAAAGAGATGGATTTTTGGCGAAGGGCTGCGAGAAAAATCAAGAAAGGAGAAAATTCGGAACCAGAAAATTAGAGAAATAATAAATGTTAAACATAATATTATAGAAGTAAAAGAAGAACGAAGATTGAAACGGTATGGACATCTGAAGAGAATGGAGAATAATAGAATGCCAAGAATGATGCTGCATTGGAATGCTGAAGGCAGGAGGAGGAGGGGGAAACGCAGGGAACAGTGATGGATGAAGTGAGAAGAAACATGATCAGCAGAGACCTCAAAGAAGAAGATGATGAGAATAGAAATCTGTTGCGGAGCAAAATACATTTGAGCTGAAGGATAACTGCTGTAATGTATAAAAAATCCTTAATAATAATAATAATAATAATAATAATAATAATAATTATTATTATTATTATTATCATTATTAATGAGTACTTTATATAAATACAGAGAAAACTAATTATCTGTGTATAGGAGAAGAAACGGAAAATATGAATTTCAATAATGGAGAAGAACTAAAACCTGGTATTGAATGCGCTTATTTAGGAACAAAATTAGACCATTTGGGCGATAACACAGTGGAAATTAAAAATAGAATCGCACAAACAAAACAGACAATAAATGTTTTAAACTCTGTTTGGTGGAGCAAGAATATTACAAAAAATAGAAAATTACAAATATATCAAACCATAATTCAGAGCATTTTAACATATGGTGCTGAAGTCTGGCAAATTCCTACCAGGGAAATAAAAAGAATTTTAAGTACAGAAATGGATGTTTGAAGATCAGCTGGAAAATCTAGAATGGATAGAATACGAAATAAGGAAATAAAAGGAAATTATGGGTGTAGAAGAGGAGCCGGACATCATAGACATTATAGAAAAGAAAAGATTGCAGTGGTATAGCCATGTTAAAAGAATGCCAGAGCAAAGATTGCCTAAAATTGTTATGGAACAGATCCCAATGGAAGGAGGAAGAGAGGAAGACCGAAGAAAACTGGGATTGAAGGGATACAAGCAGCTATGAATATCAGAGGATTGGAGGAAGATCAATGGATGGACAGAGAGGAATTTTCATGCTATGCTTGCAGCTTTATCAGGGAATTGTAGGTGTGGTAACTTCCCGTTGCTTTCCATACCGGTGAAGGATGATGATGATGATGGCCATATGATTTCGGGGACCGTTTGGACCTTAAAGTTTTCCTGACATTTGTCTTACAGGTGAGGAAAAACCCCGATAAAAACCTCACCCAGAAAAACTGCCCCGACTGAAGATCGAACCCGGGCCCGCTGCGTGACAAGGCAGCACGCTACCTCGAGACCACAGCGGTGGACTATTACAATTCATAATTATCTAGAAAGTGGGTTTAAGTACATTAATTTTGTTTACAGCTCACAGTTCTAAATCAAATTTGTATTTCCATTACATCTACGACAAAAATTATGTTTTACGTCCTCGTTCTCTACGAAGCTGTGACTCAGAAGAAGCCATTACAATAGTTGCACCACGGCTACAGTCCTCTAAGTATTCCAAGAAACGTGATTCAAGAGGCGTTATGATTCATGCTATTCGTATATTCAATTGTTTGTACCAACAGCACAAAGCACATTGTTATAGAAAATAAAAATACGTTAACAATAAAAAATTTACAAACAATTGAAAGTGTCAATAACCTTAATAACTATCCTGTCGTTATGTAACCGGAAACCTGAATGCGCACTTAACCTACATTTTTAAAGTGTTTGTCAACTAGTCTCAGTTTCAAAAGCACTAAAACGCAGCATCCATCTAAAAAATTAAAATTAAATTGAGATCCTTTCTCTTCCAGTGATTACATTATGGTGCAGAAAAATATTCAATGAAAACAGCTTAAGAAAATGATTTTAGATAATAGATAGATAGATGGATTTATTTAGCCTGGTGGAGTTAAGACCATGTGGCCTTCTCTTCCACTCACCAGGACAAACATATGTTACATATAAATACAAAAAATTACAATAATAGTATATACTAAACAATTAATTATCTGTCAAACTGAACAATAATGAAAATAATGTATAATAATGCAATAAAATTTAATACAATTAAAATTAAACTAATGAAATAATGTATACAGAAAGGAATAAGAGCTCGAATCTACTATACATAAAAATAAAAAAAATACAAAGAAAGTAATAAACTACAATGAATTAATCTATCGCTTATTATACAAGGCATTAGGTAAATATATTGACAAATCTTAAAACTATTTTTATTAAATAATGAAAAAAACAAATTATTAAAAAGTAGTGAGGTGTTTCTGTTAATAATTCTATTTTCAATTTGTTTCTGATAGATGGTAAAGTTTGGCAGTCTCTGACATAGAGTGGAAGGGAATTCCATGTTCTAGCAAGAGAAACTGTAAAAGATTTCGAATAATAGGTAGTGTGATGAGGAGGGATCCCTCCATGGTATCTTTACCTTGTCGTGGTGGAGTGGCTTGCGTGCTTAAATGATCCTGAGAGCTATGCCGGCGGTAGCATTGCTGCCGATAAGGTTACCCATGCCGGACTGGTCGAAGGTGATAAGCCAGACGAAAAAAGTACCTTGGTCGAAAGAGTGACGATCTTTCACCGTAAAAATACAACCGTCAAGAAATGCGGACCAAGAATTTGGTGGGAGAATAACATTAACCATGATTTGAGGGAAGTAGATTATACAGGGAATGATTGGAAAACATTAGTTCAGGATAGGGATGTATGAAGAGCTTATGTCCGCGCGGTCATGAACCTACGGGTTCGATAGTGCCAGTGAGTAAGTAAGTAAGTAAGTAAGTAAGTAAGTAAGTGATGAGGAGGGATATAAAGGACAATGTGCTGAAGGGATCGGGTATCTAATGTATGTGTATCAGAGAGTCTAGTGAAGCGGTGTGATAATTAATAAGATAATGATCTGTGTAATATTTTATAGAGAAGACATAGTGAATGAATGGTTCTACGATCTTGTAGACGAAGCCATGACAATTGTTCCAGGGATGATGTAACGCGATAAAATCTGCGTATACCACAAATAAAATGTATCCTAGAATTATGAACACGTTGAAGTCAAGTAGTTATATCTTCGAAAGGAAAATTGGTATTAATACATGGTCCAGTGTTTGTATATTGTCTATGGAAAGTAAGATAAAAAATTAAAATTTTATTTGACAGAACTAAGCTTCTGGCGGCGATCAGCAAGGATTTTAAGAACAGAGAAAATTATAAATAATGTTATGAGAGAAAAGATGAAAGTGCAAGAGTCCCTAATAGAAATTATCAAAACAACACACACAACATGATTTCGATATGTAAAAGGATGATGGAAAACAATTACAGATAAGGATTTACGAATGAAATCAGACTGGACGTAAGAAGAGAAGATGAAATCTAATATGGACACAAAAAGTGTTGTTGTTGTTGTCCAATGATAATGAGGTTAGTTGACTTGCGCCATTCTTACTCTTGCTTCCCAATAGAGACCTATAATTTCTTGGTTGAGCTGTTTTTTTTCATGTCCAGTTCTTTGCACTTTAGCAGATGTCCATGGTTAAGCCTAAGTATTTGATCTTCTTCCTTGCATATTATGGTGGGCCGAAAAAAAAACTATAATTTTATTTCGAAGTTGTAATAGCGCGGAAAAGTTGCGAATTATATAGACATCCATCCATCCATAGTAATTCTGCCCGAAGGCAGGTCTTTCACTGCAATTATAGCATTTTCATGCTATGATTTGCAGCTTTACTAGGGAATTTTAGGTGTGGTAGCTTCCCGTTGCTTTCCACACCGATGAAGGATGATGATGATGATAAGATGAATATGAATGATGATGATTGCGATGGCTATATGATTTCGGGGACCGTTTGGGCCTTAAAGTTTTCCTGACATTTGTCTTACAGATGAGGAAAACCCCCGATGAAAACCTCACCCAGAAAAACTGTCCCGAGCGGGGATCGAACCCGGGCCCGCTGTGTGACAAGGCAGTACGCTACCTCGAGACCACAGCGGTGGACTTATATAGACGAAACAAAATAAAAAATCAAAATCGGTTGACATCTTCCGTCGCGCAAAAGGCTCTAAAGTTTGACAAAATATGAAAAATAAAAAAAAATCTTCATTTTTGAGATTATTTCTTTAATGTTTTAATTAGATGTTTTCGTAAGGTAATAGTTTGTAACGTCTTCAAATAGAGCCTAAAAACATTGTGTTTTAATTTGGTTTAGATCAGTTGATATCTTCTGGTCGTGCATAAGCTCCAAAATTTGCCAGAATAATGAACAAGTTATATTTTTACGCATTTTTGGTATTTGATAAATAACTCCCAGAGTATTGATTGTCATATCCCACAGACAGATAAGAACGTGCTTAGCAAAGATCAGCAATACCTACTTGATAAAAAAAAATAATTGCAAAAATGAAGTTTTTCCATAGTTTGCCAAATTTCAGAGCCTTTGCGCGACCGGAAAATGTCAACCGATTTTGATAATTTTTTATTTTTTTTAGCTATATAATTCGCAACTTTTCCGCGCTATTATAACTTCGAAATAAAAAATGGGGATTTTTTCGGCCCGCCCTATTGCATATACAACATTGGGTACTCTTCACCAATCATCATCTTGTGGAAATGAAATAGGTAAGAATGAGTAGTAAAGAGTCGGAATGTGGCTACAACAGACTCTCTTGACATTGTCAGGAAGTGGGATTGTTGGTGAATATTTGCAGAGCGT
The DNA here is from genome assembly GCA_030220185.1 of Diploptera punctata. Classification (NCBI taxonomy): domain Eukaryota; kingdom Metazoa; phylum Arthropoda; class Insecta; order Blattodea; family Blaberidae; genus Diploptera; species Diploptera punctata. Next base: position 957,950 of record JASPKZ010009821.1, read on the forward strand.
TTAAACGTTAAAACTTTAAATAATGGAAGAAAGAAACGAGGAGAAAGGTACGTCGAAAAGAGAGAGGGGGTGGAAAGGGGGAAGTGGGGATGGAGATTGCCCATAGAATGTTGGAACAGTTGCAGGACGATCTCAAAGCCATTACAAAAGGTGAGAATAAATAAAGCTAATATAAAGTTGAGGTTCCGAAACATGGACAGTGACAACACAACAATCTGCCAGGATACAAGCTGCTGAAATGAAATTCCTCAGACCAATAGCAGGATATCAAAGAAGAGACAAAAAACACAACTCAGAAATAAGACAACTAAAAGTAGAGGAATTAAACACAACAATAGTGAAATACAGAACAACTGGAAATAACACTTAGCAAGGATGATTGAGAATAGAATACCAAAAGCAACATACAGCTATTCACCTCGAGGAAGAAGAAGTTTGGGAAGACCAAAGAAAATATGGAAACAGCAGCAATTTGGAGCCAGAACAGGCTAGTAAATAAGCCTAAACCGTGATGAAGAAGAAGGATAAAGTTGAGGTAAAATGTAATGTACCAGACGCTGAGTCTCCAGCTCTGACGTTTTCACGACAGTGTTGTCGATATGGATATTCAGTGGGAGGGGCCACTTTATGTACCATGCGGAATATCAAATCATGACAGTTAGCAGAAATACAGCCGACAACATCGCAGCAATTTCAAACCTTACTAGCGGCGTCAAGGACAGTGATTGGTAGTGGGAGACGTCCACTCACACTTCAACTATTTCCTTATTGGCAGTAGAGGGCGAGTTTCTCCCATTACCCCCTCGTACAACCTAAACGTCAGGGCCGGAGACTCACCGGCTGGACTGTAGGTAATTGGATATTTGTTTATGAAAGTATTCTGAAAGTTTCTTAAAAGTTACGAAATATTACCTCACATGAACAAACGCCTGCAGAATGTAGACAGATAAGTAATGTGGGTCATAACGTGTGGAATGCGACTCGCGTATTGATCTGTGAGGTGCACGTCACTACCAGGTACAGACTATTTCTTATCACAACAACATTGTACACTTTACTACATCGAGTGGGAAACCTATCAAAAAGAGATATTAGAGCAATACAAAACATTATCATCATCGTGAACGTTTCAGGGTTAAATTCTATTGAACTGTTCCTCTCTCTCAAGGTGACATTTAGTCCATCCATCGTCCTCTACTTCTATGTCCTAGATTTTACATAAGCAATGAGCATTATTTCTGTGTGTATTCGTTCTTCTAATGTAATTCAGCCATTTCTGTTGGCGTGTTTCTTTTACTTCAACAATGTGACTTGAAGTTGTTTTTAAATATATATTTTTTTCATATTGGATAAGTTAACTAATCAAGTGAGTTCTAAATATGTCTGAAGATAATTAGCAATTCTGGGATTTTATACCATGCGTTTTGGGCTATAGTTTAGAGCAGGACCTCCCAAACTTATTTGTACCGCGGGTCATGTAAAAAGAATGACTCGAGACAGATTCCCAAGAAGAATACTATAATGGGTGTCGCTTGGTAGAATAGGACGGCAAAAATATAGTGGATTGATGGTGTTTTGAGCAAGATGAAGGGGAAAAATGGAGATTGAAAGAGGGATGTGGAGGAGAATGACAGTAGATTAATTGGGCGCAGGAAGATGTTGGGAAATATTCTGAAATCTGCTAAAATAAATCTAATATATAAACATTTAATGTTTGTTTGTTCGTACTTTATGCGCGGCCATACCCTAGAACAGATTGTGATGGAGCTTCTTGCAAAATGTTCAGGAGATTCCCGGGATGAATATAGGCTATAAGAGAGTTGTGATACTCAACTCCTACACCCTTAGAAATCGCCCTTTGTAGTGGAAAACGTGAAAAAAAGTAGTTCTTTGGACGCTTAAATGGCTTACGCTGCCTAAACTATAACAAATACACAACATTAATGTACACAGAATTGAATATCTCAAAAAGCTCTACAAAAAAAGTCCGCGACAGCATATGTTTATCTCTTACGGATAACTCACAATAACCATTTTTGTCTTTCATTGATGCCAAGAAGATCGAGACAAGTGCGTAGATTCCTGTGCAAAGCATAGCAGCACATGGCGGGCATTCTTTTATGGATAACTCACAATAACGAATTTTGTCTTTTAGCTCGTTTATGCCAAGAAGATCGAGATAAGTAGATTCCCGGACAACACCGGGTAATCAGCACGGTGAATCTTAAAATAATGATATACGTTTAAAAAGATTTTTCATTGTACTTATTCAACTAATCATAAGAAGTACATTAATTTTTGTTTTTCAGCTCATTTATGCCAAGAAGATCGGGATAAGTAGATTCCTGGGAAAAAAACACCATAGAGTAGACTTTAATACCACTCGTCTCCATAATACTGGGATAGCGCAATAGATGTTTCAGGTCGCGATGCTCACAGCAGTACGTCCTCCCAGTATGAATAAATAACTACTATATTCTATAGGTCCAACGCTGTGGTCTCGAGTTGCGTGCTGCCTTGTCACGCAGCTGGCCCGGGTTCGATTTCCGGTCAGGACAGGCTCCTGCGTGAGGTTTTTTCAAGGTTTTTCCTCAGCTTTAAGACAAATGTTAGAATACTTAGGGTCCAACGGTCCCCGAAAATCATCCAGCCATCATCATCATCATGCTTCATCGGTGTGGAAAGCAACGAGAAGCTACCACACCTATAATTCCCTAGTAAAGCTGCAAAGCATAGCATGAAAATGCTATGATTGCAGTGAAGGACCTACCCTCGGGCAGAATTACTATGGATGGATGTTCTATAGTGTTGGTCTTTCACTGCAATCATAGCATTTTCATGGTATGCTTTGCAGCTTTACTAGGGAATTATAGGTGTGTGTTACTTGGAAATATTTATACACGGAATATAGTATAATTACTTTCGTGATTAAATATTTTCATAGAACATGAAATAAATTATCGATAACGTTCCGGATTATTAAATATGAATTTGAGACACCTTTCGGACGTACCAACATAACAATTACATAAAGTGAAAAAACCTCATGCTACCAAAATTCCAAGTCCCGAAGGTCCTTTAAGCCCTAAGAAAACCAGCAGTTTGTAAGAGTGTGGTAGCTTATCGTTGCTTTCCACATCGATGAATGATGATGATGAAAATCATAACGATGATGATGGCCGGAATGGTTTCCGGGGACCGTTGGGCCCTAAACTTTCTGACCTTTGTCTTACAGGTGAGGAAAAACCCCGAATAAACCTCACCCAGGAGCCTGTCCCAACCGGGAATTGAATCCGAGCCCGCTGCGTGATAAGGCAGCACGCTACTTCGAGACTATAACGGTGGACTAATAAAGAACTCAAATCTAAAAAGATAACTTTAAAATGTTGCCAAAATTAAGATCTTAAAAAAAAAGACAATTTAAAAACGTTGAAATAGCTGATTTTTACGTCTATTAAGTCGAGGAACTTTCTCCACACCCAATAAGGATAAATTGTTTTCATGGCACGATACACTGGTCCAAATCTTATGAGTGAACCAATCGTATAGCGCAGAAAATCATTTATTCGTGCAAACGTCACGCTGTTAATGTTTCAAACTGTGTTTACATTTCTTTGCTCTGTTTAACACGCTCTGCTCTTAAGTCGCGTTTCTCAAGTTTAACTTCTCTGCACGTGCAGGGATATTCAAAACAGCTCCAAGCTTCATTCGCCCGACCCTGAGTTGGACACGATTGAGGATATATAGGATATTTATTTCCTATGATTATTTCCACTGTGTAGTCTCCTCTATTCACCTGTCTGTTCATCTCTCTTTGGTCCAAAAATGTTCATCATCATCGTCAACAACAACCACGGATTAAGCCCTTGTTCCGGTTTCATAGATTCTGATCAAAATGTTGAATCCATCTCTTTTTCGGTCTACCAATATTCCTGTCTCCTTTTGGTTTCTAATATTTTTGGAATGTGATCATCTTTCATTCTTTGAACATGTTCTTTCCAGTTTTTTCTAGATTATGTTATTTTATCTAGAAGTTTAAAAATATTTAGCTCATTTCTAATATCTTCATTTCTTGTTTTATCTAGAAGTTTGCAACCAGCCACACTTCTCAGAAGTCTCATTTCAGCAGTTTCTATGATCTCTTCTCTTTTAGTTAAAACCCAAAATTCACTACCATACAATAGTAAGGGGACTGCCACTACATTATAAAAATGTTAGCTTTGTTTCCTTTCTTATGTTTTTTGAATATACTATTAGTTGTGCCACATATATAATTAAATTTATTAAGTTTGTTAAACAGATCTTCATTTTTAAAATAGAAGATTTCATAACCCAGGTATTTAAAATGGTTCACTTTTTCAATGGGTTTCCTCTCCAGAATTATTTTAGCTCTCACGGTATCTGATCCCTTAAAAACTAAGATTTTCGTCGTACTTATTGGTACTTTGAAATTATAATTTTGTATAATGTTATTTAATTGAAAGAGTGATTTCTGTAGACCATCTTCTGAGCTAGATATTAGAACTTTCTCGCCTGCAAAAAGTAAGGCATCTAAGATCTTATTTCTTATTTTGAAATATGAGTCCAAAATGTATCTGCCAATTATATATATATCGTCAATATAAATATTAAAAATGGAGGATGAAATCAGACATGAACAATTTTCGTAAGAATTTTTATTTTCAAATATTCGCAATATTTTCTCCTCACTTAAAGTAAGTGTCCATGTTTCGCATCCAAATAATATAACTGGGAGAATAACTGTTTTATACATTTTCTTTAGAAGATCAAAATTGTATTCAATTGAAGAAAATCTATTTTATTGTTAAAAATCCGTGACTGAAAAATTATTTTGGCAAAATTATTCCGAAAGTGATTACTGATTTATAAAACAGACTTCGGTAAACAGTGTCAGACAGCAACCACTCAGATGTTTATTTTAATAATAAACTAAGTATGTAATGTGTCATTCTGGAATGTTACTTTTGTTGTTTCTCTAGGCAATATCCCTACTCCACTCTCTTGCTCTCGTGGTGATGGCGTTACGTGCTCGAACATGGGTGGACTTCTCGCTCATATGTTTGCATTTTATCTGTGTGTGTGAATTTTGGCAAATTAACAAAAGTGCACATCGGCCGCGCCTGAATAGAGTTGACGAGGCAAGGCCCCTTATTGATCAAATTTCCGGTGAGTTCAGGAAACAACGCCCGCCGGAGGCCGTGGGAGCAAGACCAGTAGGCTAAACATGCATAGAATTCCTATCCAGATTTTAGTGTTAAATTTTAAAATATATTAGGAAGTAACAATATGAGATTTTACTTAATAAAAAGAGTTGTCTGTATTATTCTTACCTCTTATCGTTGTTTTTGTTAGACATATGTTTCAATGCTTGTTAACCTCATCTTCAATAGTACCAGTCTGTAACTACCGAAGATGAGACTAACAAGTTTTGAAACATATGTCTAACAGAAACAACGATATGAGGTAAGAATAATACAAACAACACTTTTTATTAAGTGTTAAATGTTTTTTAGGAATATTCCACAATACAGTGTTTGTCCTTCAACCCAAGTGATTTATCGCCAGAGGTTCCTGTCTAAAGCATCTTCTTTTTCCTTAAATCTCTAGCTTCCATACTTCTCCTCACTCCATCTATCCAACATTCTCTAGGTCTGCCTCTTCCATTTCTTCCATTAGCTTTCCAATCGAGGATCTTCTTTGGTATTCTCTCTTCTTCCATTCTTATGAGGTGTCCATACCATTTCAAACGTTTTTCTTCTATTTTGTCTATTTTTTTTAACTTGCATAATTTCCCTTATTGTGCTGTTTCTGACCTAATCCCGTCTTGAAATTCTTGTCGATCGCCTCCAAAAATCCATTTCTAAAGCTAACAGTTTGTTGGTTTGTTTTCTACTTACAGTCCATGTTTTGGACACATATAATAAAATGTCTTGTAATAGAGGTCGAAATACAGTTTTCTTCGTTCTGTACATTATATTTCTATTCCAAAGCACTGAGTTCAACATGTTAAAAGTTATTTTATGAATAAGTACCGGTAGTTAGCATGAAAAGACGTCAAAATAATTCCTTAATCCTTGAATTGGCAAAACACTAATTTCTCGTAGCAGTTACACTTAGCAACAAAAAAGAAACTTTTTTTTTGTCTCAGAAAGAAAAATATGTGATTCTGATAGTATTTTTTTCTCCTGAATTCAAATATGATATCCGTGTTTCTCCACCACGCAAGGTTTCCGAGAGACAGGAATTTATAATTTCAAACACTTTAATATTTTCTACATTCGTAATTACACAATATTCGAACATTCAGACTTAACTAGAAAGTAAGAAATGACGATTTTCTGCTATATTTCGCCTGTGGAGCATCCCTCTTGATGGTCCAACAATAATCGGCCAGCATATTAGGATTCCATTTGCCTTGATATCTCTTTTCCATAGCTGAAATCTCCTGATGAAAGTGTTCCCGTTTTATTTTACACTGGACAAATGGACGAAAAAACATTTATTTAAAAAATAATTATTTAAATCCATTAATTGAAATTGAAATAAAAAAAGCTGTGGGTGATGGAGAAATTCCGAATACATATTTGAAAACACGATAAAAAAACTGCATTAAGTACAACTATTGGTACTCATGAGACAAAAATCATGTTGATCAGTGTTATTTATATGTGGCGGACCGCAGTGAAAACGGAATCATGCATAGGTATATTGTGTAATTCAACACGCTCAATAAATCACAATAAAATACCATAATTTTCCAACAACGTCATTTAGGTAGGAAAACGTATACAAAACCCTATACAGCAATCATCAAAAGTAATTAGCGTCAAGAGATAAACAAATCTCAGAATCGACTCACTGGACGGCTCATTGTTACCGTCACAGGAAGCAAGCAAAACAACTTTTAAGTAATTTTTATTCGTTGGGTTTCTTCTGTTTATTAAAAATATTAAATAGAAGTATAAAGCCAGGATAGACTCTATAATGAAATTATACAAGACAATGGCAGTTCCTATTATTACTCACGGATCCGAAATATGGACAGTGACAACACAACAATCTGCCAGAATACAAGCTGCTAAAATGAAATTCCTCAGACCAATAGCAGGATATCAAAGAACAGACAAAAAAGCACAACACAGAAATAAGACAACTAGAAGTAGATGAAGTAAACACAACAATAGGGAAACACAGAACAAACTGGAAAGAACACTTAGCAAGGATGATGAGAATAGAATACCAAAAGCAGCATACAACTATTCACCACGAGAAAGAAAAAGATTGGGAAGGCCAAAGAAAATATGCAAAGAGCAACAATTTGGAGCCGGAATAGGCTAGTAAATAAGCCTAACCCGTGACGAAGAAGAAGATTAAATAGAACTGTAGGTTTCGGTGGATTATTGGTTACCATTCTGGCTTATGATTCCATATTCCAGGCCGATTAATTTTATTGGGGTTTTCATAGTTCTCAGCTGTCAAGGAAAATGTTGCATAGAAGTGACATTAGTACAGTCATTGTCCCGCGCCATAGCCGAGTGATTCAGGCAAGATGCCTGGTGCAGAGCTACGGGACTTGCGCAGATTCGACACCCCTTGGGAAAAGAAATTTTCTCGTGGAATTTCGGCCAGTATGAGACCGGTGTCTACCCAGCTTCGTGAGGCATTTGGGTAGCCACAATAAGTAGCTCCAGGTTGAGAAGACCAGCTATAATGGTTGGGGGACCCGACATGCTGACCACATGTCACCCCTACACTGTGATTAACACATGTGGACGCGAGACCAGCACCCGGCTGGTAGGCCAAGGACGCCTCCATTTTATCACTAAATAGGTCTCACGGCCTCCAGATGTTCCAACTATTATATACTGCCCACACTGTTAACGTTAGTCAATTGTTTATAATGAACGCAAATATTTTCAACAAAGATATTATTTTACTATTATTTATTATTTTGAAAACACCATCGCACAAAAAATAATGTACAACGCACGTTTGTGAAGTATTTTACAGAATCTCGAAAGTTAAAAACCGAGCGAATTGCTTAATATGCATGAATACAGGCAACAATGGTCATACACAGCCTACTGGTATATCTTCAAATCTTAAAACAATGTGACCAAAGATATTCCAATCATTTAAGAAAATAAAATAGAAAACAATTGAAATAGCTTTATTCGTAAACGTTTTATGAATTAAATGACAATACTTTACTTTGAACTCAAAGACTGCGGGTTAGGGATGAGGCCAAATAGAAATGGAAGTCGCCATTGACAAAGAAGTCTTCCTGTTGATATCACTTTCTAAACTGACAAAAATGATAAGCTTTGCGTGTACACACAGTTCAAACGCAGATTCACACGCAATCAAACAATGACTCTTTCAAGCAACTAGAATTAATTTCAGTAAAATCTAAGTCGTCACTATTTCGACAATTTATTAAACATGGAAAATAAATAAAACTTATTTGTATGTATCTCATTTCTCCTTCACCGAGTCTTAAAAAATATATTAGTAAGCAGACTAACTCCATATATTGATGACATTTCAGGATATCATCTATGTGGATTTAAAAGAAACAGATCTACAATAGATCAGATTTTTAGTATGAGACAGATTTTAGAAAATATGGGAATATAGTGGTATTGTACATCAACTACATGTAGACTTCAAAAGGTATACGACTCTGTTAGGACGGTATCCTGAGTTCGGAATTCCTAAAAACATAGACTTATTCGGGGGCACGCCGTAGCGTAGTGGTTAAGGCACTGAGCTACAAGCCGGAGGGTCGAGGGTTTAAGTCCCGTTGGGGTCAGGATTTTTAAACTGACCCAAACCCTCTGGCGGCACTATGGCCCTGGGGTCGACTCAGCCTCTAACGGAAATGAGTACCAGACGCTTGTTCTGGGGGTAAAGGCGGCCGTCACGCAGGGTTGACAACCCGGCTGACAAAAAGGGCCGATTATCTAGAAAAAGTGGGAGCCTTAACCTCCTAATACACCGAGGGCCTCCGGGCCTGTTGTGGGATCACTTTACTTTACTTATAGACTTATTCGTATGTGTTTTATGAATATTATCTACGTCATAGAGAGGCGGAAAGAGTCGCTCTCTGCGTAAAGATGGTTTCATGAATTCCGCCCTTATGGCACAAAGAGTAGGGTGCTTGTAGGCAAACAGTTTTAGGATTTTTTAAAAATTCAGAATGGGTTAAAACAAGGAGATGCACTATCTCCCCTACGATTCAATTTTGTAGGGAGCATGCCATCAAACCTTTAGAGAACGAAGAAGGCCTACAACTCAATGGTAGCTATTACTAAGCTGTTAGTTTATGCTGATGACCTAGTATTATTAGGCGATAGCAAGGAGATAATAAGAGCCAACACATATTGAGTAACACTAAGAAATTAGGACTGGAAGTAAACATCAATAAAACTAAATATTTGTTCACACACAAATTCATTATAATGGAAGTGGAGAGTGAATGAAAAATGAAGTAAATTTTCAAGAAGTGGCTGAATTCAAATACCTAGGAACAATAATCACAAATAGGAATGAAATGCACAAACAAATTAGGCCTAAACATAGACTCAATTCTGGAAATGGATGATGTTATGCATTAGAGCTACTCTTGCCGTCCCAACTTCTAACTCACTAACTAGCTCACTGGCACTATCGAACCGGTAGGTTCATGGTCGCGCGGACATAAGCTCTCCATACATTCCAATCCTGAGCCAATGTTTTCACCCCCTGTATAATCTACTTCCCTCCGTCCCAACTTCTCTATAAATAAATAAATAAAACAGTTAATTCTCCCAGTTACATTATATGGATGATAAACTCTTACTTTTAGGGAGGATAAATTATTATGGGTATTTGAGAATAAAGTTCTTAGCAAAATTTTTGGACTAAAGTGAGATGAACAGACAGGCTAATTGAGAAGACTACATAACGGAATACCTTTTTTAGCAGGATTTTATTCTAAAGACTTAATTTTAGAAATGGTTTCATTAAGATACTTAAATATCTACAGGGTTAACTGTCTGTTATTCGCTTCGTCTATTTTATTATGAAATATTAGCTGATTATTCTATAACATTATTAAAGCTTTTATTTAAAGGGGGATAAAATTAAATTGAAATATATCTACATCGGTATACTATAAAGAAATTGTTTATTTGATAAAAAAAGTGATCCCACAACAGGCCCAGAGGCCCTTGGGGTAGTAGGAGGTTAAGGCTCCCACTTTTTCTACACAATCGGCACTTTATGTCAGCCGGGTTGTCAGCCCTGCGTGAGTTTACTTGATAGTATGATATATTTTGAGCTACATGATCTTTATAGGAAACTTGATATAATAATAGTTAAGTCACGTAGACTGCGATGGGCCGGACATGTGGCACGAATATGGAATGAAAGAGGAGCACAGAAGCTTCTTGTAGGAAAACCAGAAGGAAAATGACCAGTTGGCAGACTACGAATGAGCTGCGAGAATAAAATTAACCATGATTTGAGGGAAGTAGATTATACAGGGGATGATGGAAACTAAAAGAGAAGAGATGATCATAGAAGCAGCTGAAATGAGATTTCTGAGAAGTGTAGCTGGCTGCAAACTCCTAGATAAAAGAAGTGAAGGTATTAGAAATGAGCTAAATATTTTTAAACTTTTAGATAAAATAAAATAATCTAGAAAAAAACTGGAAAGAACGTGTTCAAAGAATGAAAGATGATCGGATTCCAAAAATTATACTTAATTACAAACCAAGAGGAGACAGGAATGTTGGTAGACCGAAAAAAAGAGATGGATTCAACTTTTTAAATGAGAATCTATGAGACAGGAACAAACCACAAGGGCTTAATCCGTGATTGTTGATGAAGATGATGATTGGGAAACGTCAGCTCAGGATAGGGATGCATGGAGAGCTCATGTCCGCGCGGCGATGATCCTACGGGTTCGATATTACCAGTTAGTTACTTAGTATAGGGTTAATATACTTTCACGCAAAATGGTCATAACATACTATTACTGGACATTTTCGTTTATCTAAAAATATCCTATTTTCCAAACGAGATTTAGATTTAAGGATCTTCCTGTTGTTTTCTTATCACTTATTATCCATTTTGTTGGGGTAACGTAACTCTGCCTTCCAGGCGCCCCAACCTTAGAACTGAATTATAATTCTGTCAATGCCAGGAGAGAATGCCAGAAATGTCTTTAAGACAACCTGGTGTCACTGGACAAAAATATATATCTTAGAAAATTCTGTAGAGATATAATATTTGATTTCTATATTTACTCCCTGATAGATTCAAATATCTACCGATTTTCTTCACCCATAATTACTTCTTCCTTTTTTTATAAATGTTCTTTCTGTTAAGACGCGCGCTGGGAAACAGGTAGACCGGAAGCACGGTCAATGAAGAAGGGAAACGAAACATGGACAGACGGTGGGAACAAGAAAAAGTCGCCTACAATATCTTATTGTTATTCCACACACACACACACACACACACATACGCACTATATTCCTCGCATTATCACGAACATAACATGGTAATACAAGAAGAGATTCAACTAACAGTCCACAAGTCAGATATGGTCCATGATAGTATTTACCTCTTGTTATACACAGGAAATTTTGCATACAATATATTAGCTGATAACTCTACCTAGAGATACTATTTCCCAGAAACTGCGTATCTAGTTGAAGGAAATATCTTACCGATAATTTACGTTTTCAAATCTACGAAAGCCATGATGATAATGGCAATGACAATAGTACAACTTTTTATAAACACCAATAAGAACTGTTGATTTACTAAAAAATTAATAAAGCTTTAGGCACAGAAAGATGTGTAAACATTGAAAATCTGTAGGCCTATATAAATAAATTATTATTATTATTATTATTATTATTATTATTATTATTATTATTATTATTATTATTATTATTATAACTAAATATCTGTGTATAGGAGAAGAAATGGAAAATATAAATTTCAACAATCGAGAAGAACTAAAACCTAGTACTGAATGCACTTACTTAGGAACAAAATTAGACCATTCAGGCGATAACACAGTGGAAATTAAAAATAGAATCGCTCAAACAAAACAAGCAGTAAATGCTTTAAACTCTGTTTGATGTAGCAAAAATTTTTCAAAAAATAGAAAATTACAAATATATCAAACCATTATTCAGAGCATTTTAACATATGGTGCTGAAGTCTGGCAAATTCCTGCCAAGAAAACGAAAAGAATTTTAAGTACAGAAATGGATGTTTTAAGAACATCAGCTGGAAAATCTAGAATGGATAGAATACGAAATAAAGAAATAAGGGAAATTATGGATGTACAAGAGGAGCCGGACATCATTGACATTATAGAAAATAAAAGATTACAGTGGTATGGCCATGTCAAAAGAATCCCAGAGCAAAGATTGCCTAAAATTGTTATGGAATGGATCCCAACGGAAAGGATCAATGGATGGACAGAGAGGAATGGCGTTTGGTTTCCGGAAGACGGCGGGGCAGCTGCCATGATACCTGATGATGATGATGATTATTATTATTATTATTATTATTATTATTATTATTATTATTATTATTATTATTATTATTATTATCGACCGCGGTGGACTAGTGGTTATGCTCCTTGCCTCTGGTCCCAAGGAGCAAGTCCTCCGGGAGGGACTTTAAGCCGTGGGTCCCGAGTCTGAAGATTTTCAGGCTCATAAAAAATCCTTACGCCCGAATGAAAAGGCCTCTAAGCAAAATTTACCGAATTATTCCGTCCTAGTACTACCTTGGTTTCCTAGATGTCAGTATAAGGCGGAATGCTGACCATGTACCACTCAAAATGACATCTATACGAAAACAAGTGTAACTAAATTAGTATGGTACAAATTATTCCCTGTAGGGGGAGAGCGCCTAAATCTCTGTAAAGGAAAAAATAGGCTTACAATATAAAAAAATTATTATTATTATTATTATTACTGGTATATAAATATATGAAACGTGTAAGTACAACTTCATTTTAAGTTATGTCTTCAGGAACAAAATAGGTTTTTGCCTAAAATCAGAGGTCTATTAATGACATATCATTGACAGGTCTGAAGTCATCACGCTCCTATCGAAAACCGTTATTTAATTTAATACTTTATTATGAATATTGTATCAAATGTGAAAAAATCTATCAAGTCATGTTGTCAGAAACCTTGGGTTCTCTATCTTGTCTCCAGCTCCTCCGCTATTAGGTGACTTTCCCTGTTTTAATAAATTTACACTCTATATAAAGTTGGGATTGGTTGACTTTAACAGCAGGAAGTTACATCACGGGGGTTTCAAAGGTTAATGATGAATTGGAATGAACTTTACCGGGAAACGAACACGTGGTTTTCTAGTACACTAGTGACCTAGATGAATGAGACGTCTGCGCGCGATGGTAACATAACGGCAATCACTGCCTCCAGGTTCGTCAACTGATAAAACCAACCGGCAGACGTGCTCCAATTAGGCAACCATTACAACACATCTTGTTAATTTCACGTAAATTTGTTACAGGCGATAACAACTGAATTATGACTACAGATAATAAAATGGTTATAATATGGGTTACTACAGTTGCATAAAAATTATAGGCACCTACCAACATACTGAATACATAAAATAGTTCACAATATATATTTTTATCTTCTTGCTCACTTCAATTTTATGTTCTTTGGTCGAATCGCGTCTAGATTTTGTTTCACTATATAAAGCATGTCCACCGCTGTGGTCTCGAGGTAGCGTGCTGCCTTGTCATGCAGCGGGCCCGGGTTCGATCCCCGGTCGGGACAGTTTTTCTGGGTGAGGTTTTTATCGGGGTTTTTCCTCACCTGTTAAGACAAATGTCAGGAAAACTTTAAGGCCCAAACGGTCCCCGAAATCATATGGCTATCATCATCATCCTTCAACGGTGTGGAAAGCAACGGGAAGCTACCACACCTAAAATTCCCTAGTAAAGCTGCAAGCATAGCATGAACATGGTATCATTGGAGTGAAGGACCTGCCTTCGGGCAGAATTACTATGGATGGATATAAAGCATGATACATTATGACATAAGAAAAATAAATGCCTGCACGGGATTCGAACCCGGAACTCTGGATTGGTACCCCAGCGTTTACCCATTACAGCACCAGGCGAATCCAATTCAAACACTTATTTTTCTTACATGTATATTATATTCTCCATTATTACAAGATGTCGCGAGAACTCAGTCTTCACTGCCATCTATAACAAACAAGTAAGCAAATTAAAGAGACTATTTAACTCATGCCCCAAATGGGACTCAATGGCCAATCACGTTTCAATGATTTCTGTTTTACAACCAATCAGAGTCGTGTTTCACCAAATATTTATCAGTGTTATAATTACCATATTAAAGAAAGCTCCTCCTTTTTATATTGCGTTCCTTTAGCAATAAATAGTATGATCTGGTTGCAGTGATAAACATAAGAAGCAGATGAAGCGTACCTATCGTTTGTGATTTGTTTTGAAACATCGCCGTTTACATTAAATATATAAATATTTTAAAATAACTATGGTTAAATAATGATTTGTGAGTAAACAACTTAATTTTATTCGTTAAATAGTCCTAACAAATGCCACTCTTGATTTCCAAATTATCGATAAATTCACGACTCACGAAGTGAGGAGTGAATTTTTCTAGAGAATTTGGAAATCAAGAGTGGCATTTGTTAGGACTATTTAACGAATAAAATTAAGTTGTTTACTCACAAATCATTATTTAACCATAGTTATTTTAAAATATTTATATATTTAATGTAAACGGCGATGTTTCAAAACAAATCACAAACGATAATATTTTTACTTTATAGCAGTGACGCTTTATCGATGCTATAATTAAATTTTTTAACATTGAGCAATGCAAGATCTACCTATAGTGTTCTACCCGAGGGCAGGTCTTTCACTGCAATCATAACATTTCCATGCTATGCTTTACAACTTTACTACAGAATTAATAATAATACTAATAATAATAATAATAATAATAATAATAATAACTTTATTTTACCTGGCAGAGTTAAGACATGCATCGTGAGGCATTTGGATAGCTACAATAAGTAGCGGCTCCAGGTTGAGAAAACCAGCTAAAACGGCTGGGGCACTCGACATGCTGACCACATATCACCCCTGCACTGGCTGGATGATCATCTACCTCTGTGAATGCACATGTGGATGTGGGGCCAGCAGGCTAAGGGACTTCTAGGCCTGTCGCGGCAGGAGTTTTTTTTTAGAGTTATAGCATTAAGGCCTCGTCTACCACTCAACTAGGTTAAAAAAATACAAAAATCGTTCTTACACGTAATTACAATAAAAATAAATATTACATAATATGTCTACTTTATAATAATTATTTACAAAGTATTATGATTTAACATTTGAAATATAAAATATACAAGCCAGAAAAATAAGAAAAAACTATTAATGACATAGAATAAATTTAACTTTTAGAGAAGAAATAATTATTTAACAACAGGTAATTGAATAAGCGTGACTTAAAAGTACCAAGAGTGCGGCAACCCCTGATATCTTGAGAAAGGAAATTCCAGGAGCGGGCAGAGTTCCTGTGAAAGATATAGAATAAGAGGAAGTGCTATCAAGAGAGATTGTTAGCAGACTGTTATCTTGTGACCTAGTGTGGTAGATTCCCCTTGCTTTCCACACCGGTGAATTGATGATGATGATGGCCGGATGATTTTCGGGGACCGTTAGGCCCTAAGCTTCTTGACATTTATCTTACAGGTCAGGAAAAACCCGGAAAAGAAACCTCACCCAGGAGCCTGTCCCGGCCGTGTATCGAACCCACGCCCGCTGCGTGACAAGGCAGCGCGCTACCTCGGGACCAAAGCGGTGTTACATTAAATGGATTGTAATTTGTTTATTTTCAATGTCACCAGTTTGTCATTTCGACATTTCTGGTATATATTTCCTTTCATTGGCACTTCTGAGTTTGGGGCGCCTGGAAGGCGATGTTACGCTGTCCAAATGATATGATGGGTGATGATGATGATGATGATGATGATAATGATGCTCCAGGAGAGGCCTTAATCCTAAACTTAATCAAATGAGGCGAATATGATGATAATGATGGCCAAATAGTGTTCGGGTACCGTTTGTCCCTTAAAATTCCCTGGCATTTGTCTTACACTTCAGGAAAAACACCGAAAAAACCTCACCCAGGAAAATTGTCCCGATCGGAGATCGAATCCGGCCCACTCCGTGAAAAGGCAGCACGCTACCTCAAGATCACAAGGATGGACTGTTGGCTCTAATATTATTGGCAGCTTTTGTATATATTTTATTGCAAGTAAGCTTTGAACTACAATATAGACTTCAACCTACGAATTGCATTCAAAGAATGGCCAAATAATGATTGGTGTTGATCAATTTTATATCGCCGCAAACCACATTCCAACTGATTGCGAAGGAGAACCAGATGTGCATTAACAATGCTCATTATATTTGAAGTATGTTATGGAAAAGAATTTATTATTATTATTATTATTATTATTATTACTCACTAGCACTATCGAACCCGTAAGTTCATGGTCGCGCGGACATAAGCTCTCCATACATCACTATTCTGAGCCAATGTTTTCCAGTCATTCCTTGTATAATCTACTTCCCTCAAATTATAGTTAATGTTATTCTCCCACCTCATTATTGGTCTACCAACTGGGCGTTTTCCCTCTGGCTTTCCTACAAGAAGCTTCCATGCAAGTCTTTCATTCCCCATACGTGCAACATGTCCTGCCCATCGCAGTGTACGAGACTTAACTGTTTTTTATTATATCTGGCTTCCTATAAAGGCCATGTAGTTCATTGTTATGTAGTCTTCTCCATTCACCTGTCTGTTCATCTCTCTTTGGTCCAAAATTTTTCCCAAGTACTTTATTCTCAAATACTTGTAATCTCCTTTCCTCCCTTAAAGTAAGAGTCCATGTTTCGCACCCATATAATATAACTGGTAGAATAATAGTTTTATATATTTTCAGTTAACGTATTTTGAAAGGAGTTGGGACATCAAAAGTCTCTACAATGCATAATAGCACGCATTTCCAGAATTATTATTATTATTATTATTATTATTATTATTCATTTATAATTGTCCTCATCATTGAGGTCTTTTCTCCAACCCATCTTGATAATTAAAATCATCATCAACATCATCTTCACTTCAAGGTTTAGGCGATTCGCCTCTTCCGAATTCACAATGATTCCTTCAGTCTCTTCCTAGGTCTTCCTAGATCCCTTAATCCTTTTGGTTTAATATATGCTATCTTGGGCAATATTGTTTCTTCCATTCTCTGAACATGCTCTTTCCACCCGACGCAACGTTGTTGAATTGTAGTATAATTTATTGAAAATATTTCTAATTCACTTCTAATCTATTATTTCCCAGGAATTAACGTTGCAGAAAAATATAATTGACATATTTACATCATGGGACATCATTAATTAATTAATAACCTATTTTTTCTCCACTAGGGTGCATTCTTACAACATTGCGATTCTATTTGGCAATAAATGTGATCTGGTTGCAGTGATGAACAAATGAAACAACGTTTCTCATTTGTTTTCAAACATCGCCGTTTACATTAAATATATAAATATTTTAAAATAACTATATTTAAATAATAATTTGTGAGTAAACAGCATAATTTTATTCGTTAAATAGTCCTAAGAAATGCCACGAGTGATTTCCAAATTATCGATAAATTCACGACTCACTTCGTGAGTCGTGAATTTATCGATAATTTGGAAATCACTCGTGGCATTACTTATGACTATTTAACTCATAGACCGATAATTTTTCCTCTTCCTGTTGATAATTTTGTATCTTCCTGTTCATAATGAGAGATATCTCCCCAAATTAACTTCTTTGTCACGGATATCGATTCAACATTGTACGACCGATATGGTACAACAAGAGAAGCCAAAAGAAAACAACTTCAAAAATTACAATAAAGTTAGTTCTGTTGCTCTAAAAAATGTATTAAATGTTGTATAATGAATCTTCATTATTGTTAAGTTATTTCTCATACAATCATCTGTTATTGATTTTTCCCAAGCCCTCGCATTTGGCAAATACTTACATTATAATTATTTTTAGCTTCTGATGTATTATTCGCTAAATAGTCACTCCAAATTCAATGCGATGTGTAATTAAATAATAATTAAGAAAAGGATCATGTTGTTACGATTGTATTGTATATTTTATACACAGTTTAGTTGGAATTAAGTGAATATACGTCATTATTCTTAACATCACACTTCAAAGAGGAAAAAACAGTAAACCTGCTTAGTATTGGCGGTTGATAGGCGTGGTCTTACCTTGACACGAGTGTTTGACTTAACACTAAGTACTCGAGAGACGTAAGTTGGAATTTCACTACATTCCCTTCTAACCTAATTGCTATTTTCTGTAATTTTAAGTAACAAATGTAACAATGCATTCACAACAATGAATAAGTAACATACATAAGTGATCTCTTAATATTTACTTAACGTTTGAAATGGAATGGACACCTCATAAGAAAGGAACAAGAGAGAATACCAAAGAAGTTCCTTAATTGGAAATCTAATGGAAGAAGTAGAGGAGGCAGGCCTAGAGAACGATGGATGGATGGATGGAGTGAAGAAAAGTATGGAAGCTAGAGATTTGAGGGAAGAAGATGCTTTTAGACAGGAACCTCTGACGACAAATCACTTTGGGATGAAAGAGAAACACTGTATTGTGGAATATTCCTAAATAAAAAATATTTACTCGTCCGTCGCTGTGGTGTAGTCGGTAGAGTCCCTACCTTCCACCCCGGCGATCCGGGTTCGATTCCCGGCGGGGTAAGGGATTTTTAAAACAAATCTCAACCTTGGAACTGGGTGTGTGTAGTGTCCAAGTTGTACCCATTGGGTTTAATTCCTCTAATATATACATATATATATATATATATATATATATATATATATATATACTCACATAAATATTGGATTTGGCCTTAACATTGCATGTTATTACTCTTTCTTATGTCAGTTTTTACCCTAACAAAACATTTTTTCTTCTCGAAATAAACATATATATTTTATGTGCCCACCGCTGTAGTCTCCAGATAGGGCCCAGCTTCGTACGCAGCGGGCCCGGATTCGATCTTCGATAGGGACAAGTTTCCTGGGTGATGGTTTTTTCAGGGCCTTTCCACGCCTATAAGACAAAGAGCTGATCATGTCCTTGTGTGGTCAAAAAAGTGTGTGTGCTTCATAGTTTAAATTCCCTCTCCCAACAAGTCATGCCCATGTAACACTACAATAGCGGGTGCCTCGTAAAAAGTACATACGAGGTTAGAAGTTAAACAATTCAATGGATTGGAATATATATATATATATATATATATATATATATATATATATATATATATATATTAGTAAATACACAATGACTTCTAACAATGAAGCTATTTTGGCTGTTCTCATGAGAAAGGTGGCAGAATAACATTACCCATGATTTGGGAAGTACGTTGCACAGGAGAAGATTGGAAAACATTAGCGCAGGATAGGGATAAAATGAGAGCTTATGTTCAAGTATCCTCACATTTTTCTTATACGTGAAGGGGAGGGAGAAATCACCCAGTAACGTGTCCCGACCGGGAACAAATCCAACACCGCTGCATACGATGCAGCAACGCTACACCAAAATTATAGCGGTGGACTATATTTTAAATATATCGAAGTACGTATAAATCATGTATGAAAGCAACCGAAATGAATATTTTATGTAGGGCCTGAGGCTAATTGGGATTTCCGGATCTCTGATCTGGTCAAAAACTCTGATAGAACTGATATTTAACCTCTGGGGTGAATTTCGGTGAAGTCCGGAGGGTCTAACTTAGCCAAATCCACTGTCCTCACCTCCAAGTTGGGGTCCCCCTCGGGACCTTAAGATCTTTTAAGATTTTAAGATGCAAAAGAGAGAGCGGGGTGTGGAAAGAAACAGGAAGCTACCACACATATATACCCCTAGTAAAGCTGCAAAATAAAGATGTCCTAGACAGAGTGGGTGAAGTAAGAAAAATGCTGGAACTCACAAAGAAGAGGAAAATAAATTGGATTGGCCACTGGCTAAGAAGAAACTGTTTGGTGACGCATGCCCTAGAAGGAACGGTCAACGGAAAGAAGGTTAGAGGCAGAAAAGACATCAGATGATAGACAATATTAAAATAAATGGTTTGTATGCGGATACAAAAAGGAAAGCTGAGTTAAGGAAAGTGTGGAGAATGCAGAGTTTGCAGTGAAAGACCTGATCTTGGGCAGAACACTGTGAATGAAATTAATATTTTATATATTTAGTATTATAAAATTTGACGGGATTACAAAAGAATAAAATTAAAACAGTTGAATTTAATTATCTTAGAAGAAGCCTTAAAAAAACAAGACAGGATAAAATAACAAATTCCTTTGGAAAGAAATAAATGTCACCACATCTGTTGTTAAGAGGACTGAAAATCAAACTGTTAAATGGTATGGTCATGTACAAAGAATGGAAAATAAAAGATAGCCAAAAAAATAGATACCCCCTGGAAGAAATAAACGTGGCAGACCAAGATGGAAATGGAAAACCTGTCAGAGATATAATGGATGACAGGAATTTGGAAGAGGGAGATTGGAAAGGTATAAATGGAAACTGAAGACGGCAAACCTGCAAGTGGGGGGAAACCGAAGAAAAAGTATTATAAAAAAAAACACCATGACGCGACAGACCCAGAAGGCCCAGTTGGCTGCTGGCCTCACATCCACATGTGGTTATCATGCCGAGTCCTCCGGTCGTTATACTTGCTTTTCTCAACCTGGAACCTGGCAATTTTTTTCTTCTTTCTATTGGGATTGCTGCAATTATAATATAGAGACTAAATTATGAATATAAAGTCTAGAAATAAATATATTCTTACAACGAAAGATTCTGTAATTCTGAATTTTAAAAACATTTATTTAATCTATTTATTTTTAGTTTATCTACGTTACATTTTTTACACGCTTTATATCTGTATCTGTCTATCTATGTAACGGAATCTTAGAACACGATTTTTTACCCACTTAAAAACATTGAATCGACTTGAAACTTTGTATGCTTGTAAAGGACCAATGACAATAAAACAATTTCATAAATGTTTTCTAAAATCTTGGCCAGAATCATCAGAAAATAAAAAAAAAATAAAAAAAGATATATGTTGCGGACTTATCGACTTTTTAGTCAATCGATGTAAGAGCTCAGTTGGTAGAGTGGTGGACTGTAGTGGTATATAATTTCAGTAGTCCATAGGCCGCTGGTTCAAATCCTGCCCCGGAGGATTTTTTTAGAACAGTATTAACCAATTAAATTTTCATGGGATTCCGATTTATGACAATTAAAATAAAATAAAAAATAAATAATAGTTTAAAAAACTAAAAGAACACGCTTTATTAGAAAACAAAACTAAAATATAAATAATAAGTAATAGTTAAAATGAACTAAAACAACAGACTTTATTAGGAAACCGAAATAAAAAATTTAAAATAATTTTAATTTCCAACACGCTTGGGTTAAAATTAAAGTGGTCGACAAAATAATCATCTCCAACACATCTAGAATAAAACTAGAGTTATCTACAAAAAATAATTTTACCATCAAAAGCGTGGGGTGCTTTTTATGCTTTTTTACGTTTTCTTCTTAGAGACATTCCTTTACCAATATCTGTTTATTATCAAATATATTAATTGATGTAGAGCACCCCACGCTTTTGATGGTAAAATTATTTTCTCTAGTTTTATTCTAGATGTGTTGGAGATGATTTTGTTGACCACTTTAATTTTATCCCAAGCGTGTTGGAAATTAAAATTATTTTTCATTTTTTTAGTTCGGTTTTATAATAAATCGTGTTGTTTTAGTTATTTTAAACTATTATTTACTTTTTATTTTTTAGTTTGGTTTTCTGATAGTGTTTTTAAACTATTATTTATTTTTTAATTCTATTCTCACCAGAAAATATATTTCTATGTGATATTATTTATTTATACCTTACTCTCACCAAGTATGGTTTGAATCACTATCACCCCCTCATATGTAGGCTATATTTAAAACTGTAGACTTGATCCTGTTCTGTATTAATACATGATCTTTGGGTGTGTTCTTCTTTGGAAAGAATGTACTAATTTACTTTCTCTCCCTCGATCAATATCTTCTGTGGCAAAATCAGTTATTATTACACAATTTATATGAAATAGTTAAACTGTAAAACAAATTGGTAGAATTAACTATAGAAAAGATGACAAATGGCCAAAAAAGCAATTACTAGCTTTTTTTACAAATTTGTAGCTAGTTATGTTTTCAAAATGGCCAAATCTAGCCACAAAATGGCTAAATTGGCAACACTGACTAACATTATGCCTTCAACTACGCTTCATTTGTAGCTGTCAGATGTCTCTAGTTTCGTTAATTGATCTGTCATCAAGCTTGGAAACTCCGTTATCCAGATAATGTGTGAATAATAGCAAGTTCCTTGCATAATTACCTACACTTTTAGTAACTTTATTATCAAACACTCGTAATCCCCTCTCCTCTCTTAAAGTAAGAATCCATGTTTCGTACCCACATAACAGAGAATGACAGTTTTATATATTTTCAGTTTAATGTTTTTTAAATGCACCCAGTACAAAGGGTGCGGGGGCACGCCGTAGCGTAGTGGTTAAGGCACTGAGCTACAAGCCGGAGGGTCGAGGGTTCAAGTCCCCTTGGGGTCAGGATTTTTAAACTGACCCAAACACTCTGGCGGCACTATGGCCCTGGGGTCGACTCAGCCTCTAACGGAAATGAGTACCAGACGCTTGTTCTGTGGTAAAGGCGGCTGTCACGCAGGGCTGACAACCCGGCTGACATAAAGTGCTGATTGTCTAGAAAAAGTGGGAGCCTTAACCTCCTACTACCCCAAGGGCCTGCGGGCCTGTTGTGGGATCACTTTACTTTACTTTACAAAGGGTGCATCTTTCTAAAATTGCCTTCGCTGTAATTAGAGGATCAATTTCAATTTTAAGAAACCATATTTACAAAATTTTTACTTTATAGTATGTATACTTCAATTAGGTCTACAATTTGAATTTTTTTAAATGTATTTACAAAATGTATTTCATCAATTCCAAAAATTAATTGTCTGCATCACTTCTTCCTTGAGGCAATACTCTAATGAGGAAAGTTGTATATAATAAAAAATAGAGTTTATTTTTTTTTTTGCTTCAAGAAATCCAGGAAGGTATATTATATCAACGTGTATTATTATTTTGTCGATTTTGGACAATTAAACCCATAAAAATTGGTTTTTAAAAATGGCATCTCTGTGTTCTGCTAATGTGTACTTTTTTTTTTGTTTTTTGTATTTTCCCGTAACTTGTACTTTTCATATTTTGGTACATTTTTCTCTGAAACGATGAAAAATAGGAGAATAATTTTGGCATGGATACGCAGTTAAAGAGCTCTATAATAAGGTAAATTTATCTTTGTGCTATTTATAGCGTTTGAAATTGAAAAAAAAAAATATATATATATATATATATATATATATATATGCAACATTTTTAACAATTTCTTTTGTTGAATTTTTTAAAATAAATCACAATCCATATCTGAACTCAAGCAAACTTTATTGTTGTCAAGTGAACTATGGACAATCCATCCATCCTTCCATAGTAATTCTGCCCGAGAGCAATCATAGCATGTTCATGCTATGCTTTGCAGCTTTACTAGGGAATTGTAGGTGTGGTAGCTTCCCGTTGCTTTCCACACCGGTGAAGGATGATGATACGATAAGGACGATGATGATGGCCATATGATTTCGGGGACCGTTTGGGCCTTAAAGTTTTTCTGACATTTGTCTTATAGGTGAGGAAAAACCTCGAGAAAAAAACTCACCCAGAAAAACTGCCCCGACCGGGGATCGAACCCGGCCCGTTGCGTGACAAGGCAGCAAGCTACCTCGAGACCACAGCTGTGGACCTATGGACAATAACATACTATATTTTGGAAACAATTGGATAAGTAGTTTTTGAGAAAATTGTACGAAGACGATATTTTAAGAAGTTGGATTTTTTTATTTTCATGTTTTTGTATTTTAAAATAAAATAAGTTAAAATACCTTCTTAGGTAAAATCCGTCGTCCTCAACTTTTAAAATATGTGATCTTTATGCCTGTAGGTCTTTCAGGACATCCGTCCCATCTTCAGCAGTTGATTCTTCGCTACAGCATCCACGTTGATGTTTGATGCTGCTGGTCCTAATGTGGCTTTGTCGTGATTAAATCTTCCTGACGATATCGTACATTTGTATTTTAAATTTCTCATGAAGAAATACGTCTAAAAAGTTAACCAGAGTGCCATTATGTTCAGGAAGACTTGTTTAAATAGTGACATATTTTTAATGCTACTTAAGAATGAGCCGAAAAAAAGTAGTTTTGTAGGCTATATATTTTTAAACCAAATTGTAAGGAAATTAGTACCGGGCGTTCTTAAGAGAGGTTGGGTGGACAGAAGCCTTTGTAATGCATAATATCATAAATGATTCGTAGTAATATTAGGTCCAATTTAGAAATCAGGACCTCTTGTGCCTTTTTGGGAAAGGAGACATCCAGGGGAACGCAATTTGTTTTGAAACGACCGTTAAGAAGTTGACGATCGATATACGTAGAGTGTGTTTTGTTATGTAACAGCTGGCTGTCACACACGCACAATACTGTGGAGGCACCACTTTCATAAGTAATGCCACGAGTGATTTCCAAATTATCGATAAATTCACGACTCACGAAGTGAGGAGTGAATTTATCTAGAGAATTTGGAAATCAAGAGTGGCATTTGTTAGGACTATTTAACGAATAAAATAAAGCTGTTTACTCACAAATCATTATTTAACTACAGTTATTTAAAAATATTTTTATATTTAAAGTAAACGGTGATGTTTGAAAACTAATGAGAAACGATAGGTAGCCTACGCTTCTACTGCTTCTTTTGTTTATCACTGCAACCAGATCATACTATTTATTGCCAAAGGAACGCAATATTGTAAGAATGCTCTCTAGTGGAGAAAAAAAAATGAATGATCAAACACATCAATCTGTATGTTAAGGTTCATTTTTGATGTCGTATACATTTGCAAAGAAAGAGTGCAAAACGCGTGTTTCTTTTTTTGGTGGTATAATCAATTGCTACAAATGTTGACATGTAAGCACTATTATATACAATCTGGTAGCCGTATTTGTTATAGGCTCAGTCACTGCAAAATAACGGTCAGACCTGTTCAGAATATTAAAAAGGAGGAGCTTTGCTTAATATATGATAATCCTAACGTTGATAATTATTTCGTGAAACACGTCTCTGATTGGTTGTAATACAGAAATCATTGAAACGTGATTGGTCATTGACTCCCATTTGGGGCATGAGTTAAATAGTCATTATTATTTAATCTCACTTCTTTTTTTATCAGTCCTTCCCCTTAAGCAGAAGATAAAGTCAGTATAGGCATACTCATTCTGGTCTTGACCAGTACAATTTGTATCTTCAAGACCAACACATCTGACGTGGCAATTCTCAGAATACATAACAATGCGGAATTAAGACAATCCATTCTCTTTTTTTATAGCTAACATACACGGGCGCAATCGAACCATAGGTTCACGGCCGCGCGGACATCAGCTCTCCATACATCCCTATCCCGAGTTAATGTCTTCCAATCATCCCCTGCATAATCTACTTCCCTCGAATCGTGGATAATGCTATTCTCCCACCTCATTCTTGGTCTACCAACTGGGCGTTTTCCTTCTGGTTTTCCTACAATAAGCTTCCATGCACCTCTTTCATTCCCCATTCGTGCCACATGCCCTACTTATCGCATTCCACGAGACTTAACTGTTCTTATATCTGGCTTCCTATACATACCATGTAGATGACTTATTATGTAGCTCACGGTTATGTAGTTTTCTCCATTCACCTGTCCGTTCATCTCTCTTTCACCCAAAAATTTTATTGAGAACTTTATTCTCAAATACTCGTAATCTTCTTTCCTCGCTTAAAGTAAGAGTCCATGTTTCGCATCCATATAATATAGACTAACTGTCCACCGCTGTGGTCTCGAGGTAGCGTGCTGCCTTGTCACGAAGCGGGCCCGAGTTCGATTCCCGGTCGGGACAGGCTCCTGGGTGAAGGTTTTTTCGGGGTTTTTCCTCACCTTTAAGACAAGTGTCGCCGAAAATCATCCGGCCATCATTATCATCATCGTCCTTCACTGGTGTGGAAAGCAACGGGAAGCTACCACACCTATAAATCCCTAGAAAAGCTGCAAATCATAGCATGAAAATGCTATTGATAACAGTGAAAGACCTGCCCTCGGGCAGAATTACTATGGATGGATTATATAACTGGTAGAATAACAGCTGAAATTTAAAATTAATTTGCGTACTATGTAATATGTTACACGAATCTGATGAAATGCATTTTCAACTATCCCGGCGACTTGGTGGCTACCATGATCGTATCCGGTTCCGATATTTGTGGGTTCAATAAACCGCCGGTCAATGATTTTTTTTTTCAGGACGTAAAAATCTTGAGCATGATTTCCTTCGGATATCAGTAAAACCGTAGGTACGGTGTCTTAGATATACGGCATGTAAAATAACTTCAAACCTAATAAAAGAGGCAACTGTGTAAAAATATGTCGGTTAATTTTCGACGCTAATTGGCGTAGTTGTTGAAGACTATCACTATGTAAAATTACATCTATCTATCGTAATACAAATCACACTTCTCTAAAAAAAAAGTTAAACTCAAAATCTCCCAGTTATATTATATGGATCCGAAACATGGACTCTTGCTTTAAGGGGGGGAGAAACTATTACTAGTATTTGAGAATAAAGTTCTTATAAAAAATGTTTGGACCAAAGAGAGATAAAAATACAGACGAATGGAGAAGAAATAAGTCTCATAGACTGCCATGGGCAGTACATGTGGCACGAATGGGGAATGAAAGAGAGGCATGGTAGACCAAGAATGAGGTGGAAGAATAAAATTAAGAATGATTTGAGGGAAATAGATTATACAAGGGATGATTGAAAAACAATAGATCAGGATAAGGATGTGTGAAGAACTTCTCCATCGAAGTTTAACCTCTCACATTACAGGTACTTTTACTTTCCCAAAGCCACCAGGACATTAAAGTGGCACTACATTTCGGGAGTGGGATTTAAGCTTTGCATCACACACATCCTTTTTTGAACACACAAAGCCATTGAAGATATCCCTGAACGAGTCATCAGCTCAAACTAGGGCCGTCTCCAAGACAACACAACATTTAGACGAAACACACCATTGACTCATATTTTCTTACTAAACGTAGCGATTATGTTGAATGTGATTGCCAGATTATGTTCGGGAACATTCCTTTATACTTTAAATAATATCTCTCTAAAATACAATTTAAGAATATCTACATCTGGAACAAAAATATTCTCTCTGAAAGGAAAATATGCAATAAGAACAAAAATAGTGATAAACAATGTAATTATAGACCAAGTTCAGAATTTTAATTATTTGGGATGTCATTTAGGTAATGACAGAAATTTAGATAAACACACTAAAATACAACGATTCAATTATCTATGTGGCACAGTTAAACGTACTTTATTGAATAAAACTAGAAAATAAACTATTCTAAAATTTTACAAAGTATTGGCAGTTCCATCTCTTGTCTATGGATGTGAAACCTGGACATTAACAATGGCAGATAGGTCCACCGCTGTGGTCCCGGGGTAGCGTGCTGCCTTCTCACGCAGCGGGCCCGGGTTCTATCCCCGGTCGGGATAGTTTTTCTGGGTAGGTTTTTATCGGGGTTTTTCCTCACCTGTAAGACAAATGTCAGGAAAACTTTAAGGCCCTAACGGTCCCCGAAATCATATGGTCATCGCAATCACCATCATTCATATTCATCTTAGGTTAAGCTTAGGATTAGGGACTCTCCTGGCGCACCCTTATCATCATCATCACCCATCATATCATCCGGGGCAACGTAACCCCGCCTTCCAGGCGCCCCAACCTCAGAAGTGGGTTACAAGTACGCCATGCCAGGAGAGAACCAGGAATATCGAAAGACAAGCCTGGGGCATTAAAAAAACAATGGCAGATAGTAAACAAATAGAGGCTGCAGAAATGAAGATGTTGAGAGCAATATCAGGATACCAAAGGATCAATAAAAAAACGAAGATATAAAAACAGAACTTAATATATTTAATTTCTGTGAAAGAATAAAATACTATCAAATGCTTATCTTCAGCACGTATTACGAATGAATGAACAGCGCATACCAAGAAGAATGTATAATTATAAACCAAAAGGGAGAAGAACGTTGGGAAGACCATTGAGGAGATGGAAGGACCAATTCGACCTATAATGAGATCGGAACAGGCCGTTGGGCTTAATCCTTGTTGTTGCGTTGATGATGATGATGATGATGATGATGATGATGATGATGATGTTCGGGAACCGTTTGGGCCTTGACGTTTCCTTACATATTACCTACAGGTGAGGAAAAACCCCGAAAAAAATATAAACTATACCCTGTCCGCTCTTAAAAGTGATCCTCGTCAAAACAAAACCATGTGACCTACTCGTTGGTTATGGACACCGGCGTACGTTGTAGAAGCAATATCCTTCCGCTATTCGCGCCACAATTCCTTCACTTTTGACAGGGAGATGACGACATAGCAACAGAAGACTCGACACTTTCGGCCATTTTGCTTCAAGAGAATCGACTGAAGCATGACTCAAAAGCATCACCCATATATAATAAACTATTTTAAGTTGCAATTTAGGTAAATTTTAAAATATTTTATATGTTTTGAATATTATTATTTTCATTCACGAAGAATAACAAGTATATTGAGAGGACATATTTTTAATTTAATGAAGGGGACTACTTTTTCGGTACTAATTGCTTCTACATCATACGTCTGTGTCCATAACCAATGAAAAGCGAGCAGGTCACATGGTTTTGTTCTGACGAGGATAACTTTAAGAGCGGACAGGGTATAGATAACTAGTCCCTACTGATGTTCGAACCCTGGCCCGCCGTTTACGAGGCAGCGCCGCTACCCCGAGACCATAACGGTGCACCGAACGTTTAACTAACAATGTAAATACAACTTTTATAAGATTCATGATGTGTTCCGTTGAGGTTTATACAAAATTAATATAAAATTATAGAATATTCACCTGAAAGGTCCGTCTCCTCAACTTAATTGTCATTTAACTGTAGCGCTTTCGGGACTTGTCCCATCATCGGCAGGATTCAAAACTGGTGTTTCACTGAAGATCTGGTAGAGGGGGTTGCATGTATTTGGTTCGTTTTCGTTTATCAGGCTGACAGCCTGATAAACGAAAACGAACCAAATACATGCAACCCCCTCTACCAGATCTTCAGTGAAACACCAGTTTTGAATCCTGCCGATGATGGGACAAGTCCCGAAAGCGCTACAGTTAAATGACAATTAAGTTGAGGAGACGGACCTTTCAGGTGAATATTCTATAATTTTATATTAATAATGTAAATACACACAAAAAAAGTAATATTCCATTACCAAAAGTACCAGCTGTCACTACGATGTAAACTTGCTTAGACCTTTTTCTTCAAATGACATTCTGCAAATGACAGCTGACAATGTCTTCAGGAACAATAGTACATTGAGAATATCATCCAAGTTTTCAACTTACTTATTTGATTTATATTGCATTTAGGAACAAGTACTGATCTTGCCTTTTGAGTGGTTTTGTTGGTAGTTCACTGAATGCTTTTTACTGTAATTATCCTACGCTACAGAGTGGAAACGAAATCGACTGGTGAACTTCCATAAGATGTTTGGGAACGTTCTATGAACATTGTTCTAATATACGAAATCCAAGATTTTCCTCCCTTATTATATAAAACAAATGTTATACCGTGATTAAGTCGAGGGTACATTTTTTATATCAATAACAAAAAAAACGAATTATTTCCTTTCTGTTTTATATATAGGCCTAGACAATTACTTTTAACATAAAAGATAGGGATTCTATGCCAACATGCCTACATAAATTCCAATAAAAAAACGGAAGAACGCACAATTTATTGTTAAAGCATGTAATTACTTAAGTGAGAGAAATACGTATAGACCGATGTGTTAATTTTAAAAAATGTTTAAAATGTCTTAAAATGACAAGTTGAGCTCAAAGTAACCTAAAATCACCACATTTAAAAATATAAAATACGTATGTCATTGCTCAGACAGTGCGGCCAACATATCACAAAAACCCGCTAACAAACAAGTTAACGCAACACTATGTTAACGCGCCCATTTTCTCACCTTAACTTGCCCACTAATATAGGTGGACTCCTGAGATAGAACCCCCTTGTATACGAGTAAACATGTTGGCAATGACTAACGGGAACGTATGTTATCACATTGGCCAACATGACACTACCAGTAATTTATTCTCCCATCGAAATTCACATATGGCACGGGGCACAGATTAACTAACTCACTGGCACTATCGAACCCGTAGGTCATGGCTGTTCGGACGTAAGCTCTCCATATATCCCTATCCTGAGTTAATGTTTGCAATCATTCCCCGTATAATCTACTTCCCTCAAATCATAGTTAATGTTTTTCTCCCACCTCATTCTTGGTCTA
Source organism: Diploptera punctata (assembly GCA_030220185.1). Lineage (NCBI taxonomy): Eukaryota > Metazoa > Arthropoda > Insecta > Blattodea > Blaberidae > Diploptera > Diploptera punctata. Next base: position 988,751 of record JASPKZ010009821.1, read on the forward strand.
CCAACTGGGCGTGTTCCCTCTGGTTTTCCTACAAGAAGCTTCCATGCACGTCTTTCATTCCCCATTCGTGTAAAGTGCTAACATTCCATGTTCTTAGAAACGTGTCCCTGTGTTTGAGCCTTTGTCATGGATTCCCTAAAGTAGTCCCCGCCCGGAGAACCGAATGGGGGGCTATTTTATCTCCGGAAAATTTTACCCAGTGGGAACCCGTGTCCGCGTTTCTTTACGGTGAAAGATCGTCACTCTTTTTTTCGTCTGGCTTATCACCTTCGACTAATCCGGTATGGGTAAAACTATCGGCAGCAATGCTACCGCCGGCATAGCTCTCAGGATCGTTTAAGCACGCAAGCCACTCCACCACGACAAGGTACAGGTAACATGCAGGGGTTGTAACGGGGCATAGATTAGCAAAACAATTTACATTCACTCATAGTGTTCTGCTCAAGAGCAGGTCTTTCACTGCAAACTCAGCATTCGCCACTCTTTCCTTAACTGAGCTTTCCTTTTGGGAGCTAAAATAAGTAGCGGATCCAGGTTGAGAAAACTAACTACGACGGCTGGGGGACCCGACATGCTGACCACATGTTACCCCTACAGTGACAGGATGATGGACTACCTCTGTGATTTAAATATGTAGATGTGAGGTCTGCAGCCGGTTGGTAGGCCTGTCACGCCTTGGGAGTTTTTATAACTATTCCGTCAGTTTTTTCTTAAAGTATTGTGTCTTAAACTATCATTCTTACATTAATTTCAATTTATATATATAAATTTATAAATATTCCCTTAGTAGGCCTATAGTGAACTCGTTTATAAAATTTATAGGGATCAATAGCTTTGAATTGTATTCGTAAAGTTTTATTTTAATGAGAGGAAAATATTTAGAAGAGTGCTAGGTCCAGTAAAGGAAAATGGAAATTGGAGGTTGAGAAGGAATGACGAATTATACCTCAAGAATAATAAAGAAAATATAGTTAGTTTCATCAAATCCAAAAGATTACAATGGTTTGGACATACACTAAGAATGCCAAAGGGAAGATTGCCGAATGATATTTTGAATTGGAAGCCACAGGTAACAAGACCAAGGGGAAGACCCAAGGATCGATGGGAGGATGACGTAATTGAGGATTTGAGAGAGATGGGGATTTTTGATTTGAAATCTACTGCACAAGATAGGAAGAAGTGGCGTAAACTGGTTGAGAAGGCCAAGACATTCCACTGGAAGTCGTAGAGCCTGACGAAGAAGAAGAAGTTTTATTTTAAGGGGGGGTAGAATTTGAATTGAAATATATCTAAATTACATGTTAATTGATTGATTTTTTAAACCAAATTGTGTGAAAAAAAATTATTGAACATACAATTTTGCGTGAATACTTCACATTAGGCTTATACTTTTGGAACTATCGTACTGTTTCTTCAAATAAAATATTCTTGTTGTTTATACAGGGAATCAGTTTAACATTGGGGCAACATTGTATTCTTTCATCGTGGAGTTTTATTTGATACATAAAACAACAATAAACTATACATCGTAAATGACAACATTAATTCTATTTCAATAACAGCTTCTTCAAAACAAAACTTACCTCATATCTAATTATAAATTTACCCTTAAACAGTTACAATTTGTTTAGAAAGAAAACAAACACTAATCTAATATATAAATCAATGTTTCTTTGTTTTTTTTTTCGTATTTTATGCGCTGCCACATCATATGTCCGATTGTGATGGAGGCATTTTGCAAAATGTTCAGGAGATCCCAGGGAAAGTTTCAGAGATTTGTAATACTCAACCTCTTCACCCCTTAAAAATCACCCTTTGTAGTGGAGAAACATGTTTTTCGGTCGCTTTTTGGACGCTTAAATGGCTTACGCTACCTAAACCATAAATACACCAAACTAATGTACACAGAATTCAGTATCTCAAAAGATTGTAAAAAAAAAATATCCGTAACAACATGTCTATATTTTACGAATAAGGCACAGTAACCATTTTTGTCTTTCAGCTTATTGATGGCAAGATCGGGATAAATAGTTTCCCGGGCAACGCACGGGCTATCTAAAAATAATTATGATATTAATTTATAATTATTTTTCTTTTTACTTATTTAACTAAACACAAAAACACATTTCATTTATTTAGGCATAGCAGTGCACGCCGGGTATTAGCTAGTTGTTAGTATTACAAACAATTTAATATTGATCCAACAAAAAGATTGTTTTCCTTTACTACAAATCATATTTGAAGAGAAAAATTACACGCTCAGACCGGAACTTGAACCCGGGACCCTTGGTTCTCTAGACCAAGTGCTCTACCAACTGAGCTACCTGAGCAAGTACCGATCTAAACGCAAATCTTTCTCTATATACATTGTAATTCCCGTCCACCAAATGCTATGAAGCCATGCTTCTATCTTGCAAATAGCGGCTCCTTTATTAAGAAGACATATTTGGGAATTAACTACAAATAACAAATTGCCTTTCAAGGTAAGTGCACTGTTAGAAACTTAATTGTAATTAATGACGTCATATTAGAGCAAGTCACGAGTTTTAAATACTTTGGAACATAATTGTCACTTATAAATATGGAAATGACAAAGGTAAATTGCCCATGTTCCAGCAAATATGTAGTACAGTAAATTACTCCATGGCACGATAGGCCTAGAAACCAACCGGCTGCTGGCCTTACACCCACTTATTTACAATGATGATCATCTAACCAGTATAAGAGTGACATGTGGTCAGCATGCCGCGTCCCCTAGCCATTATAGCTGGTTTTCTCAACTTGGAATCCACACTTGTAGCTACCCAAATTCCTCAAGATGACGGTCCCGGTTTTCATGAAAACATTTATTTTCCCTTGGAAACTCGAACTAGCGCTATAGCTCTGTACCATGGCATTATGCCCTAAATGTATAATGAACAAAATCCTGTAAACTAAAACTAGAAAAGAAACACGAATGAGGTTTTACAAAGTAATGGTCGTCTCTCCTTTTCTTTAGCGATCTGAAACATGGACTTTAAAATAGCTAATCTCATCGTCTGAGATAGCTAATAATACCAAATCATCTGCATAGTAAGGTATCGAAAGATAAAATGCTGTTTATAGGTATTTGCCCATGTCTTGTATTATTTAAATTCTTTGATAATCGTATTCTTATAGATTAGGGGAGAAAAAAGGTCACTATATATATATATATATATATATATATATATATTATAATCTGAAATCATATCTGAAACTATATTTTTCGTTTTAGTAGTATGCAATAAATATCGTTATCAATTAGCAGCCGAAATGAAATTTTTAAGAAGAGTAAAAGGCTGCACTAGAATGGACCAGATAAGAAACGAGGATATCCGTGAAGAACTGCAGATCTACTCCATAAAAGAAAAGATATTTAACAACAAGATACAGTGGAAAGAACATGTAGAAAGAATGGAAGAAAGTAGATTACCAAATAAAATCTTCCATTATTTTCCAAGAGGAAGAAGAGATGTCGGACGTCCTCGGAAGAGATGGTCTTAGATCTATTAGTGAAGACGGAACAGGCAACTCTTGCCTAAACCAGGAGGTGAAGAAGAAGAACAAGAATTAGCAATTCGCAACTCTTTATTTGGTTGTAATATTAATTGCTGACGTGATTCTTTTTCTGGTTATTAGTTGGATAATCGCCCTGAACTTTAACCCTTAAATTGGCAATGTATATTATAAGATAGATTAATTTAATTTATTTAATAGATTAGCATGGAGGAGGATTGTTGAGAAGGCCAAAACTTTCACCTTTGAAGTTGTCGCGCCTTAGGATGATGATGATGAATATTGTTTATAAAACAACAGAAAAGCGAAAGAGTAGAAATTAATGTTTTGTCAAATTACGCAATAATGTACAATAATAGAATTGCATGATTTTGTTTTCATTGCGGTCCGGAACATTTAAATAACTGGCACGAGAAATTATTGTTTTGCCAATTTAAGAGTTAAATTAGTCGCCGATGTTTACATTTCAATACAATCTGTGTTAGTCTTTTATAGGTTTATTTTATTGCCCTCATATGTCTTGTAATTAATTGCGGTGATATTTTGCAATTTTACTCAATAATACGCAACTATTTAATATAGGCATATGATATATGTTAATTATATATATACTTACTTACTTACTCACTGGCACTATCGAACCCGAAGGTTCATGGCCGCGCGGACATAAGCTCTCCATACATCCCTATCCTGAGCTAATGCTTTCCAATCATTCCCTGTATAATCTACTTCCCTCAAATCATAGTTAATGTTGTTCTCCCACCTCATTCTTGGCCTACCAACTGGGCGTTTTCCCTCTGGCTTTCCTACAAGAAGCTTCCATGCACGTCTTTCATTCCCCATACGTGCAACATGTCCTGCCCATCGCAGTCTACGAGACTTAACTGTTATTATATCTGGCTTCCTATAAAGACCATGTAGTTCATTGTTATGTAGTCTTCTCCATTCACCTGTCTGTTCATCTCTCTTTGGTCCAAAAATTTTCCTAAGAACTTTATTCTCAAATACTCGTAATCTCCTTTCCTCCCTTAAAGTAAGAGTCCATGTTTCGCACCCATATAATATAACTGGTAGAATAATAGTTTTATATATCTTCAGCTTAACGTTTTTTGAAAGGAGTTGGGACATCAAAAGTCTCTGCAATGCATAATTGAGCCTATGTTTAATTTCTTTGTGCATCTCATTCCTATTTGTGATTATTGTTCCTAGGTATTTGAATTCAGCCACTTCCTCAAAATTTCCCTCATTTGTCATTAGCTGTCCATTTCCATTATATACTGAATTTCTACGTGTGACCATATATTTAGTTTTAGTGATATATATATATATATATATTATATACTTTCAGGCAAACATACGATACTGAAAAGTAGAGAGAGTAATTTACATGCAAGCATACTGCAGGTATTTATATAAATGTTTATATACAATATGAAATTAATATGGAAAAGGTTAACGAAATTCCCTCTGTCGCTATATACATCCTTCTTTAAAAGATAAAAAGAAAACAAGTTTAATCTCCTATAGGATTTAGTTTCTGGTACATCGTCTACTGAAATTACGATACCGCTTATTTAGCTTGTATTGTAGCAGCGATCGCATAGAAATGTCAGGTATAGACACCGCTTGATCGTCGAAGACTCGCAAAATCGTAAACAATATTTTCTTTACCAGTAAAATGATGTAAATATAGATGAAAGAGAAACATCAGCACATCTACATTATGACGCAATTCATTTACAAAGCAATGAATTGTTAACTTATTGAATAACTTCTCGTAATATTTCAATTAGGATTACAACTGGCCTAGTATAAAATTTGTCAAATAATTTCCCAAAAAAAGATTGCCAATTAAGAAATTAGCTTTAAAATATCAGCATTTTTACTAATTTGCAATAAATACGGAAATTATAAATTAAACTCTGATATAGATAGATAGATCATCGGTTGATTAATGTCTTTGACATCGTCCGATTCCTAATAGCCAATTTTGTCGGTCCATCTAATCTCCTGGTTGTAGATGTTTCTCCTTCATATATAAACATATACACTGACTCCAGGAGGTTTTAGGTCTTCCTCTGCTTCGTCTTCCCTCAGGTTTCCATTCCAAAACAGATTTTGGTAGTCGATCCTCTTCCATTCGCTGGACATGTCCGTACCATCTTAATTGTTGAGTTTTAATATAATCTAAAATAGTGTCTTCAATCTTCATTTTCTCCCTTATAACTGAGTTAGTAATTTTTTCTCTTCTTGAAATTCTTGCGGCCCTTCGTATAAAATCCATTTCCATTGCCAAAAGGTACTTACTTGTTTTTGTTGTTAATGGCCAAAGTTCTGCTCCATAAGTAATGATGCTTTTAACAATTGTATGATATATTCATTTTATTTTGATTATTTATATTTTTATCCCACAATATTCCATTGAGGCAAGTAATTGCAAATTTTCCTTTATTATTTCTATTTCTTATTTCTTCTTCATAACTCCCATTTGTATTTATTTAAATTCCTAAATATGTGATCTCACTACAAGATTTTATTGATTCTCCAGTCTCCAAAATTAAATTTTGTTCTGGTTCACCAATTGATAAATATTTTGTTTTTTTTCATGTTCAAATTTAATCCCCATTTTTCATATTCTTCTATTACTTTTCTAGTCATATATTCAAAATGTTCATAATCTTGTGCAATAACAATTGATCATCTGCAAAATGTAAGTTGTATAAAGTTTTGTTGTTTGAGATAGGAATTCCCATGCCTGAACATGTTCTCTTAAACTCTGATATTATATCGAGAAAAAAAAAAAAAAAAAAAAAAAAGGAAACTTAGTTGTTACGATGGCTAGGTCAGCATAACGCTCGAATAGCCAAAACAAAGAATGACATTTCTAAAGTTCCCAAACCACTTCAAGTGATACCTAAGGAAACCACGTGTGTTATTACTCATCAAAACAGGTGGCAAAAATGACATCATTGGCAACTACTTAAACAAAGGAATGTTTGAACGGCACGATACCTTTCCAGTTGCTTTCTTGTATCTTAGAGTCGCTTGTCTGATGAGGTCTCGAACTAATATCTCTCCATCACCACAAGGTACAACAACTCGCACAGCACCGAAACAAACAGTGACCTTCATGACGCGTTCATTTCAAAACACAAAACACTTTTTCCAAAATAAAACACCAAACACTTTCAATTAAACGTCCACATCTTGTGGATTAAAACAAACACGAACACAGGCACATGTTATTGTTTTTCACGTATTACATGTAACATACAATTAACAAACACCATTTTATCCGCAAGCATAGCGACGACTGCTCCAGCAAGTTTTCAGAATTGCTTTTACCCCCACTACTTACGCTTACCTGTCCCTCTGGAATGCAACCGTGTGTCACGCACGCTGCTGCCACCTTTTGTAAAGCGCTGTAACCATGTGACCTGGTCTCGGTGAGCTGCTATTAGAACACAACTTGACAAATAATAATAATAATAATAATAATAATAATAATAATAATAATAATAATAATAATAATAATAATAATAATAATAATTTATTTATACACAGAATTGTAATGTTTATACATGTTTCTGTGCCTAAAGTTTTATTTTTCTTCTCCACTCGTCTCTCTCCATCCAATCCATGTCCTCCAGTCCTCTTGCTCTCATTCCAGTTCTTATTTCCTGCATCCACGAGTTTCGAGGTCTTATTATTATTATTATTATTATCATTATATTATTATTATTATTATTATTATTATTATTATTATTATTATTATTATTATTATATTTATAATAATAATAATGTTCAAAATTAGAAAAAAATCAGAAATATTGTCATACGAGAAAAATAAATAAATATTAGATATTCAATAATAGATTATATGTCCACCACTGTGGTCTCGAGGTAGCGTGCTGTCTTGTCACACAGTAGGCCCGGGTTCGATCCCTGGCCGGGACAGTTTTTCTGGATGAGGTTTTTATAGGGGTTTTCCTTCACCTGTAAGACAAATGTCAGAAAAAACTTTAAGGCCCAAACGGTACCCGAAATCATATGGCCATCGCAATCATCATCATCATTCATATTCATCTTAGATTAAGCTTAGGATTAGGGACCCTCCTGGCGCACCACTATCATCATCATCACCCGTCATATCATCGAGGCAACGTAACCGCGCCTTCCAGGCGCCCCAACCTCAGAAGTGGGTTACAAGTACGCCATGCCAGGAGAGAACACTAGGAATGTCGAAAGATAACCTGGGGCATTTGCAAAAAAAAGACTATATAAGATACAAGCAATTAAATTGCTATGGGCATGTACGACGAATGCATGAAGAAAGGTTGCCCAGAAAAACATTGGAATGGTAAGAAGGAAAAGAAGACCTCGGAACTCATAGATACAAGAAATAAGAAATGGAATGAGGACTGGAGGAAAGGGAGTGGATGGATAGAGACGAGTGGAGAAGGAAAAAACTTTAAGCATAGAAAGATGTGTAAACATTGAAAATCTGTATATAAATATAATAATAATAACAATAATAATAATAGTGCTTTGTTTATTCTGGCAGAGTTAAGGCCATAAGGCCTTCTCTTCCACTCAACCAGTACAGATTACACATAGAACGTAAAAATTCTACCCCATTTGTACTTTTTCAACTTTTTCCCCTTCTGTTTTTCATCTATTAGCTTTTACTTCCTTTTTTTTTTTTTACTCAAACACCACAGGACACATAGCCAGATCCAAGATGGAGATTTAAAATCCCTTACTGTGCAATCCAACTAACTCATTGACACTATGGTCACGCGGATAGAAGCTCTCCATACATCCCAATCCTGAGCTAATATTTTCCAATCATCCCCTGTATAATCTACTTCCCTCAAATCATGGTTAATGTAATTTTTCCACCTCATTCTTGGTCTACCGACTGGGCGTTTCCCTCCAAGAAGCTTCCATGCACCTCTTCCATTCCCCATTCATGCCACATGTCCTGCCCATCGCAGTCTACTGTTCTTATTATATCTGACTTCCTATAAAGACCATGCAGCGCACCGTTAAATAGTTTTCTCCATTCACCTGTCTGTTCATCTCTCTTTGGTCCAAAAATGTTCCTAAGAACTTTATTCTCAAATACTCGTAATCTCCTTTCCTTCCTTAAAGCAAGAGTCCATGTTTCGCCCTTTTGACATAGAAACATAAAAAAAACACTCTGCAATACGATACTATAGTATAGTATGCAATAAAATAGTTTTTGACATGACAGTACAACTATAATTTTGTTTATAATAAAATCATATGTTAGTAACAAGGTGGTCTTAAACTTTTTTAGGTACTGTAACTGATTTGACTTAGCTGTCAAAGAGCGCCGTTAATTAAATAACACACTCATGCCGGGGGTTAAGGCGGTCGTCACGGCTAATATGTCGTGCTGATTGTCTAAAATGGTGGGAGCCTTAACACCCTACTACTCTTAGGGCTTTCTGATGCCTGTTGTGGAATCACTTTACCTTTACCCTGACATGTAAATTCCTTCTTGGCTAGTTTTATAAGGATATAATTTCAATTTTAAATTTGTACTTTATAAAACAGTCGTCCTCAACTATAATAACTTCTGTTATAAACGTCGTTACACTATTAAAACTATAGGTCTTTCAAAGACATGCTTCATCCTCATGAATTCTTATGGTACTGAAATTATTTGTATTTTTCATACAGAGGGCTTTGGTTGTTGGGTGTGTTCTCATTTAGCATATTTTTATTTTCTGCTTCCTTGATAATTTCAATCTATTCCTGGATATTGATGTTTTTGTCTATTGTTCTCTTTGTGGATTATTGATATTGTTTTATCTATGTTGCTAAATCGATGGCCGGTTTCTGAAATGTGTTCAGCAAAACTTGATTTTCCTTCTCTTTTAATAAAGTTTGAGAAATGTTCATTAAATCTTATTTTAAAACTTCTTGATGTTCTAACGATATAAAATTTTTCACAGTCGTTACGTTTGAGATTATATACACCTTTATTTTCATATTTATTATTTTCTTCTATTGTATGTGGAATTAGGTATTAGATTACACTGAGCAATAAAAAATAAACTTTTGTTTTGTGTCAGAAAGAAAAATATGTAATTCTGATAGTATTTTTTCTCCTGAATTCAAATATGATATCGGTTTTTCTCCATCGCGCAAGGTTTCCGAGAGACAGGAATTTATAATTTCAAACACTTTAATATTTTCTACATTCGTAACTACACAATATTCGAACATTCAGACTCACCTAGAAAGTAAGAAATTACGATTTTCTGTCATATTTCGCCTGTGGAGCATCCCTCTTGATGGTCCAACAATAACCGGCCAGCGTATTAGGATTCCATTTGCCTTGATATCTCTTTTCCATAGCTGAAATCTCCTGAGTTAGCTCATTTGGTTTTATTTTACAATGGGCAAATGGACGAAAAAGTTTATTAAAAAATAATTATTTAAATCCATTAACTGAAATGCAAATAAAAAAACTCTGGGTGATGGAGAAATTCCGAATACATATTTGAAAACACGATAAAAACTGCATTAAGTACAACTATTGGTACTCATGAGACAAAAATCATATTGACCAGTGTAATTAAAAGTAAGAATATAATTGTGTGTCTCAGTGCCATAGATCCCTAACCCACAATTTAAAAAATTATGCTTTTCCCTGTAATTGCACTAGAAATAATCATCCCTGTCAGAGTCACGTCTGCCTATAAATTATGGATGAGTTAAAATTAACACAAAAATGTTATAGGCAGATGTGGCTCTGACAGAGATGATTATTTCTAGTGCAATTACAGGGAAAAGAATAATTTTTAAATTGTGGGTTAGGCACCTATGGCACTGAGATACTCAATTGTAAACTCAGCACCTCGAGGTGCGCCCTGGAAACAGCTAAATGGTTTACCAAACCACAAGATGTGGCAAATTCATATCTGTAATTGTACTTGCCTAGTAAATATCAGTAAAACTAAATATATGGTCACACGCAGAAATTCATTATATAATGGAAATGGACAGCTAATTACAAATGAGGGAAATTTTGAGGAAGTGGCTGAATTCAAATACCTAGGAACAATAATCAAAAATAGGAATGAGATGCACAAAGAAATTAAACATAGGCTCAATTCTGGAAATACATGCTATTATGCTTTGCAGAGACTCTTGATGTCCCAACTCCTTTCAAAAAACGTTAAACTGAAAATATATAAAACTATTATTCTACCAGTTATATTATATGGGTGCGAAACATGGACTCTTACTTTAAGGGAGGAAAGGAGATTATAAGTATTTGAGAATAAAGTACTTAGGAAAATTTTTGGACCAAAGAGAGATGAACAGACAGGTGAATGGAGAAGACTACATAATAATGAGCTACATGGTCTTTATAGGAAGCTAGATATAATAAGAAAACAGTTAAGTCTCGTAGACTGCGATGGGCAGGACATGTTGCGCGTATGGGGAATGAAAGACTTGCATGGAAGCTTCTTGTAGGAAAGCCGGAGGGAAAACGCCCAGTTGGTAGACCAAGAATGAGGTGGGAGAATAACATTAACTATGATTTGAGGGAAGTAGATTATACAGGGGATGATTGGAAAGCATTAGCTCAGGATAGGGATGTATGGAGAGCTTACGTCCGCGCGGCCATGAACCAACGGGTTCGATAGTGCCAGTGAGTAAGTAACCTATATATTTAATTTGTTTCCTTTGTTTCATTTCTCCCTTTGTAGTTACCTTTTACCTGCCCCATGTTTCTCGTGCCTTTCTTTCGGGAAAGGATTTCAATCTCTGGACATATTCAAACCTTTTTTACCATGAAATGACATGATGGGTCTCTCCTGGTGAGAATCACTCAATGCCAGGGTATCTCAGAGACAACACGAACATTTAAGACAAGACACATAATTCACGCATACATTCATACAGCAGTGAGGCATGGACTTCGAGGAAAGGAGAAGAGAGCATGATAAATTATAGTGAAATGAGATTCATGAGATATACAGGATATACCAAATGGGATCATAAACACAATGATGATATCTCGAAGGAACTACGTTTAGAGCCAGTCATTAAATACATACATAGATACCAGAAAACTGGATGAATCATTTGCGACGAATGAGCTCAGATAGAGTTCCCAAGGTCATGCTTCGTTATTGTCCAATAGGGAAGAGATATCTGAGCCGTCCAAGGAAACGCTGGATACAAAATTTATCAGTGAGACCATAACGGGCCTATAGGCCTAAGATTGGTTGGATGAAAAAGAATAAGAAGAAGAAGAAGAAAGCTAGTATGATAGGAGAAATATTGTTGGCGAAGTGAGGTTTGGGGACTATTTCAGCCTTAAGGTTCCCAAATTTTTTTACAGATGAAAAAAAACCTCACCCAGGAAATTTGTCCAGACCGGAATTCGAGCCCGCGCTCGTTGCGTCCGACGTAACGACTTTATCCTGAAACCACAACACAGTAATATAAATTAATCATAAGTAATGCCACGAGTGATTTCCAAATTATCGATAAATTCACGAGTCACGAAATGACTATTTAAAGGATAAAATTAAGCTGTTTACTCACAAATCATTATTTAAATATAGTTATCGGTATTTTAAAATATTTATATATTTAATGTAAACGGCGATGTTTGAAAACAGATCAGAAATGTGAGGTTATGTATAATCACTGCAACTTGATCATATTATTTATTGCCAAATAGGATCGGAATATTGTAAGAATGCACCCTAGTGGAGAAATAATGAAACACATCAACCTGTATAATGTAATCAACGTTATAGAATATTAATTTGTCCACCGCTGTGGTCTCGGGGTAGCGTGCTGCCTTGTCACGCAGCGGGCCCGGATTCGATCCCGGTCGGGACAGTTTTTCTGGGTGAGGTTTTTATCGGGGTTTTTCCTCACCTGTAAGACAAATGTCACAAAACTTTAAGGCCCAAACGGTCCCCGAAATCATATGGCCATCGCAATCATCATCATTCATATTAATCTTAGGTTAAGCTTAGGATTAGGGACTCTCCTGGCGCACCATTATCATCATCATATCATCGGGGCAACGTAACTCCGCCTTCCAGGCGCCCCAACCTCAGAAGTGGGTTACAAGTACGCCATGCCAGGAGAGAAACCAGGAATGCCGAAAGACAAACCTGGGGCATTTGGAAAAAATATATATATATAGCCTATATATTTTTTTTTAGTAAACAACTCAGTAAAATCAAGGAATCTGTTCATTATTTGCTATATTCAATGTATTTGTTGGAGAAAAATAATGCTCTGAGCTGTTTAGAATATTAAAAATATTATCACAAAAGCAGGAACTGATAAAAAGAAATCGATAAAGAGCGAAGTGAAACACAACTGTCATTGGTTGTGAAACAAAATTCATTGAAACGTGATTGGCCATTGGCTATCATTTGGGGCATGAGTTAAATAGTCAATTTAAATAATGATCTTGCTGATGATTTTCGGGCTGTAGGCCGTGGTCGTGAGGCTTGTTGTTCCCCGACGTTTCGCCAAAGACTGCGTCTGGCATCCTCAAGGGTTGACTTGAGTCTCAAGACAACCCTTGAGGATGCCAGACGCAGTCTTTGGCGAAACGTCAGGGACCTACAAGCCTCACGACCACGGCCTACAGCCCGAAAATGTCTCAAGACAACCCTTGAGGATGCCAGACGCAGTCTTTGGCGAAACGTCAGGGACCTACAAGCCTCACGACCACGGCCTACAGCCCGAAAATGTCTCAAGACAACCCTTGAGGATGCCAGACGCAGTCTTTGGCGAAACGTCGGGGACCTACAAGCCTCACGACCACGGCCTACAGCCCGAAAATGTCTCAAGACAACCCTTGAGGATGCCAGACGCAGTCTTTGGCGAAACGTCAGGGGCCTACAAGCCTCACGACCACGGCCTACAGCCCGAAAATGTCTCAAGACAACCCTTGAGGATGCCAGACGCAGTCTTTGGCGAAACGTCAGGGACCTACAAGCCTCACGACCACGGCCTACAGCCCGAAAATGTCTCAAGACAACCCTTGAGGATGCCAGACGCAGTCTTTGGCGAAACGTCAGGGACCTACAAGCCTCACGACCACGGCCTACAGCCCGAAAATGTCTCAAGACAACCCTTGAGGATGCCAGACGCAGTCTTTGGCGAAACGTCGGGGACCTACAAGCCTCACGACCACGGCCTACAGCCCGAAAATGTCTCAAGACAACCCTTGAGGATGCCAGACGCAGTCTTTGGCGAAACGTCAGGGACCTACAAGCCTCACGACCACGGCCTACAGCCCGAAAATGTCTCAAGACAACCCTTGAGGATGCCAGACGCAGTCTTTGGCGAAACGTCAGGGACCTACAAGCCTCACGACCACGGCCTACAGCCCGAAAATGTCTCAAGACAACCCTTGAGGATGCCAGACGCAGTCTTTGGCGAAACGTCAGGGACCTACAAGCCTCACGACCACGGCCTACAGCCCGAAAATGTCTCAAGACAACCCTTGAGGATGCCAGACGCAGTCTTTGGCGAAACGTCGGGGACCTACAAGCCTCACGACCACGGCCTACAGCCCGAAAATGTCTCAAGACAACCCTTGAGGATGCCAGACGCAATCTTTGGCGAAACGTCAGGGACCTACAAGCCTCACGACCACGGCCTGCAACCCGAAAATCTTCAGCAAGATCATCATAGCAACTCCGGCCGTGAAAGTCTAGGTGAATACATTAGTAAATTTAAATATGTTTTGTTTCCATTAATGCAGTTTAACCTCACATCTTACAGGTAGTTTCAGTGCCACACGCCCCCCGGATCTTACAGTGGCACGATATCTCGAGAGAAGGATTTTAAGTATGGATATCACACATACTTTTTTTTTGACCACATAAAGACATCGAGGAATTCTCCGAATGAGTGATCAACTCAATGCCATGGCCTCCTCCGATGCATCACAACATTAAGACGAAACACACACATTCATACTAAACATGGCGAATATGATGATAATTATGATGGCAAGATGATGTTCGGTGACTGTTTGGGCCTTAAAGTTTCCTGAAATTTGTCTTGCAGGTGAGAAAAACTCTCGAAGAAATCGTCACCCAGGAAACTTGGTCCGATGGAGGATCGAACCCAGACAAAACAACATGACCAATTCGTTGAGATAGGGCAGTTAATATTCTAGCATTGTAAGATTTTACATTTGGATAATAAATTACCAAACAGTATGAAACTAATCGTGCGAAACATGGACTCTCGCTTTAAGGGAGGAAAGGAGATTACGAGTATTTGAGAATAAAGTTCTTAGAAAATATTTTTGGACCAAAGAGAGATGAACTGACAGGTGGATGGAGAAGACTACAAAATAATATGAACTACATTGTCTTTATAGGTCAGATATAATAAGAACAGTTAAGTCTCTTAGACAGTAATGGACAGGACATGTGGCACGAATGAGGAATGAGAGACGTGCATGGAAGCTTCTTGTAAGAAAACCAGAGGGAAAACGCCCAGTTGGTAGACCAAGAATAAGGTGGGAGGATAACATTAACTATGATTTGAGGGAAGTAGATTATATAGGGGATGATTGGAAAACATTAGCTCAGGAGAAGTATGTATGGAGAGCTTATATCCGCGCGGCCATGAACCTACGGGTTTGATAGTGCCAGTGAGTTAGAGTTAGTTATACGAGACTAATCCTATGGATCTCATAAATTGGGCCCACTGCGTACAAGGCACGGGCGCAGTGTATTCAATTTAAATAATACATATTTTAAAAGTGAAAAAAATCGTTTTTTTATAGATTTGGTTGCGTGGTAAGGACTACAATATTCATGGATGTCAAAAACAAACAATTTGTCTTGATTCAGAAATGACATTACCTGATAAGTTGTCCAGTGCTGGAGTGATATCTGATGATAATGAAGGAATGATGGATACAAAACAAGGGTAATCACTTGAGAGACACTTAAATCTTGTCTTCGATTTTTTTTTTCTGAAGGATGGAGCGATCACGACCGAAGAAGTAAAAGGTGGAGTTACCGAGAAATAAAAAAATACAAATCCCATACATATTAATGATATTCCATCAAATAAGAAAGTTAGCGTCTGCCTCTTATCCTTCATACAAAATTCATCGTTGAAAAGTGTTAACATTTCCTACTTAATGAGGAATACTGTACGTTAAGTACGTAACAGTTTTAATGTTATGTGATAGCCTGGTGGTCCACCTTCAACAGTTCAACTATATGTTGCTGCATATGTATTATCGGCTGGTGGACTAGTGGTTATGCTCCTTGCCTCTGGTCCCGAGAGTCGGGGTTCATACCCCGGAAAAATCCAAGGAGCAAGTCCTCGGGAAGGGACTTCAAGCTGTGGGTCCCGAGTATGAAGATTTTCAGGTTTGTAAAAGATCATAATATAAAATAAAGTTAAAATGTTCCTTCATGGGTCAGAGCCGTCGCCCTCAACTTATAAAATATGTATGCTTTTTTGTCTGAAGGCCTTTCAGAATCTCTATTTCATCTTCAGCAGGTCTTTCTTCGCTACATTACTTGATGTTCTGTGTGCTGGTCCTAATGTAGTGTTGTACGTGATTAAAGCTTCCTGCATTAGGACCAGCACCGAGAACATCAAGTAATGTAGCGAAGAAAGACCTGCTGAAGATGAAATAGAGATTCTGAAAGGCCTTCAGACAAAAAAAATATATTTTATAAGTTGAGGAAGACGGCTCTGACCTAAGAAGGTACATTTTAACTTATTTTATTTTATGACTATCCACCTCAACGGTTTTAAACAATTACTATTGATTGTAAAAGATCCTCAAGCCTGAATAAAAGCAAAATTTACCGACTTCAACGTCCTAGTAATACCTTAGTTGTCTGTTAGATGTATCGTTGTGTGGGTGTTGACCGCATGTAATTCATGACATCTATGGACGAATAAGGTAACTAAAATTTAACTTGGCCTAGTACAAGGTATATATTATAATAAATTTAACTTTTAACATAATAATCTCAATGACTCTTTGCAATTACTTTTATATTGAATCTGCTCTCAAGTAGGTCATGATGGACTTGTGGTTACTTACTCGCTTCTAGTTCCAAAGTTCGTGGGTTCAAATCTGACCGAGGCAGATAACTAAAGGCGTGGGTCCCGTTTCGTAGATTTATGGAATGTAAAAGGATATCAAGCCTAAAAAAAATTATAGTAAAATTTGTCGGCATTTTTCACGGCCATATTTGAATTGGGACGCTAATAACTTCAGCTGTTTAAGAGCGTCGTTAAACAAAAAGTAATCTTCTCTCAAGTGATTGAACAGACACGTAATAAAATACAACTTGCTTTTGTTAACACAATATTTATCTTTACAGATACAAACAGCATATTAATAGTATGTACAAATAGGCCTATTTAAAAACGAAATATCACAGTGACCAAAGTGACTAGAGAAAAACCTTATGTCTAGTGATGATTACTAAGTAAATTAAAACTTTCCTTCTTGTAACACTGAGTCAGTGACGTATAAAACAAAATACGCTATACAATTTTGCATTTCAAGGCCATGGACAAAAATTGACAAATTTTGGCTAAAAATCACAATTTTTGTTTGTTTTGCAGAAAATTGTGCTTTTTTTTACATATTGCCAAAATTTCATGAACCTATAACATGACATAGTATAATGATGTGATATTTAAATGACTACGCTATTTAAATCCCCATTATAGGGAGCTTAGGTCAAATGGTAATATTGCAGTTTATGCGTATTGCCTTCCTGGTCTGTCAAGTTTAGTATTTTCTTTAATTAAAAATTCTCCTGGTACCTCATCAGACTTTTTATAGTCTATTTTCAAATTGCTATCCTTTAGTTGCATGAAAACTTTAAAATTCGCTTTTCTCATATTTCTATATAAAACACACTTGACTCATACCAAAAATATAAAAAATGAATGTCTAGTACGTAATTTTTTTCATCTCTGCTAGGAAAATAATGAAAATTTTGAATTGAATATGTTATTATACACATCTTATTGAGAAAATAAATATATATAGTCCACCGCTGGGGTCTCGAGGTAGCGTGCTGCCTTGTCACACAGCGGGCCCGGTCGGGGCAGTTTTCCTGAGTGAGGTTTTTATCGTGGTTTTTCCTCACATGTAAGACAAATGTCAGGAAAACTTAAGGCCAAATGGCCATCACCATCATCATCATCCTTCACCGCTGTGGAAAGCAACGGGAAACTACCACACCTACAATTCCCTAGTGAAGCTGCAAAGCATAGCATGGGAATGCTATGACTGCAGTGAAAGACGTGGCCTTGGGCAGAATACCAAACATATTGCAGCATAAATCATTTAACAAATTCACAAATTAATTTAAATTTCAGTATGTCATTTTAAATAAAATAGAAATATGTATTTCTGTATAATTACCATTTGAAGACAAAGGTCTTTTAATTGTTGATAGTTCGAATTATGTACAAAATGAAAAGAAATTTGAGTATTTCTGGTACAGTATTTATACAAGAAGGAATGTTTTCATTAAACATTTTTCATTAATCTTCTCAAGATCTACGTACTTAACAAATTCTTAAAATTATCACATAGTAACTGCTTGGTACAAAATTGAGTCTCGTTGCTTTAAGAAAGTTAGTGATAACATTGCAGATTCTATACTACAATTGTTTACAACCAATCCTTATTATACGACACAGCGGAACGTTTATCTCCAGCATAGCAGCACTGTTGCTGCGTCGCACGGACATAGATACTAACCATGTACTTTTTTTTCTGTTTGATCTTTAATAGCTCAAATAACAAATATTATTGCGATTGGATCACGACAACCCGTGCCGACTTCATGTCACATACAACACATGAAAATTTGTACTTGGTTAGTATAGAAATATTCTAGAACTAAAAGTTTATTCAATAAATAAAACATTAATGTACCCAAAACATATAACTATTTACTAATTTTACAATAAAAAAATATGATTATTCAAATTTTCTTTTCAAAGTTTGCAAGTACTGACATGTTTCGAAGCAATTCGGCAAGGGTTTGCCGTGGACCTGCGTACTCACATTGAACTTTTAAAATAAATTAAGTTAAAATATACTTTCTTAGGTAAAATCAGTCGTCCTCAACTTATAAAATATGTAATGTTTATGCCTGTAGGCCTTTCATAACATACGTTCCATCTTCAGCATGTCACTCTTCGCTACAACATCCAGTATGATGGTTGATGCTGCTGGTCCACCAGCAGCATCAACCATCATACTGGATGTTGTAGCGAAGAGTGACATGCTGAAGATGGAACGTATGTTATGAAAGGCCTACAGGCATAAACATTACATATTTTATAAGTTGAGGACGACGGATTTTACCTAAGAAAGTATATTTTAACTTATTTTATTTTATGACTCCCCACCTTAACGGTTTTAACAATGAATTTTATTGACACATTGTACTTACGATTGTTTTAACATCATACAAATAAATTAAGAGGGTATGTGTTAAAAACAAGACGACTTTTTTGGGACACCCTAATGTATAGTCAGAAACAAATAGCAAATGAAGCACTTACCCATCTTAATTAGGGTAACAGCTGTACTCCTCGACGCCACAGACTGACGTGAAGTGAGTGTACGCGGGATGATACGGCATTAGTTTGCAAATTATCCACAAACGAAGCAGGTCAATGTTCCACGGTGTCGGATAATAACTAAAACATATTTTATGGAATATAAACAGCAAAATTGACAACACTAGCCACATGTTTGGCCTCTGTATCTATTACTTATTTGTTGTTTCATGATTAATGAGTTTTTAAACTAATATCCCTTATTATTTATTACGGACAAACAAACCATAATTGTATGGAAATACTGTTTTTTAATAGGCTAATAACGTAAGTACTTTTAAAAAATATGTAACCGTCTTCCTCAATTACAAATGGTTTTTATTATAAAAAAAACTTCGTTAATTATTAAAATCATGTAGGCCTTTCAAAACATGTTTTATCTTCAGCATGTTATTTGGTACTGATGTCGGTGTATAAATTATATAATGGGTTTAGGTCTGTGGGTGTGTTCTCGTTTAGTATGTGTAATTTCTTTGTTTCTCTTAAAATTTCCATGCCTTCTAAGATACTAATTTTGTTGTACTCTCTTTGTGTATGATTGTCGTATCTTCGAAGTTGTTAAACTAATGATCCGTTTGTAGTATTTGTTTTGCAAAAATGTATTTTTCCTCGTGATTAATATATTTTTTTTAAATGTTCATTGTATAGGCCTATCTTGTGTCAAAAATATACTTACGTTATTTTATTGTTAAAAAAATAATACATAACCTCGACTGTGACAACAATGAATGTTAAAAATGTGTTTACAAAAAATTACATAATAGTTAGATCCCTATTTAAGTTGTAAGGAAAGTGAGGTTTTACGAATGAGTTAAAGGAATTTCGAAACCGATTCGTAAAACACTTTCAATTCTTGGAACGTAAAATAAAGTTTTCGTGTTAAGAGGGGTTATGGGTGAAATTTATATTTTCTACATTTTTGAGCTAGAGATTTGATGTTTTGTACAAACATGCACTGCATGATACATAATGATGTGTTTAAGTTTCATTCTTGTGAGACATTTATTTTATGAGTTATTAAATATTATATTTAAAAAATGCATATACTCTATTCTAATTAAATAAGTTCCACGATTTTTTAGAAAAATGTCAGATTTTTTTACAAGATCATTAAAATATTTAGAAAAAAATCATGCATTTGAATTCTTATAATGTGAATACAAGGGAAGAAAAAAAATATTGATGTACCTCATGCGTGGAATTACACAAAAAAATTAATAATTGCATACATTTTATTTTTTATTTCTTAAAATACTACTTCAATCATGAAACCCATGCACTACTTTGTTACCCATTCTTTTTAGGACATGCAGTAAAAAATTGAACCTTCTAGGACAACATTTCTGAATTCCATTCAATTTTGAATGAACAAAAATGCAATGAAAATAAAAGTGTGGGAAAAAAAGTTTAAAGATTTGCATGCAGGTGGTATTTAACTGGCGCAGCCTTTTAACTCTGACATAATTTAGGGCACTTAGAAGCGCCATAGGCCTCTGAAACTTTGCCAACATATACATTAGAGTACAGGCTATTTTTAGTACAAAAAAAAACAAAAAAAAATGCTAATTTTGATCTCAAATTGTCAATTTTTCACCCATCACCCCTCTTAAGCCGAATTTGGCTATTTTCAATACATAAATATTAACATCTACAAACCTACTCAACAATGATAAAAATGGCTTAAAATATGGTCACAATGAATTGATTCTTATGTAATGTTGAGGTTGTTATGATTATTTCAAGATAAGTTACGAATAAAAATAATATATCCAAAATATGTGTCAATAAACTTATCATTGAATAAATGCACGGCCATGAACGTGTATTAAATAATTTACAATGTTAATTGTAATAAATTTAAGTTGATTCTGTCAGTAATGCCAACTGACAGAATGAAATGCAAATTGTATCATAATTCTTAATTAAATATGTTCTGATAATAATATGAACTTACTATGGATGTCCATACAATTCCACTGATTGCTCGTAATTGTTTATTTGTAAAATTAATAATTACGTTTTTACATGGTCTATTCATATACTAATAAAAGTTGAGCTCGTTTTGTGCACATTAAAGTACATCGTACTGTAATGTTCCATTTGAGACTATTTTTAAAGTTCGTAAAATATTATAATAAAACACAATATGAAATAAAGAATATTGCTTTATGGTTTATAAAAGTTCATAAATTTAGGATTTAGTTTATTTTGAACTCGCATCTTATTTTCCCTTTACTCAATGACATACTTTTTTCTGAAATTACTGTTTTCTAGAGATCGCTGATTTAGGGGGAAATGCCATAACTTCTTAGCATTTTAGACACCGTGTGAGGGTAGTACATTTATAAAGATAATAGAGTATTTTTGATCTCGCCAAGACATAATGTACATGCGGTATGTTGTCAACAATGTTTCGATTATTTTTTTTTTTGATCGATTATTTTCAAAAGCAAAATAACAGTCTTAACAATGTTATATTTTACAAAATTATACAATAACATTTTGCAATATTATATCCAGGGATAACCTTGCCCCAAATAACGATTTATTTTAAACTCTATTATTGCTGTACATGTATATTGAAATTATCATTATATTACAAATAACAAAACTTTATAGTTAGAACATTATTTCACGCTGGGCCAAAACTATCCCTAAAAGTAATTAATATCTTACGGTACATAGTGTATGATAGACTTGTTAATCTACTATTATAATAAATTGTATATATAAAATCCTCTATTTATTTAAAATATGTCTTTTCTTGCAACTCGACACTCCCGACATTTTGTACAACACACAGGTACCTATTATTATTTTACATGAATACAGGATGCAGCATAAGTCAGTCAACCGAAAATGCAACTAGGCCCTATATTATTTTCTGTAGCTTACAACATATTGATGGCCTAGAACCATATTGCGAGTGTACATTGTGCAACAAAATAATTATTCTCGTTATGAAATGAATACTTTATGTCCAAATAATTATTCTTGTTATAAAATGAATACTTTATGTCCCTTGTCCATGTGTATTGTGAGAATAAAACAGGAATACGATATTTTGTATAGCATTTTTAACCGAAATGTTGAATTCCTGTTCAATCTCACCATGCACATGGACACAGATATGGAACATAAGAAACGTAACAAGAATTCTACAAAATGGACTTAAAACAGTATGGTTCTGGACCATCGATATATACAAAAAACATCATCATCATCAAAGTACATTCACGAATTTAGGTCATTTGTTGACCTGTTTCGGCCTCAAGAGAAACACCATCCAAAAGTCTTTTGAGTGGACGTCCTGGTCTTCTTCTTCCTGCAGGTTGATATATTAACATTTGTTTGGGTATTCTGTGATCTTCCATTCGATGAACATGTTGCATCCATCTTGACTTATAATCAGAATTTTTTTTTCTAAAGATTCCATGTGTAATTCTTCTAAGATGTCTTCATTTATTTTTTTGTGATCTAGTAGTGTGTATCCTGCAGTCCTCCGAAGATATCACATTTCAGCAGATCTAAGTCTCTGTATACAAAAAACAACTACAGAAATTGTTCCCTAGTTAGCAAATTACCTGAAGCAGTGGTGTTTGAGATTATATTCTGAATGTCCCATATTGAACACAGTTTCAACCAATCTGATTTTTTCCCCTTGCAACCATTTGCAGAGGTTAACTGACTTATGCCACACCCTGTATGCTATAGTCTGTTATGTAGACTATAGTTAAAAGTCAATGTCCTTGACGTTAAAATTCTTATTTTCCATGCTGAAATAAAATATATTTATTTCTAATCGTGTAAACAGAGTACGGCCTTGTAAACCTTACTCGGTTGAGACAATACTTGTTTCAATAACATTAACACAAAAGCCTTTGTTTAAATGTTTAACTGGAAAAACAGTTAAGTACAATATCATTATAATATTATAATATGATCCATTATTGGAACTGTGTTAAAATAACAGCATTGGAAAATGTTAAATAACAATATTAATAGAATGATATGCAACAAGAACAAGTCAATATTACAACAAACGTAATTAAATATAAACATTTGCAGTATAAGCCTATATATATATATATATATATATATATATATAAAACAGATTGAATTTATTGTTTATGTCAGTAAAAAAGTAAACAAAATGCATTGTGAAAAAATCTACATTCATGTTTCTTACGTCAGAACTTTCAACACAACAGTTTTTCATAGGAACCTCAAATTTTATACACTAATACATAGTGTAGGTATTTTATATCACATTTTCGTAAATTTTATGTCTCATTTCATTTTTTTCTCATATTGGTTATATATTTCTATAATTAATTTTATTCCGCTAACTGCCTTTTATTCCGAAATAAGTAAATACATATTCTTGCGTAAAAATTGCTGATATAACATGTAAGGGTCTTTAAAACAGCAATAAATAATTTAGAGATAAAATGTAAATTAAATTTATTTCCCATGAAATTAGATACCCTCAGTATAATTTATTTTTTTTTTCTTCCTCCTCATTCTTCATCTTATTCTTCTTAATTCCTAGAATTAGCAATCATCCTGTACCGGTCTCTAAATTTACGTAATATCTTATTTTTGGTCTGTATCGTGGTCTGTACTCAAAAGTAATCCTCGGCCATCTATCTACATCCAATTCTTTCCACGAGTTCTCTTCTGTACAGTGTGTTCAGGAATATGCTTTACAACTTCTAGGGTTTGTAGATGGGAGTGAGTAGATAATGTTTTGAATATAATATTTTGTCGTGAAAAATATCGATTTCGTACTGCGAGTACGAGATCCCATAAAGGGTTTAAATTTCCCCATTCTATCCTGCCAGTGTACATTGTGCAACAAAATAAATAACAGTTTTAAAAAACTAAAGCAACACGCTTTATTAGGAAACCAAACTAAAAAATGTAAAATAATTTTAATTTCCAACACGCTTGGGATAAAATTAAAGTGGTCAACAAAAAAAATCATCTCCCCAACACATATAGAATAAAACTAGACTTATCAACAAAAAGAAAATAATTTTATCATCAAAAGCGTGGGGTGCTGTTTATGATTTTTACATTTTCTTCTTAGAGACTTTACTTTTACCAATATCTGTTTATTATCAGATATATTAATTGAGATAGAGCACCCAACCCGTCTGATATGAATGGGTAAATCAAATGTTTCTATTTAGTATGATAATTCTAGTTTTATTCTATATGTGTTGAAGATAATTTTTTTGTTGGCCACTTTAATTTTATCCCAAGCGTGTTGGAAATTAAAATTATTTTTCAGTTTTTAGTTCGGTTTTCTAATAAAGCGTGTTGTTTTAGTTTTTTTAAACTATTATTTATTTTTTTTATTTTTTAGTTTTAATATTTTACAGAATAAGGTAAAAATGTAAATATCTTTAAATTCGATACTATTGTAGTATGAGCTAAAAGTAATACTCCTAAAAAAAGAAATCCCCCCAGCCGGATTTGAACCAGCGACTTATGGATTACTAAAATTATATACCACTACAGTTCGCCGCTCTACCAACTGAGCTCTTATAACAATTGACTAAAAAGTCGACAAATCCGCAACCTATTATACCAGTTTTCATTTTTTTTTATTTTCTGATGATTCTGGCCAGGATTTTAGAAAAAAATGAAATTATTGTATTGTCACGGGTCCTTTACAAGTATACAAAGTTTCAAGTCGATCCAATGATTTTAAATGGGTGAAAATCGCATTGAAATATTCCGTCACATATATAGATAGATACAGGTCAAGCTAATATAAAGCGTGTAAAAAATGTGAACGCTATCATATCGAATTATGCACAAAGAGGACAAAATCATTAAACCAATATGCAAAGCACAAACATTAAAATCTTATATTAATCTTAATGGCCGTTTGGCTGCAATAAGAATAATAAATAATAAAAATCTCCCCAGTCCGTCGGGGGTAAGTCGATAGTAGATTAATGACTTTTGATTCAAAAGGCATGCTGGAAGCATCCATAAAAAAATAAGCAATTGAAGCTATATTCCTAATATAGCTGGTGTTTCTGAATCGTAAAGAATGTCATCATATAGAGGTGATTTGTAAACAAAAGAGTTAACATTAGGATATTCATTCTTGTAAAAATAAATAAGCATTTCTCGGTTGCCTTATTGGTCGACTTCATAGAATATATATATTTTTTCAAATGCCCCAGGTTTGTCTTTCGACATTGCTGGTTTCTCTCCTGGCATGGCGTACTTGTAACCCACTTCTGAGGTTGGGGCGCCTGGAAGGCGGGGTTACGTTGCCCCGATGATATGATGGGTGGTGATGATGATAATGGTGCATCAGGAGAGTCCCTAATCCTAAGCTTAACGTAAGATGAATATGAATGATGATGATTGCGATGGCCATATGATTTCGGGGACCGTTTGGGCCTTAAAGTTTTCCTGACATTTGTCTTACAGGTGAGGAAAAACCGCGATGAAAAACCTCACCCAGAAAAACTGTACCGACCAGGGATCGAACCCGGGCCCGCTGCGTGAGAAGGCAGCACGCTACCCCGAGACCACAGCGGTGGATAGAATATATCTTATATATAGTCTACTACCCTTTCAGTATAAGTTACAAATTTTAATACTGTTGACATTATTGAAAGTTCGCTTGCGAATTATAAACCAATTAAACTTTAGTACCGTTAAATATCAACAAATGGACGGATTATGTAATTAATTATGTGAGGACTGTGATAAATGCAATTATAAAAAATAAATAACTATTATAATAAAAAGGCAATTGTTAGATTTTATCTTTTTAAATCGAAATCCTTACTAGGAATGGAAAATTTATCTTTCCAGACTAATCAATATGTAAATGTGGTATAATATCAGCGCAAATGCAAATTTGAAATGGCAATGAACTTGCTGCGAAAATTATAATCCACCAATTCAGTGAGACAGAGACGTTATCAGGATGAATAGTAGCTAGTGCGGGATACTCACGCGAGATGACGTGAAGAACGACTATTGTTCACATAACAATACTTATCTCTTTGCAATTAATCGATATCTGGCACTTTTCTAGGAAAGTATTAATAACACCTATTATACGAGAGAAATATTGAATTTTTTAATGTCCAAAACAATGGGATAGAATTGTTAATGGATGAAATTTACAGAACATTCTAACGATGTAAAACATAACCAACACGCACTGCGCTGTTTTATTGCCCGACAGATTACAATTTGTGTACATTTTACTTTTAATGGTTATAAATATTAAATGTCACTGCATCATTACGTCATTCAAATAAAATTTGGCGTTTATTTATCATAAGTAATGCCACGAGTGATTTCCAAATTATCGATAAATTCACGACTCACGAAGTGAGGAGTGAATTTATCTAGATAATTTGGAAATCAAGAGTGGCATTTGTTAGGACTATTTAACGAATAAAATTAAGCTGTTTACTCACAAATCATTATTTAACTATAGTTATTTTAAAATATTTATATATTTAATGTAAACGGCGATGTTTGAAAACAAATGAGAAACGATAGGTACGCTTCATCTGCTTCTTTTGTTTATCACTGCAACGAGATCATACTATTTATTGCCAAAGGAATGCAATATTGTAAGAATGCTCTCTGGTGGTTTAATAAATTGCTACAAATGTTTTTATATTAACTCCTGCAAGCGCAATGTGTTGACATCTGTACACTATATATACAATCTGGTAGCCGTATTTCTTATAGGCTCAGTCACTGCAAAATAATGGTCAGACCTGTTCAGAATATTAAAAAGGAGGAGCTTTCTTTAATATGGTAAATATAACACTGATAAATATTTCGTGAAACACGACTCTGATTGGTTGTAAACAGAAATCATTGAAACGTGATTGGTCATTGACTCCCATTTGGAGCATGAGTTAAATAGTCTTTATTAAAGCTATTATTGTAATTTAAAATAATTGATATTCGATATGGTGGTTTATAAACACTCAATGTCTTGCTATTATTCGATCGCCTCCGAGAAAACCTCTCCTTTTGTTCTCAAAACTCGCATCCTCAGGGTATTAAAACAAACGACTCTGGAATATGAAATATTTTCAATGGAACTATTGAATAAAGTATTTAAAATGCATGCAGCAGTAGTAAGGCATTTGTGTCTCTCAGTGAAACGCATGCGTTCTCCCCTAACGGGGGAGAAATTCAACCTTACTAATTTCATTACACTTATTTTCGTATAGATGTCATTGAGTG
This sequence comes from Diploptera punctata, assembly GCA_030220185.1. Taxonomy (NCBI): domain Eukaryota; kingdom Metazoa; phylum Arthropoda; class Insecta; order Blattodea; family Blaberidae; genus Diploptera; species Diploptera punctata. Next base: position 1,016,204 of record JASPKZ010009821.1, read on the forward strand.
GAATGGAGTCATCGCTCCGCCTCATGGTGATATCTAGGAAACCAAAATATTGATAGGATGGAAACATCCGGAAATTTTGCACAGATGCCTTTTTATTCAGACGAAACAGAGATTGGGCATTTTATTTCTAGGTGTTTCTCCAGTTTTCACCTGCCACAAATGTCATTTGTCCATACTCATCTCATCTATGTCGTTCCAAAATCGTTTATCCGCCCCTGTGATGGTGGTCAGCCGGCAATCTTGTCGTTCACAGACCTCTAAAATATAGGGGCTTCATCTCGTCTCATTCCTCAACCCGACCCTGAGTTGGACACGAATTGAGGATCTTATATTTAGTAGGTCCACCGCTGTGGTCTCGAGGTAGCGTGCTGCCTTGTCACGCAGCGGGCCCGGGTTCGATCCCCGGTCGGGGCAGTTTTTCTGGGTGAGGTTTTTATCGGGGTTTTTCCTCACTTGTAAGACAAATGTCAGGAAAACTTTAAGGCCCAAACGGTCCCCGAAATCATATGGCCATCATCTTCATCATCATCATCATCCTCATCATTATCATCATCACCATCATCCTTCACCGGTGTGGAAAGCAACGGGAAGCTACCACACCTACACAATTCCCTAGTAAAGCTGGAAGCATAGCATGAAAATGCTATGATTGCAGTGAAGGACCTGCCTTCGGGCAGAATTACTATGGATGGATATTTAGTAGCTACTACGTCATTCAGGCGTAATAATAATAGCACATTATTGTTATTATATTTATTATTATTAGATTTATTATTATTATATTTATTATTATTATATTTATTATTATCAGTATTATCATCATTATTAATATTATTATCATTATTAATATTATTATTATCATTATGATGATGATGATTATTATTATTATCATCATCATCATTATAATTTTTATTACAGAAGTAACAGAAAAACGAAGGGTGAAATGGTATGGACATCTGAAGAAGATGGAAATAATAGAATCCCAAGAATGATGCTGGATTGGAATGCTGAAGGCAGGGGGAGGAGGGGGAAATCCAGAGAATGGATGAAGTGAGATGAAACATGATCTACAGAGACCTCAAAGAAGAAGATGCTGATTATAGAAATGTATGGCGGAGCAAAATACATTTGGGCTGAAGGATAACTACTGTAATGTAGAGAAAACCCTTAATGCAAAATTATTATTATTATTAATTTTTTTTGGTTTGTTTTTGTATAATCAGGATTTTTCCTGTTTTATTAATTAGAAATCTCTCATTTTTATATAAAACCTAAAAAAAAAATAGGAAGTCAACTTTTTACATCGGACACAAAAAAATATTTTCTCTACAAAAGTAGTCGCCTCTTAGACCGTCTTTTGTTGACAGAGAGCAATACTGTATGCATTATACAACTAACTATCCTGTCTCTCATATGTATTTTTCTCTGAGAACCAAATTGCAGAATTAATTTTAAGACATGCATAAACACGATTAAAAATCTTTACATAACCTTCTAGATTAGAAGGCTGTCCAGGTTTGCAACCTAAGAACAGTGTTGTAAAGAATTTTTACATAATAAAATATTAGTTTCCTTCAGGACTGAAGGTGGCCAGGACAAATATGCCCGTGAACCAATTATAAATATCATTTTACATTATTTTTATAACGTAGGACTGAAACGTGTTAAAATTTAAAATAAATAAATAAATAGTACCTGAGATCTCAGTTGCCCTCAACGATATGAAATGCTGCAAAATATTTTGGAGACCTTTCGAAAACTTATGTACCATCTTCTGCTTATGAAATGTACTAACTGCTGCTTTGTTCTGACAAGCATCTAATCTTACTGAGGACGACTGAATTCTCAAGCACTATTTTTTTTTATATTTTAGCTTTTACTCAACGATGTTTCGTAGTGAATTTTTAGAGTTAATTAGATGAAGAGGTACAAAAACAGAGGTTTAGTAACGAGATGCTCAAGTTAGAGCAGCGAGTTACTAAACCTAATTTTGTAACATGTTATCTTGTTCTCCTTCTTCTTCGTCAGGCTCTACGACTTCCAGTGGAATGTCTTGGCCTTCTCAACTACTTTACGCCATTTCTTCCTATCTTGTGCAGTAGATTTCAAATCAAAAATCCCCATCTCTCTTAAATCTTCAATTACGTCATCTTCCCATCGATATTTGGGTCTTCCTCTTGGTCTTGTTCCCTGTGGCTTCCAATCCAAAATATCATTCGGCAATCTTCCTTTTGGCATTCTTAGTGTATGTCCAAACCATTGTAATCTTTTGGATTTGATGAAACTAACTATATTGTCTTTATTATTCTTGAGGTATAATTCGTCATTCCTTCTTAACCTCCAAGTTCAATTTTCCTTTACTGGACCTAGCACTCTTCTAAATATTTTCCTCCAAATGTTAATTATCTGCTTCTTTTAGTACCCAGGTTTCAGCTCCATAACATATGATTGGTCTTATTATTGCTGTATATAATTTGAATTTAACATTTTTTGATATTAATTTGCTTTTGAATATATCGAAATTAGCAAAATATGCTTTATTTCCTTGCGATATTCTTGTTTTGATTTCTTTTTCAACAGTATTATTATCGTTTAGTATTGTGCCTAGGTACTTAAAGGAGTTAATTTGATCAATACAGTCTACAATATTTTATCTACGCTCAGAGTATTTTAGTATATGTTGTATATTTAATGAAATTTATTTATTGCTGAAATTATATGTTTATAGAAAACGTAATGTGGACTTTGGAGGGGAAAAAAAGACACATTAAATCAACAAACATTGTTGTTATATTCTGCAATTTTGGGTGCTAGTTTTATATGTGAATTTAAAGTAAAAATGATCGGAGAAGGTGATTTTAACGGTTCATGAGGGAAAATTTTAAAAGCAGTTCCAACATGCGACTATTAATATACTTCCAGAAAAGTCAAGGACAGTTTATTCATGTAGTTATACGAAATCATCATTAAAGTGTATTTTACGTTTTGTTGAGCCTATATTTTATGTTTTGATAGCGTGTTTTGTTAGAATATAAAGTATAGGTTTTGTTGCCTAGCAACTACGAACTAAGGCGTCACTAAATAGAAGTGACAAACGAAAAATATAAACAGCAGAGATGAGATTCTTAAGAAAAACAGCAGGGTACCGTACACCATATGGGACGGAAAAAGGAAATAATTAATTAGAAAACAATTTGGAATCTTTAATATTGGAAAAATTATTTCAGATAGAAAGAAGAATTTATATGTACATTATTTAGAAGGGATGGACACATAGAGCAGCTAGACAGGCATACGAAAATATACCTACAGACACCGTAATATTGGATGCCCAAAGAGAAGGTGTGTGGATGGTTTGGGACTTGTATAAACGGAACTGATCTTAAGATCCATCATGAAGATGATGATGATGACGAAGAAAAAACCACAAACCTGAAATAAAATGCTTTCGAACAAAAGTAGTCGGTCCTGACTTGAAATGCGACAGTAATGAACTATTTTTTAATTCTGCCCGATGCAGGTCTTTCACTGCAATCTTTGCATGTTCATGCCATGCTTTACAGCTTTACTAGGGAATTATAGGCCTAGGTGCGATTGATTCCCGTTGATTTCCAAACCAGTGAAGGATGTGGTAATGATAAGGATGATTATGATGGCCGGACGATTTTCGGGAACGTTGGACCCTAAGCTTCCTGACATTTGTCTTACAGGCGAGAAAAAAAACCCGAAAAAACCCGACTGGGAATCGAGTCCGGGCCCGCTGAGTGACAAGGCAGCACCTACCTCGAGACCACAGCGGTGGACAATAATGACATAAATTCTTAAAAATATCTGGCCTCAATTTGATCAAAAAAATGGTTGAAGATCGAGAAAAATCGAGTGTGGATTTGATCCTAAAAATTCGGCTCGAATACCATTTTCACTTCGATCTTTAAATAAAATAATAAGACTACGTACCCCATGTTTTTAATAAGACAATAAGATTCACATCATTAGGAAAATCCTAGTTCGACGCGTTTTCTTGTTTTCTTCGATAAAGTAAATTAATTAATGTCATTAGAATATGAATACGCCCATGCATTTTTTTTCACTTATCCACCTTTCAGAACAATAGGTGAACAAATGATATAGAGTCACATGCGAGCAAACAATTTTACAGGAAAGAGAAATGCTTTTTATTAATTGATAACATTGTATCCAACAAAGGGATTTCATTAGTTTTCCATGAATGGGCATAATTAACTGAATAAAATTAATCAATAAATAGGTATATAATAGACAACAGCATTCAGAAGACTAAAAATCTCCATTATGCGATAGAGCAAGAAGCCTTTTGGCTTACTAATAGGTAGCTGGCCTCACATTCGTGTAATATGTTACTCATAGATATTGACAATCATCTAACCATTCTAGAGGTTGTATGTTCGCTCCCAGTCGTCATTCCTGGTTTTCTTAACACAGAGTCGCTACTTAACACATTTCCAAATTTATTATGATGCCATGTAGGCATCGATTCCATAAGAATCCCATGAGAAACTATCTTCTCCCATGGGGACTGTAACCAGCGCGTTTCTAGTACCTCTGCTCCTAGGCATGATGCATTAGACCGTTCTGTCACGATGTGGGTCATTCAAGAGATAAGAGTGTTTTAATTCTAAAATCAGGAGATAAGATGTGTTTTTATATTAAGAAGGATTCGCCGCCATTTAACGTGGTTAAGCGTATGGGGCAAAGGAAAGTTTGAAATACAAAATACTATAAATAATATACTAAGATCTAATAAACTAAATAATCCGTTTGGAATGTCATAAAATACAATATTTAAAATAATACTTCAAAGCACTGTAAAAACTAACACGTTGAAGAAGAAATCAAAACAAGAATATCGCAAAGGAATAAAGCATATCTTACTAATTTCGATATATTCAAAAGCAAATTAATATCAAAACATGTTAAATTCAAATTATATACAGCAATAATAAGACCAATCATATGTTATGGAGCTGAAACCTGGGTACTAAAAGAAGCAGATAAATTAAGATTATTAACGTTTGAGAGGAAAATATTTAGAAGAGTGCTAGGTCCAGTAAAGGGAAATGGAACTTGGAGGTTAAGAAGGAATAACGAATTATACCTCAAGAATAATAAAGAAAATCTAGTTAGTTTCATCAAATCCAAAAGATTACAATGGATTGGACATACACTAAGAATGCCAAAAGGAAGATTGCGGGGGGAAGGCAGGGATGAATAATAATTTATAAATGAGAAGATAATTAATATAATAATGAAAAATATAAATAGAGTTAATCAGCTTAAGGGTATGAATGATATTTTAAATTGGAAGCCACAGGGAACAAGACCAAGAGAAAGACCCAAAGATCGATGGGAGGATGACGTAATTGAAGATTTGAGAGAGATGGGGATTTTTTATTTGAAATCTACTGCACAAGATGGGAAGAAATGGCGTAAAGTAGTTGAGAAGGCCAAGACATTCCACTGGAAGTCGTAGAGCCTGACAAAGAAAAAGAAGAAGTAAAAACTAACATACTGACATTATATATATATATATATATATATATATATATATATATATATATAAAGTAGAATTCTGTACTAGGCTAATTTGATTTTTCACTTCCGAAGCAAGTTCATTGATCGAAAGAGCCTATTAGTTTTCATAGCGCTACAATTCTGTTTACTATAGGACGGTTTATGTATCTTACGATTTTCACATTTCAGTTTTTCCTACCATCATTAAAGTAATGCTAGTAAAATATAATCATACATGCACTTCGTAAAATGAATGGACGTCAGTATTTCTAACGCTTCACATGATATCGCCCACACATATCGAATAGTTCTGGGTCCGAGATTCGCTAGTTCAAACCCAATTGGGGACGATGGACTGTTCAGTTTAAGATCCAGGATAGGCCCTATAGTTCCCTTCGGAACGAAAATAATACGATAAGTTCTGTATAATAGATTTACGGCTCGAGAAATTATCTCAAGCCTGAAGTACGACCGTCAAATTTTTCTCAAAGAACTCTAATTTCAGAATTTATGTAATTTTTCGTGTGGAAAATGCACGATACGGGATCCACTTTAGTTTGCTATTTCCCATTTACTTAATTTTTTTGAATAATGCCAAATTTAGGATTTTCACAACATAAAAAACATAACGAAACCTCCCAAATTTTTCTCAATAATCTCAGTTATAGAACTCACAAATTTTCCTAATTATGTAGCGTAAAGTTGTCTTATTGATAGTTAAATATTATTACAAAATATATTTTATGATAAAAACGTAGCAAAAAATAAAGAAAAACATGTCTACAATATGTACAAAATAAAATGTTTTCCTAAAATGTATAATAACGAACAAATAAAAGTATTCTTACACAATAATACAGTGCGATCAGTATGGCATTGGACAGCAGACGCGGGGACGCGGGTACGCGGGGATTTCATTGGCACTGCTGGCACATTCGTGGCGGGGGACGGACAGCATAGGATCGCAGTGTCCAACGCTACACTGATCGCACTGTATTTTATAATTGTGAGTAGTTCCTTTACTAAATTTATAAAAGAAAATATATAAATATCGTAATGAAAATGAAAATGTTATTCAACTTAATTATGTAATCTGAAAATATATTTTATATTTTAATATATGGAATGTATACTTCAGGAATAGAGATAAATATAATTTCATAAAAATAATTATACCTTGAGTTTAATTAAAATTGGACTTTTAAATAATAGGTATTATTCTGGCTTTATAATTAAGAACTATGACGATATTTACTTCAGTTCATAAAAATATAAGTTTTTGAAAAGAGAGCAAGTTCTAGGAATTGCTGATATACGTCAGTTCAACACGTCAACATGGATCACACACATAAAAGACGTAGAATGATTGTCTAATTCTTGTTAAGCACTTAACTTGATTAAGTTACATAGAGAACAAATTCACCTTAACAACAATGATTATTAATAAGTGTGAGCTTTAAGGACGTACATGTTCCCTACATTTCATAGCTTTCATTATGGACGGAATACAAAATGAGCACATCATTATTTCATTACATCTTATACCGATAGACAACTACTGTAATGACACAAATTATGACAGTTTAACAGATAAATGAGATGATCCTGGATTATTACATTGGTGAAATGACACGAATCATAAATGTGGTCGAAAATCCTGACATTGTCGTAGAGTCAAAGGAAAATCTCAGAATAAAAGTATTAATCACAAAGTACATAAGTCTTAAAACTATTAAATATTACCTTGTTTTCAGTCTTCCTCAACTATTAGCTGTATAATCAATATTAATAAAATTCATTGTTAAAACCGTTGAGGTGGATAGTCATAAAATAAAATAAGTTAAAATATACCTTCTTAGGTAAGATCCGTGGTCCTCAACTTATAAAATATGTATTATTTATACCTGTAGGCCTTTCAGAACATCCGTTCCATCTTCAGCAGGTCCTTCTTCGCTACAATATCTAGTATGATGGTTGATGCTGCTGGTCCTAATGTTGTGACATTAACGACATTAGGACCAGCAGCATCAACCTTAATACTAGATACTGTAGCGAAGAAGGACCTGCTGAAGATGGAACGGATGTTCTGAAAGGCCTACAGACATAAAGAATATATATTTTATAAGTTGAGGACGGCGGATTTTACCTAAGAAGCTATATTTTAACTTATTTTATTTTAGCTGTATAATTTTTGAACAGGCCTTTCGTTAACAATATTTCATCTTCAATAGAAGAAATATTGTAATGTTAAAAGATTCTGGGCTATGTGGCCGTGGTCTATAACTGTTGTTTCTTCCAGATGTTCCCCCCCCCAACTGCGGAGGGCATCTTCAGTAGCGAGTGCTTCTAGGTTGGTGTTCCCTTGTCGTAGACTCGACTGTGAGACTCTACTGTGAATTCACTGTGAGACTCTACTGTGAATTCACAGCCGAGTCTACTACAAGGGAACACTACCTAGAAGCACTCGCCACTGAAGATGCCCTCCGCAGTTGGGGGAGAAACGTCTGGAAGAAACATCAGTTATAGACCACGGCCACATAGCCCGGAATCTTTTAACATTATGATTACCGGCCGTGAAAGCCTGCATTCAACAATATTAAATATTGCTTTCGAAAGGCACATTTTTAAAAAATATACAAATAGTTCCTCAACTATTATCTGTATATATTTTTTAAATCGGCCTTTCGTTAGCAATATTTCATCTTCAACAGATGAAATATTGCTTTCGAAAGGCATATTTTTAAAAAAATATGCAGATAATAGTTGAGGAAGACTAAGAACAAGGTAATAATTTAAAATTTAAAGTCTTATATATTAAAAAACCTCAACGGACATTAAAAATGTATTTAAAAAATCAAGTCAGAATTTGTTGGTTTTTTAGAAAACGTATCTGCGAATTATTATTATTATTATTATTATTATTATTATTATTATTATTATTATTATTATTATTATTATTATTATTATTATTATTATTATTATTATTATCATCATTATCATTATTATCATCATTATTATTATCATTATCATTATTATCATCATTATTATTATCATTATTATTATTATCATTATTATTATTATTATTATTATTTATTCATTCATTTTTTTATGATTAGTGTAGAATAAATATTGACAGAATTGATAAATTGATTATTAAAAAGTAGATCGACTAAGTAATCATATGGTACCATTAAGTGGCATTTGTCCATATTTAACACAAATCTATAATATAGGCCTATAATGATTTATTAATTACATTTTTCATAAAAATGTTAACAAATGTTTCTTGTTCTCGCGGTAAGCTGTAAATAAATTCATATTGATATACGATGTTATATTGATTTGTAATTTTATCAACGATTACAATATAATAACATGAATATGTGAAAAGGTCACGTTCAGAGTTGAGCATTAGACTTTCTTAGGCGTGTAATCAGAAATATATTACAGCGAAGGAATAAGAATGAAATAAACCAGACACAAATAGGGATTTTCAGTACTTGATAAAACTTTGAAATTTAATGTCCTTAAGAACTGGCGCAAAAAAAGGAACAGCACACAATTTCGTACAGAGAGGGACGCCGTCAAACAATTTACGTACATTTTTACATGTTTTATAAAAACTGACGAGTAAAAAAATAATTCATGAGCGTTTTTTTTTTAGATTCCGACATAAAAATTAATGTCATAATACATGTCCATCATCATCAACAACAACGATTAGGCCCAATGGCCTGTTCCGATCTCTTTATAGGTCGAATTGGTCCTTCCATCTCTTCAATGGTCTTCCCAACATTCTTCTCCCTTTTGGTTTATAATTATACATTCTTGTTGGTATGCGCTGTTCATTAATTCGTAATACGTGTTGAAGATAAGCAAAGGCCGGATAATACATGCATCATCATCATCATAGTACATTCACGAATTTAGGCCATTTGTTGACCTGTTTCGGCCTCAAGAGAAACACCATCCAAAAAGTCTTTTGAGTGGACGTCCTGGTCTTCTTCTTCCTGCAGGTTGATATCTTAACATTTGCTTGGGTATTCTGTGATTTTCTATTCGATGAACATGTTGCATCCATCTTGACTTATAAACAGAAATTTTGTTTTCTAAAGATTCCATGTGTAATTCTTCTAAGATGTCTTCATTTTTTTGTGATCTAGTAGTGTGTGTCCTGCAGTCCTCCGAAGATATCTCATTTCAGCAGATCTAAGTCTCTGTATATCCTTCTGTTTCAACGTCCATACTTCGCTACCATACAAAAGAAATTTTATAATTTAAATCAATGCTCTGATTGGTGAATATAGGCCTATATGTTGTTCCTCATATGTCTTACCATAGCTGTAAGAAGCGAATAGAATTTTGTTCTATAAATAGGCCTGTGTAAATGAAAAATTAGAACCAATATGATTTTAAAGTTTGTAGACCTGCAACTACTGTAATTGTTTTTACTAGCTTATTTCACTGTATCTTTAGCGTACATCATTCTCATCTCTTCACATATAACATGTATGTTCTTTGAAATAACATAAAACATATATTATCTTCTATAAAACGTATAAAGCTAGATTACATATACCCGGAGCCACCAATCTGCTTGTTTGTTTTTTAATCCTTTCCAGCTCGAGTCCTATTATTACATCATTAACAATATATATTAATTTGCATATAAACTAATTAGTCAATAAACATTTGACTAAGATTTAATAAATACAGTTTAATTCTCGGTAGTAGTAGTAGTAGTAATAGTAGTAGTAGTAGTAGTAGTAGTAGTAGTAGTATTGCTTAATTTTAGTAGTATTATATCTACAGACATAATTTATAATGTTCTTATATATCTATATATAAATTGAAGAGCTTTTAGCAAGTAAAACTTTAGAAAATCGAAATTTTCACTAGAAGCAAATATTTTTCCCCCCTTTGACAGTTAATATTAAATAAATTTGACGTTTTATCGTACAAGTTTATTAAAATAAAAAGTATATAAACATTAGTTTTATTATTATTATTATTATTATTATTATTATTATTATTATTATTATTATTAGTTTGTACCTTTAGAAGAATAAGATTTTTTACTTTTACCTGTTTTTTTGAGAGAAGTTTAATTCCTACCTTATTTTTGATTCTAGGATGGGGGTTGGTTGAATGTGAACGGGAGTAACTAAAGGGTTGGCGGGGGTAAAGTTGTCTGGATCTCCCAGGGCGTATGGCTACATTAATTTTCCTGTATATACAACGACAGTGCCTAAAACCAAGCCCTAAATCTTAATAGGCTCTATCTGGTTTTTGCCTAAAATTATAATCCATTGTATAGAAATTTTTAAGTTTGCAAAGTAATGTTTGTAAAATAAAATAATAACACAAATTTCATTGAAACTTATAATTAAACTTCATATGATTTATGTTATTTCAATATTAGCTTGAAATTGACAAGAATGTTTACAGAACCTATGCTCCACTGCAGATATCATCTTGTGTGACATGTGACACCTAAATGTCATTTATGTTTTCATCCAAATTTATAGCAGAAAATGAATGACTATGGTTGTATTTTAAAAAAATGGACAGTTCCAAGTTGATTTTAAGTTACACTAAACTAATAACCTTGAAAGTTATAAATAGAAAAGATTATTTAAGTCTTAAGTCTGACAGTTTCTTTTGTTAAGCTTGTTAAACTTTCCAGTCCTAAATTTCAAGCACTAAAGCAGTTTTTCCCTTATCATGTAGAGCAATAGATAGTAGCATATAATGATATACAAAACTCAATTTTCAATTTCTTCGGACTGTGATTGTTTTTTTGGTAAAAGTTCTTCAATTAATTCGATTATACTCCAAGAATGGAAAGAGCTGTAAAGGATTAATCAGGCTAGTATTATATCATATAAATATATACATGCTTGTATTTTATAATATTTGCATTTATGCAGATTTTCCATAAACTCTTCCTTGCATCTCCTGTGCATATTAACGTGTAGGAAATCATGTAAAGTTAAATAGGATAAAATAGAAGTTAATATTTTGGTAGCCTCGAATAAATGTAAATTATTAACATATCAACATATATTACATAAAATGACATCACAGAGAGTGTTTCAGACTTCTGTATCACAGTTTTTATAACAATAAAGCTGACTAGATTTTTTGGACGGAAAATTTGAAATTTATCATTATAACGCAATGCCTAGTCATTACCAAGATACATTGATTAGTAGCTCCTATGTTGAATATCGATCCATAACTTAACAAGGCTCGAGAGAAAACAAAATTTTTGATGGTGGATGACTAGAAAGTATAATTACAAATACAGATCAGGAAATATTTGTCATATTATGGGAAAAATCAACTAAAATGTATTGCAATTGATCTTATATATAAAAATAAAGGCAATAATATACGCCTTACAGATGTAATCTTCTGTCTAATTTGTCATTCTATATTCAGTAACGAAGACCTTGGATTAATGGATATCATCACGTGATATACAGTATGCGATTTCCTTTACTTGATTACCACTTACACATTTAGTGAACAAGGTGTTTTCATATATCGATAACAAAATTTTAGGATGACTAACAACGGAAAGTAAGCGCCATATTCATTATGTGGCATTACGGTTTAAAATATACAAAATGTAAGTTAATTAGACAAAAAAAAAACTTCGGTCTTAATTAAAGACTGAATCCAGGGTCTCAGAAAGTACATATCTGAGTTATAATTTATTAAAGTTGTTTGTATTTTAAACTCATAATCCAACACAATATTAAAATTAAAGGAGTGTGGGATAGTATGAGGTAATAACTCATCATCATCATCAATCACGGATTAAGCCCATGTGGCTTGTTCCGGTCTCATAGATTCTCATTCAAAAGTTGGATCCATCTCTTCTTCGATCTACCAATATTCCTGCGTCCTTTTAGTTTGTATTTAAGTATAATTTTAGGAATGCGATCATCTTCCATTCTTTGAACATGTTCTTTCCATTTTTTTCTAGATTCTTTTATTCTATCTAAGAGTTTAAAGATATTTAGCTCATTTCTAATATATTCACTTCTTCTCTTATCTAGAAGTTTACAACCAGCACACTTCTCAGAAATATTATTTCAGCTGCTTTTATGATCTTACGAGGTAATAACTTCAGTCCTTAATTAAGGATTAAATGAAACGCAAGACCTTTGTAATAATCAATCATATTTCCAAATGTAGTTTTAAAAGAATCTGTAAATTGTTGGAAAACAATGAACAATTATTTTAAAGCTGGGTTTTGAAAAGAAGGTCGATTAAATCTTAATAGTTGGGTTTCATACAATCCATAAGTAAGATACAGTACGATCAGTACAGCATTGGACACCGCGATCCTATGCTGTCCGTTCCCCGCCGCGAATGCACCAGCAAGTGCCAGTGAAATCCCCGCGTCTGCTGTCCAATACCACACTGATCGCACTGTATGAAGCTACACCACTCCATCATATGTCCTTATTTTAATTTTAAATTGAATTGTGAGAATCTAATGTAAACAATTTTAACAACTGATAGCTCGGATTTTTTGTTTGAAACTCTGAGTTCCTAGTCTCAAATTGTTTATCTGCAATTCCTTTATAACCAGTCAATGTCTTCAGTTTATTTAATTTTCACTTCTCTTAATCTAAATGGGCATTCTGTTATTGTCGATCAAGTGTACCGCAATTAACAACTTGACTGTAAAACGTTAACGTAAATAATTTTTCTACTAGCAGAATAAAAAAATACATATATCCGATTCAATTAGATGCGCTACAAAGAACTGAAATGTGCCGAGCATTAATATTCGGCCCTTTATGCATAGCATAATTATATTTTTATGTATGTAGTTACATTTTTATTTTTAAGTATGTATAGTGAAATAATGAAATTATTAAAAATATAAAATTTTGATCACCATCTTCATACTACGAACATGGCGTTTAGTTCGGCTTACTTTTACCCTACCAGTATACTGAAACTATGTAGCCTATTAGAAACAGGATATTTAATTTTTTTAGTTCTTTTGTCTAGGCCAACTGTACAATGTATTTTGGTAAGAATTAGGCTCAAATATTTCTAAGGAGATGTACAAAAATATTATAAATATCCTCTTAATCAGATGTACCTCGATATTAAGGTAACTATTAGAATATTTAAACCATAGGCGCTGACTACTAGTGTTTGGGTCTCTGATATACTGTAAATATTTTATGAGTGCTGAACTATCAGTATATGGAAAGAATTATTGAAAATCTCGAAAAAAAGGAAATGTTATAATACGCTAATTAATTTCAGACTTCAGCCCAATATATTACAATCTGGACGGAATATGTTAAAATAATATATAAGAGTTAATATCTTATGTGTCACGTGAATGGGAAATGTAAGTAATTGCGACGGTATTAACTTGAGCAAAATTATAAATCTTACTTAACACAAGCTTCTAGACAAAAACTGGCTAAAGTGGATTAAAGAAAGAAGAAAATCTACGAACTTTACTTTCCCTTTATCCAAATAACACAGACAATTTAGACCTATAATAAAATAATCGTCGCTATTTTTTGATGAATCAGTATCGAAAAAAAAATGTCTCGCTGATCAAAAATAATTAGTTGGATGCTATTTACAGCAATAAGCAGAAACAAATCTGAAATTCTTGGCACTTTGTGCGCATTCTCACCATTACAAAACATTTACAGTGATATCAATCACCAATGTAATAAAATTCGCTGTTATGATATTTCAAAATCAATTTGTATCGAAACGAAATTTAAAAAATCATTCATTTACACGATATTCAAATAATTATTTTTAAATTATCCCTTCTCACAAAATTGTTTATTAATCTGTGCCAAAAGTAAAATTTCATAAACAGACTCGTCTCCAGAAATCGATATATAATTTTACTGTAATATTTCAAACTTTGATGGAAAAGTAGCATATCTGCAACATAATACAAAATAAATATTTTATTCTGTTCTCCCGAGATTTTACTGGACCATAAATGCATTTTTATTTATTTGTTTTTATATTTCCACTTTAAGGGCATAAAATATCATTCTAAATTTGACGGCGTTGTGCATCAATCGGATATGCGCCATTATGTAAGGTTCGACGAAAATACATTTAAAATGTAATCAATGTTCACTTTTAATTGTAGCGCCAAACTAACAATACTGGATATTGAAAGTTATTTTCCTTGTTTGACAGTTATGCATCAACAACCTAAGAGCAAGAACATTTGGCGCTTAGTTACATGATGCAAAATTTAGATTAGCATTTATGAAGATCTGGTTTCATACCCGTTTGTTGCAAAACATAGAATCTTTGTTAGGACTAATGGCGTTTACATTTTTCTTCAATAATAAGTCTATATTTAAAGATTTGGCGCTAAAAGTTTGCGTGCACTTACTTCATGAGCCAGTGCACATGGCATCAAAATATTTTTAATGGCGCATAGCCGGCTGATGCATAACATCATCCAATTATGTTGCAGATAGTTCTAGACAAGCATCTAAGATGGCGCCTCTTATTCATCTTATCCTTCTTCAATTAAAATTTCGAGGAATTCAATTCGACCCAAATATTAATCAATAGGAAAATTCAAAGTCAGCGCGTATGATTTAAACATTTATGTACAATGTTCCAATTTGTTAATTTTTTTGCACATTTAATAAACATCGAAGTACTTATATTTAATTAATGTTGGGAAGTAAACATTATGAGGTATAATCATTAAAAATCATCGGAGAACATATTGTTTAAATAACTCACCTCATAGGATTCATGCTTCCATGATATCGCGATTTCAAACATAATCATGTTCATCGTCAGCCATAACTCCGACAGTCGGAGTTATGGCTGACGATGAACATGATTATGTTTGAAATCGCGATATCATGGAAGCATGAATCCTATGAGGTGAGTTATTTAAACAATATGTTCTCCGATGATTTTTAATCGAAGTACTTACTTAAAAATCGATCTTATGTAGGCTTTATATCTTCCTCGAATCTCACCTGGTTGTTAGATCACAGGGCTTTGGTCTAGTTTGGACGGAAATGTAATATCACACAAGTGACTGTACCTGATTCCTATTCATTCATCAAGATGGCGGATCTGGTTGTACTGTAACAGAAGGCATTGCAGTTTGTAACTGCAGTTTTTGCATCTTCAGTTTGTTCGTGTCTTCATACATGAATGCCACATGTAATCTGAAGTGGAATGCATTTCTTAGCATTAGTTTCAACTCTACGTACAAACATTACGTAGATTTATTTATGACTAGATTTTTTTCATAGATATTTGCTGTAATTTTCACTACAGTTTAATGACAAGTTCGGACAATATTTGCGAATAATTATGTTCCACATTAAGGGATGGCAGAGAGACGCATTTGTCACCATCTTTAAGTGATACCATCGCCAGTACCTAAAACAGTAAAAAAAAGTAATAATTACATAACATTAGAAGCAAATTAGCGATTCATTATGAAGTTTTAGGCGCAGAGCCGTTGAATATTTGTATGAGAAAAATAGTAATATTATGTTTTAGGCCTTCTATAAAATTATATTTTTTTTCTTAAATATAAGACTAATTATTGTAGATTTATTTAAGTCGGTTGAGTGGCATACAAAGTCTTAACTCATGAAAAAAATATAATTTTATAGAAGGCCTAAAACATAATATTACTATTTAACATATGTGTTGATTTATTCTAAATTTAACGAATTTATAGAATCAGAGAAAAACTATAGGGGTACGGCGCAGAAAGTGGACATCCGAATTTCGAGATAATTTTGGTTTTAAAATGAAGCTTAGGAAAAAAAATTTGCGGACCATCCAGAAACAAAGCTGTAAAATAACAATGTATAAAGCACTATTTCCTATATTACCTGAAGTAAGTGGCTGCCATTGTGGTCGTGACGTCAGATTCGATATTCAAACGTTAGTCCAGGATGAAAACATGTTTTCTTCAATAGAGATGCGAAAATAGAATAAACGTTTTATTGTAATAAAAGTGCACTACTGTATTTCCAAAATTACATGGCAAAGAGTTTGAAATTTAATAAAAATCACATCCTCACATAGAGTTTCTTAAGAAAAAATGGTTTAACTGAATCGATTATCTATAATAATCGATACATTAACGTACGTATTTCTCAAAAACGAACAACGGCAAATTAGCCCTTACAAAATATTCAATAAATAGATGCCACTTATATAACGTAATTTTCGAAATTTGTAATGTAATTTATTATAACACATAATATATAATAACCCTGAAAGCTAACCTAACTTATTTAAATTCCTCTAACCTGTGAAAGTAATAAATAGAATGGCATTTAGACAATATTAAATTACAGGTATGTAAATAAATTATACTATATGTGCAAGAAACTAAAAGCTAACCTAATCTAATTATGTATAAGAATTAATTACTCTAACCTAGTTTCCTTGGTGATGGTCCGCAGATTTTCTTCGTGTTTTTATCTTTAATCATCATAAGCTTCATTTTAATACCGAATTTATATCGAAAAGGGGATGTCTCGTACAGTAAACAAGTGAAATGTGTATTTTGTAGTGCTTATAAAATGTTATTTTACTGCCTTGTTTCTGGATGGTCCGCAATTGTTTTTATGTTTTCATGTTTAGTGGTCCTAAGCTTGATTTTAAAACCAAAATTATCTCGAAATTTGGATGTCCACTTTTTGCGCCGTAACCAAAATGTAGAAAAATTAAATTGAAAAATGTATGAATTTATTAGTTAACGTTCTTTAATGAGGTTACATACTTGTTGTCCCTGGGTGAGTCGAGTACCGTGTGTACCGGATCCCGTTCTGTCTGGAATGAGAGGTAATATCGACTCCGTCACGGTGCTCACTAGACATGGGTCTTCGTCTCGCAGAACTCTCGTCAGAACTGTAGAAGGCGGTTTTTTAGGCCTGTAAACAATAACTGCCTTTACTGAATTTTAATTAAAATTTCAAACTGCCCTATTCTCAAATATCCAGACAAGCTGGTATATCAAACCGAAGCCGAAACATTTTAATATTCTACATTTTTATTAGAATTCGAAATGTTAATGCATATTTAGTTGAAACAAGCACCATTATAAAAAATAGCATATTTTTATATACAGGGCTATTCAGAAAGTACCTCAGGGGTCCTCATCTAGGGGATATGTGGATGGCGACCACAAGGTGCCCAAGCTGAGCAAAACATTTCTTCCACTTACTTGTATTTTGCACTCTTTTAACTTTACTATCTAACCTCTCTTGGTTAACTCTTGTTTTTTCGACCCCGACGCTATTAGGGCATGGGAGGGCTAGGGAGTCTTTCTTTCTTCCATTTCTTCTTTCCTTTACTTTCTTTTCTTCTCCAGAAAAGTCTGACCAGAGGCTATAAGATTGCAGTCCCATCACTAGTCTTGCCTTCCTTTGGCCAGCAACCAATCGAAGGGACTATTATTATGCTTTCAAGTCTTATACGAGAATTTCCCGAAACTGGACGAAGATCTCTGGGCCGCCCTATGAAACGCTGGGGGGGGGGATTTTCTATAGGATCCTAACAGGCCTTGGCCTAATACTTGGAAGGAAGAAGAAGAGAAGAAGCTATTCAGAAAGAAAGAACAGACTTCAAACCTTTATTTCTTCCAAACTGCAAAGAACAGAAACACAATTCCAACGTTCCTGGAAAGAGAAAAGTTTTAGTTGCGATTGCGGCTGCATTGGTGTTAAAGTTATACATACATGCATATGGACGGATGAATATATAGATGGATTGATAAGATAGACTTAGTAAAGTAAAGTCTTCCCCTTAGAAGGTAATAGATCTCCCAGGTCACCAGATCTAACCACTCATGATTTTTATCTCTGGGGTTATGCAAAAGTCCGTGTTTTTATCCACTCTTGAAAATCTACCATATCAAATTGTTGAAGCTGTGAATTCGATAACTAGAGACCAGCTGATTCGTGTGTAGTAAGAAATGAGCCATCGTTTTGATATTTGTAGTGTAACACACGGTGCTCATATTGAATGCATAAAATAGTGAAATTTTATATTTTCTCTTTCCAGGAACGTTGGAATTGTGTTTATATTTTTTGTAGTTTGGAAGGAATAAATGTTTGAAGCCTGTTCCTTCTTTCTGGATAGCCCCGTATATAAATCTTCTGTACGTGTGTATGTCACTGAATTCCTCCAAAACGATTGGACCGATTTTGATAACATTTTTGTGTGTGTTCGAGTGCGTCCTTGGAGAGTTTAATTCACAATGGGACCCTCTAAAACAATTAGGTGTAGGAATTTACCTCAAATGAAAATTTATAAGTCGCTCCAGCGGTCACAATTTTCGATGTTTCACACCGAAACTCAGTATATCCTAATAACATAATCTGAAGTAGGTATTATCCAAAAGTGAGCGAAATCAGTTAGAAGTGGAGACTTACCTCAAATCCGAATTTAAAAACTGCCTAAACGACTGAACCGATTTTCATGAAATTTTGTGTGTGTATTTGAGTGGGTCCCTGGATGGTTTAGATTCAGAATTGAATCCTCTAAAACCATTAGGTGTAGGAGTTTATCTCAAATGAAAATTTAAAAATCGGTCTAGCGGTCACAATTTTTGATGTTTCACAACAAAACTCGGTATATCCTATTAAAATAAACCGAGGTAGGTATTGTCCAAAAATGAGCGAAATCCGACAATTAGAAGTGGAGGTTTACCTGAAATTCGAAATTAAAAACTGATTAGTAACCGCTATGTTAGTTTCGTCTCAACGTATATCATGCAATTTAACTATCCTTTAATATTTCAGTTATTTAGGCGTATCAACGCACATCAGGTATTAGCTAACATATAAATATTATAAAATAATGATGCACCAACAAATTTCTGTATGAAAATATTTTTTCTTTCCGAGAAAATCCTACATTTCAGGCCAAAAATATATGAGACGTGTTGATTATTTTTTCACAAGAAATTTATATTTAAAATATAAGCACATAAAATAAAATAAGTTAAAATACCTTCTTAGGTAAAATCCGTCGTCCTCAACTTTTAAAATATGTAATCTTTATGCCTGTAGGCCTTTCAGGACATCCGTCCCATCTTCAGCAGTTCATTCTTCGCTACATCATCCAGTATGATGTTTGATGCTGCTGGTTCTAATGTAGCTATGTCGTGACTAAAGCCACATTAGGACCAGCAGCATCAAACATCATACTGGGTGCTGTAGCGAAGAATGAACTGCTGAAGATGGGACGGATGTCCTGAAAGGCCTACAGGCATAAAGATAATAATAATAATACTTTATTTATTCTGGCAGAGTTAAGGCCATAAGGCCCTCTCTTCCACTCAACCAGCACAAATACAAATAAATATTCGACAAATATAGATATACACTATACTAATTATAAACAGTTAAAGATACAATAAATGTAGCAATGTAAATGTCATGTACAAACAACATTTTATAGGGTAATAACAATAATGGTACGACGATAATAATAATAATAATAATAATAATAATAATAATAATAATAATAATAATATAAATATGATACATTATACGGGAAACACCAATTAATATATATATATATATATATATATATATATATATATATATATATATAATCGTACACTGGATAATAATGAAGTCGAGTTTAGAGCAAATATAAATTTAGATTTCTTTTAAAAGATGCCAATGTCCGGCAGCCCCTTATTTCTTGTGGTAGGGAATTCCAGTTGCGAGAAGTGGAGATGGTATATGACATGGAGTGATGTGATGTCCTATGTTGCTGTATATTAAGTAAGAGACTATGTTGTGATCTTGTGTTTAAGTTATGGTTTGAGGATAGATACTGGAAACGGGATGATAAATAATTGGGAATCGAGGTATGTAGGATCTTAAATAGGAGAATTAGACAATGCGATTTTCTTCTCTCTTTTAGATGTAGCCATGACAATGCGTGGAATAATGGAGAAATGTGATCGTATTTTCGAACATTAAATATGAATCTGATACACATATTATGGACATGCTGCAGTTTGTCCGACAATCCGTCACTTGTTACATATTTTAAAAGTTGAGGACGACGGATTTTACCTAAAAAGGCATTTTAACTTATTTTATTTTATGACTCTCCACCTCAACGGTTTTAACAATGAATTTTATTAGTATTGACATATATTACTTCCACTCTGTATAAGATCGCGTAACGCTATCCTTATAAATGGATTAACAGTATTGATCGCAAACCATTTGATACTAACACATATGCCATTTCTTAATAAAACTTAATTAAAATCTCTCTAAAATATTGGAAACTAACCTTCCTCTTCGCACTACAGTCACTTTGGGCTGTTCATCTTCGATACCGCGGAAAAGGCTGAACAGTAGATCGGTGTTGGCCACGCTTACTTCCCGTCTTCCTTCCTCGGGAGAAGCTGTCGATCTCATTCCTGTAACAAACAACAAGTTACTTTCAACCTGCTTACTTCCAATTGCATTTTTATTATCTGGTGGAATGATATATCGGTTCTACAATGATCGCCTCTGTATCCCAGGTACATAGGATCAAAACCGGCTGGGGCGGATTTTTTTGTAGGCTTAAAAATCCGGCATATTATTTAATTCCGAAGGAAATGAAGCCGTGGGTCTCGTGTCATAATTTGTTTCTATTATTTTACTTAATCTGGTGTAGGCCTACTAACTCGCATATTTTCTCACCCTAACCTACCCAAACTAACACTAACATGTCCATCTAACACTAACTTGTCAATCCAACACTAACCTTCCCAATTTCTTACCCTAACTTGTCCACTAATGTATATGGACTCTTGGGATAGAGTCCCCTTACATGAGCAAACAAGTTAGTAATTGGCTCTAGGATTTTTTTTATCTAAAAACCACCGAAATATGCAAAACTTGCAGTTATTACCTAAAATTTACAAAACTGTGCAGTGTAACATAAAAAAAATATGATCTAATAATAATAATATAACTATATAGGCCTAATAATAATTGTATTTGTAAAATCAAGTAGTAAATCAGTTTATACTAGATTGAAGTTGCTGCATTACTTTATGGGGGCGAAACTTGGGTAATGAACAAAACATTACAAAGTAGAATACAGAGCGCAGAAATGAACTTCCTTAGAAGAACAAAAGGCTGCACAAGATTGGATCGGATAAAAAATGAAGATATAAGAACAGAGTTAAATATATATCCATTGAATGAGAAAATCAGAGATTATAGACAGAAATGGTTTACACGTGTGGAAAGAATGAATGTAACAAGATTACCAAGAGCAGCATTCAACTATAAGCCAAGAGGTTCAAGGAATGTAGGAAGGGCAGTGAAAAGATGGACAGAACAACTGTGAGGCGGAACAGGCTATTTTTGCCTAGCCCATGAAGTGAAGAAGAAGAAGAAGAAGAAGAAGAAATCAGTTTAGACAATTAACTGTTTATTTAGAAATAAAATGCAAATGAGAAGCAAACTAAAGTATGGAATATGATATTGTAGCGTTTTTTTTTATTTTAATAAAATTATCAGCAGCTACGTGCTTATCGCGAGACAATACACACATATTTGTCTCAGATATATACGTCCATACTGAGCTTGAAACAAAATATAAGAGGAAGATAGATTTTACAAGAAATAAAATTCTGAGAAATTTAACAACTCAAACATGGAAGAAAGAAATTCTACGATAAAAGTTCTTTACTTCTTAAAGAGCGAAAATATGACGAATATGACCAATAAATTGCTAAAATATGCTCTCTCATATATAAATGTCCAAATATGCATAAATATGACTCAACAAAGTATTTTAATTAATTTAGTTTTTGTATAAAAGCATAAATTGTACGATAAAAGTTATGTAAGAGTGAAAATATGACGAATACGACAATAAACTGCTAAAATATGCTTGCTCATATATAAATGTCCAAATATGCATAAATATGACTCAACAAAGTATTTTAATTCATTTAGTTTTTGTATAAAAACATGAATTGTACGATAAAAGTTATTTAAAGAGTGAAAATATGACGAATATGACAAATAAATTGCTAAAATATGCTCTCTCACATATAAATGTCCAAATATGCATACATATCACTTAACAAAGTATTTTATTTCATTTAGTTTTCACATAAAAAGCATAAATTGTACGATAAAAGTTCTTTAAAGAGTGAAAATATGATGAATATGACCAATAAATTGCTAAAATATGCTCTCTCATATATAAATGTCCAAATATGCATAAATATCACTTAACAAAGTATTTTATTTCATTTAGTTTCTATATAAAAAGTATAAATTGTACGATAAAAGTTCTTTAAAGAGTGAAAATATGATGAATATGACCAATAAATTGCTAAAATATGCTCTCTCATATATAAATGTCCAAATATGCATAAATATCACTTAACAAAGTATTTTATTTCATTTAGTTTCTATATAAAAAGTATAAATTGTACGATAAAAGTTCTTTAAAGAGTGAAAATATGATGAATATGACCAATAAATTGCTAAAATATGCTCTCTCATATATAAATGTCCAAATATGCATAAATATCATTTAACAAAGTATTTTATTTCATTTAGTTTCTATATAAAAAGTATAAATTGTACGATAAAAGTTCTTTAAAGAGTGAAAATATGATGAATATGACCAATAAATTGCTAAAATATGCTCTCTCATATATAAATGTCCAAATATGCATAAATATGACTCAACAAAGTATTTTAATTCATTTAGTTTTTGTATAAAAACATAAATTGTACGATAAAAGTTATTTAAAGAGTGAAAATATGACGAATATGACAAATAAATTGCTAAAATATGCTCTCTCACATATAAATGTCCAAATATGCATAAATATCACTTAACAAAGTATTTTATTTCATTTAGTTTTCACATAAAAAGCATAAATTGTACGATAAAAGTTCTTTAAAGAGTGAAAATATGATGAATATGACCAATAAATTGCTAAAATATGCTCTCTCATATATAAATGTCCAAATATGCATAAATATCACTTAACAAAGTATTTTATTTCCTTTAGTTTCTATATAAAAAGTATAAATTGTACGATAAAAGTTCTTTAAAGAGTGAAAATATGATGAATATGACCAATAAATTGCTAAAATATGCTCTCTCATACATAAATGTCCAAATATGCATAAATATCACTTAAAAAAGTATTTTATTTCATTTAGTCTTTATATAAAAAGCATAAATTGTACGATAAAAGTTCTTTAAAGAGTGAGAATATGATGAATATGACCAATAAATTGCTATAATTTGCTTTCTCATACGTAAATGGCCAAATATGCATAAATATCACTTAAAAAAGTATTTTATTTCATTTAGTCTTTATATAAAAAGCATAAATTGTACGATAAAAGTTCTTTAAAGAGTGAGAATATGATGAATATGACCAATAAATTGCTATAATTTGCTTTCTCATACGTAAATGGCCAAATGTGCATAAATATGACTTAACAAAATATTTTAATTCAATTAGTTTTTGTAAAAAAAGCATTTATGTATATGCGAAAGAAATATATCACTCTTATCAAACAAATATATGCTATATTCACTGGTGACACAATGGCATGGATTAGCCATTAGGCCTTAGCACAGAAAGGGGGTCGTTATAATTAAAGGACGCAAATAACGAAGATGAGACGAATAACCTTAAAAATTAATAATTAACCGTGAGGAGGAAATGATTGACGTGCATTATTTAAATAGGACACGCTTAAAATGAGGAATGAAATAACACTTGAGAAATAAAATTCTAAGGTGAGCAAAGTTGTTTGTGAGTAACTGACATAGACTTATTGCTGTATCGATTGTCGATATAACTTTTTATTTCTCTCTGACATACTGTTTGTACTTGTCACAACAACTATGCAAGTGTCAAGACATATACGAGTATTTTCTCAGCTTATGCTTTGCATAGATACATAGGTCACACCAACAAATGTTATTTGTCAATAAGTTTCATAGAAAGACAAGATGTGCGTAGATACGACAAAATATTGATTCATTACTAGGGCTATGTTAATAATTCAAGTTATTACCCATAGGTTCATGGCCTCACGGTCATAAGTTCTCCAGACATCCCTATCTTGAGCTAATGTTTCCAATAATTCCCTGTATAATCTACTTCCCTCAAATCATAGTTAATGTTATTCTCCACCTCATTTTTGGTCTACCAACTGGGCGTTTTTCCTCTGGGTTTCCCTACAAGAACCTTCCATGCAAGTCTTTCATTCTCCATTCGTGCCACATGTCCTGCCCATCGCAGTCTACGAGACTTAACTGTTCTTATTATATCTAGCTTCTTATAAAGACCACGTAGTTCACTGTTATGTAGTCTTCTCCATTCACCTAACTGTTCATCTCTCTTTGGTCCAAACATTTTCCTAAGAACTTGATATAGACAATAAATTATCAAAATTTCAAATTACATGTGGTACCATTCATAGATCAGTAAAACATAAAACATGGAAGGATACAAGAATGAAGTTCTACAAAACAATGGCGGTACCCGTACATTTATACGGTAGTAAGTCCTGGAAATGGACAGCTAATGACAAATGAGGAAAATTTTGAGGAGGTGGCTGAATTCAAATACGTAGGAACAATAATAACAAATAGGAATGAGATGCACAAGGAAATTAAACATGGGCTCAATTCTGGAAATGCGTACTATTATGCATTACAGAGACTCTTGACTTCCCAACTCCTTTCAAAAAAAGTTAAATTTAAAATATATAAAACTGTTATTCTACCAGTTATATTATATGGGTGCGAAACATGGGCTCTTACGTTAAGGGAGGAAAGGAGATTACGAGTATTTGAGAATAAAGTTCTTAGGAAAATTTTTGGGCGAAAGAGATGAACAGACAGGAGAATGGAGAAGACTGCGTAACAGTGAATTACATGGTCTTTATAGGAACCAGATATAATGAGAACAGTTAAGCCTCGTAGACTGCGTGGGCAGAACATGTGGCACGAATGGGGAATGAAAGACATGCATGGAAGCTTCTTGTAGGAAAACCAGAAGGAAAAAGGCCCAGTTGGTAGACCAAGAATGAGGCGGGAGAATAACATTAACTATGATTTAGGGAAGTAGATTATACAGGGGCTGATTGGAAAACATTGGCTCAGGATAGGGATGTATGGAGAGCTTATGTCTGCGCGGCCATGAACCTACGGGTTCGATAGTGCCAGTTAGTTAGTTAGTTAGTGAGTCCTGGGTAACAAATATGAGGAGTTTGAATAGAATATAAAGTGCAGGAATTACTTTTCTAAGAAGGACCAAAGTATGCACAAAATTGGACCACATAAGAAATGAAGAAATAAGAAGTGAATTAGAAATATATTCAATAAATGATAGAATTCAACAACACCGCGTCGGCTGGGAACAGCATGTTCAGAGAATGGAAGAAACAAGTTTCCCAAGATAGCATATCATTATAAACAAAAAGGATAAGGGATGTAGGAAGACCTAGGAAGAGACGGAAGGAATCATTGTGAATTCGGAACAGGCGAATCGCCTAAACCTTGAAGTGAAGAAGAAGAAGAAGATGTCAATATTGTAATATATCTCATATTTTGATATTGTTCGATTGGAGACAAACCTCTGTATTAAGGCGAATTCTTATTAATAAAAAATAAAGAAATTAATGTTTTTATTGATTTAATTTTTAATTACTTTAATCATCTTATTTGGATATGTATCTTTTTGTTTCTGAACTGTGTGAAATGCACTAATATTCATTACGATAAAATTTTCCTCATTTGAACACCGTCACTTAGAATAATTGATTTCTGAGCGTAACCAGCAATTTATATTAAGTGACAATTGAATAAAGTAATATCGACCGACACTAAAAATACATTCAGTGTCAAGTCTGTCCCATGTGTTCGATATACGTTAATGTCATCTCGTAAAATACATAACCAAACGCTTTAATATGCCGTGATATAATGCAAATGTCTGCTTACTCATGTCGCGTGAGAGTACACAAGTTAAACTTTCATTTACTTGATCTATAGTCTTCCTTATTTTTCATTGCATTTTTTATGTATTAGATAGGTGATGTCTTCTATAGACTATCATTTATTTAGAGTTGTTTATTGTTTATTATTGGTATTGATTTGAAAACGGGGCAGAACTAAATGGATGACCACACATACAAATTCATTACATAATGGAAATGGACAGGTGTTGACAAATTACGGAAATTTTGAAGAAGCGACTGATTTCAAACACCTATATACTTACTTACTTAGATACATATATTAGGAAAATGTAATGATTTAGAATATCGGAAAGATTTCTAAATTCAAATAGGGAAAGATTGGCATGCTACGAGTTATTGGTAAATCCAGAAAATTGGATAAACCTCGGTAAATTTCTGGACAAAACGCGAAAAATAAGGACAACATTCATTCATGAATAAATATATGTTATCAAAATGCAGTACCATTAATTATTAACAATTATATATAAATTAATTAGTGTATAATGCTGTTGTGTTATTATTTAATTGTAATATTATTATTGTGTTTTCTTAATGTAATTGTAATGTTATTGCTGTTTTTGTTGTTTATTTTTCTTTACACTAGTACCAATTATTACTTTATTGTAACGGACTGTCAACAGCACGTACGGCTTACTGCCCGTGCGACCCATATTTGTAAATAATATTGTAAATATCTTACTTTTTGTCTAATAAAGTCCTACTACTACTACTACTTACTTACTCACTGGCACTATCGAACCCGTAGGTTCATTGCCGCGCAGACATAAGCTCTCCATACATCCATATCCTGAGCTAATGCTTTCCAATCATTCCCTGTATAATCTACTTCCCTCAAATCATAGTTAATGTTGTTCTCCCACCTCATTCTTGGTCTACCAACCGGGCGTTTTCCCTCCGGCTTTCCTACAAGAAGCTTCCATGCACGTCTTCCATTCCCCATACGCGCAACATGTCCTGCCCATTGCAGTCTACGAGACTTAACTGTTATTATTATATCTGGCTTCCTATAAAGACCATGTTGTTCATTGTCATGTAGCCTTCTCCAACAATAATTACACACATTAATGAGATGAAAAATACATTAAACATAACCTCAATTCTGGAAATGCATGGTATTACAGTCCATGCTACTAAGTCTCCGGCCCTAACGTTAGGTTGTACGAGGCATATAGGGAGAAACTGGCCCTCTACTGTCAATAAGGAAATAGTTGAATTCGGAGTGGACGTTTGCTACAACCAATCACTGCTCTTGACGCCGCTTGTAAGGTTTGAAATTGCTGAGATGTTGTCGGCTGTATTTTTGATAACCGCCATGATTTGATATTCCGCAACACTGTCGTGAAAACGTCAGGGGTGGAGACTCAGTGGCTGGACTATAGGAACTTTTGTTATCCAACTTCTCTCAAAAAGTTAAAGTGAAAATATATAAAAGTGTTATTCTCCCAGTTATATTATATGGATGCGAAACATGGACTTTTACTTTAAGTGACGAGGAAATATTATACGTATTTGAGAATAAAGTTCATACGAAAATGTTAGAATCAAAAAGAGATGAATAGATAGATGAATGGAGAAGATTACATAACAGTGAATTACATGATTTTCATGGGAAACCAGATGTAACAAGGACAGATAAGTCTCGTAGACTGTGATGGGCAGGACTGTAGCACGAATGGGAAATGAAAGAGCTGCATGAAAGCTTCTTGTAAGAAAACCAGAGGGGAAAACGCCCAGTTGGTAGATCAAGAATGAGATCGGAGAATAACATCATCCATGACTTGAGGGAAGTACATTGTACACGGATGATTGGAAAACATTAGCTCAGGATAGGGATGTATGGAGAGCTTATGTCCGCGTGGCCATGAACCTACGTGTTCGAGAGAGTTATTGAGCTAGTTAATTAGTTAATTGTTCTACGATACCTGATGAATATCAGTTGTGACAAAATTAAACTTTATAAGCTGTATAGGTGTATTGTCTGGAAATGTATGTAAACAGAGAAACGGCCGATGGATCAATACGTCATTAATATTGAATCGAGGACAGCTTAAGGCTGACCACGTGTCATAATAACGTTATGTCAAACCGGACACTTCGCATTAATCGCCCAAACAAACCATTAAAATTATTTGTGTCTCAAATCGTCCATTTTTTAAATTAGTAAATTCGCATTCATATTAAAATCGACCTCCTTATCAGTTCGGCTCTGAATAATTCAAAGATATTAATGAATATGTCAATAACTGAAAGAAAATAAATACTTAAGTCAATGAGTAAAATACGACAAGGATGGAGAACTTATAAATGGAGGGAGTATGTGACGTCATCCACATTTCACATGCAGTTGCAGTGTTGACTGTTTTCGGCATGCAAAGTGCAATAATGGCTAATCCGTTAGTTCTGAAGGACGAGTAACCGAATACCAACTTCTTGTTTCTTTTTGTTTTTTTAATTCAGTTTCTCATTTCATTCTTCGGACGCATAGTTGAATGAATGTTGTTTCATTTTTTTTTTTTTTTTTTTTCCACGCTAATTTTATTTAACAATGACAGACTTAATTTAGCTAAAGAGAAACGGATTTTGGAAAGTAAAGTAACATAATTTAAATTGGACCGAATATCATTCTTAGTACAGTTCACTTTCAAAAAAAGTTGCTCACATTTATATGTTAAACTAAACATTGTTACAATACGTCCTCCAAAACTCACAATGAATTTACTATAATTGCCCGTATAAAATAATAATAATAATAATAATAATAATAATAATAATAATAATAATAATTTATTTATATACAGAATTTTAATGTTTACACACTTTTTTTGTGCCTAAAGTTTTATTTTTCTTCTCCACTCGTCTCTCTCCATCCAATCCATGTCCTCCAGTCCTCTTGCTCTCATTCCAGTTCTTATTTCCTACATCCACGAGTTTTGAGGCCTTCCTATCCTCCTCCTTCCAGATGGACACCATTCCAATGTTTTCCTGGGTAATCTTTCTTCTTGCATTCGTCGTACGTGCCCATACCAATTTAATTGCTTATACCGTATATAATCTACTACTGAATAACCAATATTCATTTTTTCTCTTAGGATAGCATTTCTTATTTTGTATAACAATAATAATTTAATTTACATACAGAATTTTAATGTTTACACATCTTTCTGTGCCTAAAGTTAATAATAATAATAATAATAATAATAATAATAATAATAATAATAATAATAATAATAATAAATGTAACCAACTCACTAGTTTATGCTGATGATGTATTATTGAGCGATAACGAGGGGATACAAAGGGACAACACGCACACTCTATTGAGTAACACTAAGAAATTGGGACTGGAAATAAAAATCAATAAAACTAAATATATGTTCACACATAGAAATGTGTTATATAATGGAAATGGACAACTAATGACAAATGAAGGAAATTTTGAAAAAAGTGTACGATTTCAAGTAGGCCAAGTATCAAAGGAACAATAATTACAAATAGGAATGAGATGCACAAAGAAATTAAATATAGGCTCAATTCTGGAAATGCATGTTATTATGCATTACAGGGACTCTTGTCGTCCCAACTCCTTTCAAAAAATGTTAAACTGAAAATATATAAAACAATTATTCTCCCAGTTATATTATATGGATGCGAAACATGGACTCTTACTTTAAGGGGGGAAAGAAGATTACGAGTATTTGAGAATAAATTTCATAGGAAAATGTTTGGGTCCAAAAGAGATGAACAGACAGGTGAATGGAGAAAACTACATAATAATGAGCTACATGGCATGTATAGGAAATCAGATATAATAAGAACAGTTAAGTCTCGTAACTTTTTTTCAGTTATTTTTTGATAAGTTGGGACGACAAGAGTCCTGTAATGCATAATAACGTGTATTTCCAGAACGCAGCCTATGTTTAATTTTTTAAGCGCATCATTACTGTTTGTAATTATTGTTCTTAGGTATATGAATCAGCCATGCACCACTAATTAATTACACTTAATTCACGTCACATTAACATGTTTATGCTAACATATCTATTTCTAATCACATCTAATAGTTTGTCTTTTTTATGGTCATCAGCATGCGACGAATTGAAATGCTGTCTCGTGTTACAGAGCTGTAAAAAGGCAAAGTGATCCCACTAGAGGCCATAGGAGACCCTCGGGGTAGTAGGAGGTTAAGGCTCCCACTTTTTCTATACAATCAGAATTTCATGTCAGCCGGGTTGTCAGACCTGCCGCCTTTACCCCCAGAACAAGGTACTCATTTCCGTTTGAAGTTGAGTCGACGCAGGGCCATGGTTTCAACAGAATGATTAGGTCAGTTTAAAAATCGTGACCTCCACCGAGACTTGAACCCTCGACCATCTGGTTTGTAGTGCATTGCCTTAATCATAATGCTATGGTGTGCCCCCGAAAATTTAAACCATATAGTAATGAAGACGATTTCAGTTGCTTTTGATACAGAATCTAATATATAGGCCTAGGGCCTATATAAACTCGTGTATATATATATATATATATATATATATATATATATATAAATTCATGTGTGTTTGTTCGTATTTTATGCGCTGTCATACCGTTCATCCGATTGTGATGGGACTTTTTGCAAAATGTTCCGGAGTTTCCCGGGAAGGTTATAGGCTATAAGACAGTTGTAATACTCAATCCCTTCACCTTTAAAATCACCTTTGTAGTGAAAAACGTGAAAAAAGTCGCTTTTTGGACGATTAAAAGTTTTACGCTGCCTAAACCATAACAAATACACCAAATTTATGTAGCAGAATTGTATATCTCAGAAAACTCTACAGCAAATGTCTGTCTTTTACGGATAAATCACAATAACCATTTTTGTCTTTCTTTGATGCCAAGAAGATCGGGATAATTCGATTTCCGGGCAAGCGTAGCAGCGAGCGGCGGGTATTCTTTTACGGATAACTCACAGTAACGAATTTCATTTTTCAGCTCATTTATGCCAAGAAGATCGGGGTAAGTAAATTCCCAGGCAACAAAGAATACTCAGCACGGGGTACCTAATCAGCACGGGGTACCTAAAAATGATTACGATGCAAATTTTTTAATTTTACTAAAACATAGAAACACATTTATTTTCGTCTTTGAGCTCATTTATGCCAAGAAGCTCAGAATAAATAGATTCCCGGGCAATGCCGGGTAATCAGAACGGAGTATCTAAAAACAATTACGACATAAATTTATAATTATTTTTCTTTTTACGTATTCAACTACACATAAAAATCTCATTAATATTAATTTATTTAGGTGTAGCAACGCACGCTGGGTATTAGGTAGTTCTGAAAATATAAACTCTTGTTGATCGGAAGCAAAATTTCGTGTAAAGATGAATATTGTTTTAAACCAGATGAAGCCCTTAAGTCGCAAAGTGACTACATCTACGTTAGTTCCGCAGAAATCTGCATAGAAATAATAATAATAATAATGACTACATAACAATGAACTACATGGTCTTTACAGGAAGCCAGATATAATAAGAATAGTTAAGTCTCGTAGACTGCGATGGGCAGGACATGTTGCACGTATGGGGAATGAAAGACTTGGATGGAAGCTTCTTGTAGGAAAGCCAGAGGGAAAACGCCCAGTTGGTAGACCAAGAATGAGGTGGGAGAATAACATTAACTATGATTTGAGGGAAGTAGATTATACAGGGAATGATTGGAAAGCATTAGCTCAGGATAGGGATGTATGGAGAGCGTATGTCCGTGCGGCCATGAACCTACGGGTTCGATAGTGCCAGTGAGTAAGTAAGTAAGTAAGTAATAATAATAATAATAATAATAATAATAATAATAATAATAATAATAATAATAATAATAATAAATTAATTTTGAGAATTTTCCTCCAACTAATCTTAGTAATTAACATGAATTAAAAATAAATACATAAATATAAATGACTACGGACTTACAGGCTATCAGTTTGTGACAAACATTCAGAAATTTCCCTTAATTAAAGTTCCCCATAGTTCTCTGTCCTCTGTGTCTTCATCTGTTACACCAAATTTCCTCATTGAAATTTTGAATGTTGTTCTTCAAGGTTGTTCTTGGTCTTCCTTTTCTGTTCCTTCTTTAAATTTTCCATGCATAGACGGCTTTTGGAAGTATTCCATCCTGCATTCTTCTTACGTGTTCATTCTCATCCATTATATTTCTTTCTGCATTCATCCATTTTCTAATTTCTGTATTTCTATTTTTTTCCAATCGAGATTTTCTGGCAGCTCATCTCCAAAAATCCTTTGCAACTGAAGTTATATAATAATAGTAATAGTAATAATAATAATAATAATAATAATAATAATAATAATAATAATAATAATAATAATAATAATAATAATAATAATAATAATAATAATAATAATTAATAATAATAATAATAATTAATAATAATAAATAATAATAAATAATAAATAATAATAATAAATAATAATAAATAATAATAATAAATAATAATAATAAATTATTATTATTATTATGATTATTATTGTTGTATAAATGTGATAAATTATACTAGAAACACGAATTAATATATATACCTTACACTGGGTAATGATGAAGTCGAGATTAGAGCAAATATAAATTTAGATTTATTTTAAAAGATGCCAATGTCCGGCAGCCCCCTTATTACTTGTGGTAGGGAATTCCAGTATAGAAGTTTGTTTTAAATTGTAGGCAAAATACATTTCTATGAATGATTTAAAATATCGGTAGCAGGTAAAAAAAATCGTTACTCTTGCATTAAAGTCATTACCATTGAATATTACGTAATAATCGTAATGTTGCGGAGTAACAGTAGTCTGAAAAATGAGCAGTATTTCAGGTAAAACCCAATCCAATATTTTTATATTCTTACTTTATTATTTATTCTCTTTAAACATCGTCTTACAAGAGGGAGCTCACAATGGCAAATGTATATACAGTGAATCAATTTAATGCCAGGAGAGAAAACCAGAAATGTCTAAATGACATCCTGGGGCATTGAATAAAAAATATATTAAGGCAACATCGTATCCCGTCTTCTATTCTAATTAACATGTAAAATAATAAATAATAGCTTAAAAAACTAAAACAACACGCTTTATTAGAAAACCGAACTAAAAAATGAAAAATAATTTTAATTTCCAACACGCTTGGGATAAAATTAAAGTGGTCAACAAAAAATCATCTCCAACACATCTAGAATAATATCTTTTTGATCAAATTTTTATTTAGTATTTAATATTAGAGTTCATTGTGATTGTTATATTCTGATGTAATATATGTTAGCCCTGGTAAGTGGAAGAGAAGGCCACATGGCCTTAACTCCACGAGGCTAAATAAATAAATCTAAAAATCTAAAAATAAAACTAGAGTTATCTACAAAAAAAGAATTTTACCATCAAAAGCGTAGGGTGCTCTATATCAATTAATATATTTGATAATAAACATATATTGGTAAAAGTAAAGTCTCTAAGAAGAAAATGTAAAAACCATAAAAAGCACCCCACGCTTTTGATGGTAAAATTATTTATTTGTAGATAACTATATTTTTATTCTAGATGTGTTGGAGATGATTTTTTTTGTTGACCACTTTAATTTTATCCCAAGCGTGTTGGAAATTAAAATTATTTTCCATTTTTTAGTTCGGTTTTCTAATAAAGCGTGTTGTTTTAGTTTAAAAACGATTATTTATTTTTTAGTTTGGTTCTCTAATAAAGTGTGTTGTTTTTTAGTTTTTTTAACTATTATTTATTATTTAATTTTTAGTTTAATTGATTGTCATAAACCGGAATCCCATGCAAATTTAATTGCTTACGATATTTTTAATGTCTAGGCGCGAATATAATTATATATTTTTTAAAATTATTATTATCTAACATTATTATAATATTTTTGAATATTTTAATATAGATAAATAGTTACAGTTAATCGTACCCATCTCATTTTTTGATAAATTACATTGTGGTAAGTTTACAAAATTGTCATTAATATTTTACAGAATAAGATAAAAATAAATATCTTTAAATTCGATACTATTGTAGTATGAGCTAAAAGTAATACTCTTCTAAAAAAAAACCTCCGGGCCGGATTTGAACCAGCGACCTATACAACGATGGACTAAAGAGTCACTAAGTCCGCAACCTATTATACCGGTCTTTATCTTTTTGATGTCCTGATGATCCTCGCCAGGAACTTAGAAAACAATAATGAAATTATTGTATTGTCATTGGTCCTTTACAAGTATACAAAGTTTCAAGTCGATACAATGTTTTTAAATGGGTGAAAATCATGTTGAAAGATTCCGTTAAATGACAGATAATAATAATAATAATAATAATAATAATAATAATAATAATAATAATAATAATAATAATAATAATAATAATGTTTTATTTATTCTGGCAGAGTTAAGGCCACAAGGCATTCTCTTCCACTCAACCAGCACAAATACAGATACAGGTCAAGCTAATATAAAGCGTAAAAGTAAATAGATATTGTGATTCAATACTGATAAAATGCATACTAAAGTCTGTCCGCTCTTAGAGTGATCTTCATCAAAACAAAACCATGTGACCTACTCGCTTTTCATTGGTTATGGTCACCGACATGCGACGTAGAAACAGTAAATATGTGAATAAGTAGTTCCCTTCATTAAATTAAAAATATGTCCTCTGAATATACTTGTTATTTTCCGTGAATGAAAATAATGACATTCAAAACAGAGAATATCCTAACATATACCTAATCAATAGCGAAAGGATTTTGAGGTGCAGCAGCTTTCGAAAAATATAGCTGTTTTCATACCAATAGTACAATATATGTATTTGGGGGGGTGGAATGAAGCGAAATAAACACAATTTGTTGCAACGTTTTTGCACCTTTTCGTGTGATTACTATATTTCGCCCCTTTTCCCCTCTTTTTATTCTTCAGCACCTTTTCCTTCACTCTTCTCTGCATTTTAAAAAGATAGGACAGAAAAATGTATTTTTTTCTTCTTGAACAGCTTTTTAAAATCTCAATCAGAAGTCAACAATATTAAATAAATATTAAAATATAATTTATGTAATTTATATCCCAGTAACAATGGCCAATCTTCAGCTCTGAAGTCCACTATTGCTCTACAGTATAAAACAATTTTTCTCTTCAAATATAGTTTAAAATAAAATGAGTTAGTACTGGCAACAATTTAACAGTTTTCTATCTACCGACTTGTTGTTGGCTGTATTTTACCAGTCTGAACCACAATTTATTTTCATTAGTGTTACAACTGGGTTTTCACAACAATAACATGGCGAATGTTAAGAAGGATAAGTTGTATGCACTTGCAGAAGAATCCATCCATCCATCCAAGTAATTCTGCTCGAGGGCAGATCTTTCACTGCATTTTCATGCTATGCTTTGCAGCTTTACTAGATAACTGTAGGTGTTGTAGCTTCCCGTTGTTTTCCACACTGGTGAAAGATGATGGTGATGATGATAATGATAAGGATGATGATGGCCATATTATTTCGGGGACCGTTTGGGCCTTAACGTTTTCCTGACATTTGACTTGCATTGAGGAAAAACCTCGATAAAAACCTCACCCAGAAAAAACTGCCCCGACCGGGGATCGAACCTGCCCGCTGCGTGACAAGGCAGCACGCTACCTCGAGACCACAGCGGTGGACTGCAGAATAATAGAAAACGAAATTGATAAAAAATGATGGCATCATTCTAGATGTTCCATCTGCGAAGTAAATGCTGCAATAAACTAAAGAACTATGAATTACCTCTTGTGGACTCTATAAAGAAGAAAAATTTGGTGGCAAAATTATATGCATATTATAGAAACTGAGTTCATGTAACTGGTTTAAATATTAATTCAATTGTTTCAGCACCACCTTCTTTTGCACCTTTTGTATGTATTTTCAGAAACTTTTCCCCCCTTTTACGACCAAAATTTGCAGCTCAAAAACCTTTCCCTAATAATAAACAATTACAACTTAAAATAGTTTAATATATATGGATGTGAATTTGAGTAATGCGTCAGTCGATTCTGATGCAACAACATGGCTGAGCGTGTCGAGTCTTCTGATGCTGTATCCCCATTGAAATTTTTATAACACAAGTCTGGCAAACCTTTAACTAGTGGTAGAAAAAAAGTTATTTTAAATGTACTTCACAAGTACGGTGAAAAATATCATCATATTTCTTGTAATGTACCCCATTCAAGGATCACATGTCTTATATAGGCCATACTTCACACGTGCTTCTCTCTGCACAGTAAATGTGGCGCGAATGGAGGAAGGATATAATTCGCGTTTGTTTATGTTAGGACCACTCTAAGAGCGGATGAGGTATACATTTCCGTGAGGTAAGTAGTCACAAAGTAGAGTTTTAAAATATAGGCCTATATCTGACAGGTATCGTCGTCCTCATATAGTTTAAAAAAGTAGGCCTTTCTGAAACCGGTTTCCATCGACGACGCTGGAAGGCCGCTGATGTCAAAAGCATAGCAAAAACAACAACAGTTAGTAACACAATATTCTGCTGACGATGGAAACCAGTTTGCGAAAGGCCTACATAAAATACCTAGTTCTTTGTACATTTTGTGAATTAAGACATTTAGATAACTACGTGTATTTCTGAAAATCAAAGCTCATAATAATATTATTATTGATTCCAGAAGATTACAATGGTCTTGCCAAATTCTCAGCCGATGATGAGTTGGTAGAAGAAAACATGGAACAAATATCCTTGGAAATGGAAGTCATGCACAATTTCTTGGGTATGATTATGTAACACTCTTTAGCCTTTGTAGGTTTTTTAAAATATCTGATGCGCAGTATGTGGCAGCTACAAAATGTCGAATTTACTACTTTAAGATCAGGAACCCATGCCCGAAAATTAAGTCTTTGCCCACTAGGTAATCTCAAATTGGCAAACAGCTTCGGACGTAGGACATTTATTTATATGCAAAAATGATTAACTAAAAAAGCTCCATCAACAAACAAGAGCTTGGCATAATTCATTAATAAACATAACAGTGGTTCATATTTTCAACCTCAAACTTCATTATGTTAACCAAATACACCACATTGTCCCGGACGTGAGCCAAACGGTTTAGGACATGATGTCATGGTGCAGCGCCATGAGACTTGCTCATGTAGAAGACGCTTTCTCATGATATTTCGGCCAGTATGTGACAGCTGCCCACCAAGGAACCAGTCAGAAAATTGGGTAGCTAAAGCGATAGCGGCTCCAGTAGCTATAACGACTGGTGGACCCGACATGCTAACCACAAGTTACCCCTATATTTTCTAAATTATCGTTCAATTTCATGGTTAACACAAGTGGATGTGAGGCCAGAAGTCAGTTGGTAGGCCAAGGGCCTTCCAGGCCTTTCACGCCATAGAGGTAATCACATCACACGGGTTCGATAGTGTCAGTGAGTTAGTAAAATATAATCTACTAATCTGGTGTTTGATTACCGACATTTTGAGCATATACAAGGAAACAAAAAAAAACAATTTGATTCCTACAGTGGTCAAATCACACATTTTCGGATAATGCATAATATGCTCGGATCTGAGGAGATTAGATTAGATTTACACGACTGACTGGTCTCCTGCCCTATTTATATAGGAGCAAGGACATTTTCGTAGAAGCCACTGGCCACCGATCTTTCCTGAAAGGAGGAAAGAGATGTTGATAGAAACGTCTGGTAATAACACTCCAGACAGGGCCGGTTTGTTTGGGCCCTCTAGCTTATGATTCTCGCCCAGCCCGCGCAATTCAAAAATCGCTATGCCACACCTAACAAAACTTTTTTCTGTTGTTTATATCAGTGTTCAAATAGTTCCTGTCCTGTGCTACACGCGATAATTTTGCAGTCAGTTATACGTTTAACTTAACTTAATGTCACTTCTAATTATAAATTCGCATTTGAAAGGCTTTTTTGCAATAAATGAGTCAATATTTTTAAGTCAGTTCTATTTATCTACAATGGAGTTACAGCCCAATGTTGGGCCTTAATCTCTCCTTTGGTAGGAGTTACTAGACCAAGTTAATTTAGTTACACTATTTATTTCCCTAAATATGTCATGAATTGTATGCGGTCGACTTACCGACCTAATGAGATATCTATTATTTATTTATTTATTTATTTATTTATTTAGTCTGGTGGAGTTAAGGCCATGTCGCCTTCTCTTCCACTCACCAGAATAAACATGTATTACATCAAATTATAACAATCACAATTAACTCTAATATTAGATACTAAATGAAGAATTATATTACGATCTATAATACAACCAGTTAATGATAGTTAAAATTAAGACTAAAACTAATAATGAAATGCGTATAAGCAAGATAAATTAAATTGTTGGTAGACTGTCCCTGTCTAATGTATATAAAAATAATTTTACCATCAAAAGCGTGGGGTGCTCTATATCAATTAATATAATTGATAATAAACAGATATTGGTAAAAGTAAGCTATCTAAGAAGAAAGTGTAAAAATCATAAAAGCACCCCACGCTTTTGATGGTACAATTATTTTCTTTTTGTTGATAACTCTAATTTTATTCTACATGTGTTGGAGATGATTTTTTTGTTGACCACTTTATTTTATCCCAAGCGTATTGGAAATTGAAATTATTTTTCATTTTTTAGTTTTCTAATAAAGCGTGTTCTTTTAGTTTTTAAAAACTATTATTTATTTTTTATTTTTTAGTTTTAATATTTTACAGAATAAGATAAAAATGTAAATATCTTTAAATTCGATACTATTGTAGTATGAGCTAAAAGTAATACTATTCTATAAAAAACCCCTCCCAGCCGGATTTGAACCAGCTACGTATGGATTACTGAAATTATATACCATTAAGAGTTCACTGCTCTACCAACTGAGCTCTTACAACGATTAATAAAAACTCGACAAGTCCGCAACCTATTATACCAGTTTTCAGTTTTTTTTGATTTTCGGATGATTCTGGCCAGGATTTTGGAAACAAAATATGAAATTATTGTATTGTCACGGGTCCTCTACACGTATACAAAGTTTCAAGTCGATCCAATGTTTCTAAGTGGGTGGAAATCGCGTTGCAAGATTCCGTTACATTGATACAAAAACACTTCTTTTGATTTTCTGATGATTATGACCAGGATTTTAGAAACAAAATATGAAATTATTGTATTGTCACGGGTCCTCTACACGCATACAAAGTTTCAAGTCGATCCAATGTTTCTAAGTGGGTGAAAATCGCGTTGAAAGATTCCGTTACATTGATTACAAAAACACTTTTTTTGATTTTCTGATGATTATGGCCAGGATTTTAGAAAATAAATATGAAATTATTGTATTGTCACGGGTCCTCTACAAGTATACAAAGTTTCAAGTCGATCCAATGATTTTAAGTGGGTGAAAATCGCGTTGAAAGATTCCATTACATGGATAGATAGATAGATAGATAGATAGATAGATAGATAGATAGATAGATAGATAGATAGATAGATAGATAGATAGATAGATAGATAGATAGATAGATAGATAGATAGATACAGGTCAAGCTAATATAAAGCAAATAATGAGATATAGAAAACTAATGTTACGTAGACAACTAAGGTGTTAGTAGATGTGGTCCGGTAAATTTTGCTTAGAGGTCTCTTTGTTCAGGCTTACGTTTCTTTTACGAACCTGAAAATTTTCAGACTCAGGTCCAAAGACAAAGTACCTACCTGATGTCTTGCTTCTTGGATTTTTCCACCCTAAAAATACATCGACCCGGCCGGGTCCAGAGGCAAGGAACATAACTACTAGACCACCGCGGCCGACGTTTCAGGTCAGTTAGTGGTACCATTTCACCTCTTGTTTCCTTAAGGTGAGAAAATACCTTATAAATGGGCAAAATTTGAATTTTTTTGTTGTTTTTTCGCTCATATTCATACCTTGAAGTGTGTTCTATATGAATATAATTTGATTTTGCACCACAAACGTATTTAGATGTCCTAAGCGTGGGTTTAAACATGCTGCAGGGTATAACGGTGAGTAGTGTAAAACCTTAAACTCAATTTCCCGCTATTTTTGTTTTTTCGAGCCTTATGTTCTTTTTATCTGAAACTATCCATCGCAGATAAATGAAATTTTCACAGACTATTTGTCTGGTACTTAGGCATAATCTGGCATTTTTTTCAACATTATAATGTTATTATTAAGGGTACCAAAATTTATTTTCCTTTTCAAAATGCATCAAAATACAGCATTGGTTTAAAAAAATTCTTACCGTTTCATTTTTAATGCTGTGTTCTGGAAAAAAAAAATGTAATTTTATTGCCAAATAGTATATGTATATGTGAGAAAAAATTAATGTTCTACTGTTAACAGTTCTTCTGAAAATGAACATTAAAATTAGAACATGTAACATGGCAGAGATACAAGGTACCTCCTCCTCCAAGTACAATAATGACGTCACGGACCCGCAAGTTTAGAGTGCCCGAGCTGTACTTATTTAATAATTTGTTTTTAAATGCAGCTGCGGCGTATGATGTGTCACAAAGTACGACTGGATAGACAAGCGGCAAGAACTCAGGATCCGGAGATTGTGGATTATAATGCTGTTAATACTCAGGAGTCCGCTAGGTGTGTATTGTAAAGTAGCTAAACAACAGAAATCTTAACAAACTCTAATTAATAGTAAAACTGTTATCATAAGTAATACCACGAGTGATTTCAAATTATCGATAAATTCACGACTCATGAAGTGACATGTGAATTTATCTAGAGAATTTGGAAATCAAGAGTGGCACTTGTTAGGACTATTTAACGAATAAAATTAAGCTGTTTACTCACAAATCATTATTTAACTATAGTTATTTTAAAATATTTATATATTTAATGTAAACGGCGATGTTTGAAAACAAATGAGAAACGATAAGTATGCTTCATCTGCTTTTTTGTTTATCACTGCAACCAGATCATACTATTTATTGCCAAAGGAACGCATTTTGTAAGAATGCTCTCTAGTGGAGAAAAAATGAAACACATCAAACTGTATATTAATTCAGTTCTGATGTCGTATGATGTAAATATGACAATTATATTTTTCTGGATTGTTACCTGGGAAAAAATATATTTAAGAAAGTGCAAACAGTGCTTTCTTTTTTTTTTTTTGTGGTATAATCAATTGCTACAAATGTTTTATATTAACTCCCGCATGCGGCATGTGTTGACATTCATGCACTATATATACAATCTGGTAGCCGTATTTCTCACACGTTCAGTCACTGCAAAATAATGGTCAGACCTGTTCAGAATATTAAAAAGGAGGAGCTTTCTTTAATATGGTAATTATAACACTGATAAATATCTCGTGAAACACGACTCTGATTGGTTGTAAAACAGAAATCATTGAAACGTGATTGGTCATTGACTCCCATTTGGGGCATGAGTTAAAAAGTCATAAGTAATGCCACGAGTGATTTCCAATTTATCGATAATTTGGAAATGAAGTGTGGGCATTTGTTAGGAATATTTAACGAATAAAATTAAGCTCTTTACTCACAAATCATTATTTATATATAGTTATTTTAAAATATTTATTTATTTAACGTAAACTGCGATATTTGAAAACAAATGAGAAGCTATGTTTGAAAACAAATGAGAAACGATTGTTACGCATGTTCATCACTGCAACAAGATCATATTATTTACTGTATTGCCAAAGGATCGCAATATTGTAAGAATGCACCCTAGTGGAGAAATTTATAACCAACATTATAGGTATTAATTAATTTTTCTGATGTCCTATGATGTAAATATGTCAATTATATTTTTCTGCAAAGTTATTTCCTGGGAAATAATTCGTTTAAAAATGTGCAAACTGTTTTTTTTTTTGTGATATAATCAATTCGTACAAATGTTTTTTATATTATCTTCCGCAAGCACCATCAGTTGACATTCGTGCACTATACATACAATCTGGTAGCCGTATTTCTTAAAGCCTTTATCATTGCAAAATAACGCTATGACCTATTCAGAATGTTAAAAAGGAGGAGCCTTCTTTACTATGATATACTTCTTTGATAAATTCGAGGCAAAACACGACTGTGATTGGTTGTAATTGAAAAATCATTGAAATGTGATTGGTCATTGAATCCCATTTGGGGCATGAGTTAAATAGTCCACATAAATATAAAAATTGTGCCTGCGCATGTTTGTGCTTTATAAACTTCTAAACCGCTAAACCGATCTTCATGAAAATGTGTACATACATGTTTTCCGGTACAGTGAGTGTTAGCCGTTGTGTATTATGATCTAAAATATTTTAGGTGTAGGAGTTCACCTGGAACGAAAATTTAAAAATCGGCATATCCGTCGCAATTGTCGACGCACCACAATGAAACTCAGTATATCCCATTAAAATAAACCGATGTAGGTATTGTCAAAAAATCAGCGAAATCCGACGAAAAACAAGTCTACACAAATGGAGTAAAAGAGAAGATAGAGCTTCCAATTTACACCCTAACATTCAACAAAAACAGCAGACCTTAAGGAAAAAATCGAAAAAGATCTAAAAGAGCTATTCAAAATCCGTATTCGATTGGAACCCTACAGGAAACCCACAGGAGGCACCCAGTGCTTCAAGTGCCAAGGCTTCGGACACATTGCAGAATTCTGCTTCCGAGACACAAAATGCGTCAGGTGTTCCGGAAACCACTAAGTCTCCGACTGCACCCAGGACAGAAGTCAAATGCTCCAACTGCAACGCAGATCATGCAGCAAGTCACAGAAAATGTCCCATATTTCAGAAGTATCTGAAAATGAGACAAGCACAAGGAACAAATCAACCATCCACCAAGAGGAAGCCTCGAAACACCTCGAAAGACAGAAGAAAACTTCCCTCCCTTGCCTTCTCTGGACCCAAAACCGGAGAATATACTCCAATCCCTCCTTATTCTTCCTCACCACCATCCTTCAAAACCCCCAAGTCCTTCAATCCACACTATCCTTTGTGAATTCCCAAGTTTCTTCAAGAATATAGACTGCAATATCTGAACACTACAAGAAAAATCTTTAAGACCGACTAGCTTAAGCAACACTTCAAAAAATACTTCTACCTGAAGAAGAAAAACTGTTTAGAGGAGCACTCTTCACAGCAAGCACACAAGCTACGCCACACCTTCACTACAAGCACCTTAATTATCGGGTCAAGACCTTTATAAGGTCGGTACCGTTCCAAACTTCAATATTTGCTCTAGGGACAGCTAAAAGTGGTAGTTT
Organism: Diploptera punctata; assembly: GCA_030220185.1. Taxonomy (NCBI): domain Eukaryota; kingdom Metazoa; phylum Arthropoda; class Insecta; order Blattodea; family Blaberidae; genus Diploptera; species Diploptera punctata. The sequence continues at coordinate 1,060,108 of JASPKZ010009821.1, forward strand.
ACCTGAAACTCGACATTTAAAATTAACTCTAGGAATCGCCATGTTTGATTCTTCGCAGAGTATACCATATATTTTAATCAACCCTTAATACAGCGCATTTCACTCGGCTTGCGGCCACTAGCATGGACACTGCGTGGGCAATGCGAGTTGATGATTCAATGCTTGCAGTCACTTTTCCTGCTATCGGCCGCAGGTCGAGTGAAACTCACTGTATTTAATTTATTAAGTCGTAACAGCGCACGAAGGGTAGCCTATTCGCTAGTTAATAATGAAATATTCGAACAAAAACACATTTAAATACGATATCAAATAAACACAATTTCATATGAAGAAGGAAAAAAATTATAGTAGGCCTAATACGTAAACAGTTTCATAAAAATATCAGATACAGTAAAACCTGTCTTAAACGGAACCTTTACAAGAAGGAAACCTGCAGAGACGGAAAAAAAAACTCCAAAACTGTATAATTTTATATGTAAAATCGTCCTGTATAAGCCGGAAATCTTCATAACGCGGAAGCGGAATGGTTTTTGAAGTACCAACAGTCAATTTTTACCTCAGTAAGACGAAAAATTATTGTTAAACACGTTCTAAAAACAGTATTAATGACCACATGTGAAAATTCTGCATATGACGCTTTCTGCATTATAGTTTTACCTTCTTGTGTTGCCATTGTATTGCGGGGATACCCTTGCTTATGTGTGACAGCGGGGAATCCGTCGCTTTTCCTTCCCTGCTTAAGTAACCTGCGAGGAAGTTCGAAAACTCTTCACTCTTCCTGTAGTTGAGTTACTTCTCGCTTTTGTGTAATAAAATTGGTTTGTATTGCCGTGCAAACTGAGCTGTGTTACATACACTATTTTGTCTGTATTTCAGTCAATACGTCATGTCTTTAAAGTGTACATGTAAAACCCTTACGCCGCATGAGAAAATTCAAGCTTGTAATTTGGAAACCCTTTATAAGAAGGAAAACTGCCAAAACGGAAATATATTTAAGGAACCGTCATGTTCCTTCATAGACAGGTTTTACTGTATATTAAATATCACTAGGTATAACGGGTGCAAGACCCGACATGATAGAACACATGTTATTGGATGGATCATCGTCTTACTTACTTACTTACTCACTGGCACTATTGAACCCGTAGGTTCATGGCCGCACGGACATAAGCTCTCCATACATCCCTATCCTGAGCTAATGCTTTCCAATCATTCCCTGTATAATCTACTTCCCTCAAATCATAGTTAATGTTATTCTCCCACCTCATTCTTGGTCTACCAACTGGGCGTTTTCCCTCTGGCTTTCCTACAAGAAGCTTCCATGCAAGTCTTTCATTCCCCATACGTCCAACATGTCCTGCCCATCGTAGTCTACGAGACTTAATTGTTCTTACTATATCTGGCTTCCTATAAAGACCATGTAGTTCATTTTTATGTAGTCTTCTCCATTCACCTGTCTGTTCATCTCTCTTTGGTCCAAAAATTTTCCTAAGTACTTTATTCTCAAATACTTAGATTCTCATCCAGTTGTGTCATTTTCAGAGGGAGACGATGATCCATCTATGTTATTGGATGGATGATCGTCTACCTCTGTAAATGACACAACTGGATGTGAAACCAACAGTAGACTGGTAGGCCAAGGACCCTCTACACCTGTCGCGCCACGAAAAAAAAAAAGACTTTTACACTGAAGTCAACAATAAAGAAAACTTACTTCCGTGATGACTTTTAGAATCAAGAGGTATTGATTCAAACCCTGGAAGCAGGCAATGAGCTTCGAACAAAAGTCCACACTTTACCCACATACAAGTTTTCAATCGATTGCTCTTTCACTTAAAATGTCTAGACGAGGTGTGTGTCTGCCACTTTTCTATACAGTTCGATTCTTGGAACATTAAAGCAACAGATCACTCAATAGTAAGAGCAGCGGATTGAGTTAGATGAGAATAAATAACAGTTTAAAAAACTAAAAACAACACGCTTTGTTAGACTATTTAACTCATGCCCCAAATGGGAGTCAATGACCAATCACGTTTCAATGATTTCTGTGTATTACAACCAATCAGAGACGTGTTTCACGAAATAATTATCAACGTTTAGGATTATCATATATTAAGCAAAGCTCCTCCTTTTTAATATTCTGAACAGGTCTGACCGTTATTTTGCAGTGACTGAGCCTATAACAAATACGGCTACCAGATTGTATATAATAGTGCTTACATGTCAACATTTGTAGCAATTGATTATACCACCAAAAAAAGAAACCACTGTTTGCACTTTCTTAAATGTATACGACATCAAAAATGAATTAATATACAGATTGATGTGTTTCATTTTTTCTCCACTAGAGAGCATTCTTACAATATTGCGTTCCTTTGGCAATAAATAGTATGATCTGGTTGCAGTGATAAACAAAAGAAGCAGTAGAAGCGTAGGCTACCTATCGTTTCTCATTAGTTTTCAAACATCACCGTTTACTTTAAATATAAAAATATTTTTAAATAACTGTAGTTAAATAATGATTTGTGAGTAAACAGCTTTATTTTATTCGTTAAATAGTCCTAACAAATGCCACTCTTGATTTCCAAATTCTCTAGATAAATTCACTCCTCACTTCGTGAGTCGTGAATTTATCGATAATTTGGAAATCACTCGTGGCATTACTTATGAAAATCGAACTTAGCCCTTAAATTCGTTATGTATCCTTTTGGATACATCAACTACTTCAGTTAATTTAATATTTTAAATAAATCAGTAGAAAACGAACAAAAAGTAACAACTTAAATGTGTGTATAATTATACAATATACCTAATAATAACAGTTATACAATATTCCGTTTTCACTGCGGTCCGCTATATTCAAATAACTAACAGACGAAATTTGTGTTTTGCCAATTTAAGGGTTAAAAAAATGAAAAATAAGTTTAATTTCCAACACGCTTGAGATAAAATTAAAGTGGTCAACAAAAAAAATATTCTCCAACACATCTAGAATAAAACTAGAGTTATCTACAAAAAAAAAATTTACCATCAAAAGCGTGGGGTGCTCTATATCAATTAATATATTTGATAATAAAAATAAAGTCTCTAAGAAGAAAAACGTAAAAACCATAAAGAGCACCCCACGCTTTTGATGGTAATTTTTATTTGTAGTAACTCTAGTTTTATTCTAGATGTGTTGGAGATGATTTTTTTTTGTTGACCACTTTAATTTTATCCCAAGCGTGTTGGAAATTAAAATTTATTTTTCAGTTTTTAGTTCGGTTTTTTTCTAATAAAGCGTGTTGTTTTAGTTTTTTAAAACATAATTTATGTTTTTATTTTTTAGTTTGGTTTTCTAATAAAGCATGCTGTTTTAATTTTTTAAACTATTATTTTTTTTAATTTTTAGTTTAATTGATTGTCATAAACCGGAATCCCATGAAAATTTAATTGCTTCCGAGATATTTAGTTTGTCTGAGGCAGGGAAATATAATTAGATTTAAACCGTAATTATTATCCACTACATCTATTATAATATTTTTGAATATGTTAATATAGAAAAATAGTTACAGTTAATTGTATCCTTCTGCTCATTCTTTTGGGATATAAATAAAATATGGTAAGTTTACTAAATTATCATTAATGTTTTACAGAATAAGATAAAAATGTACAAATATCTTTAAAGTCGAGTACTATTATAGTATGCAGCCTAAAGTAATTGATCTTCTAAAAAAGAAATCGTCCGGCCGGATTTGATTTGAACTAGCGACCTATGGATTACTGAAAATTATATACCACTACAATCCCACCGCTCTACCACATTGACGCAACCAGAGGCTATACTATTAATTTCTTACAATCGGTGGACTAAAAAGTCGATAAGTTCCGCAACCTTTTATACCTGTCTTCTTTTTTTTTTGGATGTCCTGATGATCCTTGGTCAGGATCCGTAGCAACCCATTATGAAATTATTGTATTGTCATTGGTCCTTTACAAGTATACAAAGTTTCAAGTCGATCCAATGTTTCTAAGTGGGTGAAAATCGTGTTGAAAGATTCAGTTACATAGATAGACAAAGAACTAAAAGTTGAAGTTAGAAAAGGGATTAAAATAGGTAACAAAGAGCTGAAGATAATAAACTATGCTGATGACACAGTTCTAATTGCACAAAGTGAAGATGATTTACAAATGCTATTGCACAAAATTTAGAATCATTGCAGCAAAATATAACATGAAAATCTCAACAAATAAAACCAAATCAATGGCAATATCCAAGGACCCACGACGTGTGTTAAATTAGAAATAGAAGGGAAAAGTATAGAACAAGTCATGAAATTCAAATATTTAGGAGTAGAAATTAATAACAGCAACAGAAATACAGATGAAATCCTCCATCAGGGAAATAATACCAACATAATATCGGGATGTTTAAACAATACTGTTTGGAAAAATAAAATTTAAAATTAGAATAGATACAAAAGTAAGAATTTACAAATCTGTCATAAGACCAGTTCTAACATATGGTTGTGAATGCCGAACAGAAAAAAAAATCAATGAAACAACCGAAATGAAAGTTTTAAGGAAAATAGTAGGAAAATCGCTGAGAGAGAAAATTCGCAGCTCTGTTATTAGAGAAGAATGTGAAATTGAACCTATAAACCTCTGGATAAATGATAGAAGACTAAACTGGAACGATCACATAGATAGAATGGATAGATTAGTGAAGAAAGTACGTGATGGACACCTCAGCAGAAAAGGCCATTAGGAAGACCACAAATACGATGGAAGGACGTCACCATACCCCGGACCTGTAGTGAATGAACACGCAACAAGCTGCCAGCTTTCATGCGTAGAGGAAGAAGAAGAGATAGACAGATCCAGGTCAAGCTAATATAAAAGGTATAATAACACAAGAATTGAAAACAACTCCAATCTTCAATAAAACAGGAGCTTATAAATCTAAATTGGTAAAACTTGTGGACAGAATGCCTAGGTAAGTCTAGAAGACCTTGGCCTACCAGCCAGTTGCTGACCCCAAATCCGTATGTATTAATGAGTGAGGTGGACGTTCATCCAACCAGTATAAGGGTGACATTTGGTCAGTGTGCCCACTATTGCAGCCTTACAGCTTGTTTTCTCAAGCTGGAGTCGCTACTTGTTGTTTCTACGCAAATTCCTCACGATGCTGGGTGGGCACCGGTCCCATACTGGCCGAAATTCCATAAGAAAATATCTTCCCCATGGCGACTCGAACCAGCACAAGCGCCACACCTCTGCGCCAAGGCACCATGTCTTAACTATGCCCCAGCCACTGATTCTCCGGCCCTGATGTTTTCACAACAGTGTTGCCGATATGGATATTCAGTGGGAGGGACCGCTTTATGTATGCGGTTGGCAGAAATGCAGCTGACAACATCTAAGCAATTTCAAACCTCACTAGCGCGCTATAGCTGCGTCAAGAGCAGTGATTGGTTGTGGCAGACATCTACTTCCACTCAACTATTTACTTATGGGCAGTAGAGGGCGAGCTGGAGATCCGGCGGCTGTAGTGTAGTCCGCTACGGCGCGGGGCTTTGAAAAATAAAAGTAATAAATTTAATGCTAAGAAATATTAACATGTTTTCTACTGTGATATCGGTAACACTGCCTCGGTCGCGGCGTGGCCGAAATCGATCTCTGGTTGGGATAAATTTTCTGAGTGACAAATGTCGGGTAACTTTAACGTCCAAAATTTGGATGGGGATCTTGGGCTCCGAGAGCTCATAACAAACCTCCCCGCCGATGCCCATTCCACTCATTTGTACCTGCACTGGAGACGCAGGTACACAGTGATTGACAGTACACAGTGAGAGTCAGTGGCGTTCAATCCAGCGTGAGCGGGGCAAATTCTAAACAACGATATCATTTTAATACGGACTCGGTAAATGATTATTTTTGCATTCATTTAGTTTCATTTCGTTCATCTGCCCCGTGATGGTGTGTCAGGTCGGACGGCACCTTTGTCAATGACAGATCTCTATATAGGGGTCTTTCATTTCATCTCACCCCTCGACCCGACCCTCAGTTGGGTATGAGTTTAGGATATTTATCAAGATTTTATGTTTTAGACACAGAGGAAAACTTGGAGAATTTTAAAAGTAAAATAAAAATTAAAAGAAAAGGAATTCCGAAACACTTAATAGCAGCTATAAAGAGTTTGTACTGGAACACAAATTTTGTTATAAAAACTAGAAATGAAGTAAGTAAAAATAAAATTCATACTAATCAAGGAGTTAAACAAGGATGCAGTATCTCCCCAGTTTTTTTAACCTATACATCAATGATATAATAAAAAAATGGAACGAAGAAAAAATAAAGGAATAAAATTGTATAAAACACACTACTTGAAAACATTATTATACGCTGATGACCAGGTAATAATAGCAAATACGGAAGACGAGCTTCAAATGAATTTTTTAAATTACATAATATATGTGAACAATATAATCTCAAAATATCCATAGAAAAAACTAAAGTAATGGCATTCCAAGGGAAAAATCAAATCAGATCCAAAATAGTAATATGGAACAAAATCATAGAAACAGGTGAACCATCTCAATTATCTAGGATGTGACATTTCATTTAATTATGAAAATGATATAACTAATGAAATAGCAAAATTCCAGGGAATATGTGGTAAGATAAAACGATCACTAAATAATAAAACAACAAGAAAGACCCAATTGAAATTTTATAAAACGTTGGCAGTACCGGTACTGCTCTATGGTTCAGAAGCCTGGATACATAAAAAAACAAGATCTAAGTAGGATAACGGCGGCAGAAATGAACTTTTTGGGATCTGTTAAAGGTGCACTAAGGAGGACAGAATCAAGAGCACAGAAATAAGACAGGAACTTTAAATATTTGCAATAACTGATAATAGATACATATAGACAAAAATGGAAGCAACACATAGACAGAATGAATGAAGATAGATATCCAAAACAAATAACAAAATACAAATCTAAAGGCACCCGAGATGTGGGCAGACCTAGAAAGAGATGGGCTGAAGTCGGAACGGGTCAACAGACCTAATCCATGAATGCAGATGATGATGTTTCAGACAAACATAATAATTGTAACAATGAAGTGTATATTTGTGTTGCAGTGACGATCAGTCGATGGTAATGGACCGTGTGGTAGAATTAGATGAATGTCGTGGTTCAACACTACGAGGTGTGAGGGAAGCACAATTGTGCTCTGACCAGGCGAGCAAGACCCTAGAAGAATGCAGCACGGTTAGCACGGAATATCTGGAGAGAATAATGAAGAACCAGGATATATTAGAGACAATACAGACTTCAGTCCTCAAACGACAGATAAACGATAATATTATTCTATGAAACATCAACTATCACCTTATTTTCATAGAGATCTCTATGTATATAAACATCTACTACATCTGTGGTTTTATATAAAAACAGGCTCTTGACATTTATATTATTATTCTTATTATTGTCATTATTATAGTCCGAGATCCGGCTGCAACATTACTACGTTCATCGAGTGTATCAACAAAATCAATTTTTTTCATAAAATTGTGAATTACTGAATACACTTTTGCCGAGTTCCCTATGGAAATTCGGCCGCCAGTATGTTTAATTAAAATATATTTAATTTATTTATTCGAAATAATTTGATTCACTTGTTATTAAAATATTATAATCCAGTTCGCAAAAATCGATGTATAGAGCTTGAAAAGTTTTGGTTTCCATTGCACACTTGGCCGTAAACCTCCTCGCGGCTACAGCAGGTTCTGACACCAATCGGTAATAAAATGGCCGTAAGTACGTATTTATTGTTGTATATTGTTCCCTCGCAGCGGGAAGTAAAACCACTGCCCTTTATGTATACTACGTATATTGTATATACACCAATATATCCAAAAGGTAGTGTTAATATACACTATACGAAACAAATCACAGCATTTTAAATGAACTTAACTTTATTTGAAACAATATAAAATAATAAATACATACTTACCGCCATTTTATTACTGATTGGTGCCACAGCCTGCTGTAGCCGCGAGGAGGTTTACAGCCAAGTGTGCAATGGCAAACAGAACTTTTGAAGCTGTATACATCGATTTCTGCGAACTGCATTATAATTTATGTTAATAACAAATTAATCAAATTATATCGAATAAATACATTAATTATATTTTAATTAAACATACTGGCAGCCGAATTTTAATAGGCAACTCAGCAAAAATATATTCAGTAATTCACAATTTTATGAAAACATTTTGTTCTTACACTCAATGAACGTAGTAATCTTGCAGCCGGATCTTGGATTATTATTATTATTATTATTATTATTATTATTATTATTATTATTATTATTATTATTATTGTGGGGCACGCCGTAGCGTAGTGGTTAAGGCACTGAGCTACCAGCCGGATGGTCGAGGGTTCAAGTCCCGTTGGGGTCAGGATTTTTAAACTGACCCAAACCCTCTGGCAGCACTATGGCCCTGGGGTCGACTCAGCCTCTAACGGAAATGAGTACCAGACGCTTGTTCTGGGGGTAAAGGCGGCCGTCACGCAGGGCTGACAACCCGGCTGACATAAAGTGCCGATTGTCTAGAAAAAGTGGGAGCCTTGACCTCCTACTACCCAAGGGCCTCCGGGCCTGTTATGGCATCAATTTATTATTATTATTATTATTATTATTATTATTATTATTATTATTATTATTACTACCGTTACTATTATTACTGTTACTATTATTATTGTTGTTAACATTATTGTTGTTTTATTATTGTTACTATTATTATTGTCACTATTATTCTTATTATGTCCACCGCTGTGGTATCGAGGTAGCGTGCTGCCTTGTCACGCAGCGGGCCCGGGTTCAATCCCCGGTCGGGGCAGTTTTTCTGGGCGAGGTTTTTATCGGGGTTTTTCCTCACCTGTAAGACAAATGCCAGGAAAACTTTAAGGCCCAAACGGTCCCCGAAATCATATGACCGTCATCATCATCCTTATCATTATCTTTCATCGGCGTGGAAAGCAACGGGAAGCTACCACACCTATAATTCCCTAGCAAAGTTGCAAAGCATAGCACGAAAATGCTATGATTGCTGTGAAAGACCTGCCCTCAGGCAGAATTACTATGGATGGATTATTTTGTTGTTATTGTAGTTATTATTAATATTTAAAACAATTAATTAATGATGTAAATTCCCACAACGTTGACATTTTGGCAGTCCAAGAAATGAGATGGACTGGTTCTGGAATACTAGAAAAGAAAGATTGTACGTCATATTATAGTGGACATAAGTTTACATCATTTGGTACTGACTTTATTGTAAGAAAATGAGGCATCATTTACTTTCAACCAGTTGACATGAGGATGTGTGAAAATATGAATTAAAGGCAGATTTCATAACCTTAGCATTTTATGTGCAAATGCATCAACAGAAGAAATAAGTGACTATAAGAAGAATGCTTTTTATGATGCTTTAGAAAAAATATAAGAAAATTATCATAAGTAATGCCACGAGTGATTTCCAAATTATCGATAAATTCACGACTCACGAAGTGAGGAGTGAATTTATCTAGAGATAGAGAATTTGGAAATCAAGAGTGGCATTTGTTAGGACTATTTAACGAATAAAATTAAGCTGTTTACTCACAAATCATTATTTAACTATAGTTATTTTAAAATATTTATATATTTAATGTAAACGGCGATGTTTGAAAACAAATGAGAAACGATCGGTACGCTTCATCCGCTTCTTTTGTTTATCACTGCAACCAGATCATATCATTATTGCCAAAGGAACGCAATATTGTAAGAATGCTCTCTAGTGGAGAAAAAAATGAAACACATCAAACTGTATATTAATTCATTTCTGATGTATGATGTAAATATGACAATTATATTTTTCTGGATTATTACCTGGGAAAAAATACATTTAAGAAAGTGCAAACAGTGGTTTATTTTTTTGGTGGTATAATTAATTGCTACAAATGTTTTTATATTAACTCATGTGTTGACATCTATGCAATATATATACAATCTGGTAGCCGTATTTCTTATAGGCTTTCTCACTGTAAAGTAATGGTCAGACCTGTTCAGAATATTAAAAAGGAGGAGTTTTCTTTAATATGGTAAATATAACACTGATAAATATTTCGTGAAACACGACTCTGATTGGTTGTAAAACAGATATCATTGAAACGTGATTGGTCATTGACTCCCATTTGGGGCATGAATTAAATAGTCCTGAAAAGATATTAAGCTTATTGTAGGAGATCTGAATGCTCAATTTGTACGGGAAATGACTGCAAAATCCATTATGGGGAAACATACCTTACATAAAGAGAGTGATGATTATCAAATTATATTAATATATTTTTTTGCGCGATAGTGCGTTTTGTCGTACTTACAGCAATGGCGACTATGATTGAAAGTTCAACTTCCTACATTTCGGGATTGCCAACCTAAATAACTACACTGTAATAAAATAACTATACTATAATATTACATATTACAAACCACGCGTGGGAAGAAAAGCCACTGCCCTCTATGTATACTACGTACAATGTATATACGTACAAGTATATACAAAAATATATCCAAAAGGTAGTGTTAATATACATTATACGAAACAAATCACTGCATTTTAAATTAACTGAACTTTATTTGAAACAATATAAAACAATTCATAGGTACTTGCTGACATTTTATCACTGATTTGTGTCACGGCCTCCTGTAGTTTCAACTAATGTACATTGTCCACACTGTTAACGTTAGTCATTTGTTTATAATGAACGCAAATATTTCCAACAAATATGTTATTATTTTACTATTATTTATTATTTTGGAAACATCATCGCGGAAAAAATAATGTACAACGCACGTTTGTGAAGTGTTACAGAATCTCGGAAATTAAAAACCGAGCGAGGTTTTTAAACATTTTCCTCGCTTCTGTAAAAAACCACTTCCCAACCTCGCATCATAATATACTATTACAACATCACTGAATATGGTCATAGGCTAGCGGTCACAATTTTCGATGTTTCACAACGAAACTCAGTATGTCCTAATAAAATGAACCGAGGTATATATTATAAAAAAAATAGCAACATCCGACAATTAGAAGTGGAGGTTTACCTGAAATCTAAAATTAAAACTGACTAGTAACCGCATATTTGGTTCGTCCTAGCATATAGCCTATTGTACCATACAATTTAATTAACTATTACTAATGTTTCATTTATTTAGGCGTAGCAATGCACGCCGGGTATTAGCTAGTATCCTATAAAAATTTGAAAATGTGGGCCAGCAGCCGGCTGGTAAAAGGGCAACCGCTGAAATGTGGAAAGACCCTCAATCGGATCGGAAATACGGCCTTTTGTAATAATTAATTCAATTTATGTAAGACCATGCAGTATTATTTTAAGGTACATTTTTATGGCAAACATTTGCGATGAAAACAAATGTAGCAAATTTTTTAAATAAACATAGGGTCATGAGATATAATCTCAGAGCTTATATGATGGAGTGCGTTCTGGTGTAGATGGAAATTTGGCGCACCTGCATATTTTATGCAAAAGGTGAACTCGGTCAGCTGCTTCCTTTTTAAGTATTAATTCCAAGGTTTCGGTCAATATTTGGGTCATGCGAACTGATCAGTGCTCAACAGGGTTGTACAAACTACCAAAGCTATTTGTGGCATTCAATAATCACTGGTTTTGTTACCCTTGATATAAGATTAATTTCGGATATATTTATGCTTACAATTCATGAAACTATCAATGATTTTGGAAGATTTGCTCTGTTTTTTTTAAATCTTTATTTTCATTTTACAATACAAAAATCGGAAAATATGAGAAAAAAAACCATATATATATATATATATATATATATATAATGTCACTTAAAAAAATTAGTATACATCGACGTAAATAGAAAGAAAAATGTCGAAAACCCATGTTATACTTCAGTGAAATGCCTTCTATAAGATTTTCTTCTATAATTTTTTAGGGAACAATCTAATTTTCAGTCATCTGCCATCATGTGACGGTCCCATCTACCTTTCCTCCATTTCTTTTAGATCCTGGTGAAAGCGCTCTCCCTGTTCGTCACTATAATTTCCTAAATTATCCGGAAATCTATCCAGGTGACTGTGGAGGAAGTGTAACTTTATACTCATATTTGCTCCTAGGATCTTGAAGCTTGTCAACATGCTTTGCACAATTTCTTTATAATTTGGTGCTTTATACTTACTTAGAAAAATGTCTACTACCAATATAAAACCCTTCCAAGCTTCACCTTCCGGAACAGTCATAACATTGATAAAATTTGCATCTTTCATCAATTGCCGAATTTAACTTTTCCATACTGAGCTTAGGAAATTTTCTACAAATGTACTTGAACCATTCTCCTTTCTTGTCCAACGCTTTGACGAATTGTTTTATCATATATCTAACTTGATATGTAATGGTGGAAGTATGATTTTGTATCTGCTTAGTAACGGCTTGTTTATTACTTTATTACCGACAGTTAAGGGCTTTCTCAAAGGCCACACATCTTGTTCCCAATGAAGTTGTTTTGCTCTACCATCCCACAAACAAATGAAGCAAGGGTATTTTGTGTATCCACACGTATTTATACATGGAAACTTATCCAAATGCACGTTGTGAGTACTGTAATTTTGTTAAATAAGAGATCATGGCCGATGTGCGAAGTGAGGGGTGCGAGAGTGGGGATCACGTGATGTTTGTATGCGCGAAAAAATGCGCAGAAATCAAATCATGGCTGGAAACAAGTTTTATTAGTAACAAGCCGTTTACTGTTTAAAATATAAGATACGCAAAATCATAAAAACTAGAACACATTCAGCACTTTCATGAATATATTCGTAAACTGTGCACTCGAAAACATAGAAAAATTCGCAGAGATATCCAGGCAACAAAAACATGTTTTTTTTTTGTAGGGCTGTGTAATTAATTCAATGTAAATTATTTTCAAAGCTGTATACAAATTTTACAAATTTCATTACAATCCAAATAAAGGTTTCTTTTGTGAAAATAACGCTATTAGTAACAAATGACTAGAAAAGTAGGAATAGTTTTATTTAATGTTCATACCTTAGTTCTCTCTTATTTATAGACGCTTTAATATATATATATATATATATATATAGAGTATTTTTAGATACATATATGTTCACACATACATTATATAGTGGAAGTGGATAATGGACAGATAATGAAAAATGAGGGAAATTTTGAAGAAATTGTTGAATTCAAATACATAAGAACAATAATTACATATAGAAACGAGTTACACAAATAATTTAAATATAGACTCAGTTTTGGAATTGCATGCTATTATTCATTACAGGGACTCTTGTCGTCCCAACTTCACTCAAAAAATGTTAAACTGAAAAAAATATAAAAGTGTTATTCTCCCAGTTATACCGGTATTGTATGGATATGAAACATAGACGCTTACTTTAAGGGAGAAAAAAATATTACAACTACTTGAGAATAAAGTTTTTAGGAATATTTTCCAATCATCATCCCCTGTATAATACACTTCCCTCAAATCATGGTTAATGTTATTCTCCCACCTCATTATTGGTCTACTAACTGGGCGATTTCTCTCTGGTTTTCCTACAAGAAACTTCCATGTACCTCTTTCATTCCCCATTCGTGTCACATGTCCTGCCCATCGCAGTCTACGAGACTTAACTGATCTTATTATATCTGGCTTCCTATAAAGACCATATAGTTCGCTGTTATGTAGTCTTCCCGTTCACCTGTCTGTTCAATTCTCTTTGGTCCAAAAAAATTCCTAAGAAATTTATTCTCAAATAGATATAATCTTGTTTCCTCCTTTAAATTAAGAGTTAATGTTTCACATCCATATAATGTAACTGAAAGGATAACTGTTTTATATATTTTTCGTTTAACGTTTTTTTTAAAGAGTTGCGACCTCAAGAGTCCCTGTAATGCATAATAGCATGCATTTCCAGAATTGAGCCTATGTTTGATTTCTTTGCGCATCTCATTCTTAATTGTAATTATTGTTCCTAGGTATATGAATTCAGCCACTTCAAAAATTTCCCTCATTTGTGTCCATTTCCATTGTATAATGTACTTCTATGTGTGAATATATATTTAGTTTTATTGATATTTGCTTCCAGTCCCAATTTCTTAGTGTTAGTTACTCAATAAGTGTGCGTGTTGGCCCTTAGTATCTCCTCTGAATAATAATAATAATAATAATAAATGTATTTCTTTAATAAAATATTAGTACACTTCTTTATGCTGGATATTTAAAATATATTAAAGCAGGAATAAAAATAATTACATTAACCAACTTTTATATCCATGATTAAATATGAGAGACCTATGTTTTTAATAAAAGCATATTTAGGATTATCTAGGTTAATATCTAGGGTCATTAGCGTTGCAAATGAAAGTTGGCGTGAAGAACCGACAAAATTTTGCTTAGAGGCTCTTATTTTAAGCTTCAAGTTCTTTTACGAGTTAAAATCAATATCACGAACACATGACTTCACTTCTCTTACGAAGAAATCTACACTAATAATTTTTAGATAAAATAGACAGCACGCCACTGAAGTTTTACCAAATTATCATTGTGTATATGTTACAGATTATTATTTCGTTTTGTCTCCCTTAATTTCACATGTGTCGTGGGATTAAAAAAAATTAAGAAAAAAGTGTTAGATTTTATGCCCCATATGTACGTTTATGGAGTAGAAATTCTTGGAATACACTTTCTTATTATTATAAACTATATGCATGAGCAAAATGTGTTCATACAAATGCAGGGGACTTGACAGAAGTCAAATATATATCATTCTCAAGTACATTAATTGTTTGTGGATAGTAGACTGAATTTTATATTTTTCAAAATTTTCATAAGTAATGTTAGGACTATTTACGAATAAAATTAAGCTGTTTACTCACAAATCATTATTTAACTATAGTTATTTTAAAATATTTATATATTTAATGTAAATGGCGATGTTTTAAAACAAATGAGAAACGATAGGTACGCTTCATCTGCTTCTTTTGTTTATCACTGCAATCAGATCATACTATTTATTGCCAAAGGAACGCAATATTGTAAGAATGCTCTCTAGTGGAGAAAAAATGAAACATCAAACTGTATATTAATTCATTTCTGATGTCGTATGATGCAAATATGACAATTATATTTTTCTGGATTGTTACCTGGGAAAAAATACATTTAAGAAAGTGCAAACAGTGCTTTCTTTTTTTTTTTTTTGGTGGTATAATAAATTGCTACAAATGTTTTTATATTAACTCCTGCAAGCGCTATGTGTTGACATCTATGCACTATATATACAATCTGGTAGCCGTATTTCTCACTGGCTCAGTCACTGCAAAATAATGGTCAGACCTGTTCAGAATATTAAAAAGGAGGAGCTTTCTTTAATATGGTAAATTTAATACTGATAAATATTCGTGAAACACGACCTGATTGTTGTAAAACAGAAATCATCGAAACGTGATTGGTCACTGACTCCCATTTGGGGCATGAGTTAAATAGTCTCCTAAATGTATTTTGCTGTATATTATTACCTGTCCACTGCTGTAGCGTGCTGCCTTGTCGCGTATCGGGCCCGGATTTGATTCCCGGTCGGGACAGGCTCCTGGGTGAGTTTCCTTTTTCGGGGTTTTTCCTCACCTGTAAGATATGTCAGGAAGCTTAGGGCCCAACGGTCCCCGAAAATCATCCGGTCATCATCGTCATCATCCTTATCATAATCATCATCACCATCATCATCCTTCACCGGTGTGGAAAGCAACGGGAACCTACCACACCTATAATTCCCTAGTAAAGCTGCAAATAATAGCATGAAAATGCTATGATTGCAGTGAAAGACCTGCTCTCGGGCAGAATTACTATGGATGGATGGATTATTACCTAATGTATTAAATTACTTTCTTCAGTGTGGTATTAATCTTCTTCTTCACTTCCTGGTTTAGGCATTGATTGCCTGTTCCGTCTTCTCTGATACATCTTAAGAGGCCCCTACACGATCAATATATTGTACAGTATTGGCCAATCCATACGGTGCAATATTATTGCTCAATAAATTAGTTCGTGATGATACTTGTGCACTCAACATGTGGAATAATAAGAAGACAGAACACAGAACTGAACTAGTATTGCGCAATATTGCCAAAAGTCGACGCAATATTTATTAGATTGCACAATAAAAATGTGATTGACTCAATATATTGCGCAATATTTCAACGTGATCTACAGACGCTCAATATTATTGTACAATGTCAATTACTGTGCAATATATTGACGTAAATATTGATCGTGTAGGGACCACTTTAGACCATCTCTTCCGAGGACGTCAGATATCTCTTTTTCCTCTCGGAAAATAATGTAAGATTTTCATGTATAATCTACTCTCTTCCATTCTATCTACATGTTCTTTCCACTGTTTCTTGTTATTAGATATATTGTCTGTACTAATCTTTATATATGTCATTCTTCTGTATGTATGCATGTCACTAAACTCCTCCTAAACGACTAGACCGATTTTGATGACATTTTTTTGTGTGTGTTTGAGTGGGTCCTTGGATGGTTTAGATTCACAATTGGATCCTCTAGTACCTTATGTGTAGTAGTTCACCTGAAGTGAACATTTAAAAATCGCTCTAGCGGTTAAAATTTTCGATTTTTCACAACGAAACTCAGTATATCCTAATAAAATTAACCGAGGTGGGTACAGTATTGTCAAATATGAGTGAAATCTAACAATTAGAAGTTGAGGTTTACCTGAAATCCGAAATTAAAACTAGCAACCACCATGTTTGGTTCATCTCAGCGTATACCATACAATTTAATTAAACTTTAATATTTCATTTATTTAGGCGTAGCAATGCATGCCAGGTATTAGCTAGTCTAATATATAATGTTCTGTTTTTATCATTCTCTTTTGCATTAATTCTTTGTGTCAGAGTGAGTTACATATTTTGAAACTTTCTCCTAAATTTGTTTTGTTTTATATTATTTCCTTATGACTTTAATTGCCTTCTTCATTCTGATATTAATGTATTCTACATTGTCTTGTCTATTTTGTTTCCCTAATTCCAGAATGTATTTTATGTCTTGCAACTGGCTCTTAAATTTAAACATTTCGTTATCACTCTCCCTTTAACTGTAGCTTGACATGTGATCAGTATATCGGGTCCGCCGACTGCTGTAGTTCATTTTCTAAATCTGGAGCCGCTACTTATTATAGCTACCCAAATGCCTCATACTGCATACAGTCCTATACTGGCCGAAATTCTTGCGTATTTATTTTCTTTTAGTTCTTGTAATATTCTTTAATATTTTAAAATTCCTCAGAGCAGAACTGATAAGGAGGTCGATTTTAATATGAATGCGAATTTACTAATTAAAAAAAAAGACGATTTGAGACACAAATAGCCATGGGTAAATTCAACTCTGGCGTCTTCATATGACAATCGGCGTATATGTGCACTTACTTACTTACTTACTTACTTACTTACTTACTCACTTACTCACTCGCTGGCACTATCGAACCCATAGGTTCATGACCGCGCGGACATAAGCTCTCCATACATCCCTATCCTGAGCTAATGCTTTCCAATCATTCCCTGTATAATCTACTTCCCTCAAATCATAGTTAATGTTATTCTCCCACCTTATTCTTGGTCTACCAACTGGGCGTTTTCCCTCTGGCTTTCCTACAAGAAGCTTCCATGCAAGTCTTTCATTCCCCATACGTGCAACATGTCCTGCCCATCGCAGTCTACGAGACTTAACTGTTCTTATTATATCTGGGTTCCTATAAAGACCATGTAGTTCTTTGTTATTTAGTCTTCTCCATTCACCTGTCTGTTCATCTCTCTTTGGTCCTAAAGTTTTCCTAAGTACTTTATTCTCAAATACTTATAATCTCCTTTCCTCCCTTAAAGTAAGAGTCCATGTTTCGTATCCATATAATATAACTGGTAGAATAATAGTTTTATATATTTTCAGTTTAACGTTTTTTGAAAGGAGTTGGGACATCAAGCGTCTCTGCAATGTGCACTAGCAATAGTAATTTGTTATTCCGTGCTAAACATGTTATATTAAGCTAACAGTGTACGCAAAGAAAAAAAAGTGTTTTCATGGAAAAGGATAGTAACTTTAGAGACATCCTGTATTGACGCATAAACCTGAGATAACAGGGGTGTACATTACCTGCTGCTACATTCTCGACGTCATCCTTGGCTGCGCCCAGTGAGGATAACGGCGGTAGGATCGGGTAAATTGCACCAGGAGAGAGACAGTTTGTATGATTCGGTTGTTGCCAGAATGACTGGGGCAGTGCCCGAAGTTTCATCGGAAGTGGATCTGTAACAAGTAAAAACAAACTTTTTTCATCAAATCGAACGAATTCCAAGCGATTGTAGCGATAGTTGGGTCTGTAGCACAGTCAATCGTCCAGTCAAGCTACAAATATAGTAAGTTATTTCCATACCATCGAAGTGACTCGAGAATTTAGCTAGAGGATCTAGATATCAAGAGTGGCATTTGTTAGGACTATTTAACGAATAAAATTAAGCTCTTTACTCACAAATCGTTATCTAAATATAGTTATGTTAAAATATTTACATATTTAATGTAAACTGCGATGTTTGAAAACAAATAAGAAATGTGTGGTTATGTTTCATTTGTTTATCCACTGCAACTTGATCATATTGTTTATTGTCAAATATGACCGCAATATTGTAAGAATGCCCCTCAGTGAAGAAAAAATTAAACACATCAAACTGTACATTATGGTTATTAATTTAATTTTTTAGTAAACAACTCAGTAAAAATCATAATTTAAAAACACAATTATTGAACACACAATTATCAAATGTGTAATTCGAAGGGAATCTGTTCATTCTTTGCTATATTCAATGTATTTGTTAGAGAGTCAGCCACTGCAAATTAATGCTTGTTCTGTTCAGATTATTAAAAAAGAGGAGCTTTCTTCATCACAAAAGGAGGGGGTGGTAAAGATAATTCGATAAAGAACGGGTGAAACACGAGTATCATTGATTGTAAAACAAAAATCATTGAAACGTGATTGGTCATTGACTCCCATTTACAGCAAATGACTTTCGTTTTAGTGAATTTAGAAAGAGTGCAGATAGTTGTGTTAAGGTTGTCCCATTGAAAAAATTAAAAAGTTTTACAAATCTTCATCCAATCTACTAACAATTGAATTGTCAACGATTCAATACCGATCCGATTGAAATTAATTTCTTAAGGAGAGCAACAAGATGCCAAAAAAATATTATACGAGAAAAAATGAATATTTAATAAAATTGTATAAATATTATTCTCCGAGAGAAATTAATTAGAACAATAACGAATCGTTATCTCAGTTAAATATTTAATTTATTCAAATCCACGTTTCAATCTCCATGTATGACAACATTTTCAAGACATTTGACATGGTTGTTTATAATACACAGTTACCATCACCAAGACAATTTTGTTGTTATGTGTGTTTTTTTACGGATTTAAATGAAAAAAAAATCAAAATTCCAATTAATGATTAATTTGTTTTTGCGCAATAGTCCGTTTTATCGTACTTACTGCAATGGCGACCATGATTGAAAGTTCAACTTCCTACATTTCGGGGTTGCCAACCTAAATAATTATGTATAACTGTAGGCTTTCACGGCCTATTAGGTTCGTCTTCCGGGCATATAGGCCGTGGTCCAGTCGTTCTTCTACTCGACGTTTCGTCTACTGCTGCGGTAGACATCATCAGGAGATACTGCGTGCTCTCTGTGAACTCCTCAACAGTCGGCTGCAGACTGGCTGGTCGTTGGAAACTCCCTCCCCATTTATAGGCACGCCCCTGGTGGAGAGACGGTTTTCTGCGCGGTCCGTGTTGCGTGCTGTTTTGTCCAGGCTGTCGCTAGAAGAAGTCATAGGCTTCCTTGTCGTATTGTGCAGTGCCGGGATCCAGATTTTGTTTTATCTTCATGGTTTCTTCTTTTTTGTTAAAGGAATTTTTGTGTTTATATATTTCAATGGCTTCTCTGTACAGTCTGGTGTAATAATGTAATGTTTGGGACAATACCTGTGTTTCTTCGAATCTTATTATATGTTCTTGGTTGTTCATCCAGTGTTCCGCTACGGCTGATTTTTCCTTTTGTTTTAGTCTGCAATGCCTCTTGTGTTCTTGCAATCTTGTGGTAACCATTCTTTTTGTTGTGCCGATATAAACCTGTCCACAACTGCAAGGGATGCGATATATACCGGCCGTACTTAACGGATCTCTTGTATCTTTGGCTGGGCGCAGTATATTGCTGATTTTTTGTGTTGGCTTGTAGGTTGTAGATATGTTATATTTATTTAATATTCGACCAATTCTCTCCGTTATTGTCTTGATATATGGTAGGTACACCTTACCCTTTGCCTCCTCCTTGTTCCCGTTTTCGGATTTGTATTTATTGGGATTTATGGCTCGGCGAAAATCTGTTTTGCTGTATCCATTGGATTGAAACGCTGCTTGGAGATGATTAATTTCTTCTTGTAGATACTGTGGTTCCGAAATCCTTTTGGCTCGTTCCACCAGGGTTTTAATTATTCCGCGTTTTTGTCTGGGATGATGGTTGGACCGCTTATGTAGGTATCTGTCTGTGTGAGTCTTTTTCCTGTATACCTTGTGTCCAAGTGTCATGTCTTGGTTTCGAATTACTAAAACATCCAAAAACGGTAGACTGTTGTTCTCTTCTCTTTCCAGGGTGAATTGGATGCTGGGACAAATACCATTTAAATGTTGCCTGAAGTTATCAAGTTCTTCTTCACCATGCTCCCAAATGACGAATGTGTCGTCCACATATCTCAGCCAAACTGAAGGTCTTAATGTAGCATTCTCCAAGGCCTGTTTTTCAAATTTTTCCATGTAGAAGTTGGCTATTACGGGGCTTAATGGACTTCCCATGGCCAAAGCAAATAGATGGTGTGCCTATAAATAGGGAGGGAGTTTCCAACGACCAGCCAGTCTGCAGCCGACTGTTGAGGAGTTCACAGAGAGCACGCAGTATCTCCTGATGATGTCTACCGCAGCAGTAGACGAAACGTCGAGTAGAAGAACGGCTGGACCACGGCCTATATGCCCGGAAGACGAACCTAATAGAGATCTAAATAATTATATTGTAATAAAATAACTATACTGCAATATTATAAATTACAAACACGCGTGAGGGAAGTAAAACCACTGCCCTCTATGTATACTACATACGATGTATTATCAAAATATCCAAAAGGTAGTGTTAATATACATTATACGAAACAAATCACTTCATATTAAATGAACTGAACTTTATTTGAAGCAATAAAACAATAAATACGTATTTACAGCCATTTTATCACTATTTGGTCTCACAGCCTCCTGTTGTTTCGACTAATAAACATTGTTAATGTTATAGTTGAATGCAGGCTTTCACGGCCGGTAATCATAATGTTGAGTGATTCCGGGCTATGTGGCCGTGGTACATTACTGGTGTTCTCTCCCTCAACTGCGGAGGGCATCTTCAGTGGCGAGTACTTGTAGGTGTTTTTTCCTGGTCGGAGGATCGACTGTGAATGAGCCTCCGACCAGGAAACAATACGAAGTACTCGCCACTGAAGATGCCCTCCGCAGTTGAGGGAGAGAACACCAGTAATGTACCACGGCCACATAGCCCGGAATCACTCAACATTATTTTTAACGTTAGTCAGATGTTTACAATGAACGCAAATTTTTCCAACAAAGATGTTATTTTACTACTATTTATTATTTCGAAAACACAATCGCGCAAAAAATAATGTACAACATACGTTTGTGAAGTGTTTTACAGAATCTCGGAAATTAATAGCCTCACTTCTGTAAAAACCACTTCCCAACCTCGCATTGTAATAATATTAACAAAGAATCACATGTTTCACACCATTCGCTTAAATCTTTTGTTTATTCAAATATATCTGTTGTCTTGGTGATGGTAACTATGTATTATAAACAACCATGTCAAATGATGACACACAAGGAGATTGAAACGTCGACTTGAATAAATTAAATATTTGTATTTTGACTGAGATAATGATTAATTATTGTTATTATTATTGAGAAAAAATAAATATAAAATAGTAGATTCCTTATAAGATATAAGCTATAAGCCGGAAGGTCGAGGGTTCAATTCCCGGTGGGCTCAAGATTTTTAAACTGACTCAAATCTTCTGGCAGAACTATGACCCTGAGATCGACTCCGCCTCTAACAGATATGAGTACCGGGCGCTTGTACTGGGACAAAGGCGGCAGGACTGACAGCCCGGCTGACATCAAGTGGCGATTGTCTAGAAAAAGTAAGAGCCTTAACATCCTACTACTCCAAGGGCCTACTAAGGCCTGTAGTGGGATCTCTTTACCTTCATAACGTAAGCAGTTAAATCGGTATTTCCGGACAAACGGATCTATGCCCCTTCAGCGCCGCAGTCGTTCTTAGAAAACTTAACGCTTCCCTCCCACCACGTCAAATAGCAGCCACGAACCTTTCCGAGTAGGGATGTTGCCAAACTTCCATCAAACAGTGTAATGGATCTTGAATTTTTTATTTTAATGCCCCAGGTTTGTCTTTCGACATTCCTGGTTTCTCTCCTAACATGGCGTACTTGTAACCAACTTCTGAGGTTGGGGCGCCTGGAAGGCGGGGTTACGTTGCCCCGATGGTATGATGCGTGATGATGATAATGGTGCGCCAGGAGAGTCCCTAATCCTAAGCTTAACCTAAGATGAATATGAATGATGATGATTGCGATGGCCATATGATTTCGGGGACCGTTTGGGCCTTAAAGTTTTCTTGACATTTGTCTTACAGGTGAGGTAAAACGCCGATAACAACCTCACCCAGAAAAACTGTCCCGACCGGGGATCGCGAACCTGGGCTCGCTGCGTGACAAGGCAGCACGCTACCCCGAGACCACAACTGTGGACTTGGATCTTGAATATTGAATCATGTAAGGTTAATTATTATTTCTTTATATTTAAGTATATCTAATGACGCTGATTGAATTTTATTATATGTTTAATTATATATTTGCACCACTCCGTGCTACAGTTGACAACACAGGACTGCTAGTGCAAATAATCTGTCCCCCAAGAAATTTCAAAATTGTGAGTGTGGGGGAGGCAAAAATAGAGAGATATAGGAATGCAGGGAGGGAAATGATTTACCGCGGCAGAAAAGGAATTAGTGTTTAGTTCTCATATCTTACGTAGGTACAGATCTGTTGGTCAGACAATTCGGACGTGTACAACGAAAGCAAGAAGAAAGGTTACCCAGAAAAACATTGGAATGGTGTGC
The DNA here is from genome assembly GCA_030220185.1 of Diploptera punctata. NCBI lineage: Eukaryota > Metazoa > Arthropoda > Insecta > Blattodea > Blaberidae > Diploptera > Diploptera punctata. The sequence goes on from JASPKZ010009821.1 coordinate 1,083,519, forward strand.
ACCTGAAAGGAGAAAGAAAGGAAGACCTCGAAACTCATGGATGCAAGAAATTAGAACTGGAATGAGAATAAGAGGACTGGACGACATGGAAGTGATGGATAGACACGAGTGGAGAAGGAAAATAAAACTTCAGGCACAGAAAGATGTGTAAACATTGAAAATATGTATATAAAAAAATCTCGTATCCAGGAAGCGCTTGAAACTTCACCCTTGGTTAGCTTGTTTGGTTTTCTTCATGGAATCTCCAATAAGGTAATATAAACGAACAAAATCTGCTGTTCTATATTATATTAAATAGGCCCTACAATAATGTTACAACTATATCTATTGTAAAAACAAAAGTTTTAGATTTTCGAGGGTATGAGCCACTAAGAGTAAAAGTCCAATTAGAGAATAAAATAATAGAACAGGCGAGCAATTGTAATTACCTGGGATACAATGTATCACAACACAAGACAAGAAACAAAAATAAAATTTTGTAAAGTAATGGCTGTTCCTGTAACTTATTGATGTATGGATAAGAATGTTGGACGATCACTAAAAGACAAGAACAAAGTTTGGAAGCAGCTGAGATGAAATTTTTAAGAAATATAGCAGGATATACTCTGCTGGATAAGAAAAGAAATTAAGATATAAGAAAGGAACTAAATATTTTCAAACTTACAGACCAAATAATTAAATATAGGAACGACTGGAAAGAACATATTGATAGAATGCCAGAAGGAAGATTTCCAAAATTATTGCTAAATTATAAACCGCACGGAAGGATAAATGTAGGATGCCCACACAGAAGATGGTCTGAACAATTTTAACAATTCTATCTTTCATGAAACGAGCCAACAGGCTTAATCCCTGGATGATGATGATGATAATGTGTCATATGGAAAAAGTGAAGACATTGAAAGCAAAATAAATAAATTTAATTATATATGTGGCACTATAAAACGAAGTCTCAAAGGAACTAGAAAGGAGACTAGAAATTTTATAAAACAATGGCGGTTACAACACTACTATATGGATCGGAACACTGGAACGAAGAATAAAACCAAAACCCAGGAACGAAGAATGTAGTATTGCACCTATTGTAATGGAACATGCCGTAATAAATCAACAAAAGGAACGAAGGATAAAAACGTCAGAAATGAGGTTTCTGAGGAGTGTGGCTGGCTATAAAATAACAGATCAAAAACGAAAATACACGAAGTGAACTAAATATATTCAAATTATTAGATAGAATTACACAATACAGAGATAAATGGGTGGACCACATCAATAGAATGGATAACAATAGAATTCCAAAAACAGATTCTTCATTACAAACCACTAGGACGAATAAATGTTGGAAGACCCAGTAAAAGATGGACAGACCAATTGTAGCATGACATCGGAACAGACCTTAAGATCTAATCCGTGATGCTGCTGCTCATGATGATGATGATGATGACAGTAGTACTATAACTATAAATGGGTACCAATGACGTAGAAAGGTCTACTTGTGTAACAGTTCTACCGTTCTTTAATTGAGCTTTTCTCGGAATGGGTAAATATGGGGCACTACTAGGTTTTCTCAGACACACTTCATTTGGCAAGTAATGATCATCATCATAATCCGGTATCATGGCAGCTGCCGCCGTCTTCCGGAAACCAAACGCCATTCCTCTCTATCCATCCATTGATCTTCCTCCAATCCTCTGATATTCTTAGCTGCTTGTACCCCTTCTATCCAAGTTTACTTCGGTCGTCCTCTCTTCCTCCTTTCTATTGGGAACCATTCCATAACAATTTTAGGCAATCTTTGCTCTGGCATTCATTTGGCATGGCCATACAACTGTAATATGTTTTTTCTATAATGTCTATGATGTCCAGCTCCTCTTGTACACCCATAATTTTTCCGTATTTCTTTATTTCGTATTCTATCCATTCTAGATTTTCCAGCTGATCATCTTAAAACATCCATTTATGTACTTAAAATTATTTCCATTTCCCTGGTAGGAATTTGCCAGACTTCAGCACCATATGTTAAAATGCTCTGAATTTTGGTTTGATACATTTCTAATTTTCTATTTTTTGTAATATTTTTGCTCCACCAGAGTTTAAAGCATTTACTGCTTGTTTTGTTTATGCGATTATATTTTTAATTTCCACTGTGTTACCACCTGAATGATCTAATTTTGTTCCTAAATAAGTGCATTCAATACTAGGTTTATAAGTGCATTCAAGTAATGATCGAAAGTGAAAAATAGTGATAATAATTAAGTGCAACTATGGCATCCTTGTTGCCGCATGCGCAAGTCAAAGCTAGTGGTCAGTTGTGTCCACAAGACTCGAAGTGATAAACAAGTAATATTGATTCTTTAAGTGACCCTGAAAAGGGTCGCTGCAGCACGAATTAGACCTCATACATCACTGATAATATCTGGCGATTCTGTGACTCAGCCAGGAAAAAAGCAAAAAAACTAACCTACAACAATGAATAAGGCAGCTAATCAGTTCCTAGAAGCGCATGTTTTAAAAATCATTTAAATCTTACAACGAAATATCAACTTCATTTCACTTTAATTTTTAATAATCTCATTGGGCGTTCAAATGGAACCTGAATGTTCAACATCGCAAAAGTTTGAGAGAGATAGAAACAGTCTGATAGCCGTCCCTAGCAGGGGTTCCCAAAATATCAGCCTACTAACAAACTAACTAACCTGCACTATCGAACCCATAAGTGCATGCCCACACCGACATAAGCTCTCCATACATCCCTATCCTGAGCTAATGTTTTCCAATCATTCCCTGCAAAATGTACTTCCCTCAAATCATAGTTAATGTTATTCTCCCACCTCATCCTTGGTCTACTAACTGAGCGTTTTCCCTCAGGTTTTCCTACAAAAAGCTTCCATGCACGTCTTTCATTCCCATTCGTGCCACATGTCCTCCCCATCGCAGTCTACGAGACTTAACTGTTCTTATTATATCTGGCTTAGTATAGAGACCATGTAGTTCACTGTTGTGCAGTATTCTCCATTCACCAGTCTGTTCATCCCTCTTTAGTCCAAAAATTTTCCTAAGAACTTTATTCTCAAATACTCGTAATCTCCTTCCCTCCCTTAAAGTAAGAGTCCATGTTTAGCATCCATATAATATAACTGGTAGAATAATAGTTTTATATATTTTCAGTTTAATGTTTTTTTAAAGAAGTTGGGACGTCAAGAGTCTCTGTAATGCATAATAACACGCATTTCCAGAATTGAGCATATATTTAATTTCTTTGTGCATCTCATTCCTATTTGTGATTATTGTTCCTAGGTATTTGAATTCAGCCACTTCCTCAAAATTTCCCTCACTGGTACATTAGCTGTTCCAGTTCCATTATATAATTTAGTGCTATGTATGATCATATATTTAGTTTTACTGACATTTACTTCCAGTCCCAATTTCTTAGTGTTACTCAGTAGTGTGTGCGTGTTGTCCTTTAGAATCTCCTCGCTATCGCCCAACAGTACTACATCATCAGCAGAAACTAACAGCTTATTAATACCATTCAGTTGTAAGCCTTCTTCATCCTGTAAAGATTTTATGGCATGCTCTAGTACTAAATTAAATAGTATAGGAGATAGTGCATCTCCTTGCTTCAATCCATTGTGGATTTCAAATTATCCGAAAAATAAAATAAAATTCCTTTTCATTAACGCAGTTTAACCTCTCGCCTTATAGGTACTTTTAAGTGCCACACACCGTCCGGACCTTAAAGTGACACGATCTGTCGGGAGAGGGATTTTAACAATGGATCACATATATACTTCCTGATCACACAAGGGCATGGAGGGCCTCCCCAAATGAGTGATCAGCTCAATGTCAAGGCCTTCTCCGAGACAACACAACATTAAGACGAAACATACTATTCACACACACATTCATACTTAACTAGGCGAATATGATGATGATTATGATGGGCGGATTATGTTCGGGGACCGTTTGGACTTTAAAGTTTCCTTACATTTGTCTTACAGATGAGGAAAACCCCCGAAAAAATCACCCAGGAAACTTGTCCCGACCGGGGATTGAAACAGGGTCTGCTAAGTACGAGGCAACGACGCTACATCGAGACCACAGCGGTGAACTGAAGCATTTATAAATACGATAAAAATAATAATATATGGATTAAATTCTATAAAGTAATAGCAGCCACAATAATGGTTTATGGATGTGAAAATAGAATTCCTGTTAGGAAAAGTAGAAGAAAGATCGAAACTGTGGAAATGATATTTCCTCGACTACATGCAGGTCATTCTGTACTATTTAAATAAAAGAACCCAGCAATAAATGAAATAGGAATTTATAATTCAACAGAAAGAAGAATAAATAATATCTTCCAATTCATTTTTCCATTGAACCGTTTTCTTTTCACCATATTTATTTGCTGTGGGTCGTCATATTTCAATTCCTTCTGGGTTTCTTCGAGTTAAGACTGGCAAGTAAAGTTGAGATTCCTTAGGACGGCTTACTGGCCCGACGCTAAGTATTCGAGTGGTAGGGCCGCTCCGCTCTTCTTTAGTCTCTGGACATACACTAGAATGCCGCATTTACTCGGTACCCGATGGAACGGTTTATATACCGCCGTGACTCGGTCCTCAGAGCCTCGTTTGTGAAAACGGGTTGTACCACCAGAAGGTGAGGTTGAGAATTGGGTAGGAGAGGTTATATACACGTCACTCCAGAAAGATATATAGAGACTTAGATCTGCTGAAATGAGATATCTTCGGAGGACTGCAGGATACACACTAAAAGATCACAAAAAAAAAATGAAGACATCTTAGAAGAATTACACATGGAATCATTGGAAAACAATATTTCTGATTATAAGTCAAGATGGATGCAACATGTTCATCGAATGGAAGATCACAGTATACCCAAACAAATGTTAAGATATATCAACCTGCAGGAAGAAGACCAGAACATCCACTCAAAAGACTTTTGAATGGTGTTTCTCTTGAGGCCGAAAGAGGTCAACAAATGGCCTAAATTCGTGAATGATAATTTTTCCATTACCTTATTAAAATATTAAATTAATTAAATTAGCTTAATATTTCTTATAGTCTACATTCCCAATTTAAGAGATCATTAAATTATTGTACATATTGCGACAAACCAAACATGGGGGTTGCTGGAGTAAATTTAAAATTTAGGATTTCATGTAAACCCCCACTTCCAATGGTCGAATTTTGCTGATTTTTTTTAGAATTCCTTCCTCGGTTTATTTTAATAGAATATAGTGAGTTTCGTTACAAAACATCGGGAATTACGACCGGTAGAGCGATTTTTAAAGTTTCATTTCAGATCAGCTCTTACACCAAATGATCCGATTTTGCTGGTTAACGAATTCGTCCTTACCTTTTTTTTAATTAATTGCTATATGCAACATTTAGTTTCGTTGAAACAAAAATTGCAGTATCTAGATCGTTATGGACACACACACACACATATATATATATATGCTTCTGCTGGAAGTGGCGCAGTTGGTAGCGCGCTAATGTATAAAGTTAGAGGTCTCGGGTTCAAATACCGGTCTAGGCGTTTATTTTTCTTTTCATGTCAAATTTGGCCTTCACTGTTAAATGCAAACATTTGATTATAACATCGAAATAAAGAAGCGTTACTGCTATAAAGTAAATGCTTGTCCTGAAATGCCTGAGTGGAGCAATTGGTAGCGTGCTAACGTGTAAAGTTAGAGGTCTCGGATTCAAGTCCTGGTTCAGGAATTTTTATTTTCATATCATAAATAGGTCATTGATATTTTCGGTGTCTACTGGTAGAATAGGTGAAGATCTTTTTTTTTTTTTTTTAATATTTTGATGAGAACAAATTCACTACCTTCATTACTTCGGAATTCACTAACAAGTCACACTACTGATAATGGATAACACGTTAAAACAGTCAACAATAAAATTCATGACAAAATTCTGTTAAAGTATTAGTCATAAATTTAAATTATACCATTATAAAATTGGGGCACGCCGTAGAGTAGTGGTTAAGGCACTGAGCTACAAGCCGGAGGGTCGAGGGTAAAATCCCGTTGGGGTCAGGATTTTTAAACTGACCCAAACCCTCTGGCGGCACTATGGCCCTGGGCTCGACTCAGCCTCTAACGGAATTGAGTACCAGACGCTTGTTCTGGGGGTAAAGGCGGCCGTCACGCAGGGCTGACAACCCGGCTGACATAAAGTGCCGATTGTCTAGAAAAAGTGGGAGCCTTAACCTCCTACTACCCCAAGGGTATCCGGACCTGTTGTGGGATCACTTTACTTTTACATTATAAAATTGTTACATTATAGGTCCATCTCCTCAACTTTGAAAACTATTGATTCTCTGTCAGCCTTTCGGGACTAGTCCTATCATCAGCAGAAGGAACAGGAGATAGGTATTATCTGCTAATTATGGGACTAGTCCCGAAAGGCCAACAGAGAGTCAATAGTTTTCAAAGTTTAGGAGACGGAGCTATTAAGGAATTTTTTTATAATTTTATACCATAATTTTAGTTCTATGTTAAAGCAGATCCATAATACGTCAGTGCCTGTATGATCGTCATTCAAAACTATTGTTTAGTCAATAATATCCGTATTAAAATAAATTAACCTTTGCTATGAACTGATTGTTATCAATAAAATGATATGACGTAAAAGTGTCGTAGTCGTGTCGTGTTTCTAAACTCGCACGTCATGGGTTCATTCCCGGTCATGGCCAATAGATCCTAATTTTGAATGAGATAAAAAATCATCATAATCCATAAAACGCCATTCTTTCCAAATTATTTTCTTGTTAAATATACATCTAATATTAGGTAAAATATTGAAATACCTATATACATATGTCCACCGCTGTGGTCTCGAGGTAGCGTGATGCCTTGTCACGCAGCGGGCCCGGGTTCGATCCCCGGTTGGGGCAGTTTTTCTGGGTGAGGTTTTTATCGGGGTTTTTCCTCGCCTGTAAGACAAATGTCAGGAAAACTTTAAGGCCCAAACGGTCCCCGAAATCATATTACCATCATCACCATCATCATCCTTCACCGGTGTGGAAAGCAACGGGAAGCTACCACACCTACAATTCCCTAGTAAAGCTGCAAGCATAGCATGGAAATGCTATGATTGCAGTCAAAGATCTGCCCTCGGGCATAATTACTATGGATGGATGGATATACATCATCATTATCACTCCAGGGATTAGGCAATTGCCCGTTCCGACTTCATAATGCATCAGCCCAACGTCTTCTAGGTCTTCCAACATCGCGTCTTCCTCTTGCTTGATAATTTCTTGCTAACAATGGATATCTCTCCTTACTCATTCCATCCATATGATCAATCCATTTCTGTCTGTAATTCGTGACCTTATCCAATAAAGGTTGTGCTTTCAATTCTTCTCTTATATCCTCATTTTTTATTCTATCAAGTCTTGTACATCCTTTTACTTGTCTTAGGAACCTCATCTCCGCCGTCTGTATTCTACCCTTCTGTTTTTTCATTGGAACCCAAGTTTCACACCCATACAATATTGTGGGATCCGCCATAACATTATACATTTTTATCTTGGTTTCTTTTCTAATTTTATTTTTGAATGTTCTCTGTATTGTTGCACACACCGTCTGAAATGTATTTATTTTGGAGTCAATATCTCTTTCCACATTGTAGCCAACATCACAGCCCAAATATTTGAAACTAGACACATATTCTATACTTTGATTTTCTAAATTAATTTTGGATCTCACTGGATCTCTTCCTCTAAAAGCCATGGTCTTCGTTTTACTTACAGAAATCTTTAGATCATATAATTTACAATGGATACACATATTACGCAAATTTTAAAAATTCAATAATTAAGTTAAAATGCATCGATTTTTTTTTCATCTACATACGCTCCCATTTAAGTGTGGCAATGTCCACCTCCACTGTCACCTCTTCCACAGACATCTCTATTGACGTCGTCGATGAACACGTTGAATTTCTTCCTAAAGTTGGAGAACTGTCTGCTGTTTGATCACGTAGACTTTGGACTTCACATAAAAATAAGTCACATGGAGTAAGGTCACAAGATCTGGGAGGCCATTCCAAGTCGCCAGGAATTGAGATCATAGCCTGAGGAAATTTCATAGACCGAGTAACTGCCTGCCGAGACAGTGGAGATGAACATATGCCTGATATAATTTTCGGCACTTAAATGGGAATGCCACTATTACAAGTAAGCAAATTAAAGAGAATTTTTACTTTATAGCAGTGACGCTTCTTTATTTCGATGTTCATCATCATCATCAATTGCAGGCATGGATGAGGCCATTGGCCTGTTCCGCTTCAGGATAGAAATTGATCCCTACATCTCTACTTGGATCTTGCTGGATCTCTTCGCCCTGTGGGTCTGTAGTTCAATAACTGCAGAGGTAGTATATAGTTTGGCATTCTAAGAAGGTGTTCATGCCAATTATTTTGATATTTTTGAATGATTTCAGTTATTGCAGGTGTGTTGAGAGCTTTGCGGATATCTTCATTACGCATGAGGTCGTAAAGCGTAAAACCCGCTAAAGGTCTTAATAACTTCATTTCTGCAGCTACTATCCTAATTAATTTACCTGTAGTAAGAGTCCAGTATTTGAGAATAAAGTACTTAGGAAAATTTTTGGACCAAAGAGAGATGAACAGACAGGTGAAGGGAGAAGATTACATAACAACGAACTACATGGTCTTTATAGGAAGCCAGATATAATAAGAACAGTTAAGTCTCGTAGACTGCGATGGGCAGGACATGTTGCACGTATGGGGAATGAAAGACTTGCATGGAATGATGATCTTGATGAAGGTTTTCTGGTTGTAGGCCGTGGTCGTGAGGCTTGTAGTTCCCCGACGTTTCGCCAAAGACCGCGCCGGGGAACTACAAGCCTCACGACCACGGCCTACAGCCCGAAAACCTTCATCAAGATCATCATAGCAACTCCGGCCGTGAAAGTCTACGTGAATACACTTGCATGGAAGCTTCTTGTAAGAAAGCCAGAGGGAAAACGCCCAGTTGGTAGACCAAGAATGAGGTGGGAGAATAACATTAACTATGATTTGAGGGAAGTAGATTATACAGGGAATGATTGGAAAGCATTAGCTCAGGATAGGGATATATGGAGAGCTTATGTGCGCGCGGCCATGAACCTACGAGTTCGATAGTGCCAGTGAGTAAGTAAGTAGTAAGAGTCCAGGCTTTAGAACCATAAAGTAGAGTTGGAAGAGACATTGTTTTATAAAATTTTAGAATTGTATCTGGGCGTACTTTTCGGAAAAGAATGTTTTTTATTGTTCCTATAACATCGAAATATAGAAGCGTCACTTATGGTGGCTACTAGAGGACAGTGAGATCAAGTCCTCGCTACCTCTCCTAATAGAGAATATATAAAGAAAAATAACATAACTGGCAGCGCACTGAAGTATCAATTCAGAGGTCCGGGTTCAAATCCCCGTCGAAGCATGCTTTTTTTCATGTCATATTAGGCTTACATTGCTCAATGTCAAAAATTTAATTATAACATCTATCCATAGCAATTCTGCCCGAGCGCAGTTATTTCACTGCAATCATAGCATTTTCATGCTATGCTTTGCAGCTTTACTAGGGAATTATAGGTGTGGTAGCTTCCCATTGCTTTCCACACCGGTGAAGGATGATGATAAGGATGATTTTTGGGGACCGTTGTGCCCTAAGCTTCCTGACATTTGTTTTACAGGTGAGGAAAAACCCCGAAAAATCCTCACCCAGGAGACTGTCCCGACCGGGATTCGAAGCTGGGCTCGCTGCGTGACAAGGCAGCACGCTACCTCGAGACCGCAGCGGTGAATTTCGATATATATATATATATATATATATATATATATATTATGACTATATTTTTTGACATTTGGCAATGAATGCAAAAATATGATATGAAAAGAAAAATGAATACTTGAGTCGGGATTTGAACCTGAGTCTCTAAACTCTGTACGTTTAGAGTTTTAGAGACTCGGGTTCAAATCCCGACTCAAGCATTCATTTTTTTCATATCGTATATATCATACATATATTGCATGACAAAAATTCTGGCATATATATATATATATATATATTATATTGCAGATTTTCGCGGATATAAGTATGAATATGAAAGTTTTCTTGGGTTTTCCGCGCTCAAGAAAATCCAAGAAAACTTCCATATATATATATATCTTATCAAAATGTCCTTTAATGTCCTTTAATGAAAAGATTTTTTAAAACCAAGGATTCTCAGTTGTTGATTCGCCTTTAACACTATTCAACTTCTTCGACTAATGTGCCGTGCATATTGCCTGTCTGCTTCAGGCAGGCGCTTCCTCACTTAATGTTTCATTATGATTCTCATTAACAGAATTTTGTATAGGCCCTAACTAAAGTCATTAAGCCGATAAAAATAACTAATCTGAACCATGACCACAATTTTATTTTTTTTTTGTTTCCACGACAACCATAAAAATCTAAGTATCCACTTTCTTTTTTAAATCCTTGATTGTAGTTTATTTATTGTTTTCAAACATACTGCGTAAATTCTAAGTTTTTAAAAATAGTTTCTATGAAAACCTAACAATTGTAAAACTATGACCATAGTTCGTACATTTTTATTTCAATTGATTAATTATATGCAAATATGCTATCTTATCGAATTGTTATTTCGTTTATAAGCGAAATATAATTATTGTTAAGCTTATAATTTAGATTACAGTATTTTTACTTATAATCATCATTTCTCCCATTTGTAATTCCTATAAAAATTAAATTTTATCAGTGGTATTTGATGAAAGTAAATAATGATAATGATGATAATAATAATAATTCATTTACATACAGATTTTTAATGTTTAAAAATCTTTTTGTGCCTAAAGTTTTATTTTCCTTCTCCACTTATCCCTATCCATCCACTCCATGTCCTCCAGTACTCTTATTCTCATTCCAGTTCTTATTTCTTGCATCCATGAGTTTCGAGATCTTCCTTTCTCTCTTTTTCCAGCTGAACATCATTCCAATGTGTTTCTGGATAACATTTCTTCTTGCATTCGTCGTACGAGTCCATACCAATATTTAACTGTTTATATCTTATACAATCTACTGTTCAATATTTAATATTCATTTTTTCTCGTATGCCTTTAATTCTCTCTTTTTTTCAGTTTTGAACACCTTGCTGCTCTCCTCAATAAATCCATTTCAATCTAAATAAATTTTTGTTCTAAGTTTTTGTTGAAATTCCATGCTTCAGCTCCATATGTGACAGTATTTCTCACTACTGAATTAATAATAATAATAATAATAATAATAATAATAATAATAATAATCACAATAATAATAAGAATAATAACTGACTGATGTATTTTACTACTTTTTTAAGTCGTTAAGGCAAGCGCTGAATTGTAAATCCAATATCAGGACGCATTGCATCATAATCACCAGTTTCATAACTTCAGTGACCTTCTATTATCTACACACAAAAATCTGACAAACGCAAGAATAGAAATGCATAGCCTACTGATACTAACCAGAGATTATAGAAGCGACCTTCGATATTAAAGTGTCTATAAATAGGGATCAAGTATAAAACAAAGTGACCATAAAAAATTAAAATAATAGTATATTACGATGAGAGGTTGGGAAGTGGGTTTTACAGAATCGAGGAAAATGTTTAAAACCAAGCGGTAGCGAGGTTTTTAATTTCCGAGATTCTGTAAAACACTTCACAAACGTGCGTTGTACATTATTTTTTTGCGCGATGGTGTTTTCAAAATAATAAATAATAGTAAAATAATAACATATTTGTTGGAAATATTTGCGTTCATTATAAACAATTGACTAACGGTAACAGAGTGGGCAATGTTTATTAGTTGAAACAACAGGACGCTGTGAGACCAATTAGATATAAAATAACAGGAGGTCGTGAGACCAATTAGTGATAAAATGGCGGCAAGCACGTATTTATTGTTTTATATTGTTTCAAATAAAGTTCAGTTAGTTTAAAATGTAGTGATTTTTTCGTATAATGTATATTAACACTACCTTTTGGATATTTTTTTATACCTATATACATTGTATGTGGTATACATAGAGGGCAATGGTTTTACTTCCTACACGCGTGTTTGTAATTTGTAATATTACAGTATAGTTATTTTATTACAGTATATTTATTTAGGTTGGCAACCCCGAAATGTAGGAAGTTGAACTTTCAATTATGGTCGCCATTGCTGTAAGTACGACAAAACGCACTATCACGCAAAAAAATAAACTATTGTTCTTTATTCGGACTGGAAGGGCACAATGTCCGAGCACCGCGATCTCAAAGATCTATTGCGCTGTCCCAGTATTATGGAGATGAGTGGAATAAAGGTCTACTCTACACTGATATTTAAGCTGTAGGTCGTTTTCCAGGTCCAACACACCAGGTTCTACTCCCATGACCAATGCAGTCATTTTGGGATGGGGCCGCGGCCGTGAGGGGGGGGCATGACCATACCGTTGGCCCCCTCTGTCCTTTTTTATTGATCAGGTTCGGAGTCATACGGCAGCAACCTGGGGGTCCTTCCACTAGAACCACGCTAGCACATATTTTCAACAATTGCTAAGGTGAAGGGTGATATATTTGACACCTTTACGTCACTCTTATAAACGTATTGTTTTAATTATATATTATTTTTTTTATTGTAAGCCTATGTTTTCCCATTAGAGATTTATGCGCTCTCCCCTACAGGGAATAAATTGAACCATACTAATTTACTTACACTTGTTTTCGTATAGATGTCATTTTGAGTGGTCCGTGGTCAGCATTCCGCCTCATACTGATATCTAGAAAATCAAGGTAGTACTAGGACGGGAAAATTCGGTAAATTTTGCTTAGAGGCATTTTCATTCAGGCTTAAGGATTTTTTACGAGCCTGAAAATCTTCAGACTCGGGACCCATGGTTTAAAGTCCCTCCCGGAGGACTTGCTCCTTGGATGTTTCCGTCCTAAAAATCCATCGACCCCGGCCGGGTTTGAACCCGCGACCCTCGGGACCGGAGGCAAGGAGCATAACCACTAGTCCACCGCAGCCGATTACATATATATATATATAGCATCATTAACAGAACAAAACAACTAATTTGTACGTCCATGCAAGAAAGTATTATGTTATATGGATCGGAAGTTTGGACAACAGAATAACTGCAGTTGAAATGGATTTTTGGGGAAGAGCTGCCAGAAAATCTCGACTGGAAAGAATTAGAAGTACAGAAATTAGAAAGAAGTATAATGGATGAGATTGAACACAGAAAGCTAATGTGGTATGGGCTCGTAAGAAGAATGCAGGATGGAAGACTACCAAGAGCCATCTATACATGGAAAATTGAAAGAAGGAGCAGATAAGGAAGACCATGAATATCCTGGAAGAATAACATTCAGAATTCAATGAGGAAATATGGTGTAACGGATGAAGGCACTGAGGACAGAGAACTATGGAGAACTTTAATTAAAGGAAATTTTCGAAGGTGTATTACAAACTGATTGATGGTCTGTAAGTCCATAGTCATTTAGCATTTCTAAAACTCATGTTAATTATTAAAATTGGTTGAAGAAAACCCTCAATGATGAGGAAAATTCTCAAAATGAATTAAGAATACATTATATATAATATAAATTATATATAATAAGTCCTACGCTGCGGTCTCGAGGTAACGTACTGTCTTTTCATCCAGCAGGCCCGGGTTCAATTCACGATCGGTACAAACTTCCTGGGTGAAGTTTTTTTCAGAAGTTCTTCCTCACCTATAAAACAAATTTCAGACAGCTTTAAGACCATAAAGTCCCCGAACATCATCTAGCCATCATCATCACCATTCACAGGTATGGAAAGCAACGGGAAGCTACCACACGCGTAATTCCCTAGTAAAGCTGCAAAGCATATCATGAAAATGCTATGATTGCAGTGAAAGACCTGCCCTAAGGCAGAATAGAATAGTGAATATAAAATAATTATATTATAATTTTATCGCATGTGCTAAACAATAAGAAGAACTCTAAAAAAATAAAATATCAAAAATCACTCAATTAAAATTTTATAAAACAATGGCAGTGTCTATGTTAACATATGCTTGTGAAAACGCAACACTAAATATATCTGATAAAAGAAAAATATAAATATTTGAAATTAAATTCTTACGTTCAGTAGCAGGATATTCTTGTTGGATAAAAAAAATAACGAAGAAATAACCGAATTAAACATCTTCGGTGAATTAGAAAAATTCAAAATTCAATATCTAATTAGAATCAACGTATAAAAAGAATGACACCCAATTCTCTGCCACAAATTTTATTCGCTATCAATCTAAAGGAACAAAAAACATTGGGCGCCCAATTAGGCCTAACTAGAAGGAGGGATACGGTCTCTCGATTTGGAAAAAAACCTAATTCCATTATATAGAAGAAGAAGAAGAAGAAGAAGCAGAAGATTTTAATTATCACTCCTATGCTCTATGCCATTTACCACTAAACTTCTGTATTCTCTGCAACTGATATTTTCTAATTCGGTTTTTTAAACTGTATGATTTGATATGTATATTATTATTCTTAACACAAAAATATCAATAATACACATGTCATGAAACATTACGTGATGTCATTTTGGCGCCATAACTTGCTCTAATCTATAATTCATGTTCATGTACTAAGGTAACAAATAAATGCTCCATTATACATTGCCCGATCCTCAGATGTTATCACCCATTTTTTAAATTCATATTTGTACGCAATTCTTAAGAATTTTATTTATATATTTTTTTTACTGAATCGGAAGTTTGGACAATGACACAACAACATGCCAACAGAATAACTGCAGTTGAAATACATTTTTGGAGAAGAGCTGCCAAAAATTCTCTACTGGAAAGAATTAGAAAATGGATGAATGCAGAAAGAAGTATAATGGATGAAATTGAACACAGAAGGCTAAAATGATATGCACACGTAAGAAGAATGCAGGATGGAAGACTACCAAAGTTTGTATATGCATGGAAAATTGAAAGAAGGAGCAGAAAAGGAAGACCTAGAACAACCGGGATGAAGACACAAAGGACAGAGAACGATGAAGAACTTTAAAAGGAAATTTGTGAATGTTTGTTACAAATTGATAGTCTATAAATCCGTAGTCATTTATGTATTTTTAAAACTCATGTTAATTACTAAGATTGGTTGGAGAAAACCCTCAATGATGTGGAAAATTCTCAAAATGAAAAAAAAAAAAATTTTTTTACTTCGTTTACATATGCTATTGTCAAAATAACACACATTTTACTAATTATTTTGAGAATCAACTAGCGGGATGCATTAAGCGGCAGTGATTGAGATTCGGATTCGGGTGGTTCAGGGTTCAAACCCTTTTTCTTTTTTTTTTCCTGGTTTTCATCAATCCTAAAGGCTAATGCTGGGTTTGAATTTTCATTACCGGGACCCAGACTATCATATTCATTATTTCGTATTATCATAAAATATAAATAAAAGCACAAATAATAATAATAATAATAACAATATACACTATTGACATTTGATGTCAAAAGTGTCTATAAATATGAAGAAATAAAAATCATCATATTCCATTCACGAATTTAGGCCATTTGTTGACCTGTTTCGGTCTTAATAGAAACACCATCTAAAAGTCTTTTGAGTGGACGTCCTGGTCTTGTTCTTCCTGCAGGTTAATAACTTAACATTTATTAATTAAATAAAAATAAAACGTAGTTTTATTTCATTTTCATATTTATTATATAATTCAGTGACAGCTGTTTCGGTACACTGTACCTTCTTCAGACATGTTAACAAATTATGAATTGTGTTCCAACTGATCTAAGTAACAATACAACAACGGCGATGTCACTGTTCCAACTCAAGGTAGCACCAGCGGCCACATACGGTATTCAAATACGTAATTTGGATTCTCCTAACAGCGAGAAACCTCAAGAAATTGAGAATGTCAAAGCCGGATATCTCAAGAGGGCCTTGTCACTCTCAAAGTACACAAGAAACAGCTATGCCTACAGAATAGCACATGAACCCTACTTCATTGAGGACATCAAGCTTCGCTTCATTCTACCAGAAACCCAGGCATATAAAGACGCCATCAAAGAGAGACAAAACAAAGCCAATGCAATACCGATGGAAATAATGGACACAGAAACGATGAAAACTGATGCGTGGAAAGGCCCGAACTTCCGCCATCTATACACACGCTTCGCCGCGCATGCTTTCCACGGGAAAATATGTCAGAATCCGTCATACCACGACACCAAGGAGGACTGCAGATGTAAGCTTTGCGACGAGCCATGCTCCAAGTACCACCTAATTAAATGCCAAAGCAGAACTCAGCCTCTCACCAAAATTACAAAAGACTGGTGAAAACTCTAAATGTACACATTGTGTTTAATAAAATCTATTAATACAACAATATTTATTTAAATTTTTTAATTTAACTTAACATTTGCTTGGGTATTATATGATCCTCCATTTGATGAACACGATACATCAATCTTAATTTATAATCAGAAATTCATAATCTGAACTTTATAATTCCTAAAAAAAAAAGTTGCACTTATTCGAATATATCTACATGGCACAAAGAGTAAGGTTCGGGTAGACATATGGTTTTCAGATTCTTTTGAAATTCGAATGGGTTAAAGCAAGAGATCTCTTCTGTTCAGTTTTGTATTAGAACATGCCATCAAGTGTTCAGAGGATACAGAAGGCCTACAACTCAATGGCAATAATAAGTTTCTAGTAGCCTACAAGGTGATGATGTAGATTTTTAGGCGATAGTGAGGAGATACTGAAGATCAATGCACGCATTCTATTGAGTAACACTAAGAAATTGGGACTAGAAGTAAACATCAATAAAACTAAACATATCGCATCCCGGCAAGAATAACGCCACAACTCAAAAATGGACGAATTTGAGTTAATTCCCAATTCAAAACAACACAATTTGTTTAAATCGAATAAAATAAGTCAGTAACTGTATTCCGAACTAATCAAGGTACAAGTTGCACATAGAGCTATTCCTAAACTATTTTAACTGTGCTGTAAGTGACATTCCTTCTTCCTGTACTGAAAAATATTTTTTTTTTTAGTTGTGACGTTATTCTTGCCGGGGTGCGATATGTCCACACATAGAAATACAATATACTGTAAAACTGGCTCAAAGTGGAATCGCATGGGACCAATTTTTTCCACATTAGACAAAATTCTGCATTATAAAAAACTAAAACTTATTAATCAATTGAGTTGGTGTTTACTTGATGAAAATCCATTTTTATTAATTGATGATGATGATGATGGCCATATGATTTCGGGGACCGTTTGGGCCTTAAAGTTTTCCTGACATTTGTCTTACAGGTGAGGAAAAACCCCGATAAAAACCTCAACCAGAAAAACTGCCCCGACCGGGGATCGAACCCGGGCCCGCTGCGTGACAAGGCAGCACGCTACCTCGAGACCACAGCGGTAAACGTATAATGGATATAGACAGTTAATTACAGATGAGGGAAATTTTGAAGGAGTGACTGAATTGAAATACCTAGGAATAATAATTAAAAACAGGAATGAGGTGCAGAAATAAATTTAAAATAAGCTAAATTCAGGAAATGCACGTTGTTAGCATTATGGAGGGACTCTTTTTATCCCAAATTCTCTCAAAAAATGTTAAAATGAAGACATGTAAAACTGTCATTTTTCCAGTTATGTTACATGGATGCGAAACTTGGACTCTTGCTTTAGAGGAGAAGAAAATATTACGAGTATTTGAGATTAAATTTCTTAAGAAAATATTCGGACCAAAGAGAGACAAATAGGAGAACGTAGAAGACTACATAACAGTGAGCTACATGATCTTGATGGGAAACCAGACACAATAAGAGGAGTTAAATCTCGAAGACTGGGATGGGCAGGACATGTGGCAAGAATATGGTATGAAAGAGGGGCATGGAAAATACTTGTAGTAAAACCAGATGGAAAACGCCAGTAGGTATGCCAAGAATGAGGTGGAAGAATAACATTAACTATGATTTGTCTGAATTAATTATACAGACGATGAATGGAAAACATTATTTCAGCATAGGTATGTATGAAGAGTTATGTCCGGGCGGCCAAGAATCTCCTGGTTTGACAATATCAGTGAGTTAGTTTTATTATTTTTTTTAATTGCGGATGAGCCCATGTAGAACTACGCAAAGTACTTAGAGGCGTTCCCTTTGAGCCCAAATTTCTTTCATTATTTTGCTATGAGCTTGTTTACTATCATCAAGTTGTTCCAGTTTTTTTCTTCGGTTTGTCCTCTTGGTCAACTTGCCACTTATTCACCTTAATTCTAAATATATCTCTGTTTGGGATATCTTCTTTAGTAATTCCTGCCAATTTTAAGTCCTTTTTGACTTCATCAATCCACTTCATAGTATCCACCGGAGTTTTACTTCTGTTTTCGTAGAATTCCGTTATCTGTTTTGTAAGCCTATTTGAGTTCATTCGTTTAATATGGCCATAAAATTTTAACCTTCGTTTTCTAATATCACTATGAATGTCTGTATATATTTTTTTTTTCCTTTTTACTTCTGAGTCTAAATGCTTCATCTATGACTTGTGGACCTAAAACTTTTCTTATAATTTTGCATTCTTTTTTCACTATATTTTCGATATCTTTTTTTCTGTTCAAAATTAATGTTTCTGCTCCATAGAGGCACTCTGGTTTAATTACAGTGTTATAGTGTCGTAATTTTGTATGTAAAGATATGCATTTTTTATTGTAAGTGTTGTGAGTAAGCCGAAATGATGTTTACATTTTTTGGCATCTACTTTTATTGGCTTTGGTTTCAATTCCATTTTCCTGAATTATTATTATTATTATTATTATTATTATTATTATTATTATTATTATTATTATTATTATTATTACTACTACTACTACTACTACTACTACTACTATTATTGTAAGTTCTTGCTTCTCTCAACGAGACAGGCACTCTTCCTCTTCAGCGGAGAAATTGAACCATACTAATGTAGTTATACCTGTTTTCGTATAGATGTCATTGAGTGGCCCGGGGTTGGCGTTCGGCCTCATACTGACATCTAGGAAACCAAGGTAGTACTAGGACGGGAAAATTCGGTAAATCTTGCATAGAGACATTTTTATTCAGGCTTAAGGATCGTTTACGAGCCTGAAAATATTCAAACTCGGGACCCACGGCTTAAAGTCCCTCCCGGAGGACTTCTTCCTTGGATTTTTCCATCGTAAAAAAATCCATCGACCCCGGCCGGGTTTAAACCCGCGACCAGAGGCAAGGAGTATAGTCCACCGCAGCAGACTATTATTATTATTATTATTATTATTATTATTAACCAAAATTTGAGCATTCCCTCCGCCGGGAACGATTGGAAAGCATTAGCTCAGGATAGGGATGTATGGAGAGCTTATGTCCGCGCGGCCATGTACCTACGGGTTCGATAGAGCCAGTAAGAAAGCATCATTATCATTATTATTCTTATCATTATTTTTATTTTTATTCTTATCATTATTTTTATTTTTATTTTTATTCTTATCATTATTTTGATTATTTCGACTATTATTTCGACTATTATTTCGACTATTATTTCGACTATTATTTCGACTATTATTTCGACTATTATTTCGACTATTATTTCGACTATTATTTCGACTATTATTTCGACTATTATTTCGACTATTATTTCGACTATTATTTCGACTATTATTTCGACTATTATTTCGACTATTATTTCGACTATTATTTCGACTATTATTTCGACTATTATTTCGACTATTATTTCGACTATTATTTCGACTATTATTTCGACTATTATTTCGACTATTATTTCGACTATTATTTCGACTATTATTTCGACTATTATTTCGACTATTATTTCGACTATTATTTCGACTATTATTTCGACTATTATTTCGACTATTATTTCGATTATTATTTCGATTATTATTTCGATTATTATTTCGATTATTATTATTTCGATTATTATTTCGATTATTATTTCGATTATTATTTCGATTATTATTTCGATTATTATTTTCGATTATTATTTCGATTATTATTTCGATTATTATTTCGATTATTATTTCGATTATTATTTCGATTATTATTTCGATTATTATTATGATTATTATTTTGATTATTATTTTGATTATTATTATGATTATTATTTTGATTATTAATTATTTTATTATTATCATTATTATTATCTTTATTATTATCATTATTATTATCATTATTATTATTTTTATTATTATTATTATTTTTATTATTATTTTTATTTTTATTATTATTATTATTTTTATTTTTATTATTATTTTTATTATTATTATTATTTTTATTATTATTCTTATTATTATTTTTATTATTATCATTATTATTATTTTTATTTTTATTATTATTATTATTTTTATTTTTATTATTATTATTTTTATTTTTATTATTATTATTTTTATTATTATTATTATTTTTATTATTATTATTATTATTATTATTATTATTATTATTATTATTATTATTATTATTGGGTTACACAAGAATGAAAATCTATAAAGTTCTCGCTAGATCCATAATCTGTTATGGCAGCGAAGCTTGGACCATCAGAACTCAGGATGACCGTCATATTACAGCCACGGAGATGAAATTTCTTCGACGAACTGCAGGTTATAGCCTTCTAGACCACCAAAGAAATTCAACAATAGCCAGAGAGTTAAACATCGTACCTATATCTGAATACCTCCAAGAATATAGAAACAATTGGCTAGCCCATATTCAGCGCATGGATCGTCACAGAATACCAAAAGAAATTCTTCACTACATTCCTCGAGGCAGAAGATCTGTGGGTCGACCTTTTCGGAGATGGCGGGAGACCGTAACGGGCCACTGGGCCTAATACTTGAAAAGCAGATGATGATCATGATTATTATTATGATTATTATGATTATTATTATTATTATTATTATTATTATTATTATTATTATTATTATTGTTGTTGTTGTTTTTGTTGTTAAAGAAAATTGTATGTAAAAAAGAGGTAGAAGATATTAGAAATGAGCTAAATATTTTTAAACGTTTAGATAAAATTAAATAATCTAGAATAAACTGGAAAGAACATGTTCAAAGAATGAAAGATGAACGCATACCAAAAATGATACGTAATTACAAACCAAAAGAAGAGAGGAATGTTGATAGACCAAAGAAAGAGATGGATTCAACTTTTTGAATGAGAATCTACAAGCCACATGGGCTTAATCCGTGATTGTTGTTGATGATGATGATGATAATGAAGAAGAAGAAGAAGAAGAAGAAGTGAAAAATAATTAGCAGACTGTAACTTATCAAATAGTCCACCGCTGTGGTCTCGAGGTAGCGTGCTGACTTGTCACGCAGCGGGCCCGGGTTCGATCCCCGGTCGGGGCACTTTTTCTGGGTGAGGTTTTTATCGGGGTTTTTCCTCACCTGTAAGACAAATGTCAGGAAAACTTTGAGGTCCAATCGGTCCCCGAAATCATATGGCCATCATCATCATCCTTCACCGGTGTGGAAAGCAACTGAAAGCTACCACACCTATAATTCCCTAGTAAATCTGCAAAGCATAGCATGAAAATGATATGATTGCAGTGAAAGACCTGCCCTCGGGCAGAGTTACTATGGATGGAACTTATCAAATGCGAAAAACATGAGAACGTTTTGAAATTCATCATCATCATGAACAAATTCGTTTTAGGCCATGTGGTCTGTACGGTAAACCTAGCGAAGATGGTCTTGATCTTTCCATCGATGTTTTGGTCTTCCTTGGTCCCTATGTCCAGTTGGGGTATATTGGAATGCCAATTTTGGAAGTCTATTTCTTGCCATTCTCCTCAGATGATTTTTCCATTCTTGTTGGTATCTTTGTATATCTTAATTTAAACTTGTTACTCCAAGTTTTCCTCTGATAATAGTGTTCCTTTGGTGATCCAGTCTATTAACTCCTAACAATGATCGTAAGAAGCGCATTTGGCTTACTTGAAGTTTATGAGAGTTTCTTTTATTTAAAATCCAAATTTCACTTTCGTATTTTAGAGCAGCTTTTGATGTGATGTTATGTAATCTTAGTTTTGTCTCTGTCCTCATCTGTTTACCAAAATGTCTTCGTATTACCTCATTCATTTTATTATATTCGTTTTGAAATTAAATAGCAAAATGTAATACATCATCATCATAATTGGCTCGACAGCCCTATGTGGGCCTTGGCCGCCTTCAGAAACCTGTGCCAGACCTCCCTGTTCTGCGCTTCATTCTTCCAGTTTTTTATTTTTAAAATTTTAATGTCTTGAATTATACCATCCTCCCATCTTAATTTAGGTCTTCCAACTTTTCTGGCCAATAGTGGTTGTTCATTGTAAATTCTTTTTGTAATCCTTTTGTTGTCCATGCGAATAATGTGTCCAGCCCATGCCAATCTATTAACTTTAACAAAATTCAAAATATCTGGCTGATTGTACAATTTATACAATTCATTATTGTATCTCTTTCTCCATGCATTATTTTCTTTCACGGCACCAAAAATGGATCTCAGTATCTTCCTTTCAAAACGCCCCAATAATTCCTCATCAGATTTCAACATGGCCCAAGTTTCTGATGCGTAAGTTAACACTGGTCTAAGGAGAACTTTATACATGAGTATTTTTGTCTTTCTAGCTATAAACTGAGATCTAAACATTTTCCTGAGTCCAAAAAAGCATTTGTTTGCAGCCATGATCCGTAGATGTATTTCAGCCGAAAAATGTAATACGACAGACTGAAGTACTCGTATAGGGCAATGTGTCCAGTGTTATAGGGATCCATTCCATAACAATTTTAGGCAATCTTTGCTCTGGCATTCTTTTGACATGGCCATACCACTAAAATAATACAAACCAGTTCCACGTAAATGTATATACAAATATATAAACTTTATTATTACTGTAATATGGTAGGGCTATAGGCCTACTTGATTATATCTAGCTTGCTTGTAATATATAGGCCTAATATACAGTCCACAGATCAGAAGAAAGCAACCACGAGGAATGTCTTACGGAGCATACTACGACATGAGGGATTGTACTATCTGAACCTTTCAGTCTCTCAGCGGGTGTGCTAGTTCCAAGTCTAATGCACAATCATCAGTAGAACATGCCTGAAATAAACCACACTGAAGCATGGCATATGACTGTTTCTTTATTTGTGGGTGTGTTTGGTTGGATTTCCCCTCTTATACCTCGTCCCGCATGAAACAGTCATATGCCATGCTTCAGTGTGGTTTATTTCAGGCATATTCTACTGATGATTGTGCATTAGACTTGGAACTAGCACACCCGCTGAGAGACTGAAAGGTTCAGATAGTACAATCCCTCATGTCGTAGTATGCTCCGTAAGACATTCCTCGTGGTTGCTTTCTTCTGATCTGTGGACTGTATATTAGGCCTATATATTACAAGCAAGCTAGATATAATCAAGTAGGCCTCACCAAATGCAATTGAAAATTGTGAGTTACAAACTGAACACATAACTTCATCTTTATTCCCATTCTGATAATTTCTTTTTAAAAATGGAAATTCCTTTTCTAAGTCACTTGAAAAAATGTATTCGTATTACCCCATTCATTTTATTATATTCGTTTTGAAATTAAATAGCAAAATGTAAAATGACAGACTGAAGTACTCGTATAGGGCAATGTGTCCAGTGTTATAGAGAACGCGATTCGAAAACTGTGAATCATACTCTTTGCCAACTACTTTATATTATTCATGAGTACACACTTTTTAGCCTTGAATATCTTGCTACTATTCTTTTACGATGAACACGCGATACTAAATACTGTAGGATTCTTAAAATATTTACTTGACCTTCAGCCCCTCAGTTGAACGACACAAAACTGTATGCACGTAAAATATAACGGACAGTTATTAGATCTAAAACTTGATATGTATATAATTATTGAAAATAACGTATCGTTAAATCACCACTATGCTGTGGTTTGGATGTAACGTCCAGCAATTGCTGGTCGAATCACTTCACCGCTGAAATTTTCGTGAGATGTTTTCACAACTTAAATAGATTTTCAGAAAATCTACACGCTTTTCTTCATGTTTCTCGGATTGTGAAATTAAATCATCATTATATTGAGCTATCAATATCTAATCCTATCACAGACAGGAGTTGTTAATTAAAATCCCCATTCTTCTGCATCGATTTTTCTCTCTCGTAAAACTGTTTCAATAAAAACATTTAAAAGTGTAGGGGATATGCTACAATCTTGCCTTAAACCTTTGGAGGAAATCATTCCGTTGGTTAACTCATTTCAAACTTTCACATACGATATATTATCATTATATAGTTATTTAATTAACATTATCATTCCATAATAATAACAATAATAATACTAATAATATATTTTTATTAGGACTATTTAATTCATGCCCCAAATGGGAGTCAATGACCAATCACATTTCAATGATTTTTTATTTACAACCAATTACAGTCGTGTTTCGCCTAGAATTTACCAACTAAAGTTTATCATAATAAAGAAAGCACCTCCTTTTTAATATTCTGAATAGGTCATCTCAGGAAAACTTTAAGGCCCAAACGGTCCCCGAAATCATATGGCCGTCGCAATCATCATCATTCATATTCATCTTAGGTTAAGCTTAGGATTAGGGACTCTCCTGGCGCACCATTATCATCATCATCATCATCACCCATCATATCATCGGGGCAACGTAACCCCGCCTTCCAGGCGCCCCAACCTCAGAAGTGGGTTGCAAGTACGCCATGCCAGGAGAGAAACCAGGAAAGTCGAAAGACAAACCTGGGGCATTTGAGAAAAGAAAATAATAAAATCAATATTAAATTACTAATGAAATTATTATTATTATTATTATTATTATTATTATATTATATATATTATATTATTATTATTTTATTTATTTATAAACAGGTTTACAGTGTAATAAAACATCTTCCTGTGCCCAAAGCGTTTTAAATGTTTTATCTTCTTTCTCCATTCTTCTCTATCTTCCCATTCTAATTCTTCCAGGCCTATCTCCTTCCATACCTGTTCTTATATCATCCATCCATTAAAATCTAGATCGATCTCTCTTTCTTTTCTCAGGAGGAATCCATTCCAAAGTTTTTCTGAGTAATCTTGCCCCTGGTATATACATAGGCTTATATGACCATAACATTCTATCTGTATCTCACAAAATCTAATACTAAATTTTGAATTTTCATTTGTTGTTTGATGATATTGTATTTGTGACTTTTTCCCATTTAGAATGTCTAGTTGGGCTTCTAAAACAATCCATTTCAGTAGATATAAATTTTAAACTAATAATAATAATAATAATAATAATAATAATAATAATAATAATAATAATAATAATAATAATAATAATAATAATAATAATAATAATAATAATAATGATAATAATAATAATAATAATAATAATAATAATAATGATAATAATAATAATGATAATAATAATAATGATGATAATGATAATGATAATGATGTATAATAATAATAATAATAATGATAATAATAATAATGATAATAATGATGATAATAATAATGATAATAATAATGATAATAATGATGATAATAATAATAATGATGATAATGATGATAATAATAATGATAATGATGATAATGATAATAATGATAATAATGATAATAATAATAATAATAATAATAATAATAATAATAATAATAATAATAATAATAGACAATTGTTATAAAAGAATACATCTAAAATCTGCTGAGAATAGACTGGCCAGAACTGTAACAACTTTTGAAAAGTAATAAGAATTTGCAATTAAATAAGGTAGAATTGCCCATATATTCGTAATTTCAATTGAGTACCTTCGCTTGATCGCATGTACAATATTTGTAAAAAGTTTTACATAGTTTATTCATACGTTGGTCAAGGCGGCGTCCATTTTGAGAATATTCTAGTAAATTATATTGTAACGTTTCAATTGTCGGCTGTTTTATAAAACGAACAAGTACTAAAATGAGACGTAAGTAGGATATCAAATAATTTATGTTGGTTGAAAAAATACAACGATTTGTATCGCACGGTAGCTTTTGAGGCTCGTACAACCTGACTGGATTTTAATCAGTTTCCAAGGAAAATATTGGGTTAGAATATCGTGAATTATCATTTCACGATTTCAGAAATGAAGTTTTTAAGAAGTGTAGCCGGTTACACGCTTTTGGATAAAAGAAAAAGTGAAGATATTAAATTTAATATTTTTTAAAGTGATTGATAAAATAGAGCAACATAGGAACAATTGGAGGGAGCATGCCCAGAATTTGAAACCAGGTCGAGTACCGAACATTATTTTAGATTAGAGGCCAAAGTAGAAAAAATGTCGATAGGCTTAAAAAAGAGATTGACAATTTCATTTTCTTAAAAAGAACTGAAATGGCTGTATACTATACTTTCCATATAACATAGGTAATTAAACATGTCCAACGCCGCGGCGTAGTCGGTAGAGTCCCTACCTTCCATTCCGGCGACCCGGGTTCGATTCCTGGCGGGGTAGGGATTTTTAAATCTCTACCCTGGGTCTGGGCGTGTGTGTATCCTGTCCTTGTGTCTTAAGAAAACATGTAAAAGAAAAAAAAGGGGAAAAAATAGAAAAAAAGAGAGAAAGAAGGAAAAAAGAAATAAAAAGAAAAAACCATAACAAATACACAGAACTGAATAATCTCGAAAAAAAGTCCGCGACAATAATATTTTAAGTCCGTCACCGTGGCATAGTAAGTAGAGTCCCTATATTCCACTCCGGTGACCCGGGTTCGATTCTCAGCGAGGTAGGGGGATTTTTAATCTCCACCTTGGGTCTGGGTGTGAGAATAACAAAAAAGGTAAAACAAAAAGGAAAACAGTGTAAACGAAAAGAGGGAGAAAAAAATATTATTTTGTAAATATTTTTATCATACAAATGTAGAGAGCGGAATTTGTTCCAGGATGCCGATGAGTTACTTGTACGACCATCTGATAAATGAAAACACGCCCAGTACGTGTAATCCCATCTACCAGATATTCAGTGGAACACCAGTGTTGAATCAGGGGTCGACAGATAAGAATCCCATATCCCGTTACTTCTGCTGACGATTGAACTAGTCCCGAAAGCGCTACAGATAATTAATAATCTTTAAGTGAGGAGATATCAACAAAACTAAATATATGGTCACACATAAAAATACATTATATGATGGAAATGGACAACTAATGACAAACGAGGGAAATTTTTAGGAAGTGGTTGAATCCAATGCCTACGAACAATAATCACAAATAGGAATGAGATGCACAAAGAAATTAAACATAGGCTCAATTCTGGAAATGCGTGTTATTATGCATTGCAGAGACCCTTGACTTCCCAACTCCTTTCAAAAAACGTTAAACTGAAAATATATGAAACTATTATTCTACCAGTTATATTATATGGATGCGAAACATGGACTCTTACTTTAAGGGAGGAAAGGAGATTACGATTATTTGAGAATAAAGTTCTTAGGAAAATTTTTGGACCAAAGAGAGATGAACAGACAGGTGAATGGAGAAGACTGCATAACATGGTCTTTATAGGAAGCCAGATATAATAAGAATAGTTAAGTCTCGTAGACTGCGATGGGCAGGACATTTGGCACGAATAGGGAATGAAAGACGTGCATGGAAGCTTCTTGTAGGAAAACCGGAGGGAAAACGCCCAGTTGGTAAACCAAGAATGAGGTGGAAGAATAACATTAAGTATGATTTGAGGGAAGTAGATTATACAGGGGATGATTGGAAAGCATTGGCTCAGGATAGGGATATACGGAGAGCTTATGTCCGCGCGGCCATGAACCTACGGGTTCGATAGTGCCAGTGAGTTAGTTAAGGAGACGGACCTTTTAGGTAAATATTTCGCAATTTTATATTTTAATTTTGTACTGGTACTGACTGTACTAGTGCGATCGGGAGGGGATGGGATGTGGTGTATCACATGTCTGCATACGTATCGGGCGACTCTTCTGTTATACATATGCATTTACATTGCACACGGGCCTGCTTCGCCGTACGTGCATTATTTTTCCATGAATAAAAAATGAAACTAATCATAATATAAACAAATACCTACAAATACACCTGTATCAAAAAACAATAGCAGGTTACATATAAGTAAAATCTATGTATACACTACATCACAATGATACATATCTACTCTCATCCATATTCCGTACATTAATATTAAAAAAATGATAGAAAACATAAACATTAGGAAACAGGGGCAAAATGCAATAAAATATACCGGTACTTACGTTATGCATTGCTTACTGGATAACGAAACGTTTTTAGACAAAGATTGCCTTATCGCATAAACATGTTTTTTTTTCTTTTTGGCTCACATTTCACCACATGTACGATCAGATACGTGTAATATCAATTACTGACGTACTCTACAATAACTCCACTTAATTACATAATGAAAAGTTGTTTACTATGTATTTATACATGATACGCCTTTCTTCATAGTCCGGTAGGTATGATACACCCCATCCAACCCCCTCGCTCGCGATATCTTATAGTCAATAACAGTAAAAGTAAACCTTCAATATTGTGGAACAGATTCATAAGACAACCTGTACAGGACAGAAATATCTTTCTCATCACAATAAACAAATTAACAGATTATAAGAATGTAGCTTAATGATAACTATGGAAAGTAATTCAACGACTTTTATGATGAAATAAATTGGTTCTTTTTGTAATAGTTTGTTAAGAAATTTATCATAAGTAATGCCACGACTGATTTCCAATTTATCTAGAGAATTTGGAAATAAGAGTGGCATTTGTTAGGACTATTTAACGAATAAAATTAAGCTGTTTACTCACAAATCATTGTTTAACTATAGTTATTTTAAAATATTTATGTATTTAATGTAAACGGCGATGTTTGAAAACAAATCAGAAATGTGAGGTTATGTTCATTCATTGCAACTAGATCATATTTATTGCCAAATAAGATCGCAATATTGTAAGAATGTACCCAGTGGAGAAATAATGAAACATCAAACTATATATCATAATCAACATTACGGGTTATTCATTTATTTATTTTTTAGCAAACAACTCAGTAAAATCAACGAATCTGTTCATTATTTGCTATATTCAATGTATTTGTTGGAGAAAAATAATGTTCTGTCCTGTTCAGAACATTAAAAAGGAGGAGCTTTCTTTATCACAAAAGTAGGAACTGATAAAGAGAAATCGATAAAGGGCGAGGTGAAACACGACTGTCATTGGTTGTAAAACAAAATTCATTGAAACGTGATTGGTCAATGACTAGCATTTGTGGCATGAGCTAAAAATAGTCTGAGCAAATTTAAGTAACTAACACATTTCGTGAGTTACGATCAGCTGTTGAAATTAAAATAGGCTGTATCTCATGATAATTGCGAAGGAACGAAATGTATTAAAAGAACACATTTGATAATATATTAAAATGTATTAAATACATTAAGTACAAAAAACGCTACAATTGCTCATATATTTTAATATTTCATTAGGTTTAATAGAGTCCACGCTGTGGTCTCGAGGTAGCGTGCTGCCTTGTCACGCAACGGGCCCTGGTACGATCCCCGGTCGGGACACTTTTTCTGGGTGAGGTTTTTATCGGGGTTTTTCCTCACCTGTAAGACAAATGTTAGGAAAACTTTAAGGCCCAAACGGTCCCCGAAATCATATGGCCATCATCATCATCATCCTTCACCGGTGTCAAAAACAACGGGAAGCTACCACACTTACAATTCCCTAGTAAAGCTGCAAAGCATAGAATGAAAATGCTACGATTGCCCTCGGACAGAATTACTATGGATGGATAGATGGAGGTTTAATAGATGCCAAACTCTTTATGTTAATAGAAATATTTTTATTTTAATTAGTAATTTTCTTATTTATTAAATTATTATGGCATAATAAGCCTAATAACACTGGTCAACATGATTTTTGTCTCATGAGTACCAATAGTTGTACTTAATGCAGTTTTTTATCTTGTTTTCAAATATGTATTCGGAATTTCTCCATCACCCACAGTATTTTTTTTTTTAATTTCAATTTCAATTAATGGATTTAAATAATTACTTTTTTTAATAAACGTTTTTCCGTCCATTTGTCCATTGTAAAATAAAACGGGGAACACTTTCATCAGGAGATTTCAGCTGTGGAAAAGAGATATCAAGGCAAATGGAATCCTAATATGCTAGCCGATTATTGTTGGACCATCGAGAGGGATGCTCCACAGGCGAAATATAGCAGAAAATCGTCATTTCTTACTTTCTAGGTGAGTCCGAATGTTCGAATATTGTGTAATTACGAATGTAGAAAATATTGAAGTGTTTGAAATTATAAATACCTATCTCTCGGAAACCTTGCGTGATGGAGAAAAACTAATATCATATTTGAATTCAGGAGAAAATATACTATCAGAACTATATATTTTTCTTTCTGAGACAAAAAAAAAATTTATTTTTTGTTGCTCAGTGTTATAGTATTAAAATTAATTTCGTTGTTGGGAGCCTGCTCAGAATAGATGTAGAGATTGAAGGAATTGTGGAAATAAAAATTAAACGTTCCATAAAAGTTAATTTAAAGGGTGTACAATGTATGAGATTTATATGTCAGTATTGTACTGTAATGATTAATTATCATATATTACGTGGCTGTTATATTTAGACCTACTCTTTATTCAGTAAATCAATTAAATATTGAGGCAAATTGTATCCCCTCTTCATAGAGTTGAAACCATTGCATTGTTCCATTTAAATAACAAAGTGTATTCCTTAAATACTAAACTTATCTCATAAATATTTGTTTGTCTCTTATGAAGTTCGTTTAAAGAACAAAAACAATTTTTTACACGCTTTATATTAGCTTGACCTGTATCTATCTATCTATCTACGTAACGGAATCTTTCAACGCGATTTTCGCCCACTTAAAATAATTGGATCGACTTGATACTTGTAAAGGACTCGTGCCAATACAATAATTTCATATTTATTTCCTAAATTCCTGGCCAGAATCATCAGAAAATAAAAAAAAGTGTCTTTGTATTTATGTAACGGAATCTTTGAACACGATTTTCACCCACTTAGGAACACAGGATGGACTTGAAACTTTGTATACTTGTATAGGACCCGTGACAATACAATAATTTCATATTTATTTCCTAAAATCCTTGCTAGAATCATCAGAAAATCAAAAAAAGTGTCTTTGTATTTATGTAACGGAATCTTTGAACACGATTTTCACCCACATAGAAACATTGGATCGACTTGAAACTTTGTATACCTATAAAGGACCCGTGACACTACAATAATTTCATATTTTGTTTCTAAAATCCTGGGCAGAATTATCAGAAAATAAAAAAAAAATAAAACTGGTATAATAGGTTGCGGATTTGTCGACTTTTTAGTCGATCTTTGTAAGAGCTCAGTTGGTAGAGCGTTGAGCTAGTGTAATATGATTCTAGTGATCCATAGGTCGCTGGTTCAAATCCGGCTGGGGAGGGGTTTTTTTAGAAGAGTATTACTTTTAGCTCATACTACAATAGTATAGAATTTAAAGGTATTTACATTTTTATCTTATTCTGTAAAATATTAAAACTAAAAAAATAAAAAATAAATAATAGTTTTAAAAAACTAAAACAACACGCTTAATTAGAAAACCGAACTAAAAAATGAAAAATAATTTTAATTTCCAACACGCTTGGGATAAATTTAAAGTGGTCATCAAAAAAATCATCTCCAACACATAGAATAAAACTAGAGTTATCAACAAAAATAAAATAATTTTAACATCAAAAGCGTGGGGTGCTTTTTATGATTTTTACATTTTCTTCTTAGACACTTTACTTTTACCAATATCTGTTTATTATCAAATATATCATTTTTCATTTTTTTAGTTCGGTTTTCTAATAAAGCGTGTTGTGTTAGTTTTTTAAAACTATTATTTATTTCTTCTAATATACGTAAAAATAAATTCTAGAATTTAGTTTGGTGAGCATTCTGTCTTAGACTTCTCTCAACATTTTTGATATACTGAATTTTTTTCTGGGTATAATGCTGGTCAGTAGAGCCTCATTCTTCATCTAACCTGTTTTCAGGCCACTTCTTGATTGTTTGGTATTTTATGCAGTCTTCATTTCACCTTATACACCTTGCGCCAGATAGTTTCTAATGGGCTGAGATTTGGACTCTAGGAAGCTGTTACTTCCTGACAGTTAAACAACCACATTCTGCTTTTCCACACTTCATACTTCAGGTTGTTGTCTTAGTAGAATTTGAAACTGTTTCTAATACCCCAAGTTCTAAGCATACTTAACCCTTAAATTGCAAGACTAGACTAGACTATGTGGTGGAAGTGGATCACTTTTCCAAAACGTATCCCTCCCCCGAGCCGGCCAATGATGAATCCAGTTTCCTGGCCGAGAAAGGAACCGTATGATCCATGAACCACACTTCCGGCTATTTTAGGGATTTATGTACCCTCTTTAGCCCTTTGGTGTACCGTCAGTGTAGATAGCGAGCGTATATCCTAGTGCCGACCATAACCAGCCGCAGATCAGGAGACAAAGATCCAGTGGTCGGACATTAACAAGCCTTGGTGAGACAGTTAGTTACTATGTATTGGAAATTGTGTCACTTCTCAAACTTCCCCTTTATATCTGTCAAGGAAAACTTCCATTTTCTATGGAAGCGTCCTCGACCAACGGGATCGTTCAATTGTGAACAGCAACCTCCGGCTATTCTTAGGGATTTCCAACCCTCTTTAGCGCTTGTGAATTAATTATTCCGTAGTTGGTATTTAATGATATGTCTTCTACGAACTTTATTTGTTCGTCGCTGATTTTTTATAATGTGTATCCTCTGCCAACGATAACTAGCCGCAGTCTGGTATCAAAGGTCCAGTGGTTGGACACACCAATCCTGCATTCAGTTTCTTGGTGAATTTCATTGATGTTCTAGTTGTTTCACTTGATTCACTGAGCTGCCAACAGGAAGACTGCCACCACCACAGAAGCCTCCAGCCCTAAAAAGGGCAAGAACGGGAAGTCAAGTCGGCATTCCAATCAGAAGCGGCTCTTTTCGGATTTAGCTGTTCTTATTTAATAATTGTGGGAATTTTAGAAAAAGAAAACATTTATTGGACTTTGATTGACTTTACTAGTGAATGCTAGAGGGGAACCACTCCGGCATTGGCTTTAACATCAAGGCGAAACCGAGGCCATTAAAAAATTAGGACCTTAATAGAGTGGCTTGAATTTAATAAAATTAGATCCAAATTGAACAGCTTTTTGCTCCAATTGTAGACAATTTAAGATGTAACAGGGCACTTCCTATTTTCATCATGGGTGCACATACACTCTATTAGAAAAGTGTGTGATTTATGATCCAATTCGATAGATAATACTATCGAATCTGGATCATTTACTAGTTCCTTAACTAGTTTGTCTAATACTTCTTTAGTGATTAGACTATCCCTTTTTGTGAGGCTAGTTTGAACCGGCCTACTTTTGGTTGAAGGAGCCATGGCACTAATTTCTTATATCAGTTATTTAAATGTGGCGGACCTCAGTGAAAACAAGATCATACATAACTGTTGTTATCAGGTATATTGTGTAATTCGACACACGTTTAAATTATTTCCATTCGTTTATTTCCTTCTGTTTTATTTATAGCATTAAATAATATTAAACCAATTGTATCCTGTAGGATACATTGCCAATTTAAGGGTTAATGTATTTTTTCTGAATGTTTAGGTAATCTTCCAGTATTATTTTACAGTCAATCAAAGTATTTTCACCTATGCCTGTTGATGAAATGCAACCTTTACTATTACTAACAACTGCTATAAACCCTATCAACGTTACTGGGAGGCAAGAGGGAAAATGATCTCATTGCAAACCCCCTAATCTACTTACCCTATCAACGTTACTGGGAGGCAAGAGGGAAAATGATCTCATTGCAAACCCCCTAATCTACTTAAGATGATTCTAACTAACTCACTGGCACTATCGAACCCGTAGGTTCATGGCCTTCCCGACATAAGCTTTCCATACACCCCTATCCTGAGCTAATGTTTTCCAATCATTCCCTGTATAATTTACTTCCCTCAAATCATAGTTAATGTTATTCTTCCGCCTCATTCTTGGTCTACCAACTGATCGTTTTCCCTCTGGTTTTCCTACAAGAAGTTACCATTCACATATTTCATTCACCATTCGTGCCACATGTCCTGCCCATCGCAGTCTACGAGACTTAACTGTTCTCATTATATCTGGCTTCCTATAAAGAACATATAATTTACTGTTATGTACTCTTCTCCATTCACCTGTCTGTTCATCTCTCTTTGATCCAAAATTTTTCCTAAGAACTTTATTCTTAAATACTCGTACCCTGTTTATATGTTATAGTGTTTGTGTTATTGTTTCTGTTGTGTACAGTTATTACAAATATGTTAATAAGGTCTGTCATTTGGGTGAATGACATGTATTTTAAGTGTTCTGCATTAAATGAATTAAATAAATAAATAAAATAATAAAACCTTTACTATCACATTGCCTCCACTGTGTTTACCCTTAGGTTCGATAATGCCAGTGAGTTAATTAGTCGGTTATGGATCGAAAAAAAAGAACATGCGGGCTTTTTGATTCTGTAACGGTAGGCAGCTATTTTATTTTATTACAGCTATGACAGCACATCCAACCACCCGTTATGTTTTATCCAGATACCCCACTGTTTCATTATACACACTTCAAGGTACTAGCAGCGTAACTGCAGGCCCGCACCATAGTGGAGCGATTTAATGCACCATGCCTTTGTTAGGCCTCTTCTTCAAAATCAGTCTTCAGGTATAAGTCTCCTATGGATTGGTATTAATTGACTCTTTAGAACATAGGCACCCCAACATCGCGGGTTCGTTATTTGCGCCCTTGACAAAAAAAGCTGTTTTTAATGGCACATTGTTCTTATTTTATTGTTTCATCAAAACTAAGGTTTGATGATAACCAAGGAAGTAGTCTATTGATTCATGTGTTAAAGATGCTATTAGGGTCAGCAGGTCACTTGCAGTCGGTTCGATCCTTGTCTTAATGCTTCGCTATAACCACAGTTCGTTCACGTCTACCAAGAAGAGAAGAAAAAATAGAATAAAAGCATTGATGTATACGTAATGTAGAGATGAAGAAAATCTCCCGAATAGCCACGTCAACATAGTATTTCTCTTTCTCTCTCTCTCTCTCTCTCTCTCTCTCTCTCCTCTCTCTCTCTCTCTCTCTCTCTCTCTCTCTCTCTCTCTCTCATTTAGTTTAACCTCTTTATTTCTAGAACACGTACTTTTTACGTTCCCACACCTTCCGGGCCTATGCCACCAACATAAATTTAAATTCTTCTTCTTCCTTTCCAGGATTAGGCCAATGTGACCTGTTCCGGTCTCAAGTCCATCGTTTCCTTGGCCGTCCCAAAGACATTTTTCCATGTAGTTTGTAGGTGTTGATCTTTTTGGGTAATTTTGTATTGTCCATTCTGTCTAAATGTTCTTTCCATTGGTATTTGTACTCTTCTAGTTTATCAACTATTGAAAATATATCCAGTTCATTTCTTATTGATTAATTGTGTAATCTATCCATGCGTGTACATCCTTTTACGGATCTTAAAAATTTCATTTCGGTGGCTTGAATGTGTGAGATATATTTTTTTTAAGTACCCAAGATTCAGATCCATATAAAAGAACAGGAACAGCTATAATTTTATAAAACCTGAGCTGAGTTTATCTTCCGAGTCTTTCGGAGGGTTCTTCTTATGGTGCCACACATCATTTGATATGGGTTTAATTTATTATGTATATCCCAATCATAGCTATATGTTATATCTGAACCAAGATAGTTAAAGTGTGCTATCTGTTCTATTATTTCACTATTGATTACTATTTTTGCTCTGACTGGCACTTTGCCCTGAAAAGCCATAATTTTAGTTTTTGAAGTTAAGACTGAGATTATAATAGAGTCCTAATTGATTCAACATGTAAATGGCTCTTTGTAAATCATCCTCTGACTTCTGTATAATTACTAGATCGTCTGCATACATACGTGGGACTGTTTTTACTGAAGATGGAGGGTGAATGGCGAGTTTCTGGAACCATAAAACCAGATGCTCGGGGCAGACAGAGCTCTGTAGCCTTGTAAGGCAGTCTGTCTAGGAGAAAGACAACTCCGAAATTAAACTCTGGTCCTCCAGGTTGGGGGTTTTGTGGTTGGGCTGGTAACCCACCCAAGTAAAAAAAAATCGCTCAAAAGTCTCAAGTGCGAATACGAAACCCGGACAGATTCAATAAATTTAAATAAAAATGAAAAAAACAACTTGTTATTGCAGTATGTGAATAATTACATGTATCTTGATTTTTTTTTCCAAAAAATGTGAAAAAATGC
Organism: Diploptera punctata; assembly: GCA_030220185.1. NCBI lineage: Eukaryota > Metazoa > Arthropoda > Insecta > Blattodea > Blaberidae > Diploptera > Diploptera punctata. Next base: position 1,120,092 of record JASPKZ010009821.1, read on the forward strand.
CTTAAAATAAAGAAAGAAGTTGAGTTCAAAGTAATCTAAAAGCAACATATTAGCAATGTAAAATGTGCATTAGTCATTGCTCAGACAGTGTAGTCAACGTATCACTAAAACCCGCTAACAAACAAGTGAATGCTAGACTAATCAGGTGTACTAACTCTCCCATTTTCTCACCCTAAATTGCACAAAGTAGCAGTAACTTGCCCATCTAACACTAACTTGCTCATTTTCTCATCCTGACTTGCCCACTAATGTAGGTGGACTCTTGAAATAGAATCTCTTATATGTGAGCAAACATTTTGGCAATTAGCTCTTCCTTGGTTGGAATGATTATTCAATTATATTATTAACAGTAATACACCTCTATTTTGGTTTCAACCAATTAAGAATTAGGGTATGTTAATACTATAGGATTAGGCCGAAACTAATTAACGGGAACGTGTGTTATCACAATGGCCAATACAACGCTAAAAGTCACTTTTTCTCCGATAGAATATTCACTGGTAGCATTAGAATAGCCGGATTTTTAACTCTGTATAACATAGGCCTTACGTAATTTTTTGACCACGCAAATATATAAAAGGCTTCCCCTGATGAGTTATCAATTCAATGCTAGGACAACAGGAACATTTCAGACGAGGCACACCATTCGTACTAAATACGGCGAGCAGACGGTATTCTAAATTTATTTAACCTCAAAGTTTCCTCAGATTTATGTTACAGGTCAGACTAAACATAATCCTAATAAAGATCCAAAATTTCACCATCTTCTAATATTGGATGGGGAAGGTAAATCGATTAAAGCGTTATTAGCAATTTTGAGTAATGGATGGTTAATTCGTAGAGGTTTATTCATATGTTATGTGACGAAGCGGTCCTTTAAAAATATTAATAATTTTAAAAATTAAGATAATAATCCAACCAATTTAATTTATAAAATTACAAATTTCCGAAAGAACCTCAGTCAGGAAAGTTGTTCCGGGTCAGCTGAATTTAAGACAACGACATTTCTATGAGATCAAAATGAAATTCTCTTTATAAAATTATGCAATTATTTTATCTATGTAAATGATCTAAAATTGTTAGCGTTAATTGTAAGTATAAAAATAAGTCCTATGTGTACAAATGAATATAATATGCATCACTAAATATGATAGGCCCTACGGGAGTTTAATAGAAATACTGTAAGCTAGGGTTTGTTTATGAAGTTTAAGATACAAAGTTAGGTAACATTTTTTTATAAGAGCGAGATTCATGGATCACACACAGAGCATACTGAAATTAGTTATCTTATAAAATTAAGTAGATTGAACAATAACTCAAGTATTAATAACTTACTTTTCGCCGATGATTTGGTCTTACTACACCATGATGAAGATCTGTTACAATTGGCTGCTTACAAACTAAATGCAATATGTAGCTATTATAATTTTAAAATTTCAATAAACAAAACCAAAGTAATGGCATTTTGTGGAAGAAATACTCTGCGTGCAAAAATAGTAATTAGAGACGAAATTATTGAACAAGTATCCCACTTTAAATATTTAGGATGTGACATCAGCTATGGGTATGATAAAGATATTGAACACAAAACACATCAGTTTCAAGCTATTTGTGGTACAATAAATATAACATTGAATAATAAAGCCCATAAACAAACAAAATTAAAATTTTATAAAACAATGGCTGTCCCTGTCCTTTTGTATGGGAGTGAATCTTGGATTACCACTACCAAACAAGAAAGTAAAATCCAACCAGCCGAGATGAAATTTTTAAGAAGAGTAAAAGGCTGCACTAGAATGGACCAGATAAGAAACGAGGATATCCGTGAAGAAATGCAGATCTACTCCATAAAAGAAAATATATTTAACAACAAGATACAGTGGAAAGAACATTTAGAAAGAATGGAAGAAAGAAGATTACCAAATAAAATCTTCCATTATTTTCCAAGAGGAAGAAGAGATGTCGGACGTCCTCGGAAGAGATGGTCTTAGATCTATTAGTGAAGACGGAACAGGCAACTCTTGCCTAAACCAGGAAGTGAAGAAGAAGAAAATTAAGTATTCTATCTCCGTCACCTGTCATAAATTGTTACAAATCTTTACGAAAATATAAATGTTCTTGTGAGTATACAATTTTAACCTTTTGATTGTTTATAATTAGTGTTTCCTATTTAATCCTTAAATTGATTTAATTTATTTGCTATTGTTTTTGAAACAATAGAAAAATAAACGATCAATAATTATTTAAATTTGTATCAAATTACGCAATAGTGTACAATTCTAACTTTACGATACCTAAAACAAGTACAAAATTCCAACTATCTAGGTTATGAAATATCTTATCAAAATGAAAAAAAGTTGTGAACAAGAAAACCATCGAATTTACACAAATCTTAGGAATAATAGATAATACATTAAAAGCTAAATTAGTACAAAAATCCACAAGAATAAAAATATATTATACTTTGACATTACCCTCCCATTTATGTGGAAGTAAGATAATAATAATAATAATAATAATAATAATAATAATAATAATAATAATACTTTATTTATTCTGGCAGAGTTAAGGCCATAAGGCCCTCTCTTCCACTCAACCAGCACAAATACAAATAAATATTCGACAAATATAGATATACACTATACTAATTATAAACAGTTAAAGATACAATAAATGTAGCAATGTAAATGTCATGTACAAACAACATTTTATAGGGTAATAACAATAATGATACGATAATAATAATAATAATAATAATAATAATAATAATAATAATAATATAAATATGATACATTATACGGGAAACACCAATTTATATATATATATATATATATATATATATATTACACTGGATAATAATAAAGTCGAGTTTAGAGCAAATATAAATTTAGATTTCTTTTAAAAGATGCCAATGTCCGGCAGCCCCTTATTTCTTGTGGTAGGGAATTCCACTTGAGAGAAGTGGAGATGGTATATGACATGGAGTGATGAGATGTCCTATGTTGCGGTATATTAAGTAGGAGACTATGTTGTGATCTTGTGTTTAGGTTATGGTTTGAGGATAGATACTGGAAACGGGATGATAAATAATTGGGAATCGAGGTATGTAGGATCTTAAATAGGAGAATCAGACAGTGCGATTTTCTTCTCTCTTTTAGATGTAGCCATGACAATTCGTGGAATAATGGAGAAATGTGATCGTATTTTCGAACATTAAATATGAATCTGATACACATATTATGGTCACCCTGCAGTTTGTCCGACAATCCCTCACTTATGTCAGTTAGTAGAACGTCACAGTAGTCAAAATGCGGCATCACTAAAGTTTGGATTAAAATTCTTTTAAGAGTTGTAGGGAAAATGTTTAAGTCGCTTTAGGGAATGCATTATGGAGAAGATCCTTTTAGATGTTTGTTTTACTTGCTCATGCCATTTTAAATTAGAATCTGAGATTTGGACATTAAAAAAAAAGAGAGAGACAGGAGAAGAATCAAAGTAACGGAAATGAAATTTCTCAGGACAGCAGGACACACTCATTTTAGATCGAAATAAATTAAGATATTTTAGAACAATTAGAAGTAGAATCAGTAGAAGAAAAACTCAACAGATAAATTAAACTAGCTAGACCATGTAAAAGAATGGATAATTCGAGAATCTCAAAAATGATGATGCAGTATAAGGCGAAAGTACATCGTCGACCAGGAAGACCTCTTAAAAGACTGCTGGATGGGGCCGAAACAGATCTACAAAGACCTAATTTGTGACGGATGATGAATAACTTACAATTTTACATCATTGTGTTTTCACTGCGGTCCGGAACATTTAAATATTGAGATTATTGAAAATGGCATAAAATAATACACTCAAATTAATAATCCTCCTAACCCTTAAACGCCAAATTAAGGTTTCACTGCGCATTGTGATCATGGGAACACTAATCTTATTGTTTGAATTATTAGTAGTGTCAATTATTAACTTAACAGCGGAAAATTGTCTACCATGTTTTACTTTTTAAGTCTAGTCTAAATTAAGAAAGCGTTTTGTATATCATACTCTTGTAGCATTATTTGTCATCAGAAAATCGATATTTTAGAAACGTGGAATTAAGATTGGAAAACTCCGCACTAAAATGACTATAAAAGAAAACATTTTAACCGGTTTATGAAACCGATTATTGGCTATGTCAGTAAAACTGTAATATTCTATAGTGTAATCTTGTTTGAATTGTTATTTTTACTTATAATTCAAATTATATATATATATATATATATATATATATATATATATATATAACAAAACAACAAGAGAGACCCAATTGAAATTTTATAAAACGTTGGCAGTACCGGTACTGCTCTATGGTTCAGAAGCCTGGATACATAAAAAACAAGATCTAAGTAGGATAACGGCGGCAGAAATGAAATTGTTGAGATCTGTTAAAGGGCGCACTAAGGAAGACAGAATCAAGAACACAGAAATAAGACAGGAACTTGAAATATTTGCAATAACTGATAAAATGGATACATATAGACAAAAATGGAAGCAACACATAGACAGAATGAATGAAGATAGATATCCAAAACAAATAACAAAATACAAACCTAAAGGCACCCGAGATGTGGGCAGACCTAGAAAGAGATGGGCTGAAGTCGGAACTGGTCAACAGACCTAATCCATGAATGCAGATGATGATAATATATATATATATTCCACCGCTGTGGTCTCGAGGTAGCGTGCTGCCTTGTCACGCAGCGGGTCCGGGTTCGATCCCAGGTCGGGGCAGTTTTTCTAGGTGAGGTTTTTATCGGGTTTTTTCCTCATCTGTAAGACAAATGTCAGGAAAACTTTAAGGCCCAAACGGTCCCCGACATCATATGGCCATCGTCCTTATCATTATCATCATCATCCTTCACCGGTGTGGAAAGCAGCGGGAAGCTACCACACCTACAACTCCCTAGTAAAGCTGCAAAAAATAGCATGAAAATGCTATAATTGCAGTGAAAGACCTGCTCTCGGGCGGAATTACTATATATATATATATATATATATATATATATATATATATATAGTCATTAAATGTTTTATTTATTTTATTAAAGTCACTTTCCGAAAACAGCAATTGCCTCTTGTAATATTACGTATTTTTACATTTTGGTTTCAGTCAGCCTCTCAATTCAAGGAAATGCGGGCATAAGACGAGACCAGCGTATTTTGTGCTAACAGCAGACATCAACACACAGTTGTTTAGTATGAATGAATGGTGTGTTTGTCTTAAACATTCGTGTTGTTTCGGAGGTGGCTCTGGAATTAAGCTAATCACTGACCAGGGAAATGTGTGAACAAAGAAAGTATGTGAACCAGAGTTAAAAAAAACTCCTCTGCTGACAGATCGTCTCCCTTAACATTTGGAAGACATAGGACACACAAAATTACGTACCTACAAAGGGAGAGGTTAAGCTAAGGAAATAATGAATTAATGCTATATAAAATAACGTCAAAAATAAGTGCAACCGGTAGGGAACTAAACCCTATATTAAAACTAAATTAAAATCTCCCATCCTGTAAGTAGTTGTATCCTGAACCCATGTAATATAGGACTTTTTTATTTTGTTTAAGCTTAGATTTAAGTAATGAATTTATGTGATTTACCTTTCTTCGGTTTGTGTTTGCTTGAGGATGGGTCTGTCTTCCTGATTATATCTACGTCGTCTTTTTCGTCACTTTTTCCTTGCACAAAACTCTTCTTCTTCTTACTTGCCAGCGGCGTCTTGCTGCTACTCCTGCTCGTTGCATGTTCTCTTTCCGTTTCATTGAACCCTTGTCGACTCTTAGGTACTTCGAATTCTTGAGCATGGTGTTCAAATCCTGGGGTGCGGACGTACACTGGTCCATCAGAAGAAGCGTTACTCACTTCCCCTGGTGACTGTACGTTATCGTAATCACTATTATCGGTCAATGAATCAAAAGTCTTGGACCTATTCGAAACGAGTGCTTTAAGTTTTTGCGGTCTCTGTAATTTAGCAGATTTAGTCAATTCTTTGTTTTTCTGTTGATTTGCTTTTATGAAACTGGTATTATTCACTTCATGCTCTTCGTTATCGTTAAACAAAGGAGGAGATGCAAGGAGTAATGAATTTGGTGAAAGAGAAACCAGGGGAGAATCTGGCGAAGGTTTTCTTTTACCGCTCATGTTGTTTCGCCATCACAAATACACAGTCACACGTGCCACTATCAGCAACAGTTGAACTCTACTGTTCTCAGCTCACGCGACTTTACCTTCATTTGTTTATCGTTGCTATGCTCGTGGTAACTAAGCGCATGACGTCAGACATCACGTGGTGGCGCAGGGTTGGATGATTTCTTATCAGTAGTACACAAAACTGACGATGCATCATAAACGCACCACATTATGGAAATTAGAGACATTTTCTAGGAAAACGAACGCTTAAGGCGTTATTGATGGTTTCTTCTTAATCCATGTGAGTGATGTACGGTAATTTGTTTTGTAAATATGACCTCATTTTTCCTAGAAATTTTGATCCAGTTCTCGTTTAATATCTGCACTTCATATCTTTTTATTAAAGTAATTATGACAAGTTCATGGAAGCACAAATAAATACTCAAATATACAATAGTCAGTATGGAAATATTGTATATACCATCTTATTTAAGTATAAAGATCTAAGGTTGGTAGTTTTTTTAGATTGCGTCACTCTTTTATGTCGTTTTTGATCCAATGAGTAGCGAATTTATCTAGATAATTTGGAAATCAAGAGTGGCATTTATTAGGACTATTTAACGAATAAAATTAAGCTGTTTACTCACAATTCATTATTTAAATATAGTTACTTTAAAATATTTATATATTTAATGTAAACGGCGATGTTTGAAACCAAATAAGAAACGATTGGTACGCTTAATTTGCTTATTTTGTTCGTCACTGCAACCAGATCATATTATTTATTGCCAAAGGAACGCAATATTGTAAGAATGCACTCTAGTGGAGCAAAAATGAAACATCAAACTGTATATTAATTCATTTCTGATGTCCTATGATGTAAATATGACAGTTATATTTTTCTGTGAAAAAATACATTTAAGAAAGTACAAACAGTGGTTTGTTTTTTTGGTGGTATAATCAATTGCTACAAATGTTTTTATATTAACTCCCGCATGCGGTATGTGTTGACATTCATGCACTATATATACAATCTGGTAGCCGTATTTCTTAGAGAGTCAGTCACTGCAAAATAATGCTATGGCCTATTCAGAATGTTAAAAAGGAGGTGCTTTCTTTATTATGATAAACTTTAGTTGGTAAATTCTAGGCGAAACACGACTGTGATTGGTTGTAAATAAAAAATCATTGTAACGTGATTGGTCATTGACTCCCATTAGGGGCATGAGTTAAATAGTCAAAAATAACTCAATCATTCAACCTTAGTGCAGTATTTTACAATTATCCGGACAGAGTCTACGAATCTGGGAGTCTGTGTTAAAGGAGTTTCTTGCCCTGGCTATGTTTCGATGTAAGGTTGTATTTCTGGCTTTGCTGAATCCAGCGAACATTACGTCCTAAGTTATGGCATTCAAAAGGCCAGGCGAGTCTAGAGTTGTCAGTTATGGCAAGGAAATTGTCAACCAATGCATGCCAAAACATACCTTGAAATAACTCCCAGATATCTCCATTTGTGATGTACCAAGGCAGTGTCAAAAAAAATTATATATATGTATGTACGTCCGGCGCCGTAGCCGAGTGGTTAAGGCAAGATGCCTTGGCGCAGAGCTACGGGACTTGCGCTGGTTCGAGTACCCATTGGGGAAGAAATTTTTCTCATGGAATTTCGGCCAGTATAGGCAGGTACCCACCCAGCATCGTGAGGCATTTGGGTAGCTACAATAAGTAGCGACTCCAGGTTGAGAAGACCAACTATAACGGCTGGGGGACCCGACATGCTGATCATATGTCACCCCTACACTGTCTTATGATCGTCTACCTCTGTGATTAACACATGTGGACGCGAGGCCACCAGCCGGCTGGTAGGCCTAGGGCCTTCAAGGCCTGTCGTGCTTGGAGAAAAAAAAATATATATCTGCCGTTTTTAACTCCAAGGCACTAAAATCCATTTCCAAAGCTCTCATTTAAATTACAGGGAAGTAACAGACATCTCCTCAATTGATGGGTTGGATAATCCTCACTACCAACCGTCCCCGCTGCATCTGCTTCACTCCACTCAGCTCTAAGTCAAGCGGAAAGTCCATCCGCTACTCACAGCGGGTTGCCATCGCTGGATTCTGACTTCGATTTCTGTGCATTGCAGTTAAAAAGACATATTTTTTAGACATCTTGGTCTTGGTACATCACAAAGCTTCTCTAGGAGAAATTTCAAGATAGGTTTCGACATGCAATGGTTAACCGTTCCCTTGTGAGATAGCCTAGAATGTCTAACTCATATAAGTAATTGTGAAGATATTTTAGGGTGGTCGCAATAGCGACTAGGTCATACGTCTCCAACAATCTCTCCCAGCTTTAGTTTCGGCTGAAGCACGGCTCCAAAGCTCACATTGGTGCTAGCGTCAGTTACATTTCGGTTAGGATTAAAGGAATGACGCATTCTAACAGTAAAAAACTACACTAGGTTATATTGCACGTGCAATCTACAACAGCAGCGATTATGATAATAATAAAATCCCGAGGAAAAAGGCTCAGGCGATACCATTTGAAATTCGTACTCCGGATATTTCGATTTTAAATCCCGGTGACGTTAAAAAAAGAATAGTTTAAATCGCTCTCTTTGTAATATTGTGGGTGTGGTGGATAAATAGGTTTTATCTCTTTCGAGTACGGCTTAGAAGACTGTCCATTCATAGTAATTTTGCCCGAGGGCAGGTCCTTCACTGCAATCATAACATTTTCATGCTATGCTTGCAGCTTTACTAGGGAACTGTAGGTGTGGTAGCTTCCCGTTGCTTTCCACACCGTGAAGGATGATGATGATGGCCATATGATTTCGGGGACCGTTTGGGCCTTAAAGTTTTCCTGGCATTTGTCTTACTGGTGAGGAAAAACCCCGATAAAAACTGCCCCAATCCGGCCCTTGCTTTGAAATGAATCAGTAGTAATAAATGTCCCCTGACCGCGTTACGAGCGCTGTGCAGGGTAAGGATAATGACAGGGCTGCTGTCTCAGAGCATCTATCCATGCTCCTCTAAGTATTGAGGAGGAAGAGATGGGGGACGAGACGGTGGAGGTGGTTTTGGCCGTGAAGGAGATTGGAAATGTCCGAATCCAGAATGTGGGAACACCAACTTCTCGTGGCGTGTGGAATGTAATCGTTGTAATCAGGCAAGACCAGAAGGAATGGGCGGTGGTGATAATTCTGGAGGTGGTGGTGGCCGTGGTGGTGGAGGAAGAGGAGGTGGACGGGGAATGGATAGAGGAGGATTCCGAGGTCGAGGTGGAGACCGTGAAGGCAGAGGTGGATTCTCACGAGGTGGAATGGACAGAGGTGGTGGCGGCAGAGGTCGTGGTGGTCCCATGAGAGGTGGTGGAGGGGATCGCGGACGAGATCGATCAAAGCCTTATTGAACTGATTGTTGAAGTACAAGAAGATTGTCACTGTTTGAATAAGAAGAGTCAACACATGTTGCGTGAACCCCTTTAGGGAGGGTTGCTGCTTCCGCCCCTTGAGCCGTTGTGATGATCGCCTGGTATCACGTCGCCTCGTAGACCGTTGCAGACTATTCTTAGTTTCCTCTCACCTCTAACCAATCCGCAAGTTAGCAAAGCTAAACTTCCCCGATTTGGTCGTCTGGTTCATTGAGTACTCGGCGCCCCCACCACGTCGAGGTGATGATGATGAAATATAATTTTAAAGTAACGAATAAACATTGTATCTAACTTTTATACAGTAAAACTTGTTTAATCCGGAACGTGAATAATGCGGAAATCTCTCCAATGTGAATAAATTTATTGGTCCGGCGAAATAATAGTAATTTTACGTGTATTTATTTTGTATAAAACGGAATCTGTCCAACGCGGAAACGGAAGGATAATTCTACACAGTTCATGAAAAAAGTTTCTATAAAGCGGAAAGTCAGGAAGAGAAATAAATTAGTTTCAACTTCAATGAATTCCCGGTTAGCCTCCCCCCCCCAAAAAGGAATGATTCCTGCCGCCCGGTGAAGTAGAGATTCTACCTGTACCAGAGATATATTTTTTCGACCTCACTGCAAACCCTTATGCGAAATACAGATACCTGACTTACAAATAAAAATTGCACTTTAAAATCTTAAATTAGTTCTGAATTTACTGAATAAAGATGGCTAAAACATATGTATCATTCTCATTAAACGAAAAAGTGAAAATGATTAAAGATAAATCTCCAAATTTCTGGACCGTTGCGTTGCTCCAAAAGTCAAGTTTTAACTGTTGCTAAATCCCTAGGGAATAACGATTTCAAGACATCTTTAAGTTGGCTGGACAGTTTTAAAAGAGACACAATGTAGTGTGGAATGAAATTTGCGGGAAATCAAATTATGTGGACGAAAGTGTAGTTAGTGAGCGGGAATCGAAACAGCTTACTTTAATTTCAGGATACGCGTAAGAGACATTTTTAACGCTGACGAAACGGGACTGTTTTTTGTGTGTTACCATAGAAGTAGCTCATACATACTATAATTCACTTTTCAGCGGCAGCGGAACTAAAATTATGCCAAAATATGTAAAAGGACATAAGTTACTAATCTAAGATTATTAATCTAATAAGATCTAAGATTATTAATAAGTTTTAGTTTTTTCATAATGCAGAATTTTGTCTAACGTGGAAATTGACTCAAAAACTACTTGACTGATTTGAAAGGGGGTTTCACCTTCATTTAGAGATTTTTATGGGAAAATTAACATATATAAAATATTACCGTACGTACTATAGGGCCGGAGCTAAAATAAAGTGCATCGGTGCACTAAAAAAGTAGCTTTTTGGACGCTTAAATGACTTACGCTGCCTAAACCAACAACAAATACACGAAATTAATGTATACAGAATTTAATATATCAAAAAAATCTACAAAAAAAAAGACCGCAGAAGCATTATGTCTATCTTTTATGGATAACTCACAACAACCATTTTTGTCTTTCAGGTCATTGATGCCAAAAAGATCGGGGCATGTAGATTCCCGGGTAACGCCGTGTAATCACCACGGGGTATTTAAACATAACTACGATGTAAATTTATATTATTTTTCTTTTACTTATTCAACTAAAGAAAAATTATTTATTTAGGCGTAGCAGCACACGCCGGGTATTAGCTAGTATTTAATATATCTAGGTGCTGGATTTTATTAATATAGCCGGCTCTGTGGCGTAAGCGGTTACATGCTCGCTTCTCACCGCTGGGGTCACGAGATCGAGTCTCGGTCACTCCATCTGGGTTTTGTGGTGGACGAAACGGAACTGAGCAAGTTTTTCTCGGGGTTTCTTCCGTTTTCCCCTGCCACAAATTTCATTCCACCATTTCTCCACACGTATCTTATTCATCCGCCCCTGTGACGTTGCGTCAGGAATGGTCGGCCGGCACCCTTCTAGTTCACAGACCTCTATAAAGATAGAGGTTTCATCTCATCTAATTCCTCGACTCGGCCTGAGTTGGACACGAGTTGAATATATTTATTTTATTAATATAAAAATGAACATCTCCATCGATAATGAATTGAAATAAGGAGATGCATTTTCAGACATGGCTGAATCTTCCGAAATTATAAGTGTTTTTTGTGCATGGACTGATTTACTTCCTTCAGTTTCTTTGTTTCCTCTACCATTCTACGCTATACGTCGTCGGCTGGCGTCCATTTGTTTATTCTACTTTAAATCCCCAGCCTCTAGAAAAAAAAGTTTGATGACTCGATTAATCCTTCGCATAAACAGGCCTCGTTCTTTGAAGTGATGTTATGTCAATGCAAATCAAGATTGTGCTTCTAGAAAAACATAGCGGAAGCAATTAGAATGTTTTCTTCTTTGATAGATTTTGCTTTTGGCAAAACTGTCACGCAAATAACAATGTATGTCTGCCCAAAAACACTGTTTACCGAACTGCTTGCTTGCGTTTGACCTACATATACTGTGTTTACCTGCTCAATACATTTATGGTTCCCCTCCCCCTTCATTTCACAATTTTCCCCCTTTTTTCAATGCAAACCCTAGATAGATAACAAACCCTGATCCAAATTGGAGATTTCAAATTAGCTACCCCGTCGAACCCAGTTCAACGGAGTGGAAAATAGGTAGGAACTCTTCCGAGCACGCCATGGTGACGGACTTTATGAATGAAACACAAACATGATGCAACTATATTACAGTTGCATCATGAACAAAAAAAAACCTGATTCAATCTTTAGCTGTAGAAATGAGTGAAGGAGAAAGAAAAAGAGAGAAAATAAAAGATGGAGAATGAGCGAATGAGGAAGCATGACAAAAAATAGCACCTAGAAGAGAAAAATAGAAACATTTTCCTTCACTAAATAATGAATGGTTAAGTTTTGTAAGCAATTGCCACTCTGTGATAGAATTTAGTTCTTTTGACTGCTTCTTGTAGATAAAATCTAAAATACAACCACTTGTATAAAAAATATATTTTTAACGATTTGCTTTAAAAGTTTGAGACATTCTAATATGGCTTGATGTTCTGTTTTGTTGGAAGCAATTGCTTATATTACAGACTTTGTATCTAACTCTTTGAATATATTCCACGACAAGAAGAGGTTTTTTTAGTGCCACTTATGCTACCTTTATTTCTCCATCAAAAGCTGTGTTGTTAACTACGACACATTACTAAATACTTTGGAAAATATTCCTGACCACCATATATTAATTTTTATCTTTGAACCATCTGTATACTCTTATACTTTTGCCATACTAACTAACCCAAAGGTTCATTAAGTTATAAATTTACAAATGTATTTAAATAGTATGATTTTAAGAATTAACCTGTACAAGCATATTCTGAGAAGTCAGAAATAAAATCAGTATAGGCACATATCAACAATAACAATAATAACGTTGCCATTTACGCATGGGTAATCTCATAATTATAACATAGCCTTCTCACAAACTTCTATCCAGCCATGTTTCCTAAATTTGTTTATAATTATAGCCCTTCTTTTTTTTAAATCCATTTTAACTTGATCCAGCCACCTGATCCTTGGGTCTTTCCAAGTTTCTTCTGCCTTTCATTTGCATTTCTTAGCTTTTCTCTGTATTTTCCCCTTATGGTTGGTTGGTATCTAATGTCGAGCACTTGATAATGAAATCATTCGCTCTCTTGCACTCCAATATTTAGCAGAAAGGCTGGTCTCTTCTACAAAAGCTGGAGCAACGGAGGAGATGGTTTCTTTCCATATCTTCATTTAAATTGCAAAAAGGGCATTTAGGTGAATCTGTTATGCCAATTCTGTGTAGGTGTTTATTCAAGCAGTCATGTCCCGTTAGCAGTCTGAATGTTGCTACTGCAGATTTTCTTTGTAATGTAGTAATGTCATAAGCTTGTAGATTTTCCCATTCCTTTCCAGATGTTTTGGTGGTGTATTCTTCTCTAAGTTTATTGATGTATTTATTTGAGATAATTCTTTTGATAGAGTGAAAGGAAACTGGAGCAGAAGTTGGGTTTGAAACAATTTTGCTACCCTTCTTGGCTAGAAAATCGGCTATTTCATTGCCTGTCACTCCACAATGGGCCGGAATCCATTGAAGTACAACTTTTTTATGTAGACGGGATAAATGTTTTATCATTTTGTGACATTCAATAATTTTGATGCTTTTGGGTGTTGTGTCTCGTGTTATAGCAAGAATGGCTGCTTTGGAGTCACATAGAATTACAACTTTTATTTTCCCCTTATTTGTCCTTGTCATTTTTAATCCCATTTTCCTATTAGCCAGGTAAAATAAAGCTATTATTATTATTATTATTATTATTATTACTTCTGTCAATTTTTGTATTCCAACTGAAAAGTTCATTCCTGGTTTAGTCCCTTTTTGTCTTATTTTTAATACTACAATGAAAAGTAACAATGTTATCATGCTATTCAAAATAAATAAATAAACATAAATATACTGAATTAATAAATGAAATAATGAACACATTTCTGCTCCTTTTTTTTTATGATATTATCCTCAAATCTTCAGACCAATCCATTGCTATACTTCGGAAACTGTATTAGAAATTCAGTTCTGTCTAAACAATGGTCATCCTATCCAATATGAAGAAATTAATTTTCGTTTCATCTGACCATACATGATCACAAAAATGTTGTCTTTGCCAAGATATCCTCTGAATTTAAGTAATTTTTTACACTCATTCAGCCTATATATTTATCCTTCTTCTTCTTCTTCCTTCCAAGTATTAGGCCAAGGCCTGTTACGATCCTATAAAAAATTTTCCCTCCAGTGTTTCATAGGACGGCCCAGTGATCTTCGTCCTCTTGGTATATAATTATTTATCCATTTCTTTCATTACCTACATAGGTCATACATATGTTTATTATTTTTATGTCTCTAACATAATTCCATACCTCTACCCTAACACCCAAAGATTTAAATAAAAAAGCAACATACACAGGGCACTAAATTGTATAAAAAATGTTGTCTTTGCCGAGTTATTCTCTGAATTTAAGTAATTTTGTACACTCATTCAGCCAATATATTTATCCATTTCTTTCATTACCTACATAGGTCATACATATGTTTATTCTTTCTATGTCTCTAACATAATTCCGAACCACTAACCTAACACCCAAAGATTTAAATAAAAAAGCAACATAGACAGGGCACTAAATTGTATAAAAACAGTAGATGGACAATCATATATCAAGTGATTTTCTAATTGAGGAACTCAACAGCTTCCTTTTCTACACAATTTACATATAACACAAAAGAAAAAACACAAACATTCTGCTAAATAAGGTTTACTATTATTTTCCAGATTACAAGTTGCTGCACCATATCAAAAGAATGAGTAAAAAGTTTGTCTTCTTCATAATACATATGTTTTATCACAGTTATGTGTAGTGAGTTCAATTGCATTGAGAAGTTGCAAATATGATATCATAAGTAAGATTTATCATGAAACTGAAGGCGTGAGTGAAACAATTGTTTATGTAATAATAATAATACCAGACTGTGATCAAACAAACAAATGTGTACATTTAAATTAATATTGGGAAGTAAACATTATGAGGTTATATCATTAATAGTGAGTGGAAAACATATTTTTATCGACTCACCTCATATAAATTCAAATTTCTTTGATACCGACGGTTTCAGACAATATCATGTCCCTCTTCAGTCATGGCTTCCACTCATGACTGAAGAGGGACATGATATTGTCTGAAACCGTTGGTATCAAAGAAATTTGAATTTATATGAGGTGAGTCAATAAAAATATGTTCTTCACTCACTATTAATAAACAAATGTGTTTTGATGTTATATATAAATGAACACTTTCCAGACTTGGACAGAATTTTAATGTAGAAAGAAAATTTAATGCTCGAACCCCAGATCTCATCAGTATGATACCAGGTATGAAACAGGATTCACAACTTCACTACCCTTTTGAAGGAAGCCATACTCAATATTTTTACACCGGAAAACATCCATTAATTCTGACCTGATTTGAACTCGTGAACCTTAGAACTAGAGGCGAGCATATAACACTAGTTCACCATGACCACTTTTTTCCTAGGTGAGTAGGGATTATAAAGAATGTAATAAAATACATTCTTTCCCTAAAATAAATTAGGCAGCAATTATAAATTAACTTTTGAAATATAACTAAAAAATAACAATGCATTATAAAATATGACAGAATTGTTGTTAAAATAAAGAAATCAATAACTTCAATTGACCACCGCTGTGGTCTCAAGGTAGTGCACTGCTTTGTTACGCAGCAGGACCGGGTTCGATTCCCGGTCAGGACACGCTTCCTGGGTGAGTTTTTTTCCTGGGGTTTTTCCTCACCTGTAAGACAAAAGGTCCCCAAACATCATCTGGCCATCATCCTTATCATCCCCGATAAAGAAAGCAACGGGAAGCTACTATGCCTATAATTCCCTAGTAAAGTGCAAAGCATAGCATGAAATTGCAGTGAAGGACCTGGCCTAGGGCAGAACACTTAAAAAAAACTTAAATTGATTATTAGAAATATTTGAACAGAGGAGGGACCATGCAACTTGTCTTGATAGTTGAAGAATTTAGACTATTTAAAATGCTTCCTTTTGATAGATAATGTGAAAAGACAGTGAACTCTGCTAATACTCAGAACATTTAGAATGTTTCATTTTAACAGACAAGTTCAAAAAAAGAGAATTAATTGTTAACAAACATCAGAGCCGAGTGGTTGAGGTAAGATGCCTTGGTGCAGAGCTACAGGACTCGCGCTGGTTTGATCTCCACGGGAGAAGAAATTTTCTCATGGAATTTTGGTCAGTATGAGACTGGTGCCCACTCAGCATCATTAGAAATAGTTACAATAAGTAGCGGCTCCAGGTTGAGAAAACCAGCTATAACGGCCACGGAACCTGACACTTCATCCTTATACTGGCTAGATGATTAACACATGTGGATGTGAGGTTGGCAGCTGGCTGGTAGGCCTCCTAGGTCTGTTGTGCCTCTAAAATAAACATACAACTGATACTGTTATGGCTTCAACAAGATATGGATAAATTAAGAATGCAACTGGCAGGTTCCAGTGAACTTTCTGTTATTGATTCGCGATTTTGTTTTAAAAGGGTTAATTTATTAATATGAAAGCTATAAAATTTTAATTATATGTAATGAGAAAATTTTTGCTAATGGTATTCTACTTTCAAACAGAAATTATTACAAATGGATGGCATTATGCATCAACCAGCTATGTGCCATTATGTAAGTTTCGAGAAAAATATGTTTAAAGTTTAAGTCAATCTTCTCTATTTATCGTAGCGCTAAACTAACAATACTGAATATTGCAAGTTATTTTCCTTGTTTGACAGTTATGCATTAACAGTCTAAGAGCAGGAACATGTGGTGCTTAGCTGCATGATGCTAAATTAGGTTAGCATTTATGAAGATCTGGTTTCATAGCAGTTTGTTGCAAAACATAGAATCTTTGATAGGGCTGATGGCGTTTATATTTTTCTTTAATCATCATCAGCATTATCAACAACAAGGATTAAGCCCAATGGCCTGTTCCGATCTCATTATAGGTCGAATTGGTCCTTCCATCTCTTCAATGGTCTTCCCAACATTCTTCTCCCTTTTGGTTTATAATTATACATTCTTCTTGGTATGTGCTGTTCATTCATTCGTAATACGTGCTGAAGATAAGCATTTTCATAGTATTTTATTCTTTCACAGAGTTTAAATATATTAAGTTAGATTTTGAAAAAGCATTCGACACAGTCAAGAGATCAAAACTCTTAAATATATTGGAAGACAGAAATATACCAAATTTACTTCGGCAGAACATACAAAATATTTACAAAGACAACACCATAAAGATTAAATTAAATAACAGATTTTCTGAAGAAGGAATTATAAATCGTGGTGTGAGACAAGGCTGCCCCCTATCCCCAACACTCTTTGCAATTTATATCAATGAAGTAATATGTTGCTGGAACAAAAAATATAAATTTGGAATAAGAATATCAGAAAATAGAAAATTAAACACCCTATTGTTTGCAGATGACCAAATAATAATAGCAAATTCCGAAGATAATCTACAGAAAGGTCTGTATGAACTTAACAAAATTACAGAAGAATATGGATTAAAGATATCTACAGAAAAAACAAAAATTATGGCATTTCAAGGTGTAGATCCTGTCAGAAGTAAATTGTACTGGACAATAAAATTTTGGAGCAGGTGAATAATTTTACATATCTAGGATGCAATATCTCATATGAAGAAGAAAAGGATGTAAATGCAAAAATATCTAAATTTTTAAGAATTTTAGGGTTAATAAATTCTATCTTCAAGCCACAGTTAGTCCAAAAGCATTCAAGACTGAAAGTGTATAAAACACTGGCTCTTCCAACTCTTTTGTATGGTAGCGAAGTATGGACGTTGAAACAGAAGGATATACAGAGACTTAGATCTGCTGAAATGAGATATCTTCGGAGGACTGCAGGATACACACTACTAGATCACAAAAAAAAGAAGACATCTTAGAAGAATTACACATGGAATCTTTAGAAAACAAAATTTCTGATTATAAGTCAAGATGGATACAACATGTTCATCGAATGGAAGATCACAGAATACCCAAACTAATGTTAAGATATCAACCTGCAGGAAGAAGAAAATCAGGACGTCCACTCAAAAGACTTCTGGATGGTGTTTCTCTTGAGGCCGAAACAGGTCAACAAATGGCCTAAATTCGTGAATGTACTATGATGATGATGAAGTTCTGTTCTTATATCTTCGTTTTTCTTTTTATCGGTCCTTTGGTATCCTGCTATTGCTTTCAACATCTTCATTTCAGCAGCCTCTATTTGTTTACTATCTGCCTTTGTTAATGTCCAGGTTTCACATCCGTAGATAAGAGATGGAACTGCCAATACTTTGTAAAACTACTTTTCTTTAATAATAAAACAATATTTAAAGATTTGGCACTAAAAGTGTGTGTACACTTACTTCATGAGCCAGTGCAATAGATGGCATCAAAATCTACACTTTTTATGACGCTTAACCGGTTGATGCATAACATAATCAAATATGCGTATGTTTCAGGCATTTTCTGTTTAAAAATATTTATGAATTTTCGTTTGCTATTAGTTTTTATACAATTATTTCACTTTGCAACATTTTTCTATTATTATTTGCAACTCCTCAATTCTGTTGTAATAAATATTAAGTTATTTTAAAATTAACCAGAACCAAATGTGCACTGTAAAAAATGCCACATTCAAGTATTTAAAATTAATGTACCTTATATATTATGTATCAGGTCCCCATAAAAGGTAATAATAACAATATTATAAAAATATTAAGTTATGTATTGAGACCTGCCTTAACCTTAAGTACCAATACCTTATATTAAGTGATATAAAATAAATAATCATATGTTTAAGTACAAAATAGCATACAATAATGTAAATAACGGGCTTCCAATATAAAACCGGACCGGCCTCATGGAGTTTCACCCAGCACGCAGTGCTGTCTCTTCCTCCCGCAATTCACCCTGCCTGCCACCCGTCCTTGAACTGTTTCTTACCTTATAGATACTGAAATCCCAACTTGTTGTGCTAATTTCGGTAATGATTTTTGTGGTGAACGTTCCAAATTTTCGCCAATTTCATCTAATTTTTCTTCGGTGAGAACCGTACGCCTTCGCGTGTGTTTATTTTGTACTGAACCAGTGGTCTCAAATTTAGTCACAAGATCGTGGATTGTCGATCTGGAAGGAGGTAATTGTCCAGGGAAGTTCCGAATAAATTCCTCGCGAACGCGACGAGCTGATTCGTATTTATAATAACATTTACACACATAAATGCGCTGCTCTAATGTCAGCTGACGTCTCATCTTGTCGAACGATAGTAAACTGACTAGTTCAAGGACGAGCGGCTGGCAGAGTGAAATGCGGACAAGGAGAGAGCGCTGCCTGACGGGTGAAACCCCGTGAGGCCGGTCCGGGTTTATATTGGAAGCCCGGTACTACACTGTTAAATGTCGTGTAATACAAATGGCATCCTTTCTATATTCACTTATATCTACTTTACATATTATAAAAATATTATTCAAATGGTAATGTATTATATTAGTACAAGTATTTTTATTAAATGAATGGGTGACAGTAAGGTGCAAAGATTGCATAAATTGCATTTTTGAGAAAATTAAAATATAAAAAAAACATTGTGAAGCATAGTTTAAATTAATCTAATATATAAAAATGTTTGTTTGTTTGTTTGTTCGTACTTTATGCAGGGCCATACCATTGATCTGATTGTGATGGGTTTTTTTGCAAAATGTTCAGGAGAATCCCGGGATGAACATAGGCTATAAGAGAGTTTAGATACTCAACTCCTACACCCTTAAAAACATCCTTTATAGTGAAAAAGTTCCTTGTTTTACCCTTAAAACGCTTACGCTGCCTAAACCATAACAAATACACAAAATTATTGTACACAGAATTGAATATCTCAAAAAAACTCTACAAGTCCGTGACAGCATATGTTCATCTTTTAAGGATAACTCACAATAACCATTTTTGTCTTTCATTGATTCCAAGAAGATCAGGATAAGTAGATTCTCGGGCAAGTATAGCAGCGCACAGTGGGTATTCTTTTATGGATAATTCAAAATAACGAATTTTATCTTTCAGCTCATTTATGCCAAGTACATTGGGATGTGTAGATTCCCGGACAATGCCGGGTAATCAGCATGGGGTATCTAAAATTAATAACGATATAAATTTATTTTATTTTTCTCTTTACGTATTCAAGTTAATGCAAAAATGCATTAGCATTTATTTAGGTGTAGCAGAGCATGCTGGGTATTAGCTAATGACTTCATAAAAAAAAAACACTTTCTATTGTGAATTATACAACCCTCTGCGAGTAATTGTAAAATATTTATTTTAATTAATATCTGATAATAAATAATAATACAAAGCCATTAAAACTTTTCAGTTTAAAATGGCTAAAATGTGGAATGTTTTCCTTCTTACTCTCAGCCATTCTTCTAATATTTCACTGAAGTTTGAAGAATACAAGTTTAAAAGTTACAACAAATATAATTACCCTATAAACCAAGATTTTTCTTTAATTAATGAATGAGTTAGAATTTAACACCTCAACTCATAATTGAATCAGTTGAAAAGGGAAGAAACTCCAAGTACCCTACTTTTGAAAAAACCTTTAAAAACTATATAATTTCTTACAACTTGCTCTGAAAAATTTTTGATGAATTACATTATAGAAAAGAAAAGATTACAATGGTATGACCATGTCAAAAGAATGCCAGAGCAAAGATTGCCTAAGATTGTTATGGAATGGATCCCAATGGAAAGGAGGAAGAGAGGAAGACTGAAGAAAACTTGGATAGAAGGGGTACAAGCAGCTATGAATATCAGAAGATTGGAGGAAGATCAATGGATGGACAGAGAGGAATGCTGTTTGATTTCTGGAAGACGGCAGCAGCTGCCATAATACTGGATGATGATGACTATTTCACTCATGCCCCAAATGGGAGTCAATGACCAATCACGTTTCAATGATTTCTGTTTTACAACCAATCAGAGTCGTGTTTCACCAAATATTTATCAGTGTTATAATTACCATATTAAAGAAAGCTCCTCCTTACAATATTGCGTTCCTTTGGCAATAAATAGTATGATCTGGTTGCAGTGATAAACAAAAGAAGCAGTAGAAGCGTACCTATCGTTTCTCATTTGTTTCCAAACATCGCCGTTTACATTAAATATATAAAATGTTTTAAAATAACTATAGTTAAATAATGATTTGTGAGTAAACAGCTTAATTTTATTCGTTAAATAGTCCTAACAAATGCCACTCTTGATTTCCAAATTCTCTAGATAAATTGGAAATCACTCGTGGCATTACTTATGATAATACAATGTTGATTCTCTGCTTACACGGAATGTAAATATAGCAAGAATTCATAATTTCTGTATTACATACATGTTTTAATGTTCTTTGAAGGCAGTGGAGTTTCTTCCCTTTTCAACTCAGCGATCCAATTGTAGATTTCTCGAGTTAGATTGAGCTGAAGATAATACATGGAAGTATTGAAACATGTCCTTGAGAAATCTACAATTATGAGGTGAGGTGTTAAATTCTAACTCAATTATTAATTAAAATAAACCTCACAGTGTCACTTCCTTCAAATATTAATCAAGATTTTCTTTCTTATTCCTCAGCCAATCATGACTTTTTTATTTAACTTTCACAGGGAAAACACTATGAGGTTTATAATGTTGAGTGATTCCGGGTTCTGTGGCCGTGGTCCATAGTTGGTGTTGATACCAGACGTTTCGCCCTCAACTGCGGAGGGCATCTTCAGTGGCGAGTGCTTCTAGGCGTGTTTCCTGGTCGGAAGCTCTACTTAGAGTAGAGCTTCCGACCAGGAAACACGCCTAGAAGCACTCGCCACTGAAGATGCCCTCCGCAGTTGAGGGCGAAACGTCTGGTATCAACACCAACTATGGACCACGGCCACAGAACCCGGAATCACTCAACATTATGATTACCGGCCGTGAAAGCCTGCATTCAACTATGAGGTTTAATTTAAGAATTAATGTTTTTATTATCTCACCTCATATCTTTTCTCTTCTAGACTGCAGTTTCGGAGCTTATTTCCATCATCAGTAGCCTCTCATCACCGGTGTTATGTCGTTTCTTGGCGGTTTTCTTCTTCCTTCTATTGGTGGATCGATGAACCTCTGGATCAAATAAAAAACTTGTAGGAGTTTCGAAATTCATGAGTTTCTCTTTCTTGTTTTTTTTGGATGTGGATTTATCCCCAAATCGTGAGTTCTTTCCGTTTATCTGTGTATTTGATTATCATAAGTAATGCCACGAGTGATTTCCAAATTATCGATAAATTCACGACTCACGAAGTGAGGAGTGAATTTATCTAGAGAATTTGGAAATCAAGAGTGGCATTTGTTAGGACTATTTAACGAATAAAATTAAGCTGTTTACTCACAAATCATTATTTAACTATAGTTATTTTAAAATATTTATATATTTAATGTAAACGGCGATGTTTGTAAACAAATGAGAAACGATAGGTACGCTTCTACTGCTTCATTTGTTTATCACTGCAACCAGATCATACTATATATTGCCAAAGGAACGCAATATTGTAAGGAGGAGCTTTCTTTAATATGGTAATTATAACACTGATAAATATTCGGTGAAACACGACTCTGATTGGTTGTAAAACAGAAATCATTGAAACGTGATTGGTCATTGACTCCCATTTGGGGCATGAGTTAAATAGTCAGGAATATATCAGATCAAATGCAAGGATTGTGACAAAATATATATATATATAGGAAAAACAAAAAGAAATTTAAAAAACTAGATTGAAAGAACATCTAACAAATGTTAAAAAGGGTGAAGTGGACAAGTCAGCTGTAGAAGCCCATGCTTGGTCTGAAAAATATTTAATTTATAGCAAAGCTAGCCTAATCAAACACACAGATAAACAAAAAAACTCATGGTCTGGAAAAAAATCCACATCCAAAAAAACAAGAAAGATAAAGTCATGAATATCGAAACTCCTGCAAATTTTGACTTGATGCAGAGGTTCATCGGTCCACCGATAGAAGGAAGAAGAAAACTGTCAAGAAATGACATAACACCGGTCGACGAGAGGCTACTGATGATGGAGATATAGCTCCAAAACTGCAGTCTAGAAGAAAAAGGATATGAGGTGAGGTAATAAAAACATTAATTTAATTCTTAAACATGACTTGTTTGCCTCACTGGCAAAATATTAACATTTTTCATATTTGAAAATGATCACTTAAAAATATATACAAAATAATATTATAATCACTGTAAGACACATTTAGAAATAAGTATTCTGATTGATTTGTACCCATTAACAATTAAGAGAAACTGCAATGTTTCACCCCTACTATAATAACTGTGATATTAAGACTGGTTTTCGGGAAGTAAGTGAGTTTTAACACAACTTTTTATGAATGAGTTGGAGAAAATGTTTTTTTTTTATATCTCACCTCATAAAGTTGCACGATACTGGATTCAAAAGTAAATTATACTTACATCTTCAGTCAATCTCCAACTGTCGAAATTTTGCCATTAACACCATCTTCTGAACTGCCATCTGGTGTTGATTTTATGAACTTGGAGATCAAACTATTCTCGTCAGGAATTTCAAAATTCATGGCTCTATACTTATTCTTCTGAAGATGGAAGTAAAATTTACTTTTGAAAGTGGTATCTTGAAAACATGCAACTTTGTGACGTGAGATATAAAAAAGTTTTCTCCAACTCATTCATAAATTGTAAATACCTCAAAGTGTTACCTCCCACTTTGATTAAATTTAACATAACTGTTGAATTTTATGAATTGCAAACAAATGAAGACTACAAAGGAAAAACAATAAAAGTCCACTTTTCACAAAAATTGAGTTATGGGTATACCATCATTCCTGGCATAGAGTACCACTGTTTTAAATGTCAATACATGGAAATATCATTCGTAGTCCACATAAAATTGGCTTCAAAATAAAGTGTACAGTGGAAGATCAATCAAACTCCCACAGTTGTATGTTAAATCAATCAGAGTCCACCCAGTTATAAAAAAGAAATCTTATAGAGTACAATTGATTTTACAGCCAAGTCTACTACAAGGTAACATCACCTAGAAGTACTCTCCACTGAAGATGCCCTCCGCAGTTGAGTGAGAAACATCTGGAAGTAATACCAGTTGTAGACACGGCCACATAGCTCAGAATCTTTTAACATTATGATTACCGGCCGTGAAAGCCTGCATTCCACAATAACTGATTTTTGTTATAAATGTTTGTAAACCTAAATTTTAATTATTGAAAAGGGACACCAATATATTAATTAATTTGTATAAGATGCCCATCCCAGTAACAAGACAGAAATATAACGACTTACAAGAACTGAAAAAGTTCTGCTCTCAAACAGCCCAAGACTTTTTCTTAAATTTAAAGTATGATTGCATTGAAACAGTAGTGCATTTTTCTACGCATGTTTTCTTAACTGTCACTGTTCATTATTATTCCCAATTTTGCAATTTAAAGAAAATGATGTGGACTTGGTTGTTCTTTCATACAAAAATGTGCTGACAGTGTTTCCATTGTTATTTTCATTGTTAACTACTCTTCACAGGATGACACAAATATTAATTCCAATATAATAACTTATTTACAGCGTTTGATACAATTTCATGTTCATAATACTTTTATTGTAAGAGTGTTTTTGGAAAAGTTTACTTTAACTACCTGATATATTTTCAAAGTCCTATAGAACAACAGTGCACATGCTCCAGAGTTTATAGAGCCAGCGATAACCCACCATCGAACGATATATCGATTATTATCATTGTTTTGATTATTATGGTTTTTTTGTTTTATGTATTTAGACACTAATGAAATATAATAAACCTAAAAGCTAACTAACACTTAACCTATTTCAATTACTCTAACCTACAGTGGATCTCATGAAACACCCTTTTTTTCGCTCCTTAATAATCGCAACCATCGATAACACACTGGTTCCAACTATATAATATACTCTCTGGAGAAAATAGCAACTCACCATCACAATATGTGTATTTGAATAAATACTTAAACATTCTAAAATAAAGTTACAAAAATTGTTTTAAATATTTTAAAATGTTACTAAATACAGAAGTAGAGTTATAATTCACAACAATAAACAGAAAAATCAAGGGTAAGTGTTTGTAATATTTAAATTAATATTGGAAAGTAAACATTATGAGGTTATATCATTAATAGTGAGTGGAGAACATATTTTAATCGACTCACCTCATACATTTTCAAACTTCTTTGATACCGACGGTTTCAGACAAAATCATGTCCTTCTTCAGTTATGGCTTCCACTGATGAAATTCCGTGATTGTTGATTTCTTTAGTGACATCACTTCTTGTGCTGCCATCTTTCGTTGGGATTATAAACTTTGTAATTAAATTTTTATCCACCGGAATATCGATATGATGGCAGCACAAGAAGTGATGTCACTAAAGAAATCAACAATCACGGAATTTCATCAGTGGAAGCCATGACTGAAGAAGGACATGATTTTGTCTGAAACCGTCGGTATCAAAGAAGTTTGAAAATGTATGAGGTGAGTCGATTAAAATATGTTCTCCACTCACTATTAAGTGTTTGTAAACTTGAGCTGCGTTTTTAATTTTTGTTTCAAATTTTCTCAGAATGAGAAATATGTGACTTTGATTGCTTTTCCTTTGTAGTCTTCAAATGTAAACTTGTATGCATCTGAACATTGATTAAACATAATTACAAAGGAATAATAAAATAATTTGTGACTGAAATTACTTATCATGAACTTATATACTACATAAATGTGATGGTAATGAATTAATGACAAAATAATATTAATAAATAAGAAATTATGTATAATGAAAATATACATTGTATTTTTAAATGCCTTTCATAAATAAGGAATTTCACAATTAATAACACAAATTAAAAGCGAGATTATAATTAAGAGAACTTAAAAAATTGTAATTGACTCTCATGTCTTTTTACTTATTTGATGGGGAAAAAAAAAACATTAACCCAGATTATCAACCATACTTTTATTACAGCCAATATATTACAGTAGGCACAAACAATACAGCCTTCGAGGGTGAAGTAAAAGCCATAGAAATAGCACTCCAGAACCTCCTATTCCGTACAAAAGCTGTTATTCTAGCAGACTCAAAGGCTGCTATACAAGCAATAACCTCCAACCAAACACCAGAAAATGAAACCATCCTATAATGCCATAAACTTCTGAAATACCTCAACAACCAGAACAAATTAATAGCCTTCCAGTGGATAGCCTCACACATCGGAATAGTTGGCAATGAAATAGCTGATGGACTTGCCAAAAAGGATACCAAAATACAGATAACAACCCACCACAAATCAAACCCCCACAGAAAAATCAAAGAAATTAAGAAAGCCTGAAAGAAAACACTGCAACAGCCAGAGGGAAATCATGGGAAAAAATTGATGAGCAGAAGTAAAATATAAAGGCCGGAAGAAAGCAGTAGCGAAATCCAGACTGATGTCAGGACACGACTGCCTGCCACGACCATCTCCACAGAATACATGTTTTCCAATCAAAGAGATGTGTCATATGCAAAGACCCAGACCTGATCATGGACAAACACCACCTTCTAGTCTGTCCAGGTTTAAATCCAGCTGCATAACATTCTAAGGACCTTGTTCACTTGTATTGGGAAGCCAGAGAGAAAATGACTTAAGCATCAAATCTCGCCATTAGAAAACAACTTTTATTAAAGCCTATGGGGTGAATCATAAATATGGCAATACATTTGATCGCATTGTGTGATGAAAATATTACCTTATAGGAAATATGAAATTACCATTGGAAAGGCAATTATTCAAATTACAACAATGGAATAAAACAAAACAGTGTAGAACTTATGTCATTAGACAAAATGGCGTTGAATATGCAACAGCAAATTACAATTGCTGCATGGGCAATAACGTATGATAATGATCGTGAGGCCGCAAGACAGGCAAGACATGAGTGTAACATAGCATTGCAGCCGTCGACTGTGGGGAAGTGGATAAAACGACTGCTGCAAACGGGAAGGATGCAAAAAATAAAACCTCCTGGAAGGCTTCGCATTAGCATGGATGCAGAAACAACGAAGAGAATTGTGGAGGCGTTCGACGCTAGTCCACAAAAATCAACCTGCCAAGCTGCACGTGAACTTCATATCAGTCAATCAAGTGTGTGTCATGTTTTGAAGCGTGAGAAGTACCACCCCTTCAAACCGATTTGTGTCCACGAACTTAATGAAGGCGACCCTGACAGGCGGATGGAATTTTATGAATTTGTTGTAAGGGAATCAGCAAAAGACAAACATTGGTACAGAAAATTGCACTTTTCTGATGAAGCTGTTTTCCATGTGAACGGATGTGTTAATCAACACAATTGTCACTATTATGGTAAAGAAAATCGTAATGTTATTGAAGAGACACGTTTAAGATGCGGCAAAGTCACTGTTTGGGCTATGATCAGATGGGAAGAACTGTTAGGAATACAAATTTTGGATAAGACTGTTAATGGTGATCGGTATAGTGATATCCTCAGACAAATTGTCCTGCCGGTAATGCAAAGTGCTGAACAAGAACAATGTTTATTCCAGCAGGATGGTGCACCTCCTCACTATGCAATTGTGGCGAGGGAAATTTTGGATGATTATTTGCAAAACAGGTGGATGGGAAGAAGAGGTCCCATTGAATGGCCAGTCCGTTCCCCTGACCTCACAGCATGTGACTATTGGTTGTGGGGTTATTTGAAGGAGAAGGTTTATGCCCAGAAACCTCAAGATGTCGACATGCTGAAATTAGTGATTGAGGAAGAAATTAGAGTTATTCCTCTAAACATGTATCATAACACAATGAAGCGTTACCAATTATGCTTGGATGTAAACGGCGAACAGTTTGAAGCAATAAAGTGACTTGCTTAGTGTTGTTGTAAGTGATTTGTTTTGTTCTATTGTTGTAATTTGAAGGATTCCTTTTCCAATGATATCATCATATTTCCTTTAATAATAATATTTTCGTCACAAAATGCGATCAAACATATAGCCATATTTCTGAATCACAGTGTAGGTGCTTTATATTTTTTTCATATTTAAACATACACATACATAAATATCATTTGTTCCATCATTGATATTATTTTTAATGAGCCGATTTATGTTCAAGACAACAATAATAATAATACCGTATCAATAACTGTGTGTATTCCAATGTTGTCCACTGCACTTAAACAATAAAAAAAGTAAGTGAATTATTTGCTACATTGGGATAATCTGGGTTAAATGTTAAATGAATGCATATTTGCACTGAATTTTTTTTGAGTTTGAAGCCACTTTTTCTTTTCTTTCCCCAGAAGGTATCATTGTAATATATTAAAGTATGGCTGTTATGTATAGGAAATTAATGCGAAATAATGCAAAACTTTAATATCAAATCACTTCAATCTCCTTATAGTCTTATTATAATGCTCCGTCTTTATATGCAAAACTCAGAAGTAGAGAAGAAAGTAATAACCCATATTTTCACAAAATGTACTTTTTATTCCGCTAACAGGACCCACCGAAACTATACTTTTGATCCTCCAAACAGATGATTTTTCTAATCAAAGACTTATTAAGCAGAATCTCTGTATATGCACATACGGAAAACTCCCAATTATCCGTGCGCGTATTATCCGGTTTGCAGATTATCCGGGCATGACTCTTTTTTAGTGTATTTTGTATTGTTATGCAGAAATTGTTTATTTTTAAATGTGCTACTGTGAACTGTGCTTAGATACTAGCACAATAGAGTAACCTTCACTCACAACCCCCTCCCCTGATGCATTTAACGGTACCAACCAACATTCTGAGAATACAATACAATATTGAAAATTTCCATTGTGTGAGTCACTGAAAGTTTGTTGTTACAGATTGAAACCACGGATATGCTGTGGCAGTGGGTTTATTGCTGGTTAGTAGTGTGGTCATCAGTGGTTATAAGTGTGGTCATCAGTGGTTACTAGTGTGGTCATCAGTGGTTACTAGTGTGTTTATCGCTGATTATTTGTCATCCCTGTGCATATTGGTGGTTACTATGTAGTTGTCGCTGGTTACGATGGCCATTTTGAATAACTGTTGTAACAGGAAATAGTCCCACTTTTTTTTCATATTTACGAGTATAATAAAATAATGATAATTACGACTTGCACCTAAATACATTTAATATAACATTTTATGAATATTTGTTGCATTTAAGTAGTGTTAAAGTGGGTAAATACATTTCTGATCAACTTCCACGACGCCGAATAACTTAACTGTATTATCTGTGTTTTTCGATTTTCCATGCATATCTCGGTCCCAATTAACACGGATAATCGGGAGTTTGCTGTATGTTTTAATCAACAGACTATTATTTAAATACTACTAGAATTAAAATTAAACCAGATTGAAAGAAATGTTACATAAAGAACTTTGACAGAGCAAGATAACATTTGTTCCTCTATACTTCACAATTGTATTTTATAATGTATGTATAGCAAAGTTAAATAATTAACAATAATACATTTTTGGTCACTTTCTTTGTATCATATCCCATTCCACTGTTTAAAGTAATGAAGCTATTTTCTAATTAATATAATTAGGCTTATGAATTTACTCTGAAAAATGAGAAAGTTAACTGAAGCAGTAGTGAGATCACTTTATCTTTTAACAATTTGACATTTGAAACTGATGGCTTGAATTAATTGAATGAAAAATTTGAATTAGAAAAAATATGAGGTTATGGAGTCAGATAACATTGTAATATTTAAATTAATATTGGGAAGTAAACATTATGAGGTTATATCTTTAATAGTGAGTGGAGAACATATTTTTAACGACTCACCTCATATAATTTCAAATTTCATTGATACCGGTGGTTTCAGACAATATCTTGTCCCTCTTCAGTCATGACTTCCACTGATGAAATTCTCTGGTTGTTGATTTCTCTATGGACATCACCTCTTGTGCTGCCATCTTTGGTTGGGATTATAAACTTTGAAATTAAATTTTTATCCACCGGTTAATTTTGAAGTTTATAATCCCAACCAAAGATGGCAGCACAAGAGGTGATGTCCATAGAGAAATCAACAACCAGAGAATTTCATCAGTGGAAGTCATGACTGAAGAGGACAAGATATTGTCTGAAACCGCCGGTATCAAAGAAATTTGAAATTATATGAAGTGAGTCGTTAAAAATATGTACTCCACTCACTATTAATAACATTGTAATGTTCAGTTGTTTAAGGCACTTATCTGGATGAAGATCTATATTGCAATAACATTACATAAGCAAATGGAAACATTACACAATTGAAGGCTTGATATGGAAAAGGATGTAAATGCCACTGGTCAATACTCCATTTTTGTATGGATAATAATTTATGTTCCGCCTCTTGCCAGGCGATAGAACAAGGATTATTATCCATTCAAAATTGGAGTATAGGCAATGGCATTTACATCCTTTTCCATGTTAAATATTTAATTGTTAAGTATGAAAAACACAATTTCTGTAATTTATAAAAATATATACGTAACATATGGTACCTTTATGTTATACCTCGTATTTTATGGAACTTTACACACTAGAACGATTACA
Source organism: Diploptera punctata (assembly GCA_030220185.1). Lineage (NCBI taxonomy): Eukaryota > Metazoa > Arthropoda > Insecta > Blattodea > Blaberidae > Diploptera > Diploptera punctata. The sequence continues at coordinate 1,151,027 of JASPKZ010009821.1, forward strand.
AAACTAATATTACTACCAATAATTAAATTTTTGCAAAGTTCCATGTATCTATAGTTCCAAAAATATATTTTCAACAAAGAATAGATATTATGTTGTTTTCTAACGGCTGCATTTGGGATCATTTAACCCATAGAATATATATTATTGTGTAAATTTGTCTTTCATCCTGTAAAATAATAAATTTTTCTTTCATCCTGTAAATAATTTGAATTAAACTTATAACATTTGCAATAATTGAATATTTACCCCAAAAACAGATCTAACTACAAATTGTTGGGAAAACGAAAAAAACACATAATGTTCATTCTGAGTCTATTACCTTTATATCACATATATTTTAATCTCTCATCCTATTGGAAACATGTACAGCCAATTTGAATGCAAAATAACATGCTACTAACTGAATATTAACACTGAGTCCTGCAGTGGTACTAGTACCACGACATTTAAATGACACTGAAGCCAGAGAAAATTAAATCCCTTGGCATGCCTGAGCCGGCAGATTTACAGGGGTGTTTTTCTGGTTCAGAAATCACCCCTGTACATCTGGCGGCACAGGCATGCCAAGAGATTAAATTTTCTCCGGCTTCAGTGTCATTTAAATTCCGTGGTACTAGTACCACTGCCGGACTCAAAGTGTTAACAATTCAATATAGAATTGGGTGGAAAAATGATATATTTTTATAGAATGGAAAAATTATCTAACCCATATTTAAATAAAAATGTTACAATAAGAAATACAAAATACATATTGAACACTGATTCAATTAAAAAAAGTTTCTACCTGAATCAGTGTTCAATATTTATTTTCCATTTAATGTTATTTCGTTACATTCTTTGTGTCTTTCTTATTTTTACTCAATTTCTCTAAGATTCTGATAAAATTCAAGGAACTGTGGTGGAATGAATTTGCACATGTGCAATAATTGTTTTTCTACACTGTTACTCATGACTTGATTAAATGCTTCCGCTATTTTGTTACTCTATTCGCTTGAAAGCCAACTTTTAAAAAATAAATAAAACAGGTCTGGAAGAGAGTAGGGATAGTTTTACATCCACCATGCCCTGATATTTTCCAGATAGATCACTAATCCACTGAAAACTCAACTTTCAAATTTTTGTTGGTTAGATCTCTTTTTGGGACAACTATTCAATTGTTAATCATAATGTACAGTCGAATCAGTGAAGCACATCCATTTGAAAGTGGTATTTGCTGGAGCAATCAACTCATTTATCCAAGGAAAAAGTGCTCACCCACAAAGGTCACAGAAATTACAGATCTAATGTTTCTACTAGTTACATGCCATCATGGGGATGCTGGTCTGGCAATTACCACTTTATGTAAAATTGTAGACTTTCACGGCAGGTATTTTGATTAATTTATTTTATGTCTTTCGGGCTAAATGGCCGTGTCTGGTTTTATTAAAATTCGACATTTCATCTACTACTGCGGTAGACATCCTTAGGAGATTCTGCGTGTTCTTTGACTATACTCAACTATAAATAAGGACACGATTTCCAACACACAGCCAGTCTGCAGCCAACATTTGAAGTGTTAAGAAGTCAAAGAACACGCAGAATCTGCTGAGGATGTCTACCGCAGTAGTAGACGAAACGTCGAGTTTTAATAAAATCAGACCACGGCCATTTAGCCCGAAAGACATAAAATACATGAATCAATTACCACTTTGATGAATGCATATGCTGACCTGACCCAAAGCCAAACTAATTGCTCTGTCCTTTGTAGTTAAAAGCGCTTTCTTCTCATACTCCATGAAAATCTACTTTTAATGAAAATTACCAATAAAGAAGAAATTAATAAATAAGGTGAACCTGTTGCATCTTACCTTGTAAAAGTCGAGTTCTTTTAGGACATGTTTCAAAACAATTCTGTTTCATCGTCAGCTTGTCCAGACTCAGGAGTCTTTTATGAGGTAAAATGCAACAGACTCACCTCATTTATTAAGAAGAACCTCATAATAAAGAAGAAATTATTTAAAAAAGGGGTGTAATTCAATGACAGATTTATGAGTACCTATAACATTTTGTTTGTTAAGAATGAAGGTAATGTCCAGTTTTAAAATTTAAATTAAATTGTGTACATTTTTCACACTTTTCTCAATAAAGGAAAACACCTTCACCAAGATGTGTCTAGTGTTAACAAGAGCTTTCTCTTTGTATCAGATCATGTGACCACTAATATCATATTGCTAGAATCTTATATTATTAAGTAACATTAACAACTATATATTTGCAGATAAATCATTTTAAAATGAGCTGCACTTTACAAAAATCTTTAGTTTATGAGAGAAATGTACATTTTATACGATTTAAGATTTTTACTACATTGATTATTTCCTAACCTAAAAGTTCTTTATTTCCTTATCACATAATTGTATAATTAGAAATATGTAATAATTTTGGGCGTTAAGAGATTATAGTTCTGGTCATAGATTGGATTAAAAGTAACTTTACATACAAGAAAATGGTAGGGAATACATAAAAATAAAACCACTATTCCTCTCCTGGTTCTTTATTTCTAATTACTTTTGGCACAAACATTCCTTTCACCCCATACTAAAACTGTTATTTAGTATTGTTTTAAAAAAATAAAAACAGGAAAATGTTCAACTAAACATAAGTTTATATTAAATACATGTAGGAAATAACACCATGAGTCAAAATATACAACTCATTGATAATTATAAGTTTATATTTTTCTCTTCAAATAAAATTCATTGTTCGATGAGATATGATAAATTTATAAAATAAAATAAGTTAAAATACCTTCTTAGGTAAAATCCGTCGTCCTCAACTTTTAAAATATGTGATCTTTATGCCTGTAGGCCTTTCAGGACATCCATCCCATCTTCAGCAGTTCATTTTTCGCCACAGCATCAAATATCAACCTGGATGCTGTAGCGAAAAATGAACTGCTGAAGATGGGGCGGATGTCCTGAAAGGCCTACAGGCATAAAGATCACATATTTTAAAAGTTGAGGACGACGGATTTTACCTAAGAAGGTATTTTAACTTATTTTATTTTATGACTCTCCACCTCAACGGTTTTAACAATGAATTTTATTAGTATTGATGATAAATTTAATATTTAAGATCATAAGTTTATATAGTTAGTAGTATGCTATCCATTATCATCTCAGATCAATAGCATTGCAACTCAAATCTGGAAGTTAAAGGGCTGTTAAATTTTGCCCAGTGGTATCTTATCTCAGGCTTCAGGAATTTTATGTCATATATCTATGGCATAGGACCCATATCTCTACTTCCTTTTTGATGAAGCCTTAATTAGGATTTTTATGCTATTAAAAATTCATCAACCCCAGCTGGTTTGAATCTGCAAACCTCAGAATCAAAGTAAATATTGTAATCATTAGTCCACTCAGCCCAATTTATGTGTGATTTAAAATAAATGCCAAATTAACAAATCTACTGCTATAAAATTTTATTATTAAAATAGTTAACCAAAGAAAAGCAATTTGTGGATCAATTGGACAAGTTTTATATAAAAAGAACCAATTACCATTTTAATATATTTTTTTTATATAACCATACATGAAACTTCGAAAGCAACATGTTTTATTTAAATAGAATAGGGCGTCAATAATTTTAATGTAAAAGGGGACATGTACAAAAAATTAAAGGAAAAACCTGGGACATTTTTAAAAAAGGTGGGACATTAACAAAATATAAAACGACAGTTACTTTAAATTAATATTAAGAAGCTAAAGCTGTTACTATGATTGAAATAAGTATATTATAGTACACTACTAAATTATTGTAATCAAATGGTAAAGAGAAAAATTCTCTTTACCATTTGATTACAATAATTTAGTAGTGTACTTTAATATACTTATTTCAATCATAGTAACAGCTTTAGCTTCTTAATATTAATTTAATAAATAATGCTATAGCTATGTGGAGTCCCTTCATGTCTTCTTCAGGTAGAAGCCATTCATTGTGTATTTGTGAATGATGATTCATAGCATTTGAATGTGGGACCAAGACAGTAAGGTAAAGGAAGGATTTATGCTTGGATGGGAAGGAAGCCTGGATTAGCCAATGGTTAGAGCATCAGCAAGGAAAGCTGAAAGGAAGGATTTATGCTTGGATGGGAAGGAAGCCTGGATTAGCTCAATGGTTAGAGCATCAGCAAGGAAAGCTGAAGGTTCGGGGTTCGATTCCCGGTTCAGGCATAAATTTTTCTCTTTACCATTTGATTACGACAGTTACTTTCTTTTTACCACACATTGTTGTCAATACAAATTTATATGTATCAACCATTCACAAATCAAAAACCACTAAAGTCATTGTTTATTACGTTTAAAAACATTTATTTATCTCTGCAAAGGATATCAAAATCCACTAACTAAATCTCTTTCATCCTAATTAAAATTGTATTTCTCCATCGCCAAAGTCCCAGAATCAGCAAAAACTCTCTGACATTGGCTGCACTGACCATGGATTGACAATTTGAAAAATGTACCAGTTACCAATATATGAGAGTAAAAGACAAAGATTATAGATCGAACAGTGCATCGTGGTCATACAACTGGTGCGTTCTAAAGTTCGTATTTATAATTACATAGTAAAGAACAAAACCAGTCATAAATACATTGACAAAGCGTCGTCCCAAAAGCGGGACATTTGAGCTTCCCCAAGAAAACTTTTGGTACAGCAGGACATTTTTAAAAAAAAAACAGGATTGTCCCAGGAAAAACAGGACGAATGGACACCCTAAAATAGAACCATCTGACAACTAGTCTCTATTGCAAATTATGAACAACTGAATCAACTACCAGAAAGGAACTGCCATTTATCTTTATCTGAACAGAACAGCCATTTTTTTATAATTTCTAATTTATGGGTTCAGAAATTGATTGGTTCCTTTGATACTTGGAGTTCCCAATAAAAAAATTGGAAAAATTCAAGTTACATACGATTACATATATTGTGTCTCATTACGTTTTATACTTTTAGCTATTGAGGTTGTTCTCATGAAAATATTTTAGAAAAAGTACACCGTGTCCACAAATACAGTATCATATTTTAAACTACTACTACGTCACTTTGGATAATCGTATCTAAATTAAATTGGTGACAATCAAAAAAAAAAATTCAAAGAGTTTTTGCTACACCTCAAAGTCCACGAGTGATGCTGCAGATATCTAAATATCCAATAAATATAACAATGAACCGACATCGAGCACAAAAAACATAATTAAATTTAGTTTAGTTGCTGTATTATTGTCCATTATTCTCCATTGTTGACATTGTTAATATGCATAAAACATTTTGAATTTATCTTTTGATTGTTACCAATTTCATTTAGATAGAATTATCTAAAGTGACGTAGTATTAGTTTAAAGTATGATACTATATTTGTGGACACGTTGTATTTACAGATTTTTACCAATCCTATCTAGTATCCTGAAAATTACCAAGAGCAAAATTTATAAATATGTGTGTGTGTGTGTGTGTGTGAGATCGTTAATACTGTAGCAGCCACAATTTTTGTTTTGTCAGAATCAAACTTGGCATATAGAATTTAAAAAAGTCAAGTTCATTAACCACCATAACTCATGATAATAAGGAAATACTTGAATGGGAGTAGATGCCTGCCACAACCAATCACTGCTCTTGACGCCACTAGTAAGGTTTGAAATTGCTGCGATGTTGTCAGTTGTATTTCTGCTAACCGTGCTTTTGTGAATTTATTAGAATTGTGAATATTTTCGAGAATAGTGTGTTTTGTAGCAATAAATGAGAAATCTCATATCTTTGTTTCATTTTCAATTTTGCATAAAATGAGCATTTATTTATAATATTTATATACTGGGTAAACAGAGAGTGATATTTGATATTCCGTGTGATACATAAAGTAGCCCCTCCCACTAAATATCCATATTGGCAACACTGTCGTGAAAACGTCATGGCTGAAGATTCAGCGGCTGAACTATAATTTATGCAGTTCCTTTGAAAACCTTTTTCACAGTTTCAGTTGTATGATTCTGGTTTGATTTATATAAAGTCCATCCAACTAATCCCTATTATTATTATTTAAAAAAGTATATATATACATTTGGTATTTATTAGAATCTTCATAAATTTATATTTGATTTTTTTTTATATTTGAAGAGAAAAATGTAAGCCTGACCTGGAATTTGAACCCAAGGTCTCTGGTTTTCCGTACCATTGCTCTGGGCAGATGAGTTTAGACAAACTGGCAATAAACAATAACTGCAATACATAAAGGAAGTTTACAAGAAAGAGGATATGACTGGGAAGAACTAAAAAGAACGAAAGCATGGGAAGATAGAGATGGTTGGAGGCTTATTTGGAATCGACCTTCTGAAAGGAGGACACGATAAGAGGATGGTGATGACATAAAGGAAATATTCCAATAAATCACACAATCTCCCATTTGATATAAAAAAGGGCAGCTCATTTTCCAATTATATAATTAATAAAGATATGAAAAATAAAATCACCATATACATAATAATTATATAATATTCCTAAACATGTATTGTTCAGTACGAATAAATCTTATCATAGAGAAAAATGTTCTCTCAGGTGTATAGAATATGAAGAAGAAAACAATTTGAAGTGAAAGCAAGAAAAATATTCATGTCAGCTTCTGACACAAATAGAGTTTTGTACATATAAACAAACACTGGTAATATATTAAATTAAAAGATTCTTACCTCTCCTCACATTATTCTGTTAAGTAGATCGCGATTTCAGGCCTATAGCAGGCCCATCTTCAGTACACTGTTGTTGACCGGTGTTATGTCGCTCGGAAGAACCACTTCTTCTTCCCTCTGTTGGTGGACCGATGAACCTCTTGATAAGGTCAAAATTTGCGGGAACTTCGAAGTTCATAAGTTTTCCTTTGTTTTTCTGAATGTGGATCTTTTCCCAAACTGTAAGTTCCTTAGGTGTCTCTATTTGTTTAATTAGACTAGCTTTTGATTCAATTCGATGTTTTTCGTACCAAGCATGAGCATATAAAAAAAAAGGTTAATCTAGTGACGACTCAAGTCTTAATAGGAAACAAGATGGCGGACCTTGACATAACCTCAACCATAGACTTCAATACAAATTTATCAGGATTAAAACAAGACATTAAAAAATTCAATCAGTTAAGGGAAAAAAGAAGAAATAAAATGATGGACATCAAATTTATTAATACTTGTTTGGAATTGGATATTACACCTAAATTTGTTCGCAAAACCGTTAAAAATAACGATGGTTCGAAAGAACAGAAGACGGTTGAGAAGAAAATTTTGAAAATGGAGAAAAACAAACATTTCGAAATTATCAGTAATTTGGACACAAAATTGTTTTTCCTACACTTAAAAATCTCTAAGAATGTTGGCAATGTATTTTGGGACCGATTAGAAGAAAAATTTTTCAACAAACTAAATATTAGCATTAAAAGAAAAGTAATCAAACAAAATAAGAAAATTGAAAATTTAAAATCAAAATCAAGATTAAATAAAGAAAACACCACTAAAACAAGGGAAATAAGGTGCAGTAATGTAATCAACATGTCTTCCAAAACTTTCAACCAGAGGGAATTGGGAATTTTAGAAAAAGGACTTAAAACATGTGTAAACTATTCTAACAAAATTGAAGATTATGTAGCGGACGTCGAAGTAATAATAGATGATTTGGAAACAGAAGAAAAATTTTTTAATCAGGAATGAAATGTGGAAAAATCATAGAAAGAAATCACAAGGCCATGATCCTCGAAACAAAACAGGACCTGGGTAAACATCGAAAAATCATCAGAGAAAATCAACAACAAAAACAAAACAATTATCACAAAAGCAGGACAAAGCACAACCAGCTATTTATTTATGTGAATAAGCAGATTATAGAAATAGAATGGGACAAAGTTTTGTGGCATCTACACAATCGGTGGGGTGAAGTAAAATCTGACTCCCGTTCCCAAAAGTATCAAAGACGTAGATTAAAGCATCCCCTATTTGAAGACAACTCAAACAAAATTCTACTCAAGAAACAAAAGACAAAAATTCTAGCGGAAAGGTATTCAAAACCCTAGAAATCCACAAATGCATGGTCTCCCAAAAACACACAAGGGTGGAGACAAAATGAGGCCCATCATCAACAATATAGGGTCTCCTACATACCTAATATCAAAATGGTTATGTAGTGAGTACAAGAAAATGGAAGGATTTGATAACCTCTCAATAGATAATTCATATCAACTTGTACAAAAATTAGAAAACATTCAATTAGAACCTACAGACAGACTAGTGTCATTCGATGTAATTTCATTGTTTCCCAGTGTCCCTAGAGGAACCACCATGAGATCTTGGAACAATGGCTAAACAAAAACAAATTAGAAAAAGAAAATATAAAGGAGTTTATAATTCTTACTAAATTATGCATTGAACAGATGTTTTTCACCTATAATGGTAAATTTTATAAACAAAATTCTGGGCTTTCTATGGGTAACCCTCTTTCACCCCTTTTGGCCAATTTATACATGGGAAGTTTCGAGCAGAAAATAACAAGAGGACATCCTTTGATCTTCAAATTTTGGACCAGATACGTTGATGACGTAATTGCTATTGTCAAACAGAAACAAATTGAGGATGCTTTGAAGCTTTTGAACATCCAGAGTAGAACGATAAAATTCACCATGGAAACTGAGATTGAAAGACAAATCCCATTTTTGGATCTTAATTTAACACGAAACAAAGAAAACAGGATAGAATTTGGAATATATAGAAAGAATACTCATATAGACAACTATATTAAAGCTTCGGGTTTCAACCATTTTGCTCACAAAGAGGCAGTGTTCAATAGCTTAGCATACAGATTAGTAAATATTCCTATGAGCCCAGAAAACTATAAAAGAGAAAAAGAATACATAATTAATGTGGCAACAGATAACGGTTATGATGAAAGCATGGTACACAGGAAAATAAATAAATTCAAAAGACAAAAATTAATTAATGAAAGCACACTGATAAAACAAACAGAAAAAATAAAATTCAAGAAATTCACTTACCATCCATTGAAACACTACAAATTTCAAAAAATTTTCAAAAAGTTTAATATAAGATTAGCACCTAAGAATGAATACAGCCTTAATAGGATAATTAAAACCAACAAAAATGGAAAAATTGAAGAAGAAAATAAATCAGGAATTTATCAGATCAAATGTAAAGATTGTGACAAAATTTATATAGGAAAAACGAAAAGAAATTTGAAAACAAGGGTGAAGGAACATCTTAGAAATGTCAAAAATGGAGAATTGGAAAAGTCAGCAGTAGCTGCTCATGCTTGGTACGAAAAACATCGAATTGAATCAAAAGCTAGTCTAATTAAACAAATAGAGACACCTAAGGAACTTACAGTTTGGGAAAAGATCCACATTCAGAAAAACAAAGGAAAACTTATGAACTTCGAAGTTCCCGCAAATTTTGACCTTATCAAGAGGTTCATCGGTCCACCAACAGAGGGAAGAAGAAGTGGTTCTTCCGAGCGACATAACACCGGTCAACAACAGTGTACTGAAGATGGGCCTGCTATAGGCCTGAAATCGCGATCTACTTAACAGAATAATGTGAGGAGAGGTAAGAATCTTTTAATTTAATATTGAATTGAACCTCACAGTGATAATTCCTATATAAAAAAAATAAAAAAAAAAAATAAAATAAAAAAAAGGTTAAACTGGTAATATATTTTTTTTACTTAGATAATTTTATCACTTACCTAAATGAATATACCTTATAGTGTGAATTCCTAAAATATGTAACCGGTAATATATTTTATAATATAATCAATTACAAATGACACAATGAGCATAGATTCTTAGTATGATCATGGGTTATTCTAAAAATGTATAATACATTAAGTTATGTAGGTAGGAAATAACACTATGAGGTTTATTTTAATTTGCGTTGTTGTTTTTGACTCACCTCATACTTCTTAACTTCCTCGCAGACTCAAGTTTCTTCACTGTATTTGTGAAAGTTGTGAACATGACACAGCATTGAGAATGTCACAAATGCAGTGAAGAAACGAGTCTGCGAGGGAGTTAAGAAGTATGAGGTGAATCAAAAACAACTCAACACAAATTAAAAATGTATTATACATTTTCTCCCAAAGAAGCTTTGTAATGTACCAAGGCCGAGCACAAGGCACAGAATCTGCATATGCATGGTCATCAACACAGAATTGAAACCAAGGCAAAATTACTAAGGGTCAGTTTCACCAACTGTATTACTCCAATTTTCACCATGTATAATGCATAGCTTAAACTGGCGTAATACAGTTACCTCTCTTGGTGAAACTGGCCCTCAAACAGTTAGAAAAATCTAAGGAACTCACAATCCATCCATCCATAGTAATTCTGCCTGAGGGCAGGTCTTTCACTGCAGTCATAGCATTTTCATGCTATGCTTTGCAGCATTACTAGGGTAAAATTGAATTCCCCGAAAGTTGGAACTAAAGAATGGTAGAATAAATAAAATAGCAAGGATTATAGGTGTGGTAGCTTCCCGTTGCTTTCCACACAGGTGAAGGATGATGATGATAATGATAAGAATGATGATGATGACCGGATGATTTTCGGGGACCTTTGGGCCCTAAGCTTCCTGACATTTGTCTTACAGGCGAAGAAAACCCTTAAAAAAAACTCACCCAGGAGCCTGTCCCAACCAAGAATCAAACCTGGGCCCGCTGGGTGACAAGGCAGCACGCTACCTTGAGACCACAGCGGTGGGAGAAAATTTACATCTGCAAGAATAAAAACAAAACCATAAATTTTGAAATTCCCGGTGAAAGAAAAAAAAATCTGATTTGGAAGTTCATCATCGGTCAGCCAGCAGAGGGAGCACAAAGCAGCTTGCAGGAAGGACAACTGTAAGGCAACAGTTGTAATGCATTGAGAATGTTACACAGAAGCGACGAAACTAGTCTGCATAAAAATGAAGAAATACGAGGTGAGTCAAAATATACAACTCATTAATAACAGAAATCAAAGCCAGAATCTAGCAATGGCAACCCACTGTATTGAGCAGATGTACATTCCTGCATGAATTAGCACAGAATGGAGTGATGCAGGGTTAATTAAAATATATGTATATTTGATAAAAATTTTCTCAAAGAATTTGAAGCTAGCGTATTAATAAATCTATTGTTTAAATTATTTATTATTTTTTATAGGTTTTAAGCTTTTTTTTATTTCTCTTATTATTTAGTGAACATATTTAAGTAGTCAGTAAGTTAAAAGCACAGATGGCAGGTAGTGAGGGTTTTCCAGTCTGCCAATACAGGAGTTGTATTACTTCCCTATAGTTTATAGTGTCTTGCATCAGCCTCAAGTTTCCAGACGCTTCTATAAACAAAGGAAATTAGTCACGTGGTAAAGTTGAGTGCGGAGGGATACAAATTATATAAAACCTTAAATATAAAAAAATGAACTTGGTTTTAGACGAGGCTATTAACCCGGCCCAGTGTGTACAGGGGACATAAGCCGTAACTGTATACAGCAGGGTAATTCTTGACAGACACGTTCTCGTCGCGGGGGTGAACACTAAAAATCTTAGTGACTAAGTTCTGTCAAGGACCCAATCTCTCGGGGCATAATGAGGGCCCCTGCCCAGGGATCGGCAAAAAGAACAAGCTTCAATAAAGGCAAGACAAGCGGAAGAGGCAGCCCTCCACCTGGGGTTTCTACAGATGGAAGCATGTTCAAATGCTTTGAGGTGGCAGCCCTACCATTGGACATACTCGGCAGCAGGCCGGTTACCTGTTATGAGGAATTATAAAAAAAACTCGAACTCCCCAAAGCAATATTCGGACAGATCGAACGACGACAACCGCAGCAAAACTAAAGGATAAACAATTAGGAAAACTGGCAAAAGTGATAGTGCACCGGTGAGCAGAACGGGCCAATAGGCCCATACCTTGAAAATGATGATGATGAAGTAAGATAAGAATTAACCATACCCCCATGCACTGATCTACTGATCAGTCTAACAGGAATTAGTCCAATTAATAACTAGGAATTATTTAAAAATACTCTAGTCAAGTTTAAATTAAATAATTTATTAATTAAAACGAAAACACATATCACTTCACTGCACTTTAAATGTAATAAATGCATTATTTAATTTACGCATATTTGCGGAGAGGTTGGACATGTGCTACCTTCACGAAATCTCAACTGCATCTGAGAGCTTGAGGCTGATGCAAGACACTATAAGCATGCAGACCCAACTTTCCAGACGCTTCTACACACAAAGGAAATTAGTCACGTGGGAAAGTTGAGCGCGGAGGGATACAAATTATATAAAACCCTTTTAATATAAAATTATAGAATATTCACCTGAAAGGTCCGTCTCCTCAACTTAATTAATCATTTAACTGTAGCGCTTTCCTGCCGATGATGGGACAAGTCCCGAAAGCGCTACAGTTAAATGATTAATTAAGTTGAGGAGACGGACCTTTCAGGTGAATATTCTATAATTTTATATTAATTTTGAATAAACCTCAACGGAACACATCATGAATCTTATAAAAGTTGATAAAACCATTGTATATAAAAATATATAAAATTAAGTATGATAAGAATTAACCAGTTACATAAGACATTTGACGCTTGATTTTAGAGTCTTGCAATTAAATACGGCAGATCTTTTTTGGACATGGCCTTTGTACATCACAATGCTTGACAGTTCCCCCATGAATAAAATGTTCAAACTCAATAAAAAATACAATGAGCAGTATTCTTTTGTTGGTTGGGAGTCTAACAACAAACTTTGTTTTTTAAGATTTAAATTAAAATTCTTTATGCCTCACCTCATACCCAGTCTTCTAATTAAACCGGTTTCAAAACCTAGGTGGTTTCGTCTTCAGTAATTTCTCGACTGATGTCTTACAAGCAGTTCTCCTGAACTACATAACATCAGTCAAGAAATTACTGAATATGAAACCACCGATGTTTAGAAACAGGTTTAATTAGAAGACTGGATATGAGGCGAGGTCTAAAGAATTTTATATTAAACCTCATGGTGATTTTTCCTATAAAAGTTCAATAAATTTTATTTAGGTGCTCAAATGATTAATAACCAATTTTGAAGATTTTGAGATCATAAAGAAATAAGCATTACTTACTGAATGGACCATGCTATGAAATAATATTCACTTAAACAGAATTACAAATAATATAATGCATCTTGTAAAGAATTTTCTTGCCTGAACCTATTTTGAAAAATTTAGTTCCTATTCTCAACTCAGAATCTAGCTGTAGGAAATTACACATTCATTTCCACAGCATTTCCATTTACAGAACTATTTTACCAATTGCTTTCCTTGAGGCTTTTAAATTGGTGATATGATGTAAATTGGTTTTTTAACATTTGTCTTTAAACAATAACAATGTAACATGACATTTTTCTCACTTTGTCTTCACATATATTATATAAGAATAAATAATTGATGGTATCCATTTACAAAATACTTTATAACTCTTCATGAACACATTTTTTTCTGCACTGAGGTTGAAATTATACAAGTCAGAAGTTAAAATCAATAAAAACAAATTGTACACAAATCCTTCATATGAGACAATAATCCATTTTCTTTCAGGATATTTAGCTACATTTGCTATTTGCCGTTAATGTACTTACTTTTAATTTAATGCTTATAATACAAAAGGTCATGAAAAATTAGAAATTATATATTGTACTTACGATTCTCCAGTAACACTGAGGTATTTTTTGTACATGAGTAAAAGAAATGTAACATTAAGAAGTAAGAAGAAAACCGCCAAGAAACGACATAACACCGGTCGACCAGAGACTACTGATGATGGAGATAAGCTCCGAAACTGCAGTATAGAAGAAAAAGGATATGAGGTGAGGTAATAAAACATTAATTTAATTCTTAAATTAAATCTTATAGTGTTTTTTCCCTGCAAAAGTTATATAAATGACACATTGTTACTAAATTTGGGGACTCTATGCCACCATGCAAACTATATAAATTAAAATAAAAAAATGGAAAAAACGTACAATTTATTAAATTTGAAGAGAAAAATAAATTTAAATTAATATTGGGAAGTAAACATTATGAGGTTATATCATTAATAGTGAGTGGAGAACATATTTTAATCGACTCACCTCATACATTTTCAAACTTCTTTGATACCGACGGTTTCAGACAAAATCATGTCCTCCTTCAGTCATGGCGTCCACTGATGAAATTCTGTGATTGTTGATTTCTCTAATGACATCACCTCTTGTGCTGCCATCTTTCGTTGGGATTATAAACTTTGTAATTAAACTTTTATCCACTGGAATATTGAAATTCATACATCAATATTTATTCTTCTGAATGAATATCATTTCCCAAATTGTCAATTCCAACGGTTTATCCAATTGTTTCAAAAGTTTTGCCTCTTTTTCAATTTCACAATTTTTAATATTTCTAAAATGTCCTTTAGTGTGTGTTTCCATATTGTCTGAAACCGTCGGTATCAAAGAAATTTGTAATTATATGAGGTGAGTCGATAAAAATATATTCTCCACTCACTATTAATGACAATTATTACTCGCACCTAAATACTTACTTACGCACTGACACTATCGAACCCATAGGTTCATGGCTGCACAGACATAAGCTCTCCATACATCCCTATCCTGAGCTAATGCTTTCCAATCATTCCCCGTATAATCTACTTCCCTCAAATCATAGTTAATGTTATTCTCCCACCTCATTCTTGGTCTACCAACTGGGAGTTTTCCATCTGGCTTTCCTACAAGAAGCTTCCATGCACGTCTTTCATTCCCCATACACACAACATGACCTGCCCATCGCAGTCTACGAGACTTAACTGTTGTTATTATATCTGGCTTCCTATAAAGACCATGTAGTTCATTGTTATGTAGTCTTCTCCATTCACCTGTCTGTTCATCTCTCTTTGGTCCAAAAATTTTCCTAAGAACTTTATTCTCAAATACTCGTAATCTCCTTACTTGCACCTAAATACATTTAATATAACACTTTATGAATATTTGTTGCATTTAAGTAGTGTTAAACTGGGTAAATATATTTCTTATCAACTTTCACGGCGCCGAATAACTTAATTGGATTATCTGTGCATATCTCAGTCCCAATTAACACAGATAATCGGGAGTTTGCTGTAAGAGAGAGCAGGTTGAAAAGTAAGTAGATGGACAAATGTCAAATGTAAGAATAAGTAGCTGGCCAAATCTCAAATGATATGTTTCCATAAACAATTAATACAGTAAATGAATCAGACTCATCTCGTGTCTTAATATCCTGTACCTCCAGATCGCCAGGACTAGTTTCGAGGAACTAGTCCTGGAAAGGATACAAAATGAGGTGAGGTGTGAAGTCTGAGTGTTTATAAAACCTTATAGCGTTACTTCCTAACAAATATCTACTATACATTAAAGTAAGTACAATTTTATTATCTCACCCCAATCTTCTTCTTAGACCGGTTTTGGGACCTTCTTCGGTTCCATCCTCAGTACTTTCACGGCCGCTGTTATCTCTTCTTGAAGAGCCACCTCTTGCTCCTGTGGTAGACTGAAGAAGCTCGAAATCAAATCATTTTTCCAGGGAATTTCAAAGCTCATTAATTTCTCCTTTCCATTTTTTTTAATATGAGAAAGTTTTTTGTATTGTAAGCCCCTGTTTTCCCTTTACAGAGATTTAGGCGCTCTCCCCCTACAGGGAAGAATTTGAACCATACTAATTTAGTTACGATGTTTTTATTATTAATTTCATACATCTCAATGATGCATAAATCATATTTAAAGAAAAAAATTATACGCTCAGACCGGGACTTGAACCCTTGGTTTTCTAGTCCAAGTGCTCTACCATTTGAGCTACCTGAGCAAGTACCGATCTAAATGCAAATCCTTCTCTATATACGTTGTAATTCCCGCCCACCAAATGCTTTGAAGCCTTTGCTTCTATCTTTGCAAATGGCGGCTCCTATATTAAGAAGACATATTTGGGAATTATACATTACATTATAAATGTCAGTACGGCTATTTTCGATGTTTTTATTATTAATTTCATACATCTCAATGATGGATAAATCATATTTAAAGAGAAAAATTATACGCTCAGACCGGGACTTGAACCCTGGACCCTTGGTTTTCTAGTCCAAGTGCTCTACCATTTGAGCTACCTGAGCAAGTACCGATATAAACGCAAATCCTTCTCTATATAATTTAGTTACACTTGTTTTCGTATAGATGTCATTTTTGAGTGGTCCGTGGTCAGCGTTTTGCCTCATACTGACATCTAGGTACTAGGACAGGAAAATTCGGTAAATTTTGCTTAGAGGCCTTTTCATTCAGGCTTAAGGATTTTTTACGAGCCTGAAAATCTTCAGACTGGGACCCACGGCTTAAAGTCCCTCCTGGAGGACTTGCTCTTTGGATTTTTCCGTTCCTAAAAAACCCATCGACCTCGGCTGGGTTTGAACCCGCGATCCTCAGGACCAGAGGCAAGGAGCATAACCACTAGTCCACCGCAGCCGACGTGAGAAAATTTATGTACGAAAAAAAAAAAAAACGAACAGAAATTTGAAGTAGAGAAATCTGCAGTAGCAGTCCATGCATGGTCAGAAAAACATCTTATCGAAAGAAAGACTGAAATATTAAAACAAATAGAAAATCCAAAGAGCTCACAGTTTCAGAAAAAAAATCTACATAAACAACGGCTCGTAGCATTTGGGGTTAAGGAATTAACTATGTGTAAGAGAAAAATACGCGTTTAGATTGCAGGCCTAGGTGGCTCAGATGGAAGGTCCTGGGTTCAAACCCCAGTCTAGGCATATATTTTTCTTTTCAAATATAATTTGTCCATCATTAAGATGTTTAAAAACAAATAATATTAACACTGAAGAAGAGAGTTTCGAAACTGGTCTACAAACAAGAAGAATATGAGATGGGGTAATAAAATGTTACTTAAATAAATAATACCTTATAAGTGAGTTTGTATTTTTATACCTTATAGTGTTAATTCGTAAAAAAGTAAATCTCCACTATGTTTCCATGTTATTCATATACATGATAAAGGCTATTTTTCAATATAATGCAGCTTAAATTTATGTAATCTTACACTCTCATTTGCTGTCATGGTGAATAATTTATACAGCCGTTCTGAGACTTGTTCCCCTGGCAGGTAAAGAGTTGCTTTTCGCTGGAATTTCTCTGGAATGTGAATGAGCTACAACTATTGACAGGCACTGCACCCACTCTTCAGCATTCTTGCCTCCTTTTGGCTTCAGGATTAATGACTGATCTCCCGTGAAGATCTCAAATGCTTTTGGAATGTTTCTCGCTCCGCGACTTACTTTTACACTGCGAATCTGGTTAACTTCAATTGGAGTCACATCCTTGTCATCTTTCTGCAAAATAAATCAACTACGTAATTCTAAGGCTTATGGTTTAATAGAACATTCACTAAGGTCTTACAGTAATTCCTATCTTCAGCCAACTCAAATCATTTAAAATATCCATCCATAGTAATAAAAAATTAGCCTTAGATCTAAATTACAATAAACATAAATGATTACATGCTATATCTACAATACAATTATTTACAATATATTTTGATTTGCTCTAGATTTAACAAATGAAATATAAAATGTAAAAGACAGAAAAATAATAATAAAAAAAAAGAAATATTTCTAATAACATAGAATAAATTAAATTCCCAAGAAAAATTAATTACTCTGGTCAACATGATTTTTGTCTCATGAGTATCAATAGTTGTACTTAATGCAGTTTTTTATTACCAGATTACGTTTATATAACACTTTGGCTAGACCAGTGTTGACCTATGGTAGTGAAGCATGGACACTAAGAAAACAACATGAAAGCAGAATAACGGCTTGTGAAATGAGATTCATGCGCAGAACAGCGGGTTACACCAGATGGGATCGGAAAAGGAACACCGATATCTTAAAAGAATTGAAGGCTACGCCAATTTTGGAATATATTAAACAGTACCAACTAAACTGGAAACACCATCTTGAAAGAATGAGTTCAAATCGGATCCCCAAAGCTGTTTATAATTATATACCAAGAGGACGAAGATCACTGGGCCGTCCTATGAAACGCTGGAGGGAAAATTTTCTATAGGATCGTAACAGGCCTTGGCCTAATACTTGGAAGGAAGAAGAAGAAGCAGTTTTTTTATTGTGTTTTCAAATATGTATTCAGAATTTCCATCACCCACAGTTTTTTTTATTTCTATTTCAATTAATGGATTTAAATAATTATCTTTTTTAATAAGCGTTTTTTTGTCCATTTGTCCATTGTAAAATGAAACCAAAATGAAGGAGATTTCAGCTATGGAAAAGAGATATCAAGACAAATGTAATCCTAATATGCTGGCCGGTTATTGTTGGACCATCAAGAGAGATGCTCCACAGGCGAAATATAGCAGAAAATTGTCATTTCTTACTTTCTATGTGAGTTGAATGTTCGAATATTGTGTAGTTACGAATGTAGAAAATATTGAAGTGTTTGAAATTATAAATTTCTGTCTCTCGAAAGCCTTGCGTGACGGAGACAAACTGATATCATATTTGAATTCAGGAGAAAAAATACTATCAGAATCACATTCTTTCTTTCTGAGACAAAAAAAAGTTCCTTTTTTGTTGCTCAGTGTTATTTAATAAGTAATTGTCTAAGTGTGACTTGAAAATGTCAAGTGTGCAGCAATCCCTGATGTCTTGAGATTGGAATTCTAGGAGCGGGCAGAGGTTACTCTGAAAGATGTAGAACAAGAGGAAGTGCTGTGAAGATGGATTGTTAGCAGACTTATTTTCTGACCTAGTATCAATATTGTGGTAAGAAGATCTTCTTGTAATCTTGTAAGCCCACGTTTCCTTTAACAGAGATTTAGGCGCTCTCCCCTACTGGGAAGAATTTGAACCATTCTAATTTAGTTACACTTGTTTTCGTATAGATGTCACTTGAGTGGTCCATGGTCAGCGTTCTGCCTCATACTGACATCTAGGAAACCAAGGTAGTACTAGGATAGGAAAATTTGGTAAATTTTGCTTATAGGCCTTTTCATTCAGGCTTAAGGATCTTTTACAAGCTTGAAAGTCTTCAGACTCAGGACCCACGGCTTAAGGCCCTCCCGGAGGACTTGCTCCTTGGATTTTTCCATCCTAAAAAATCCATCGACCCCAGCCAGGTTTGAACCCGTGACCCTTGGGACCAGAGGCAAGAAGCATAACACTAGTCCACCGCGGTAAGAAGATAACTTCTCAAATCTGGATGCCATGAAACTAGGAGTGTAGGAATTCATAGGCTTGAAAAGAAGTGAAAGAGAGTGCAATTTACATCTGTCACTAAAACAGAACCAAGAGAGATTACTGAAGTGTTCCAAAATATGATCACAAGAGCAGATGTGGATACAGTCTATGTTTAAATGTTTGTGTGTACTGAGTGGTATTAGGGATGTAGATGATGTAAAGAAAAGTGAAGGTGAAAGCAGATCAAAAAGCATTAAGAGATCAAGGTTAAATTTCCCATTTGATGGATAAATTGCTATCAACACAAGTATTGCAGAGATATTTGAAAATTAATCCAAGTATCTTGTGCACAATCTAACAATAAAATTTGTTTACCACCACTCCTCTTATTTATTTATTTTACCTGATGGAGTTAAGGCCTTAAGGTCTTCTCTTCCACTTCACCAGGATTAAATTATACATATAATAACAATTATGAATTATCTACATGTTGATTAATGATACATAATAGGTACAGGCTACACAATAGAGTTGACAAGGGAAACAAAGAAAAAATAATAACAATAACAACAATAATAATAAATAATAATCTTCTTGTATCTTGTAAGCTCATGTTTCCCTTCACAAAGATTTAGGCGCTCTCCCCTTACAGGGAAGAATTTCAACCATACTAATTTAGTTACACTTGTTTTCGTATAGATGTCATTTGAGTGGTCCGTGGTCAGCGTTCCGCCTGATACTCTGACATCTAAGTAACCAAGGTAGTACTAGGACAGGAAAATTCAGTAAATTTTGCTTAGAGGCCTTTCATTCAGGCTTAAGGATCTTTTACGAGACTGAAAATCTTCAGACTCGGGACCCACGGCTTAAAGTCCCTCCATCGACCTCGGCCAGGTTTGAACCCGCGACCCTCAGGACCAGAGGCAAGGAGCATAACCATTAGTCCACTGCGAATAATAATAATAACAATAATAATAATAACCTATAATTAGATTAAGTAATTGGCTTGGTAAAGAAATTTAAAATATAAAGGAACAATAAAACTAATAATGGAACACAGTTATATATTTATTGTCTAAGGAAATATGTAGTGAGTTTTTTAATCAGGCAGTCCTTGATATACGAGGGGAGGGATTTCTAGAGTCAGGTGGCTGAAACAAGGAAGGATGAGGAATAGTGAGATGTTCGATGTAGAGAGCAGTTCCCAATCTTATTCAACTCGCAAACTCCTTCCACAACAATCTGAGTTGGATGAACAACTGACTTTTAAATATACATACAGTAGACGTGCAAAAGGTTTAATAACTTTAATTAATAAGGAAACCTCATAATATAAAAATTCCCAAATTTATTATATTAATTAATAATGAGTGGAGAACATATTTTTAACAACTCACCTCATACAATTTCAAATTTATTTGATTTAAGACCATTGGTTTCGAATGAATTTTTCATTCATCTTCAGTTTATTTTCATGGCTCCAACTGTTGAAATTCTATGTTTGTACAGTTGGAGTCATGAAAATAAACTGAAGATGAATGAAAAATTCATTCAAAACCAATGGTCTTAAATCAAATAAATTTGAAATTGTATGAGGTGAGTTATTAAAAATATGTTCTCCACTCATTATTAATGATATAACCTCATAAAGTTTACATCCCAACATTAATTTTAATGCAATTATTATATTAACCTTAAATTAACTTAACCCCTAAACGGTTAAAACCTAAAGTTATCTAGTTATGGCTTAAAAGTAACACAAAGTGTAGGCCTAGTTGTAGTGAAATCATTGTTAATAACTGTAAATCAGGCATTCGCTGTAAATATTAATTTATTGTGGAAATAATGTGATAAATTCCCGATCTTACACATATGCAACGAGGGGCATTGTAGGGTTAATTTAATTTAAAAATAATAATAATAATAATAATAATAATAATAATAATAATAATAATAACCTTCTTCTTCTACTACAAGGTTTAGGCTATGCAGCCTGTTCCGGCGAAGTTAAAAGTGGAGTCCATCTTCTACGTGGTCGGCCAACATCTCTTTGAAGGGTTGCTGATCCCCCATCGGGCGCCTCCCCAGGTGGTGAATAGGGGAATGCATCCTAAATATAGGTGGTACCGGGGAAATGAAATACCCGGGGTGAACCAAAATCAGCATAGCGTCTGTTCCAGATTGGACGGCTATAATGGGCAGGTAGAGCTCAGAGCCGAAGAAAAGGCAATCTACCTAAGGGAAAGCACCCTAAAAACAAAGCTGAAGCAAATTGGGAGGCTGTAAGGTGGCAATCCCACCACCCAACTATATCTGTACAGCCCTTGTAAGGCGGCCAGATGAATTTTCTATTACTAAAAAGCAAAGGAGAAAATAATAATAATAATAATAATTATTATTATTATTATTAGTATTATTATTACAATGCTGCAGAAATAATGGAAACAATAATACACCTAACCACGAAACCTGCCATTATGGAAAAGTTTTGGCGAACCCCTTGAAATATTTTGCAAACCCCCTGGGGGTTGGGAAACGATGATGCAGAGGAACAGCTTTTTATACCTCATAGTGAGAATTCCTAAAATAAGTAGCTGGAGTTGAATTTTCTCTCGATTGCATGTTTGGGAGTTATGGTAGAATGGTAGAGAATGGAAGCAAGTAAAAATATAAAGGAGTGACGAGATGGACAAAGTGTTATATAAGAAGCCCCGAGATTGAAAAATTTACAGTCTCACTAAATATTGAACTTGTATCTGGTAGTCAGAATGCAGGCATGCTACTATTTGATGAAGGATGGATGTAAGTAGAAAAGAATAAAACAAATGGAGGAAGAATATATACATACTGAGCCTTTATATGACAGATGTGCTCCAGACAATGTGAAATATCTTGTTCTCCAGCGTTTAAAAATTTTCCACCTTCCTTTCTTCTCCTTGAGTTGTCCTTCTATCACAGGCTGACTGTCTTGTAGAAACCCCACAGCCCGTTCCGGATGGTTGCACAAGAAACAACCCCACTGTGTATCTCCATCCGGACCTGGAGCATGTGTTGCTTCAAACACATCAAAGAAACCACTGTGTCTCAGTTCATTTAGAAGAGATTCTTGATCCTGAAATATTTACAAATAAGTACTATATTTATAGTTAAATATGGGAAATAACATTATGAGGTTCTTAATTCAATGAATGAATGAATGAATGAATGAATGAATGAATGAATGAATGAGTCACTTCTTATCTTATCTCATAGTTTATATTTTTTTAAACATGGGAACTGCAGTTTTCGAGAGCAACTCTTTCATTTTCAAACAATATTATGACTATTTTTATTATTAATTTAACACTTCTCATAGAAGGATAAATTATATTTGAAGAGAAAAATTTTCGCCTAGACCGGGACTCGAACCCGGGACCCTTGGCTTTCCGGGCCAAGTGCTCTACCAACTGAGCTACCGAGGCAAGTTACGATCTAGACGCAAATTTTTCTCTTATGTACGTTGTAATTCCCTCACGCCAAATGCTTGAAACTATAGCTTCTATCTTTGCAAAAAAATTTTTCTCTTCAAATATAATATTATGACTATTAGATTTTTCAATTTCACCAAATTACCGAAAAATCAGCAATTGCAGCTCATAGTTTACTAGAGAATCACAAAATTGGAAGAGAAACTTTTAAAACATTTAGAGAAGCCTTTGGAATTAACAGTTTGGGAAAATATATACATTTAGAAGAATAAATATAGAGCCATGAATTTTGAAATTCCCGACGAGAATAATTTGACCTCCAAGTTCATAAAATCGACACCAGATGGCAGTTCAGAAGATGATGTTAACGGCGACATTTTGACGTTGGAGTATGACTGAAGACGGAAGTAAAATTATACTTTTGAAATCGTTATCATGAAAACATGCAACTTTTTGAGGTGAGATATTAAAAACATTTTCTCATTAATAAAAATAATCATATGTACTTTAAATTTCATAAGCAAACTCTTGGGAGAATATAAAAAAAAAAGAAATAAATTATCTAAGTTGTGTCTTTCAAGTACTATTTCTTACCTTGGCACATGGAAACGCTGATGTCACAAGAGTTAGGAAGTTTTGTTCTCACATTTTAAAATATCCCAGCAATTCTTCAAGCTGCTCACTGATGAATCTCTCGAACTGAGTGCTGATTCTGATCTCGCCTGAAACATACTCCTACATTATAATCTGACATAGAAACAAAGAGTTCAGCAAATTTTAATTTTTTATATCATTTGATTTTCTGACCTACATTCTGCAATTGTTTTCTGCTCACAATGCATCCTTGACAGGTCTAGATTCAACACAACACACCAAAATGTTATATGGCTCTCTCAATACAGGATGGGATACACTGTAGTGTAGTTGATTAAAGGAATACACTACAAGAAGGTTGAGGGTTCAAGTCCTGGTAGGTCTTCTAAACTGACCCAACCTTCTGACGGCATCATGGTCCTGGGGTCGACTCAACCTTTAATGGAAATGCTTGTTCTGGGGGTAAAGTTGGCTGTCATGCAAGACTGATAACCCGACTGATCTCAAATGCAATCATTTAGAAAAGTACCTCAAGGGCCTCCAAGGGTCTGTAAGTGTTTAAAGAAACATAAAATATGAGGTAAGATGTGAAAATATGACTCATTAATTTACGAATTAAAGATCTCTTTACCTTTACCTTAATACAGAGTAATTCGTAACGACTAGAACAAAAGGAAAAAAAAAGCCTATGACTGCTGTAATGAATTTATTTCACAAATAAAAACATAATATGATTTTGAGTTGATCCAGAGGTTTATCAGTCTACCAAAAGGGGGTGGAAGAAGCATTCTTGTGATCGACATAACATCAGTCGACAAGAAATTACTGAAGATGAAGCTGCCCAGGCTTCGAAACCAGTCTAGTTAAAAGACTGGATATGAGGTGAGGTATGAAACAATTTAATCTTATAATATGAAAGAAAATTACAATAAAGAGAAAGAACACATCATAAAAATTGCTAAGGATAATGGTTTTCAAAAGAAGATGATACACAAGAAAATAAATAAATTCAAAGAACAAAAAGTCATCAATGAAAGTACTCTTCAGACAGATAAAAATATAGGCAAAAAATTCAAGAAGTTCACATACCATCCTTTGGTATTTGACAAGTTTCAAAAAATTTTCAACAAATTCAACATTAAATTAGCACCGAAAAATGATTACAGCTTAGGTAATTTAATAAAAACCAACAAAAATGAAAAGATTGAAGACTGCAAAAAATCGGGAATTTATCAAATTAATTGTAAAGATTGTGAAAAGATATACATAGGAAAAACAAAAAGGAATCTAAATACAAGATTAAAAGAACACCTCAGAAATGTTAAAAATGGAGAAACCGAAAAATCTGCAATAGCTGCACATGCCTGGTCAGAAAAACATAGAATAGAAACCAAAACAAAATTACTTAAACAATTGGAAAAACCGAAGGAACTCACAATTTGGGAAAAAATTTACATATGCAAGAATGAAAATACAACTATGAATTTTGAAATACCCGGTTATAAAGAAAGAGGACTGATTTGGAAATTCTTCGGTCGGCCACCAGATGGCGCGGAGGTCAGTCTGCAGGATAGAAGGCCGTTGGACGTCAGTTGTGAACGTGACGCAGCATTGAGAATGTCATAAAATATGTGAAGAAACCCAGGGTCTGCTATGAATTATGAAGTATGAGGTGAGTGAAATAATAAAAATAAGCAATATATGAAAGTTAAGTAAAATAAGTAAATATATGAAAGGTTAATTATCCAAGTTTCTATGGACATTCACATAAGTTTGATGGAGAGCAGTTGTCTACACAACACTCCTTATCTTCAAATTTGTAAGAAGTAAAACTATGAGGCATTTGTAAATAGATCATCTGAACAACTATAGCTTGCAAGTAGCAAACTAGAAGTATGGGCAAGTGAAAACGACCTCCACATAAATTAAAGCAAAATGGTGTCGATGATATTCAGGAAAGGAGGACAAACAACACCGAAAGATATCTTCATCAACAATATGAAGGTTCAATGGGTAAACAATTTTAGGTATCTGGGGGTCACCTTTCTGCAGAACAGTTTTCAACAGGCATATCACAGACAAAACAACAGCGGCAACACTAGCTATGAACGACATAAACCTCATACACAGACTCTCCCTGGACACAGCACTAGCGCTCCTCAGAGCAAAGATAATGCAGATTGTCACATATGGACCCATCTAACAAAGAGAGATCTCCTACAAATAGAGAAGGTGAAAGCCACGTATCTAAAAAGGGCTCTCTGTCTGTCGAAATACACACTGTCACGCCTTATACATGAACTAGCGAGGGAATTCTTCTATATTGAAGAGCTGTGACAAGATCTACATCTGCAGTCCACAGACGCATACAACACTGCAATGGAGGAATTAAGATGAAAGAAAGACCAAATCTGGATGGAATTCTACTCCACGGACACTATGATGCCAACGGATTGGAGACAAACAGAATACGACCTCAGACATCTGATGACGAGAATGGCAACACATGGGTTCCATCATAAGATCTGCAGGAACAAGAAACAACATGAACCAGACTCCCAGTGCATCTGTGAGCTGTGTGCTAAACACTGCAACCGTTACTATGTTGAGTCATGTCAGAGGCCAGACATGTCCCTGAGGGCCTACTGTGGAGGGGATTGAATGGTATACACAGCTGAATGAAAACTTGACATTGTGCGCTCTCCATCATTATTATTTATAATTAGATGTTATTAAAATTACACCTCACCTAATATTTTGTCTTCTTTTAAAGACCAGTTTCGGAGAAACTAATCCTGACAATAAAGGATTATCAGTTTCTCCGAAATTGGTCTTAAAAAGAATACAAAATATTAGGTGAGGAGCAATTTTAATAATATCGAACATTATTTCTTGCCAGACTATTCTCAGAATAGTCTACACTTTAACATATTAACAAAAATAAATTTAATTTAACCCATAACAGTTCTTTCAAGATATATCAAAGAATGATGATGATGATAAAACTTTTTATTGCTAAAACTTTATTTGAAGAAAAATGAATAAAATATGACAAATGTATTTAATACACAAGTGATCTTCTTGGTGATATAATATTAAAATATATATGTAGTCAATATGCCCATTTCACCAATTAATGTTTTAAAATGGTCAACAAGTTTCTACAGCCAAGCTGTCATTCTCAAGACCAGATGACAGCTTGGCTGTAGAAACTTGTTGACCATTTTAAAACATTAATTGGTGAAATGGGCATATTGACTACATATATATTTTAAAATATGACAATTTGATGTTATATTTTAAATTAACATTTTCCAGAATTGGATACAGTTTTTTATTTTAAAAAGAAAAATTATGTTCGAACCGTTGATCTCTGATTCTGTATGTCAGTGTGATAACCATTAGGCCATTCAAACTTCCAATAGGAACTCAAATTTCCTTCCACTTATGCAATTCTCCTTTCATCCGAAGGCCGAATATAATAATAAGCTTTACCGCTTAAAGTAATGTTTAAATTCTCAATAAAAATACTTTGAACAGAAATCATCAGACAGCATTGTTGATAGCGATGGCTATCGACCTTCAGATGAAAGGAGAATTTTATAAGTGGAAAGAAATTTGACATTCCTATAGGAAGTTTGAATGGCATAATGGTCATCACACTGACATACAGAATCAGAGATTCGAGGTTTGATTCCCGGTTGGAACATAATTCTTCTTTCTAAACTAAAACTACATCCAATTTTGGAAATTGCTAATTTAAAATATAACATAAAAAAAATTACTTTTACTTCAACCAACAGAACATCAAGGAACTTTCATTTCATTTTTTTAAATTTTGAGATTTTACACATTTTTGTTGATTGATTCATTCTGCAGAAAGAGAAATGTGGCATATTCTGTCAATGTTTTCTTACTGGGTTCATAGATGGCATATGAATGCGAGTGGTGGGTTGGGTCATTTTTGGAGGGCATGGAGCAATACTTGAGGAACAAATACACAGATTAACTCATATATTTTAAATTTGAGGATTGGTTTCTTTTTGCGGAATGTGGTCCATGAGAAAGATTTGTGTATCTATGCACTAGTCATTAATGTTAATTACCTGCAATGCTAAAAACATTAGATGGATCCAAATTCGAGGATTTCTTGTTTTCATCGTGAAGAAGGTGCGGTTATAAAGACAATGTTCTCCTCTTCCCTGACATGCAAAATGCAGCTTTGCAAGTTTTTTTGCTTTCCGTTCTGAAACATAATACATTCAAATTTGATGTTTTTATTATTAATTTAACACTTCTCACTGAAGGATAAATTATATTTGAAGAGAAAAATTTTCTCCCAGACTGAGACTCGAACCCAGGACCTTCGGCTTTCCGGGCCAATGTTCTATCAACTGAGCTACTGGGGTGAGTTCCACTCTAAATGCAAATTTTTCTCTTATATACATTGTAATTCCCGCGCAACAAATGCTATGAAACATTTGCTTCTATCTTTGCTAATGGCTGCTTCTTAATTAAGAAGACAAAAATATCAATAGAAACCCTACTGGCTTTATAAAGTAGTGTTTAAATTCCCAATAAATGTCTTCGCAACTAAGAAGCTGCCATTTGCAAAGATAAAAGCAAAGCTTTCATAGCATTTGGTGCACAAGAATTACAACGTATACAAGAGAAAAATTTGTGTATAGATTGGAACTCACCTTAGTAGCTCAGTTGGCAGAGCATTGGCCTGGAAAACAAAAGTCCTGGGTTCAAGTCTCAGTCTGCACAAATATTTTTCTCTTCAAATACATTCAAATTTGTTTTAATCCTAAAATAATCACCTATATATTTGTACAATATGGCTTCATTGCCAAGGCCCAGCATTTGAAAACAACAACATATTTGCACAATAAAAAAATTAAAATTTTTTTCTGAGTGATTGTGAAAGAAAATTCAAAACAGATTTATGAGATGCATTATCAGAATTCATTCTGAATTAACATTTTATGAGTTGTCATGTTTTTTTGCCCACACCCTTCAATTTACAATGATGCAAAACCAGAATAATCTTAAAATAGATCTCGACATTTTGTTCTGCCATTCAACTTCTCCTGTCAGTTATAATTAAATTGTATTTGCTCAAATATCTTTCAGCATCTAAGCTGTTGGTAAAACTCCAAACACATTGTAGAGCTGCTTGGACAAACTCTGGGTATCTGAACTTAACATCAATTGAATTTGCAAGCAGTCTACATGTTAATTTTTTTTTTAAGTTTCCAGAAGAAAAGAAAGAAAAAAATATTTGAAAAAATTGATTTTGCATTTATGTAACATAGATAGATAATCGGTTGATGTCTTTGACATAGACCGATTCCCAATAGCCAATTTTGTCGGTCCATCCAATCTCCTGGTTGTAGATGTTTCTCCTTCATGTATAAATATATTCCCTGACTCCAGGAGGTTTTAGGTCTTCCTTTGCCTCGTCTTCCCTCAAGTTTTCATTCCAAAACACATTTTGGTAGCCGATCCTCTTCCATTCGCTGGACATGACACTTATGTAACATTTTAGAATAATTTTTGCATTTTGTCGTATTAGTTGAATCATATATAATGTTGATTTTTAATGCAACTTATGTCTGGTAGAATTTTGAAGGTGTAATTCACTGTGAGTTTGTTCCTAACGGCCATGCAGTCAATGCAGATCTTTATTCTGAAGAACTTGAACAAATTCATGAAAATCTGAGATGGAGATACCTAGTATTTGCTAACCAAAATATAGTTCTCTTCAGGAGAAGGCAAGATGCCATACGAACAACTAAGATAAAAATTCAGGAATTGGGAAGAATTGAACTCCTACCTCACCCAGCATACAGCCCTGATCTTGTACCTTAAGATTACCATCTGTTTCAATCCATGGCCCATTTCTTACGTCAAATTTCAAAAACATTGATGCTGTGGAAGTGAGTCTCAACAAATTCTTTGTATCAAAAACTAGATACTGGTATCTTCGGGATAATAAACTTGGCTAAAAGATGGCTCAAGATCATTAAATCTGATGGTCTCAACTTTAAAGAGTAAGTTTAATTTCTTGTCAGAGAACATTACAAATAAAATTTTATTTAAAAAAAGACATTACTTATGAGACAAAATCCATATTTTTCAAAACACATTGAACAGTGGTTTACAGGTAATGAAAATTTAAAACACAAGAATACAAGCCTTTTTGAGCACTTTTTGATGTACAGTATTACCTCTTTTTTACACTTTTCAAGGGACCACGGGAAAAATGGTGTAAAATAGGGGAAACTGTAAATTGAGGGAAATGAAGATGAGCTCAAAAATTTTGACCCCCCCATACTATGCATCCATTTCAGAACATGAAAAAAAACAGATGGGGATAATATACTACAGTATTACCCCACTTTTACACTTTACACCCATGGGAAAGTGGTGTAAATTTGGGGAAAGTGTAAATTATGGAAAACGAGGAGGAGCTAAGAAATGTTTACCCTCACATTCAGTAACCATTCTAGAACATGCAAAAAAGCAGTGACTAGGATAATAAACAATATTGGCTAAATAATGTAATGTTTCTATTAATTTAAAATAAAATTCTTTACACCTCACCTCATATCCTGTCTTTTATTTATTTAGAAGACAAAATATCAGGTGATGTGTAAAGAATTTTATTTTAAATTAAACTTCATAGTGATATTCCTATAATAGTTCAATGTAATGAGTGTTTTGAACTGCGTAAACATGAAATTACTTTATTTATTTTACTTTCACCATTTAAAAAATAAATAACAAGGAGAGGTTCAACAAGCAGCCTATGAATCTTTATTGAGAGATAAAAAAAAAACTGTTTTGCCATATAAGTACACAGGTTGAATTTCAGAAATGTTTTAAAGTTCTGAGCCAACTTTGTTGGCTTGATGAACATGCTCTGCTCTTTATTAATTGTACAAAAGCCGGCTTCATTGGCTCAATAAACTCGCTCTGCTATATATCGATTGCACAGAAGCGAGATAATCGATCAAATAAATTGAATATCTATTTAACTTTCACAGGGAAAGAACACTATGAGGTTTAATTTAATAATTAAATTAATGTTTTTATTACCTCACCTCATATCCTTTTTCTTCTATACTGCAGTTTCGGAGCTTATCTCCATCGTCAGTAGCCTCTGGTCGACCGGTGTTATGTCGTTTCTTGGCGGTTTCCTTCTTACTTCTGTCGGTGGACCGATGAACCTCTGGATTAGGTCAAAATTTGCGGGAGTTTCAAAATTCATGAGTTTTTCTTTTTTGTTTTTGGATGTGGATTTTTTCCCAGACTGTGAGTTCCTTTAGTTTATCTGTTTGTTTGATTAGGCTAGCTTCTGTATCTATTAAATGTTTTTCAGACCAAGCATGGGCTGCTACTGCTGACTTGTCCACTTCCCCCTTTTTTACATTTCTAAGGTGTTCCTTCAATCTAGTTTTTAAATTTCTTTTTGTTTTTTCCTATATAGATTTTGTCGCAATCTTGACATTTGATCTGATATATTCCTGATTTATATTCTTGTCCAATTTTTTCATTTTTGTTGGTTTTAATTATCTTGTTTAGGCTGTATTCATTCTTTGGGGCCAATCGAATGTTAACTTATTGAAAATTTTTTGGAACTTGTGGTGTTTTACAGGATGGTAAGTGAATTTTTTGAATCTTATGTTCTCTTCTGTTTGTTTTTTAAGTGTGCTTTCATTAATTAGTTTTTGCCTTTTGAACTTATTTATTTTCTTGTGTACCATGTTCTCTTCATAACCATTTTCTATTGCTACTTTAATTATGTATTCTTTTTCTTTTTTTCATATTTTTCACGGTTCAGGGGTACATTCACCAATCTGTGTGTTAGCTATTGAATACAGCTTCTTTGTGAGCGAAATGGTTGAATCCTGATGCCTTAATGTAGTTATCTTTATGTGTGTTCTTTCTGTATATTCCAAATTCTATTTGTTTTTTTCGTTTCTAGTTAGGGTTAGATCCAAAAATGAAATTTGTCTTTCAGTTTCAGTTTCCATTGTGAATTTTACAGTTTTGCTCTGAAGGTTCAGGAGTTTTAAGGCATCTTCTATTTGTTTGTGGTTTATAATGGCTATTATATCGTCAACATATCTGCGCCAAAATTTGAAAGTTAATGGGTGTCCCCTTGTGATTTTCTGTTCGAAACTACCCATGAATAAATTGGCCAGAAAGGGAGATAGTGGGTTTCCCATGGAAAGTCCAAAATTTTGTTTGTAGTATTTCCCATTGTATGTAAAGAACATTTGTTCGATGCACAATTTTGTCAAAATGATGTATTCTTCTATCTTTTTCTTTTCCAAATTATTGTTCGTTAACCATTTTTCCAGAATATCAATGGTGGTTTCTCTTGGGACACTGGGAAACAATGAAACTACATCAAAAGAAACTAACCTGTCAGTTGGTTCTAATTCTCTGTGCTTGAAATCCTCTATCAATTCCAATGAATTGTCGATTGAAAGGTTCTCAAACCCTCCCATATTCTTGTATTCGCTACATAACCATCTAGCTATTTGGCTAACCAAACAAAAGAAGTTTTACCTAAAGGTTCCCAACCCTAAAATATCCTAATATGCATGGCCTCCCGAAAACACATAAGGCAGGAAACAAAATGAGACCCATTATCAACTGTATAGGGTCCCCTACATACCAAATAGCTAGATGGTTATGTAGCGAATACAAGAATATGGGAGGGTTTGAGAACCTTTCAATCGACAATTCATTGGAATTGATAGAGGATTTCAAGCACAGAGAATTAGAACCAACTGACAGGTTAGTTTCTTTTGATGTAGTTTCATTGTTTCCCAGTGTCCCAAGAGAAACCACCATTGATATTCTGGAAAAATGGTTAACGAACAATAATTTGGAAAAGAAAAAGATAGAAGAATACATCATTTTGACAAAATTGTGCATCGAACAAATGTTCTTTACATACAATGGGAAATACTAAAACAAACAAATTTTGGACTTTCCATGGGAAACCCACTATCTCCCTTTCTGGCCAATTTATTCATGGGTAGTTTCGAACAGAAAATCACAAGGGGACACCCATTAACTTTCAAATTTTGGCGCAGATATGTTGACGATATAATAGCCATTATAACCACAAACAAATAGAAGATGCCTTAAAACTCCTGAACCTTCAGAGCAAAACTGTAAAATTCACAATGGAAACTGAAACTGAAAGACAAATTTCATTTTTGGATCTAACCCTAACTAGAAACGAAAAAAACAAAATAGAATTTGGAATATACAGAAAGAACACATAAAGATAACTACATTAAGGCATCAGGATTCAACCATTTCGCTCACAAAGAAGCTGTATTCAATAGCCTAACACACAGATTGGTGAATGTACCCCTGAACCGTGAAAAATATGAAAAGAAAAGAATACATAATTAAAGTAGCAATAGAAAATGGTTATGAAGAGAACATGGTACACAAGAAAATAAATAAGTTCAAAAGGCAAAACTAATTAATGAAAGCACACTTAAAAAACAAACAGAAGAGAACATAAGATTCAAAAAATTCACTTACCATCCTGTAAAACACCACAAGTTCCAAAAATTTTCAATAAGTTTAACATTCGATTGGCCCCAAAGAATGAATACAGCCTAAACAAGATAATTAAAACCAACAAAAATGAAAAAATTGGACAAGAATATAAATCAGGAATATATCAGATCAAATGTCAAGATTGCGACAAAATCTATATAGGAAAAACAAAAAGAAATTTAAAAACTAGATTGAAGGAACACCTTAGAAATGTAAAAAAGGGGGAAGTGGACAAGTCAGCAGTAGCAGCCCATGCTACTGGGAAAGCTGAAGATAAACAGAATTGTTTTGAAACATGTTCAAGAACAAATCAACATTAATATTGAGGTAAGATGTCCAGACCAAAAATAATATAATAATATAAGCCCATGCTTGGTCTGAAAAACATTTAATAGATACAGAAGCTAGCCTAATCAAACAAACAGATAAACTAAAGGAACTCACAGTCTGGGAAAAAATCCACATCCAAAAAAACAAAAAAGAAAAACTCATGAATTTTGAAACTCCCGCAAATTTTGACCTAATCCAGAGGTTCATCGGTCCACCGACAGAAGTAAGAAGGAAACCGCCAAGAAACGACATAACACCGGTCGACCAGAGGCTACTGACGATGGAGATAAGCTCCGAAACTGCAGTATAGAAGAAAAAGGATATGAGGTGAGGTAATAAAAACATTAATTTAATTATTAAAATTGAATATCTTTGATGTTTAATGCTGAAGATGACGTGATGTATGTAAATTGCGGGAAAACAACATTTCAGAAACGTAAAAGCGGGGTTTTTAATACATTGTGAATATAACTGAAGTGACCTTTAAAAAATGTAAAAGGCGGGAACGTAAAAGCGGGGTAATACTGTATTGCATTAAAAAGATCACAATGCTACCTATTATAAAGTCATGAGTGAATCAGAAATTCAGAGTTATTTGGTTGGTATCTAATATCAAACAGATAAAAACAAGAGGAAGCTTTCATCCAAAATCTGATTCACTAATAATTAGACAAGATAAAAAATATTTTTCATTAATATTTAAAGGAAGATGCACTATGGGGTTTATTTTAATCAATAATAGAGTTAGAATTGAATTAAAAAAATAATATTTACCACATTTACTCACATTTAATGCTCTTGCATTATGTATGAACCTCATTTTTTCTTTAAAACCTATAAAAACATTTTCTCTTCAAGATAGACACATTTTATTTTTAACAGAAATTTCCTTAATAATAATATTTAAAACCGTAAAATTGGATGGAAGATTGTCGGTTGAAGATAAAGATGATTTTAATTTAAAATTGGTCCCAAGAAAAATAGCTTATATGAGATGAGGTGTAAATATCTAATTCAATTTATTTGATAAAATCCTCATTAATTTTATGGGATTCTTATGTTCAAATTAAAGTTTTTACACAACAATGACTGAAATTTTAATCGTGATAGATTCTTTCTAATGCACAAAATATATCAGTACTCAAACAGATTACTGCAAATGACATAGTTAACACATAATCACACACACACACACATATATATATATATATATATATATATTATACAGCTGATGTTAGGTATTGATAGTGAACTTTTTTTTACTATTTCATTTCTCACATGATGAATATAACTCAGATTTTTTAGAGAAAAGAAAGTTGGGGGAAAAAAAAGTAGTATTTCTATTACACAAGTAAAGACAGTAACTATTTTTCCTATAAAAACTTGTTAAGAATAACCCTAACACTTATACACACAATAGTGAATTACCTTCTACAATGGTACATTTGGCAGGGGGTGGCAAGCGAGCTGACACCTTCTCCATGTACGCCTTGATCTTGTCGAGATGTTTTTCACAAAAATGCTGAACTGTGTCTCGCATTGGGTATGGCTCAAATGCACTGATCCTCTGAAATGTATAATAAATCATTTAATTTTATTTGAATTTATATTTACACATTGTTTTTATTGTTAGATTATTATTTTTGTTAGTTTTAGCGAGGAAATACTAAAAGCCAACAAACACATTTTCTATTAATATGTATCAATTCCAAAAAATTGTTTGGAAAATTCAACATCAATTTAGCACCAAAGAATGATTATAGTTTAAAAAAACTTATAAAAACAACAAAAATGAAAAAAATTGAAGATAGTAAAAAATCAGGAATATATCAAATAAAATGCACAGATTGTGATAAAGTATACATAGGAAAAACAAAGAGAAATTTAAACATTAGAACTAAAGAACACTTAACACATTGGTGACCGACAGTTGTGCGTTCCACCCACCGCTGCTAGACCGGACATTTCTGTCAGTGGGGTGGACTTTTAAATTTTAAACCGCACTAGCACAGTGTGGTTTTTATATCAATATATTTACAGTCAATTACAATAATACATAAGTAATTCTTTATTAGTGTTCTCACCAGACCTTCTAGTAGAAATTGAGGGTGTGATAGCGTTGGAATCATTCCCCTTTTATGTAAAGGCACAGTGCAAAAGGAGCATATGTAAGCGAGTTTCTTTTCTTGTGTTCACTGCAAATGCGGCAAGTTTTGGAGGGGTATTTTTTTCTTTCCAGTCACAATTGGTGTTAATTTATGTTTCTTCTTGTCTCCTGACAGCCTTCCTGGTCGGTCTTGATGTGGTGTCCTAGAAGTGGTTTCCGTTTCTCTCTGTCTTTCTTCCTCTTCCCTGTCGTCTGTTTCCTAATTTCACAACTGCCCAACAAGAGGCTGTTTCGAGCAAAAAACGTCTGTTTGACATTTTGTTGTTAGGGTTTTGAAATTTATAGACCCTGAAAGCATTAAAGAGTGCACAATTCAGAAGCCACAATACAACTTCCTTGCTCCATTTCACTGTTTTTCCAAGGATAGAGTAATATGTTAGGTACTGGTCAGCCCTGTCTACGCCCTTCACATACTTGTTATATTGGAGTATTCAATAGGGCATTTTAACAACTTTACCCTTCCCACTCTCTTGTTGCCTGATGTAATGTGCTAACCATTCTTACGTCTCTCTTATCTTTCCATGTTTGAAGCAAAACTCCTCCCTTACTACAAAATACACTTTCTCCTGGTTTGAGTTTATTTCCACAAATGATTTTTGAGTTGAGGATATATTAATAGTGAGTGGAGAACATATTTTAATCGACTCACCTCATACATTTTCAAACTTCTTTGATACCGACGGTTTCAGACAAAATCATGTCCTTCTTCAGTCATGGCTTCCACTGATGAAATTCCTTGATTGTTGACTTCTTTAGTGACATCACTTCACTTCCCAATATTAATTTAAATGAGGATATATTATTTGAGTTTGTATTTTTTATATATTTGAGGATATATATTAATATTAGCATTTAATTTTATAATTTTCTATTTCTTCTTGCAAGGATTAAACCTTTTGGTTCATTCTGGCTCCAAGTATTATACCGGGCTTCCAATATAAAACCGGACCGGCCTCACGGAGTTTCACCCAGCACGCAGTGCTGTCTCTTCCTCCCGCAATTCACCCTGCCTGCCACCCGTCCTTGAACTGTTTCTTACCTTATAGAAAATGCTGAAAATGTTGTCCTCCCACAGTTAAACAGGCATTATACCAAGTAAACACATTTAGATTGACACGCTGTAGTTCGGGCACTGTCAAGTTTCTGATATCATTTCTTATGTTGTTCTTCAGTTCTTCCAATGTGTGCGGATTTGTTTTGTACACTTTGTCTTTCAGGCTACCCCACAAATAAAAATCATACACTGTTAGATCTGGGGAGCGAGGGGGCCATACACCAGCACTAATCACTCTATCTTCAAACACTTCCTTAATTTTATTCATGGACTCCTCTGCTGTATGAGCAGTAGCACAATCTTGTTGAAACCACCCATATGATTTCTCTTCTTCAGTCAGTTCAAGAAAAAATGGGGTCAAAATGTCATTTCGATGCCTCTCTGCAGTTACAGTCTTCTCGTAGAAAATCGGACCGATTATGCGCTTTGCGCTAATTGCACACCAAACTCCAATTTTCTGATCATGAAGAGGCGTTTCCTGTATTCAATTTGGATTTTCAGAACACCAATAGCGAGTATTGTGAGTGTTCACACGACCATTTAGGTGGAACCATGATTCGTCTGTAAAGAACAAAAGCTGAGGGTCGATTAACCCTTCAGTCACAGATGAAAAAAACCACTCACAATAATGCACACGTGCTATGGGATCACCTTGGTTTAGACAATGAACACGTGTACACTTGTAAGGTTTGAGTTTTAACAATTTTGTTGCTGTATGTGCAGAAGATACTGAAATCCCAACTTGTTGTGCTAATTTCGGTAATGATTTTTGTGGTGAACATTCCAAATTTTCGCCAATTTCGTCTAATTTTTCTTCGGTGAGAACCAGTACTGAATCGTGGATTGTCGATCTGGAAGGAGGTAATTGTCCAGGGAAGTTCCGAATAAATTCCTCGCGAACGTGACGAGCTGCGTATTTAAAATAACATTTACACACATAAATGCGCTGCTCTAATGTCAGCTGACGTCTCATCTTGTCGAACGATAGTAAACTGACTAGTTCAAGGACAAGCGGCTGGCAGAGTGAAATGCGGACGAGGAGAGAGCACTGCCTGATGGGTGAAACCCCGTGAGGCCGGTCCGGGTTTATATTGGAAGCCCGGTATCTGCTGTGTCCATCTCTTTCATGGGCGTCCCCGATCTCTTTTTCCTCCTCTTTTCTAATTCAGACTTTTCTTAGGCAATCTGTTTTATCCTATACTCTTCTATTTTATCTGTCAATCTGAATATTTGTAGTTCTTTACGGATATCTTGTATTTCAATTGAATTTTATACTTTCTTGAATTAATGAGCCATTTTTTTACATCTTACCTCACATTTTATGTTTTCTTAAACACAGAAACTGCAGTTTTCAAGAGAACCATCTCTCTCATTTTCAACTGACATTATGGAAGGAGAGAAGGACAGCTCTTCAAGACGACAGAACAACAGTCGTGACAATACTGAGGATGGAACAGAAATTATGTTCCGAAACTAATTTATAATCAAATAAGAAGAACAATATGAGGTGAGTGATAAAAAATATTCTACCTTAATGACATTATGTCGGTTGAAAATGAGAGAGATGGTTCTCTTGAAAACTGCAGTTCCCATGTTTAAGAAAACAAACTATGAGGTAAGATGTAAAAAAATGACTCATTAATTCTTGAATTAAGAACCTCATAATGTTATTTCCCATATTTAACTATGAATTTACTCCTCAGGGGTCCTCATCTAGGGGATATGTGGATGGCGACCACAAGGTGCCCAAGCCGAGCAAAATATTTCTTCCACTTACTTGTGTTTTGCACTCTTTTAACTTTACTATCTAACCTGTCTTGGTTAACTCTTGTTTTTTCGACCCCATCACTATTAGGGCATCCGAGGGCTAGGGAGTCTTTCCTTTCTTCCATTTCTTCTTTCCTTTATTTTCTTTTCTTCTCCAGAAAAGCCTGACCAGAGGCTATAAGATGGCAGGCCCATCACTGGTCTTGCCTTCCTTTGGCCAGCAACCAATCGAAGGGACTATTATTATGCTTTCAAGTCTTATACGAGAATTTTCCGGAAGAAGCTGGAGGGAAAATTTTCTATAGGATCGTAACAGGCCTTGGCCTAATACTTGGAAGGAAGAAGAAGAAGAAGAACTATGAATTTATATTTTCTATTTATAACAGGTAGAGGATAAAAAGGCCTTGATAGCACTGGTCTTAACCCTACAATAAATACATTTTCTATCCTAATAATTATGACGATGACAAAGGCATTTTCCCTTTGGGGCAAAGTAATTAGAATACAATAACAATGAAACAGTACACACCTGTGATGCAGTAGCCATGTTGTTCTGGTGCTGGGAGTTGACGATGGTGACGCTAGTATTACCTCGTCTTGACGTAACGACAGGAGTAGGTAGAGTTTGTGATGTGACTGTCTGCGCAGTATGTGAAACTGCAACTGACTGGTTTGTGGTAGCAACATTTCCGGAGTTGCTAAGACCACGTGAAGGCAGAATGTGAGGCTGTGATGATGTCAGGCTGTGCAATCTGTTCCCTGATTGGCTCAGACTGTGACTATTTCCTACACACAAATACATTCCACAGTGACAAAGAGCAGCACTCATGCTATGAATTAAAATTTTATTTTATGTTCAATGAAAAAACAGAATGATAGAATACAGACAGTGGAGATGAGGTCCCGTGCCATAGCCGAGCGGTTAAGGTAGGAAGCTTTGGCGCAGAGCTACGGGACTTGCGCTGGTTCGAGTCTCCATGGGGGAAGAAATTTTCTCCTGGTATTTCGGCCAGTATGGGACTGGTGCCCACCCAGCATCGTGAGGCAATTGGGTAGCTACAATAAGTAGCGGCTCCAGGTTGAGGAACCAGTTATAACGGCTGAGGGACTCGACATGCTAACCACATGTCATCCCTACACTGGCTGTTGATCTCTGTGATTGACACATGTGGATGTGAAGGGCCAGCAGCCGGCTGGTAAAAGGGCAACCGCTGAAAAGTGGAAAGACCCTCAATCAGAAAATCGGAATCGGAGATGAGGTTCCTAAGACAAGTAAAAGAGCAGCACTCATGCTATGAATTGAAATTTTATTTTATGTTCATATATTAATGTTAAAAATTTTACATTACGAGGTTTTCAATTAATAAAATCAATTGAGCCATGAATATTCATACCTCATACATATATGTTACAGTCTGCCTCTTCCCCTATGTCCTTGGGGGTTCCAATCCAAAGCAATTCTTTCAATCAAATTATAGTTTTTCTTAATGTATGTCCTATCCAGTTCCATTTTGGTTTTTTATTTATATTTTAATATCTTTCTGGTCAGTTTTTTTTTCTCATAATTCTTTGATATTCTATCTGGGCATTGCTTGGTAGTAAAGACATGTAATGAGTACCTGTATCACGTGTTCCAGCTTGAACAACAAGAGGACCATTGTGTTGTACCGGGACAGGATATGACGTTGTGATGGACACCAAGTCTTTCTCCTCTCGCAGTCCTGATGAACCACCCCTACAACAAAGTCAAAGGAAGTCATGTAAAAATAATGTTAAGAATCAAATGAATCACAAATTCTTCTTACCTCTTATATCTATGTTTCTTTAAACACAGCACTGCGGTATCGGAGAACCATCGTTCCCATCCTCAGCTGTTTTTATGACTCTATGTAAAAACAGCTGAGGATGGAAATGATGGTTCTCCGATACCGAGGTGCTGTGTTTAAAGAAACATAGATATATGAGGTAAGAAGAATTCACGATTCATTTGATTCTTATTAAGAAAACCTCATAATGTTAAAATTCCCAAATTCATTATATTAAAATAATGTTCTTTACTTTCAAAAAACAAATATAGTTACTTAATCTTTGGAAGCAAAAAAGCATGTCCACGAGGTTGAATAATTTAATCAAATTTTATATTTTTAATTCATTAAATGGAAGTGAATTTAAAATAATTTTTAAATCAATAAAGTCAAGATATGGATCAGTGAATTGAAAAGACAATAATGCCATATTTGAATTAGTCAATTCTTATCTTTAATAGTGAGTGGAGAACATATTTTTAACGGATCACCTCATATAATTTCAAATTTCTTTGATACCGGCAGTTTCAGACAATATCTTGTCCCTCTTCAGTCATGACTTCCAGTGATGAAATTCTCTGGTTGTTGATTTCTCTATGGACATCATCTCTTGTGCTGCCATCTTTCGTTGGGATTATAAACTTTGAAATTAAATTTTTATCCACCAGAATATCGAAGTTCATAGATTGATATTTCTTCTGAATGAATATCTTTTCCCAACGGTTTACCCAATTGTTTCAAAAGTTTTGCCTCTTTTTCAATTTTATGATGTTCTAGCTATCTATGTGCAGCTATTGCTGATTATTCAATTTCACAATTTTTAATATTTCTAAAATATTCTTTAGTGCGTGTTTCCAAATTCCTTTTTGTTTTTCCTATGTATACTTTGCTACAATCATTACAATTTATTTGATAAATTCCAAATTTCTTACTGTCTGGGATGTTGATTTTTTTTATTGGTACTTAGAAGTTTTTCCAGACTAAATTTATTTATTGGTGCCAATATTAATTTAAATATAATTCTTATCTTACCTCATAATTCATTTTTTTTTAAACATGAAGTATGAGGTAAGATAAGAATCGACTCATTCATTAATTGAAGGGCCTAGAGCAATAACATGATAAGCCACATATTCTTCTTTCTGAGATATAAGGATTTTAATGTTTCAAAAAATTATAAATACTAATTGGGCAGTATTGCTATTAATATATTGTGTGTCTATATGTTTTAACTCAACACTGGCGCACTTACAAATGATTTTATGGATATTTCAATACATTTATTTGCTATCATTGTATTAAATGACATTTCTTAACAGAATGTGGCTTATCATGTTACTGCCCTAAGTCCTTCAATTGAAGAACCTCATAATGTTATTTTCCATAATTAAATTATGAATTTCACATATATGTCCCGCGCCGTAGCCGAGCGGTTAAGGTAGGAAGCCTTGGCGCAGAGCTACGAGACATGCCTGGTTCGAGTCTCCATGGGGGAAGAAATTTTCTCATGATATTTCGGTCAGTATGGGACCGGTGCCCACCCAGCATCGTGAGGCAATTGGGTAGCTACAATAAGTAGCGGCTCCAGGTTGAAAAACCACCTATAACGGCTGGGGGACTCGACATGCTAACCACATGTCACCCCTACACTGGCTGTTGATCATCTACCTCTGTGATTGACACATGTGGATGTGAAGGGCCAGCAGCCGGCTGGTAAAAGGGCAACCGCTGAAAAGTGGAAAGACCCTCAATCGGATTTCACATATATTTCAAAAGATGAGGCAAAAGTAAGTCACCATGGATTAAAAAGAGAGAAATTTGTACTTGATATTTCAGGTGTGCCTAAATAGGTCAATTGCAGAGCTTTACAAGGTAAAGCTAGAAAACATGATTCTTCTTTAAAACCCTACTGGCTTTATAAAGTAATAAGATGTTAAATATATATATATTTTTTTTTACCTGGTAAGTCAGTCATCCTCAACTAAATTATTAAACTTCTTCAAACCATTCCAATATGGAGGCCTTTCGAAAACAATGTTTCATCTTC
Organism: Diploptera punctata; assembly: GCA_030220185.1. Lineage (NCBI taxonomy): Eukaryota > Metazoa > Arthropoda > Insecta > Blattodea > Blaberidae > Diploptera > Diploptera punctata. The sequence continues at coordinate 1,193,173 of JASPKZ010009821.1, forward strand.
TGTGTTTTAACTGGAAATGATGGTGTTATATAGCTTGTATACATCCATTTTAACTGGAACTGATGGTGTTATATAGGTTATATAATGGATTTATACAACCTATATAACAACATCAGGTCCAGTTAAAACGCAGAAGATGAGAAATTGTTTTCAAAAGGCCTTCATATTGGAATAGTTTGAAGAAATTTAATAATTTAGTTGAGGACTACTGACTTACCAGGTAAAAAATGTTATATTTAATATCTTTATTACATAACCTCAACAGTGCTTTAATATGAATTTCAAAAGTGTTGATTATAAAGTAATGTAAAAATTCCCAATAAAAGTCTTCTTAAACAAGAAGCCATCATTTGTGTAATCGAGCATAGCATTTGGCACTCTCAGGAATTAATAATGTATAAGAGAAAAATCTGTGTTTAGATTGGAGTGCTTAGGATAGCTTAGTTGATATAGCATACAAAACCAAAGGTCCTGGGTTCAAACCCCAGTCTAAGCATATATTTTTCTAATAAGATATTTAGTCCGTGTATTCTTACCTCTTATGGTTGTTTTTGTTGAACATATGTTTCAAGGCTTCTGAGCCACATCTTCAGTGATTGCAGACTGATTTTTCTCAAGTTGTCGGTCCTGATTCTTGAGTCCTGCTCCCTCTGCTTGTGGTCCAATGAACTTGCTAATGAGATTTCTTTTTCCAGGAATTTCAAAATTCATAATTCTTTCCTTGTTCTTCCTTATGTATATTTTTTCTCATAAGGCGAGTTCATTTTTGTTTTCTAACTGTTTTAATAATTTTGTGTTTACATCTATTTTGTGTTTTTCTGCAGAGAGAGCAGGAGTGAAGAAACAAGGCCGACAACTTGAGAAAAATCAGTCTGTAATCGCTGAAGATGGGGTTCAGAAGTCTTGAAACATATTTATTTAACTTTCACAGGGAAAGAACACTATGAGGTTTAATTTAAGAATTAAATTAATGTTTTTATTACCTCACCTCATATCCTTTTTCTTCTATACTGCAGTTTCGGAGCTTATCTCCATCGTCAGTAGCCTCTGGTCGACCGGTGTTATGTCGTTTCTTGGCGGTTTCCTTCTTACTTCTATCGGTGGACCGATGAACCTCTGGATCAGGTCAAAATTTGCGGGAGTTTCAAAATTCATGAGTTTTTCTTTCTTATTTTTTTGGATGTGGATTTTTTCCCAGACTGTGAGTTCCTTTAGTTTATCTGTTTGTTTGATTAGGCTAGCTTCTGTATCAATTAAATGTTTTTCAGACCAAGCATGGGCTGCTACGGCTGACTTGTCCACTTCACCCTTTTTTACATTTCTAAGGTGTTCCTTCAATCTAGTTTTTAAATTCCTTTTTGTTTTTCCTATATAGATTTTGTCGCAATCTTGACATTTGATCTGATATAAATCAGGAATATATCAGATCAAATGTCAAGATTGCGACAAAATCTATATAGGAAAAACAAAAAAGGAATTTAAAAACTAGATTGAAGGAACACCTTAGAAATGTAAAAAAGGGTGAAGTGGACAAGTCAGCCATAGCAGCGCATGCTTGGTCTGAAAAACATTTAATTGATACAGAAGCTAGCCTAATCAAACAAACAGATAAACTAAAGGAACTCACAGTCTGGGAAAAAATCCACATCCAAAAAAATAAGAAAGAAAAACTCATGAATTTTGAAACTCCCGCAAATTTTGACCTGATCCAGAGGTTCATCGGTCCACCGATAGAAGTAAGAAGGAAACCGCCAAGAAACGACATAACACCGGTCGACCAGAGGCTACTGACGATGGAGATAAGCTCCGAAACTGCAGTATAGAAGAAAAAGGATATGAGGTGAGGTAATAAAAACATTCTTGAAACATATGTTCAACAAAAACAACCATAAGAGGTAAGAATACATAGACCAAATATCTTAATTATTAAAAAATCTCTTAATATGTTTTTATTATTCATTTCATACATCTCAATGATGGATAAATCATATTTGAAGTGAAAAATTATACGCCCAGACTGGGGCATGAACCCAGGATGAATGTATAAACCTCTTAATAAGAATCAAATGAATCGTGAATTCTTCTTACCTCACACATCTATGTTTTTTAACATAGAACTGCAGTATCGGAAAACACATCATTCCCATCTTCAGCTGTTTTCACGACATTAAACCTCTTCTGATTTGAACTCATTCTTTCAAGATGGTGTTTCCAATTTAATTGGTACTAATATTAAATTAAAAGATTCTTACCTCTCCTCACATTATTCTGTTAAGTAGATCGCGATTTCAGGCCTATAGCAGGCCCATCTTCAGTACACTGTTGTTGACCGGTGTTATGTCGCTCGGAAGAACCACTTCTTCTTCCCTCTGTTGGTGGACCGATGAACCTCTTGATAAGGTCAAAATTTGCGGGAACTTCGAAGTTCATAAGTTTTCCATTGTTTTTCTGAATGTGGATTTTTTCCCAAACTGTAAGTTCCTTATGTGTCTCTATTTGTTTAATTAGACTAGCTTTTGATTCAATTCGATGTTTTTCGTACCAAGCATGAGCAGCTACTGCTGACTTTTCCACTTCTCCATTTTTGACATTTCTAAGATGTTCCTTCACCCTTGTTTTCAAATTTCTTTTCGTTTTTCCTATATAAATTTTGTCACAATCTTTACATTTGATCTGATAAATTCCTGATTTATTTTCTTCTTCAATTTTTTCATTTTTGTTGGTTTTAATTATCCTATTAAGGCTGTATTCATTCTTAGGTGCCAATCTTATTAAACTTTTTGAAAATTTTTTGAAATTTGTAGTGTTTCAATGGATGGTAAGTGAATTTCTTGAATTTTATTTTTTCTGTTTGTTTTATCAGTGTGCTTTCATTAATTAATTTTTGTCTTTTGAATTTATTTATTTTCCTGTGTACCATGCTTTCATCATAACCATTATCTGTTGCCACATTAATTATGTATTCTTTTTCTCTTTTATAGTTTTCTGGGCTCATAGGTATATTTACTAATCTGTATGCTAAGCTATTGAACACTGCCTCTTTGTGAGCAAAATGGTTGAAACCCGAAGCTTTAATATAGTTGTCTATATGGGTATTCTTTCTATATATTCCAAATTCTATCCTGTTTTCTTTATTTCGTGTTAAATTAAGATCCAAAAATGGGATTTGTCTTTCAATCTCAGTTTCCATGGTGAATTTTATCGTTCTACTCTGGATGTTCAAAAGCTTCAAAGCATCCTCAATTTGTTTCTGTTTGACAATAGCAATTACGTCATCAACGTATCTGGTCCAAAATTTGAAGATCAAAGGATGTCCTCTTGTTATTTTCTGCTCGAAGGTTAATTAATTGGTACTGTTTAATATATTCCAAAATTGGCGTAGTCTTCAATTCTTTTAAGATATCAGTGTTCCTTTTCTGATCCCATCTGGTGTAACCCGCTGTTCTGCGCATGAATCTCATTTCACAAGCCGTTATTCTGCTTTCATGTTGTCTTTTTAGTGACCATGTTTCACTACCATAGGTCAACACTGGTCTAGCCAAAGTGTTATATAAACGTAATCTTGTGTTTTTTTTTGTACAAGGGATAGTTTCATAACTTGATTAATAATTCCCAAACTTTTATTATAACTAGTAATTTTTTCAGGGATATCCTTTTCATTCCAGATAGAGAGATAATATCCAAGATATTTAAATTGATTAGATTTTTCTAAAATTTTATTCTGGAGACAGATTTTACTTTGTATGGGGTCCTTTCCATGAAATGCCATAATTTTAGTTTTAATTGATATTTCCATATTAAATTTGGCAGCTATTTTTTGTAAATTATATATTGATCGTTGCAAATCATTTTCAGAAAGTGCCAGAAGAGCTAAATCGTCTGCAAAAAGAATAGCATCGAGTTTGAGGTTCCTATTGATGGGCATATATCCCCGTTGTGTTTTCCTCCATTTGTTTATTATTCTTTCATATATATAATATTTGTCCACCGCTGTGATCTCGAGGTAGCGTGCTGCCTTGTTACGCAGCAGGCCCGGGTTCGATCCCCGGTCGGGGCAGTTTTTTCTGGGTGAGGTTTTTATTGGGGTTTTTCCTCACCTGTAAGACAAATGTCAGGAAAACTTTAGAGCCCAAATAGTCCCCGAAATCATATGGCAATCATATGGCAATCATTATCAACATCATCCTCATCATTATCATCCTTCACCGGTGTGGAAAGCAACGGGAGGCTACCACATCTACAGTTCCCTGGTAAAGCTGCAAGCATAGCATGAAAATGCTATGATTGCAGTGAAGGACCTGCCCACAGGCAGAATTACTATGGATAGATATATAATATATTCTATTCATATAGATTTTTTTTTCTCTTAAAATATAATTTACCCTTCAGTAAGAAGTGGTTAAATTTATAATAAAAACATAAAAAAAAACTTGGGCTTAAATCCCAGATCTCTCTCTATTGTTGAGATTCAATGTAGTTAACTTACATCATATTTTTGTTGGGGCTGGCAAGTGGTAACAGTCACTCCACCACTACTCACATGAGCCTGCACGTTGTACTGCCTGCCACCATTAATTGTTGTAATACTACGATTATTTGAGACAGCACCAGAACTGGGAAGAGGTACTAGGTTGATCTGCTGACTTGAACTCAGTCTCGTCATGCTCTTGTGAAGGCCTCCAACAGATCCAACCCGGCTACCACCTGTTCATTAAAATATAGACATTACAAACTTGTAATAGCACAAAACTGCTTAGAAAGGAAAAACAACAGTAGAACGATAAAGCTTTGGCATAGAAAGCCAAAGGTCCTCAGTTCAAACTAGAGTCTGAGCCCATAAATTAATGAGTCATTTTTTAACATCTTACCTCATATTTTATGTTTCTTCAAACACGGGAACTAGTTTTCGAGAGAAGGATCTCTCTCATTTTCAACCGACATTATTTAAAAAATGACTAATTAATTTTCGATGGAAATGGATTTCTTGAGGGGAGCAGCAAGATGTTCAAAATTAGACAAAATAAGAAATACTGTCATAAGAGAAAAAATGAATATTGGTTATTCAATAGTAGATTATATACGGTATAAGCAATTAAATTGGTATGGGCATGTATGACGAATGCAAGAAGAAAGATTGCCCAGGAAAACATTGGAATGGTGTCCACCTGGAAGGAGGAGGAGAGGAAGACCTCGAAACTCGTGGATGCAGGAAATAAGAACTGGAATGAGTGCAAGAGTACTGGAGGACATGGATTGGATGGAGAGAGACGAGTAGAGAAGAAAAATAAAACTTTAGGCACAGAAAGATGTGTAAACATTAAAATTCTGTATATAAATAAAAAAACTCATTAATTTACAAATTAAGAACCTCATAATGTTATTTCCCATATATAATTATGAATAGAGTCTAAGCACATATTTTTCTCTTCAAATATAATTTGCCCTTCAGTGAGAAGTATTAAATTAATAATAAAAACATTGAAACAAGTCCTACTGGCTTTATAAAGTAACGTTCAAATTCCAAATAAAAATCTTTTTAAGAAGAAGCTACCATTCGAGCAATGGTTCATAGTATTTGGCGCTCGGGAATTAACAATGTACAAGAGAAAAATTTGCATTTACAGTGTAGTGCTAAGGTAGCCTAGTTGGTATAGCATTGGCATAGAAAGCCAAAGGTCCTGGGTTCAAACCCCAGTCTGAGCGTATATTTTTATCTTCAAATATAAAACTAAATCAGTTATTTATGCCTCACTTCATAATTTGCTCCCTTACCTGCAACATTTTTGGAAGGACATTTCCTTCATTTTCAGCCAAAAACAGAATAAAATTAACCATGATTTCTGGGAAGTAAATTATACAGGTGATGATCGGAAAACATTATCTAAGAATAGGGATGTATGGAGAGCGTATGTCCATGTGGCCGTGAACCTATGGGTTTGATAGTGCCAGTGGGTTAGAGTTTAGTTTGATAGCAATTTTGTAGATTTGGGACCAGCACAGATGGAGGTTATTTTATAGCACAGAGCAGATACGTGCAGACAGAAAATCACAGAATTGAAGAAAAGTCAAAAATTACAGAAACAACTGGAAAAATCAACAGAACTCGTAGTATTGGGAAAAATCTACATCCACAAAAACTGAGACAAAATAATGAATTTTGAAGTTCCTGGGAAAAAATATTTCACTGCGAAGTTTTTCTGTAAATCATCAGAGGAAGAGAATATACAAGACTTTCAACCATCAATATGCCTGGTTTCTGGCTGAGAAAGACAAAGATATCTGCCGAAACATGTTCTTGGTGAGAAAACAAAATAAGAGATGAATACATTACCAATTCAATCTCTTGATAAATTACCACATAGTGATATTTCCTATCAATTTAGAGAATTATTCTAGGTCTTTGTTTATATTATTCATTTTTAAACATCTTAATGATGGACAAATATAATCTTCTAGGTCTGTCTTCTTCCATTTCTTGAACAATGCTAAACCATAATAAATTAATGAGGCATTTTTACATCTTACCTCATATTTCATGTTTTATTAAACACGGTAACTATAGTTTTCAAATGATCTTGTCATTCATTTTCAACCGCCATTATGACTACCGGATAATCGTTGGAATCTCCCTCTATAACGTTGCCATCTGGTGTTGATTTGATGAACTTCGAGATATCGTTGCCATCTGGTATTGATTTGATGAACTTCGAGATGAGGTCACGTTCATCCGGAATGTCGAAATTCATGAATTTAAATTTGTTCTTCTTAATAAAAATTTTCTCCCAAACTGTCAAATCCAAACCATGTTTAATAAAACATGAAATATGAGGTAAGATGTAAAAATGACTCATTAATTTATTGATTAAGAACCTCATAATGTGTTTCCCATTTTTAACTTTGAATGCTAAACCATTTCATTCCACTCCTTTTCAGAGTGAGCTGCAGTTCTTATTTTCTATTCTACCATTTTTTTCCCCCTAAAATTCACCTTAAGGGGTAGAAATAATTGTTAGAAATTATTTTGAAAAATCCTGTTACTTTATAAAGTTTGAGAGGATAGTAAAAATATTTAAAGAAAAAAAAAAAGTGAGATGAAAAATACTCAACTATAGATGCACAATTATAATTGTTTAAGGATTTGAAATATAAGAACAGTTTCAAAGATCGATATTATTTATAAAAAAAAGAAAAAGAAAACTGCATAGGATCTACTATTTAATTTTGTACTAGGGCATGCCATTAAATCTTTAGAGAATGAGGAAGGCGTACAACTGAATGGTATTAATAAGCTGTTAGTTTATGCTGATGATGTAGTACTACTGGCCGATAGCGAGGAGATACTAAAGGCCAACACGCACACACTATTGAGTAACACTAAGAAATTAGGACTGGAAGTAAATATCAGTAAAACTAAATATATGGTCACACGTAGAAATTCAGTATATAATGGAAATGGACAGCTAATGACAAATGAGGGAAATTTTGAGGAAGTGGCTGAATTCAAATACCTAGGAACAATAATCACAAATAGGAATGAGATGCAAAAAGAAATTAAACATAGGCTCAATTCTGGAAATGCATGCTATTATGCATTGCAGAGACTTTTGATGTCCCAACTCCTTTCAAAAAACATTAAGCTGAAAATATATAAAACTATTATTCTACCAGTTATATTATATGGGTGCGAAACATGGACTCTTACTTTAAGGGAGGAAAGGAGATTATGAGTATTTGAGAATAAAGTTCTTAGGAAAAATTTTTGGACCAAAGAGAGATGAACAGACAGGTGAATGGAGAAGACTTCATAACAATGAACTACATGGTCTTTATAGGAAGCCAGATATAATAAGAACAGTTAAGTCTCGTAGACTGCGATGGGCAGGACATGTTGCGCGTATGGGGAATGATAGACGTGCATGGAAGCCTCTTGTAGGAAAGCTAGAGGGAAAACACCCAGTTGGTAGACCAAGAATGAGGTGGGAGAACAACATTAACTATGATTTGAGGGAAGTAGATTATACAGGGAATGATTGGAAAGCATTAGCTCAGGATAGGGATGTATGGAGAGCTTATGTCCGCGCGGCCATGAACCTTCGGGTTCGATAGTGCCAGTGAGTAAGTAAGCATAGGATATTTGAGTAAATATGGTATTGAATTTATGAATGAGTTTGAAAAAAATGTTTTAATATCTCACCTCATAAAGTAGTGTGTTTTCAAGATATCAGTTTCAATAGTATAATTTTAAAAATACAATAGGAAGTAACATCACATTATAAAATTTTATTATCCGCTATGGTCTCAAGGTAGTGTGCTGCCTGTCATGCAGCGAGCCCGGGTTCGATCCCCGGTCGGGGCAGTTTTTCTGGGTGAGGTTTTTATCGGGGTTTTTTCTCACCTATAAGACAAATGTCAGGTAAACTTTAAGGCCCAAACGGTCCCCGAAATCATATGGCCATCATCATCATCCTTATCATTATCATCATCCTTCACCGGTGTGGAAAGCAACGCGAAGCTACCACACCTACAATACGCTAGTAAAGCTGCAAGAATAGCATGAAAATGCTATGATTGCAGTGAAAGACCTGCCCTCGGGCAGAATTACTATGGATGGATGGAACATTTTATTAAATAATTGTACTTTTGAAACCAGTATCATGAAAACATGCAACTTTATAAGGTGAGATATTAAAACATTTTCTCCAACTTATTCATAAATGTAAATACCTCATAGTGTTATATTTGAAGAGAAAAATTTTCGCCTAGACCGGGACTCGAACCCGGGACCCTTGGCTTTCCGGGCCAAGTGCTCTACCAACTGAGCTACTGAGGCGAGTTACGATCTAGATGCAAATTTTTCTCTTATGTACGTTGTAATTCCCTCGCGCCAAATGCTTGAAACCGTAGCTTCTATAATTTATCCTTCTATGAGAAGTGTTAAATTAATAATAAAAATCGTCAATAGAAGCCCTACTGGCTATAAAGTAGTGTTAAATTCCCAATAAATGTCTTCTTAACTAAGAAGCCGCCATTTGCAAAGATAGAAGCTATGGTTTCAAGCATTTGGCGCGAGGGAATTACAACGTACATAAGAGAAAAATTTGCGTCTAGATCGTAACTCGTCTCGGTAGCTCAGTTGGTAGAGCACTTGGCCCGGAAAGCCAAGGGTCCCGGGTTCGAGTCCCGGTCTAGGCGAAAATTTTTCTCTTCAAATATACCTCATAGTGTTACCTACCAATTTGATTTTGATTAATACTTTCCACACTCAACCCATGGTACCTGTTTTCTGACAGCGGACTGCTTGTTTTTAACACTTTTGTAATTTTTTTAAGCTACTTAGAAAAAATAAAATAGAACAGCATATCAGTTAATAAATAAAATGTGTATTTTTTAATGGTATTACTAGTTTTTAGTATGGCCATCACATAATTTTTTACAGAATTTTAAAAAATGCATGTTTTTTGCTTACAAGGAAAAAATGTTTTCTTCTAATCATTTTTCTTTTTTTTTACTCCTATCACTTGCAGAATCTGGTGGTTCATAATCATTGTCATCATCAGTATAATCATTTTCTGAACCAGATGAACCCGAAAAAAATATTAGAGACTTCAGCAAGGACACGCTGTGAACTTGATCCAGCCATCTTGCAACTTCAACAACAACAGATGATGTAGCCTCGATCATAAAATTGAAATTAGTCATGTAGAAATCGATATATATGAAAAGAACACACTCTACCGTGAAGAAAAATAACTAAACTTTCAGCGGGAATAGACTAAGAATGTATTGGATACGAGCAGTTTCATTACTTTGTATAGCAAATGCCAGACCAAACGAGATGTGGGCTTCGTTCAGACAGCCATTTTTACGGAATGTAATAAATACATGCATAGTGTTCAAAGTGTTAAATGGTATTGAATAATAAGAGTAGAGAGTAAATTCAGTGAATCTCATCATCAAATATAAAATTTTCACCTATGTTAAGTCGTGTCATGCTACGATGCCCAACTGATGTGTGTAATCGTCCAGTACTGCGACTGTCACCACCTAGCCTCGGTCGAGTGATGACCAATCTATTCACCTCCTGGCGATTCAGCCAACATCCTCCTATATCTGGATGCTGTCTCTGAGAGGAAACCGGTTGTAATAATGGCTGAAGAGGTTTGATTTGGTACTGATACACTTTGTTGCAGATCTGGTCGACTGCCTCCAACTTTAACAATTGTCACACCTCCCGAGACCTGGTTTACTTGTGTCCTAAACAAACCAAAAACATTAAACTAACAAACATAATAATTTTATTAAATATTTATAATGTAATATAAAATTCCTAAAAATAAATGTCTTCCTAATAAAGAAGCCACCATTTGCAAAGATAGAAGCAAAGGTTTCATAGCATTCGGTACGCGGGAATTGACAATGTATATAATAGAAAATTAATAGAAGAATATGAAAAATGGGGATTAATTTTGAACATGAAGAAAACAAAATATTTATCAATTCGTGAACCAGAACAAAATTTAATTTTGGAGATCACATATTTAGGAATTAAAATAAATACAAATGGAAGTTATGAAGAGGAAATAAGAAATAGAAACAATAAAGGAAAATTTGCAATTGCTTGCCTCAATGGAATATTGTGGGATAAAAATATAAGTAATGAAAATAAAATGAATATACTGCATATTATACAATTGTTAAAAGCATCATTACTTATGGAGAAGTTTGGTCATTAACAACAAAAACAAATAAGTATATTTTGGCAACGGAAATGGAATTTATATGAAGGGCAGCAAGAATTTCAAGAAGAGAAAAAATTAGGAACTCAGTTATAAGGGAGAAAATTAAGATTGAAGATAGTACTTTAGATTATATCAAAACTCTGCAATTAAGATGGTACGGACATGTCCAGCGAATGGAAGAGGATTGGCTACCAAAATCTGTTTTGGAATGGAAACCTGAGGGAAGAAGAAGCAGAGGAAGATCTAAAACCTCCTAAAGTCAGGGAATATATTTATATATGAAGGAGAAACATCTACAACCAGGAGATTGGATGAACCAACAAAATTGGCTATTGGGAATCGGACAATGTCAAAGACATCAATCAACCAATGATCTATCTATATAAGAGAAGAATTTGCATTTAGATTGGAACTATGAGGTTTAATTTATGGTAAAATTAAATGTTTCTTACCTCTCCTCATATAAATCTTCTAAGTAGATCGCGATTTCGAGACCATAACGGTCACGTCTTCAGTACTATTTTGACGACTGATTTTATGTCGATCGGAAGAAACTCTTCTTCTTCCCTCTGTTGGTGGACCAATGAACCTCTGGATCAGGTGCAAATCAGTACTTTTTTGGCAACTGATGTTATGTCGATCGGAAGAAACTCTTCTTCTTCCCTCTGTTGGTGGACCAATGAACCTCTGGATCAGGTGCAAATCAGTACTTTTTTGGCAACTGATGTTATGTCAATCGGAAGAAACTCTTCTTCTTCCCTCTGTTGGTGGACCAATGAACCTCTGGATCAGGTGCAAATCAATACTTTTTTGGTGACTGATGTTTAATCGATCGGAAGAAACTCTTCTTTTTCCCTCTGTTGGTGCACCTGATCCAGAGGTTCATCGGTCCACCAATAGAGGGAAGAAGAAGAGTTTCTTCCGATCGACATAACATCAGTTGCCAAAAAAGTACTGAAGATGAGACCATTAAGGTCTCAAAATCGCGATATACTTAGAAGATTTATATGAGGAGAGGTAAGAAACATTTAATTTTACCGTGACTATAATGACTTACCCATTAGTGGGTTGGTTTTTGTTGCTGCACTGCTTTACTTCTAACAACATCTTCTCATTAACAAGGACGGGATAACTACTGCATAGTAACGTTGCTTCTCTGATAAGAGTACCTTGACTGCCACGATCTGCTTTAGGCAGATGTTCTAAAACAAAATTAAGTGCTTCTTGTGCACGATCTTTATTCAGTTTGCCAACACATGAAATCACTTGTGCAGCTAGGCACAGTGTATTTGGATGACACTCCGCTGCCTCCTTGATCTTAGACATGTGATCCACTAGAAGTTGTGGCCGTTTTTCTGCAATGTTCAAGAACACTTGCATCGTTGCTGAAGCAGTTGACGCAGTGCTTAAATATTCACATAGTTGAGGTAAACTTGGTTCCAATAGCTAAAATACAAAAAAATAAAATCAAACATGATAAATTAGAATAAATCATTTGAGTCTATATTTCATCTTACCTCATACTGATAGTATAAATTCTTATTAATTAAATACAAATAAAATGTAGTTTTATTTTTATTTAATTAATAAATATGGATTTTCATCAAGTAAACACCAACTCAATTGATTATTGTATATATTTTTGTTTTTTTGTACTTCTCAATTTTTTTTTTGTGTATCGTTTTTTCACTGAAACCATTTTCTTTTGCAACATCAATTATGTGTTTTTTTCTCTAACTTGTAATGATTCCATTCATCCATCCACAGTAATTCTGCCTGAAGGCAGGTCCTTCACTGCAATCATAGCATTTTCATGATATGCTTGCGGCTTTACTAGGGAATTGTAGGTGTGGTAGCTTCCCTTTGCTTTCCACACCGGTGAAGGATGATGAACAGAAACAGAGTTATGAATTTTGATATACCAATGGAGCGTGACCTTGTTTGGAGGTTCTTTGGCCAACCACAGGATGGAGCTGACATCGACATCCATGCTGTGCAACATATAAATAAAACCAGTCTGGGAAAGCTGACGATAAAACAGAATTGTTTTGAAACATGTTCAAGAACAAATTAACATTAACATTGAGGTAAGATGTCCAAACTAAAAATAATATAATTAAAATAACCTCAAACTATAACTTCCTACAATTAAATATTAGTCAACATAATACTTACAGAAGGGTTGTCTTTTGCAATGTATGCAAATAAATTGAGCAATGCTAGTTTCTCAGGATTTTCACATGATGGTAACAATGAAACAAGTGCCATCACGTGTTCGTGAAGTGGTTCCTTATTCACTGTATAGATCTGTGGAAGAACTCGACAAAGAGGATAATTTCCTGAAATTAAAAATTAATCAATTTAATATATTTCATAATACAAGGATACATGATGAACATAATCTTCTAGTTAAGAGATTGAACCAGAACTATAAACTCTCAATTCATATTTCTCATCTGGCTATATTTTGAAGGCAATTTTCCTTTCTCAACTAAAATTCTAACTGTTGCTTTGGTCATCCAATACCTTGTAATAGTCATTCAAAGTATCTCTGCAGGCAGAAGAATTACGAAGCTCTGTTTGTTGCTACACGTGACGTCATATAAGGCAGTGTACACTGTCAGCGTCCCACATCCCATTCCCCTCTCCACTCATAGATAGCATTGTCATGTGTTCTATTCCTGCATAAACACGACTGCAGTGCCCTCTGTCAACAACTGCACTTACTGCTTAAACGGGTAATATAAGCATATTTAACATTGTGATAATATCATGGATAAGGTGTATAAACCGTCGCACATGAATTCTTCTAAGTTCTATAGAATTGCAGTGCGCATATGCGAGTTGCAAGAGTTGCTGTAATGGTTAATGTAGCTTCCAGTAGATGGCTCTGAAGTCAGCATTACCAACTTTGGGAATAAATTCCCAAACACTAAAAAAAATGGACATAAACTAACTTCCCATTTCCTAACCTAACAAAACAGTTTACATGCATATTATTTAACAAAATCAACCTGCAGGAAGAAGAAGACCAGGACGTCCACTCAAAAGACTTTTGGACGGTGTTTCTCTTGAGGCCGAAACAGGTTAACAAGTGGCCTAAATTCGTGAATGTACTATGATAATGATGATGATTATTTAACAAACTATAAACTAATGTATTCACGTAGACTTTCACGGCCGCTGTTGCTATGATGATCTTGATGAAGATTTTCGAGCTGTAGGCCGTGGTCGTGAGGCTTGTAGTTCCCCGACGTTTCACCAGAGACTGCGTTTGGCATCCTCAAGGGTTGTCTTGAGATTGAACCAGAACTATAACACAACCCTTGAGGATGCCAGACGCAGTCTCTGGCAAAACGTCGGGGAAGTACAAGCCTCACGACCACGGCCTACAGCCCGAAAATCTTCATCAAGATCATCATAAAACTATAAACTGTAGCTTTAAGCATGTGTGATGCAACATCAGAATATAGCACTAAAGGCAATCCGCTCTTAAAGTGAGCCTGCTCAAAACAAAACCATGTAATCTGCTCACTTTTCATTGGTTCTGGACACTGACATGTGATATAGAAGGAGTTAGTATGCGAAAAAGTAGTTCCCTTCATTAACCCTCTGCATGCTACTGGTAAAATCTCTTGTGTCAGAGATTTAAATTGCATCTGCCGATGTTATCGGCTTTGCAAGTAGTTTAAATATATAGTCTGGTAGGTAATGGACACAAGTATCAGAGCCGATCTAATCAGCTCACGGCACCTAAAGGGTTAAATTTAAAATGTCCTCTGAATATACTTGTTATTCTTCAAGAATGAAAATAATAATATTCAAAACAAAAAAAAAATATTCTAAAAGGCTGAAGTTTCCATTAAGTGCAGTGAGAATTTTTTTTTAGGTCCCAGGCAGACACCATGCACAAGCGCCAACAAGGTTTTATTTTCTAATTATTTCCCACATTTACAATAAATTTTACATTTTTCCTAACAATTATTTCAATATATTTTTCTATGATATTTAACTACATATGCAACATGAAGACCTGACAGCCATATTGATTTTAACAAATATTCTATATATCAACACAGAACACATTGTTCCAGTGCAGCCAATTTCAGAAGTTACTATTTATTTGTTGGTGTTGCATTCTTTCACAGGTTAGAGTTTAAATTGCATTAGGTTAGCCTTTAGGTTGGTCTTTCACAGGTTAGAGTACTTAAATTGTGTTGCATTAGGTTTTAGGTTCATTAAATATTGTGTATATGTTGGATAGAACATCTGCAAAGAATGACAGAGGGTAGGATGCCAAAGATGGCACTGATGTATATTCCTGGAGGACAAAGATCGGTAGGAAGACCAAGAAACTGTTGGGCTGTACAGATGTGAGATCGGAACAGGCAAAAACCTAATCTGTGAAGGATAATGATGGCTGCATCGTGTGATTACATATGTAACCGATTCGCATTTGTTGGCACATGTACGCGGTGTCTGCAAGGGACTTTGAAAATTATCCTCACTGCATTTAATGGAAACTTTATCCTATGGCTGATGTTTCCATTAAGCGCAGTGAGAATTTTTTCTAAGTCCCAGGTAGATACCACGTGCATGTGCCAACAGGTTATATTTTTAAATTATTCCCCACCAATTACAATAAATTTTACATTTTTTCCAAGAATTATTTCAACATATTTTTTTAATGATATTTAACTATATACGTAACATGAAGACATGGCATGGATAATCTTTCCATTAAGCACAACAAGAATTTTTTCTAAGTCCCAGGCAGACACCATGTGCATGCGCTAACAAAAGCAAGGTGGTTTACTCTATGGAATATCGCGATGCAGCCAACATTATATATGCTATTTAATGAACCTAAAAGCTAACCTAACGCAATTTAAGCACTCTAACCTGTGAAAGAATGCAACACCCAAAAATAAATAGTAAGTTCTCAAATTCTGAAGTACATACCCTATCATATTTAAAGAGAAAAATTATATGCTCAGACCGGGACTTGAACCCAGGACCCTTGGTTTTCTAGTCCAAGTGCTCTACCATTTGAGCTACCTGAGCAAGTACCGATCTAAACGCAAATCCTTCTCTATATACGTTGAAATTCCCGCCCCAAATGCTTTGAAGCCTTTGCTTCTATCTTTGCAAATGGCGGCTCCTATATTAAGAAGACATATTTGGGAATTATACATTACATTATAAATGCCAGTACGGCTATTTTCGATGTTTTTATTATTAATTTCATACATCTCAATGATGGATAATATAGGAGCCGCCATTTGCAAAGATAGAAGCAAAGGCTTCAAAGCATTTGGGGCGGGAATTTCAACGTATATAGAGAAGGATTTGCGTTTAGATCGGTACTTGCTCAGGTAGCTCAAATGGTAGAGCACTTGGACTAGAAAACCAAGGGTCCCGGATTCAAGTCCCGGTCTGAGCGTATAATTTTTCTCTTTAAATATGATTTATCCATCATTGAGATGTATGAAATTAATAATAAAAACATCGAAAATAGCCGTACTGGCATTTATAATGTAATGTATAATTCCCAAATATGTCTTCTTAATATAGGAGCCGCCATTTGCAAAGATAGAAGCAAAGGCTTCAAAGCATTTGGGGCGGGAATTTCAACGTATATAGAGAAGGATTTGCGTTTAGATCGGTACTTGCTCAGGTAGCTCAAATGGTAGAGCACTTGGACTAGAAAACCAAGGGTCCCGGGTTCAAGTCCCGGGCTGAGCGTATAATTTTTCTCTTTAAATATGATTTATCCATCATTGAGATGTATAAAATTAATAATAAAAATACATACCCTATGTTGGCTGCACTGTTGTATAGAATATTCTTAAAAATCAATATGGCTGCCACGTCTTCATAATCATTAGAAAAAAATTAAAATTTGTTTTAAATGGTGGGAAATAATTTAAAAATAAAACCCTGTTGGTGCATGCGCGTGGTGTCTGCCTCGGACTTAGAAAAAATTCACACTGCAGTTAATGGAAACATAAGCCTTGATTTTGTCCCACGCCGTAGCCGAGCGGTTAAGGTAGGAAGCCTTGGAGCAGAGCTACAGGACTTGCGCTGGTTCGAGTCTCCATGGGGGAAGAAATTTTCTCATGGTATTTCGGCCAGTATGGGACCAGTGCCCACCCAGCATCGTGAGGCAATTGGGTAGCTACAATAAGTAGCGGCTCCAGGTTGAGGAACCAGCTATAACGGCTGGGGGACTCGACATGCTAACCACATGTCACCCCTACACTGGCTGTTGATCATCTACCTCTGTGATTGACACATGTGGATGTGAAGGGCCAGCAGCCGGCTGGTAAAAGGGCAACCGCTGAAAAGTGGAAAGACCCTCAATCGGAATCGGAGCCTTGATTTTAACAAATATTCTAAACAACAATGCAGCCAACATAAGAGTATGTACTTTAGAATTTCAGAACTTACTATTTATTTTTGGGTGTTGCATTCTTTCACAGGTTAGAATGCTTAAATTGCAGTATGTTAGCTTTTAGGTTCATCTTTCACGGTTAGAGTACTTAAATTGCATTTAGGTTAGCTTTTAGGTTTCTTAAATAGCATGTATAATGTTGGTTGCATCGTTATATTCCATGGAGTAAACAGCTTTGCGTTTGTTGGCGCATGCGTGTGGTGTCTGCCTGGACTTAGAAAAAATTCTCACTGTGCTTTATGGAAACATCCATATATATAGTAAAAGGGAAAAAGTCCAGTATTTGGCGGACACGAATTCTTCTAAGTTCCACAGAATCGCAATGCGCATGCACAAGTTGCTGTAATGTTTAATGTAGCTTCCAGTAGATGACTCTGCAATCGGCGTTACCAACTTTGGGAATAAATTCCCAAATGCTAAAAAAAATGGACGCAAACTAACTTGCCATTTCCTAACCAAAGAAATCAATTTACAAGCATATTATTTATTCCCAAATGCTAAAAAAAAAATGTACGTAAACCAACTTCACGTTTCCTAACCTAACAAAACAATTTACATGCGTATTATTTAATAAACTATAAACTAATTTTATGTACACTAACACTAAACATGGTTTGAAATTATTTTCAAATGTTGGTAACTCCGATTTGAGAGCCACCTAACGGATGTTACATGAAGCATTTCCGCATCTCTAGAACCCGATGAACAAATTTTGCGTAATTTATAAATATTTAAAAATCGTAAAAAGTGTTTATAAAATGGTTGCAAAATGTTAAAAATAATACGAAACGTGTTTATAAGTGTTTAGTGCATCAGTGGCATAAGAATGTAAGTGTAGATTTGTGTCTGCCAAATAATGGACCTCAGCCAGTAAAAGTATTGAAACAAACAATTTACAACAGTTTTATTGGAATAATTAGCAAAATAATCAGGCACTAGAAAGAACTGAAGTAATTTGTTCACTTAGCCACTTTGATTCTGAATATAAATTATACACTAAAGAGTTTGAGATTTTTTCAAGCTAAACAAAATGCCATTTATGGTTAACAGGAAGTACCTACCTCTTTGAAAAGCAAAAGTACACTACACTGTTGAAATAGAAATGAAAAATGTACATATATGGTAAAAGTATTGACATAATTTACAGCAGTTATATTGGAATAATTAGATCTAACAGTTTTCTTTTCATGCTGTGTTCATGCTTTCAAATAGCTGTCACTCATCTGTCAACCTTTTATTTGCCTGTAATAGTCATTCCTTGCTCTTCCATACCTGTTCTGGCATCTGAATTTCCCTATTGTGGCAACTGACAATATCCACATAGCTTCAGTTTAGAATTTGTACATACATTTACACATGTGAATAGAAAAAAATATTGAAATATATTAAATTCATATAATATCACAAGAATATGTAATATAATATTTAATTTTAGGAAGTTACATTTTGAGGTTATTTTAATTATATTATTTTTGGTCTGGACATCTTACCTCAATATTAATGTTGATTTGTTCTTGGACATGTTTCAAAACAATTCTGTTTTATCGTCAGCTTTCCCAGACTGGTTTTATTTATGTTGCATTATGTTGCACCACCTTGATGTCGATGTCAGCTCCATCCTGTGGTTGGCCAAAGAACCTCCAAACAAGGTCACCCTCCATCGGAATATCAAAATTCATAACTCTGTTTCTGTTCTTCTGAATATAAATTTTTTCCCAAATAGTCAGCTCTTTTGTATTTTCTAACTGTTTTAATAATTTAGTGTCTGACACTAAATTATTAAAACAGTTAGAAAATACAAAAGAGCTGACTATTTGGGAAAAAATAATTTAGTGTCAGACACTAAATTATTAAAACAGTTAGAAAATACAAAAGAGCTGACTATTTGGGAAAAAAATTTATATTCAGAAGAACAGAAACAGAGTTATGAATTTTGATATTCCGATGGAGGGTGACCTTGTTTGGAGGTTCTTTGGCCAACCACAGGATGGAGCTGACATCGACATCCAGGTGGTGCAACATAATGCAACATAAATAAAACCAGTTGAATGCAGGCTTTCATGGCCGGTAATCATAATGTTGAGTGATTCCGGGTTCACTCAACATTATAAATAAAACCAGTCTGGGAAAGCTGATGATAAAACAGAATTGTTTTGAAACATGTCCAAGAACAAATCAACATTAATATTGAGGTAAGATGTCCAGACCAAAAATAATATATAATATGTAATATACTTAAAAACATGTAAAATGAGATTCTGTTATAGTAATTAATGTTGATTTGTTCTTGAACATGTTTCAAAGCAATTCCCAGTCTGCGAAAGCTGACGATAAAACAGAATTGTTTTGAAACATGTTCAAGAACAAATCAACATTAATATTGAGGTAAGATGTCCAGAGTAAAAATAATATAATTAAAATAACCTCAAAATATAACTTCCTAAAATTAAATATTCTGTTATAGTAATCCTAATATGGTGGTTTGTGAAGATTTTTAAACTGACCTAAGCCTTCTGGTGGCACCATGGCCTGGGATCGACTCAGCCTCTAACTGAAATGAGTACCGGATGCTTGTCTGGGGCTGACATCAAATGCTGATTGTCTAGAAAAAATGGGAGCCTTAACCTCCTACTACACTAAGGGTCTCCTATGGCCTGTAGTGGGATCGCTTCGTGAAGATATACAGCAATTCTATATGTTCTATATTCTAATATTGAGGTAAGATGTCCAGACCAAAAATAATATAATTCTATATGTGACTGACTGACATTTGCTGTAGACTTTTGCAGCAAAATGCTTGCATAAATATTATAATTGATTGAAATTAGTGATGTTATCTACATGATATGATGGAGGAAAAATGTGTGATTAAGACTGTACATAAACATATCAATTTCTGAAGAAAATAATGCTATTTATTATCTATAAAAGTATGTGTGACTGACTGGCATAAATGTCGACTCATCATGCACCTTATCATGGTCATCTACATTCTCTGAAAAACCCAAAGAAAACCACAAGTATGTTTAAAATCTCAGCAAAGCTTCTTAAGCATAGTACAAGAAATCAAACAGAAATTGCTACTTCCACATTCAAAAGAAAATATGCAGATGAGAAACAACCCTCTAGAATTTTTGGAAATTGAATATAACCTTCATTTAACAGAAGACATCAAGAAATCTGAAACTCCTCCATATATTTTAAAACAAATGTCACTGGAAATAATAAATCTAAGATACCCAGCTCCTGAATGGATACATATTTTTACAGATGGCTCCAGCCTACCAAATGACGGCACTGGTGCTGGTGCAGTATGTCCTCTTTTTTCCTTTTATCGTAAACTAAACACAAACTCAACAAACTTTGATGGCGAAATCCTAGCAATTTTCTTAAGTTTACAAAATCTTTTATATCACATCCAAAAATTTACAAAAGTTGTAATTCTATGTGACTCCAAAGCAGCCATTCTTGCTATAACACGAGACACAACACCCAAAAGCATCAAAATTATCGAATGTCACAAAATGGTAAAAGTTATCCCGTCTACATAAAAAAGTTGTACTTCAATGGATTCCGGCCCATTGTGGAGTGACAGGCAATGAAATAGCTGATTTTCTGGCCAAGAAGGGTAGCAAAATTGTTTCAAACCCAACTTCTACTCCAGTTTCCTTTCACTTTATCAAAAGAATTATCTCAAATAAACACATCAATAAACTTAGAGAAGAATACACCACCAAAACATCTGGGAAGGAATGGGTAAATCTACAAGCTTATGACATTACTACATTACAAAGAAAATCTGCTGTAGCAACATTCAGACTGCTAACGGGACATGACTGCTTGAATAAACACCTACACAGAATTGGCATAACAGATTCACCTAAATGCCCTTTTTGCAATTTAAATGAAGATATGGAAAGAAACCATCTCCTCCGTTGTCCAGCTTTTGTAGAAGAGACCAGCCTTTCTGCTAAATAGTGGAGTGCAAGAGAGCAAATGATTTCATTATCAAGTGCTCGACATTACATACCAACCAACTAACATTCTCTGAAATGTCATACCTAATTAAATTTTCCAAAATACCGTTAGGAGTGCACATTTCAAGTTACATTCTAAATAAAAAACTAATCCTAAATCACAATTAAGACCAGAGTTATGACCTAATATGTTATGAGTGACGGACTGATGTCATTCTGAGACTGACTGACATATCTGAATTTTATTTAGAATTTCAAAACTGCAAATATTACAGCAAAGTAACCAAATACTGTGAAACTAGATAAACAGCTTCGGTAACAGAGATTAATAAAGAGCTACAAATACTTTATCAATTTTTATTAACTATGTATAAGAGAAAAATATGCGATTAGATTGGAGGCCTAGGTAGCTAACTTCAATAAAGCATTGACATAGAGAGTCAAAGGTCCTCAGTCAAGGGATATATTTTTCTTTTCAAATATAATAATTTTATTGTTTATTTTTTATTATTTCACTCACCTCATACTTCATAATTCATAGTAGACCCTGGGTTTCTTCACATCTTTTGTGACATTCTCAATGCTGCGTCACGTTCACAACTGACGTCCAACGGCCTTCTATCCTGCAGACTGACCTCCGCGCCATCTGGTGGCCGACCGAAGAATTTCCAAATCAGTCCTCTTTCTTTATAACCGGGTATTTCAAAATTCATAGTTGTATTTTCATTCTTGCATATGTAAATTTTTTCCCAAATTGTGAGTTCCTTCGGTTTTTCCAATTGTTTAAGTAATTTTGTTTTGGTTTCTATTCTATGTTTTTCTGACCAGGCATGTGCAGCTATTGCAGATTTTTCGGTTTCTCCATTTTTAAATAAATAAATTCAAAGAACAAAAAGTCATCAATGAAAGTACTCTTCAGACAGATAAAAATATAGGCAAAAAATTCAAGAAGTTCACATACCATCCTTTGGTATTTGACAAGTTTCAAAAAATTTTCAACAAATTCAACATTAAATTAGCACCGAAAAATGATTACAGCTTAGGTAATTTAATAAAAACCAACAAAAATGAAAAGATTGAAGACTGCAAAAAATCGGGAATTTATCAAATTAATTGTAAAGATTGTGAAAAGATATACATAGGAAAAACAAAAAGGAATCTAAATACAAGATTAAAAGAACACCTCAGAAATGATAAAAATGGAGAAACCGAAAAATCTGCAATAGCTGCACATGCCTGGTCAGAAAAACATAGAATAGAAACCAAAACAAAATTACTTAAACAATTGGAAAAACCGAAGGAACTCACAATTTGGGAAAAAATTTACATATGCAAGAATGAAAATACAACTATGAATTTTGAAATACCCGGTTATAAAGAAAGAGGACTGATTTGGAAATTCTTCGGTCGGCCACCAGATGGCGCGGAGGTCATTCTGCAGGATAGAAGGCCGTTGGACGTCAGTTGTGAACGTGATGCAGCATTGAGAATGTCTCAAAAGATGTGAAGAAACCCAGGGTCTGCTATGAATTATGAAGTGTGAGATGAGTGAAATAATAAAAAATAAACAATATTAAAAAACCTCATAGTGTTATTTCCTATCTACATAACTTAATAATAATTTTAGTCTTAATGGCATTTTTAATGAATACTATCAGATCCGGCAGACGTCTTGCCTGAATGTTCAATTCTCTTGTCATGGCCGGATGATAAAAATGTAAGTTACTTATTTATCACAATATTCACTAATTAGTAAGTTCTTACAATACTGTGATCCTATTTGACAATAAATAACATCATCAAGTTGCAGTGAATAAACAACTGAAATATAACCACACATTTTTTAGTTGTTTTCAAACATCGCTATTTACATTAAATATATAAATATTTTGAGATACTGGTAATTATATGTTGTTGTTTCCAAATGCTGGGCCTTGGCAACGAAGCCATTAGCGTTCTTGCTCTCCAATATTTCTCTATGGTGGATCCAACAGGTAATACTTCACAGGTTTGTAGATGTTCTTCGACTGGTAATTATATTTAAATAATGATTTTTGAGTAAGCATCATAATTTTATTTGTTAAATATTCGTAACAAATGTACGAGGGCAGATCGGAAAGTAACGCACAATAATTTTTTTCTGCCTTGGTATTGCAGCTAGAATGTTGAAATTTCACAGAGATATAGTTTGAAGTTTTCACTACAGATGGTATTTTTTTCTCAGGTTCACCTCTTGCGAGAGAAGCTTGAACTATGCAACAAAGATGGCGCGCATGCTACAGTCGTCCACCTGTGAGGAACAGAGAAGTGTTGTTCGATTTTTGTGGGCCAAAGAGCATAAACCCAGTGAAATTCACAGGGACATGCGTGGCATGTATGGGGATGATTGTATGGACCATAGCAATGTCTCCAGGTGGTACACATTCTTCCAAGAGGGACGCGTGAACCTTAGTGATTTGCCACGCTCCGGCCGGCTGACAACAGCAGCAATCCCGCAGAATGTCAGAGGCATTGAGGCGGCAATTCTGAACGACCGGCGTGTGCAACTGCGAGCCTTATCGCAGAAGTTCAACATTTCCTATGGTGCGGTGTACGATATTGTTCATGAAAATTTGAAATTCCGTAAAGTTAGTGTTCGCTGGGTGCCTAAGAACCTAACAGACGACCACAAGGGCCAGCGAATGATGGCAAGCTTGGACCACTTAACGCGGTACACTGCACAAGGACATGACTTTCTGGAAGGAATCGTCACAGGTGATGAGTCGTGGGCGTACCACTACACACCCGAAACAAAGCAGGCATCAATGGAGTGGAAACATGCTGGTTCCCCAGTAAAGAAAAAATTCAAAGTGACTCAAACTGCCAGGAAAGTGCTTGTGACAGTGTTCTGGGATATGCATGGTGTTTTATTGGTGGACTTTGCTGAACACGGGACCACTGTGAATGCTGCAGCCTACATTAAAACTTTGGTGAAGTTGCGTCGTGCCATTCGTGACAAACGTCACAACATTAACGTTAAACTTCTTCATGACAATGCTCGCCCCCATGTTGCTGCTGTCGTTCGTCAGAAAATCGCCGAATTTGGTTGGGGGGTGCTCCAGCATCCACCAAACAGTCCGGATCTTGCACCATTGGACTTTCATCTGTTTGGTCCCATGAAGAAATTCCTGGCCGGCAAACGCTTTGAGACAGATGTGGAAGTGAAATCAGCAGTGCGCAGATGGCTACACTCCAACCAAACGGACTTGTACGAACAGGGCATATTGAAACTGGTAACACGATGGGAAAAATGTGTTGAGAAAGTTGGTGACTATGTCGAAAAGTAGGTAAAAGATGTAAGTTCATTTGTGATTATTTTCCTTTTTTTTTTACTATTAAACTTTAAAAAAAAATTATTGTGCGTTACTTTCCGATCCGCCCTCATAACTCTTGATTTCCAAATCCTCTATATAAAGTCGTGACTCGTGAATTTTTAGATGATTTGGAAATCACTCGTAACATTACTTATGATAAAAGAATGTGATACCTGATATGATAGAGTCGATGATGAGCTGAATGTGTTTTGCCAGAAGATCAGCAT
This sequence comes from Diploptera punctata, assembly GCA_030220185.1. Classification (NCBI taxonomy): domain Eukaryota; kingdom Metazoa; phylum Arthropoda; class Insecta; order Blattodea; family Blaberidae; genus Diploptera; species Diploptera punctata. The sequence goes on from JASPKZ010009821.1 coordinate 1,217,923, forward strand.
TGTCTATTGCAGCCAGAGAAAGATATGAAGACATGTTTCTCGAAAGCTCCTTGTTTCCTTTATGTAGGAACTTAACAGCTACTGGCAATGCACGTTTCATTAAATCCTTGTTACTGTAGTTCTGAAATGACAAAGTCAAATCATTGTACTTGTCCACTGTTTGTTTCAAAACATCATACAGTAAATAAACATACTGAGATATTAAATTGATTAAAACTGAACAGCTTCCAAAATTCCATCCACCTTGCTAGCTCAGGTAGTAGCCTACCTGCCTCCTGATTAGCAGGTAGTAAAATTTCAATCTTGATGACAGGACCGATGATGTATAAATTTTTAACTGCTATATATTGTCACATTCAGTACCGTAAACCAGTTAAGGCATTTAAAGAGACTATCGTGTATGCGGCCGTCGGTCAGTTAATTCGTTTTAGAGAGGGCGCAAACAAACCACGTTTATATTCGGAACCTAAATATTGTGTTGGCTTAGTATGTCTTGGAGATCATAGATGGTATGTAAACGTACATTTTCTATTCCCGTTTGACACATTTAACCTTGGTGAATCCCCTTTTATTTTTAAAACAAACAACACATGGAATTCGTTCACCCAAACTTGCCTTCAGGCTCCAATGCAGTCGTATATGTTTCTCGTTATCGCGCTGTTGTTTGTGCATGAGTGAAACCATGCCGAAAGAAAAATATATCACTGAAGAAGAATTAGTGAATATTTTGTATAATGATGATTCAGGTGATGAACTGATTCCTGAATTAGAAGGTTCACAAAGTGAAAGTGAAGATGAACTTCCACTTCCTGAAATTGATACGCCGATACCATGTGATGTCAATCACCCAAGTTATTTCACCATCAAATCCTACTAGGATCTCCTTTAGGTATGTACAAAATTTGAATTTTCTAGGTCTAATAGTTTGTGAATAATGGTCCATTTTCTGAAGTGCAACGAAAAGGGTAGCTGGGGTATTTAAATGGCTGGCCTGTGGGTTTAAATGCCCTGCTCAGTGCCTGGTACTGAATGTGTTAACAGGGGTGTAAGTCAAGGATGTGGCCTCTCGCCCTTTTTCTTTATCATACACATGGACAGAATACTTCAAGACTGGCAACAGATGAAACACGGTTCTATTCAAATTAATAGAAACCTAAAAATAGACTCCTTGCTTTTTGCAGATGATTTGGTATTAATAGCTCCAACAGAAACAGATTTACAGTATTCTATACACAATTTTAATATAATTGCAAAAAAAATACAGTATGGAAATCAATACAAAGAAAACTAAAGTGATGGCCTTTTGTGGGAAGTACCCTATACCTAGCAAAATTGTTTTGGATGATGAAATTTTAGAACAAGTAAATTAATTTAATTATTTGGGTTATAATTTAACATTTCAAGATGAAGCTGATATATCAAAGAAAATAACAAATTTCACAAAAAACAATGGGGATAATTAACAGTATAATGAAACAATCTTTAATACAATAGAACACAAGAGTACGGCTTTATAAGGTTCTTGCAAGACCAGTATTAAGATGTGGTAGTGAAGCATGGAAAATACGAAGAAGAGATGAAAGCTGAATAACAGCAAATGAGATGTGATTTATGCGCTGTACAGCAGGCTATACAAAGTGGGACCATAAAAGAAATGAGGAAATTATGGAAGAGTAGGATGTAGAACCCATTCTCCACCATATACAAAATTACCAGAACAACTGGAAAGCCCATCTTCAACAAATGCGATCTCATAGAATTCCAAAAGCCATGCTTAATTACTGCCCACAAGGCAAAAGATCGCTGGGACGTCCAAAAAAGCGCTGGATGGAAAATTCCTGTTTGAGACCGTAACAGGCCACATGGCCTAATTCTTGCAAGGATGATGATGGTGATTTGGGCAGATACCTGAAATAATTCCAAAATCTTAGGCAATACTACTGTTGAGGTATGTTGTATTATTAAAGACGCCCTTTAACATCCAAGATCATTTGTGTCGGAATTGAAATCTTGGTGCGAAAGGTCCGGCATATTTTGCTCAGAGATCACTTTTTTCAGGCTCGAGGTTCTTTTACATTCCTTAAATCTACAACACAGGACCCACATGGATTTAGTTCCTTTGTGAATAAACCTATGCTCATGATGATTTTATTATTAATTTAACACTTCTCACTGAAGGATAAATTATATTTGAAGAGAAAAATTTTCGCCTAGACCGAGACTCGAACCCGGACCCTTGGCTTTCCGAGCCAAGTGCTCTACCAACTGAGCTACCAAGGCGAGTTGCGATCTAGACGCAAATTTTTCTCTTATATACATTGTAATTTCCTCGCGCCGAATGCATCTAGATCGCAACTTGCCTTGGTAGCTCAGTTGGTAGAGCACTTGGCCCGGAAAGTCAAGGGTCCCGGGTTCGAGTCTCGGTCTAGGCAAAAATTTTTCTCTTCAAATATAATCTATACTCATGATATTTATGTCCTGGCTGTGTACAAAACTCCAAATCTTGTAGCTAGATTGCTCTTGGTAGCTCAGTTGGTAGAGCACTTGGCCCGGAAAGCCAAGGGTCCCGGGTTCGAGTCTCGGTCTAGGCGAAAATTTTTCTCTTCAAATATAATCTATACTCATGATATTTATGTCCTGGCTGTGTACAAAACTCCAAATCTTGTAGCTAGAGAAAAGCATGGTAATCATTAATCCATTGGTTTGTTAATACATAATATGATAAGGCATGTGGCACTGTTAGTAGAAACTTTGTCTGTCGGATGGGATTTTGAGTGTGGTGATAGGAGTGGGATATATGGAAAGTTCCAGGTTTCCTGCTTCATTTTGTAAAACAGCAGACTTACTAGGAAGATGCATGAGATGATATCAGATGATATTTTGGCATGAGGTGGATCCTCATCTTTGTGAGAAGGCTTCAGGTTATGGTTGAGGCAAGATTCAAGCAAGGCCACCAGTGCCTCAGCATGCTGCTCCATTGAGCCAGTTTCCCTGTAATACAAAACAAAATAATCCTGGGTTCATAATTTATATGTTTCATCAATAATTCACTCACTGTGATGTCTGTATGAATATCACTGCAATTTTGTGATTCAGATTCTGCAGTCAGCTAATAGGGGAATTTTTGTGGTAGATATTTAATTACCATAAATCTCGGCAGATAAGATGATAGTTGAACCAAAAAAAAGTCCCCAAAATCCAGGGTTGTATTATAGGACAGATACAAAAAAAATTAGATTGAAATTTATATAAATTAAAACCATTATAAATTTAAAAAAAAAACTCACCAATGTATTTAAAATCCTGCAAAATCCTCAAAAACCGATCAGCTGACATGTGGGGGGGGAGAGACTGTTAGAAATTTAGTGAATCACCATGAGTACAGCTACTATCAAACCAGTCCTGAAAACATCCGGTCATTCAATTCTTTTGCAGTCTGTTTTGTGTAGTAGGTAAATAAACATGGACATTATTGCTTATATTGTGTTGTTTCTTTTAATTATTAATATAGTGTTATTATTACTATGCATGATGCAAAGGGCACTGTATATCATTTAAATTTGGGTTTGATAGTAGCGTAACAAGAAATTTCTCACAAGGTAAGTCTTCCTTCCTTATCATAACAATCTCCTTTCCCCTCTAACATCTTCCATGCGACAGGTCTCATCTCTCGTGCTAGTACAACTTATCGAAAGTCTAACAGTGTTGCCGGTTGAATGAAAATGGTTGGTTGGTATCTAATGTCGAGCACTTGATAATGAAATCATTCGCTCTCTTGCACTCCAATATTTAGCAGAAAGGCTGGTCTCTTCTACAAAAGCTGGACAACGGAGGAGATGGTTGAATGAAAATAAAATGTATTTATTTATCATAATGAGGGGTCAATATATAACATAAAATTTAATTAAAAAATTACGAATATGGTAATTTTATATATGCTATACAGTAAGCTAGTAACGATCACTGATCTAAACTAAATTCATAGGTCGTTGATAGTTTGGGGGTCGTCTTATAGTACAGATATATGCTAAAACTATAGAACTTTGACAAAAATCTATACCTTGTCTTATCTGAAGGTCGCCTTATCTGCCGAGATATACGATATACACTATTATGGCAGGCCATATTTACTTGTATTGTAAGCAGGTAGTATTTTTACTTAATAACCTTTTTAACTATTCAGGTTATTACTCGACAACGTTAATTTCCAATGCGGAAAAACTGCGAACTAACAGAATGTGGTAAGGGTGTGTAGGGGTTGGAGATACTAGACCCTTATCTTAGGTGCATAGTCAGTTGTTAGTGACAATGTCAAGTGCGAAAGTTAGATCCTGTATTCACAGTATATAAACATTTAAGTCTGACAGAGAGTAGTTGGAAATCATTGCTGATTTAATTTCTCTGTATGTCACATTATCCAGAAACCCAAAGGCATACAAACTCCGACAATCTTTCATTAACTTCATCTCCTATTTCAGGTAGGTCTATCACTATATTTTACCACTAACACTGGACAACACTGAAATTTGCACCTGACAAAAATTATATGTTTCTAACGTATTTTTATATCCTGATTTCTATATTGAAATCCCCTTTGCGTTATCACCTACCGTTTTGAAGTAATCACCGATTAATGATTAAACTAGTGGCCCGACCGAGCGCAAATAGTAGTGGGCTATTGTATACATAATCTATGTACCCTCCAACCCTTGTTTGTGAAGAAAGAGCATATGACAATGGATTATTATTGTTTATTTTTTATTATTTCACTCACCTCATACTTCATAATTCATAGCAGACCCTGGGTTTCTTTACGTATTTTGTGACATTCTCAATGCTGCGTCACGTTCACAACTGACGTCCAACGGCCTTCTATCCTGCAGACTGACCTCCGCGCCATCTGGTGGCCGACCGAAGAATTTCCAAATCAGTCCTCTTTCTTTATAACCGGGTATTTCAAAATTCATAGTTGTATTTTCATTCTTGCATATGTAAATTTTTTCCCAAATTGTGAGTTCCTTCGGTTTTTCCAATTGTTTAAGTAATTTTGTTTTGGTTTCTATTCTATGTTTTTCTGACCAGGCATGTGCAGCTATTGCAGATTTTTCAGTTTCTCCATTTTTAACATTTCTGAGGTGTTCTTTTAATCTTGTATTTAGATTCCTTTTTGTTTTTCCTAAGTATATCTTTTCACAATCTTTACAATTAATTTGATAAATTCCCGATTTTTTGCAGTCTTCAAGCTTTTCATTTTTGTTGGTTTTTATTAAATTACCTAAGCTGTAATCATTTTTCGGTGCTAATTTAATGTTGAATTTGTTGAAAATTTTTTTGAAACTTGTCAAATACGAAAGGATGGTATGTGAACTTCTTTAATTTTTTGCCTATATTTTTATCTGTCTGAAGAGTACTTTCATTGATGACTTTTTGTTCTTTGAATTTATTTATTTTCTTGTGTATCATTTTCTTTTGAAAACCATTATCCTTAGCAATTTTTATGATGAACTCACAATTTGGGAAAAAATTTACATATGCAAGAATGAAAATACAACTATGAATTTTGAAATATCCGGTTATAAAGAAAGAGGACTGATTTGGAAATTCTTCGGTCGGCCACCAGATGGTGCGGAGGTCAGTCTGCAGGATAGAAGGCCGTTGGACGTCAGTTGTGAACGTGACGCAGCATTGAGAATGTCACAAAATACGTGAAGAAACCCAGGGTCTGCTATGAATTATGAAGTATGAGGTGAGTGAAATAATAAAAAATAAACAATATTAAAAAACCTCATAGTGTTATTTCCTATCTACATAACTTAATGCATTCTTACTTTATTACTGGGAAAGAAACATTTCCAGCCTATTGGATGGTCTGTTTCAATTTATGAATCCTTCAGAGAACAAAAAAGAACAAAAAACAATAAAAGAGAACCTAAAAAATTACATAAAATCAACAAGCAGTACAAAAGATAATATCTTTAATAAGAATTTCAACATTAAAGAGTTAAACATAGCCATTAATAGTTTAAAATCAAACAAATCTCCAGGAGCAGATAATATACATGCAGAATTTCTCAAACACCTTGGCAATAAAGCCAAAACTCAATTGCTCTCCCTTTATAATCTTTCTTGGAACACAAAAGTTCCTGATGATTGGAAAAAAGCTATTATAATACCTATTTCGAAAACAAAAAAATCAACAAATACTTTTTCAAATTATCGCCCAATAGCACTAACTAGTGTAATTGTTAAAACTATGGAAAAAATGATTTCAAATCGATTAAATTGGTATTTAGAAACCAATAATTTACTTCTTCACACCCAATCAAGCTGGATTTAGAGAATTACAATCAACAAATCAACAAATTGTACACCTAAGTCAAGCTATTAAAGACAGTTTCAACAGAAAAGAAGACACTCTGGCAATGTTTGTTGATTTCCAAGGAGCATATGACTCTATTTGGAGATATAAATTATTAGAAAAAATGCAGACTTTAGGCATTCAAGGGAATATGCTACTTTGGATCAGCAATTTTCTCATCCAACGGTTCATCGCTACAAAGTATAATAATCACCTCTCTAAATACCAACAAACACATCGAGGTTTACCACAGGGTTCTGTACTCAGTACCATTCTCTTCAATATCTACATTAATGATCTACCTAAGCATATAGAAAAGCTCGAAACGAAAACCCTACTTTTTGCTGATGATGTTGTAATATGGGTCTCCAAACCGAAAAACCAAAGTCAACAATTAATAACCATAGCCCAACAATCACTAATACAGTTAGAGAATTGGACATCCCAGAACTTAATGAAGATAAATATACAGAAAACAAATTATCAACTATTTACATTAAGAAAGAAACCACTACCCATCACTCTGAAATTGGAGGGTGAATTATTAACTCAAACACATGAAGCAAAATATTTAGGAATAACTCTGGACACAAAATTAACATGGAAGAAACACGTGGAGAATATATGTACAAAGATAGAAACAAGGTTACCATTATATTTGAAGAGAAAAATTTTCGCCTAGACCGGGACTCGAACTCGGGACCCTTGGCTTTCCGGGCCAAGTGCTCCACCAACTGAGCTACCGAGGCGAGTTACGATCTAGACGCAAATTTTTCTCTTATGTACGTAATTGTAATTCCCTCGCGCCAAATGCTTGAAACCATAGCTTCTATCTTTGCAAATGGCGGCTTCTTAGTTAAGAAGACATTTATTGGGAATTTAACACTACTTTATAGCCAGTAGGGCTTCTATTGACGATTTTATTATTAATTTAACACTTCTCATAGAAGGATAAATTATATTTGAAGAGAAAAATTTTCGCCTAGACCGGGACTCGAACCCGGGACCCTTGGCTTTCCGGGCCAAGTGCTCCACCAACTGAGCTACCGAGGCGAGTTACGATCTAGACGCAAATTTTTCTCTTATGTACGTAATTGTAATTCCCTCGCGCCAAATCCTTGAAACCATAACTTCTATCTTTGCAAATGGCGGCTTCTTAGTTAAGAAGACATTTATTGGGAATTTAACACTACTTTATAGCCAGTAGGGCTTCTATTGACGATTTTATTATTAATTTAACAGTTCTCATAGAAGGATAAATTATATTTGAAGAGAAAAATTTTCGCCTAGACCGGGACTCGAACCCGGGACCCTTGGCTTTCCGGGCCAAGTGCTCCACCAACTGAGCTACCGAGGCGAGTTACGATCTAGACGCAAATTTTTCTCTTATGTACGTAATTGTAAAATTTTTCTCTTCAAATATAATTTATCCTTCTATGAGAAGTGTTAAATTAATAATAAAATCGTCAAGGTTACCATTATTAAAACGATTAGCAGGGAAAAAGTGGGGTTGCAACACACAAACCCTAAACACCTTCTACCAAATGTACATAAAACCTGTACTTCAATATTGTGAAGAAATCCTAGTAACTACTAAAGTGGAAAAACTTAATAAATTGCAGAACCAAATCCTCCGTCTGATAACAGGAGCCGTTAAAACAACACCAATCACTGCCATGCAAATCTTAACAAATAACCCAAACATAGCATCTGAAATTGAGAAAACAGCAGTCACAGAGTATGAAAAATTTTTAAGGCTACCCCATAATAACTGGACCCAAAGAAAACCACAAGTATGTTTAAAATCTCAGCAAAGCTTCCTAAGCATTGTACAAGAAATCAAACAGAAATTGCAACTTCCACATTCAAAAGAAAATATGCAGATGAGAAACAACCCTCTAGAATTTTTGGAAATCGAATATAACGTTCATTTAACAGAAGACATCAAGAAATCTGAAACTCCTCCATATATTTTAAAACAAATGTCACTGGAAATGATAAATCTAAGATACCCAGCTCCTGAATGGATACATATTTTTACAGATGGCTCCAGCCTACCAAATGATGGTGGCACTGGTGCTGGTGCAGTATGTCCACTTTTTTCCTTTTATCGTAAACTAAACACAAATTCAACAAACTTTGATGGCGAAATTCTAGCAATTTTCTTAAGTTTACAAAATCTTTTATATCACATCCAAAAATTTACAAAAGTTGTAATTCTATGTGACTCCAAAGCAGCCATTCTTGCTATAACACGAGACACAACACCCAAAAGCATCAAAATTATCGAATGTCACAAAATGATAAAACATTTATCCCGTCTACATAAAAAAGTTGTACTTCAATGGATTCCGGCCCATTGTGGAGTGACAGGCAATGAAATAGCCGATTTTCTAGCCAAGAAGGGTAGCAAAATTGTTTCAAACCCAACTTCTGCTCCAGTTTCCTTTCACTCTATCAAAAGAATTATCTCAAATAAATACATCAATAAACTTAGAGAAGAATACACCACCAAAACATCTGGAAAGGAATGGGAAAATCTACAAGCCTATGACATTACTACATTACAAAGAAAATCTGCAGTAGCAACATTCAGACTGCTAACGGGACATGACTGCTTGAATAAACACCTACACAGAATTGGCATAACAGATTCACCTAAATGCCCTTTTTGCAATTTAAATGAAGATATGGAAAGAAACCATCTCCTCCGTTGTCCAGCTTTTGTAGAAGAGACCAGCCTTTCTGCTAAATATTGGAGCGCAAGAGAGCGAATGATTTCATTATCAAGTGCTCAACATTAGATACCAACCAACCATTTATGAATCCTATAAATGACATGGCCAATTGTATGACTTAGCAGATTATATGTTTACACAATTTATTTTATTGCTATCTCCTAACCTCCCCACTTTTATTGCTGAAGCAGAGTGCAAATTCAGTAATTAAAATATATATTTAATCTTCTAAGAGATTTCAATTTAACAAAAGTCAGTCTATTAAGCTCTCGGTTACAGAACTGGTACTTGCTTGAGCCCAATGTAAAAATAACAACTTATAGGAAACGTGAACACACTTCGAATGAATTTGTCTATTGTAATGATGTTGATGGACTAATAGAACAATTGAGCGGTGAAATTTGCAATCCACAAGAATGGCGCCTTTTCATTGATTCTTCGAAGTTAATTTTAAAAGCCGTGTTGTTACGTAATGGTAATGTTTACTCTTTTGTGCCTATAGCTATTGCTCATACTATTCATATGAAAGAAATGTATGAGAATATGAATTTACTTTCAAAAACTGTTAACTGCATAAAAATGAATGGAAAATATGTGGAGATCTTAGGGTCGAATTTATAAATGCATTAGACCGTAAAAGGTGTTCTCTGCTGAGAAAGTTTTATCCTAATACATTTTGCTTACTCAGAAATCTATTCATGCGATAATAATTGTAAGCTACCTGAAGAGGTAACTTAAGATCATAGCTCAAGATAGAAACTTATCGTGAGCATCCCGAAGGGAACCGATGGTAACCAATGTAGTTTGAAACTTTGCCGCTTTATCCAAGATGTCGGACCTTGAAGACTTCGATCATGTTTTCGGTATATGCGGAGAAGAGGAATTTGATAGAGTCTACCAAAGAATTCAACTGGAAGAACAGGAGAATCGGTGTATATTGCGCAATGCTGACGTCGTTGTATACGGTATTTGCGGGACGCAAGCGTAAATGCATTCCTCTATAGCAGACAAAAAATAACGGAAGTGGTTTTATCGCTGAGGAATTCTGGGTAATTCGTTGCCAATATTACGAAAACGTTGACTTTCATGCATGACCGGTAAGATGGCCGTTAATTCGATCTCAGCAATTGCTCACAGTGAGTCAGCTCACCTAGGCTTAATGAAAAATTTTGTTAAGGCTCTAAACAAAAATGGTAAATGTTTTCAGTATCTGAAAGAAAAATTTAACGATTAGTGAAGGAAAATTGAAGGAAGGCATTTTTACTGGCCCACAAATTTGTGAAGTGATGCAAGACAAGAAGTTTGATGATGTGCTAGAGGACAGCAAGAGAAAGCAACATGGGTAGGATTCAAGACAGTGTGTGCTAATTTTCTGGGAAATATATGGGCTGAAAACTACCAAGAAATTATTGAGAACATGCTAAAGATATATAAAAACTTGGGGTATAATATGTCATTGAAAACACATTTCGTACATTCCCACCTGAACTTGTTTCCTCCCAACCTGGGGGCTGTCAGCGATGAACACGGAGAACGTTTTCATCGAGATATATCTGTCATGAAAAGAAGATACAGAGGGCAATGGCCACCCAGCATGTTTGATGACTATTGTTGGCAGCTAATTAGGGATGTTCCTGATCTTGTCCATAAGTGGAAATGTTCCAGATAATCTTTTTAGAATGTGAGTAAAATTGAACTTTTTTCTATATTTCTATACTTTTTTCATGGTAAATCAGAAAATTTGTGACTAAGGGTCGTATCTATGAATGCATTAGACCGTAAAAGTCGTTCTCAGCTTGTACTCTGCTGAGAAAGTTGCATCCAAAGACGTTTTTGCGTACTCAAAAATCTGTTCATGCGATAATAATTGTCGAAATTCCTAAGCTACCTGGTGAGGTAACTTTGCAGAGAACGAATCGTGAGCAACCCGATGGGAACCGATGTACTTTGAAACCTTGTTGCTTTATCCAAGATGTCGGACCTTGAAGACTATGATCATGTTTTCGGTATATGCAGAGAAGAGGAATTTGATAGAGTCTACCAAAGAATTCAACTGGAAGAACAGGAGAATTGGCATAATATCGCATGACGCAGACGTCGTCGTATATGGTTTTATTTGCGGGACACAAGCGTAAATGCATTCCTCTAGCAGACAAAAATAACGGAAGTGGTTTTATCGCTGAGATTTCTGGGTAATTTCTTGCCAATATTACGAAAAAAAACTACTTTCATGCATGGGCATTCAGCGACTCGCTAATTTGAACTTTGCACATTCTCACGGAAAACTCAGCTCACCAGACCCCTAAGTCTTCCCGAAAAAGACAGAAAATGTCACAAGAAGAGATAGAATGAATTAACACCAAAATCAGAAATAGACTGTAGGTAGAACTACCAGAACAAATAATGAAGAGAAAAAATTAAAATGATTTGAAGGTTTCAACACATTATGATAATGGAAGAATATAGGTTACATAAACAACTTATACAGGTGAAGGAGAAAGGCAAAAACCACTTGAAAGATCAAGGATAGGAAGGAATAATCAAGAGAAGAAGAATATAGAAGATAGAGTTGTAGGACTGGAGCAGATCAGCTAAATGACACATAGTTAAATGTAGAAACATCTATGATGATTATAGAAAAATAGTACCAACCTGATGGCAGATGTGACTCGTGTGATGCAAATCTCAACAACACTTTGGTCATTATCGTTGTTGACATAATCTGGAAGACTAGTGATTTCTGAGATAGTGTTTACTACTTCTGTCAAATCGTTTACAATTGCTGAATCTGCTACAGAGAACAAATCACCTGCCTGCAACCACAACATAATTTGAAATTCATACATTTTTTTATATTCTCCAAATACAAATCACACAATATCCGAACAACACAAAACAATGTATCTTCATTATGTCTGCTGTAGAGATTGCTTGCAAACCAAATTACGACAGCCTGCAAGCTGCTTGTAAATTCTTTCAAGCCTTCCAGCCTTTACCACTTCTTTATTTCTTCTTGTAATCTTGTAAGCCCATGTTTCCCTTAACAGAGATTTAGGTTCTCTGCCCTTACAGGGAAGAATTTGAACCATACTAATTTAGTTACACTTGTTTTCATATAGATGTCATTTGAGTGGTCTGTGGTCAGTGTTCCGGCTCATACTGACATCTAGGAAACCAAGGTAGTACTAGGACGGGAAAATTCGGTCAATTTTGCTTAGATGCTTTTCATTCAGGCTTAAGGATCTTTTAAGAGCCTGAAAATCTTCAGACTCGGGACCCACAGCTTAAAGTCCCTCCCGGAGGACTTGCTCCTTGGATTTTTCCATCCTAAAAAAATCCATCATTCCCAGTCGGGTTTGAACCCGCGACCCTCAGGACCAGAGGCAAGGAGCATAACCACTATCCACTGCGGCCGATTCTCTATTTACGCTTACATAAACAGCAGTTGCTTATAAATACTACATATGCATTAGAGGAAGAGAATGTAATCATAATAAAATTACATTTATGTGACATGACATACTCGTATTTAATATTTTATTTATATGTTGTTGTTGTTTTCAAATGGCTGGAGCTTGGTTTACACCATTAGCCCTCTTACTTCCCAATAAAGTCCTGCAATGTCTTTCCTGTCCTTTTTCTCGGGGTCTAGTCACCTGCAGTACAGCAAGTGTTCCTTGCTTAGGAGAACATTTTCTCCACACTAGGAGCATCCCATAGTTCTAGGGACAACCCCCATTCTATGAAGGTGGTCATCCAGTCATGGCCCATATCTAATCTGAAGAGAGCTACGGATATTCTTCTAGGGAGGTGTTTTATTGTATCAGCATATTTCGTTATGTCTTCATATTTCTTATTTTGAAGATCTTTTATATTTGCTTCTCTTATTTTATTTATATTTACCTATGAGACAAGGTTGACATTGTTGACATAAGACAATATCCAATTCCTAAATGCTCCATATTTTATAGGTTTTTTTAAAGATATTTATATAAATGTTGTCCACCGCTATGGTCTCGAGGTAGCATGCAGTCTTGTCACGCAGCAGGCCCAGGTTCGATCCCCGGTCGGGGCACTTTTTCTGGGTGAGGTTTTTATCGGGGTTTTTCCTCACCTGTAAGATAACGTCAGGAAAACTTTAATGCCCAAACGGCCCCCGAAATCATATAGCCATCGCAATAATCATCATTCACATTCATCTTATCATCATCCTTCACCGGTGTGGAAAGCAACGGGAAGCTACCACACCTATAATTCCCTAGTAAAGCTGCAAAGCATAGCATGAAAATGCCTTAACCATTATGCTACGGCATGCCCCAAAGGTAAAATGATCCCACTACAGGCCTCAGGAGGCACTTGGGGTAGTGGGAGGTTAAGGCTCCCACTTTTTCTGGACAATCGGCACTTGATGTCAGCCCTGCATGACGGCCGCCTTTACCCCAGAACAAGTGTCTGGTACTCATTTCCATTAGAGGCTGAGTCGACCCCAGGGCCATTGTGCTGCATGAGGGTTTGGGTCAGTTTAAAAAACCTAACCCCACCGGGACTTGAACCCTTGACCTTCCGGCTTGTAGCACAGTGCCTCAACCACTATGCTCCTACTATTATTTATTATTTTGAAAACACCATCGCAAAAAAAATAATATACAACGCACATTTGTGAAGTGTTTTACAGAATCTAGGTTTTTTAATCATATCCTCACTTCTGTAAAAACCACTTTCCAGCCTCTCATTGTAACATACTATTTACTGACATTCTTTTTAGATGTCTGATGTCACTTATGTTTTTGACAGTGGCAGCAAGTCTTTTCTTCAGGTGTACTGAAAACGTGTCCTGTGCCATAGCCAAGTGGTTAAGGCATGAAACCAAAGCCTTGGCGCAGAGCTACGGGACTTGCACTGGTTCGAGTCCCCATGGGGAAGAAGTTTTCTCATGGAATTTAGGCCAGCCAGCATCATGAGGAATTTAGGTAGCAAGGCCTTCTAGGTCTGTCGCGCCATGGAGTTAGTTCATACTGAAGAGGTTACTTACATTGTAATTCCTAAGTATTTAGATTGTTATTTTGGCATCAGCGTATGTCTCTACAGACAATATAGTCATCTTCAGCCAGCCATCCTCCTCTCCAAAATACCATTAGCTTGGTCTTAGATGAATTCACCATTAGTTCGTTTTCCTGTGCCCATTGGACAATATCTATGACTAGAACATGGAACTCACTTCCCAGTCATGTCAGGGACTGTCAATCACTATCATTATTTAAATCCAAATTAACTGATATCTTAAGTTCGACACAATGAAAACATTAACTGCATAACAACTATATAGAGCATTCCATTAATAATCATCTAGGAAGCTACTTACTTTATTTTATATCATTTTAATTTTATTATATTCTGTTTTATTAGTCATCATCATCATCATCTTCATTCATGGATTAGGTCTGTTGACCCGTTCCGACTTCAGCCCATCTCTTTCTAGGTCTGCCCACATCTCGGGTGCCTTTAGGTTTGTATTTTGTTATTTGTTTTGGATATCTATCTTCATTCATTCTGTCTATGTGTAGCTTCCATTTTTGTCTATATGTATCCATTTTATCAGTTATTGCAAATATTTCAAGTTCCTGTCTTATTTCTGTGTTCTTGATTCTGTCTTCCTTAGTGCACCCTTTAACAGATCTCAAAAATTTCATTTCTGCCGCCGTTATCCTACTTAGATCTTGTTTTTTTTGTATCCAGGCTTCTGAACCATAGAGCAGTACCGGTACTGCCAACATTTTATAAAATTTCAGTTGGGTCTCTCTTGTTGTTTTGTTATTTAGTGTTCGTTTTATCGTACCACATATTCCCTGGAATTTTGCTATTTTATTATTTATATCATTATCATAATTAAATGAAAGTTTTTATTAGTATTAGCTAGTATTAGATCACATCATCATTGTATTTTGTTTAGTCTGTATTTTAATAATATCTTAAAATTGTAAGATGTATGTAATTTTTGTATAATTCTACTATTTGCTGGTTGAGTGGAAGAGAAGGCCTTATGACCATAACTCTGCCAGCTAAAATAAAACATTATTATTATTATTATTATTATTATTATTATTATTATTATTATTGGATGATGGGATCCAGATATTATAGAAAAGAAAAGATTGCAGTGGTATGGTCATGTCAAAAGAATGCCAGAGCAAAGATTGCCAAAAATTGTTATGGAATGGATCCCAATGGAAAGGAGGAAGAGAGGAAGACCGATGAAAACTTGGATAGAAGGGGTACAAGCAGCTATGAATATCAGAGGAATGGAGGAAGATCAATGGATGGACAGAGAGGAATGGCATTTGGTTTCCGAAAGACGGCAGCAGCTGCCATGATACCGGATGATGATGATGATGATGAGATCCATTCCTTTCTGCAAGTCATTTATGTTATCTGCAGCTAGTGCCATATCATCGTAGAAGATCTGAGGTTAGCACTAAGTAAAGTAAAGTGATCCCACAACAGACCCGGAGGCCCTTGGGGTAGTAGGAGGTTAAGGCTCCCACTTTTTCTAGACAATCGGCACTTTATGTCAGCCGGGTTGTCAGCCCTGCGTGACGGCCGCCTTTACCCCCAGAACAAGCGTCTGGTACTCATTTCCGTTAGAGGCTGAGTCGACCCCAGGGCCATAGTGCCGCCACAGGGTTTGGGTCAGTTTAAAAATCCTGACCCCAACGGGACTTCAACCGTCGATCCTCCGGCTTGTAGCTCAGTGCCTTAACCACTACGCTACAGCGTGCCCCGGTTAGCACTAACATTACCAACAAATAATACAGAAAACATATTCTAGAGAGTAGAAACAAGAGGGACGAAATCCCACCAACTTCTACAGTAACGACACCATGATAGACTGGACTGGAAAAATGCCAATCACAAACTGAGACATGTGGTGATCAAGCTAGCAGGGGAGGTCTGAAGCTTCTAGGTGTATTGATTTCAATTTCCTGATACATTCACAAATAGTTTTTTTAAGTTTCAATTTTCTATAGTAAATATGTGAAAAAAAACTCTGGCTCAACTGCACTTCTACTAGCACTTGATTTTTCAGTTATATGTTGTAAACTATAGCTCTTCTTCTGTATTTACTAACATTATTTAATATTTTAAACTTTTTCAAACAATTTTATAACATTATTAAACAATTTTTAAGTATTTATTTAAATATGCAAATCACAATATTATGACACTGTTAGACAATATTGTGATGCTAACTGCTATTTTCTCCACAGAGTATATTACTTAGTCTATGATTTTTCTATTGCTGTTTTGGGTTATTGCTGGTTGGATTAGCGTTAGGCAGTGATAAGTAAGTGTACACACATTTTTAATAAATGTTTGATAATTTTAATATTATTAATATATTTTTTTAACATAGATTTGGGGATTTATTGCAAATATTGGTCATTTCAATTTCATAGTAATCGAGAATGATAATCGATATGTGGTTCGATTGTGGGTTATCGCTGGCTCTAGAAACTGAAAATATTTCACGCTAGTTTAAGTGCAGTTTTTCCAAAATTCCTACCTCTTAGGACATATCTAAGATAACAGAGATTATTTGTATTTTAGTTATCTTTTAAGTTTAAACTTCAATACCGGGGTCTTTCTCCTTGTAGCTGGCAATGAGCATTCCAGTGTTCTATGTAATGTTGGCTGCATTGTGTGATTCTAAATGATATCCACTTTTATCTGTTTGTGCATGCATAAGGTGCTTACTTTGGACTTGGAATACAAATTTGTCACATAATAGAAATGTTATCCATGGTAGTGCATATTTCCTTAACAATCTCCCAAAATTTATGCGAAGCCATTAATGTGTCAAACCTCAACATGGTGATGAATTCCACATATTATGGAGACTTGCAAGCTTTAAATTTGTGGCTGGGAAATAGTATTATCAAAAAAAGAGTCCAATTCATTTAAACTACAGTTTAACTTTTATTTACCTGGCTGTAACATCAGGGTTTTCTTTTTATAGAACTACAATATAAGTTCAGTTTCTCAAAAACTTTATTAAATATTTCCATTATTTTAAATATTACTACTTTACTACTAATTCGTTTCTCGTAACAGGTGTGTTTTTAATATAGAATATCCTTATCTCCATAGCATAGAACACATACCTTTGACAAATCCTTTTTACTGAGTACTTGTGTAAATAGTTCATGCATATTTAATCTTGTATATTGTATTTCACCATAACTAGTCTTGCTATGTTCCTCCCATTCGGCGAATTATTGCTTTACACATCCCTGCAAGAAAAAATACCGCAATTTATAAGTTCGTTTAGCAGCGATATCCCACAAACCTAAATGTCAGTTGACACAAGGGTCATCCAGGTTAAGGAAAACAACCAATACTTCGGCTATTTGTATTGTACCAGTAGTCGAAATTACATTGTAAGATAAAATATAGCATAGTCATAGATAACAAAGTATTAAGAGCTTAAAAATGTGCAATTACATAAAACATTGGCATACACACCTCATGTATCGCGAGCGTAAACGCCTAAGTGCCACATCTCTCACCTGTCGACTTCCGACACTTTCGACCCGACTTTCTCCATCTCAAAGATTCAGGAATATTTATGAAGATGTTCATAGTTGGTAATTGTACAGGTAACCATGAGCTAACCAACCAATAAAAATAAAAATTAATTGAGATATTGTGGAAACATTAAATATACCTAACTATATACATATAAACTGTTATAACTTAAACCATGTGACAGAAAATGTTTATAACCTAGAACTAAACTGACTTAATTTTATGCTGTTTTAATTCCAGCATAACACTTGTGAATAATTTTCTTACGTTGGCTATTCTGCAGCCGCTCTTAATTGCATTCTGCAACATGGCAGCCTGCGGTGAATACATTAAATCAGAATTTCCATTAATTGATGATGATTTATATGAATATGTAGAAGGTAATGTTTATTTGTGGTATTTCTAAAACATTTATGATTTATTTAAAATTAAGGAACGATTATAGCTCTAAGAATTACCTTATTCAATTTTAAAATATTTTACGAAAAGTTACTTCCTGCCACTTAACCAGAACATGTCTAATAATGTCAAATGTAATTTATATTCATTTTGCAGGTATTTTGGAGAGTGGTGCTGAAGACTTTGAAGATAGTGGGGAACTTTATGATGCCATCGGAGCAGTTTTGCACGAAGTTGCAGAAAATAAGTCTGAGATGGACATCAGGTACTGTACAGTAATGTTTAGTGCCTAACATTTCTTATTTTTTTATATTCCAAAAATATCGTGTAAAAATCAATACGCCTTCCTATTCTAACGCAAATAACAGCATATTCATCTTCGAATGCACTTTACAATAACATATGCTACACAAAACTAACAAGTATAATGTTAATAAGGTTAGCTTTTTAAGTTTAAGACTGATGTGGATTACTTTTTTTAGGTTTTAGCATATTCCCATAAAGCTGTACCCATAATTCATAGTTATCTTCCAACATTACATATTGTTAATATGGTGTTTTTAGGCAATTTTTCTCTCAATTTCCCATTGAATGTTTTAGGTATTTTTTTGTACTTTCCACAATTACTAAGAAAACCTAACCGTTAAACGTATCAAATGATTCAGTTAAAATATGGTTATCAAATGTATAATTACAACTGGATATTGAACAAATTAAACAAACTATATTCACAATAAATCAGTAATGCATGCACAGTAGAGTTTTACATCATATAGCAGTGTTGGAATAGGATGACATGTAGCCCAATTCAGTCTTGGATTATTTTTGAACTCATGAATATGCAGTCGTTACTCCAGCTTAAGTCTAGAATAAATTAAACTCCACTAAACCTGGATTAATGAATAGCATTCATGATGATTAATATAGATCTAGTAAATAATTTAACCCTTAATATTGGAAGATGAAAGTTGTGCTACATTATAAATAGGCCTACTATTAGTCAATTGTTCTATAATAGGAGCTGCTCTATCTTGTAAATTTATATTAGCTCATGTTGTCATTATCTTCTAACAAAAGATAGTTTTGCTTGTAACATTTTATGGAATCTTCTTAATTAAACTATTGGTGAACATTGATTCTCATAGCCCTACCAGTTTTAAAATCACCATCTTGTTTATTATTCTACATAGGCCTATTTAAGATTGAAAATAGTTTAAGGTAAGACGGTAGGCCAAAATTTGAAAAAAAAAAATCAATTTTTTGTTTTTTCATAATTGAGTAGTCTTTCCTTTTCTAAACATTTCTGTATATGATTTCTTACTGAACACCAATTATAAGTGCGTTAATTTTTTTTAAAAACAATTGACAGCTGTCAGCCTGTAATATCATCATACTTTAAACCTTGTTTTCTCGAAAGTGAACATTTTCAACATTTGCCCCATTATCTCAGGAACTATTAGAGGTTATATTTGAAGAGAAAAACTTTCGCCCAGACCGAGACTCAAACCCGGCAAGCCAAAGGCCCCAGGTTCGAGTCTTGGTCTGGGCGAAAATGTTTCTCTTCAAATATAATTTATCCTTCAGTGAGAAGTGTTAATAATAAAAACATCAACTATTAGAGATATTTACATGATTTTTTACAGGCAGTGAACCTAGTTGTACTACAGCTATGGAACCACAATCATGATGATCTCCTGTAAAGATTCTCACTTATGATTTTTATAAGTATTTTCTTAACTAAAAAAAAGAGACTAGTGGCAAAAAAAATTATATAGGACATGAATATCTAGGTACAAGTTTGACTGAGGTTCAGTGGTCTTCACAAACCTCATTTAATATGCTGTAAAAATGTCATTACAGTCCATCTAGTAGTTCCTGAGAAAATGGGTCTCAAATTCCCATGTTTTATGGAATAGGGCCTACCGTCTCACCTTAATTTAAACCTAGAAAATAACTCATCCTAACCTTATATCATAGGTTATTAGTACAAACAGGGACTGAGACGAGTTAACTATAAAGTTTCAATAAAAATTACAATGGGAAGTAACATTACAAGGTAAATTACAATTTATAAATTGAGTCAGAGAAATCTTTTTACATCTCGCCTCATAAAACTCCATGGTATTGACAGAAAGTTTTTTTTTTTCACTGTGAAAATCATGGGTTTTATGAGACAAGATATAAAGTGATTTCTCTGACTCAATTTATAAATTAACTATGAAGTTATCCAATCATATCTAACTAAAACTAACTCACTGACACTATTGAACCTGTAGGCTCATAGCCACATGGACATAAGCTCTCCATATATCCCTATCCTGAGCAATTGTTTTCCAATTATCCCTGTATAATCTACTTCCCTCAAATCATAGTTAATTTTATTCTCCCACCTCATTCTTGGGGTGTTTTCCCACTGGTTTTCCTATAAGCTTTCATGCACCTGTTTCATTCTGTATTTGTGCCACATGCCCTGCCATTGCAGTCTATGAGACTTACCTGTTCTTATTATGTCTGGTCCAGTATGGGACCGGTGCCCACCCAGCATCGTGAGGCATTTAGGTAGCTACAATAAGTAGCAGCTCCAGGTTAAAAATACCAGCTATAATGGCAGGGGGACTCGACATGCTCATCACATGTCACCCCTATACTGGCTTGATGATCGTCAACCTCTGCAATTGACACATGTTGATGTGAGGCCAGCAGCTGGCCGGTAGGCTAAGGGCCTTCGAGGCCTGTCGTGCCAGGAGTTTAATTATGTCTGGTTTCCTATAAAGATCATGTAGCCCACTTATGTAGTTTTCTCCATTTGCCTGTCTGTTCATCTCTCTTTGGTCCAAAAATTTTCCTAAGAACTTTATTCTCAAATACTCAAATCTTTTATCCTCCCTTATAGTAAGAGTCCATGTTTCACATCCATATAATATAACTGGGAGAATAACAGTTACCTGATCATCCACAGTATAATCTTTGAAGTGCACTGAGAACAGACTTTAAATGTAAATAGACCAGTGCTTCGATGCTATAGTCTGGTAACTACCGGGTGCGGCAGCATAACTTCCTTTTTTAAAATGTGCGCCATTTAGTCGGTTGATGTCGTAGCGGAGCGCTAGTGGTCTCGTTCGAGAGGGGGGACTATAAAGTTTTGTCCTGACACAGTTCAGTCGCCATCATGCGTTGGAACAGTGAGGAGCGTGCATTTGCCATTGAGGCCTACTTTTCGAGCGGATGTTCTGTGATCGCAACCCGGCGCGCCTTTCGGAATCGCTTTAAATTAGCCCCGTTGGCCCCTGTCCCGGACCGGAAATCAATTGTTACGTGGGTCACTACGTTCAGACAAACTGCAAGTGCGACAAGACGAAGAACTGGAGTCCCTCGGCCGATTAGATCACCTGAGAACATTGAGGTAGTGAGAGCTTCAATGTTGCGATCACCACGGCGTTCTGCGCGCAAACATGCGTCTGCCCTTGGACTTTCCGATCGTTCTGTAAGGAGAATACTTCATGATGATCTTCATTTCCATCCATACAAGATGGCAATTGTGCAGGAACTTTCTGAACGTGACTTCAATTCTCGGAGGAACGCGTGTGAGGTTCTTCTGGAAGTCGTTCCTGAGGACGCTATTGTTTTTTTTAGTGATGAAGCCCATTTTCATTTGTGTGGATCCGTCAACAAACAAAACATGCGCTACTGGGCTGACACCAATCCTCGACAATTGCATCAAAGGCCTTTGCATTCACCTAAAGTCACAGTGTGGTGTGCAATTTCCTCAAGTGGAATTATTGGTCCCTGGTTCTTTGAGGAAAATGAAGTCACAGTGACAGTGAATTCGGACCGGTATGTAAACATGTTACAGGAATTTTTTTTCCCACGGCTAGATGAGTTGGACTTAGGGGACACTTGGTTCCAACAAGACGGTGCAACGGCACACACTTCAAGAGCATCGATGACTGTTTTGAGGGAACACTTCCCAGAGCGCCTTATCTCAATTAGGGGCGATTTGAAGTGGCTGGCCCGCTCTCCCGATTTGACCCCTTGTGATTTTTTTCTATGGGGTTATTTGAAATCCGGTGTTTATGTGAACCGTCCAAGGACCCTACAAGATTTGAAGACCAACATCCAGGAAGAAATTGCCAACATAACGCCTGCTATGCTGGCAGGAGTCATGACAAACGCCAGAAATCGGTTTACTCAGTGTATGGAGAATGGGGGACGTCACCTACCTGATTTGATCTTCAAAACTGAGTAAAACAAAACTTTATGTATGTGCCTATATTATAAAAAACGAATAAAAATTTTCTGATTCATACAATGCATTTTATTAAGTTTTAAAAAAAGGAAGTTATGCTGCCGCACCCTGTATAAAAACAATTTGTATGAAATATCAAACTAAATATTTTACTATGTTTTATATCTGTAAGGGCACAGTTCTTATTGCTTACATGATCTTACTGTAATGGATAAATAGGAGTGGCTTGAATGTACTGACATCACATAAGTTGTACCATGACTAGCCTTCTGCAGTCTGAAGTCCTTTCACTCCTTAAGCAGCATGAAAATGTTTTCATTTTTTTTTTTAGATGAAAACTGGTGGGGCAAAGATGGAACATTTAGCAAACTATTTTCTATAAAATGGAATTCACTTGAGTAATATCTGGAAAGGTTCATTTTGAGATACAGATGACTTCTGATAGTTTGAAAATTATAATTATTTTGTCAAAAACACTATGGGTGGATTTCTCAACCGAAGTCTAAACCATGAGCACGGTTTTTCGATTTTTTATTGTTACTATAATAACCATAAAAAATTTTAATCTACAGCTGTTAATTACAAAAACAAAATACTCATTTTAGGAATTCACACTATGAGGTATATTCATTTATATAAAATTTTATCACTCACCTCATATATTAAAAAAATTACCTAAATAAAAAAACAATAAAAATGTCTGAATCATGTCTATGATTTCATAACAATTTCTGTGAATTTTCAGTAATTTTTATAGATTTTTTTTATTTTAAAATCATTAGGAAGTTACATTATGAGGTTCAACTCCAAAATTTTTTTGAAAAATTCAACATCAATTCAGCACCAAGGAATGATTATAGTTTAAAAAAATGTATGAAAACCAACAAAAATGAAAAAATTGAAGATAATCAAAAATCAGGAATATATCAAATAAAATGTGCAGATTGTGATAAAGTATACATAGGGAAAACAAAGAGAAATTTAAACATTAGAACTAAAGAACATATAAGAAATGTAAAAAAGGGAGAAGTAGAAAAATCTACAGTAGCAGCTCATGTTTGAACAGAGAAACGCAAAATAGATATAAATACTAAATTATTAAAACAGTTAGAAAATACCAATGAACTCACAATATGGGAAAAAATCTATATACAGAAGAACAAGGAGAAAATTATGAACTTTGAAATTCCCGGAGAAAGGAGCCTCATCACCAAGTTCTTTGGAACACAGATCCAGGGCCGACAACTTGAAGAAAAGAAAAAACCAGTTTGTGGCAAACTGAAGATTCAGCATTGGCTTTGAAACGATCGTACAACAAAATAAACATATGAGGGTAAGAATGTTAAAAAATACAAAGTCAAATATTTTTATAGGTGTTATGGAAACGATAAAAATTGTAAAATTGTGGTCATGTTGAGAAATCCACCCCATATATCCTTATCAATACTTGTTAACTGAAGGGTTAATGAAGATGAGTTTTATATCTCTCATGTTTGCATTTTTATTATTTTAGGAATATCTGTGATAAGTTATTACATATTATGAAGCCAGAGAAAGCAAACAGCAATATGAAAAGCGGGTCTGCAAAAGTATTAAAAGCACCTGTTCATCTTGCTAGCATGGCTGCCAATCTGGAGAATAATATTGAAGAGATCAAAAGTATTTGGGTCATGTCAAGAGATGACAGCCTTGTAAGTTAAACCTTTGTATATAATAAATGCATAGAAAAATCAGGTTATAACGACTTGATAAGACCTAATAAGATCATCATCTGCATCATAGCATGCATTATAGCTTCACAAGTGTTATAAATTGGGTCAGAGTAATATTTGTGACCTTTGATCTTCTTCAGTGTCCTCCTTTATTCTCTAGCTATAGAAGACAGCATAATAAATATTCCCACCTCTTCTAAGGGTCAAATAGTAGTAGTTATGGAATCTTGAAATAAATATTCTGCATTTTGACAATGGATAAATGTATCTTGGTTTAGCCTTAAAAAATAAAATTTTCAAAAAGACAACATGTGAAGACCATAGGGGAAATATAACGAATGACAAAATACAAAAATAGGAATAACCCTGACATTTGTGCAATTTTTTTTTTTAACCTTTCAATTGGCATTATTGAAAAAAATATGGAATGTCCCAGTAAAATCAACAGTTCAGTTTGCTAAGCTAGGGAAAAAACAAGAAGATGAGGGATTGTAAGAGAGAGAAAAATATTATATTTAGAAGAGAAAAATATATGCTCAGACTGAGGTTTGAAATCAGGATCTCCGCTTTCTATGCAAATGCTCTACCAACCGAGATATCTGAGAAACTCCAATGTAAATGCAAACTTTTCTCACATATACACTGTACATTGGAGTTTCTCAGATAGCTCAGTTGGTAGAGCATTTGCATAGAAAATGAAAAGTCCTGGGTTCAAACTACAGTCTGAGTGTATATTTTTCTCTTCAAATATAATTATCATCATTGAGATGTATGAGTCCACCGCTGTCATCTCGAGGTAGAGTGCTGCCTTGTCACGCAGCGGGCCTGGGTTTGATCATCAGTCGGGACAGTTTTTCTGGGTGAGGTTTTTATCGGGGTTTTTCCTCACCTGTGAGACAAATGTCAGGAAAACTTTAAGGCCCAAACGGTCCCCGAAATCATATGGCCATCACCATCCTTCACCGGTGTGGGAAGCTACCACACCTACAATTCCCTAGTAAAGCTGCAAAACATAGCATGAGAATGCTACAATTGCAGTGAAAGACCTGCCCTCGGGCAGAATTACTATGGATTGAGATGTATGAAATAAATAATAAAAACATAAAAAAATTGTGTTGGGACAGATGCATGAATAGGAGAAGTGGTTAGTGTACCAGAACCGGAGGTTTTGGATTCAAATCCCAGTTTGAACAAAAAAGTTTTTACAAAAAAATATTTAGACAATTATCCTGAGTATATAAATTTACACTTTTACATCATAATAATAAGCTTAATATTTGATTATTATTGTGACTTTTGTATTTGAATGTAACATATGTTTGTCCTGGTAAGCGGAGGAGAAGCCACATGTCAACTCTATCAGGCTAATTAATTAAATAAACATAATATAATACTAATAATGTCATCATTAAGTCGTCTTGAGTTAAAAACGACCCAGTTGCATAGTGAACAATGGTTTGTGGTTAATGTGGGCAAGAATATAAATGAGACAAAAATTTGTGTCAGAACAGATGTCACAATGGCTAGTCCATCTGCCAGTATGTAAAACTGAAGGTTTTGGGTTCAAACCCCAGTTTAGGCAAAACCAAATCTGTTAATATTTAATTTTAGGAAGTTATATTTTGAGGTTATTTTAATTATATTATTTTTAGTCTGGACATCTTACCTCAATATTAATGTTGATTTGTTCTTGGACATGTTTCAAAACAATTCTGTTTTATCGTCAGCTTTCCCAGACTGGTTTTATTTATGTTGCATTATGTTGCACAACCTGGATGTCGATGTCAGCTCCATCCTGTGGTTGGCCAAAGAACCTCCAAACAAGGTCACCCTCCATCGGAATATCAAAATTCATAACTCTGTTTCTGTTCTTCTGAATATAAATTTTTTGACTATTTGGGAAAAACATTAATATTGAGGTAAGATGTCCAGACTAAAAATAATATAACCAAATCTGTTAAAAAAATTAATGCAAAATTATAAAAATACTGGTGAAATTATTTATATATATATATGACATGATAAGAAAAATAAATGCCTGAACGGGATTCGAACCTGGAACTCTGGGTCGGTACCCTAGCGTGTTATACATTACACCACCAGGTGAATCCAATACAAACACTTATTTTTCTTATATATATATATATATTACATTCTTCATTATTACTAGATGTCGCGAGAACTCGGTCTATAAGATTATAAATTTTGATTGCCTTACCATTGCTACCATCTATGAATGCATGTAAACTGTTATAAGTAACATATACTGGAATATTTGATGATGGTGACATATATTATTTTAGAAAGTTGATGCAAAAAAGCTGGAGAAAGCCGAGGCAAAGTTGCAACAGAAACAAGAGAAACGAAGTCAGGATTCTGCCAACAGTCGCAATGCAAACGCAGTGCCTCGACTTGAATCAGCAACTGCATCACAAGTAACTAGCAAGAAAGAGGCTAAGATGGAAGATAAGGGCAACAATCGGACACAAGATATTAGGATTGAAAACTTTGATGTGGCTTATGGAAACAAGTAAGTGTTCAAAGTTAATTTATATTATCTATATATATATATGCACCATATAGTTGATAATATCTTTATATATCAATGTTTTATCGTATTTTTATCCATCTCCAGATTATATTTTTATGTGGGCTCTGCTAAATCCTTTATCTTATTTCTTCTTGTATTTTCCCAGGTAGGAAAACTAAAAATTGAATTACTGTTGCAAATTCAAAGTACTTAAGTATAAAAATGTTAATTAATTAAATTAATATTAAGAAGCTAAAGCTATTAATATGATTGAAATAAGTTAATTAATGTACCACAACTAAATTCATATTTTAAATATTTATTATTAAATTGTTTGTTTGTTTGTAGAGTTTTACTCGCAGCTGCTGACTTAACTTTAGCCTATGGAAGACGGTATGGTTTAGTTGGCAGAAATGGTTTAGGAAAAACAACTCTACTTAGAATGATTTTTAGGTAAGTTTGTCTTTTCTGTTAACTTCCTCATCCATTTATTTAACTTTCACAGGGAAAGAACACTATGAGGTTCAATTTAAGAATTAAATTAATGTTTTTATTACCTCACCTCATAACCTTTCTCTTCTATACTGCAGTTTCGGAGTTTATCTCCATCATCAGTAGCCTCTGGTCGACCGGTGTTATGTCGTTTCTCGGCAGTTTTCTACTTACTTCTATGAAAACTGCCAAGAAATGACATAACACCGGTCGACGAGAGGCTACTGATAATGGAGATAAGCTCCGAAGCTGCAGTATAGAAGAAAAAGGATATGAGGTGAGGTAATAAAAACATTAATTTAATTCTTTCCTTTTCCATATTATTTGATTACATATTTGACTGAACATACACATATAAAAAATTACATTACATTTTGCCAACCTTCTTTTGTTATATTTTTTCTTTTGTTATCTTTTTTGTTATATTGGGGGCTATTGACATTTTACTTTGAACTGGAACATTATAAAATGTAATACTGTAATAAAATGAAAATTCTATAATGGGAATAATAATATAATTAGAATATAATACATATATAAATTATAAAATTTAATGCTGTGTTTATTGTAACAGTCGTTCGTTAAGGATACCTTCCCACATCTCTGTGCTTCATGTAGAGCAGGAAGTGACAGGGGATGATACCCTAGCATTAGAGAGTGTTCTTCAGTGTGATACAGTGCGAGAAGAACTTTTGAGAAGGGAACGAGAAATTAGTGCCAGTATCAATAATGGGTAAGTTATAAGGTAATGTACAGTTGGAGTTTAATTGATGATGAAGGCAAAGGCCTTTGAAACCAGTGTCGTGAAAACACAGAACTTTATGAGGTGAGATGTAAAAACATTTTATCCATCTCAATTGTAAATTATGTGGTAATATATTTGAAGAAGTCCATCGCTGTGGTCTCAAGGTAGCATACTGCCTTGTCAC
The DNA here is from genome assembly GCA_030220185.1 of Diploptera punctata. NCBI lineage: Eukaryota > Metazoa > Arthropoda > Insecta > Blattodea > Blaberidae > Diploptera > Diploptera punctata. The sequence goes on from JASPKZ010009821.1 coordinate 1,245,910, forward strand.
GCAGCGGGCCTGGGTTCGATCCCCGATTGGGGCTGTTTTTCTGAGTGAGGTTTTTATCGGGGTTTTTCCTCACATGTAAGACAAATGTCAGGAAAACTTTAAGGCCCAAACAGTCCCCGAAATCATGGCCATCATCATCCTTCACCGGTGTGGAAAGCAATGGGAAGCTACCACACTTACAATTCCCTAGTAAAGCTGCAAGCATAGCATGAAAATGCTATGATTGCAGTGAAGGACAGAATTATTATGGATGGATATTTGAAGAGAAAATATACACTCAGGCTAGGGTTCAAACCACAGTCTGAGCATATAATTTTTCTTTTAAAATACAATAGGAAGTAACATTAAGAGGTTTATATTTGAAGAGAAAAATTTTCGCCTAGACCGGGACTCGAACCCGGGACCCTTGGCTTTCCGGGCCAAGTGCTCTACCAACTGAGCTACCGAGGCGAGTTACGATCTAGATGCAAATTTTTCTCTTATGTACGTAATTGTAATTCCCTCGCGCCAAATGCTTGAAACCATAGCTTCTATCTTTGCAAATGGCGGCTTCTTAGTTAAGAAGACATTTATTGGGAATTTAACACTACTTTATAGCCAGTAGGGCTTCTATTCACGATTTTATTATTAATTTAACACTTCTCATAGAAGGATAAATTATATTTGAAGAGAAAAATTTTCGCCTAGACCGGGACTCGAACCCGGGACCCTTGGCTTTCCGGGCCAAGTGCTCTACCAACTGAGCTACCGAGACGAGTTACGATCTAGACGCAAATTTTTCTCTTATGTACGTAATTGTAATTCCCTCGCGCCAAATGCTTGAAACCATAGCTTCTATCTTTGCAAATGGCGGCTTCTTAGTTAAGAAGACATTTATTGGGAATTTAACACTACTTTATAGCCAGTAGGGCTTCTATTGACGATTTTATTATTAATTTAACACTTCTCATAGAAGGATAAATTATATTTGAAGAGAAAAATTTTTCTCTTCAAATATAATTTATCCTTCTATGAGAAGTGTTAAATTAATAATAAAATCGTCATTAAGAGGTTTGTTTAATAATTAAAATGTTTTGTCTGTTCATTCTCTAAGAGGTAAGAATGAACAGACAAAATGTTTTAATTATATATTTTTCTCTTCAAATATAATTTATCCATCATTGAGATGTATGCAATGAATAATAAAAACATCAAAATATGTGGTAATAGTTGGTTAACAAGTTCTAAGTTGTACTTTGTTTCATTAAGTCATCATTCCTTAACCCATTCGCTTCAGGTTTAAATGCTCAATACATTTTCCTAGAAATCGGATTTAAGTTAACGTAAATTATATTATCTATTTTCAGACATTCAAAACAAACAAAATATAACAGTACTTGAGATCACATTAAAGGTGAAGGCAAAAGCACATTCCTCTACTGTTCATAAATGTTAACAAAAGATTGCCCTGCCAAGGGATGTACAAAATATTGCAAAATATATAACAGGAGAGTTAAGCGAGTGTATCTAGTCTTCTGAGTTGAAGGCCATTTATCTGTCGGCGAGTCCACCTCGTCTTTTGAGGCAAATGGGTTAAGTGTCCTCATTGCTGGAGTTTGAAATCCTGATCTCAATCTTCCTACATTTCTTCCTCTTTATTCTTTTTTTTTAGTCCTATATATATACATATCGGATGATAATTAAACCGGTCCATGCATTTATATCATGGTCGATGTCCTAATCTTTTACTCTCAATTTTCATGTCTAAAGTCTGCCTTGTTTAAGGAATTTTTATTCATTCATTCTTAGGTTTTATAATTTTTTGACATCTTCCTGTCCCATTTAAAATTCTATAGCCAATCTTCATTCCTCAGTATTTTTCCACATTTGTACCTCCAAGCCTCATTTTTCCATTGTATCCATGTTAAGTTTTGGTCTTTCTTTCCTCCTTTTTTTTTTCTGTCACATTCCATTCATAAATCTCCTTCAGTAATCTTTCATCATTTTTTTCATATGTCCAATCATCTTTATTATGTTGTTTTGACAGTGGTATATAAAATGTATGTACACCAAATTTTATCCTCTATTTTCTCCAAATCACATCTTTATCTTCGATGCCCTTCTTCGCTTGATCACTCCATCTTGTCTTTGTTTATCCAAGTGACCTTAATTTCTCCTTCATCTGTAGATTTTAGGTAGTTTGTTTTCTTCCATTCTCATATGTCCAAACCATTGCAACAGCCTTTTTCTCTTTTGTTTCTATTTCTGAAATTTTCTTATTCTTTTGATAGAGTGGTACAAAATTGAAGTAAATGCTGAATTATAATTTGAGTATATTTTACAGATGTACGGATCCAGAACTAAGCAACCAATTATCGGACATATACACGCAACTTAGTAACATTGAAGCTGATAAAGCTCCAGCAAGAGCAAGCATAATACTCAATGGATTAGGTTTCTCAAGTGAAATGCAACAACGACCAACCAAAGAGTTTTCTGGTGGCTGGAGGATGAGGTTAGCACTTGCAAGAGCTCTCTTTTCTAGGTGAGTTATTTTCAGATGTAATGCATTTTCCTCTCAAAAGTTTCTTTCGATGTTTTTATTATAAATTTAACATTCCTCACTGAAGCTCTACTGGCTTTATAAAGTAACATTAAAATTCCCATTAAAAGTCTTCTTAAATAAGAAGCTGCCATTTGTATGTTGTAGCCGAGCGGTTAAGGTAGGAAGCCTTGGCGCAGAGCTACGGGACTTGCGCTGGTTCGAGTCTCCATGGGGGAAGAAATTTTCTCATGGTATTTCGGCCAGTATGGGACCGGTGCCCACCCAGCATCGTGAGGCAATTGGGTAGCTACAATAAGTAGCGGCTCCAGGTTGAGGAAACCAGCTATAACGGCTGGGGGACTCGACATGCTAACCACATGTCACCCCTACACTGGCTGCTGATCATCTACCTCTGTGATTGACACATGTGGATGTGAGGCCAGCAGCCGGCTGGTAGGCTAAGGGCCTTGTAGGCCTGTCGCGCCAGGAGTTTTTTTTTTATTTGTATGTTGAGCAATGGCTCATAACATTTGGTGCTCGCGGAAATTTAAATGTATAGAGAAAAATGTGTGTTTAGATTGGAGGCCTAAGATAGATCAGATGGTAGAGCATTAGCATATAAAGCTAAAGACCCTGGGTTCAAACCCCAATCTAGGTGTATGTCAACACTATGAGGTTTTATGAATATTAATATATTTCTGCTGTTAATTTTATTACTCTTTCATATTTTGTATTTGTTTACAGTAAACTTATTACTTTTTTTAGGTAAACTTTATCATTCATCTCACATTTTTTCTTCTTTTTCTGAGTGATAAAAGTTTAGTTAAATGATTATACCTCATAGTGTGAATTCCTAAAAAAAGTAATAATTACTTTATGTTTGAATTACAGTCAAATCAGTAGGTGATTAATGTTTTTCCAATAAAAATATAGAAAAAAGCAAATATTGTAAATGACCCATGATACGTTAACTCGTAAGAGTCAAGACTGAGAAGTAATTGCTAGCTAACAGATGGCAGTACAAGGAGTCATGTAGTTAACATGACATGTTACGGTTTCTCAACCTCAGATTTCAGACTTGACTGGATTTTGCTACTTATATTAAGCTGTCTCGATGAGTGAACCCCATTCTAGGTTTATAATCAAACCAAAATTTTGTGATACAGCTGGAAAGAATCTCTATAATAGCTCCAAACTCCTTGACGTGACAGGTCTAGAAGACCCTGGCCTACCAGACAGCTGCTGGCCTTACATCCACATGTGGATTATCATCTAGCCAGATAGGAGTGATGTGGTCAGCATGTTGAGTCCCCTGGCCATTAAAGCTTGTTTCTTCAACCCTGTAGCTACCTAGAATAGCAGTTAGACACATTGGATGGAAGTCCAAACCATGACCGTGGTTTTCCAATTTTTTATTGTTTCCATAACAACCATAAAAACTGAAAAATCTACAGCTGTTAATTACAGAAACAGATAATAATTAAATGAATCGTGATTTTTTCTTACCTCATACATCTATGTTTCTTTTAACACATCACTGCAGTATCGGCGACACTTTGTCGTCATCGTCAACTGAGTCGTGAAAACAGCTGACGATGACGACAAAGTGTCGCCGATACTGCAGTGCTGTGTTAAAAGAAACATAGATGTATGAGGTAAGAAAAAATCACGATTCATTTAATTATTATTAATTGAACCTCATAATGTTAAAAATTCCCAAATTTAATATATAAACAGAAACAGATGTCTGAATCGTATCTATGGTTTCATAACAATTTCTGTGAATTTTTAGTCTTTTTATAGGAGTTATGTAAACAATAAAAAATTGGAAAACTGGTGCCATGATTTAGACTTCGGTTGAGAAATCCACAAAAGCAGCCAGTACATAATATGAACATTACTAGAAATGATGTTTTTATTATTAATTTAACATTTCTCAATGAAAGATAAATTAAATTTGAAGAGAAAAATTTTCGCCTAGACCGGGACTCGAACCCAGGACCCTTGGCTTTCCGGGCCAAGTGCTCTACCAACTGAGCTACCGAGGCGAGTTACGATCTAGACGCAAATTTTTCTCTTATATACGTTGTAATTCCCTATCGCCAAATGCTTTTGAAACCATTGCTTCTATCTTTGCAAATGGCGGCTTCTTAGTTAAGAAGACATTTATTGGGAATTTAACATTACTAATTTGCAAAGATAGAAGCAATGGTTTCAAAAGCATTTGGCGATAGGGAATTACAACGTATATAAGAGAAAAATTTGCATCTAGATCGTAACTCGCCTCGGTAGCTCAGTTGGTGGAGCACTTGGCCCGGAAAGCCAAGGGTCCTGGGTTCGAGTCCCGGTCTAGGCGAAAATTTTTCTCTTCAAATTTAATTACTAGAAATCTTCACTGCTATCCCTCGTAGCTCCAGAGTTAAAATTGTAGTTTATTAAAAGTTTCAATCCAATGGGATAAACTCATCAGGAGGTGAAAAATTCAATTATCTAAACTAACTCAGTAGGCTTATTAACGTATTGTATGTTTATGTATTGCTTATAATTAGAAATTTAATTGATTGCATTTTGTGACATGTTTCAGGCCGGATCTCCTCCTCCTAGATGAACCTACAAACATGTTAGATATCAAAGCAATTATTTGGCTTGAAAACTACTTGCAAAACTGGCCTACTACGCTACTGGTAGTTTCACATGACCGCCACTTCCTCGACACGGTACCAACTGATATCCTGAATCTCCATTCACAACGTATTGATCCATATAGGTAATTTCCCTAAGTGCAGTTTTTCTCCTACCGTTATCACGGTACATCAACATATCCAAAAGAATGTCTCGTTTGAACTTGTTCCTTAATTTATTCTTGTTAATTCCAACAGCTATTTTTAGAATTACCCACATTTATTTAAATGATTATAATATGCAAGTTAAAGATGCAAAATTTTAAAAAAATTGTTAAAATTGTGGTTTCAGAGTTCAAACCTCACCAGTGTCATAAATTTTTTCAGAGTATAGAAATACTGAGTATGGCTTTCTGTAGAAGGAAAGTAAAGTCATAAATCTTAAGTTATAGATACCTCTGAGTAAAATTGATTGGACTTCCTGCACTGATTTGCAATACTAATGACCTGAGTGTTGTTAAATAAAGTACCATTCCATGTTAAAATGACTCAAATAAGATGATGTGATTATTTTCAGTTTTTTTTATTGGGAATATTACACAATATAGTATTTCTCCTTCAACCCAAAGTGATTTGTCGCCAGAGGTTCCTGTCTAATGTATCTTCTTCCCTCAAATCTTCTTCTTCTTCCTTCCAAGTATTAGGCCAAGGCCTGTTATGATCCTATAGAAAATTTTCCCTCCAGCGTTTCATAGGACTGCCCAGTGATCTTCGTCCTCTTGCTATATAATTATAAACAGCTTTGGGGATCTGATTTGAACTCATTCTTTCAAGATGGTGTTTCCAATTTAGTTGATACTGACGATTTTATTATTAATTTAACACTTCTCATAGAAGGATAAATTATATTTGAAGAGAAATTTTCTCTTCAAATATTAGTTGATACTGTTTAATATATTCCGAAATTGGCGTAGTTTTCAATGCTTTTAAGATATCAGTGTTCCTTTTCCGATCCCATCTGGTGTAACCCACTGTTCTGCGCTTGAATCTCATTTCACAAGCCATTATTCTGCTTTCATGTTGTCTTTTTAGTGTCCATTCTTCACTACCATAGGTCAACACTGGTCTAGCCAAAGTGTTATATAAACGTAATCTGGTGTTTTTTTTTTGTACATGGGATGGTTTCATAACTTGATTAATAATTCCCAAACTTTTATTATAACTAGTAATTTTTTCAGGAATATCCTTTCGTCCCAGATAGATAATATCCAAGATATTTAAATTGATTAGATCTCTCTAAAATTTTATTCTGGAGACAGATTTTACTTTCTACAAATTTCTACCTTCCATCTATCCAACATTCTCTAGGTTCTCCTCTTCCACTTCTTTCATTAGCTTTCCAATCAAGGATCTTTTTTGGTATTCTATCTTATTCCATTCTTATGAGGTGTCCATATCATTTCAAATGTTTTCTTTCTATTTTTTCTAATTTTTTTTTTTTTTCAACTTGTAGAATTTCCCTTATTGTGCTGTTTCTGACTTTATACCTTCTTGAAATTACTATAATTTAGTTCCTTTGGGATTGTGACAATATGTAAACTAATTTTTACTTATTGCAGAGGTAATTATGATAATTTTGAGAAAACAAGAAAAGAGAAACTTCGTAATCAACAAAGAGAATTTGAAGCACAACAGCAACATCGAGCTCATGTGCAGGAATTTATTGATCGCTTCCGCTACAATGCAAACCGGGCTTCCAGTGTACAGAGCAAGATTAAGATGCTTGATAAACTGTAAGTAATTTAGAGGTTTTTATTTAACAAAAATTAAACATGTCACTTGAGACAAATGATGAATTTGTTGCTGCAATTAAACTTTACCAGAAATTAAAATTACATGGAATATAAAATTGAAACTTAAATCATAAATTTTATAGCTTACCTCATATGATAAATCTTCTCAAGTTTCATATTTATCTTATGAGGTAAGCAATACTATTTTATTCAATTCATAATTTGATTCTGATGTTGGTGTGTAAATTAATATACTCAAGTTAATCATATGAATCACTTGTGGAGGGAAAAAAAAGTTTTTAACTGAGATTAGAACCCAAGATGTCCAACTTTATGCATTGGCACTCTAACCACTTGAGCTACTTAAGCAACTCTTGTCTTGACACAAATTTTTCTCTCTAAATCCCGCATCGCAATTGCAGGGAAACTTTATTCACAATACAATTGAGTTGCTTCTAAATCAAGAAGACAATATGATTGGATTTTACACTAATTTAAGCTATATGTACTATTAAAATTTTGAAGTGTAGTTTAATATAATCAGGCAAAAATTGTTCTTACTTATTTTAGGAATTCTCACTATGAGGTATATTCATTAAGGTAGAATATGTTTATCACTCACCTCATATTGTTCTTCTTATTTGATTATAAACTAGTTTCGGAACATAGTTTCTGTTCCATCCTCAGTATCATCACGACCGTTGTTCTGTCGTCTTGAAGAGTTGTCCTTCTCTCCTTCCATTGGCTGACTGAAAAACCTCGAAACCAGGTCATTCTCACCGGGAATTTCAAAGTTCATTAATTTCTTCTTTTCGCTCTTTTGAATGTAGATCTTTTCCCAAACAGTAAGTTCTTTTGGTTTTTCTATTTGTTTTAATAAATTATTAAATGACCTGGTTTCGAGGTTTTTAATAATTTATTAAAACAAATAGAAAAACCAAAAGAACTTACTGTTTGGGAAAAGATCTACATTCAAAAGAGCGAAAAGAAGAAATTAATGAACTTTGAAATTCCCGGTGAGAATGACCTGGTTTCGAGGTTTTTCAGTCAGCCAATGGAAGGAGAGAAGGACAACTCTTCAAGACGACAGAACAACGGTCGTGATGATACTGAGGATGGAACAGAAACTATGTTCCGAAACTAGTTTATAATCAAATAAGAAGAACAATATGAGGTGAGTGATAAACATATTCTACCTTAATTAAAAAATTGTTCTGTTCAGAATTATAATTTCATATTTATAGGTAATTGCATTATATCAGGAGTATCTTATATTTTATTGAATTAATTTTTATGCAAATAATTAGTAATTAACCAATAATTGATCACTTTTTTCGCTTAAATTTTCAAATTCTAATTAACCAATTGTAATTAAACATTTTACTAGCTTATAGTTTTATCATTATAATATAAATAAATAATAATTATTTCAATATCTTTTCTAATCAATGGTAAAGAGAAAAATGTTTGTCTGAACCGGGAATCAAACCCCGAACCTTCAGCTTTCCATGCTGACATCTTGACTCGTGAGCTAATTCAGGCTACATTCCCTCCAAACATAAATACACATTGAATGACTTCTGCAATACACAATATATTTTCATTTGAAAGCTCATTATTTACTTTCCTATATAACAATTTAATGTTGACAAAGAAAAAATATATACTTTTTCTCCTTCATATTTTACCAACATTTTTTTTCATAATTCTGATCACTCTAACAATAATCATTTAAAATGATAATGAAGAGAAAAATGTCTGTAAATGAATCATGATTCTTTCTTACCTCATACTTCTATGTTTAAACACAGCACTGCAGTATCAGCGACTCATATTGTCACCATCATCAGCTGTTTTCACGACTGATGATGGTGACAACATGGGTCGCTGATACTGCAGTGCTGTGTTTAAAAAAACATAGAAGTATGAGGTAAGAAGGAATCCACGATTCATTTAACTCTTATGAATTGAACCTCATAATGTTAAAAATTCCCAAATTTAATATATAAAAGAAAAATGTCTGCCTGAACCAGGAATTGAACCTCCAGACCTTCAGCTTTACCGCTGAGTTATCAAAACAATCATTCCCATTCAAGCAAATTTCTTTACAATAAATTGTAATAGCTTAGATGTATATAATAATTTACTTATTTTGATAAAATTATTAATTTTATTGGATTTTTTCTTGATCTTACAGTCCAGAATTAAAAGCGATTGAGAAAGAAGTTGAGGTGGTTCTCAAGTTTCCAGAAGCTGAAGCTTTGTCTCCACCGATTCTTCAGATTAATGAAGTATCATTTGGTTACACACCAGATAATATGATATTCACTAATGTCAACTTAGGTGCTACTCTAGAATCTAGGATATGCATAGTAAGTATTACATTTTATAAGCTATTCTTCTGTTTAACCCTTAAATTGGCAAAACACAAATTTCTTCTGTTAGATATTTGAATGTGGCAGACCGCAGTGAAAACAGAATCTTGTATAACCATTATTATTAGGTGTATTGTATAATTAGACACACATTTAAGTGATTTATTTTTGTTCGTTTTCTTCTGATTTATTTAAAATATTAAATTAACTGAACCAACTGATGTATCTGAAAGGATACATTACGAATTTAAGGGTTAAAGATATTTAAACTCTACATGTAAATATGAGTTATTTTGGTAATTTATTAAACATAATGTATCTAATAATTTATTTATTTACCATATATTTTGATATATCATTTAATATGGCAGTCAATAAGGGCAGAAATTTTCTCTCAAGACAACTGAAAATGAAAAGGTACAAATGAAAGTCATGCTGAGTGCCTTAGCCAATGGCTGCAAGCTCCATCTTATTTTTAGAAGAAAAACCATGCCTCAGGAGAGGTTGCCTAAAAGTGTAATATTCAGATGGAACACTAACGAGCTGATGCTGGATTGATTGTAATTTGTTTGAAACTGAAGTCTGCTGAAGATTCATAAATTAATTATGGGAAATGACATTAAGAGGTTTTCAAGTTCTTCCATGCTCGAAGAACACAAGATATGAGGTGAAATACAGCTCAGTTTGTATTAATTATTAACTGCTGAAGATGTATATCCAAAGCTATGGATGAATCTGAAGATTATATCTTCTAGTAAAGAGAGTCCAGACAAAGAAAGCAGCAGAATAGATGATGGCATGGAGTAGTAAATGGTAAATAAATCTAGAAAATTCTTAAAAAGCCTCTTTAAAATTGGGGGTGGGTCTTATATTCATGTTATAAGATATAAGGAAACAATGCCAAAAATGAAAAACATAGATCTTCTTCTTCTTCCTTCCAAGTATTAGGCCAAGGCCTGTTATAATCCTATAGAAAATTTTCCCTCCAGCGTTTCATAGGATGGAACAGAGATCTTCGTCCTCTTGGTATATAATTATAAACAGTTTTGGGGATTCTCAGGGGTCCTCATCTAGGGGATATGTGGATGGCAACCACAAGGTGCCCAAGCTGAGCAAAACAATTATTCCACTTACTTGTGTTTTGCACTCTTTTAACTTTACTATCTAACCTCTCTGGTTAACTCTTGTTTTTTTCGACCCCGACGCTATTAGGGCATCCGAGGGCTAGGGAATTTTCCTTTCTTCCATTTATTCTTTTCTTTATTTTCTCTTCTTCTCCAGAAAAGCCTGACCAGAGGCTATAAGATGGCAGCCCCATCACTGGTCTTGCCTTCCTTTGGCCAGCAACCAATCAAAGGGACTATTATTATGCTTTCAAGTCTTATACGAAAAACATAGATGAAATGTCTAATTGGATAAAAAGAGAGGAGAATAGAGTAGGACGAGAGTAAAATAGTGAAAAAGCCATATATAGATTTCTCAGTATGTCTTCAGGCTCTACACTGACTGTTTCAATAAACATACATCTTAACAAAATAGGAATTACAGCAACAAACAGAAAAGGACAGATTTCCAACTGGAAAAAGAGACATAGCCTGAACCAGAAGGTCAAAATACCCAATAGAGACAGAATACTGAAGAGCCTATATTGAAAGCAGAAGAAGACATCGCTGTTTGTTTTGTTCTTAAGACTTGATTAAAAATTTTTTTTAGATGAACATTGGGCCACATTGAACACAAGTATTTATTTATATTTAAATAATTTTAGATAAATCATTCACTTTGTTCTGGCATTTGTGTACAAAGTACAAGGAAGTATGTACACAAATTATTCAACCATAACATTTTTTTGTAATGGTCGTTTATATCATGTTTGTGACAAGTATAAAAATAATGGAAATTTGTTTAGGTTGGTGATAATGGTGCTGGAAAGACAACACTACTTAAAATCATCATGGGAATGTTAACACCCACAAAAGGAATTCGACATGTACATCGCAATCTCAAATTTGGTTATTTCAGTCAACATCATGTGGACCAGTTGGAAATGAATGTGTCTTCAGTAGAATTACTACAGTCTTCATACCCAGGTACAAGATTTTATATAACAATTATCTATAGTCTCCTAATTATGATGGTTACATTTTAGAGAAATTTTTTAAACTATCAACTACATAATACATATTTATATATTAAATTTGGGAATTTTTAACATTATGAGGTTCAATTCATAAGAATTAAATGAATCGTGATTTCTTCTTACCTCATACTTCTCTGTTTTTTTAAACACAGCACTGCAGTATCAGCGACCCATTGTCACCATCGTCAGCTGTTTTCACGACTGTCAATTTTTTTCTTTTGCCGGTAATTATTCAAACTGCCATCTGGTATTCTTTTGAAGGAATTATTTTCTAAACTGCCATCTGTCAACTAATAATAAAGTTAACATCCCAGACAACAAAAAATCTGGAATTTATCAAATTGATTGCAACAGGATATATATAGGAAAAACAAAAACGAACTTGGGAACTCGTATAAAAGAACACTTCAGAAACATAAAGAATGGAGAAATTGAAAAATCAGCTATAGCAGCACGTAGTTTATTAGAGCATCAAAGAATTGAAAAAGAAGCAAAACTTTTGAAACATCTATCCAAACCTTTGGATTTAACAGTTTGGGAAAAAATATATTTTAAAAAAAAAAAAACCATACTAGAACCATGAACTTCGAGATTCCAGACGAACCGAGCTTGAGTACAAAGTTCTTCAAAAATACAACAGATGGCAGTTTAGAAAATGATTCATTCAAAAGAAAACCAGATGGCAGTTTGGATAATTACCGGCAAAAGAAAAAATTGACAGTCATGAAATCAGCTGAGGATGGTCGCTGATACTGCAGTGCTGTGTTTAAAAAACATAGAAGTACGAGGTAAGAAGAAATCACGATTCATTTAATTCTTATGAATTAAACCTCATGATGTTAAAAATTCCCAAATTTATTATATAAATACATAATACCTCCTAGTTTTGCAGACATGTCTGCCATGCAAACTCAGGTGGTAAGGTGCCTGCTTCCTAAGTATGGATGTAGGTTCAATACCTGGCAAGGTTGGAATTTTAATAAAATTTTAATTTTGAGTCTGAGATAATAGTGTACAATTTGTATTGGTAGGATTGTTCATCAGATACTAGAATTAAATTTGTAAATTTCTCTGCAGTATTTAAAATAGATCACATTAATATCTGTCTAGCATGGAGCCCTAAAGTTTAAAAATTGCAATGAATAGCGTAACACATACATACACAATTTTCCAGACACAATAACTTCTTGGTTAAATTAATATTGAGAAGCTAAAGCTATTACTATGATAGAAATAAGTAAATTAATAAACACAAATTATTGTAAATCAATGGTAAAGAGAAAAATTTCTGCCTGAACCGGGAATCGAACCCCGAACCTTTAGCTTTTCGTGCTAATGCTCTGTCCACTGAGCTAATTCAGGCTTAATTCCCATCCAAGCAGAAATCCTTCCTTTACCTTACTCTACTGGTCCCACATTCAATTGCAATGAATCATCATTCACAAATACACAATGAATGGCTTCCACCTGAAGAAGACATGAAGGGACTCCACACAACTATAGCATTATTTATTAAATTAATATTGAAAAGCTAAAGATATTACTATGATATAAATAAGTAAATTAATGAACACAATTAAATTATTGTAAATCAATGATAAAGAGAACAATTTTTGACTGAATCAGGAATCGAACCCCAAACCTTTAGCTTTCTGTGCTATGCTCTGTCCACTGAGCTAATTCAGGCTTCATTCTCATCCAAGCAGAAATCCTTCCTTTACCTTATTTCGATTCCCAGTTCAGGCAAAAATTTTTCTCTTTACCATTGATTTACAATATTTCAAGTTAAAAAGCATCATTGAATAAAATACTATCATATTTAAATTAATATTGGGAAGTAAACATTATGAGGTTATATCATTAATAGTGAGTGGAGAACATATTTTAATCGACTCACCTCATACATTTTCAAACTTCTTTGATACCGACGGTTTCAGACAAAATCATGTCCTTCTTCAGTCATGGCTTCCACTGATGAAATTCCGTGAAATCAACAATCACGGAATTTCATCAGTGGAAGCCATGACTGAAGAAGGACATGATTTTGTCTGAAACCGTCGTATCAAAGAAGTTTGAAAATGTATGAGGTGAGTCGATTAAAATATGTTCTCCACTCACTATTAAAATACTATCATTCTAGAATAACATTGTTTTATTATTTTTTTAATTTAATGTATTAGTGATCTAAGTAAAATAAGGATTAGTGTAATATTTAGAATATTACAATTACCTTGAAGTAAGAATTCATGTAAAACTTTAACATAAGAGAATTTCATTCAACTACCTTGTAACATATGATTATGTGTCTTAAGGTAAACCTGTTGAAGAGTACCGGCGTCAGTTGGGAAGTTTTGGCATCACGGGAGATATGGCTCTGCAGACTGTAAACAGCTTGTCTGGAGGTCAGAAATCCAGAGTTGCCTTTGCAAGAATGTGTATGGGAAATCCCAACTTCCTCGTTCTTGATGAACCTACCAATCATTTGGATATTGAAACTATTGAAGCATTAGGAAAAGCCATCAACAAATATACGGTGAGCAAATTTCTATCTTAGGACCAGGCACCCACAAAACTTTTCTAAGAAAAACCAGAACATGTCAGAAATATTAATATTTTTGCTAATTCATATTCATGCAAACATAATTACTAACTGAAGAGAAAAATTACGCTTAAACTGGATTTTTCTCTTCAAATATTAATTTATCCTTCATAGAAAATTATTCCTTACATCATAATAAAATTGAAATAAAAGAAAATGAATGCTTGAATGTGATGACATACCTAATATAATTATTTTTCTAAAACTTGCAAAATTATAAAATTTGTGTTTTTTGGTGCCCATTATCTCAAGTTCAGTTTCATCATCGTCTCCTCCTTTTGGAAGGTCAATTCCAAATATGCCTCCAACCATCCCAATCTACACATGTTTTCCTTCTTTTTAGTTCTTCCCAGTCGTATCCTCTTTCTTGTAAACTTTTCTTCACTTGGTTAATCCATCTTTCTCATATCTTGAAATTTAACAGTCATTCTTTTTCAAATGTCCAAACCATTTTAGTCTAATGATGGACAAATTATATTTGAAAAGAAAAATATACGCCTAGACTGGGGTTTGAACCCAGGACCTTTGACTTTCTATGTCAATGCTCTTCCATCTGAGCCACTTAGGCCTCCAATCTAAACGTGTATTTTTCTCTTACAGAAAGGTCCTGGGTTCAAACCCCAGTCTAGGCGTATATTTTTCTTTTCAAATATAATTTGTCCATCATTAAGATGTTTAAAAACAAATAATATTAACATTTTAGTCTACTTTACTCTTATGTCTGTTGTTAATTTTTCTACATTTAATATCTTCCTGATTTTGTCATTCCTTATTCTATCTCTCCTTGTTTTATGTACTTTTATTCCATATTGTTGTTTAATATTTATGTATAAGTATTTTGATACAATTTATGTATAATTTCTAGTGTTTTTTTACAAAAATGGAAATAAATAAGATGGATAATTAATAGACCATATTGAGAAAAATAAGAAAATAGTACATGGAGTTCTGGAATACAGAAATATAATTAACTTAGTATTTTTTTCTTTTGATTAGTAATTTATATATATATATATATATATATATATATATATATAATCGATCAGCAAAAGTTTATATCCTAATAAACTCAACATAATATGGAACCATAATGGTATCTCTTTACAGTTTTGAATGCAAATAGAAGTACAGTTGTAGCAATAATAAACTTTTTTTTTAACAAGTAACGTGAATCTTGCATCATAACTAGTATTCTATTTGAACTAGTTTTAGTATTGAACTTTTATAGGAATAAATCACTATGATGTTTAATTTAAAATGGATTCAAATGAGGAGAGGAAGAAACATTTGAATATATTGTAGTTTCAGTATATCATGTATACTATCGTCAGCTTTTCTAGATGATGGTATACATGTTATACTGAAACTAGTTCAAATAAATCACGAGTTATGGGGTAAGATGACTCCTGTTCCACCATATTTATTAAGAAACTTTTTTGTTTTTGTTTTAGGGAGGTGTTATTCTTGTATCGCACGATGAACGTCTGATCCGTGTAGTTTGCAAGGAATTGTGGGTGTGTGGAAGTGGTAGTGTAAAGAGTATTGAAGGTGGATTTGATGAATATCGACGGATAGTGGAGAGAGAATTAGAAGCTCAGACAAAATAACAATTGAGTGAAATAAGATATTAACCGCCCATTCCTTATCATCATTAAGACAGTCAATACTGTATCGCCGCAGAAGCTGATTTTGAATCAAATCAAAACTTCTATTTATTGTTTGCAGGCCGTTGTGTGGTTTTGTCAAATTCTGTATTAATAGAAAAAAAGTTATATACATAATATTTATAAAAATACATAATAAAATGTTTTGATGTAATTTTTTAATGTATTCTTAGTTATTTGTATCCTTTCCTACCTTCTAATTAGGGACCAGATTTATATGGTCTATAATTCCTGGAATGTAATGAAAATAAAAATAGGCAAATAGTACAAATGCTCGCAAAGAAGCAGTTTTCAATAGTTTGACACATAGATTAGTGAACATACCAATGAACAAAGAAAATTATGAAAAAGAAAAATTAAATTGGTCAGAAACGAAGAAAAAAGAAAAATTAAATTGGTCAGAAACGAAGAAAAAAGAAAAATTGAATTCGGGATTCATAGGAAAGAAACTCATACGGAAAATTTTATAAAATCAACAGAGTTCAATCCAATTGGACATAAATTAGCAGCATTTAATAGTTTAACTCATAGATTGGTAAACTTACCCTTAAACGAAGAAGATTTCAAACATGAGAAAAAACACATAATCAAAGTAGCAAGAGAAAATGGGTTTGATGAAAAAATGTTACATAAAAGGATAGAAAAGTATAAAAAACAAAAAATGATAAACAGAAGTAATCTTGAAAAAGAAGAACCACCTATGAAAAAATATAGGAAATTCACGTATCACCCCTGGGTACACAATAAATTTCAAAATATATTTGAGAAGTTTAATATTAAATTAGCACCAAAAAATAACTACAGTTTAAATAGACTAATAAAAACCAACAAAAATGAAAAAAACTGATAAAAATAAAAAGTCAGGAATATATCAAATTGAATGCATGGGTTGTGAAAAGATATATATAGGGAAAACAAAAAGAAACCTAAAAATTAGAACCAAAGAACACATAAGAAATATTAAAAATGGAGAAATTGAAAAATCTGCAGTTGTTGCTCATGTTTGG
Source organism: Diploptera punctata (assembly GCA_030220185.1). Classification (NCBI taxonomy): domain Eukaryota; kingdom Metazoa; phylum Arthropoda; class Insecta; order Blattodea; family Blaberidae; genus Diploptera; species Diploptera punctata. Next base: position 1,262,633 of record JASPKZ010009821.1, read on the forward strand.
TCTGAAAAACATAATATAAATTCAGACACTAAATTATTAAAACAGTTAGAAAATACAAAAGAGCTGACTATTTGGGAAAAAATTGATATTCAGAAGAACAGAAACAGAGTTATGAATTTTGATATTCCGATGGAGGGTGACCTTGTTTGGAGGTTCTTTGGCCAACCACAGGATGGAGCTGACATCCAGGTGGTGCAACATAAATAAAACCAGTCTGGGAAAGCTGACGATAAAACAGAATTGTTTTGAAACATGTCCAAGAACAAATCAACATTAATATTGAGGTAAGATGTCCAGACCAAAAATAATATAAGAAAAAGAACACATAATCAACGTAGCCACGAAAAATGGTTTTGCTATAAAAATGATACTCAAAAAAATAAACAAGTTCAAAAGACAAAAATTTATTAATCAAAGCACTCTTCTAAAAGTAAAAGAAGATAATGTAAAATTTAGAAAATTCACATATCATCCATTAAAACACAACAAGTTTCAAAAAATTTTTTAAGATTTCAACATAAGGTTAGCCCCCAAAAATGACTACAGCATCAGTAGACTGATTAGACCTAATAAGAATGAGAAAATTAAAGAAGAAAACAAATCAGGGATTTATCAAATTAAATGTGAAGAATGTGAGAAATTCTACATAGGAAAAACTAAAAGAAAATTTGAAAACTAGAGTGAAAGAACATCTCAGGAATGTCAAGAAAGGGGAAGTAGAAAAATCTGCAGTGGCTGCCCATGCATGGTCTGAAAAACATCTTATCGAGAAAGAAGCAAAATTATTAAAACAAATAGAAAAACCAAAAGAACTTACTGTTTGGGAAAAGATCTACATTCAAAAGAGCGAAAAGAAGAAATTAATGAACTTTGAAATTCCCGGTGAGAATGACCTGGTTTCGAGGTTTTTAGTCAGCCAATGAAAGGAGAGAAGGACAGCTCTTCAAGACGACAGAACAACGGTCGTGATGATACTGAGGATGGAACAGAAACTATGTTCCGAAACTAGTTTATAATCAAATAAGAAGAACAATATGAGGTGAGTGATAAAAATATTCTACCTTAATAAGTACAAATGTATTTATTGAATAAACATTTTATAAAACAACAGTGCATAAGAGAAAGATTTGCAGTTAAATTGGAGTGCTCAGGTAGCTCGGGGAAAAGTATTGGCCTAGAAAGCCAAAGGTCATGGGTTCAAACCCCAGTGAATGTATAATTTTTCTCTTCAAATATAAGTTATAAGACACTTTCCGAATGAGGGTCTTTCCACTTTTCAGCGGTTGCCCTTTTACCAGCCGGCTGCTGGCCCTTCACATCCACATGTGTCAATCACAGAGGTAGATGATCAACAGCCAGTGTAGGGGTGACATGTGGTTAGCATGTCGAGTCCCCCAGCCGTTATAGCTGGTTCCTCAACCTGGAGCCGCTACTTATTGTAGCTACCCAATTGCCTCACGATGCTTGGGTGGGCACCGGTCCCATACTGGCCGAAATACCATGAGAAAATTTCTTCCCCCATGGAGACTCGAACCAGCGCAAAGTCCCGTAGCTCTGCGCCAAGGCTTCCTACCTTAACCGCTCGGCTACGGTGCGGGACACTTTACTTTCACTATTTAACTTATGCCACAAATGGGAGTCAATGACCAATCACATTTCAATGAGTTGTATTTCATCTCGCTATTTATCAAATTCTGTTTACCAAAATAAAGGAAGCTCCTCCTTTTTAATATTGTGAACAGGTCAGAGAATTATTTTGCAGTGACTGACTCTCCAACAAATATGTTGAATATAGCAAATAATAAATAGATTCCTTCGAACTACACGTTTGATAATTGTGTGTTTTTAAATCATGAATTTACAGAGTTGTTTCCTAAAAAAATTAATAACCTATAATGTTGGTTATAATATACAGTTTTACAGTTTGATATTTCATTTTTTGTCAACTAGGGTGCATTCTTACAATATTGCGGTCTTAGTGGGTTATCGCTAATTGCAATAAATAATATGATCAAGTTACGGTGAATAAACAATCACACATTTCTGATTTGTTTTCAAACATCTATGTTTACATTAAATATATGAAACGCTGGAAGAAAAATTTTCTATAGGATCATAACAGGCCTTGGCCTAATACTTGGAAGGAAGAAGAAGAAATATTTTAAAATACTAGTAACTATATTTAAATAGTCATTTTTGAGTAAGCAGTTTCATTTTTTCGTTAAATAGTTCTAACAAATGCCACTCTTGATTTCCAAATCCTCTAGATAAATTGGAAATCACTCATGGCATTACTTATGATAAATACAGATTAAGAAAACTATGAAGAAGCACATTTAATTCTCCAAGCAGTCATCTAAATGTTTTAAGTTTCCCAAAGTTAGTTGTTTCCTACAGTTACTTTCGGCTAATAACTTTTTTCTTTATTTTTTTATGAAATTGATGTTTGGAAGAATTAGCAATGGAAAGGGATAAAAATTGAAACCCTTACAAATGCCTCATAGGTACATTATTACAAGTATTTTGTTTTTATAAAAATGCGTAAAATATGTAAGTCCAAACCAAGTTTAACTTAAAAGTGTATAGATAATGCATAAGGTTATAGATTTAAATCCCATGAAAAAACATGTATGAAAATCCAATACCTAGTTATATGTATTTTTAGTAAACTCGTTGGCATATATAAAAATAATACATTTATATAACCAACATCAAAGATTCAAGAAAGATCAGCACTTGTGAATAGCTCCTTCTCAAAACCGAACTATGGATAATAAATGACCAGACCTAATATGGAAAACTCCCAGTGGGCATCCTCAACTCATGAGTTGCAATACATGAACAATTTTTACCATGTAAGGCAATGAGAGTCTCGCTGCAGCCCGCAACATTCAAAAATTGCCCTAAGAAAGAGTAACTTGTAACAATATTTAACTTTTATAGGAATTAATCACTATGAGGTTTAATTTATGGTGAAATTAAATGTTTCTTACCTCTCCTCATATATATCTTCTAAGTAGAGCGCAATTTCTCTTCCGATCGACATAACATCAGTCGCCAGGAAGGTACTGAGGATGAGACAGTTGTGGTCTCGAAATCGTGCTCTACTTAGAAGATATATATGAGGAGAGGTAAGAAACATTTAATTTCACCATAACTTGTAACAAATTCAACAAGCACTATCTCACCTCACGTGTTATTTGGAAATAGAGCACTTTACCATTCAGGGATTCTATTGTCTTATCTAAGTAAGAAAAATGATGAAATCCTCTTTAAGAATAATAATTTATGTTTTCAATGTTTTTATTTAAATTAACACTTTCCAATCCTGGATAGAATATAATTTAAGAAAGAAAAATTAATATTTGAACCAGGATTTGAATTTTGAAGCTTTACTGCTAAAAAGTATAAATTCTCAATAAAAATACTTCTGAATAGAGGGCCGTCAATTGGTGTGATGGTAGCGACAGCTAATAGCCTTCGGACGGACGAGAATTTTATATGGTAAAATTAAACCTCATAGTGATTAATTCCTGTAAAAGTTAAGTAAAAAAGAGAATTCTATAAGTTGAAAAAAATGTCAATGTTTGTATATCGTTTGAATGGTGTAATTGGACAGCATACTCATATGGAGAACAAGAGGTCCAGAGTTCAAACATTAATTTTTCTTTCTTATATTTGTACCGAAAGTACATTTTCGGTATGCAACATCTACGTCATCTTATCATTTCTCTACAGTTAAATTCAAGAACAGTGCCAATTCCTGCCCTCTTTGTCCTTTCTCCTACTTACCCCCCCTGTGCTGTGTGTGGTTGTGCAACTTCCCCTCTTCCAAGGAACCCTCAAATACACGAAGCAAGTTAGAGAATGCTTCATCTGGATAATCATCGTTATCTTGTACAGCTTGAGTGGAGCAGATCTACTTTGTTTTGTCGGTCCTGTAAGCCAGGGTAGGGCATCCGGGGTGTGGACCCTAACCCTTGGTTGGACTGTCGCGTGAATGTATGTATAAGTGTTTATTATTATTTATTGATGACCGAGATAGTTAATTTATATAATGGTCAAAAAGGTAATTTATGTTCAATTCAATTGTATTAACTTTCTTCATTCAAGATCTGACAAAATTTATATATTAAAGATCTTTTAGTAAAAATATGTTTGTATTAAATTTAATGTTGGGAAGTAAACATTATGAGGTTATATTATTAATGAGTGGAGAACATATTTTTAATAACTCACCTCATACAATTTCAAATTTATTTAAGAACATTGGTTTTGAATGAAAAATTCATTCGAAACCAATGGTCTTAAATCAAATAAATTTGAAATTGTATGAGGTGAGTTATTAAAAATATGTTGTCCACTCAATATTAAAAATATGTTTGTTTTCTGTTTAACTAGCTATGATATTGCTGCTTTGTATTAATTCTTACATTATAGCTTTCTCAAGTCAAATTAGCTCCCTTTTTCCTTCTTGCTCTCTTGATTGAAATAGCGTTAAGAATCAGATACAAATTTATAAATTACTGCAAAGTATTTAATATTTCATGGTAATTATTAATGTATGTTAAATAAACAGCATAGGAAAGATGGATCAATCCTTGCCTCTTATGGGTAGGGGCAAAGGATTGTAAATAGCATTTATCTTTATGAATCACTTAAGTATTATAGTAATGAAGAAGATCCACGAGCACCCAAAGTAAGGTGCTACAAATTAAAATTGTGTGTTTAAATATAGTGGATTATTTTCATGAATTAAGAACACGATAACAGATATTTGATATTTAAAGGAAGTGACACTATAAGGTTTATTTTAAATAAGGTTTTATGGTAATGATAGATCATTTTTTCAGTGATTTCTTTACTAGTTAAACCAATTATAAAGTAGGGAAATAAGTTTTTTAAATAAATCAATGCTGAAATAAGTCAATGTCTCAACTACTTTCCCCTCTCTTTAGCATGATTTTTTTAAAGGTTTTGCTAAAGTATATAGTGATTTTCAATACCATATAATTAACAAAACTGTTTATGAATTTCGAAATTCCCGCTGATTCTGACGATCCAGAGGTTTATCGGTCCACCAACAGAGGGAAAAAAGTGTTATATGTCATTTGTTTGTCCCCCTGCAACTTCATCATATTATTTATTGACAAATAGGATCGCAATATTGTACGAATGCACCCTAGCGGAGAAAAACTGAAACACATCAAACTGTATATTATAACCAATATAGGTTATTAGTTTATATTTTAGCAACTCAGTAAAATCATTATTTAAAAACACAATTATCAAATGTGTAGTTCGAAGGAATCTGTTCATTATTTGCTATATTCAATGTATTTGTTGGAGAGTAGTCACTGTAAAACAATGCTCTGACCTGTTCAGAATATTAAAAAGGAGGGGCTTTCCTTATCACAAAAGTAGAAGCTGCTAAAGAGAATTTGACATAGAGCGAAATGAAACACAACTGCCATTGGTTGTAAAACAAGATTCATTGAAATGTGATTGGTCATTGACTGCCATTTGGGGTATGACTTAAATAGTCAATAAAAATTTTGGAAACACTTCTGCTATTTTTAACTGCAAGGCAGTGTTTATGGAAAAAACTCCATGATGTACAAAGGCTGTGTCCAAAAAATCATGTGGCTTTTTAACTGCAAGGCACTAAAATCCAGCACCAAAGCTCCCATTTAAACTATATGGAAGTAATACATCTACATAACAGGGAATTACCTTTTTCTCCTCCGTTTGTCAATCAATTTTCTTTTTAATGTTTTTGTTTAGTAGCTATTGACGTGCTTCAGTGTTATCAATAAAAAAAATTGGGAACAATTCTGTTGTTTCTAACTGCAAGGCAGTGTTTATGGAAAATTTACATGGAGCAAGAGCTAAATTTCTTCTGCAGAAGCATGTGATGTACAAAGGCCATGTCTGAAAAGTTATCTGCCATTTTTAACTGCAAGGTACTAAAATCCAATGCTAAAGCTCCCATTTAAACTATAGGCAAGTAATATATGTACACATGTTAATCACAGAGGTATCCTGCCAGTGTAGGGGTGACATGTGGTCATCATGTCGGGTCGACCAGCCGTTATAGCTGGTTTTCTAAATGTGGAGCCGCTACTTATTGTAGCTACCCAAATTCCTCGCTATACTTGGTGCTAATTTAGAATACTATCACCCCCATCCTCCATTACACTCCAACATAAATATATACTTACTTACTCACTGGCACTATCGAACCCGTAGGTTCATGGCCGCACGGACATAAGCTCTCCATACATCCCTATCCTAGGCTAATCCTTTCCAATCATTCCCTGTATAATCTACTTCCCTCAAATCATAGTTAATGTTATTCTCCTGCCTCATTCTTGGTCTACCAACTGGGCATTTTCCTTCTGGCTTTCCTACAAGAAGCTTCCATGCAAGTCTTTCATTCCCCATACGTGCAACATGTCCTGCCCATCGCAGTCTACGAGACTTAACTGTTCTTATTATATCTGGCTTCCTATAAAGACCATGTAGTTCATTGTTATGTAGTCTTCTGCATTCACCTGTTTGTTCATCTCTTTGGTCCAAAAATTTTCCTACGGGTCGCATGCAAATACATTAGTCTCTACTCAAATTACTTACAATCACTGGTGAGCTGACTCACCGTGAGCAAGTGCAAAGATCGAATTAGCTACCCACAAACTGGTCATGCATGAAAGTCGTTTTCGTAATATTGGCAAGAAATTACCCAGAATTCTGTGATAAAACCACTTGTTATTTTTGTCTGCTATAGAGGAATGCATTTACGCTTGCGTCCTGCAAATACCATATACGACGACGTCTGCATTGCGCAATATTATGCCGATTCTCCTGTTCTTCCAGTTGAATTCTTTGGTAGACTCTATCAAATTCCTCTTCTCTGCGTATATCGAAAACATGATCGAAGTCTTCAAGGTCCGACATCTTGGATAAAGCGGCAAGGTTTCAAACTACATCGGTTCCCTTCGGGATTCTCACGATAAGTTTCTATCTTAAGCTATGATCTTAAGTTACCTCGTCAGGTAGCTTACGAATTTCAACAATTATTATCACATGAATAGATTTCTGAGTAAGCAAAATCGTATTAGGATAAAACTTTCTCAGCAGAGAACGCCTTTTACGGTCTAATGCGTTCAATGATTCCTTTCCTGCCTTAAAGTCACGTTTCGCACCCATATAAATATATACCCTGTATTTATATGATTGTGATCTAATACAATTTAAAACTAACAATGTCTATAGTGACTTATTTATGGTCGAATTTTGACCACTTGGCGAACACTAGTTAATATTATGAAGCTAAAGCTATTACTGTGATTGAAATAAGTAAATATACACAACTAAACTATTGTAATCAATGGTAAAGAGAAAAATTTTTGCCAGAATCAGGAATTGAACCCCAAAACTTCAGCTTTCCATAATTATAGTAATATCTTTAGCTTCTTAATATTCATCATCATCATAGTACATTCACGAATTTAGGCCATTTGTTGACCTGTTTCGGCCTCAAGAGAAACACCATCCAGAAGTCTTTTGAGTGGACGTCCTGGTCTTCTTCTTCCTGCAGGTTGATATCTTAACATTAGTTTGGGTATTCTGTGATCTTCCATTCGATGAACATGTTGTATCCATCTTGACTTATAATCAGAAATTTTGTTTTCTAAAAGATTCCATGTGTAATTCTTCTAAGATGTCTTCATTTTTTTTGTGATCTAGTAGTGTGTATCCTGCAGTCCTCCAATTTAATAAATAATGCTATAGCTGTGTGGAGTTCCATCGTGTCTTTTTTAATGTAGAAGCCATTCAATGTATATTTATGAATGATGATTTACTGCATTGATTGTGGAACCAAGTGAGTAAGGTAAAGGAAGGATTTCTGCTTGGATGGGAATGTAGCCTGAACATATTTAAGTAGTCACAAGTGATCAAAGTGTCAGCATGGAAAACTGAAGGTTTGGGGTTCGATTCCCAGTTTAGGCAAAAATGTTTCTCTTTATCATTGATTACAATAGTTTAGTTATAAATGAACCAGTTACAAAATCTGAAACTCCCACACCTGTACTAAAAGGTCTAGCGTTAGAAGCTGTGAATAAGAGATATCCACCAGAAGAATGGTGAATACTATTGATAACAACTCAGGATCAGGAATTACATGTGCATTATTTTCATTTATCAACCAGCAGGATACCACACAACAAATTTTGATGCAGAAGTAATGGCTATTCATATTTCACTCCAACAATTACTATACAGAATAAATAATTTTCAAAATGCTTCATACTCTCCGATTCTAAGGCAACAATATATGCAATAAATTCACACAAAATTAAGTCAATACAAATTAAAGAGTGGTACAAAACGATTCAACAACTCCAAAAACTACAGAAAAGAATTCAATTGCAATGAATACCTGCATATTGTGGAATTGCTGGAAATGACACTGCTGATTTTCTTGCCAAAAGGCAATCTAATTCAGAATACTACTAAAAGCTTACCTTTCGCATCCATAAAAATAATAAGTAAAAACAAATATAAAAAAACCAAGACCTATGTAATAAAGCCAAAGACAAAAAATGGAATATTTTAGTAAAGAAGCCAGATATTATTCCAGAAATTCCACGTAAAACTACAGTAGCAAAATTTAGACTGCTTACAGAACATGACTACTATTTGGCCAAACATTTATATAAAATAGGAATCTACACGAATCCAAATTGTCCTCTATGCAACAAAGATGAAGAAATTAACGAAGAACATCTACTAACCTGTGAAGTATTTCTTGTTGGACCCACCACAGAGAAATATTGGACAGCAAGAACGCTAATGGCTTCGTTGCCAAGGCGCAGTATTTGAAAACAACAACAACATGTCCTTTCATTCAGTCATTTAATTAGTCATTCACACAACAAAAAAAGTTTATTTATTTAGATAAAACCAAAACTGAAGTTGAATACATTTATGAATATACAGGGTGGACCGCTCGAATGGACCTAATTTCAATTGCTTGTTACTGGCAAACGGTTGAAGATAGAAACTTAAAACAACGTTCATAGTACAGAAAAACTCACCAAGTTTCGAATCCTGTCGGTAGATGGCACAAAGATACGTTTCTCGTTCTTAGATTTAATTGTTTGTGAAAATGGCGACTCCGCAGATGAAAGCGCAAGCTGTTTTGTGGTATGCGGAGTTTAAATCAATCATTAGAGTTCAAAGGGAGTTCCGGCGTGTGTTTAACCGTGATGCTCCAACTGCTAGAAGCATAAAGAAGTGGCGTGATACATTATTAGCTACAGGATCTGTGTTGAAGAAGCATGGTGGTGGTCGCAGAGAGCATCCGATGAAATGGTAGCAAATGTTCAAGCCGCATTTGAGCGAAGCCCCCGGAAGTCATTAAGAAGAGCTTCGCGGGAACTTCAAATACCAAAATCGACATTACAACGGATTGTCCACAAACGCCTCAAACTGCACGCATATAAAGTGCAGTTAGTGCAACGTCTGGAGCCGAATGACATGCCGAAACGAGTGGAATTCGCCAATACGATGCTGGACCGTCTCGGCGCTGATCCTGACTTCATGACCAAGATTTTCTTCTCGGACGAAGCCACTTTCCATTTGTCAGGCAAGGTAAACCGGCATAATGTGCGGATCTGGGGATCGGAGAATCCTCACGCTATTCAAGAGCATGTTCGTGATAGTCCGAAGATGAATGTTTGGTGCAGTTTGTCACATAATAAGGTCATTGGACCGTTTTTCTTCGCCGAGAAAACTGTTCGTGGTACCACATATCTTGACATGCTGGAGCAGTTCTTCTTTCCACAAATTGAACAACTGCAGCCTAACATCGTTTTCCAGCAAGATGGTGCTCCTCCCCACTGGTCCAATGAAGTTCGTACGACTTTGGACAACATTTTCCCTGGCCGTTGGATTGGTAGGGGAGGACCAATCGCGTGGCCCCCGAGATCTCCCGATTTAACACCACTGGATTTCTTTCTCTGGGGCTATGTCAAAGATAAAGTTTACACCACCCCAGTCAAAGACCTTCGTGATCTTCGTGAGCGCATCATAGAGGCTATTGAGAACATTCCAGAAGACATACTCCAACGTACTTGGCAAGAAATTGTTCATCGCTTTGATATCGTCACAGTGACTGCTGGGGCTCATATAGAGATGTGGTGATCTGGATATCAAAACTTGGTGAGTTTTTCTGTAATATGAACTTTGTTTTAAGTTTCTATCTTCAACCGTTTGCCAGTAACAAGCAATTGAAATTAGGTCCATTCGAGCGGTCCACCCTGTAATGTTTGATAGAACACAGGGACAAGGAATGTAAGGAATAATATTCTTCAATGAATTTCAAGGAATACAGTGTTTTATACACAGAGTGATCTATATAAACCTTTACCAATTTTACCACTAATTCATAACTTCTAAACCAATAATAAACCAACAAGTAAATCAGTTCTGAACTTTTCACTTCAATTTGATTTACAAATACATCTCTACCAATGTATACCACCCAGTATGTTGTCTTCCCAAATTTACAGTAACTGAGAAAGAATCATTTTGTCACAGTAAATATTGGAAACTTTTTTGAGTAGGCATACACTTCAGCAAACTAAGAAACATCATACAAGTTAAGCTAATAGTAATCCACAATGATACATTTTACCAGAATCAGTGAAATCATAATATTAAACTAACTACTAAAAAGTATACTATATTTGAAGAGAAAAATTTTCGCCTAGACCGGGACTCGAACCTGGGACCCTTGGCTTTCCGGGCCAAGTGCTCTACCAACTGAGCTACCGAGGCGAGTTACGATCTAGACGCAAATTTTTCTCTTATGTATGTTGTAATTCCCTCATGCCAAATGCTTGAAACCATAGCTTCTATCTTTGCAAATGGCGGCTTCTTAGTTAAGAAGACATTTATTGGGAATTTAACACTACTTTATAGCCAGTAGGGCTTCTATTGACGATTTTTATTATTAATTTAACACTTCTCATTGAAGGATAAATTATATTTGAAGAGAAAAATTTTTGCCTAGACCGGGACTCGAACCCGGGACCCTTGGCTATAGAAGCCCTACTGGCTATAAAGTAGTGTTAAATTCCCAATAAATGTCTTCTTAACTAAGAAGCCGCCATTTGCAAAGATAGAAGCTATGGTTTCAAGCATTTGGCGTGAGGGAATTACAACATACATAAGAGAAAAATTTGCGTCTAGATCGTAACTCACCTCGGTAGCTCAGTTGGTAGAGCACTTGGCCCGGAAAGCCAAGGGTCCCGGGTTCGAGTCCCGGTCTAGGCGAAAATTTTTCTCTTCAAATATAATTTATCCTTCAATGAGAAGTGTTAAATTAATAATAAAAATTGTCAAGTATACTATGTTTACGTTGAGTTGTATTTGACTCACCTCATACTTCTTAACTCCCTCGCAGATTCGAGTTTCTTCACTGCATTTGTGATATTCTCAATGCTGTATCACGCTCACAACTGACGTCCAACGGCCTCCTCTCCTGCAGACTGACCTCCACGCCATCTGATGGCTGACCGACGAACTTCCAAATCAATCCAGAAAAGGAGAGGGGATTGATTTAGTCAGTCAGCCATCAGATGGCACGGAGGTCAGTCTGCAGGAGAGGAGGCTGTTGGACGTTAGTTGTGAGCGTGATACAGCATTGAGAATGTCACAAATGCAGTGAAGAAACTCGAGTCCGTGAGGGAGTTAAGAAGTATGAGGTGAGTCAAATACAACTCAACATAAATTAAAATAAACCTCATAGTATTATTTCCTATCTATGTAACTTAGTATACTATGTACTTATTAAGGAAATTGGAGAATGGCAAATGATATATAACAGATAATAAAGTAAACAGACTGAAATGGGCAGGCATATGCAGAGGATGACCAAAAATGAAGTAGTCAGATGTTAAACTAGAAGGAATACAGAGAACTGGAAGACCGAATTTGAGATGGATGGATGGATGGAGTACTACAGGATATCAAATTTTTAAAGCTGAAGAATTGGTGGATGGTTGCCAGAGGTAGAGAAGCCTGGAGAAAAATTCTGAAGGAAGCCTTGACTCACCCAGAGTTGTTGTGCTGATGATTCTCTTAATTACGGAATCCCAAAAACAAAACAAAAAAAATACAATATATTCACATATACATATAGGCAGTGACAGTTCTGAATTATCTTTTACTGCTTAGGGGGAATCCTCTGGTGACAGTTCAATGTACTTCTAAACAATCACTGTGCAGGGAGTGGAGTTAATGATTACAGTAAGATGTCTTTAAACAATAAAATATTATAATATTGGCTCAATGCAATCGACATAACACCAGTCGCCAACAAAGTTCTGATGATGAGACAGTTATAGTCTCGAAATCGCGATCAACTTAAAAAATATATATGAGGAGAGGTAAGAAACATTTAATTTCACCATGTCTATGTAATTAAATATTAAAAATGATTCACCTCACCTCATTTTTGTCTTCTTTTTTAGACCAGTTTTGGAATTATCCCATCTTCAGTATTTTCACAACCGTTGTTCTGTCGGGGTGATGCACTGCTTCTTATCTTAGGTAATTTTAATCTGTAATGGAGTTTACATGCCATCAATTCAATTTAATCACTATTATTCCAATCTTTCAATTTTCATAATCTAAAATAATTTTTTTGCGCGATAGTGCATTTAATACTTACAGCAATGGCGACCATGATTGATAGTTCAACTTCCCACATTTTAGGGTTGCTAACCTAAATTGTAATAAAATAACTATTCTGTAATATTACATATTACGAACATGCATGTGGGAAGTAAAACCGCTGCCCTATATGTATACTATGTACAATGTATATACAAAAAATTAACCAAAAGGTAGTGTTAATATACATTATACAAAACAAATCACTGCATTTTAAATGAACTGAACTTTATTTGAAACAATATAAAACAATAAATACCTAATTGCTGCCATTTTATTACTGATTGGTATCATGGCCTCCTGTAGTTTCAACTATAAACATTGCCCACACTGTTAACATTAGTCAGTTGTTTATAATGAACGCAAATATTTCCAACAAATATGTTATTATTTTAATATTATTTATTATTTTGAAAACATCATTGCTCAAAAAAGAATGTATAATGCACGTTTGTGAGGTGTTTTACAGAATCTCGAAAATTAAAAACGCCCCTATTGCTTGGTTTTTAAACATTTCCTCACTTTTGTAAAAACCACTTCCCAACCTCGCATCGTAATATACTATATCACACCATTTTTCTTCTAGCTTCTCAGTAAAAACTTGATATATTCTTTGGTTAATGTTTGTCTTTGTTGTGAACACTGCACTAGATGGTTTGTATTCATGACAACTTTCTTGCACAGTACACAAGTGTTCGAATCCATTAAGTCTATTCTTTTCAGATGACAAAACAGACAATAATGGTTAGTCAGGAATCTAAACTCTAAATGACATCTTCAAGTAAGCAAAAAATTATAACTTATTAAATTGGTAAAGGTTTCTACTGGATCACACTGCACAACATGAAGAATATATTTAATAGGAGAAAGAACTTTGCATTGTAAGCACTGCATCTCCTACTAATTATTCCTTCACTTTTTCACAAAACAACAGAAAATCATTATGACATTATAGTGTAGCCAACAGTTTATTGTAACTATGCTAGAGGGAGTAAAAATAGTTTTCTTTAAAGACAAGTATAATACATTATTTATATATATGTATGTATATATTTTTACAGATAATATGTACAGAGGTGCGTATGTCAGGCACTATTCTCTCCACACCTCTGCGTTAGGGCCCAGTGACTAGGTTTACATAAATACACCCGCCCGCAGCCAGAGAGTCTTAGAGAATTCTCTACCATTAACACCGCGATATTATAACTAGACAGTTTCTTTCCTGTGTCTTAAGTGTTATAATCGCATCATTTCTATTATAATGTATTCCACCATTATATTCAGAGTGTTTCTGAATTTTATTAAGTCGTTTAAAAATATTATGGAAAGATACGAGATGATTAAGGTAAAAAAAAAAAGATCCTGAGATCTGCTCAGTAAAAATGTGAGTTTATGTGAGATTTTAAAACTAAATATTTGTATTTGTACACTGATATTAGATTAAGATATATTGTTATTTATCTTCAAAACTGAAGTCTATCATTATAGGATTATATAATCTCTTCTTAGTGTATCCAACACTTGCTGAAAACACTATGAATGATTACTAAAGTCCAGCCATTGAGTCTCCAGCTTTGACGTTTAGGTTGTATGATAGGCAAAGGGAGAAACTCGCCCTCTACTGCCTATAAGGAAACAGTTGAAATAGGAGTGAACATCTGCTACAACCAATCACTGCTCTTGACGCCACTAGGTGAGGTTTGAAATTGCTGCAATGTTGTCGGCTGAATTTATACTAACTGCATGGTACATAAAGTGGCCCCTCCAGTGAATATCCATATTGGCAACACTGTTATGAAAAAGTCAGGGCTGAAGACTGAGCGGCTGGACTGTATTTATATGAAATAGATATAATGCACTGTTGTTTTCTTCAAATTCATTGGTAATAGAGCATTCGAGGCCTAAGAGATATTTTTCTCTTTATCTCTTTCCACAACTACACCATTTTCCTATAAAATCATACAAAAAAATCTCAAACACTTAGCTATGAGGTGGCTCAACTTATTAATTAATGACATACCTATAAAAGCAATACAAGTAAAAAACCTAATATAAACACACTATTTTCATTTTCAAATGTGATGGATATGCCAACGTAAAATGTTCTGAAGACAAAAAAAGCCCCTCAATTGGATTTCCAGTAGGGTATACACTTGAGTAGAGATAGCATTATATGGACCTTAAAGTTTCCTGACATTTGTCTTACAGGTGAGGAAAAACCCCCTCAAAAAAAGAACCATCACCCAGGAAACGTGTCCCAACTGGAGATCGAACTTGGGCCTGCTGCGTGACAAGGCAGCATGCTACCTCGAGACCACAATGGTGGACCTTTTAAATAAAATAAAAATATTATTTTTGTTGATTATACAAGTTCTTTCTTAAAATATACACTCAATCTGTGTAAAGCTAAAGTGGCATAAGTTACACAATGCTTATAAATTATTTATAAAGTGGGGATAAGGGCAAAAAAATAACATACATGAGCTAAAACAATCAATTTTGAACACATAGGGTGGAGAAATTTTTGTTTGGTAGTATTCTGGAACTTTTCAACTACTATTCTGGATTTACACCACTTTGGCTTTAAAAGGCTCATTAATGAATTTATCACTTTTGGAGACAAGAAACTCTATCTATGGTCATATGGCAGAACATGTTTTACTAATCTTATTTGTGAAGATTATAGTCACAGAATGCATTTATCTGTGATCTGATACAGTATGTCATAACCAATATTATTCCAATAACTCACATTTGGTAAAAATTTCTGTAGTAAACCCATTACAATAATACATTATTCACCAATGTTACTAACTTACAGATACTTCAAAATGATTTACATTATATCAGTTTTCAGATCTTTTAATAATAGATATACTAGCAGACTTCTATTGTAAGTAGTCATGTTTTTTTTTATTAGTTTGATGATTTCAATTTTTTAATGAATGATAATTATTATTAGAAGGGTTTCCTTTTTACATGACAATAACAGAAAGATATTTTACCTTTTAGTACATATCATGTTTAAAAAACTTCATATAACTCCAAAATATGGCTTTATACATTGTATGATTTCTAATTCAAAATATTTGTTCTGTATCTCTCCATAACACTACAATTCCATTTGCGTGAATTCTGAAATATTGTATATGCCATGTAAACAAATGACACACACAAATTATTATAAAATTCTTATAAGGTATCTCATATTATAACGGGCTTCCAATATAAAACCGGACCGGCCTCACGGAGTTTCACCCGGCATGCAGTGCTGTCTCTTCCTCCCGCAATTCACCCTGCCTGCCACCCGTCCTTGATCTGTTTCTTATCTTATAGAAAATGCTGGAAATGTTGTCCTCCCGCACACGTGCTATGGGATCACCTTGGTTTAGACAATGAACACGTGTACACTTGTAAGGTTTGAGTTTTAACAATTTTGTTGCTGTATGTGCAGAAGATACTGAAATCCCAAATTGTGCTAATTTCGGTAAGGATTTTTGTGGTGAACATTCCAAATTTCACCAATTTCGTCTAATTTTTCTTCGGTGAGAACCGTACGCCTTCGCGTGTGTTTCTTATTTTGTGCTGAACCAGTGGTCTCAAATTTAGTCACAAGATCGTGGATTGTCGATCTGGAAGGAGGTAATTGTCCAGGGAAGTTCCGAATAAATTCCTTGCGAATGCGACGAGCTGATTCGTATTTATAATAACATTTACACACATAAATGCGCTGCTCTAATGTCAGCTGATGTCTCATCTTGTCGAACGATAGTAAACTGACTAGTTCAAGGACAAGCGGCTGGCAGAGTGAAATGCGGACGAGGAGAGAGCGCTGCCTGATGGGTGAAACCCCGTGAGGCCGGTCCGGGTTTATATTGGAAGCCCGGTATATGTTAAATTTATAAATCTCTGCAGAGTGTTGCAAAAGACCATTTAAAATATTTAGGATGGTGAAATATGTATCCCTGATTATTGCTAATAAAGAAGATATAAGATAGAAACTTGTCAACTTAAGATATATTAACATTTTTTTAGTAAATTCCTTAACTTCAAAGAAGGCAAATTGAGTCGTGAAAATAGCTGATGATGGTGACAATATGGGTCGCTGATACTGCAGTGCTGTGTTAAAAAAAAAAACATAGAAGTATGAGGTAAGAAGGAATTACGATGCATTTAATTCTTATGAATTGAACCTCATAATGTTAAAAATTCCCAAATTTAATATATGAGAAATTATGACTAAATTATAAAATATTAATTGTAATATGCAATTAGTATTGTATATAGTTACAAAAGCATGTCATTTGTCTACATGTAATACAGTTACTAAAAAAAAACAAAACAGGGTACATATAAGATAGTGTGGTTATGCAGTGTCTCAACTTCAATTGGCTATGAGATTTTTAAATGTAACATTTTCCATTGCTGGATATTATTATTTTGAAAAGAAAAATTAATGCTTGAACCAGGACTTGAACCTAGACCTCTCTTTCTCCGAACGAGAGGTCCAGGGTTCAAGTATTAATTTTACTTTTCAAAATTTTATTAGCTGATTCAATATCAGATATAGTGCAGATCTGGCTTCTTTAGCCAATTTTGAGGGGTCTATGGAGTATGGTGCGGTAAGAGGGGAGAGCAATTGCAGGTACTGCCAGCAACTATCCTCAAGTTTTGAAAACATAATAGTTGCTACACGTTGAGTTTTCTTATCTACTAGTTCTGTGTAAGTAAATGGTTTTGATGTGTAATAAGTTTGAAGTGTTCATTATAGAATAGCGCTGTTTTTGTAACAATTTATTTTATTACAATTATTATTAAGAAAATGTTTTTTTGCATGGCTACAAATTCCCTCCTCCATTCAGCTATGTTACCTCCTGCCACATACCTTTGGCTTTACAAGATGACTACAGTTACCAGAACTGGACTGTATGAATTAAGTAGTTTTACAGCTATAGGGCAGTCTTGTTTTATCTTTCAAGGTCATGCAGTGAAAGATATACTCATTTACAAATATGCCAACTTCCATTATACTGTCAAACCAGCTCTGGGCTAACAGGTTACAGTAATTACTTGTAGAATGGAATGCATTTTGCACCGACAACAGCGAAAAGCACATGGTATCATTTGCCATAGGGAACAAGTTACCTTTTCTACTGAGAAAAAAAAAAAATCTGCTCCAAACAGTTGTGATGAGAATTACATGTCCTTGAATAGTAATGTAGCACCACATGCCCTATAGTAAGCTGTTTTCATCCAAGTTACAGAAATATTATAATTTATTTTAAAGTTGAAAATAAAATGCTGCTTATTATTACTATAAAATAAGTGACATGATTTAAAAATGATTCAAAGAGAATTATATAAAAGTAAACTGATCCCACAACAGGCCCGGAGGCCCTTGGTAGTAGGAGGTTAAGGCTCCCACTTTTTCTGGACAATCGGCACTTTATGCCAGCCGGGTTGTCAGCCCTGCATGGCGGCCGCCTTTACCCCCAGAACAAGCGTCTGGTACTCATTTCCATTAAAGGCTGAGTCGACCCCAGGGCCATAGTGCCGCCAGAAGGTTTGGGTCAGTTTAAAAATCCTAACCCCAACGGGACTTGAACCCTCGACCCTCCGGCTTGTAGCTCAGTGCCTTAACCACTACGCTACGGCGTGCCCCCAAGAGGATTATATAAATATATTATTTTTTTAAAAGAAGAAATTTGTAACTTCAAAGCTAGCAAACTATTAGTTTAAGTTATAATAAGTTGTGAGAAAATTTGCAACTTCACACACTGAAGGTCCATAGTTCAAATTCCAACTTTTATGCAATTTTTTTTTCTCAAGTTGTATTAATTATTTTCAAGTTGAACTAAAGTTATGTCCAGTTACACAATCTTATGGTTATCAAAGGATTTTGTTTAACCCTCTGCATGCCACTGGTAAAATCTCTTGTGTCAGAGATTTAAATTGCATCCACCAATGTGATCTGCTTTGCAAGTAGTTTAAGTATATTGTCCGGCAGGTAATGGACAGAAACATCAGAGCCGATCTAATCAGCTCACGGCACCTTAAGGGTTAATAAATAATTTAGGCAAAAGTTTTGAGAAATGGATATTGTTGCCAATTTTTTAGAGGATTTTAAGAAGTTTTAAACTGATTTGCACAAATTATGCTAGTATTACATAGACCTAAGACAAATGTCTTTATTGGTGTTGAGGTTAAAAGCATAGAAAGGCATAATGTGATTGCAATATACTGTAAAAGAAATATCAGTCATTTGTATTCCTAATCCTAACAGTAAATTGTATAGCATTCTTCTAATAATTCCTACATGTCGTATGTACTGTCAGTAAATATACTAAGCACTTTATTAAATTAAGCACTGTTTTCATAATTAACATTTCACTAAACTCTAATGTCTTTGGTAAATGTACATAAAGATTGAGCTACAAATGTACGAGGGCGGATCGGAAAGTAACGCACAATAATTTTTTTCTGCCTTGGTATTGCAGCTAGAATGTTGAAATTTCACAGAGATATAGTTTGAAGTTTTCGTTACAGATGGTATTTTTTTCTCAGGTGCACCTCTTGCGAGAGAAGCTTGAACTATGCAACAAAGATGGCGCGCATGCCACAGTCGTCCACCTGTGAGGAACAGAGAAGTGTTGTTCGATTTTTGTGGGCCAAAGGGCATAAACCCAGTGAAATTCACAGGGACATGCGTGGCGTGTATGGGGATGATTGTATGGACCGTAGCAATGTCTCCAGGTGGTGCACATTCTTCCAAGAGGGACGCGTGAACCTTAGTGATTCGCCACGCTCCAGCCGGCCGACAACAGCAGCAATCCCGCAGATTGTCAGAGGCATTGAGGCGGCAATTCTGAACGACCGGCGTGTGCAACTGCGAGCCTTATCGCAGAAGTTCAACATTTCCTATGGTGCGGTGTACGATATTGTTCATGAAAATTTGAAATTCCGTAAAGTTAGTGCTTGCTGGGTGCCTAAGAACCTGACAGACGACCACAAGGGCCAGCGAATGGTGGCAAGCTTGGACCACTTAACGCGGTACACCGCACTAGGACATGACTTTCTGGAAGGAATCGTCACAGGTGATGAGTCGTAGGCGTACCACTACACGCCCGAAACAAAGCAGGCATCAATGGAGTGGAAACATGCTGGTTCCCCAGTAAAGAAAAAATTCAAAGTGACTCAATCTGCCAGGAAAGTGCTTGTGACAGTGTTCTGGGATATGCATGGTGTTTTATTGGTGGACTTTGCTGAACACGGGACCACTGTGAATGCTGCGGCCTACATTAAAACTTTGGTGAAGTTGCGTTGTGCCATTCGTGACAAACGTCACAACATTAACGTTAAACTTCATGACAATGCTCGCCCCCATGTTGCTGCTGTCGTTCGTCAGAAAATCGCCGAATTTGGTTGGGAGGTGCTCCAGCATCCACCATACAGTCCGGATCTTGCACCATCGGACTTTCATCTGTTTGGTCCCATGAAGAAATTCCTGGCCGGCAAACGCTTTGAGACAGATGTGGAAGTGAAATCAGCAGTGCGCAGATGGCTACACTCCAACCAAATGGACTTCTACGAACAGGGCATATTGAAACTGGTAACACGATGGGAAAAATGTGTTGAGAAAGTTGGTGACTATGTCGAAAAGTAGGTAAAAGATGTAAGTTCATTTGTGATTTTTTTCCTTTTTTTTTACTATTAAACTTTTTTAAAAAAAAATTATTGTGCGTTACTTTCCGATCCGCCCTCGTAAATATCTCTAACAGTGGTAAAAAAGATCAAACCTAACACTAAAAAAAATTAAGTTAGGAAACATATTAATATTTTATTTTAGGAAGTGATATTTTGAGGTTATTTTAATTAAATTATTTTTAGTCTATATTTAAATTAATATTGGGAAGTAAACATTATGAGGTTATATCATTAATAGTGAGTGGAGAACATATTTTTATTGACTCACCTCATAGAATTTCAAATTTCTTTGATACCGACGGTTTCAGACAATATCATGTCCCTCTTCAGTCATGGCTTCCACTCATGACTGAAAAGGGACATGATACTGTCTGAAACCGTCGGTATCAAAGAAATTTGAAATTCTATGAGGTGAGTCGATAAAAATATGTTCTCCACTCACTATTTTTAGTCTGCTGATTTTACCTCAATATTATAATAATATAATAATACTGAGGTAAGATGAACAGACTAAAAATAATTTAACTTATTAACAGCTGCACATGCATGGTCAGAAAAAACAGAATTGAAACTAAGGCAAAATTACTAAAACAGTTATAGAAAAATCTAAGGAACTCACAATTTGGGAGAAAATTTACATCTGCAAGAATAAAAAAAAAAACCATGAATTTTGAAATTCTGATGAAATAGAAAAAAATTTGATTTAGAGGTTCATCAGTCAGCCAGCAGAGGGAAAAGAAATCAACTTGCAGGATGGACAATCACAATGCAACAGTTGTAATGCATCGAGAATGTCGCAAAGAAGCGACAAAACCGGTCTGCATAAAAATCAAGAAATATGAGGTGAGTCAAAATATACAATTCATTAATAATTATGAAACATATTACCAAAATGGTGAAGTTTTGGTATTGAAATATGGTTTATAACATAAAATTATGCATGATTACATCAATTTTAATTATATTTTTATGCTTTAATCTTTATACTGAATTAATAAAGATTTCACAAAAACTATAATCATAGATTTTTCAAAGGTTTCATTTTGCACTTAAATTTTTTTACAAAATATTAGTGAATCAATACTTTGTAAAGTCATTACAGGCCACCGTTGAGGTTGCAAGTGTTTTTTTTTTCTCCCCAATGCTCCAGGTTGTCATTTCGACATTTCTGATGTTCTCTCCTGGCATGGCTTACTTGTACCCACTTCTCAGGTTGGGGTGCCGTTACGCTGCCCCGATGATATGAGAGTTTGAAGATGGTAATGATGCACCAGGGGAGGCCTTAAACTAAACTTAATCTAATATTTAATATTAGGAAGTGATATTTTGAGGTTATTTTAATTATATTATTTTTAGTCTGATCATCTTACCTCAATATTAATGTTGAGGTAAGATGATCAGACTAAAAATAATATAATTAAACTTAATTTAATTATGTGAATATGATATTGGTGATAACGATGGCTAGATGGTGTTCGGGTGGGCCTTAAATTTATCTTACATGTGAGGGAAAACCCAGAAAAAACCTTAACCAGGAAACTTCTCCCGACCGGGGATTAAACTTGGGCCTGCTGCGTGACAAGGCAGCATGCTACCTCGAGACCACAGCAGTGGACAGGTTGCAACAGTGTAAAATGTTTTATCATCAGTTGTTGAGAACCATTTTAACATCTGGCGATGAAATAAGTTCTAAATGGCCTACAAGATGTTCTAAGTGAGATCTCAAGTACATATTTTATTATGACTGTTTATTAGTGAGTGAATCATATAGGTTATTTTAAAATTCCTAATTTGTCTACAATTGACAATTGCAAATTGATGAATTTACAGTATTTGTTTTCTGTGTCTTATTATGAGTCAATGGTGTAATAGGTACAGATACACTATTCACTAACCACACTTTCTTATACATCCTTTAAAAATTAAAGATGTTTTATGAAAGATCATTAATGCTAATTTTTCTACCATCCAGAATTCATCTTACCATTTGAAGAAAAGACAACAATTTTTATCATTTCACTTTTTTTTTTACAATATTCTATAACATTTCAATCACAAGAGACATATCTAAAGTCAACAAATTGTACAGGACTCCTTTTTATACATTTCACACTATCAACAGTTTATGAATTTCTGATTTCTATTGAATCCATTACACATAATTCATCAGTTTTGAGAACTCTTTACTCACACAAAACTGAGTATGCTTCACTTTATGCTCAGCTGCCTGTACAACAGTCATGAATCTACCCACGGCATCTGATCAACAGAATATATATACATTTTCTTGAAAAGTATAGAAAAACACCAGCATTTTATCGAGTATGAAATTATAAAGACATCTCAATATTTTAAATTATAAAGTAAATGCACTGAAAGCTAATGCTGTTATGAGGGAAGGTCTTATTTTTCCTCTATTATGAGCTACTAAATTTTTATTCAATGATTTGAGGATTCTAGAGAGGCATATACATTTGATACAATAATGAATTGTATAAATTGTACAATCCGCCAGATATTTTGAATTTTGTTAAAGTTAATAGATTGGTATGTGCTGGACACATTATTCGCATGGACAACAAAAGGATTACAAAAAGAATTTACAATGAACAACCACTACTGGCCAGAAAAGTTGGAAGACCTAAATTAAGATGGGAGGATGGTATAATTCAAAACATTAAGATTTTAAAAATAAAAAACTGGAAGAATGAAGCGCAGAACGGGGAAGTCTGGCATAAGCTTCTGAAGGCGGTCAAGGCCCACATGGGGCTGTTGAGCCAATTATGATGATATACATTTGACATAATTTACAAAAACAAATTTCAACTATAGGAAGTACTGAACTATTATATACTGAATATTGCCTCTCAGTACGATAATTAAAACCAACAAAAATGACAAAATGGAAGATGCAAATCGGAAATTTACCAGATTAAATGTGGAGATTGTGATAAAATTTACATAGGGAAAACAAAAAAATTTAGTTAGATGGCTTTGAAAATGATATGGTGAAGAATCGATACTGGTCTTCAAGAAATCTACAATGAGGTGACTTGTTAAATCTATTAATTAATTTTGTCTGTTCATTCTTACCTCTTATAGTTGTTTTTGTCGAACATATGTTTCAGGGTTTCTTAACCCCATCGTCAGCAATTACAGACTTAATTTTCTCATGTTGTCGACCCCAATTCTTGATTCCTGCTCTCTGTGCCTCTGGTCCAATGAATTTACTAATGAGGTACCTTTCTACGGGAATTTCAAAGTTCATAATTCTTTCCTTGTTCTTCTGTATATAGATTTTTTCCCATATGGTGAGTTCGTTTTTGTTTTCTAAATGCTTTAATAATTTAATCCGGAGTAATAATTTGAAAGTGCACACAGGATATTTGGTTTTACAACAGCTTTAATAATTTTGTGTTTACATCTATTTTGTGTTTTTCTGACCAAACATGAGCAGCCACTGCAGATTTTTCTACTTCCCTTTTTTTACATTCCTTATGTGTTCTTTAGTTCTAATGGTTAAATTTCATTAGTGAATTCATTGGACCAGCGGCAAAGACAGCAGGAATCAAGAATCAGGGCTGACAACATGAGAAAATTCAGTCTGTAATCGCTGACGATGGGGCTGAAACGTATGTTCGACAAAAACAACTGTAAGGAGTAAGAATGAAGAGACAAAATGCTTTAATTACTAAACAAAAACTTCTTAATGTTACTTCCTATTGTATTTTAAAATAAATTCTTAAATCTATCTCAATTTATTAATTAAAATAAACTTCATAGTATCATTTCCTTTAAATATGAATGAAAATAAAAAGAAATGTGTGTTACAAAAAGGCTTATTTACACTACATAACATCAAAAAAAGACAATGGTATCAAAATTTCAACCAATAAAACCAAAGGAATGGCATTCCGAGGCACTGATTCAATACGTAGCAAAATAGTGATGGAGAACATGATTTTAGAGCAAGTTAATAACTTCTCATACCTAAGATGTAACATATTAATAAAACTTTAACAAAACAATTTTTGTATTATTTCTTTCCTTTTTTAAGGAAAATGTGGATACTTTTTTGTGAATAAAACTAAATATATGCTTATCAGAAATGTCAAATTAAATACTGATTGAATATATTTGCCAACTCATACATTAGTTCATTTGCAATAATCAATATATAAATATATTTTAGTGAAACCCCCCCTTTCATATCTACTTAAAGATTTAAAAAAATAATTTTAAAAGATGTTTTGATCTAACATCTTATATTACACATACTATATTAGAATATCTTACACTTTATGAATTCGTAATCATTTATTAATGAAATTAACAAATCATTCCACTGCAATATAATTTAACAGTGAATAGGTAAAAAAAAAAATGAAGATTTAGAGTAAGAACGATCTAAGAATCATTTACTCAAATAAAATGAACTCTCTTACATTTTCAAGATTATTAAGGCAAAAACTTGGGCATGGAAACTCCTTGTAGGAAAACCAGAAGGTAGACCAAGAGTAAGATGGGAGAATAACATGATTTGGGGGGGGGGGGGAGAAATTATACAGGAGTCGATTGGAAAACATTAGCTCATTGTAGGTATCTATGGAGAGCTTAAGTCCATGCAGCCATTATGGGTTTGATAGTGCCAGTAAGATAGTTATCAGGAATCAAATCCAGACCCACTAATCAAAAAGCAGGCATGCTACTCGAGATAATGTGACTGACAAAAAAAGTAAAGTGATCCCACAACAGGCCCGGAGGCCCTTGGGGTAGCAGGAGGTTAAGGCTCCCACTTTTTCTAGACAATCGGCACTTTATGTCAGCCCTATGCAATGGCCACCTGTACACCCAGAACAAGCGCCTGGTACTCATTTCTGACCCCAGGGCCATAGTGCCGTCAGAGGGTTTAGATCAGTTTAAAAATCCTGACCCCAACGGGACTTGAACGATCAACCCTCTGGCTTGTAGCTCAGTGCCTTAACCACTACGCTACGGCGTGTCCCCGTGACAGACAATATTTATATTAAATTAAAACAATTCTGATATAAAAAACGGTTATCACTAGAGATTTCGACAATGCAACGTATATATATCTTCTTCTTCACTTCACTTGCCTGTTCCATCTCACAGTTGTTCTGTCCATCTTTTCACTGACCTTTGTACATTTCTTGAACCTGTTGGCTTGTAGTTAAACGCTGCTTTTGGTAATCTTGTTACATTCATTCTTTCTATACATCTAAATCGTTTATCTCTATATTCTTTGATTATATCATTCAATGGATATATATTTAACTCTGTTCTTATATCTTCATTCTTTATCAGATCCAATCTTGTGCAGAAAATATATGCACATCAAAGACTGAAACTATTTTAATAAATCGAGGTGTAAGACAAGGGTATAGTTTATCACCTACTCTTTTTTTAATTCACAACCTATATATATATATAAAGTGGTATAATGGATGAGATTGAACACAGAAGGCTAATATGGTATGAACACGTACGAAGAATGCAGGATGGAAGATTACCAAAGGCCATCTATGCATGGAAAATTTAAAGGAGCAGAAAAGGAAGACCAAGAACAACCTGAAGAAAAACATTCAGAATTAAATGAGGAAATTTGGTGTAACGAATTAATACAAAGAGGACAGAGAACGATGGAGAACTTTAATTAAGGGAAATTTGTGAATAATGCTATAGCTATGTGGAGTCCCTTCATGTCTTCTTCAGGTAGAAGCCATTCATTGTGTATTTGTGAATGATGATTCATAGCATTTGAATGTGGGACCAAGACAGTAAGGTAAAGGAAGGATTTATGCTTGGATGGGAAGGAAGCCTGGATTAGCTCAATGGTTAAGAGTATCAGTACGGTAAGCTGAAGGTTTGGGGTTCGATTCCCAGTAAAGTAAAGTAAAGTGATCCCACAACAGGCCCGGAGGCCCTTGGGGTAGTAGGAGGTTAAGGCTCCCACTTTTTCTAGACAATCGGCACTTTATGTCAGCCGGGTTGTCAACCCTGCGTGACGGCCACCTTTACCCCAGAACAAGCATCTGGTACTCATTCCCGTTAGAGGCTGAGTCGACCCCAGGGCCATAGTGCCGCCAGAGGGTTTGGGTCAGTTTAAAAATCCTGACCCAACGGGACTTGAACCCTCGACCCTCCGGCTTGTAGCTCAGTGCCTTAACCACTACGCTACGGCGTACCCCAGTTCAGGTATAAATTTTTCTCTTTACCATTTAATTACAATAATTTAGTAGTGTACGTTAATATACTTATTTTTCAATTATAGTAACAGCTTTAGCTTCTTAATATTAATTTAATAAATTTGTGAATGTTTGTTACAAACTGATAGTCTATAAGTCTGTAGTCATTTATGTATATATTTTTTTTAACTCATGTTAGTTATTAAGATTGTTTGGAGAAAACCCTCAATAATGAGGAAAATTCTCAAAATGAATGAATGACCTATATATGTTAAAGAAAAATCACTTCAGCATAATATCTGCGTCTAGTCATTTAGCATCTGTTAAAGAAATTAAGTAGTGGTTAATTTTGAGTTGTTTTTTGACTCACCTCATATTTCTTGACTTCCATGAAAGTCAAGAAATATGAGGTGAGTAAAAAAACTCAAAATTAATTACAATAAACCTCATAGTGTTATTTTCTACTACGTAACTTTTAATAGTGGTTATCTATTTATTACACTATTTTAACATTAAAATCAATCTCCAATATTGTGAGCCAAGTTTTTCACGTATTTTACAGACTGTAATTTAATTAAAATTAGCATCTCTAATTTTTAACATATATTAAACAAAGGATATTGTTTCCGATAAGCATATATATACACACACTGAACTTTGTAATATATCAAATACATTTCATACTCTTTATAAGTTGTGGGGCCACACAATGTCCTATCAGAATGTACAGGGCCATTCAATTTATAGCAAGGCTCTGTGATCTGATTCAATACTTTACTGAGAAATTTTGTATTATTGTAGAGAAAAAATCTAATATATATATGACGGTAGGCAATGAAAACTTCGTAACTCCATCAGTCATTGAAAACCACATAATTCCAGTAACCAGTACAGAAATATGTGATGCATAACGTGCTGAGAACACGGACTTCAAATTTATTAATAACTTGACTTGAATTCTGTAGTAAAATATATGGGAACTATTGCTTATCAATTATCATAATTATTTAAAACAGTTAAATTTGAAGAGAAAAATTTTTGTCCAGACTGGGATCTTTGGTTTACCGTACTAATGCTCTTACCAATAGAGCTCACAGCTTCAAGCATTTGGTGCGTGGGAATTACTATGTATATAAGAGAAAAATTTGTGTCTAGATTGGAACTTGCCCCAGTAACTCAGTTGGGTAAGAGCATTCGTATGGTAAACCAAAAGGTCCCTGGTCTGGGCAAAAATTTTTCTCTTCAAATTTAATTTATCCTTCAATGAGATGTAATAAAATAATAATTAAACATAATTTAAAACAGTTATTTGTTACTCCTGTAAAATTTACCAAAATGGAGTTGCGAGGTTTTCATTGCCCTTCATCATTATATATATATATATATATATATATATATATATAAAAATGGAGAAATAGAAAAATCTGTAATAGCTGCATATGCATGGTCAGAAAAACACAGAATTGAAACTAAAGCAAAATTACTAAAACAGTTAGAAAATCTAAGGAACTCACAATTTGGGAGAAAATTTACATCTGCAAGAATAAAAATAAAACCATTAATTTTGAAATTCTCGGTGGAGAAAAAAAAAAAATTATTTGGAAGTTCATCAATCAGCCAACAGAGGAAGCAGAAGTCAACTTGCAGGACAGACAACCACAAGGCAACAGTTGTAATGCATCGAGAATGTCGCACAGAAGCGACTAAACTAGTCTGCGTAAAAATCAAGAAATATGAGGTAGGTCAAAATATACAACTCAAATATAATTTATATATATATATATATGATATGAAAAATTAATGCTTGAGTCAGGATTTGAACCCGAGTCTCTAAACTCGGTACATTTAGTGCTCTAATAACCAACTGAGCTACTCAAGTATTCCAACACAAACATACACTTTTCTTATATATGTGGTATTCTCAATTCACACAAGAGGTAGTGGGAAGTCATTCCAACCGACATCTAGTGGCCACCACAACAGGTAAGCAAATTTTATATATATATATTTCCTACATTGACTTTTATTATCCTGAAGTTTTTGAGTTTGTTGTTGCAATATTCTCAGAATGGATACCAACCCATAGTTGAGTAAGTTCAGTGGTCAAGTTGATAACTTGAGCCTTCTAAATTTGTGACTCGAGACTACTGGCAAGATATTCATGCCTTGATCACAAAGAAATGAAAACACCCAAAAATAGCTACAAGTGCAGAGAACACCATAAATGATCCTGAACTGTACACCAACAGGAAAAAGAAATTATAGTAATCAAAAGAGTACCATGCCACAGCCGAGTGGTTAAATCAAGATGCCTTGGCACAGAGATTCCGGTCTTCATGGGAAAAAAAATTTTCTCATGGAATTTCAGCCAATATGGGACTGCTGACCACCCAATATCACGAGGAATTTGGGTAGCTATAGTAAGTAGCAGCTCCAGGTTGAGAAAACCATCTATAATGGTTGGGGGACCCAATGTGCTGACCATATTTCACCTCTACACTGGGTGTATCAACTACCTCTGTGATTAACACATGTGAACTGTGCATCCCAAAAATATTTTGTCAGTGTCCTCAATAAAGCTCCACCCCGTTCTCATATCTCCTAGTTATTACCTCATCCTGACGTCACCGCCTGTGTCATTGGACTACTACTGCTTCTTAAATGGCACAAAAGCCCAATAAGGACCTTCTCCTCCTCCTCCTCAATGAGCTTCCTCCAGAATCCAATCCTTCCGAGGCATCATATTTGGGTTCCTAACAAGACAGTTTAACAGGATGGGGTCAACAGCCGCATGCCTAACCCCAATCTGGAGGGCATCTTCTATTGGGGTTCCATATCCTTGCTGAGATGGCCTCATTTGAGGGTGCCAGGCTTCAACCGAACCAATTCCCAAGAGTCTTGGCTTGCTGGTCAGGTGGCTGCTGTAATGCCTTCAGTCTTACATCTAGGTATTTATTAGTACATCTACTCAACATTGATGCACCTCCTCGTAGACTGCAGTGGGCAGGACATGTGGCAAAAATGGGGAATGAAAGACGTGCATGAAATTTCTTGTAGGGAAACCAGAGGGAAAATGCCCAGTTGGTAGACCAAAATGAGGTGGGAAAATAACAATTAAGATTTGAGGGAAGTAGATTATACAGGGAATGATTGGAAGACGTTAGCTCAGGATAAGGATTTATGGAGAGCTTATGTCCGCGTGGCCATGAACCTATGAGTTAGATAGCGCCAGTGAGTGAGTTAGTTATAATATGTTCATTACAATATATGTATATATATATATATATATATATATATATATATATATATATATATATATATTTATTTATATATGTGTGTATATTTTATTATACATATTGATTATTTTCTGAGAAAGGGACAAATTAAAGTAACATTCTTATATTAAAAAGAAACCAATTTATTTATTATTATATTTCCAGAATATTTTAGACTACGAGGCAGTATCATAAAATGATGTGACTTTAATCCATTGTGAGGTGACTATCCCATGCATAATAAGACTAATTATTATTTTTTTGAGGTTCGCAATAAATGTAAGAACTTCATTAATGCTGTACATAAATTCCAATATATCGTATCAACCTAAAAAAAGCAATTAAACTATTTTTTACACATGGGTTAAAATCACCTGAGTTGGTATTTAAACCAACAAAATCTTTTTCAGCTATTTTTTACGAGTTACTTTTTTTTTAATTGAATGGACTGTTTCTGTCTTTCTCTCAAATATATATAAAGAAAGTATTCAGCTGAACAGATCAACAGAGCTCTGATTGTAATTCATATGACTAGACAGGTCAGCAAGGAAAACAGAACATCTCGCCCCTTTAAAAAATAACATTCAGGGGCAAGAATATAAAAAAATTAAAGAAGAAAAGAAACTTGTCACAGAACAATGCATTGATGCATGAGATAAACTTTTCCACAGCACTTATTGACAAGAAATTTTATAAAAATACTTAAAAATGGGGTTTTATTTTGTTTGTGGGCAAGTTTTAATAAAATTGTATATTGCAGTTTATAATAAAATGTCGTAAGTTTTCCATGTTATTTCTGTTAGAATGTTATTCAAGATACCAGCAGTAAAACAGTTGTTAGCCATGAAATTCTATGTTGGGAAATTTAATAAAATGCTGGATTATGTAATAAACTGAAGAAAATTAACTGGAAAAATCTGAGACATACTAATCTGACATTTACTAATTTTACTGCAACCTCTTAATAACATACATACTTTATTTATGGCCTGAAAAATTTTTAAGTAACTTACCAAGTCAATTTTTTTTCACCAAGAATAAAACAGCCTAAACACCTAATATATTTAGGTAAAATTTGATCACTCACCATGCATGGTCTGAAAAACATCTTATCGAGAAGGAAGCTAATTATTAAAACAAATAGAAAAACCAAAGGTACTCACTGTTTGGGAAAAGATCTACACTCAAAGGAGTGAAAAGGAGAAATTGATGAACTTCGAAATTCCCGGGGAGAATGACCTGGTTTCGAGGTTTTTCAGTCTGCCAATGGAAGGAGTGAAGGACGGCTCTTCAAGATAACAGAACAACGGTCATGATAATACTGAGAATGAAACGGAAACTAAGTTCCAAAACTAGTTTATAGTAAAATAAGAAGAAAAATATGAGATGAGTGATCAAATTTTACCTAAATGAATATACCTCATAGTGTGAATTCCTAAAATAAGAACCTAATATATTTTTATAACTGTGCCAATTAGTTTAGGCAGACCCTTTAGCAAGAATTGTTCAAGCATTGGTATATTTAGTTATCTTTTCATGGAGATGGAAACTTTTTCATTCTCCACATCAACACTAGCCAA
The DNA here is from genome assembly GCA_030220185.1 of Diploptera punctata. Taxonomy (NCBI): domain Eukaryota; kingdom Metazoa; phylum Arthropoda; class Insecta; order Blattodea; family Blaberidae; genus Diploptera; species Diploptera punctata. The sequence goes on from JASPKZ010009821.1 coordinate 1,294,139, forward strand.
CACAGGCTTCTTATGTAGAGTGTGGCACAAGTCAGTTAACCAGTGGACACAGATACAAGGAAAAAATCAGATTGGTTGAAACTGGGGTTTGAATATCGGTCCTTCAGAATATAATCTCAAACAATACAGCTTGAGGTAATTTGCTAACTAGGGAACAATTTTGGTGAAATTAAATGTTTCTTACCTCTTATCATATAAATCTTCTAAGTAGATCATGATTTCGAGACCATAATGGTCTCATCTCCAGTACTTTTTTGGCGACTGATGTTATGTCGATCGGAAGAAACTCTTCTTCTTCCCTCTGTTGGTGGACTGATGAACCAGTTTCTCCCGATCGACATAACATCAGTCGCCAAAAAAGTACTGAAGATGAGACCGTTATGGTCTCGAAATTGCGATCTACTTAGAAGATTTATATGAGGAGAGGTAAGAAACATTTAATTTCACCATAAATTAAACCTCATAGTAATTAATTCCTATAAAAGTTAAATAAAAACAATTTTGGTACTTGTTTTTTTTGTATAGATGTTGTAAGCTACAGAAAATAATATAATTGCATTTTTGGTTAACTGACTTATGTTGCACCCTGTAAAATTAATATTAAAAATTCTCAGATTTAGTCAGCCAGCTGTCTTATGTCCTACTCGTGACAATGACTAAGAATATGTGGATCCTTATGTTCATATCGTTTCATGGCCTGATGCTGAAGTAACTTCTACATTCAATCAATCAATGAATCAATTCTTATCTTACCTCATAACCCATGTTTTTTTTTTTAAACACGGGAACTGTAGTTTTCAAGAAGAGTCCCTCTCATCCACAGCCGATATAATGACTGAGACATGAATGAGGGAAAGTATTGGCTGAGGATGAGAGGGACTCCTCTTGAAAACTGCAGTTCCCATGTTTAAAATAACATGAATTATGAGGTAAGATAAGAACTGATTCATTCATTCATTGAATTAAGAACCTCATAATGTTATTTCCCATATTTAATTTACCTAATATATGAAGAATCTATAGCAATTAATATTTAATTTTAGGAAGTTATATTTTGAGGTTATTTTAATTCAGACCAAAAATAATAATATATATCTATAGCAATATTACGGAAAATTCTTAAATATTTAAACAACTTTTTATTATAATTAACATCCATAGATGGTAATATTTTCTCTTTTAGTCTAGGATCAATGTGAATCTGATGACAAATTACATAACTTCTCAAATGTCATGGCCATATTTTATGGACCCCATAAATTCTAATATACAACCTTACACCCATGATGTTAACACTGTATTCTTTTTTTGATGATAATTGTTTTTCTTTTTAAAAATTATAAGATTAGAACATGTTCTAATTTATAAAATATTTTATTAAAAAAATTAACATGACAAACTTATAAAATTAGTTATCAAAAAAAAATTTGTTCAACGCACATCATGGAAAATTTTACCATGAACAACATACATTATTCTTTAGACAAACTTCAAAAGTATGTCCACAGAACATTCCATGATTATAAAAGGGTATGGTGTCACCGTCAGTAGTTTGATTTACAGGAAACTGATCCCATTAGAAAAAGAAACTGAACATTTTTTTATCTATCTCAAATATGTGCTCCAAGTTCATGCTGCAGACATCAAGTCTATATTCACATTTAGGTAAAATTTTATCACTCATCTCATATGAATAATACAGGGTGGACCGCTCGAATGGACCTAATTTCAATTGCTTGTTACTGGCAAACGGTTGAAGATAGAAACTTAAAACAACGTTCATAGTACAGAAAAACTCACCAAGTTTCGAATCCTGTCGGTAGATGGCACAAAGATACGTTTCTCGTTCTTAGATTTAATTGTTTGTGAAAATGGCGACTCCGCAGATGAAAGCGCAAGCTGTTTTGTGGTATGCGGAGTTTAAATCAATCATTAGAGTTCAAAGGGAGTTCCGGCGTGTGTTTAACCGTGATGCTCCAACTGCTAGAAGCATAAAGAAGTGGCGTGATACATTATTAGCTACAGGATCTGTGTTGAAGAAGCATGGTGGTGGTCGCAGAGCATCCGATGAAATGGTAGCAAATGTTCAAGCCGCATTTGAGCGAAGCCCCCGGAAGTCATTAAGAAGAGCTTCGCGGGAACTTCAAATACCAAAATCGACATTACAACGGATTGTCCACAAACGCCTCAAACTGCACGCATATAAAGTGCAGTTAGTGCAACGTCTGGAGCCGAATGACATGCCGAAACGAGTGGAATTCGCCAATACGATGCTGGACCGTCTCGGCGCTGATCCTGACTTCATGACCAAGATTTTCTTCTCGGACGAAGCCACTTTCCATTTGTCAGGCAAGGTAAACCGGCATAATGTGCGGATCTGGGGATCGGAGAATCCTCACGCTATTCAAGAGCATGTTCGTGATAGTCCGAAGATGAATGTTTGGTGCAGTTTGTCACATAATAAGGTCATTGGACCGTTTTTCTTCGCCGAGAAAACTGTTCGTGGTACCACATATCTTGACATGCTGGAGCAGTTCTTCTTTCCACAAATTGAACAACTGCAGCCTAACATCGTTTTCCAGCAAGATGGTGCTCCTCCCCACTGGTCCAATGAAGTTCGTACGACTTTGGACAACATTTTCCCTGGCCGTTGGATTGGTAGGGGAGGACCAATCGCGTGGCCCCCGAGATCTCCCGATTTAACACCACTGGATTTCTTTCTCTGGGGCTATGTCAAAGATAAAGTTTACACCACCCCAGTCAAAGACCTTCGTGATCTTCGTGAGCGCATCATAGAGGCTATTGAGAACATTCCAGAAGACATACTCCAACGTACTTGGCAAGAAATTGTTCATCGCTTTGATATCGTCACAGTGACTGCTGGGGCTCATATAGAGATGTGGTGATCTGGATATCAAAACTTGGTGAGTTTTTCTGTAATATGAACGTTGTTTTAAGTTTCTATCTTCAACCGTTTGCCAGTAACAAGCAATTGAAATTAGGTCCATTCGAGCGGTCCACCCTGTATGATGTGAGTGACAAATAGCTCATAGTGTGAATTCCTAAAATCCCGATTGAGGGTCTTTCCACTTTTCAGCGGTTGCCCTTTTACCAGCCGGCTGCTGGCCCTTCACATCCACATGTGTCAATCACAGAGGTAGATGATCAACAGCCAGTGTAGGGGTGACATGTGGTTAGCATGTCGAGTCCCCCAGCCGTTATAGCTGGTTCCTCAACCTGAAGCCGCTACTTATTGTAGCTACCCAATTGTCTCACGATGCTGGGTGGGCACCGGTCCCATACTGGCCGAAATACCATGAGAAAATTTCTTCCCCCATGGAGACTCGAACCAGCGCAAGTCCCGTAGCTCTGCGCCAAGGCTTCCTACCTTAACCGCTCGGCTACGGCGCGGGACGAATTCCTAAAATAAGTAGTCTATATTCACACTTATGCCACACATGCTTCAACATAATAATTAAATGAATCGTGATTTTTTCTTACCTCATACATCTATGTTTCTTTAAACACAGCACTGCAGTATCGGCGACACTTTGTCGTCATCGTCAGCTGTTTTCATGACTGTCAATTTTTTCTCCTTTTTGCCGGTAATTATCTAGACTGCCATCTGGTGTTCTTTTGAAGGAATTACTCTTCAAACTGCCATCTGGTGTCATTTTGAATGAATCATTTCCTAAACTGCTATCTGTTGTTTTTTGAAGAACTTTGTAATCAAGCTTGGTTCTTCCGGAATCTCAAAGTTCATAGTTCTAGTATGTTTTTTTTTGAATATATATTTTTTCCCAAACTGTTAAATCCAAAGGTTTAGATAGATGTTTTAAAAGTTTTGCTTCTTTTTCAATCCTATGATGCTCTAATAAACTATGTGCTGCTATAGCTGATTTTTCAATTTCTCCATTCTTCATGTTTCTGAAGTGCTCTTTTTTACGAGTTTCCAAGTTCCTTTTTGTTTTTCCTATATATATCTTGTTGCAATCTTTGCAATCAATTTGATAAATCCCAGATTTTTTGTTGTCTGGGGTATTACATTTATTATTAGTTAACAGCAGATTACCCAGGCTGAATTTGTTAATTGGAGCTAATGTTATATTAAAATTTCTGAAAATTTTACGATTCATTTAATTATTATTAATTGAACCTCATAATGTTAAAAACTCCCAAATTTAATATATAAATGCTTCAACATATCTATATGAATGAAATGGATTGTGTCAGTGATACCAAGTTGCAGTTATTGCAGATTTTTGATATGCCAGTGAGGGGGGAAAAAAAGTGCAACATTGGAAAGTTATGAACCAACTTGCAGGAGGATGGATTAGGTGCACCAGAAACAAAGACAGTATCTTCTGCAAGTGGCCACTGAGGTCCCCTCAGTTTACTGTATGTGGTTTCCTTTTACAGGGTTACATAAAAAATCTTGTCTATGTATCACCACTATATCAAAATCTGCAACGTCCAGTTCATCCTCATAAATATACATGAGCGAATGTGGGCAGAAAAGTTACTTTTATTAATATTTAAAGGAAGTAACACTATGAGTTTTATATTTAAATTAATATTGGGAAGTAAACATGAGGTTATATCATTAATAGTGAGTGGAGAACATATTTTTATCGACTGACCTGAAAATATATGAGGTGAGTCGATAAAAATATGTTCTCCACTCACTATTAACAATGAGGTTTATTTTAATTAATAAATCTACAATTATGAGGTGAGACGTAAAATCTAACTAATTTTATTAATATTACCTTTATACCTGGCATGTGACACAAGAAGCACATACTGAGTGTATCTGAGGTAGGTAGTAAAATATTTCAGTTTAATATTTAATTTTAGGAAGTTCAAGAACGAATCAACATTAATATTGATGTTCAAACTAAAAATAATATAATATTTCAGTTTGTTTAGGTAAACTTTTATCACTCACCTCATATTCTTTTTCTTCTTAGACTAGTTTCGGAATATCTTCTATTCCATCATCAGTATTTCTATGATCGTTTTTTGTCATCCTGAAGGGTTGCCTCTTTGCTCCCTCTGTTGATAGACTGAAAAACCTCAAAATCAAATAATTTTCCCCAGAAATTTCAAAGTTCATTAATTTCTTATTTTCGTTTCTTTTTAATACGGTATAGATTCTTTCCCAAACAATGAGTTATTTGGGTTTTTCTATTTGTTTTAATAATTTGGCCTTTGTTTTGATAAGATGTATTTATGACCATACATGGGCTGCTACTGCAGATTTTTCTACTTTCCCTTTGTTGACATTTCTTTGAAATTCCTGGAAAAAATGACGATTTTGAGGTTTTCCAGTCTACCAAAAGAGGGAGCAAGAGGCGACCCTTCAGGACAACAAAACAACAATTGTAAAAATACTGATGATGTAATCAAAGAAGATTCTGAAACTAGCTAAGAAGAATATGAGGTGAGTGATAAAATTTAGGTAGAATTTTTTATCACTCACCTCATATTGTTGTTCTTATTTGACTATAAACTAGTTTCGGAACATAGTTTATGTTCCATCCTTAGTAACGTCACCACCATTGTTCTGTCATTTTGAAGAGCCGTCCTTCGATCCTTCCATTGGCAGACTGAAAAACCTCGAAATCAGGTCATTCTCCCCGGGAATTTCGAAGTTCATCAATTTCTTCTTTTTGCTCTTTTGAATGTAGAAAGAAGAAATTGATGAACTTTGAAATTCCCGGGGAGACTGACCTGGTTTCGAGATTTTTCAGTCTGCCAATGGAAAGAGTGAAGGACAGCTCTTCAAGACGACAGAACAATGCTCGTGACGATACTGAAGATGGAACAGAAACTATGTTCTGAAACTAGTTTATAGTAAAATAAGAAGAACAATATGAGGCGAGTGATAAAAAAATTCTACCTAAATGAATATACCTCATAGTGTGAACTCCTAAAATAAGTGAGTGATAAAAGTTTATCTAAATAAATAATACCTAGTAGTCTGAATTTCTAAGAAAGTAATTTCATTAATATTTAATTTTAGGAAGTTATATTTTGAGGTTATTTTAATTATATTATTTTTGGTCTGGACATCTTACCTCAATATTAATATTGAGGTAAGATGTCCAGACCAAAAATAATAGTAATTTCATTACTTTTTTTTAGGAATTCACACTATGAGGTACATATATATATTTATTTATATGAGATGAGTGATAAAAGTTTACCTAAAAAAAAGTAATTTCAGTTTGTCTTTATAATGACACCAATTTTGTGTTAACCAAACTACCAACCGTGATGCTATACCTCTTTTATAATCATGGAATGTTTTTGTGGACAAAATATAGTTTACAGAATTCTTAAAGTGACAAGTATATATTTTCTTAAGGTAAATGAGGCTGTACCCCACAACTGTCAGGAAAGAAACTGTCGTTCAACAAGATACAATATAAATGTGATTATGTTAACGAATGCAAAGGTAAGTAAGCCATATAACTGGCATATAGTAATAAAATCAACCACGAGGGTAATCAAAGTTAAGTCATAACATAATTAATAATGTTACAATAATACCATAAAATAAATTATCACCAAGAAAATTAGCTTTTTTTCACTGTCAATGACACAATAAAGCAAAGTGCGGTTAAAACAAACGGGAAGAAAAGAAAAGGATAAAAAAAACAGAAAATCTACAACAGTTTAATGCAATGTGTCCATCAGTCTTGCATTTAGTTTCCACGTTCACAATTTTGTGCTCACGCTCACTTTCTCTTGTCCGAATAACAACAAAAAAAAACCACAGCCATTGAACATTTATTTAAATACCTCTCCAATTATTATATGAACAAATTTACTGCGTCCAATTCTCACACTTCTAGATGCCAACATCAAGACATGAGTCTATTTCATAACAATTTGCATCTTGTCCTGTAATTAGATATTGCTTCCTCTGATTTAAGGTTGTCAATGTCTTTCGTCATGAAGATAAAGCTAATTATACAGGATGTAAATTAATTAAGATATAATAGGAAGAAGTCAATTAGCAATGAAGGATGCATTTATTAGCCTAGAGAAGGCAGCAAAAAGAATGAATCTTAAAATTAACCAGGCCAAGACAAAATATATGCCGGTGATTAAAGGTAAATGTGAAGCTTGCCCATCTAGTTTGGAAGTTGGCACATATAAATTTGAACTGATTCATAGCTTTATTTATATAGGATCTGAAGTAAATTGTAGAAATGACAATTCGGCTGAAATTCATCTGCAGATCATGGCTGCAAACAAATGCTTTTTTGGACTCAGGAAAATGTGTAATGTCAGTTTATATCTAGAAAGACAAAAATACTCATGTATAAAGTTCTCCTTAGACCAGTGTTAACATATGCATCGGAAACTTGGACCATGTTAAAATCTGATGAGGAATTATTAGGGTTATATTAAATTAATGTTGGGAAGTAAACATTATGAAGTAGGATGTTTTTATTATTAATTTAACATTTCTCAATGAAAGATAAATTATATTTGAAGAGAAAAATTTTCACCTAGACCGAGACTCGAACCCGGGACCTTTGGCTTGCCGGGCCAAATGCTCTACCAACTGAGCTACCGAGGCGAGTTACGAACTAGACGCAAATTTTTCTCTTATATACATTGTAATTAACGTATATAAGAGAATTACAATGTATATAAGAGAAAAATTTGCATCTAGATCGTAACTCGCCTCGGTAGCTCAGTTGGTAGAGCATTTGGCCCGGCAAGCCAAAGGTCCCGGGTTCGAGTCTCGGTCTAGGCGAAAATTTTTCTCTTCAAATATAATTATGAAGTATAATCATTAAAATTCATCGGAGAACATATTGTTTAAACAACTCACCTCATAGGATTCATGCTTCCATGATATTGCGATTTCAAACATAGTCATGTTCATCTTCAGCCATAACTCCGCGATATCATGGAAGCATGAATCCTATGAGGTGAGTTGTTTAAACAATATGTTCTCCGATGAATTTTAATTATTAGGGTGTTTTGAAAGGAAGATACTGAGATCCATTTTTGGTGCCGTGTAAGAAAATAATGTATGGAGAAAGAGATACAATAATGAATTGTATAAACTGTACAATCAGCCAGATATTCTGAGTTTTGTTAAAGTTAATAGATTGGCATGGGCTGTACACATTATTCGCATGGACAACAAAAAGATTACAAAAAGAATTTACAATGAGCAACCTCTACTGGCCAGAAAAGTTGGAAGACCTAAATTAAGATGGGAGGATAGTATAATTCAAAACATTAAGATTTTAAAAATAAAAAACTGGAAGAATGAAGCTCGGAACAAGGAAGTCTGGCATAAGCTTCTGAAGGCGGCCAAGGCCCACATGGGGCTGTCGAGCCATTGATGATGATGATGTAAATGAATTAAAGCAAAGAGGAAATTGAACTGGAAATATACACCTGGCCTCATATTCAATTTTTATATTATAATACAGTATTAAAATAAAATACAAGTGTGGAATGGTATTGAATGGTAAGAGACTTGGGGTGAAACATAAATATTAAGCACTGTAAGAAATAATCAATCATAATTTTGTAAAATTGTAAGCAAATAATGAGCAAATATTTAAAACTAAATTTTGAAAATACTTAGGTCTTAATATTGAACTTTTATAGGAAAAAATCATTGAGATTAAATTAAAACGTTTCATACCTCAACTCATATCCAGTCTTCTAATTAGACTGCGGTTTCAAAGCCTTGACAGCTCCAACTTCTGTAATATCTCATCGACTGATGTTATGTCGATCAGAAGAAGGAAAGAAGTAGTTCTTCTGACCAACATAACATCAGTCGACAAGATATTACAGAAGATGAGAGTTATTCTGATTGACATAACATCAGTCGACGAGATATTACTGAAGAAAAAGCTGCCAAAGTTTTGAAACTGCAGTTTTATTACAAGACTGGATATTAGATGAGGTATGAAGAATTTTAATTTAATCTTACATTAAACCTCATATTGATTTTTTCCCTATAAAAGTTCAATGGAAGTAGTAGTTCTTCTGATCGACATAACATCAGTCGATGAGAAATTACTGAAGATGAGGCTGCCCAGGCTTTGAAACCACGGTCTAATTAGAAGACTGGATATGAGGTGAGGTATGAAACATTTTAATTTAATCTGAAATTAAACAACTTAGCGATTTTTTTCCTATAAAAGTTAAAAAAATCACTGAGGTTTAATTTAAGATTTAAATTAAAATGTTTTATACCTCACCTCATTTCCAATCTTCTAATTATATTGCTTTCAAAGCATAGGCAGCTTCATCTACAGTAATTTCTTGTCGACTGAAGTTATGTCGCTCAGGAGAACTGCTTAATATAATATCAGTTGACAAGAAATTTACTGAAGACGAAGCAGTCTAAGCTTTGAAATTGGTATAATTAGAAGACTGGATTTGAGGTGCGGTATAAAACATTTGAATTTAAATCTTAGTAACTTGATAAAACTAGGGGCACATCGCAGTGTAGGTGGTTAAGACAATATATTATAAGCTGGAAGGTTGGGGGTTTTGAGTCCTGGTGGGATCAAGATTTTTTAGACTGATCTAAGTTTTCTGGTGGCACTGTGGCCCTGGAGTTGGCTCAGCCTTTAATGAAAATGAATAGGAGACACTTGTTCTGAGAGTAAAGGCAGCTGTCATGTAGGGCTGACAATTCGTGCCGATTGTCTAAAAAAGTGGGAGCCTTAACCTCCTACTATCCCAAAGGCCTCCTGTGGCCTATAGTGGGATCACTTTACTTTATATGGAAATTTTACTTATAACTGATTTTGGATTTTATGGGAATATACAGATTTTAGAAAAAAATTAATTTTAAAATATTATTTGTTTCTAAAAATAAATATGAAGTTAGATTTTCCATTAATTATAGATGCTGGATCCAATTTTATTTTAATTTAGCTCCATGTTTAAAGATTTACAAAACAGAAATTTTATATACAAGGTGCGGCAGAAACAATGACACATTTTAAACACGTTATTTTGGCATGACGAAATACAACTATACATTATTATTGTACATTGTTCGAAAGAACACGTCCTACCATTAATTACACATGTCACTTTTTGTAAATTATGTCCTTTAGGTGTCCACATTCTTGGCGATGCAATCTTCTGCACAAACACGCACATTCTCCATAACCTTACAAAGAGTGTCACCTGTTATGGCCTCAATTTCGGCTTGAATGTTGTTTTTCAAGTCTTCAAGAGTTGTTGGTCTGTTAGCATACATTTTGAAATTTAGGAATCCCCACAGAACAAAATCATAAGCCGATAAATTGGGCAAATGGGGTGGCCAGTTGACATTGCCAAAGCAGCAATGTTGTAAGGGGTGCAAACCATATGTGGCCTACCAGGTGGCTTATTGTTTGTTGCAGATGCTGTTGCTCTGAACTGCTGGACCCATCTCATAATCGACTTCTGAGACAGAACTTGATCATTCTTACCAATGTTGCTGGAACAAACACTGTGTCCGTATGACACTGTCACCACATTTGAAAAACATTTCTATTGCAAACGCACGGTATTCGTTTGACCAACGTTCCATACTGACTGGCAATGCTTTGAATTGCACTACGCATTGGTACCAATATCAACTCTCTAGGAAGCCATGTCCAATAATGGCAGGCAAATTAAAATGAGTCATTGTTTCTGCCGCACCCGGTATTAATGTGCCAATCCAAAAGCTATGATATCATTATTCTTTCAATACTAAGAGTCTTCTGAATTATCTTTAATGTAAGATCATAAAATTTCCAAAAATCAAATAATTGGCTTCAGTCTTAAAATCTTATGGATGTTGTATTACTTATTGTAGCAATGTTATGGTGTGGATAATTAATTGAACAAAGCTTATTAATATCATTTTAGAAAGAAAAATTAATGCTCGGACCAGGATTCGAACCCCGGATCTCTGACTCTTGCGCATCAGTATGATATTGATTACATCATCCAAACTCCAATACTAATGTCAACATTTGTTTCCATACCAGCCTCATGGGCTAGTGGTCAGTGTTCATGAGGTCCCGGGTTCAATTCCCGGTCAAACCATAGGAATTTTTCCTTAAAGGGAATTATTCCTGTGGTTGCCCATGGTCTGGAATTTAGGTTAAGTTTAGGTTAAGAACTCTCCTGGTGCTTCATTATCATTTATCACCCATCATATCATCGAGGTAACGTAACTACTCCTTCCAGGTGCCCCAACCTAAGAAATGGATTACAATTCTGCTGATACCAGGGGAGAATGCCAGAAATGTAATAAAAGACAACCTGGTGGCAGTAGGAAAAAAAAAAACATTTGTTTCCACTTATACAATTCTATTCCATCAGAAGGCCGGTAGCCATCGCTACCAACAATGCCATCAGACAACTTCTATTCAAAGTATTTTTATTAAAAATGTATACATTACTTTTAAGCGGTAAAGCTTCATAATTTTTTGTCATATATTTTTTTTTAATTAACACATTCCAGAATTGGACATATATGTTTGTCCTGGTGAGTGGAAGAGAAGGCCACATGGCCTTAACTCCACCAGGCTAAATAAAATAAATCTAAAAAATCTAAATCTATTAGTTTTATTTTAGAAAGAAAAATGAATGCTCGGACCGGGATTTGAACCCCAGATCTCAGAGAATGCTGGAATCAATAAAGATAAATCTGTATTTAAAATTTTAAATAAAATCTGTTCACCTCACCTCACATCCTGTCTTCTATCTAAATTTGTCTTTCTTTGATAATTGCTAAAGAATGCAAAACTTTTAATTATAATTTCCTAAAAAAATTAATTTACTAGATGATGCAGTCTTGCATAGCATAGCAATATGCTTCTCCGAGTTGTTAGCACAACAAAATCTGAACAAATTAACAATTATAACGTACAAAAATTAATTCCAAGTAATTTCTCAATAACACTCATTAATGATGTTTTTATTATTGATTTAACATTTCTCACTGAAATATAACACTCATTAATGCAAAAATCTGAAATGCACTTTAACTTCAAGATTAACATTTGGTGTTCTAGTAGAATATCTACAATTTACGCACACTAAGTAAATGGCCAAAAATTACTTAACAAAAGAAATTAAACAATAGCCTTAAAAATATTTTTTTTTTCAAAATCAACTTCAAAACAACCTCTAGCATAATGAAAAATTAAATAAAATTAGCCTTAAATGGGCTAAAATATTCCATAAAACAAATAGTCTTAAAACAGACTATACTAACAGTAAGTATTATTCAAAATAGCTTATGAAAATACCAGAATTAACAATGAGAAAAGACTTGATGTTGGCACCATACTGATTCTACAGTTTACCTGGCTGCTAGCAGTTGGATGAATCATTGCTGTACATTTTATTACTTAACTGAAGGTGAACGGGAGGTTGCACAGGGGGAGGAGGTGGAGGTGGAGCCTGTTGTTTTCCTGTATACGGAGCTGACTGTTTCACTGTAACACACAAAAAATAAATATTAAAATTACATATACAGTGGTAATATCTCCTCTACTATATTTAATTAATGTTGGGAAGTAAACATTATGAGGTATAATCATTAAAATTCATCGGAGAACATATTGTTTAAACAACTCACCTCATAGGATTCATGCTTCCATCATATCGCGATTTCAAACATGACTATGTTTGAAATCGCGATATGATGGAAGCATGAATCCTATGAGGTGAGTTGTTTAAACAATATGTTCTCCGATGAATTTTTTAATCTCCTCTACTATTTAATTTTGTACTAGAGCATGCCATCAAATCTTTAGAGGATGAAGAAGGCCTACAACTGAATGGTATTAATAAGCTGTTAGTTTATGCTGATGGTGTTGTACTATTGGCCGATAGCGAGGAGATACTAAAGGACAACATGCACACACTATTGAGTAACACTAAGGAATTAGGACTAGAAGTAAATATCATCATCATCATCATCATTCTGCCAGGTATTAGTCCTAGAAGAACTGTTACGGCCTGAGAGAGCGGTTTTCGTGCCATCTTTTCATAGGTCGACCAAGTGACCATTTTCCATTTGGACAGTAGTTGTGATTTGACATCAGTAAGATGAGCCCGTTTATGTGCACCATACAGTGTCAATTTCTACAAGCTTGTAAATCCTTTTTGATACAACCAGTATCATGAAAACTACACAAACCATTGTTAACGCTCAATTTTATAAGCCTGGAGCACAAGCTTGACAATTATAAAGTCACAATTTGTGTGCAGACTACGAGCACCTACTACTAGAAACCACACCCCACCCATGACTAACCAGTAGAGTCTGATTAACGGATCTGTGCCCCTGTAAGATATGGGAACTAAACACTAATTCCTTTTCTGCCTCAATAAATCATTTCCCTCCCTGCATTCCTGTCTCTCTCTTTTCTTTTGCCTCTCCCGCTACTCACAATTTTGAGCCTTCTTGGGGGACAGATCATTTGCACTTGCAGTCCAGTGTTGTCAACTCTACATGAACATTGTAGCATGGAGTGGTGAAAGAAATATTACTCAATACTTACTTACTTAGTACAGGCTTTCCACTTTACAGCAGTTTGCCCTTGATTCCTACTTTCCAGAGATTCCTAATCTTCCCATTGTTCTTCTTCCATACCCCTCTTCTTCATGGCATCATATATTCCCTCATACCATGCTCTTCTACTTCTCCCCCTCTTTCTTCTGCCTGGTACCATCCAATCTAACACATGTTTAGGCCACTAGTCCTCCGACATCCGTTGTACATGTCCATACCACTGTAAAGCTCTCTTTGTTATCCTTTCGATAACAGTTTCTTGTGCATCCATTTCTTGTCTGATATATGTATTTCGAATATGATCTGTCCGGCTTTATCTCTCTTTGCAGGAAACGTAACAATTATTTTTTAAGGAACGGGTTATCAGTCCTTTGCCAATCCCTGCATTTGGGGGACCTAACCAGAGCCTCATTTGCCGGTTTCTGGGATTCCTATTGCGCCTTCTTGGCTACCGTAGCGGCGGGGAAACTAGTCCCCAACGTACATCACCCCAATAGGCTATTCCATAAAAGAAATATTACTAAGCAAATAATAAAAGTCAATCAGCTAGATATGAAGAAGTAATGATTAACCTTACATGATTCAATACTTAAGATCCATAACACTGTTTGAGGGAAGTTTGGCATCATTCCTACTCAGAAAGTTATCATGGCTGCTGTTTGACATGATGGGAGGGAAGTGTGTGGAATGGAGTGAGTATAGGTCATGTATTCAATGTTTTACGATTCAACCTTTTTAGTCTATTTTTCCAAGAGCAAAAGCCATTCATGAGTGATCTGAAGCTTATTAAGTTATGTAGATAGGAAATAACACTATGATGTTTTTTAATATTGTTTATTTTTTATTATTTCACTCACCTCATACTTCATAATTCATAGCAGACCCAGGGTTTCTTCACATCTTTTGTGACATTCTCAATGCTGTGTCACGTTCACAACTGACGTCCAACGGCCTTCTATCCTGCAGATAGAAGGCCGTTGGACGTCAGTTGTGAACGTGACACAGCATTGAGAATGTCACAAAAGATGTGTAGAAACCCTGGGTCTGCTATGAATTATGAAGTATGAGGTGAGTGAAATAATAAAAAATAAACAAGATCTGAAGCTTGTTTACAAAGCAGAAAACAAGGATTTAGCCAAGCACAGGCTGCTTGAACTAGCAGAAAAATGGGGCAAGAAATATCCTGCTAGGAAAAATAGGTACACTGTTAAAAACTGATGTAGTCGTACAAGATGCTGTTGAGCGGTTCAGGTGATAACTTTTCTAAGAACGACTGCATTGCTAAAGGGGCACAGAACAATTAGCCCAACATACATGTGACAGACATAACAAACGTGAAAATCACTGTATTAATTTAAACATTTATTCTGAGAAAGGAAAGTAGACTTACCGTTTTTACTGTTGTACATCTTGTTTACACCCCTGTAAGCCTGAGGTGGAGGAAATTCATGAATTTGGTGAAAGAAATCTGAAAACCTGATTTCAATATCAGTGCTAGCTGACAGACTTCCATTTCGTATAGACGTATTCCGAACTGGAGGTGGAGGAGGTGCTGAGATAGGAACCTGCATATCAAATACAATATCTAATTATAAGCTCACGACAATATTGTTACAAATACAAGCTTAATTCCAAAACCTTGTATCTATTTGCATTAGGCAATCAAATCTATTTATCAAAAATTAAGGGGAAGTGACGCTATGGGATAAATATCAATAGAATTCAAATATGAATTGGAAATAATATGAGTTAATACTTGACAACATTAACTTTCAATTCGGAAAAACTGGGAACTAAAAGAATGTGGTAAGGGTGAGTTGGGGGTTGGAGGTAGTAGACCCTTGTCTCGGGTTGCAGGGCTGACATCAAGTGCCGATTGTCCAGAAAAAGTGGGAGCCTTAACCTCCTACTACCCCAAGGGCCTCCTGAGGCCTGTAGTGGGATTACTTTACTTTACTTTATAAAATTGTTATTTCAATAAACACTGTGAAAATAACACTTTTTAAAGCAAATGTAATTTTATTATTAATCAACAAAACTCAAAAGAGTATTTTCTATTGCCATTTTGTTGGAGTAAGCTATCTTTATAGTAAATAAATCTGAATTTCAAATGCACCTAAGAACCAGGAAATGCAATCATTAAACACAGTTTACATAAATGTAAGAACTTACACTACATGCACTGCATGGATCAAAAATATAATTAATTATATTTGAAGAGAAAAATTTTCACCTAGACCGAGACTCGAACCCGGGACCTTTGGCTTTCCGGGCCAAGTGCTCTACCAACTAAGCTACCGAGGCGAGTTAAATCAATAATAAAAACATCATTAGAAGCCTTACTAGCTTTATAAAGGAATGTTAAATTCCCAATAAATGTCTTCTTAACTAAGAAGCCACCATTTGCAAAGATAGAAGCAATGGTTTCAAAAGCATTTGGCGATAGGGAATTACAACGTATATAAGAGAAAAATTTGCGTCTAGATCGTAACTCGCCTCGGTAGCTAAGTTGGTAGAGCACTTGGCCCGGAAAGCCAAGGGTCCCGGGTTCGAGTCTCGGTCTAGGCGAACATTTTTCTCTTCAAATATAATTTATCTTTCAGTGAGAAATGGTAAATCAATAATAAAAACATCAATATAATTAATTATCTGCAATTTATAGTTTAGAGGCCTTCTTCAACTTGAACTCAACAGTATTTATTATTATTATTATTACTATTATTATTATTGTTATTATTATTATTATGTTGTCGTTTTCAAATGCTGGACCTTGGCACCGAAGCCATTAGCGTTCTTGCTCTACAATATTTCTCTATGGTGGATCCAACAGGTAGTACTTCACAGGTTTGTAGGTGTTCTTCATTCATTTCTTCGTCTTTATTGCATAGAGGACAATTTGGATTCGTGTAGATTCCTATTTTATATAAATGTTTGGCCAAATAGTCATGTTCTGTAAGCAGTCTAAATTTTGCTACTGTAGTTTTACGTGGAATTTCTGGAATAATATCTGGCTTCTTTACTAAAATATTCCATTTTTTGTCTTTGGCTTTATTACATAGGTCTTGGTTTTGTTTGATTTTATATTTGTTTTTTAATTATTCTTTTTATGGATGTGAAAGGTAAGCTTTTAGTAGTGTTCTGAATTAAATTGGAGCCTTTTTTGGCGAGAAAATCATTAGTGTCTATTATTATTATTATTATCTTCTTTTTCTTCCTTCCAAGTATTAGGCCAAGGCCTGTTACGATCCTATAGAAAATTATTATTATTATTATTATTATTATTATATGATTTTATTAATACTACATTTAATGTCAATAAAAATCATGACCAGGAAAGAATTTTACGTAAACACACATTTATTAATAAATCAACATTTCTAGAAGTTATGAAATTGTATCATACCTACACTTATGCCACAACTGTTATTCCGCCTATAGAGGCAAGAGAACATGTTATCTGCTTGCTTTCATGAAATTTAACAGAAACTGCTATTAATTGTATAGTCTCAGACCATAGAGAAACTTCTAATAGAGGGAAAACTGAGTACAGTGACATCTAAAAAATTGTGGTCGTTTACGATGAACTACAATGAGCAAACTACAATGGTAGCGCTGTTTCGTAGTAACAGAATATGTAACTAAATAAAACAAATGCAAGGCACACGGCGTGTTCACTCGGGATTATGGGAAATTAGCCATTTTGTAAATTAAAATTTTTAACTGCTATCCTTTCATTCTATGTAGACGGTACTGTAAAAATTATATATTATCAAAAGTTAAAATCATTACTTAGATTTTATTTTACTCTAATTTGTATGTAAATTCAAGCTTGTTTACATTTTTAATGTGAATCTATTTTCAAAGGTAAACCTACTATAAGTGATAAAATTCTAAGATTTGTTAGGTTAGGAAGAGTGATGTTAGTGCTCAGCCATTTCTAATAAACATTTTAAAAATGTGACTTTATAATGGACTTCAGATGAACGATATGGCTAAGGTTCTTTAATAAATATTGTATAAAATATGAATGTGAGAATAAGGGGGTAGGTCAATTGTACACATTTATTAAGAGCTCATAATGCACGTTTTTAAATTTTAATAAACAAAAGTAAATTAACATGTTTTATTTATTTCCATTCTTCCCTTCTGTTAAAATTAAAGAAAATCGTTAGGTCTGAGAGGCTGGGTACAAATAATTCCACAATTTAAGATTAATTAATACGTTATTTATTCCTATAAAAGTTTAATTCCATGATTATTCACCAGATGGCGTTATATAATTATAATTAATAATTTTACCACCAGGCAGTGCTGAATTTCATATTAGTACCAGAAAAAAATTGAAAAAATTTAAATGTCGTTAGTTGTTCTACACTAGCGCCGCTTATGGCATGTACCACTTTCTTCTCTGGTACTCTGTGGTCTCAGACCTCTTAAATTGAGTATGTCTACTATGGTTACATGTAACAGCTGGAAAATTACTAATTTTAACCAGAAAATCAAGTAAAGATTCTAATAAAGATTTAGCTCCATGAATAAACAAGCTAAATTAACAAGCAATTTATAAAGAGATACTTACAGCAGGAGCCAGTCTTGTCTGTATTGAAGAAGGTGGTGGAGGTGCAGGAGAAGTTCTATGGGGTGGAGGAGGTGGAGCAGAAATGGGAGGAGGTGGAGGAGGACAAAGAGGAGGATTTACTGCCCCAAATGGTCTTGAAGGAGGAGGTGGAGGTCTTGCTACAGGAGGTCTCAGAGGAGGAGGTCTATGACCTGAACCTGGAGTAGGGGGTGGAGGTGTTGATGGGGGAGGCTGTGGCGCTATAGGCTTGATGCCATGATGATTCAAATTAGAAGGTAGTGTTGCCGTTCTTGGTGGCGGTGGAGGATTTGTACGATACTGATGTAACGAGTCTTGCGACTGGTGGAATGATGGCAGTCCTGAATTTCCTCCTCGATAACTACCTAGATTTTTGGAAGAAGGAGGGAATGGGGGTCCTTGAGGAGGAGCTACTGGTGGAGACCGGGGTACACGCATGCTCTGCGCTCGAGTTACAGGTACTCTCGTTGCATTTCCTGCAGCACCATTTATGAACTGTTTCTTGGGAGGAGGTGACGGTTTGCCACCTGAGTTAGGACCCATTACAGGAGGTTTGGGGGCCAAGTTCGGTTTTCCGTATCCTCCAACAGGAGGTTTGCTGGGAAGTGAAGGAGGGCCACTATTATTGCCACCAGAATGGAGAAAGTTTTTGTTATTACTCTGTTGTTCGTTGCTATTATAGCTGTTGCGAGAATTTCCTCCTGTCAGTATTGAGTCTGATGCACTCTGCAATAAAAATAATATCAACAATAAATACATGTCTAATATTAAATTAGCACCAAAAAATAACTACAGTTTAAATAAACTAATAAAAACCAACAAAAATTAAAAAAACTGATAAAAATAAAAAGTCAGGAATATTCGTAAATTAATGAGTCATTTTTTAACATCTTACCTCATGTTTTATGTTTCTTCATGTTTGAAGAAACATAAAATATGAGGTAAGATGTTAAAAAATTACTCATTAATTTACGAATTAAGAACCTCATAATGTTATTTCCCATATTTAACTATGAGTCAGGAATATATCAAATTGAATGCATGGGTTGTGAAAAGATATTTATAGGAAAAACAAAAAGAAACCTAAAAATTAGAACCAAAGAACACATAAGAAATATTAAAAATGGGGAAGTAGAAAAATCTGAAGTTGCTGCTCATGTCTGGTCTGAAAAACATAATATAAATTCAGATACTAAATTATTAAAACAGTTAGAAAATACAAAAGAGCTGACTATTTGGGAAAAAAATTTATATTCAGAAGAACAAAAACAGAGTTATGAATTTTGATATACTGATGGCGCGTGACCTTGTTTGGAGGTTCTTTGGCCAACCACAGGATGGAGTTGACATTGACATCCAGGTTGTGCAATATAATGCAACATAAATAAAACCAGTCTGGACAAGCTGACAATAAAACAGAATTGTTTTGAAACATGTTCAAGAACAGATCAACATTAATATTGAGGTAAGATGATCAGACTAAAAATAATATAATTAAAATAACGTCAAAATATAACTTCCTAAAATTAAATATTAATAAATACATGTACAGTGAAACCTCTCTTAAATGCCTCTCCTATTAAGCAACCACCTCCATTTTATGGTCAATTTTTATAGTAATAAACATTAAACCTTATAAAATGAATGTAGTTCATATCCCTATCATTAAAAGACCACTTCTCTCCCTAAAAAGTCAAAGGTGATTGGTTTACTTATATTCAATTCCCAAAATGGCATAATCATAAAAGAACATATTCATTACATTACTTTGATGGTGTTGTGTAACAACCAGCTATATGCATTTAAATTTGAAGTCAATCTTGACTATTTACTGTAGTGCCAAACTAACAATAATGGATATTGTAAGTTATTTTTCTTGTTTGACAGTTATGCATCAACAATCTAAGAGTGGGAACATTTGGAGCTCAGCTGCATGATGCAAAATTTAGATTAGCATTTATGAAGATCTGGTTTCAAAGCCGTTTGTTGCAAAACATAGAACTTCTGATAGGACAGATGGCATTTACATTTCTCTTTAATAATAAGGCTATATTTCAAGAGATGTTTTTATTATTAATTTTACACACTTCTCACTGAAGGGTAAATTATATTTGAAAAGAAAAATTTTCGCCCAGACGGAGACTCGAACCCAGGACCTTTGGCTTTCTAGGCCAATGCTCTACCAACTGAGTTATCAGGGCAAGTTTCGGTCTGGGCGAAAATTTTTCTCTTCAAATATAATTTATCCTTCAGTGAGAAGTGTTAAATTAATAATACAAACATTAATTGAAGCCCTACTGGCTTTATAAAGTAGTGTTTAAATTCCCGATAAATGTCTTAACTAAGAAGCCGCCATTTGCAAAGATAGAAGCAAAGGCTTCATAGCATTTGGTGCTGGGAATTACAACGTATATAAGGGAAAAATTTGCGTCTAGATCGGAACTCGCCTCGGTAGCTCAGATGGTAGAGCATTGGCCTAGAAAGCCAAAGGTTCCGGATTCGAGTCTCGGTCTGGTAAAAATTTTCTCTTCAAATATAATTTATCTTTCAGTGAGAAGTGTTAAATTAATAATACAAACATCAGAAAAAATTATGCCTGAATCAGGAATCAAACCCCAGGCCTTCAGCTCTATGTAGTAAGAGCATAAGCAAGTAGAGTTGTAGGTCCAGGGTTTAATTCCCGGATCAGGTATACATTTTTCTCTTTACCATTAAACTAGCTTAGCTGTGTACATGGTTTACTTATTTGGATTGTGATAACTACTTACATTAGGCATTGATGGTTTCTGAGTAGATGGTGGAGGTTGTGGGGGAGGCCCTCTGTTCTTGACTTCTCCTGGAAATGCTCTCCTAACTGGCTCTTGGCTCTAAGAAAAAAATGAACACAAATTTATTCCATTATGGAATTTTCACACTTCTATCCAAAAGTGTTTTATTAGTAATTGACTATAATTAAGGAAGCAAATATTTACAATATTAATCACTATCAAAGAAATTGAATCAGTTTATTACACCTCATCATCACATCAGTTGTCGGTTGTTGGTGGTGGTGACAAAGGAGAATCCTTTGAAGCCAGTTCAAAAGAGAGAAAAAAAGAGAGAGGGGGGACTATAAGAAACCAATTCAATTCCTTTAATAAAATATCCCACAATGTGACTTCCAATCAATTTTGTGTTTAAATTAATTATTGTACTCATATTATAAGAATTCACCAAAAATAAATAAAATAATAAATTTACATTATTAATGAGTTGTTTATTTTGACTCACCTCATATTTCTTGATTTTTATACAGACCAGGTTTCGTCGCTTTTGCTTGACACTGTCGATGCATTCCCACTGTTGTTTTGCAGTTGTCCATCCTGTAAGTTAATTTCTGCTCCCTCTGCTGGCTGAGCAATGAACTTCCAAATCAATTTTTTTTCTTCGGGAATTTCAAAATTCATGATTTTCTTTTTATTCTTGCAAATGTAAATTTTCTCCCAAATTGTGAGTTCCTTAGATTTTTCTAACTGTTTTAGTAATTCTTAGTTTCTAAGGCCCAAATTATTAAAAGAGTTAGAAAAATCTAAGGAACTCACAATTTGGGAGAAAATTTACATCTGCAAGAATAAAAAGAAAACCATGAATTTTTAAATTCCTAGAGAAAAAAGAAAAAAAATGATTTGGAAGTTCAACGGTCAGCCAGCAGAGCGGGCAGAAATCAACTTACAGGAACAACAACAAAACAAAAGTTGGAATGCATTAACAATGTCGCGCAAAAGCAATGAAACCTGGTCTGCATAAAAATCAAGAAATATGAGGTAAGTCAAAATAACCAACTCATTAATAATTAAAAGAAACCTCATAGTGTTATTTTCTACATATATTTAATAAATGGACATTATTATATTACAATATATATATATATATATATTCTATAAAATGGGTTGTAAGGGGTAGTGACGTGTGTATAACCTCTCCTACCCAATTCTCATCCTCACCTTCTCGTGGTACAACCTGTTTTCACAAACGAGGCTCTGAGGACCGAGTCACGGCGGTATAACCGTTCCATCAGGTACTGAGTAAATGCGGTATCCTAATGTCTGTCCAGAGACTAAAAGGTAGCAGCCCTACCACTGGACTACTTAGCGTCGGGCCAGTAACCTGTCCTAAGGAACTTCAAAACTACTTTCAAGTCTCAACACGAAAAAATAACACCATAAAGATTAAATTAAATAACAGATTTTCTGAAGAAGGAATTATAAATCGTGGTGTGAGACAAGGCTGCCCCCTATCCCCAACACTGTTTGCAATTTATATCAATGAAGTAATATGTTGCTGGAACAAAACATATAAATTTGGAATAAGAATATCAGAAAATAGAAAATTAAACACCCTACTGTTTGCAGATGACCAAATAATAATAGCAAATTCCAAAGATAATCTACAGAAAGGTCTGTATGAACTTAACAAAATTACAGAAGAATATGGATTAAAGATATCTACAGAAAAAAACAAAAATTATGGCATTTCAAGGTGTAGATCCTGTCAGAAGTAAAATTGTACTGGACAATAAAATTTTGGAGCAGGTGAATAATTTTACATATCTAGGATGCAATATCTCATATGAAGAAGAAAAGGATGTAAATGCAAAAATATCTAAATTTTTAAGAATTTTAGGGTTAATAAATTCTATCTTCAAGCCACAGTTAGTCCAAAAGCATTCAAGACTGAAAGTGTATAAAACACTGGCTCTTCCAACTCTTTTGTATGGTAGCGAAGTATGGACGTTGAAACAGAAGGATATACAGAGACTTAGATCTGCTGAAATGAGATATCTTCGGAGGACTGCAGGATACACACTACTAGATCACAAAAAAAATGAAGACATCTTAGAAGAATTACACATGGAATCTTTAGAAAACAAAATTTCTGATTATAAGTCAAGATGGATACAACATGTTCATCGAATGGAAGATCACAGAATACCCAAACTAATGTTAAGATATCAACCTGCAGGAAGAAGAAGACCAGGACGTCCACTCAAAAGACTTCTGGATGGTGTTTCTCTTGAGGCCGAAACAGGTCAACAAATGGCCTAAATTCGTGAATGTACTATGATGATGATGATTCTATAATATTTACAATATATTAAACTCTGAGTGAAAATCACATGGTCAGGTTGAGTTATTTCCTTAACTAACTCAATGGCACCAATGAATCCATTAAGTTAATGACTGTGCAGAAATAAGTTCTCCATACATCCCTATCCTGAGTTAATGTTTTCCAATCATCCCCTGTATAATTTATCTCCCTCAAATTATGGTTAATGTTTCTCTCCCATCTCATTCTTGACCCACCCACATGCCATTTTCACCTTGGTTTTCCTACAATGAGTTCCCATGTCCCTACTTCATTCCTAATTCATGCTACATGTCCTGACCATCACAATCTATGAAACTTAATTTTTATTACATCTGGTTTCTACATGTAGACTGTTATGTAGTCTTATTCCATTCACCTTTCTGTCTGTCTCTTTTGGTCCAAAAATTTTCCTAAGAACTTTATTCTCAAGTACTCGTGATCTATTCTCCTCCCTTAAAGTAAATGTTATGTATCCACATATTATATAAATGGAAAAATAACAGTTTTATATATGATCTTGTAGTAGATTTCCGGGCTGTTGGCCGTGGTCTTGAGGCTTGTAGTTCCCCAATGTTTCGCCAGAGACTGTATCCGGCATCCTCAAGGGTTGTCTTGAGACTGGCAATTTTGTAGACTACCTGCCCTATTTATACATTTATCTGCGACGTGTTCTCTGCACGGTCCGTTACTTCATAAATTGTATCTGCCTTCTGGTTGGTTAGCATTAGGGTCTTTCATTGCTCCAATGAGGTTGATGTCTGATGTCATTGGTGCAACGGAAGACCTTATGCTAACCAACCAGAAGGCAGATACAATTTACGAAGTAACGGACTGCGCAGAGAACACGTTGCAGATAAATGTATAAATAGGGCAGGTGGGCGACAAAATTGCCAGTCTCAAGACAACCCTTGAGGATGCCGGATGCAGTCTCTAGCGAAGCGTCGGGGAACTACAAGCCTCAGGACCACGGCCAACAGCCCGGAAATCTTCTACAAGATCATCATAATAACTCCGGCCGTGAAAGCCTAAGTCAAAGTTTTATATATATATTTTAGTTTGTCGTTTTATGAGAGATGTTGGGTTGACAAGAGTCCCGGTTATCCATAATAGTATGAATTTCCATAATTGAGCTTATGTTTAATTTTTTTCTGCATATAAGTCCTATTTGTAACTATTGTATATGAATTTAGCCACTTCTTTAAAATTTCCCCATTTGTCTTTAACTGTCCATTTTCATTATAATAATGGGTTTCTATGCGTGATTTCGTTTTATTGATGTTTACTTCCAGCCTTAATTTCTTAATGCCACTCGATACAATCTGCATATTGGCTCATAGTATCTCCTTGATATAGCCTAACAATAGCTCATCAACATATATTAACAGCTTATAATACCTTTGAGCTGTAAGCCTTTTTACATGCTTTATATTAGCTTGACCTGTATCTATCTATCCATCTATGTAACGGAAAATTTCAGCGCGATTTTCACCCACTTAAAATCATTGGATTGACTTGAAATTTTGTATACTGTAAAGGACCCGTGACAATACAATAATTTCATATTTATTTTCTAAAATCCTGGCCCAAATCATCAGAAAATCAAAAAAGTGTCTTTGTATCTATGTAATGGAATTATTGAACACGATTTTCACCCACTTAGAAACACTGGATCGACTTGAAACTTTGTATACTTGTAAAGGACCCGTGACAATACAATAATTTCATATTTTGTTTCTAAAATCCTGGCCAAAATCATCAGAAAATAAAAAAAATGAAAACTTGTATAATAGGTTGCGGACTTATAGACTTTTTAGTCAATCGTTGTAAGAGCTTAGTTGGTAGAGTGGTGAACTCTAGTGGTATATAATTTCAGTAATCCATAGGTCGGTGGTTCAAATCCGGCTGGGATGATTTTTTTAGAAGAGTATTACTTTTAGTTCATACTACAATAGTATCGAATTTAAAGATATTTACATTTTTATCTTATTCTGTAGAGTAATAAAACTAAAAAATAAATAATAATTTTAAAAAACTAAAACAACACGCTTTATTAGAAAACTGAACTAAAAATGAAAAATAATTTTAATTTCCAACACGCTTGGGATAAAATTAAAGTGATCAACAAAAAAATCATCTCCAACACATATAGAATAAAACTAGAGTTATCAACAAAAAGAAAATAATTTTACCATCAAAAACGTGGGTGCTTTTTTATGATTTTTACATTTTCTTCTTAGAGACTTTACTTTTACCAATATCTGTTTATCATCAAATATATTAATTGATATAGAGCACCCCACGCTTTTGATGGTAAAATTATTTTCTTTTTGTTGATAACTCTAGTTTTATTCTATATCTGTTGGAGATGATTTTTTTGTTGATCACTTTAATTTTATCCCAAGCGTGTTGGAAATTAAAATTATTTTTCATTTTTAGTTCGGTTTTCTAACAGAGCGTGTTGTTTTAGTTTTTTAAAACTATTATTTATTTATCCTCAAATGCATGCTCTAATACAAAGTTGAATAGCAGAGGAGATAGTGCATTTCCTTTAACACGCTGTGAATTTCAAAGGTATCCAAAAACTGTTTGCCTACCCATACCCTCCCCTACTCTTTGTACCATTTACACATACTTGAACTTTTAGAAATTCCAAAGTCCAGCAGGGTACTATATAACTTTTCCCTCTTAACTGAATCATATGCCTTTTTGAAATCATATAATTTATGTACAGTGCCATTATATTCTTATTTATTTTCAAAATTATGTTTTATACTAAAAATGTAATCTATTGTAGACCTTATTTACATGAGCATGGAATTTACTAGCCTACAAGAGAAGTATATTTATGTCCAAGATTTATAGTTATTTATGAATCAGATTTAGAAAGTTTTTTTTTTTTGACAGTAAAAAACTTTCTGAGGTCAAAAATATCACCAAGTGCAAAAATAAGCTTTTTAAACTTCGTTATATTATTGGTATATAATTTTTTATACTACCAAGAATTTCAAAATTATTAAAAACATCCTTTGTAAATGTGAAGCGACAAGACTGGATTATCTATGGTCTACAATATTAGTTGGGTCTTGTAGGCTATAGATTGTTGTGTTACTGTGATATGGCAATAAATAATAATTTGTTTTGGTTGTCATTAATTTATTCACAGATATAAGTTTACAGTTGAGCCGTTCTAATATCCGGTTTGGCCATGCCTACCCGATTTTTGGCCTGACTGCTGTACGTGGTTTACGAGACAAATCAGTGTTGTCGAGTCAGTAGTACGGACTTGTGTGGGTGGACAAATCAGTTCGAGTATTATTACAGTGCTGCGAAGTAGTCAACAATGGTAGTTTATTGCCTTTTACAGACCAGTCGTACAAATGTAGATTGGCAATACAGTAGTATCCTCCATAAGTGTGACGTGTGTTTGTGATGCATAATCTTGATGACAACCACTTTGGTGGTGCAGCCAGTCAGCTGACCAAATGCTGTCATGTGATTCACTGATGGAAATAAGAGGGACTCTACTCTAGAGTATCATATTAATCAAAATAAATGACAAAAGATATGAAGATAATTAATTCAACATACCAGATAATATAAAGGAGTCTAAATAATTTTGTATTAGAGCTGCTTTCCAAAAAATCCAAATTCAATTCGAAAAGGAATATGTAGAGTACAAAAAAAGGACAACTTTGGTAACTAAAAGTAGTTAAAAAATTTTAATTTCCAATATGTTTGCGATAAATAATTTTACCATCAAAAGCGTGGGGTGTCCTTTATCAATTAATATATTTGATAATAAACAGATATTGGTAAAAGTAAAGTCTCTAAGAAGAAAATGTAAAAATCATAAAAAGCACCCACGCTTTTGATGGTAAAATTATTTATCCCAAGCATCTTGGAAAATAAAATTATTTTTCATTTTTTTAGTTCAGTTTTCTAATAAAGCGTGATGTTTTAGTTTTTTAAAACTATTATTTATTTTTTAGTTTTAATATTTTACAGAATAAGATAAAAATGTAAATATCTTTAAATTCGATTCTATTGTAGTATGAGCTGAAAGTAATACTCTTCTAAAAAACCTCCCAGCCGGAATTGAACCAGCGACCTATGGATTTCAGAAATTATATACCACTAGAGTGTACCGCTGTACCAACTGAGCTCTTACAACAATTGACTAGAAAGTCAACAAGTCCACAACCTATTATACCAGTTTTCATTTTTTTTAATTTTCTGATGATTCTGGCCAGGATTCTAGAAACAAAATATGAAATTATTGTATTGTCACGGGTCCTTTACAAGTACACAAAGTTTCAAGTCGATCCAATGTTTCTAAGCGGGTGAAAATCGTATTCAAAAATTCTGTTACATAGATACAAAGACACTTTTTTTTATTTTCTGATGATTCTGGCCATGATTTTAGAAACAAAATATGAAATTATTGTATGGTCACGGGTCTTTTACAAGTATGCAAAGTTTCAAGTCGATCCAATGATTTTAAGTGGGTGAAAATCGCGTTAAAAGATTCAGTTACATAGATATAGGTCAAGCTAATATAAAGCCTGTAAAAATTGAATAAATTGGATCTTGGTAGCAAAAAAATAAAATTATATCGATATTGGATTTACTTAGTGTGTTTCTAATAAGATGTATTGTAAATTGGCACCTTTATCCTAGATAAAATAAAAGGTACCTACAATCAGGTGAAAAGGACAATAGCCTTTCATAGTAGACAGCAGATGGATTATTCAACAATAACTATTTTTTCTATGGTAGCCAATAAGGTATGAAAGGAGGATAAAATAGCTATACTATTCCAAAATGTAATTTCTTTATCTTAATGGTGATAAAAAACCAGTTATGCAAATTGTATTTACCTGTTAAAATACATAAATAACTACTGATATATCTTTACTCAAGACCAGCCTCGTGGTCAGAGCTTCTAATTACAGTTCATGAGGTCCCAGGTTTGATTCCTGCTCAAACCATATGGACTTTTCCTCAAAGTGAATTATTTATGGAGCGCCTCAAATCTATCCAGTGCTAATGATTTCCTATCATCTCCAGTATAATATACCTCCCACAAATTATGGTTAATGTTATTCTCCCACCTCATTGTTGGTTTACCAACTGCGCTTTTCTTCTGATTTTCCTACAAGAAGTTTTCATGCTCCTCTTTCATTCCCCATTTGTGCCACATGCCCTGCCCATCACAGTCTATTAGACGTAACTGTTCTTATTATATCTAATTTCCTACAAATATAATTAAAAAAAACTAGTCTACTTTTTTTTTTAGATAATGCAACAAAACCTTCTTTGGCCCTGGATACTCAAATCTCTGGGGCCAATCAAAGTTTCTCATACAAATATATAAATGAAGGCAAAAAAGGAAAACACACTTCATGTCACATGTTTCTTGATTAATGATAAAAGGAAAAATAACATACCAATTCATTGTATGCCAATTTCAAAGCCTCACAGAGCATAACAAGATATCCAAAATATATATTATATTAATAAATGAGTTGAAGAAAAATATATACAGGGCTTCCAGTATAAAACCGGACACTCTGCAGCTGGCAGAGTGAAATTCGGACGAGGAGAGAGCGCTGCCTGACGGGTGAAACCCCGTGAGGCATGTCTGGTTTTATATTGGAAGCCCTGTAATATATCCATCCATAGTAATTATGACAGAGGGCAGGTCTTTTTACTGCAATCATAGCATTTTCACGTTATGCTTTGCATCTTTACTAGGGAATTATAGGTGTGGTAGCTTCCCATTGCTTTCGACATCGGTGAAGGATGATGATGATGATGATGACCAGATGATTTTCGAGGCCCTAAGCTTCCTGACATTTGTCTTACAGGTGAGGAAAAACCCCGAAAAAAAACCTCACCCAAGAGCCTGTTCCGACCAGGAATCGAATCCAGGCCTGCTGTGTAACAAGGCAGCACGCTACCTCGAGACCACAGTGGTGGACATATATTATATAAACAGTAAATATGCAATTACTCATTTAGGCCCACCTTATATTTCTAAATGTACTATGCATCTCTGGGGGCACGCCGTAACGTAGTGGTTAAGGCACTGAGCTACAAGCCGGACGGTCGAGGGTTCAAGTCCCATTGGGGTCAGGATTTTTAAACTGACCCAAACTCTCTGGCGGCACTATGGCCCTGGGGTCGACTCAGCCTCTAATGGAAATGAGTACCAGACACTTGTTCTGGGGGTAAAGGTGGCCGTCATGCAGGGCTGACAACCCAGCTGACATAAAGTGCCGATTGTCCAGAAAAAGTGGGAGCCTTAACCCCCTACTACCCCAAGGACCTCCGGGTCTGTTGTGGGATCACTTTACTTACTATGCATCTCTTATCCAACTACGACTGGGGTGTGCATTAGATTAACATATAAATTCCATTTTCTAGCACACTTTAGCATAGTTGGTTAAGCAATATGCTACAGGCCAGAAGATAATGGGTTCAATTCCTCATGAGGTCAGAATTTTTAAACTGGCCTAAACCTTCTAGTGGCACTAGGGTCCTAGGGTTGACTCGGCCTCTTACAGGAACAAGTATCCAGCAATGTTCTGGGGATAAAGGTGACTGTTAGCAGAGCTGATAATCCAGCTGACATCTCATAACCATTGTACAGAAAGATGGGATCCTTAAACTCGTACTACTCCAAAGGCCTTCTAAGGTAACTAGTGAAATAATTTTTACCTTTACCATTATCAGCAAATAATATGCCAACTGTCATTGTTGTTCTTGGGCACAACAATATATGCTAATTAGAGATGATTTGAAAACATGCTGGTAATAGCAAACAGAAGACTGAACATAAAAATCATTAAGATAAAATCAAATGTTTCATACCTCTCCTCATATTAATCTTCTAAGTAGATCGTGATTTTATGTTCTTGGCAAACCCATCCTTCTTCTTCTTCGTCAGGCTCTACGACTTCCAGTGGAATGTCTTGGCCTTCTCAACCAGTTTACGCCACTTCTTCCTATCTTGTGCAGTAGATTTCTAATCAAAAATCCCCATCTCTCTCAAATCCTCAATTATGTCATCCTCCCATCGATCCTTGGATCTTCCCCTTGGTCTTGTTCCCTGTGGCTTCCAATTCAAAATATCATTCGGCAATCTTCCCTTTGGCATTCTTAGTGTATGTCCAAACCATTGTAATCTTTTGGATTTGATGAAACTAACTATATTTTCTTTATTATTCTTGAGGTATAATTCGTCATTCCTTCTCAACCTCCAATTTCCATTTTCCTTTACTGGACCTAGCACTCTTCTAAATATTTTCCTCTCAAATGTTAATAGTCTTAATTTATCTGCTTCTTTTAGTACCCAGGCTTCAGCTCCATAACATATGATTGGTCTTATTATTGCTGTATATAATTTGAATTTAACATTTTTTTATATTAATTTGCTTTTGAATATATCGAAATTAGCAAAATATGCTTTATTCCCTTGCGATATTCTTGTTTTGATTTCTTCTTCAACAGTATTATTGTTTAGTATTGTGCCTAGGTACTTAAAGGAGTTAATTTGATCAATACAGTCACTATTTATAGTTAGTTCAGTCAAATTTGTTTTATTTCTCATACATCTTAAATATTTTGTTTTATTTAGATTGATTACAAGCCCATATTTTATACTTTCATTTTTCAATTTGTCAAAGGCAAACCCATCCTCAGTACCATTTTGCCGACTAATGTTATGTCGATCGGAAAAACAACTTCTTCTTCCCTCTGTTGGTGGACCAATAAACCTCTGGATCAGGTCAGAATTCGCAGGAATTTCGAAGTTCATAAGTTTTTCTTTGTTTTTCTGAATGAAACTTGATATGAGGAGAGATATGAAACATTTGATTTTATCTTAAATTAAACCTCATAGTGATTTATTCCAATAAAAGTTCAATATATGTCACCACAAGTCTAAATAGGAAACAAGAAAATACACATTCAGAAAACTTCAAAATTCCCGGAAATTCTACCTGATCCAGAGGTTTATTGGTCCAGTAACAGAGGTAACAAGAAGAAGAGGTTCTCTGAATGACATAACATAGTCGGCAAAATGGCACTGAGGATGGGTTCACCATGAACCTGAAATCGTGATCTACTTAGAAGATTAATATGAGGAGAGGCATGAAACATTTGATTTTATCTTGAATTAAACCTCATAGTGATTTATTCCTAAAAAAAATTCAATAAAAATCATTATAGCATGCAAAACTATTTTTTTTGCAATCTTTATATTTTTTAACAACCTATATTTTTGATTCTGAGATAACCATACATAATTAATATCATTAGTCTCCAGGATTAGCTCTTTTGACTTATTCCGTCCTCTTCAGAGAAATTTGTGTGCCTATCTCATCATGGATCTTCCTCAACCCCCTTTAGGTTTGTATTCTAAAATCTTTTTTTTTTTTTTTTTTTTTTGGAATTTGGGATTCTAGCCCTATGTACTTTGTTTATAAAATTTATATAAAGAGCGTTCCCTTACACCAAAAATAGACATGAGAAGCTTTTTCCAGTTTTGTCTTCAACAGAAATCATACCCACCTGTGGCTCGCAGTCAAATTTGAAGCCAGGTCTATTCAAGACAGGTTTTGGACTTTTTGGAGGCGCAGCATGCTGATTTCGACCTCGCACAGGTAGTGTGTTGTATGACGGCTTCTATTACCATGCAAGTGCAAAGCTCATTAGCAACATGCAAAAATATATGTGCAAGTTCAACATCACACTCAACAACATGCCTATATTTATCATATTATTGTATAAGCCAATTTTGTTAACTATTTTTTGACGATTTTATTATTAATTTAACACTTCTCATTGAAGGATAAATTATATTTGAAGAGAAAAATTTTCGCCTAGACCGGGACTCGAACCCGGGACCCTTGGCTTTCCGGGCCAAGTGCTCTACCAACTGAGCTACCGAGGCGAGTTACGATCTAGACGCAAATTTTTCTCTTATGTATGTTGTAATTCCCTCGCGCCAAATGCTTGAAACCATAGTTTCTATCTTTGCAAATGGCGGCTTCTTAGTTAAGAAGACATTTATTGGGAATTTAACACTACTTTATAGCCAGTAGGGCTTCTATTGACGATTTTATTATTAATTTAACACTTCTCATTGAAGGATAAATTATATTTGAAGAGAAAAATTTTCGCCTAGACCGGGACTCGAACCCGGGACCCTTGGCTTTCTTCCGGGCCAAGTGCTCTACCAACTGAGCTACCGAGGCGAGTTACGATCTAGACGCAAATTTTTCTCTTATGTATGTTGTAATTCCCTCGCGCCAAATGCTTGAAACCATAGTTTCTATCTTTGCAAATGGCGGCTTCTTAGTTAAGAAGACATTTATTGGGAATTTAACACTACTTTATAGCCAGTAGGCTTCTATTGACGATTTTATTATTAATTTAACACTTCTCATTGAAGGATAAATTATATTTGAAGAGAAAAATTTTCGCCTAGACCGGGACTCGAACCCGGGACCCTTGGCTTTCCGGGCCAAGTGCTCTACCAACTGAGCTACCGAGGCGAGTTACGATCTAGACGCAAATTTTTCTCTTATGTATGTTGTAATTCCCTCGCGCCAAATGCTTGAAACCATAGTTTCTATCTTTGCAAATGGCGGCTTCTTAGTTAAGAAGACATTTATTGGGAATTTAACACTACTTTATAGCCAGTAGGGCTTCTATTGACGATTTTATTATTAATTTAACACTTCTCATTGAAGGATAAATTATATTTGAAGAGAAAAATTTTCGCCTAGACCGGGACTCGAACCCGGGACCCTTGGCTTTCCGGGCCAAGTGCTCTACCAACTGAGCTACCGAGGCGAGTTACGATCTAGACGCAAATTTTTCTCTTATGTATGTTGTAATTCCCTCGCGCCAAATGCTTGAAACCATAGTTTCTATCTTTGCAAATGGCGGCTTCTTAGTTAAGAAGACATTTATTGGGAATTTAACACTACTTTATAGCCAGTAGTTGGTAGAGCACTTGGCCCGGAAAGCCAAGGGTCCCGGGTTCGAGTCCCGGTCTAGGCGAAAATTTTTCTCTTCAAATATAATTTATCCTTCAATGAGAAGTGTTAAATTAATAATAAAATCGTCAATAGAAGCCCTACTGGCTATAAAGTAGTGTTAAATTCCCAATAAATGTCTTCTTAACTAAGAAGCCGCCATTTGCAAAGATAGAAACTATGGTTTCAAGCATTTGGCGCGAGGGAATTACAACATACATAAGAGAAAAATTTGCGTCTAGATCGTAACTCGCCTCGGTAGCTCAGTTGGTAGAGCACTTGGCCCGGAAAGCCAAGGGTCCCGGGTTCGAGTCCCGGTCTAGGCGAAAATTTTTCTCTTCAAATATAATTTATCCTTCAATGAGAAGTGTTAAATTAATAATAAAATCGTCAATAGAAGCCCTACTGGCTATAAAGTAGTGTTAAATTCCCAATAAATGTCTTCTTAACTAAGAAGCCGCCATTTGCAAGATAGAAACTATGGTTTCAAGCATTTTGCCGCTAGGGAATTACAACATACATAAGAGAAAACTTTGCGTCTAGATCGTAACTTACCTCTCAGGATCCTCGGTAGCTCCTTTGCGTAGACAGCACTTGGCCCGTAAAGCCAAGGGCTCCGGGTTACGAGTCCCGGTCCTAGGGCGAAATTTTTTTCTTCTTCAAATATAATTTATCCTTCAATGAGAAGTGTTAATTAATAATAAAAACAAAAATCGTCTCAATAGAAGCCCTACTGGCTATAAAGTAGTGTTACATATTCCCAATAAATGCGCTTCTTAACTAAGAAGCCGCCATTTGCAAAGATAGAAACTATGGTTTCAAGCATTTGGCGCGAGGTCGAATTACAACATACATAAGAGAAAAATTTGCGTCTAGATCGTAACTCGCCTCGGTTAGCTCCTCAGTTGGTAGAGCACTTGGCACTGAAAGCCAAGGGTCCCGGTTTCGAAGTCCCGGTCCTAAGGCGAAAATTTTTCTCTTCAAATATAATTTATCCTTCAATGAGAAGTGTTAAATTAATAATAAAATCGTCAATAGAAGCCCTACTGGCTATAAAGTAGTGTTAAATTCCCAATAAATGTCTTCTTAAC
The DNA here is from genome assembly GCA_030220185.1 of Diploptera punctata. Lineage (NCBI taxonomy): Eukaryota > Metazoa > Arthropoda > Insecta > Blattodea > Blaberidae > Diploptera > Diploptera punctata. The sequence goes on from JASPKZ010009821.1 coordinate 1,328,564, forward strand.
TAAGAAGCCGCCATTTGCAAAGATAGAAACTATGGTTTCAAGCATTTGGCGCGAGGGAATTACAACATACATAAGAGAAAAATTTGCGTCTAGATCGTAACTCGCCTCGGTAGCTCAGTTGGTAGAGCACTTGGCCCGGAAAGCCAAGGGTCCCGGGTTCGAGTCCCGGTCTAGGCGAAAATTTTTCTCTTCAAATATAACTATTTTTTATTTAATTTTTTATCTATTGATCTGTAACATCCAAGGTCATGTCATATCAAATGTTGCCTGGTTATATCCAGTAGATTATATTTCTATGCTGTCAAATTAAAAGTTTTCTTCTGTTAAATTTCATCACAACTCAATTTGTTCCAGGATATGGTAAATTTGTAAGGTAATTCTTATATTGGAAAGTTCGAAGGAAAACAACTTAAATTCTAATAAATGCTTGTCATGATTTTACTACTTTCAAAGATTTAAAATAAAAATTGACAGAAAAAATGCATAGGAAATTTCAAAAAATTTTTGACAAATACAACATTTCTTTTGGCACCAATAAATAAATTTAGTCTGGGTAATCTTCTAAGTACCAATAAAAAAGTCAATGTTCCAGACAGTAAGAAATCTGGAATTTATCAAATAAATTGTGAAGATTGCAATAAAGTTTATGTAGGAAAAACAAAAAGGAATTTGGAAATTCGGACAAAAGAACATTTCAGAAATATTAAAAATTGTGAAATTGAAAAATCTGCAATTGCTGCACATAGTTTATTAGAACATCATAAAATTGGAAGAGAAGCTAAACTTTTAAAACAAGTAGAGGAAACCTTTGGAATTGACAGTTTGGGAAAAAATATACATTCAGAAAAACAAAAATAGATCAATGAATTTTGATATCCCTAACGAAATTACATTGATTTTGAAGTTCATAAATTCAACCATAGATGGCAGCACTGAAGATGGCGACAATAGAATAGTTGACGGCCGAAGAATTTCGTCAGTCGGAGTTATGGCTGACGATGAACATGACTATGTTTGAAATCGCGATATCATTGAAGCATGAATCCTATGAGGTGAGTTGTTTAAACAATATGTTCTCCGATGAATTTTAATGATTATACCTCATAATGTTTACTTCCCAACATTAATTAAATATAGATAATATACCTGTTTATGTAAGGATACTGAGCAAACAGTAAATCATTTGCTATTTGAATACTCAAGATTTGAAAAAGAATGTTTTAATTTGATGTGCTAACTCAATTATTGTGATAATGAATCTTCAATACATCTAATCTGTGTTTTCAAGAATATGTTGTTTTTTAAATGTTCTACGTTTTGTAAATTATGTTTTGCCTTGTTGTAAATATTAGACTCATAGAGTATGATTTGTCTTCTTGTAACTTGTAAGCTCATGTTTTCCCTTAACAGAGATTTTAGGCGCTCTCCCCCTACAGGGAAGAATTTGAACCATACTAATTTAGTTACACTTGTTTTTGTATAGACGTCATTTGAGTGGCCCGTGGTTAGCGTTCCGCCTCATACTGACATCTAGGAAACCAAGGTAGTACTAGGACGGGAAAATTCGGTAAATTTTGCTTAGAGACCTTTTTATTCAGGCTTAAGAATCTTTTACGAGCCTGAAAATCTTCAGACTCGGGACCCACAGCTTAAAGCCCCTCCCGGAGAACTTGCTCCTTGGATTTTTCCATCCTAAAAAAATCCATCGACCCCGGCCAAGTTTGAACCTGTGACCCTCGGGACCAGAGGCAAGGAGCATAACCACTAGTCCACCGCGGCCGATAGTATGATTTGTAACTTGATTAATGTAAACTGTATATGCGTGTGTGTGTGTGTGTGTGCATGTTGAGTGATCTAATGTCACCCATTGCACTGTGTGTCCTACAGATTCCACACTGGGTGGATAGATGACATTAATGTGGTCTATTTTCAATTTATGCACCACTTTGTCACACCAATTTACATAGATGTATTCTTGTATTGTGTACATAGAGGAGTTTAGGATGAGTATATGTTTGTTTGTTTAGTGTAAAGTGTGCTATGTGAGGGATGATGTTGAAGAAAAGGTGCTAGCACATAGCCTATTCTTGTCAAAAAGCACCAAGAGGGCAATTGGATAATTAAAATGCAACCCAACAGGAAAACCATGGAAAAACCCATACATATTACTAATAAGTCACAAATACATTACTATCTGTGCTATTTTGCCTGATTTTTATTATCATGTGTGTTCAGAAATATAGTATTTAGGCCTAAACTACAATTTTTTTTATAACATTGCTCTTGATAACCACAAATGAAGAGAATTATAGATTATATTTGAAGAGAAAAATTTTCGTCTAGACCGGGACTCGAACCCGGGACCCTTGGCTTTCCGGGCCAAGTGCTCTACCAACTGAGCTACCGAGGCGAGTTACGATCTAGACGCAAATTTTTCTCTTATATACGTTGTAATTCCCTATCGCCAAATGCTTTTGAAACCATTGCTTCTATCTTTGCAAATGGCGGCTTCTTAGTTAAGAAGACATTTATTGGGAATTTAACATTACTTTATAAAGCTAGTAAGGTTTCTAATGATGTTATAGATATTTTAACAAAAAAATCAATTACTCTTAAATCAATAAAAATTAATTTTCTACAACAATAATTTGTTAAATAATATTTGTTTTATATAAGTGGAGATAGACTACAATACAATTATTATTATTATTAGTTTATTACCTTTCCAGGTATATGAAAATACTATCAGTTATTTATAATTTATATTACCTTTCTACATTTATCAAAGTAATGATTAAAGTATCCAAATTAATTATTATTTTTAAAACTCCATCATACAACAGATCTAGGAGACTTGGCCAACTAGCAATCTGTTACCTTCACATCTACAAGTGTCAAAGAGATGGACTATCATCCAGCCGATATAAGGGTAACATATGGTCAGCATATCAAATCCCCCAGCCATTCAACCCCATATTGCACCTTGGGAAAAAATTTAGTTCCGAGTTATTAACAATTAAAATTTTAAAAAAGGTATAGTACATACACTATTTGTTATGGACACAATTTTATTCTGTCTCCATTTTCTTGCACATGACTTGTGGCCATAAAGAAATAAATTTATAGCTATTTTTTCTAACATGCAGTAGTCTTAACTCAATTTATGACATTTTTACACTTGTGGCCCTCTTCTTCCCAAGTTGCGATATGTCTGTGACACAGCAGGAAGTCTTAGACAGTTTGACCATGATGTGAGACTATTACTTATTACCTTTCCAGATTTACCAAAATACTGACTAAATTATTAAAAATAATAGTTACTTTTAATATTGAGTGGGGGCACGCCATAGCTTAGTGGTTAAGGCACTGCGCTACAAGCCGGAAGATCGGGGGTTCAAGTCCCGGTGGGGTCAGGATTTTTAAACTAACCCAAACCTTCTGGCAGCACTATGACCCTGGGGTCGACTCAACCTCTAACGGAAATGAGTACCAGACGCTTGTTCTGGGGTAAAGGTGGCCGTCATGCAGGGCTGACAACCCGGCTGACATCAAATGCCGATTGTCTAGAAATAGTGGGAGCCCTAACCTCCCACTACCCCAAGGGTCTCCTGAGGCCTGTCGTGGGAATACTTTACTTTTTTACTTTAATATTGAGTGGAGAACATATTTTTAATAACTCACCTCATATGAAAAATTCATTTGAAACCAATGGTATCAAAGAAATTTGAAATTGTATGAGGTGAGTTACTAAAAATATTTTCTCCGCTCAATATTAATGATATAACCTCATAATGTTTACTTCCCAACATTAATTTAAATATACTAATTCATTATTGATTCAGGTATACCAGTCACTGTCTTACCTAAATTAATTATACTACAGTGTTACAAAAGATGAGGCTTTAATAATTATTATATAAAATATTTAAAAAACTAGGTCAACTAAATAATATAAATGCTGTATGTTGCATAGTCATACTAACAAAACTGCATTTTTTTATATAGATACTAGCAAGTTTTAAAAAGTCTAGAATTCTACAATAAAATCTTATTGCCAATTTTTAGTTCTGGCACAATACAGCAGGCTTAGCTCAATCATTTGAACTTTTAAATACAGCTTATATATTCGTAAATTAATTAGTCATTTTTTAACATCTTACCTCCTATTTTATGTTTCTTCAAACACGGGAACTAGTTTTCGAGACAAGGATCTCTCTCATTTTCAACCGAAATTATGACTACCGGATTTTCGTTGGATTTGTTGGAATCTCCATCAATAATGTTGCCATTTGGTGTTGATTTGATGAACTTTGAGATGAGGTCGTGTTCATCAGGAATCTCGAAATTTATGGATCTAAATTTGTTCTTCTGAATATATATCTTCTCCCAAATTGTCAATTCTAAAGGTTTTTCCAAATGTTTTAAAAGTAGGGCTTCTTTTTCAATTTTATGATTCTCCAATAAACTATGTGCTACAATAGCTGATTTTTTAATTTCACCATTTTTAATATTTCTGAAGTGTTCCTTAGTGCGAGTGTCCAAATTTCTTTTTGTTTTTCCTATGTATACTTTATTGCAGTCTTTACAATTAATTTGATAAATTCCAGATTTTTTGCTATCTGGGGTGTTCAATTTCTTATTAGTTATTAATAGATTACCAAGGCTAAATTTATTTATCGGTGCCAATGTAATATTGAATTTCTTGAAAATTTCAGGTTTCAATCATATGGCACAAAACAGGCAATTTTCAACAGTTTGATACGCCAATTTTGGAATATATTAAACAGTACCAACTAAATTGGAAACACCATCTTGAAAGAATGAGTTCAAATCGGATCCCCAAAGCTGTTTATAATTATATACCAAGAGGACGAAGATCACTGGGCCGTCCTATGAAACGCTGGAGGGAAAATTTTCTATAGGATCGTAACAGGCCTTGGCCTAATACTTGGAAGGAAGAAGAAGAAGAAGATATAGAGATTATTAAATGTTCCATTAAATGAAGAAGATTTTAAGAAAGAATACAATCACATTTTGAACACAGCCAATTTAAATGGTTTTGGAAAAGAAATAATTGTAAATAAATTAAAGAAATTCAGACAACAAAAAAGATTGAAAGAATACACTACCCTGCAATCTGATTCAAAGAAAGGAAACAGTTTAAGAAAATTACATGTCATCCTGAAATACATAACAAATTTCAAAAAATGTTCAAGAAATTCAATATTACATTGGCACCGATAAATAAATTTAGCCTTGGTAATCTATTAATATCTAATAACAAATTGAACACCCCAGATAGCAAAAAATCTGGAATTTATCAAATTAATTGTAAGGACTGCAATAAAGTATTCATAGGAAAAACAAAAAGAAATTTGGACACTCGCACTAAGGAACACTTCAGAAATATTAAAAATGGTGAAATTGAAAAATCAGCTATGCAGCACATAGTTTACTGGAGAATCATAAAATTGAAAAAAAAAACCCTACTTTTAAACATTTGCAAAAACCTTTACATTTGACAATTTGGGAGAAGATATATATTCAGAAGAACAAATTTAGATCCATGAATTTCGAGATTCCTGATGAACGTGACCTCATCTCAAAGTTCATCAAACCAACACCAGATGGCAACGTTATTGATGGAGATTCCAACAATTCCAACGAAAATCTGGTAGTCATAATGTCGGTTGAAAACGAGTGAGATCCTTGTCTCGAAAACTAGTTCCCATGTTTGAAGAAACACAAAATATGAGGTAAGATGTTAAAAAATGACTCATTAATTTACGAATTAAGAACCTCGTAATGTTATTTCCCATATTTAACTATGAACAGCTTACATATAACTAATGTGAACTTGCACATGAAAGCAAGGCTAACCAAGATTAAAATTAATTTACAAAGCAGCAACCTACCTTAGGTTCAACATCAAATCTGAATCCAGCTCTATTCAGAACAGATTTTTCAGTTTTATTCAGAGTTCCCTGTTGACCATGACCTCGCTCAGTACTAGATGTGTGGTTGAACCTACTGGTTACTCCTTTCTATCATGCAATTCAAACCATATTAAAATCCTTGTCATGCAAAAATTATGCTCAGATATCAATAATGTTGTAACAGTTCAATTCCAAGCAACAAACAAAGGATATTGGGAGAATAATTAACAAAACTTTTACTAAAAATTTCTACACAGAAATTTTACATATAAATGTCACAATTTTACAAATATCTGAGAGTCCACCATAATAAATATATATACATTCCAAATCACAAAATATTCAAACTACAAAGCCACACTAACTACAGGTGATGACACTTACAGCTAGAGATTGGTGTATTCTTTCCACACTGATCAAAATTTCATTCGAGGATACCTACAGTCAATATTGTTTACTGCTTTTGGTTGTTTTATCCATCCATAGTAATTCTGCCTGAGGGCAAGTCTTTCATGGCAATCATAGCATTTTCACGTTACGTTTTGCAGCTTTACTAGGGAATTACAGGTGTGGTAGTCCACCGCTGTGGTCTCGAGGTAGCGTGCTGCCTTGTCACGCAGCGGGTCCGGGTTCGATCCCTGGTCGGGGCAGTTTTTCTGGGTGAGGTTTTTATCGGGGTTTTTCCTCACCTGTAAGACAAACGTCAGGAAAACTTTAAGGCCCAAACGGTCCCCGAAATCATATGGCCATCATCATCATTATCATCCTTCACCGGTGTGGAAAGCAACGGGAAGCTACCACACCTACATTTCCCTAGTAAAGCTGCAAGCATAGCATGAAAATGCTATGATTGCAGTGAAGGACCTGCCTTCGGGCAGAATTACTATGGACAGGTGTGGTAGCTTCCCATTGCTTTCCACACCAGTGAAGGATTATGATAATGATAAGGATGATAATGATGGCCGGATGATTTTCGGGGACTGTTGGGCCCTAAGCTTACAGGTGAGGAAAAATCCAGAAAAAACCTCCTCACCCAGGAGCCTGTCCCGACAGGGAATCGAACCCGGGCCCAATGTACTTTTATTGAGTACTGACCACCATATGGGAAAGAAAGTGGATGCACCAGTATGGAAAAGTTATAACAATGTATTTAAAGAGGTTATTCCACATGAAACTATAAGTACTGTATTTACAGAGGTACTCCACAATCACTGTGATATTCTTGGTTGACTATTCTAAGATAAAATATGAATAAAAATAATATATCTGCAATATGTGTTAATAAAATAATGATCATTGTATACAATCTGCCCTAGAGGAAAAAATTATGGATGGATGGATGAAGTTTTGTTTTCTGAAATTAAAATAGTAGGATTAAATGCCACGTGAAAAGTTCCATTGCACAGGAACTGTATACACTAAGCAAATCTCTCAGCAAATAGAATTTATCTAATTTTGCTGGTTTATGGCATATATCTTTCTCTTGTTAATTAAATCCTATGTAACCAGTTTTGTTGCAAGGGAAAACAAATTGTGGCAGCTAGAGAATTAACAGATACACATACACTTAATTTTTATCAATGTCATTTTTGGTTCCTAGTAAGTAGAATCTATAAAGATTTGTACATTTTCAAAAACCTTTTCATGAGACCTCAAATATGTACATTTTTTCGGCACTTATTAATCCTGGTGAATAACATGGAATGAAATGGAGATGCTATATTGAAAATAAGATTTTGAGGTAATACCAGTATTAAATAAACGTGGGAAATTTAATAAAACAACTGGTAAAAGTAAAATACAGGAAAATTGTCTTAAAATTGTATAGAAAATTCTTAGACAAATTGTAAATGATTGCCTGAAGAGAATTTAGAGTGATAATTTGAAAAAAAATTTTAAAAAACCGGCTGCGGTGGACTAGCGGTTATGCTCCTTGCCTCTGGTCCCGAGGTTCGCAGGTTCGAACCCGGCCGGAGTCGATGGATTTTTTAGGACAGAAAAATCCAAGGAGCAAGTCCTCTGGGAGGGACTTTAAGCCATGGGTCCCGAGTCTGAAGATTTTCAGGCTCGTAAAAAATCCTTAAGCCTGAATGAAAAGGCCTCTAAGCAAAATTTACCGAATTTTCCCGTCCTAGTACTACCTTGGTTTCCTAAATGTCAGTATGAGGCAGAACGCTGACCACAGACCACTCAAAAATGACATCTATACGAAAACAAGTATAACTAAATTAGTATGATTCAAATTCTTCCCTGTAGGGGAGAGCACCTAAATCTCTGTAAAGGGAAAACATGGGCTTACAAAAAAAATTCATAAAAATGTTTTATTATTTTTTTTATATTATGAATACATGATCAATACTCCTTTTAACATAAAAATGCTTCTAAATAACTTCTGGAAAAACTCTTAAATACCAATAAAAAAATCAACATCCCAGACAGTAAGAAATCTGGAATTTATCAAATTAATTGTAATGATTGTAACAAAGTATACATAGGAAAAACAAAAAGGAATTTAGAAACACGCACTAAAGAACATTTTAGAAATATTAAAAATTGTGAAATTGAAAAATTAGCCATTGCTGCACATAGTTTACTAGAACATCATAAAATTGAAAAAGAAGCAAAACTTTTGAAACAATTGGATAAACCGTTGGAATTGACAATTTGGGAAATGATATTCATTCAGAAGAATAAATATCAATCTATGAATTTCGATATTCCGATGGATAAAAATTTAATTACAAAGTTTATAATCTCAACGAAAGATGGCAGCACAAGAGGTGATGTCACTAAAGAAATCAACAATCACGGAATTTCATCAGTGGACGCCATGACTGAAGAAGGACATGATATTGTCTGAAACCGTCTGTATCAAAGAAGTTTGAAAATGTATGAGGTGAGTCGATTAAAATATGTTCTCCACTCACTATTAATGATATAACCTCATAATGTTTACTTCCCAATATTAATTTAAATATAACTTCTTAAATACTTACATTTTACCAAATTAACTTCCAACTTTATACTTTCTTGTTCATTGCTGTTATAACAAAAAAACAACAGTGCTTCCAAGATACATAAAAATGATTGTTATAAACAAAATAGCTGTTAAGACTAAATACTTTGCTTTGTCTCCCAAGCCCTCGCTGAGTTATAAGTGCAAGGATATACTAATTACATTTGTGAGGTGATAATTTAATAAGATGGTAATTTTCCAATCTGTATGTATTACATTTTCAAGGATATAATACAATACAGTAAGTACCAACATTTAAGTCATTAAGAGGAGATCCACAAGAAAAGTGTTATGGCAACATTAGCATTTAGGTGGTGAATTTTCAATGAAAACCGTATTTGTTTGCATTTAAGTTTTCAAAGATATTATTTATATATATATATATATATATATATCCATCTATAGTAATTCTGCCCGAAGGCAGGTCCTTCACTACAATCATAGCATTCTCATGCTATGCTTGCAGCCTTACTAGGCAATTGTAGGCGTGGCAGCTTCCCGTTGCTTTCCACACCAGTGAAGGATAATGGTGATGATGATAATGTTAAGGATGATGATGACCATATGATTTCGGGGACCGTTTGGGCATTAAAGTTTTCCTGACATTTGTCTTACAGGCGAGGAAAAACCCCGATAAAAACCTCACCCTGAAAAACTGCCCCGACTGGGGATCAAACCCGGGCCCGCTGCGTGACAAGGCAGCACGCTACCTCGAGACCACAGCGGTGGACCTTATATATAATAATTAAATTTTTGACATTGAGCAATGCAAGCTTAATTTGACATGGTAGGAAAAATAAATGTCCGAGCATTTATTTTTCTTATCATTACATATATATATATAGAAGAGCAATATCTATTAATATATAGACTGCTGTGGTCTCAGGGTAGCATGCTGCCTTGTCACACAGCGGGCCCAGGTTCAATCCCCGGTCGGGGCAGTTTTTCTGGGTGAGGTTTTTATCGGGGTTTTTCCTCGCCTGTAAGACAAATGTCCCCGAAATCATAGCATCATCATCATCATCACCCTTATCATTATCATCATAATCATCATCATCCTTCACCGGTGTGGAAAGCAACGGGAAGCTACCAAACACCTACAATTCCCTAGTAAAGCTGCAAGCATAGCATGAAAATGCCCTGATTGCAGTGAAGGACCTGCCTTTGGGCAGAATTACTATGGATGGATGGATTGGTCCTATAATAATTTATTTGTCCTGCACCATAGCCAGGTGATTAAGGCAAGATGCCTTGGCGCAGAGCTACAGGACTTGCGCTGGTTCGAGTCCCCATGGGGGAAGATATTTTCTCATGGAATTTCAGCCAGTATGGGACCAGTCCCCACCCAGCATCATGAGGAATTTGGGTAGCTACAGTAAAGAGCAACTCCAGGTTGGGAAGACCAGCCATAGCGGCTGGAGGATCCGACATGCTGACCACATGTCACCCCTACACTGGCTTATGATCATCTATGTTTGCAATTAACACATATGGACGTGAGGCCAGCAGCCACCTGGTAGGCCTAGGGCTTTCTGGGCTTGTCGCACTTGAATTTTTTATAATAAGTTATTTGCCATATATATATATATAAACTTATATGATCCTGAAAGAGGGATATAGTTATATGTATCTAATTACATTAATATGATTCTCTTATATTTAAATATATCATAAATGTGTCCCAAAACACTGAACCCATTAAGAGGGGAACTATAAGAAAAGTGATATAATAACATCAGTATTTAGGTAGCAAATTTCCAAAAAATAAGAATAAAAAAAACATTTGATTGGAGTTTTCAAAGCTAAAATACTATACAGTAATTCCCAAAACATTTAAATTCATTAAGAGGGAATCCATAAGAAGTGTGCTATTTAAATTATTATTTAGTTGGTAATTTTTCAATGAAAAAATATTTCAAATTTATAAATGAATTGGATCAGATTTTTTTAAGATCTCATCTCATATAGTTTTTTTTTTTTCGTGTTTTCCAAAGTCTTGTTTTAAAGGCCTTTTAAATTTTCAAACTAAGTCTGGAGTTTGACTGATGATGAAGGCAAATGGCTTATTAATACCACTGAGTTATCTTTTTTATCCTCTAAAGATTTGATGGCATGCTCTAGTACAAAACTGAAGTCGATAGTGTAAACTGCAAAAGGAAAATTTCTCCTTTACAAGATCATGAAAGATCATTATTTGGTCTAACATTTGTATGGATGATAATGATGAAGATAATCTGAAAACTGCCTACCTGCACCCTACTCTTCATGCTATAATTCCACAAATTATCTTTACTGTCTATTTGTAAAAACAGTTAACATTACATTTTCAAAATGGTTAGAACAATTAATTTTATTCTTCTTCTTGTAAGCCCATGTTTCCATTAACAGAGATTTGTGCGCTCTTCCCCTACAGGGAAGAATTTGAACCATACTAATTTAGTTACACTTGTTTCGTATAGATGTCATTTGAGTGATCCATCAGCATTCCACCTCATACTGACATCTAGGAAACCAAGGTAGTACTAGGACGGGAAAATTTTGTAAATTTTGCTTAGAGGCCTTTTCATTCAGGCTTAAGGATCTTTTACGAGCCTGAAAATCTTCAGACTTGGGACCCACAGCTTAATGTCCCACCCAGAGGACTTGCTCCTTAGATTTTTCCATCCTAAAAAAATCCATCGACCCCGGCCAGATTTGAACCTGCGAACCTCGGGATTAGAAGCAAGGAGCATAATCACTAGTCCACCGCGGCCAATCACAATTTATTTTATATTAAATATAAATTCACATTTTGCAACAACTTAATAAAATCCAATATTTTTTTTATTTAAATGTTATTGATTTGCAATTCCAAATATATGAAAAACTATGAAATTATCACATTTTTCCAAAGAATACTTTGGAAATCAGTAAGGTTGATATTCAAATATCATTACTTCAAAATACACTGTTGAATTATTTTTGGTAGGTTAAATTCTGTAGTTTAGTTGATTACATAATGATAATTTACACATTTTACAACCAGAGTAAGTTAAACCTATACACACATCACATATGACATGTTAATCATATGTTGAACTTCTCCACTTTCACTCCAATCTCCAAATGTTGCAAGTGTCATCATTTAAACCAATAAAACAACATCCACTCTACTATAAATCATTTCATGAGAGAAAGCTGATACTGTTTCACTGAGGAAGGAAAAGTATAATACAGTTCAGGAAGGAACAAAGTGAAAAATACAATCAAATACAGGAAAAAAACTAAAGAAGTAATAGATGATTGTTAGACCATGGATTTTAAGTTTTTATGCCTCCCCCCCCCCCCAAAGAAATAAGTAAAAACCAATGAAACATATACCATCTGAAGAAGTTTAACTGTGTCTAAAAATGCTTATTCTGCCCCTTGGTATCTATTTTGTGTTTCTGATCTAAAATTTCCTTTTTTCTCAAAATTAAATTAATATGATTTGTATCAGTTCAGCATTGCCAAGTCTCTGAAAATTGTTGAAAATCATCATTATTTTTTAATTTCTCAGAAAAATATTAAATTAGTTATAATCTCTAATTTTTGTTTTCTTTTCATATATGGAAGGAAATAACTTACTAAACAAAAATCAATCTCTGAAATACATTAAACTTAATAGATGTACTTGAAAAGATAATGTTGTAACACTTAGAAATAAAGAATCAAGTCTGGAGGAATGTTTTGATTCCCTTTCTTAAGTCATCGGGCAGCAACAATTAATGGACCTTCATTTGTCATTTTTTCGACCCAGCTGAGGGAATTCTAGTCTAAATGGCTTAGCTTAAATTCTGTTTTAGTGTCTTGAGTAGACCTCGAAAAGGCAATAAAAGAATAAAAAAACATATTTTTAAAAGATTAAAATAGTATTTTTAGAAACTATTGTACTATTTTTAAAACATATTTTAGGCAGCTAAATCTACTCTTTAGAGCCTAAAAATCTGAGATCTATTAATACCAAAGAGAGAAAAAATAAAACAAGAAAAATAAAAGTAAAAATAGAATATTAAAAATTGAACAATTAAAATGCTAGTATCATGTAAAAAGAATGACACGGGACATTTCCAAGTAGAATTCTACAATTGATGTCACCTGGTAGGAGGAGAAAATGATGGCCAAAAAATAACATGATGTTTTGAGCAGTATGAGGGGAAAAAGGATTGGATTATAGAGATTGGAATGACAGGGAGATACAGAGGAGAATGATAGATTAATTAGGTGCAGGAAAATGTTGTAAAACATTGTGAAACCTGCTACATAAATAAATAAATAGAATAATCAATTGAGTTGGTGTTTACTTGATGAAAATCCATATTTATTAATTAAATAAAAATAAAACATAGTTTTATTTGATTTTCATATTTATTATATAATTCAGTGACAGCTGTTTCGGTACACTGTACCTTCTTCAGACATGTTAAATTAATTTGTTAACATGTCTGAAGAAGGTACAGTGTACCGAAACAGCTGTCACTGAATTATATAATAAATATGAAAATCAAATAAAACTACGTTTTATTTTTATTTAATTAATAAATAAATAGAATATTAAAAACAAATAAAAGAGAGATTTAAAAAGAAACTGATGAAATAAAATAGAGAAAAGAAGTAAAGGGAGACAAATCAAAAGGAAATGAATTAAATTAAAATAAATTTTAAAAATAGAAAGAAAATAATAGTAAAGAAAGGAAATAGAAGAGATTACATTGTAGAAAGAAAAGAAAAGTATAAAGGAAACCAAAACAGGAAAATAAAGATAAGAAAGAAACAGAATGATTGAATGTAATAAGTTATTTATTCAAATTAATTGCTTGTTCCAACAAGCTTGCAAGCTTCTTTATTAAAAAAAACCCTCAACAAAATCAACTACTATAATGAAATAAATTACAAAAAGCAATATCTGCACTCAGAACATACAACCCACTTCATTTACCAACAAAGTATTTCCATAACAAGGTAAAGATGCCACTGACAAAATTGCATATTGAGAACTAATTTTTATTTGGAATGGGATAAGATAAGTTTTAAATTAAAATGTTTTATACCTCACCTCATATCCAGTCTTCTAATAATAACAGTTTCGAAGCCTGGGCAGCTTCATCTTCAGTAATTTCTTGTCGACTAATGTTAAGTCGATCAGAACTGCTTCTTCCTCCCTGTTGGTGGACTAATGAACTTCTGGATCAAATCAGAATCCGCACGTATTTCGAAGTTCGTAAGTTTTTCTTTCTTGTTTTTTTTCCAAACTGTGAATTCCTTTTATTTTTCTATTTGTTTAAGTAGACTTGCTGGGAAAAGATAATATGGCTCGAATCTATGAACGCATTAGACAGTAAAAGGTGTTCTCAGAAATCTGTTCACGCGATAATAATTGTTGAAATTTGTAAGCTACCTGAAGAGGTGACTTAAGAGAGAAACAAATCGTGAGGATCCCGAAGGGAACCGATGGTAACCGATGTAGTTTGAAACCTTGCCGCGTACCTTGCTGCTTTATCCAAGATGTCAGACCTTGAAGACTTCGATCATGTTTTCGCTATACGCAGAGAAGAGGAATTTGAAAAAGTCTACCAAATAATTCAACTGGAAGAACAGGAGAATTGGCGTAATATTGCGTGATGCAGACGTCGTTGTATACGGTATTATTTGTGGGACGCATGCGTAAATGCATTCCTCTAGCAGACGAAAATAACGGAAGTGGTTTTATCGCTGAGAATTCTGGGTAATTTCTTGCCAATATTACGAAAATGACGACTTTCATGCATGACCAGTTAGTGGGTAGCTAATTCGATCTTTGCACTTGCTCACGGTGAGTCAGCTCACCAGTGATTGGAAGTAATTTGAGTAGAGACTAATGTATTTGCATGCGACCCTATATTTGAATCAGTATCTAAGATATTAATTGCTTTCTTTTTAAATTTTATGAGAAGAATGTTCCTATTTCTATGTTCTATTTGGAAAGAAATAAAGTTTTACAAATAGTCGGTTGAAAATGAGAGACATCCTTCTCTCGAAAACTAGTTCCCGTGTTTGAAGAAACATAAAATATGAGGTAAGATGTTAAAAAATTACTCATTAATTTACGAACTGACCCATACCTATATTACATTCAAATATTTCATAGATTTTTTTTTCAAATCTTATAATAAAAAAAATAGTCCACTGCTGTGGTCTCGAGGTAGTGTGCTACCTTGCCATGCAATGGGCCC
Organism: Diploptera punctata; assembly: GCA_030220185.1. Classification (NCBI taxonomy): domain Eukaryota; kingdom Metazoa; phylum Arthropoda; class Insecta; order Blattodea; family Blaberidae; genus Diploptera; species Diploptera punctata. Next base: position 1,343,746 of record JASPKZ010009821.1, read on the forward strand.
AGGGGCTTCCTGGGAGAGTTTTTTTTCAGGTTTTTCATCAGCTGTAAGATAAATGTCAGGAAGCTTAGGGCCCAATGAAAATCATCCGGTCATCATCATCCTTCACCAGTGTGGAAAGCAACAGAAAGCTACCACACCTATAATTCCCTAGTAAAGCTGCAAGTGATAGCATGGAAATGCTATGACTGCAGCGAAAGACCTGCCCTTGGGCAGAACACTATAGATAGAGATAATAAAATAAAAATTTGTAGACTTCCATAATCTGTGTCTACAATACATTTCCTTCTGTAGTCGGAGTATTGTCTTAACCAAGTGTTTCTTTTTGACATTTCCAACATCATGTCATCGTCTTCTTCAGACCAGCTCTGAAGAGGACCATGCCAATATGGCTGAAGCATAAGAAAACACTTGGAGCAGTAACTCCCAGGCAAAAGAAAAAAAAAATCTAATTTATAAGCCAGTATAATTAATCAAATAGACAAACAAAAGGAACTCACGGTTTGGGAAAAGATCCACATTCAGAAAAACAAAGGAAAACTTATGAACTTCGAAATTCGCAAATTTTGACCTGATCCAGAGGTTCATCGGTCCACCAACAGAGGGAAGAAGAAGAGTTTCTTCCGATAGACATAACACCAGTCACCAAGAAAGTTCTGAGGATGAGACAATTATAGTCTCGAAATCGCGATCAACTTAGAAAATTTATATGAGGAGAGGTAAGAAACATTTAATTTCACCATAAATTAAACCTCATAGTGATTAATTCCTATATAAGTTAAATATGTTGTTGTTGTTTTCAAATGCTGGGCCTTGGCACCGAAGCCATTAGCGTTCTTGCTCTCCAATATTTCTCTATTGTGGATCCAACAGGTAATACTTCACAGGTTTGTAGGTGTTCTTCATTCATTTCTTCGTCTTTATTGCATAGAGGACAATTTGGATTCGTGTAGATTCCTATTTTATATAAATGTTTGGCTAAATAGTCATGTTCTGTAAGCAGTCTAAATGTTGCTACTGTAGTTTTACGTGGAAATTCTGGAATAATATCTGGCTTCTTTACTAAAATATTCCATTTTTTGTCTTTGGCTTTATTACATAGGTCTTGGTTTTGTTTGATTTTATATTTGTTTTTAACTATTCTTTTTATGGATGTGAAAGGTAAGCTTTTAGTAGTATTCTGAATTAAATTGGAGCCTTTTTTGGCAAGAAAATCAGCAGTGTCATTTCCAGCAATTCCACAATGTGCAGGTATCCATTGCAATTGAATTCTTTTCTGTAGTTTTTGGAGTTGTTGAATCATTTTGTAGCACTCTTTAATTTGTATTGACTTCATTTTGTGTGAATTTATTGCATATATTTATTATATATATTTATTAAGTTAAATATAAGAATGTACCTCTTTGGAATGCTTTATTTGCACAGGGGAGCTAGAAGTTTATCAAAACCTTTGATTTATATTAAATATTAAGAGACTTTTACAAACAATGAAGACATGTTTGGTATCAATTGATATCTTAATAATGCTACATGAAAAAAAAAAATCCATATTACAACAGGCCTACAAGCGCCTTGGTCTTCTGTCATTTGCAGAAGTGAATGATCATACAAACAATATATGTGTGGCATGTCGGTCCCCCAGCAGTTGTAACTGGTTTTCTCAAACTGGAGCCTCTATTATTATAACTACCCAAATTCCTCATAATGCTGGGTGGGATCTGGTCCCATACTGACCGAAATTCCATGAAAAAATTTCTTACATCATGGAGTTTTGAACCACTACGTATCCCACTTCTGAATAAATTCCCAAATGCTAAAAAAAATAAGTGGATGTAAACTAATTTTGCATTTCCTAACCTAACAAAACAAATTGCATGCATATTATTTAATAAACTATAAACTAATTATGGAAAACATGATGACTTTAGACCACTCAACTACAGCACGGGACTCCGTATACTACATCCATGGTACACAAGAAAATAAACAAATAAATTTAAGGAACAAAAAATGATTAATGAAAGTACTCTTCAGACAGATAAAAATATTGGTAAAAATGCAAGAAGCTCACATACCATTCTTTAGTATTTGACAAGTTTAAAAAAATCTTAAACAAATTCAACATTAAATTGGCACCGAAAAATGATTACAGCTTAGGTAATTTAATAATAACCAACAAAAATGAAAAGATTGAAGACTGCAAAAAATCGGGAATTTATCAAATTAATTGTAAAGATTATGAAAAGATATACATAGGAAAAACAAAAAGGAATCTAAATACAAGATTAAAGGAACACCTCAGAAAAGTTAAAAATGGAGAAACCAAAATATCTGCAATAGCTGCACATGCCTGGACAGAATAACATAGAATAGAAACCAAAACAAAATTACTTAAAACAATTAGAAAAACCGAAGGAACTCACAATTTGGGAAAAAATTTACATATGCAAGAATGAAAATACAACTATGAATTTTTAAATACCCGGTTATAAGGAGAGGGGATTGATTTGGAAGTTCGTCAGCCAGCCATCAAATGGCGCTGGGGTCAGTCTGCAGGATAGAAGGCTGATGGACTTCAGTTGTGAACGTAACACAGCATTGAGAATGTCACAAATGATGTGACGAAACCCTGGGTTTGCGAGGAGTTATTAAGTATGAGGTGAATGAATGAAAAAATAAACAATACATCAATAGTCTTCATATATCCAAATTAGAAAATGTAGAGAAAATGTTGAATTAGATTACCAGTATTCTACTAACACCAATCAAAATTAGGACAGAAATTTTCATCAAAAATATTGGTATATCATGCAGTAGGAACTAATGAAATGGCTTTGTAAAACATAAGAATTGTTTTAACTTTTATCGGAAAAATCTGTTGAAATATTACTGAATATGAAACCACATAGATTTTGAAGCCAGTACAATTAGAAGACTGGATATGAGGTGAGGTATAAATAATTTTAATTCAAATCTATAAAAATTGTTTCATAAAATTTATTATGGAAAATAATATTGAGGTTTTTCAAGTTTATAAATAAAACATCATAATTATTATATCCCCTCATAAAATCCATAATCTTGAAAGCATAGGATCAAGGTTTTGGAACAGTTGTTTCTACCTTCAACCATCTTTATGACTCATCAAAATGGCTGAAGACAGAAACAACTGTTCCAGAAGCCATGGTCTTGTGCTTTCAAGAACACGGAGTGTATGAGGTGAGATAATTACGACCTATTTTATTTATTAAAATAAAAATTGTTTCGTTCTTTATATAACACAAGATTATAAACATAAAGATTTTTTTAGGATAGTAATCAAAACTGAATAAGTTGTCAGTATATGAAGTGATGTTTTACTCAAGTGCAGACCCAAATGTGCAGCTAACTACTTCCAATGATACAAGAACTCACCTGTAATGACGTATTTGATGTGTTTGTTCTCGAACTTCCCATACTGTCTGATCCAGAACCTCTGGAATTGTTCTCTGTCACTGTATTGCCTCCTATAAAGAGCAAACATGTGTTTACTAAAGTGTGTAGCATTAGTAATTCCTAGAATTAAAATTAATTTGGTTATTATTTGGGACTACACAATAAGCTGTTGTTATTATGTGGTTAATGGTAACTCAAGGGTTGGCAGATACATGTACTTAGCGAAGCAAAACTAATGTTTATTATAAAAGTATAAATTTGATTGACGTGTTGAATATGTTCAAATTTGCAAAACGATAAATTTTGTTAAAAGGAATACTTGAACCAATTTTAAAACTTCCTTGGGAAATGAATATGAAAGACCAAGAAATTTTATTGTTAACAGTGTGTGGCCAGTAGCTCCCATACGAGTACATACAGAGAGGAGCCAGTAGCTCCCGTACAAAAACAGAGTGAGCTAGTTGATCATATTACAAGTATTCAGAGGAGCCAGTTGCTCCTATATTATTACCTAAAAGTGTGAATCAATCTATCATACATAAATATACTAGGGAAGTCTAGATTTGCTCAAGTAATCTACTAGCTATTACTAATGTGTTGTGAATATTGAGTTGTTCATAAGAGGTTAACAAAATAAACCCTCAATATTAATGTTGATTTGTTCTTGAACATGTTTCAAAACAATTCTGTTTTATAGTCAGCTTTTCCAGACTGGTTTTATTTGTTGCATTATGTTGCACAACCTGGATGTCGATGTCAGCTCCATCCTGTGGGTGGCCAAAGAACCTCCAAACAAGGTCATGCTCCATCGGTATATCAAAATTCATAACTCTGTTTCTGTTCTTCTGAATATAATTTTTTTCCCAAATAGTCAACATTAATATTGAGGTAAGGTGTTCAGACTAAAAATAATATAATTAAAATAACCTCAAAATATAAATTCCTAAAATTAAATATTAAAATAAACCCTTTTTAATTAATTACACAACTCATTGTTACTGATCATCGAATTCCTTATCCTTCACACCGGTAGAACCCATAAATAAGCTTAATTTAAAACATGCCCTGAAGAGACCCTCGTGCTTACACTAAAGCCTGTTGCAAGTGACAAATTTATTACAATAAACAACCTCTTAATTCTGAAATTATTGATGAGTTAAATAAATAAAACAAAGTGAATGTTGGTACAATAAAATGAAGTACTTCCTACAATGGTATTAAAAGAGAAGAAACTGTGATCTCCCATATTGCTTCAATGAACTAGAGATCCAGGGTTCAAATCCTAGTTTAAACATTAATTTTTCTTTCTTAAATTAGATTCTTTCCAGGATTGGAAAATGTTAATTCAAATAAAAACATAGAAAAATATGAAGCTTTACTGCTAAAAAGTAATGTATAAATTCTCAAAAAAATACTTCTGAACAGAAGGCATGAGTTGGCGTTGATGGTGGCGACAGCTATTAGCCTTCGGACAAACGAGAATTGTGTAAGTTCGAAGAAATGTTAATGTTTGTATCATCATTTGAATGGTGTAATGGACAGCACATTAGTATGTAGAACTAGAGGTCCAGGGTTCAAATCCCGGTTCAAACATTACTTTTTCTTTCTTAAATTAGATTAATCAGTTGTTGGTAAATAATTCTCTAAGCACTGTTTGACAGGTAAGATATAATTTTATCTATAGATACCATAAACAAGTCCAATATGATAGTTTTACAAGTGGACAATGATTTGTTCATTCATAATACTTCAATAAAGTGCTTCTATACTACCATTATTTGTCTCTGTCAAAACTTACAGTTATAATAGAATAGACTCTCTGATACACATAAATTAGATACCCGATCCCTTGAGCACAGTGTCCTTTATATCCTTCCTCATCATACTCCTATTATTCGAAATCTTTTACAATTTCTCTTGCTAGAACATGGAATTCCCTTCCACCCTATGTCAGAGACTGCCAAACATTACCATCTTTCAGAAACAAATTGAAAATAAAATTACTAACAGAAACAACTCATTAATATTACTTTTTAAAAATTAATAATGTGTTTTTCATTATTTAATAAAATTAGATTTAAGATTTGTTAATATATTTACCTAATGCCTTGTATAAAAAGCATAGATTAATTCATTGTAGTTTATTACTTTCTTTGTATTTTTTTCTTTCTTTCCATTTTTATGTAAGTAGATTCGAGCTGTTATTCCTTTCTGTATTCATTCTATCATTAATTTAATTTTAATTGTATTTAATTGTATTGTATTATTAGACATTATTTTCATTATTATTCAATTTGACAGATAATTAATTGTTTAGTATGACTATTATTGTAATTTTTTGTATTTATATGTAACATATGTTTGTCCTGGTGAGTGGAAGAGAAGGCCACGTGGCCTTAACTCCACCAGGCTAAATAAATCTATTCTATTATAACATATTAAACTGAATACTAATATTTACAATAAAAATGAAAATCAAACAAAATTAACAAAATCCGAACTAAAACCATATGGGTGATCTTAAAGAATTTGTAAAATTTCAAATTAATTTGCAAGAATGTTTGAATTTGTGAGCAGAAGGAGGTCACATATATATTGACCATTGTCAAGATTGAATATACTTCTAAGGAAAATGTAGACCTCTCAAGTTGTGGTAGACGAATATTGTAAAATAAGTTGAGGGGTAGAAATAAGCATATTGTAGTGCAATGTTGATCTATTTCTCAAATTACTGCCTTGAATTTCATGGGAGCAGCAGCAGGACACCTTAAGAGTTAGATCCAGGTTGTGCACAGCCAGCAAACGACCTCTCCAGAAGTGTTTTCTGGAATTAAAATTTTCCAGGTATGTTGATTCTAGGATAATCTGACTCTCGAGGCTTCCACTCAAAAAATGTCTAGACTGGCATTCAGATTATTCCTACCCTCGTATATATAAGGAGGTGCAAGAGTCCACCAGCCAATTGTGTCTGAATAGTAAGTAAATCTATCAACGAGTCTGAAGAACTACACAGCGAAATAACTAATAAATAAGGTGAGCCTGTACCATCTTATCTCATAAAATCTTGTGCTTTTTTACACGCTTTATATTAGCTTGACCTGTATCTATCTATGTAACGGAATCTTTCAAAGCGATTTTCACCCACTTTAAATCATCGGATCGACTTGAAACTTTGTATACTTGTAGAGGACCCGTGACAATACAATAATTTCATATTTATTTTCTAAAATCCTGGCCATAATCATCAGAAAATCAAAAAAAGTGTTTTTGTATCAATGTAATGGAATCTTTCAACGTGATTTTCACCCACTTAGAAACATTGGATCGACTTGAAACTTTGTATACTTGTAGAGGACCCGTGACAATACAATAATGTCGTATTTATTTTCTAAAATCCTGGTCATAATCATCAGAAAATCAAAAAACGTGTTTTTGTATCAATGTAACGGAATCTTTCAATGCGATTTTCACCCACTTAGAAACATTGGATCGACTTGAAACTTTGTATACGTGTAGAGAACCCGTGACAATACAATAATTTCATATTTTCTTTCTAAAATCCTGGCCAGAATCATCCGAAAATCAAAAAAATTAAAACTGGTATAATAGGTTGCGGACTTGTCGAGTTTTTAGTCAATCGTTGTAAGAGCTCAGTTGGTAGAGCAGTGAACTCTTAGTGGTATATAATTTCAGTAATCCATACGTCGCTGGTTCAAATCCGGCTGGGAGTGTTTATTTTTATAGAATATTACTTTTAGCTCATACTACAATAGTATCGAATTTAAAGATATTTACATTTTTATCTTATTCTGTAAAATATTAAAACTAAAAAATAAATAATAGTTTTAAAAAACTAAAAGAACACGCTTTATTAGAAAACTAAAAAAATGAAAAATAATTTTAATTTCCAATACGCTTGGGATAAAATGAAGTGGTCAACAAAAAAATCATCTCCAACACATATAGAATAAAATTAGAGTTATCAACAAAAAGAAAATTTTACCATCAAAAGCGTGGGGTGATTTTTATGATTTTTACATTTTCTTCTTAGAGAGCTTACTTTTACCAATATCTGTTTATTATCAAATATATTAATTGATATAGAGCACCCCACGCTTTTGATGGTAAAATTATTTTATTTTTGTTGATAACTCTAATTTTATTCTATATGTGTTGGTGATGATTTTTTTGTTGACCACTTCATTTTATCCCAAGTGTATTGGAAATTAAAATTATTTTTCATTTTCTTAGTTTTCTAATAAAGCGTGTTCTTTTAGTTTTTTAAACTATTATTTATTTTTGACATGCTCCAATACAATGAATGAATTAATAAGTCACTTCTAATCTTAACTCATAGTTTATGCTTTCTCAAACATGGGAACTGCAGTTTTCAAGAGGGATGTCCCTCTCATTTTCAACTGATATTATGACATTATTATGTATCAATAGTCCACCGCTGTGGTATCGAGGTAGCGTGCTGCCTTGTCACGCAGCAGGCCCGGGTTCGATCCCCGGTCGAGGCAGTTTTTCTAGTGAGGTTTTTATCAGGGGTTTTCCTCACCTGTAAGACAAATGTCAGGAAAATTTAAGGTGCAAATGGTCCCCAAAATCATATGGCCATCATTATCATCATCATCATCATCATTCACCGGTGTGGAAAGCAACGGGAAGCTACCACATCTACAATTCCCTAGTAAAGCTGCAAAGCATAGCATGAAAATGGTACGATTGCAGTGAAAGACCTGCCCTCGGGCAGAATTACTATGGATGGATGGATGGATGGATGTATGTATCAATATGCCTGTGTATCATCATCAGGTTGTCCAGACTGTTGAATTTTATGTTGTCAGCCCTGGATGTCAACTCTCACTCCATCTTTTGGAAGACCAAACAATTTGCAAATCAAATCCTTTCCCCAGGAATTTCAATATTCATAATTCTATCTCTGTTCTTCTAGATGAAGATCTTCTCCAAAATGGTCAATTCTTTTGTAATTTCTATTTTTTAATTATTATGACAGAAAATACAAAAAGAACTCAACATTTGGGAGAAGATCTACATACAGAAGAACAGAGATAGAATCATGAATTTTGAAATTCACAAGGAAAAATATTTGATTTGCAAGATCTTCTGTCTAGCAAAAGATGTAGTGAGAACTGACATCCAGGGCCAACGACATAAAATTCGGCAATCTAGACTAGCTGATGATGATATGCAGGTGTACTGAAACATCATATTTGAAGAGGGGTCCCGTGCCGTAGCCGAGCGGTTAAGGTAGGAAGCCTTGGCGCAGAGCTACGGGACTTGCGCTGGTTCGAGTCTCCATGGGGGAAGAAATTTTCTCATGGTATTTCGGCCAATATGAGACCGGTGCCCACCCAGCATCGTGAGGCAATTGGGTAGCTACAATAAGTAGCGGCTCCAGGTTGAGGAACAAGCTATAACGGCTGGGGGACTCGACATGCTAACCACATGTCACCCCTACACTGGCTGTTGATCATCTACCTCTGTGATTGACACATGTGGATGTGAAGGGCCAGCAGCCGGCTGGTAAAAGGGCAACCGCTGAAAAGTGGAAAGACCCTCAATCAATCGGAATATTTGAAGAGTAAAATAACGCTCAGACCGTTCTCTTCAAATATAAATTATCCTTCATTGAGATGGTATTACATGAATAATAATAAACATTGTATTGAAACATGTAAAAAAACTGTATTTTATGACATAAGATGTAACAGACTTGCCTTATTTAATAAGAAGAGACTATAACGTTAATTCCTACTGAAATTCTTCTTCTTCTTCTTCTTTTCAAGTATTAGGCCAAGGCCTGTTAATATCCTATAGAAAATTTTCCCTCCAGCGTTTCATAGGACGGCCCAGAGATCTTGGTATATAATTATAAACAGCTTTGGGGATCCGATTTGAACTCATTCTTTCAAGATGGTGCTTCCAATTTAGTTGGTACTGTTTAATATATTCCAAAATTGGCGTAGTCTTCAATTCTTTTAAGATATCGGTGTTCATTTTCCAATCCCATCTGGTGTAACCCACTGTTCTGTGCATGAACCTCATTTCACAAGCCATTATTCTGCTTTCATGTTGTCTTTTTAGTGTCTATGCTTCACTACCATAGGTCAACACTGGTCTGGCCAAAGTGTTATATAAACGTAATTTGGTGTTTTTTTGTACAAACTTTTATTATAAGTAGTAATTTTTACAGGGATATCCTTTTTATCCCAGATGAAAATTCATTAATGAAATAACTTAGTTTGTAATACTATTTTATCAGAAAAGTATTTATGTATGTACAAGGCAATGTTGTGAAATAAATACAGGAAATTTGGGAATTGTGTGTAAATGTTTGTGAAATAAAATAGAAGAAATTCTACTAATATTCACACCAGGAACATCAATGGTAATACAGTTCGTTTCTTTAAACTTGTCTCTCATGTGGGATTCTAGGATTATGTTCTGTTTGGCTAAGTTCTAACTATGATCTCACCTAAAATAACCAAATTAATGTTAGAGAAACTCACCATAACTTCGACCAGTAGGTTTGAGTTTGGGCATTCCACCAGCAAACAGTCCACCGAGCCCATTTTTTGACAAATCAGAAGAACTGCCATAACTATTATTATTTCTCGGACTACTGCTAGTGCTGCTACTATTACTACTTACTTTACCTGCAATACAAACAAAACAAACTTTTAACAATAACTGATAGGCAGTAACACTATAAAGTAATTAAGGTAGAATTTTTTATCACTCACCTCATATTGTTCTTCTTATTTGACTATAAACTAGTTTCGGAACATAGTTTCTGTTTCATCCTCAGTATCGTCACAACCATTGTTCTGTCGTCTTGAAGAGCATCTTGAACAACGGTCGTGACGATACTGAGGATGGAACAGAAACTATGTTCCGAAACTAGTTTATAGTCAACTAAGAAGAACAATATGAGGTGAGTAATAAAAAATTCTACCTTAATGAATATACCTCATAGTGAGAATTCCTAAAATAAGTAACTATGAAGTAATATTAAGATATTAAATGTAGAATTTTTTCCCTAACTTGATTATGAGGTTTGTCTGTCCATCACTAGAGGAAAAAATCTACAGTATATCAGAAGACCAGCAAGAATGAAGATAATGGTCTCTGATAAATATCCAGACAAGGATGTGGCCTCTCGCCCTTGCTCTTTAACATATACATGGATAGAATACCCCAAGTTTGGCGACAGATGAGACACGGCTCTATCCAAATTAATAGAAACCATAAAATAGACTCTTTGCTTTTTACAGATGATTTGGTATTAATAGCTCCAATGGAAACAGATTTACAGTATTCTATACACAATTTTAATATAATTGCAAAAAGGTACAATATGGAAATCAATACAAAGAAAACTAAAGTGATGATAATTACTGACTATAATGATTGAGAATAAATAAATATAAATGCACTTCCACCTACAGTATTTACATTTACAATGAGGGATTGCAATCTAGACTTAAAAGGTTTAATGTTATTTACTACACTTAAGATAAAGAAGAGGAAAAAAATTGGCTGGGCAACTGGCTAAGAAGGAATTATCATACGTAATGCCACGAGTGATTTCCAAATTATCGATAAATTCACGACTCACGAAATGAGGAGTGAATTTATCTAGAGAATTTGGAAATCAAGAGTGGCATTTGTTAGGACTATTTAACAAATAAAATTAAGCTGTTTACTCACAAATCATTGTTTAACTATAGTTATTTTAAAATATTTATATATTTAATGTAAACAGCGATGTTTGAAAACAAATCAGAAATGTGAGGTTATGTTCATTCACTGCTGCTTGATCATATTATTTATTGCCAAATAAGATCGCAATATTGTAAGAGTGCACCAAAGTGGAGAAATAATGAAACACATCAAACTATATATCATAATCAACATTACAGGTTATTCATTTATTTTTTTTTAGTAAACTCAGTAAAATCATGGAATCTTTTCATTATTTGCTATATTCAATGTATTTGTTGGAGAAAAATAATGCTTTGACCCTCAGAACATTAAAAAGGAGCTTTCTTTCATCACAAAAGCACGAGCTGATAAAGAGAAATTGATAAAGAGCGAGGTGAAACACGACTCTGATTGGTTGTAAATCAAAAATCATTGTAACGTGATTGGTCATTGACTCCCATTTGGGGCATGAGTTAAATAGTCTTCTGAAAGATGCACTTGAAGGAATAGTTTGGATTAAATGTCCAGGGAACAAAAATAAATTGGATAATGACTAGAGTCCGGATCTTAGGCACTTAAAAAATTCAAAATAGGCAGGCAAAAAGGCACTAAAAATCGTTAATATAGGCACTAAAAATTCAAAATAAGCTCTTACAAAAAATGAACTACAACATATATTTTTACAGCCTTACGTAAAGAATATAACATATGATATAAATAGCATACGATGACATCAGAGATAATTTCGGAACTTGTTTTGCCTTTCTACAAAGAACATATTTATGTTTTGCAATGTGTACGTGATGCGAAACATGGCTTTTCTTTGTACAATTCACTGAAATTCTACACTCTTTGCAAAACAATATTGAACCGTCACTTGAGAATATTTCCGCACCAAATTCTTTCACAAAAGTGGTCAGTTTGTCTTTTACTGTTGTCCGTTGTTTAGGCATCGTAAAACAACTGTTCTAAAGGTTAAAATAAAAAAGCCACATACATTTGTCGCATCACTTTGTCTTTGAAGCACCTGTCTGTGAACGAGGACTAAAGACTGAATTCAGTATTACCAACAACAAAAATAATATTGCATTCACTTTGAGGTTTCAGCAGCAGGTGTGAGACAAAGAAAGATAGCTTGAGCCATCTACCCTTTTTGTCACTCAGAAATGTTTGCATTGAAAACAAGCAAAGCTGTACTACAGAACTTTCTCCAAGCCTTAAAGCCAGAGCATAATACAATTGGAAACAGTTTAGGACTATTTCGCTTAACGGGAGTGCATGAGGTGGAAAATATTTGGTAAAAGCTGGTACTTGTTATTTCGCCTAACGGGAGTGCGTTGAGGGAGAAGTTTGACCATTTCAATTAATCATCATCATCGTCCTTTCAAGTATTAGGCCCAGTGGCCCGTTACGGTCTCCCGCCATCTCCGAAAAGGTCAACCCACAGATCTTCTGCCTCGAGGAATGTAGTGAAAAATTTGTTTTGGTATTCTGTGACGATCGCGCTGAATATGGGCTAGCCAATTGTTTCTGTATTCTTGGAGGTATTCAGATATAGGTACGATGTTTAACTCTCTGGCTATTGTTGAATTTCTTTGGTGGTCTAGAAGGCTATAACCTGCAGTTCGTCGCAAAAATTTCATCTCTGTGGCTGTAATATGATGATCATCCTGAGTTCTGATGGTCCAAGCTTCACTGCCATAACAGATTATGGGTCTAGCGAGAATTTTATAGATTTCCGGTTTTGAATCTTTGGAGACTTGAAAGCAAGTTGATTTCCTACCAGTCGGTTGCTAGCCGAAAAGTAGTAAGTCCAGTGGTGGGGCTGCCACCTAAAGCCTCTGGACAGGCATGAAGGAGGATTAGCATTTACTCTAATCCTGATGTAACAGTTATACCGCTGTGACTCGGTCCCCAGAGCCTCGTTTGTTATAAACAGGTTGCACCATGTGAATTAATTTCATTGAAATACTAAGTTAATTTCTAAAAAATGGCAAATAGGCACTTATAGGCATTGTAAGCTGATATAGGCATTTATAGGCAAAATGAACTTCATGAAAAACAACTCTAGGGTCATCGGTATGAACTTATATGAAGTCACTTTTACAATATCTATAATAAATAATTATAGGCATTTTCCCTAACATCCAGTCTCTAATAATGACAACATAAAGATGAATGGATCAAGTACAAACACAAACAAAAAACCAGAACAGAGATGAGTGAAGAGTCCTAAGTTTGGCAATGAAGGACCTGCCTTTGGGAAGAAAATTGTGAATGAATAAAATTCCTATTATTAGCAGTAAAATTATTATTTTCACTTTGAAAATTTCAGATGTGAATTTTAATAGGGCTGGGTTCTTCCCCATTCAGGATTAGTCATCATTTTATTTAAACACTTTTATATCAATCCTTGTAAACATGTCTAATCTACACACATTATAAACACACATTCACAAATGCTTGATAATTTTTTTTAACCATTCCCACAAGTCAATTTATATGGATGATGTCACTGGAGGTCAATGAACATTTCCCTTCCTCTACCCTTTCATTCCTCTTTCAGTCCTACCTTATTTTTTAAAACTTAAATAATAACCATATGTTTAGTATAATCCATTCACACTGATTTGAGAAATTCTAAAAAAATTTGATCATCTGATCAATTGATCACATAAACATTATGTACAAAAAGAAAAAGAAAATATAATGCTTTAATTTATGACTAGAACACATGTTTAAAGTTTTCTAACATTGCTCAAATAAAAACTAAAACATTTAAAATAAACAACTTGTCTTTAAAATAAATAAAATGGGATAGAAAAATAAACAAAGAATTCAGTATGACAAAAATGGAGAAAATTCAACAAAGTTCAATGAAATGGTTATATCAAGGAAAAGCTCAACACTGCAAAGAGATTAAATGCTGTACTGATGGTATTTAATATCTATGGGAGCACAAAAAATGGATGAGAGATTTTTCCAGTTCATTTGTTCCTTTGCCTTCCAAAATAAATGTTTCTTAAAATTATTTTTTTTTTGTTAAAACAGATCCAAATTTATGTCAGAGGAAGGTAAGTATGGCCCCACAATCCATCAATCAAGATGAATGTTCACAAATATAAACACTGAGTATTTTCTTAATCAAAATTACAGAGGGAAGAAACACTATGAGGTAATTTTAAATTTATAAATGGAAAAAATTTAAAACCATTACGTTTTAAGTTCCCAGCAAGCAAAATTTAATTTCCAAGTTAATAAATTGGCAGTTCCAAGATGACAGTAATAGCAAAAATTCAACAGTTAGAATTTGACTGAAGATGGAGGCAAAATGGCTTTAGAAACTGGTATCAAGTATACATAAAACTTTATAAGGTGTAAATACAATTTATCCAACTCATTTAAAATGAGTATTTTTATTTAACAACTCTTTTAACTCATCTGGTTAATAGTATAGAAATTCAAAGTTGGGTATGAAAAATCTAACATATTTTGCATGGAGGCCTCTAATTTTAAGTTTCTACATGCGGTAAATTTATGTCACAGGACCAGGGATTTAGTTCCTTCCTGAAGCAAAAGATATTTAGTTATTTTACACATGAAAAAATTTGACCTCGATCAGATTTGAATCTGGGAAATTCAATCCAGAGCAAGCATGGTAGTCACTACACTACTAGGATCAACATTATTTAATATGTGTGGACTTTTTCATTGATACTTTTAAAATTTCAATAGTAGAATTAAGTATACACCAAATCATTTCTCACTGAAATTGTTAATCTGCATACGTAACTAACAAAATTAAATGTATGGCTTATGGAACCTAAGGTTCATTGTCACGTTTGCTAGGGTCTTCCACAGGTTCCTAGCCTCAGACAAATGAATCCAGTCCTTGTCTCTGATATCCAGTTCTTAAGATATATCTGAATATTATTTTCCCACCAATGCCTAGATCTTCCTAATGATAGTTTCTCCCAAGAGTTTTCCAATAAAAATATTGAAAGCATTTCTACTGTTACCCATTGAGAGAGAGAGAGAGAGAGAGAGAGAAGAGAGGGAGAGAGAGAAAAGAGGGAGAGAGAGAAGAGAGGGAGGGAGAGAAAGGGGCTGGAGGAGCAAGGGAATGGTTAGGGAAGGAGGGGTGAGGAGGAGAGGGAGGGGAAGGAGAGCTGGGGGCTAGGGATAGAAACAGGGAAGGAGAGAGGGAGGGATGGAAGGAGGGGGGAGGAAGGAAGGAAGAGGGGGATAGGAAGGAAGGTAGGAACGGAGGAGGGAAGGGAAGGAGAGGAGAGGGGGAGGGAAGGAAGGGGAGGGGAGGGAGAGGGAAGGGAGGAGAGGGGAGAGGGAGAAAGAGAAGGAGAGGGAGATGAGGGGAAGGAGAGAGGGGAGAGGGGAGGTAAGGAGGAGAGGGGGGGAGGGAAGGGAGAGAGGGGGGAGGCGAATAAGGAGAGAGAGGGGAGGAGGGAGGGACGAGAGAAGCAAGAGGGAGGGGAGGGCGACAGAGGGGGCGGAGGAAAGATAGAGTGGTGGGGAGAGAGGAGCGAGGAGAAGGAGGTCGAGAGAGAGAGGGGGAGGGGAAGGAGAGAGGGAGTGAGAGTAGAGAGTAGCAAGAGGGAGGGAGGGAGAAAGAGGGTGTGGAGAAAGGAGGGAGAGGGGCGGGGCGGAGAGAAGGAGGGGAAGTGAGAGAGAGGGCGGTGAGGCAGAGAGGGAGAGCATAGGAAAGAGAGGAGAGAGGGGGATGGATGCGGAGACAGGAGAGGGATGGAGGGGTGAGCGAGAGTGGGGGAAAGAGGGAGAGGGCTTGGAGGGGAGAGAGAGAGGGGGGGAAGAGGCGAGAGAGTGATTAAGAGGGGGAGGAGTAAGAGTAATAGAGGGGGAGGGAATGGAGGAGAGAGGTAGTGCGGATAGCAGAGTGAGAGAGAGAGAGATGCATGTGATCTCACATCCACATATCGATGGTGGGCAATGAAAACCAAAAAAAACTCCATTTTGGTCAATTTTACAGGAGAAACAAATAACCGTTTTAAATAATTATTAAAATTCATACGGCAATAGTTCCTACATATTTTACTACAGAATAGAAGTCAAGTTATTAATAAATTTAAGCCCCCGTGTTCTCTCCAAGTTATCCGTAACATATTTCTGTACTGGAGTTATGTGGTTTCCAATGACTGATGGAGTTACGACGTTATCATTGCCTACCGTCGATATACTTCTCACCAAAACTTAAAAATCTCGCCACTTTCTCACTCCGTCAAAGTAGTTTACGCTTAAGAATGTTTTGATGTTCCTTGAGTATGCATCATTGTTTTATCTCCCTTATTAGAGCTCTAGTAGATATGGGGGGGGGAATAACAACATGCATAAAGAGTGAAGAAGGGCAAGGTCCTGAACAGATAAAAGTTCATCTGAAGCACTAATTCCTGGTTGGAAGATATGATATATTAATACAACATTAATATTAATTTATGGTCTCACAAACGTCCACTCACATTGAAACTCCAGTAAAGACTACACTATACGCTGCAGAAAAAAAATTGGCAATGTTAACTCCACTTAAAATATGGATTGTCTATATTTCTTTTATATTTACAGTAAAGGAATAAATAGTTTGCTAACAGGTTTAATGTTTTGGTGACAAGTATACAATAAAATTATTAAATGTATGAGGTAACACACAGGCTCTTCCTTTGACCTTTACATCAAGAAAATTTTAAATACAGTAAAAGCTCCTTATTCGTGGGAGATATGTTCCGCATATATTTTGTGAATTCAGAAATCACGAATATGGAATGGTAATTTGTATGGGTGTATAGGGGATACAATTAAGATTACAAAATAAAATCAATTAATGAAAGATTTTGAACAATTCCTATTAATTATTACCATCAGGTGTAGGCAAGGGCTTAAAGAACTTTGTAATTTTTTTCCTGTTTTGCCGCTTTTAAAACATCTTTCAATTAAGAATGATATTCAGCTGTGAGTTCTGTGTCTTTGGATTTCTTGATTCATTAACATTGAAACAGCGTGATATAGGCACAAATGACTTGCCAACGCATAATTTAATATAATTAATTTGTCCATTTGGTTTAAATCACTCTTTGTAAAAGCCGCCTTGGCACATGCCTGCAGTAAAAAAAATGCATTAATAAAGGATACTAATCCTTCTAATATATCGATTGAATTCGCAAATAAAGGAATTTTAACTGCAAATACAGGAACAGTATCTCAATTTTTAAACCCACGAATAATGAAACCGCAAATAAGGAACTTTTATTGCATTAATTTTCAATGAGGCTGAATGGGCCCAGTGGTCAGTCTAAAAATGAGTAAGTATAGAAAAATACACATCCTTCACTGTCTAGAATCAAACCCAAGTCATTCAGTCCATGGTGACATCTTATAAACTTAGTTCCTGAATAATATTTTAGAGTAAGTCCATCAGAAAAATACATGAAGTAAGATCAGGACAAGCGAAAAGTATCTCTCTATCTTTAGCATTTTGAGAATGATTATTAGGGTACAGATTTTTATATGTTAAAAGTTAATATTGCAATAAATTGTGATGAGAGACTTCTGTCTTTTGTCTTGGTTCCACATACAAACTGTTCAGTAATATATACTTGAACAATTCCGAGTTAAATTCCAACTGTACTGTAAAAACTTGCATAAGATATTACTTCACTGACAACACAATCCCTTGGAGGAACCATGGTGCTAGTTTTACCTATCATATGACTGAACTGTGTACGTAACTATCATCAATAGAAACATTGTTCTTAGGCAGTATCGTATTTTATGGAAAATAAGACTGAATACAAGGTAAGATGATACCAATATTAGGATCTTCCATTTCTTATTTATTTATGACAAAAAATTATATATGGACCAACCTAATCAGACATTTACTATTTTCGCCATGACGTCGATTGATATCCTCTATTTACAATTTCATTAAAAGCAGAATTTATGCTCCATACTGACTCACCTGTAAATTCTGCTGTTATTTTCATTACATCCTCAATGGCTAAAGTAGGATATTTTTCATGAAACTGTTTGAAAACATTCAAAATAATTTGTTTCTCTAAGCTTTTCAAATGCTTTTCTATATGTTTTATAATTCTACAGAACCGGCCATTTTGAAAAAAAAAACTGTAATTCAAACATGTACTACATTGTGCATGCTAAAGAATAAAACAATGCTTATTAAATCTATTAAAATTGTAATTACATATTTTAAGATTCTCCTGTATAACTTATATGATTATGCATATTTTATTTTCTCTATTCCGAGTGTTAAAGAGGGAACTACTTTTTTTTACACGCTCAAAGGTAAAACCGTTATTCAACCAATGAAAATGCAGTCATACATCTGCTTTGTTTTCATTACAACTAGAACTCTGCTCAGTATTGCAATATTAACTTTTAGTGTCCACCGCTGTGGTCTCGAGGTAGCATGCTGCTTTGTCACACAGAGGACCCAGGTTCAATCCCCGGACGGGACAAGTTTCCTGGGTGATGGTTTTTTGCAGGGTTTTTCCTCGCCTGTAAGACAATTGTCAGGAAACTTTAAGTCCCAAACGGTCCCCAATCATCATCTGACCATCATTATTTTATCATTGACATATTCATTAAGTTTAAGATTAAGGTATCTTCTGGTGTAACATTATCATCATCATCACCTATCATCGGGGCAGCGTAACTCCACCTTCCAAGTGGGCTACAATAAGACCATGCCAGGAGAGAACACCAGAATGTCGAAATGACAACATGATGGCATTGAATAATAAATATAATAACTTTTAGTACATAAAAATCCATGTTCTAAATGTTAGTCTCTGTCCCGCGCCGTAGCCAAGTGGTTAAGGCAGGAAGCCTTGGCACAGAGCTACGGGACTTGTGCTGGTTCGAGTCTCCATGGAGGAAGAAATTTCTCATGGTATTTCGGCGAAATTTCTCATGGTATTTCGGCCAGTATGGGACCGGTGCCCACCCAACATCGTGAGGCATTTGGGTAGATACAATAAGTAGCGGCTCCAGGTTGAGAAAATCAGCATAGCGGCTGGGGACTCGACATGCTGATCACATGTCACCCTTACACTGGATGATGATCATCTACCTGTGTGATTGACACATGTGGATGTGAGGCCAGCAGCCAGATGGTAGGCTAAGGGCCTTCTAGGCCTGTCGTGCCAGAAGTTTCTTAAACGTTAGTCTCTGAGCCTCATATAATTTGGAGACTATATGAAAATACTTCACACCCACACACGCGCGCTCATTAAAAAAATGGAAGTAGGAAACTAACCACATACTGTTCTGTAAAATGTTTTAACAATGCAATTCAGTTAGCTAAGGAATTATATCCAATATATCAAACTAACAAGCAAAATGTGGCAATAGATAAGCATTCAATTCCATTTCACTAGTTTTAAAATGATAATAAATTTATCAACATAAAACACAGGAAAAACAAGGAGACCACAATGACATCACACTACAAAATGGAAATAAAATGTTAAAACAGACTTTATATATGGCTATGACTTTTAACAATTCTTGCAGAATACACTTTAAACATTTGTTTATGAGTTTTTCAAATGGTAGAATTAATGCTACCACCTAACACGTGTCTAAATACAGAATTTCTTTTTGATAATTTGAAATTAAGAGTATTAACATTGCTGTAATTTACCTATACACACTAATGGCCTATTTAAGTCAATCAGTTACATAACTCAACATGGCCATAAAATAAAAATAAAAACTGCTTAATGCGCTATCTGTATTCTTCATGGACATCCAACTAGAATGATAAGTTAAGTTTTGTTGTATAAACACATACATGGAGATATAAATCAAATACAATTTCTGAAGATTCCAAGCATAGATTTTATAGAAATAATTACTCTTGATGTCAATTTTGAACAATACAATAATTAAAACCCAATCACGTAACAAAACCTCATTTTCAAGTTTTGTTTTATTAATTTTTATAAAGTAAAAGTAAAGTAGTCCACCGCTGTGGTCTCGAGGTAGCGTGCTGCCTTGTCACGCAGCGGGCCCGGATTCGATCCCCAGTCAGGGCAGTTTTTCTAGGTGAGGTTTTTATCGGGGTTTTTCCTCACCTGTAAGACAAATGTCAGGAAAACTTTAAGGTCCAAACGGTCCCCAAAATCATATGGTCATCATCCTTATCATTATTATCCTTACCATTATCATTATCATCATCATCCTTCACCGGTGTGGAAAGCAATAGGGAGCTACCACACCTACACAATTCCCTAGTAAAGCTGCAAGCATAGCATGAAAATGCTATGATTGCAGTGAAGGACCTGCCTTCGGGCAGAATTACTATGGATGGATGGAAAAGTAAAGTGATCCCACAACAGGGCCGGTGCCCCTTGGGGTAGTAGGAGGTTGGGGCTCCCACTTTTTCTAGACAATCAGCACTTTATGTCAGCCAGGTTGTCAGCCCTGCGTGATGGCTGCCTTTACCCCCAGAACAAGCATCTGGTACTCATTTCCATTAGAGGCTGAGTCGACCCCAGGGCCATAGCCACCAGAGGGTTTGGGTCAGTTTAAAAATCCTGACCCCAACGGGACTTGAACCCTCGACCCTCTGGCTTGTAGCTCAGTGCCTTAACCACTACGCTACGGCGTGTATACTAAAAAAAAATAAAGTCCACCACTTTGGTGTCGAGGTAGCATGCAGCCTTATCACACAGTGGGCCCAGGTTCGATTCCCGGTCGGGACAAGCTCTTGGGTGAGGTTTTTCCTCACATGTAAGACAAATGTCAGGAAGCTTAGGGCCCAACGGTCTCCGAAAATCATCCAACCATCATCATCATCCTTATCATAATCATTCTTCACCAGTGTGGAAAGCAACGGGAAGCTACCACACCTATAATTCCCTAGTATAAGCTGCAAAGCATAGCATGAAAATGTTATGATTGCAGCGAAGGACCTGCCCTCGGGCAGAATTAATATGGATGGATGAACTTAAATATTTTTCTAATTAAAAATTAATACCTATTTCCACATTAGAATTTCTTTACTCAGTAAAGAAAAAAAAATATATATATATATATATATATATATATATATTAATGGTTGTCAAAGGCAAATAGCATAAACTAACACCAAATCATTCATGATAATAATGTTAAGAGTAAATTGAGATATAATATCCTCAACTCGTGTCCAACTCAGGGTCGGGTCGAGGGATGAGGTGAGATGACGCCTCTATATTTATAGAGGTCTGTGAACTACAAGGGTGCTGACACACTGTCACAGCGGTGGATGAACAAAATGAAACAAAATGGATGAGATGATTATGGAGAAATGGTGGAATGAAATTTGTGGCAGGGGGAAAGGGGAGAAACTCCAAGAAAACTGCCCAAGCTCTATTTCGTCCATCACAAAAACCCACATAGAGTGACCAAGACTGAATCTCTCAAGACCCTAGCAGTGAGAGGCAAGGGTCTAACTGTTTGTGCCAAGGAGCCACATAAATTGAGATATATTAAAGTAAAATGCACGAATGAATGCAAAGATAGAAGCAAAGGTTTCAAACATTTGGCGCGAGGTAATTACAACATATATAAGAGAAAAATTTGTGTCTAGATCGCAACTCACCTTGGTAGCTCAGATGGTAGAGCACTTGGCCCAGAAAGCCAAGGGTCCCAGGTTCGAGTCTCAGTCTAGGCAAAAATTTTTCTCTTCAAATATAATTTATCCTTCAGTGAGAAGTGTTAAATTAATAATAAAAGCGTCAATAGAAGCCCTACTGGCTTTATGAAGTAGTGTTAAATTCCCATAAATGTCTTCTTACTAAGAAGCCGCCATTCGCAAAGATAGAAGCAAAGTTTTCAAGCATTTTGCACGAGGGAATTACAGTGTATATAACAGAAAATTGTGCATCCTGATCGCAACTCGCCTCAGTAGTTCAGTTGGTAGAGCACTTGGCCCGGAAAGCCAAGGGTCCCGGGTTCAAGTCTCGGTCTAGGCAAAAATTTTTCTCTTCAAATATGTCATGTTTATGTGAGTTCTGTGCAACTGTTATAATGCTTTCAGAGTCAATCACCTGCAACTATTGTATGTTAAACGAGGAGGAATTTGTACTTCTGTGATGCACCAGACCCAGCTTTGTTCATGTTGAGAGCTATAATTCTGGAGGTTTATACTACACATATTTTCATTATGTCAGATCAAGGTTGCTGTTTAACTAACATGTTGGTCCAATTTACTTCCTTCCAAACTAGTAATTGCATGGGTTGAGATAGATCTTGTGTTGTATCATGCAACCCTGCAGTGAGTTTTAGAACATGACAGGATCATCTGGACCCATTCCACCACCACCCCTTGGGATACCTCGGCCAGAAGGCCCTACTCCCAAGTCCCAGAATTCTTGTCCTCCCTTATCTACATCGCGATCACATTCAAGTTCACAGGCAATAAAACCAACACCTCAGGGAGAAGGTGTTGGAGTCGCAACTTCAGGGGAAATTGCTGAGCTACATAGTACATCAGGTCGCTCATTCCTGATGATCCTACAGTTGGTCCACAGGCTCCTAGCCGGGAGGACTGCTGTCGCAGATCCACCGACCATTTCCCTGTTCTACCTCCAGGGACGCATCCTGCAGCCGTTGTGAGACCGGCTAGGGCTTGAATCCTCAAGCCCCACAGTGTGAGATTATAGTTACATCCAGGTACTCATCTCCTGGCGACCCCATAGTTGGTCCATGAGCCCATAAGCTGAGCCGGGAGCCAGAGCAGTTGCTCCCCACTGCACTGGTCTGCCCCCCAGGGATGTGTCCTGTTGCCGTTATGGGCCGGCTAGGAGCTCGCAAGCTCCCACAGGTAAGCAAATAGTACGACAGGGTGCTCATCTGCTGCCAACCCCACTAATGGTTCATGAGTCCCTTGGACTTAGCCGGGAGGACTGTCGAGCAGATCCACCGACTATTCCCCAAGTGCACCAGCTGAGGACGTGTTTTGTTGCTAAAGTGGGTCCAGCCTGAGCATTACTATGTCAGGTCGCTCAACTCCTGACGACCTCACAGTAGAGGGAGGGGATTTACTCACTAATATGACCTTGATCTGACTGAAAGAAATACGTAGACTATAGTGGCTACTGTGCTTGCTCTAGATCCAGCCAAGATTGATGGATTTTTTTCAAGTCTTAAAAATAATAATAATTCTCAAAAAAGATGAAAAGCTATGGATTTTGGCTAGTATATCTAGGACCCCATACAAAGTAAAATCTGTCTCCAGAATAAAATTTTAGAGAGATCTAATCAATTTAAATATCTTGGATATTATCTCTCTATCTGGGATGAAAAGGTTATCCCTGAAAAAATTACTAGTTATAATAAAAGTTTAGGAATTATTAATCAAGTAATGAAACCACCCCTTGTACAAAAAACACCAGATTATGTTTATATAACACTTTGGCTAAACCAGTGATGACCTATGGTAGTGAAGCATGGACATTAAAAAGACAACATGAAAGCAGAATAACGGCTTGTGAAATGAGATTCATGCGCAGAACAGCGGGTTACACCAGATGGGATCGGAAAAGGAACACCAATATCTTAAAAGAATTAAAGACTACGCCAATTTTGGAATATATTAAACAGTACCACCTGAATTGGAAACACCATCTAGAAAGAATGAGTTCAAATTGGATCCCCAAAGCTGTTTATAATTATATACCAAGAGGACGAAGATCTCTGGGCCATCCTATGAAATGCTGGAGGGAAAATTTTCTATAGGATCGTAACAGGCCTTGGCCTAATACTTGGAAGGAAGAAGAAGAATATTTAGAACCTGAAGCCTAAAATAGAGGACTCTTAAGAAAAATTTGTGGGATCTTACTACTTTGAATTGTGTCGTCGATGAATTAAGATGTTAGATTCTAACTTACTGACACTATCAAACATTTAGGTTCATGACCATGCAGACATAAGCTCTCCACACATCCCTATCCTGTGCTAATGTGAGCCTTTGGCATGGATTCCCTGAAGTGGTCCCTGCCCAGAACTGAATAGGGGGAACACTATTTTACCCCCGAAAAATTTTACCCCAGTGGAATCCTTGTCTGCATTTCTTGACAGTTGTATTTCTTCTTCTTCTTCGGCTTTCCCCCACTTATAGGTTTGCCATCTTCAGTTTCCATTTATCTCTATCAATCCAATCTCCCTCTTCCAAATTCCTATCATCCATTATAGTTCTGACGTAGGTTTTCCATTTCCATCTTGGTCTGCCACGTTTATTTCTTCCAGGGGGTGAACATTGGTATATATTTTTTGGCCATCTTTCATTTTCCATTCTTTGTACATGGCCATACCATTTAAGCATTTGATTTTCCATCCTCTTAACGACAGATGTGGTGACATTCATTTCTCTCCAAAGGAATTCATTTCTTATTTTATCCTGTCTTGTTTTTTGGAGGTTTCTTCTAAAATAATCAAATTCAACTGTTCTAATTTTATTCTTTTGTAATTCCACCAGAGACCAAGTTTCACTTCCATATGACAAAATAACTATAAGTTTGAGCCCAGAATGAACCCTACAGATAATGCTCTAATCATCATCATCTTAAGGCACGACAATTTAAAAATTGAAATTTTGGCCTTCTCAACAATCCTCCTCCATGCCAATCTGTCTCTTGCCATATTCAAATTAGTCACTTTCATTTTCCTTAGATCGTTCATTGTCTCATCCTCCCATCTGATCTTCAGTCTTCCAACAGCTCTGCCTCCTATAGGTTTCCATTTGTAGAGTTTTTTGACCAGTCTCTGATCATCCATTCTTATCAAATGTCCAAGCCAACCAATTCTGAGAGATCTTATATGGTTTACTGTGTTCTGATTTTTTATTAATCTTTTTAGTTTGTTATTTGTTTTTATTCTCTAGCAGTTTTCAGTTCCTCTATTTGGTCCAAATATTCTTCTTAAAATTTTTCTTTCAAAAATTAGTAATTTCTGTTCTATTGTTTCTTTTAGGACCCAAGTTTCACAAGCATATGTAACTACTGGTCTAATGAGTACTGGTCTTTTGCAGTTTTTGATATTAATTTGCTTTTAAATAAGGTTCTATTTGCAAAATAAGCTTTATTCCCATTTACCAATCTTTCTTTAATTTCCTCTTCTAATGTATTATGTCCATTTACTTTGGTACCTAAATATTTAAATGATTCTACTGTGTTAATTTGCATGTCATCAATTTGTAGATTTTCCGATTTTCTATTCTAGTGTGTCAATGAAAGTTAACATTTGATAACATGAACAATAACAAAGGATTTAAGTACAATTCAAGGAACAGATTTAGTTTTTAAGAAGAATGCTTGGAAAAACCTGAAAACATAGAATACAAAATACTAAAGTTTTTCCGTAACCGCAAAACAAAATCCAACAGGTTTAAAGAAACTGAAAAATGACCTAATAGAATTAAAATTTACAGAAAATTCACTAACCGATTGAACAACTAAATTAATTATTTAAAGTGAAAACATAAGGTTCCAAGATAAATCTGAACAAAAATCCAAACCTAGTATCTCGGAAGAAGAGAGGAAAAGAGGATCAGAAAGAATGAAAAAAATACTGGGCACTAAGAAAGAAACTACACACAGAGAAAAAAATTGATCCAACGTACCCCACAGAGGGTGAAACGAACAAAAGAAAAAAGTAAGAGAAATATGGTAGTTAGATAAAATACAAGATGAAATGGAGGTTACTTGAATATGATCATACGGTCATGTTAAAGGAATGAATACTACAAGAATACCAAAACAAGTACTGTAATTTAGATTAGGAGGCAAGAGACTAAGGGTCAAATCTATGAACGCATTAAACCGTAAAAAGCATTCTCTGCTGAGAAAGTTGTATACTAATACGATTTTGCTTACTCAGAAATCTGTTCATGCGATAATAATTGTTGAAATTCATAAGCTACCTGACGAGGTAACTTAAGCTAGAAACTTATCGTGAGAATCCCAAAGGGAACCGATGTAGTTTGAAACCTTGCCGCGTACCTTGCTGCTTTATCCAAGATGTCAGACCTTGAAGACTTCAATCATGTTTTCGGTATGCGCGGAGAAGAGGAATTTGATAGAGTCTACCAAAAAATTCAACTTGAAGAACAGGAGAATCGGCATAATATTGCACGATGCAGACGTCGTATACGGTATTATTTGCGGGATGCAAGCATAAATGCATTCCTCTATAGCAGACGAAAATAACGGAAGTGGTTTTATCACTGAGAATTCTGGGTAATTTCTTGACAATATTACGAAAACGACAACTTTCATGCATGACCAGTTAGTGGGTAGCTAATTCGATCTTTGCATTTGCTCATGGTGAGTCAGCTCACCAGTGATTGGAAGTAATTTGAGTAGAAACTAATGTATTTGCATGTGACCCTAAGATGTCAGCCAAGAAGAACAAGCTAAGAAAAACATCAAGAAATGTGCAGTTGAATGGATGGAAATGTTGGAAGAGGAGATATGGAATGATCAAGATAGGTGGAGGCTTTTTCTACAAACTCGACCCCTTGGAATGGAAACAATGGATGGATAGATAGATCATCGGTTGATTAATGTCTTTGACATCGTCAGATTCCTAATAGCCAATTTTGTTGGTCCATCAAATCTCCAGGTTGTAGATGATTCTCCTTCATGTATAAATATATTCCCGACTCCAGGAGGTTTTAGGACTTCCTCTGCCTCGTCTTCCTTCAGGTTTTCATCCCAAAACACATTTTGATAGCCGATCCTCTTTCATTCGCTGGACATGTCCATACCATCTTAATTGCTGAGTTTTAATATAATCTAAAATAGTGTCTTCAATCTTCATTTTCTCCCTTATAACTGAGTTTCTAATTTTTTCTCTTCTTGAAATTCTTGCTGCCCTTCGTATAAAATCCATTTCTATTGCAAAAGATACTTGTTTGTTTTTGTTGTTAATGGCCAAAGTTCTGCTCCTTAAGTAATGATGCTTTTAACAATTGTATGATATATCCATCCATCCATAGTAATTCTGCCCAAAGGCAGGTCCTTCAATGCAATCATAGCATTTTCATGCTATGCTTGCAGCTTTACTAGGGAATTGTGTAGATGTGGTAGCTTCCCGTTGCTTTCCACACCGGTGAAGGATGATGGTGATGATGATGATGGCCATATGATTTCGGGGACCGTTTGGGCCTTAAAGTTTTCCTAACATTTGTCTTACAGGTGAGGAAAAACTCCAATAAAAGCCTCACCCAAAAAACTGCCCCGACCGGGGATCGAACCCGGGCCCGCTGCATAAAAGGCAGCACGCTACCTCAAGACTAGAGCGGTATTACCTTTATTTTTAACAATAGAGAGAGAGAAAGAGAGAGAGAGAAATCTCCTGCACATGATCAAATGTCATAATTATTGATAAAGTTTACTATGTAAACATACTTTAACATAGCTTAACTCCTCTTATCAATTACTGATAAATATCATTATCAAACCAGGCTCATTGTGAAACATAAACTTACACATATCCTTGATTATAACAACTGAAAAGTTGCCCCAAAAAGAGATCTAAACCACAAAAATTTGAAAGTTGAGTTTTCAGTGGATTAGTGATCTATCCAGATAATATTACGGCATGGTGCATGTAAAACTATCTCAACTCTCTTCCAGACCTGTTTTTTTTTTATTTTCAAAAGTTGGCTTACAAGCGAATAGTGATCTACATATAACAAAATGGCAGAAGCAGTTAAGTCATTAACAGCAGTGCAGAAAAACAATTATTGTACATGTGCAAATTCATTCCACCTCAGTTGTGTGAAATCTATTCAGAATCTTAGAGAAATTGAATTAAAATAAGAAAGACACAAACTTCCTACATTTCAGGGTTGCCAACCTAAATAACTATACTGAAATATAATAACTATACTGTAATATTTGAATGCAGGCTTTCACGGCCGGTAATCGTAATGTTGAGTGATTCTGGGTTATGTGGCCGTGGTCCATAGTTGGTGTTGATACCAGACGTTTCGCCCTCAACTGCGGAGGGCATCTTCAGTGGCGAGTGCTTCTATGCGTGTTTCCTGGTCGGAAGATCTACTTAGAATGAGCGCTGTGGACGTAGAGGACGTTGTATTAGTGGTGGGAGGATGAGTGGGCGTGGCTCTTGCTGATTGGCTAATCAGCAAGAGCCACGCAGCAAGAGCCACGCCCACTCATCCTCCCACCACTAATACAACGTCCTCTACGTCCACAGCGCTCATTCTAAGTAGATCTTCCGACCAGGAAACACGCATAGAAGCACTCGCCACTGAAGATGCCCTCCGCAGTTGAGGGCGAAACGTCTGGTATCAACACCAACTATGGACCACGGCCACATAACCCGGAATCACTCAACATTATACTGTAATATTACATATTACAAACCACATGTGGGAAGTAAAACCACTACCACTATGTACAATGTATATACAAAATAAATAATAGTTTTAAAAACTAAAACAACACGCTTTATTAGACAACTGAACTAAAAAAATGAAAAATAATTTTAATTTCCAACATGCTTGGGATAAAATTAAAGTGGTCAGCAAAAATATCATCTCCAACACATATAGAATAAAACTAGAGTTATCAACAAAAAGAAAATAATTTTACCATCAAAGCATGGGGTGCTCTGTATCAATTAATATATTTGATAATAAACAGATATTGGTAAAAGTCTCTAAGAAGAAAATGTAAAAATCATAAAAAACACCCCACACTTTTGATGGTAAAATTTATTTTCTTTTTTTGATAACTCTAGTTTTATTCTATATGTGTTGGAGATGATATTTTTGCTGACCACTTTAATTTTATCCCAAGCGTGTTGGAAATTAAAATTATTTTTCATTTTTTTAGTTCGGTTTTCTAATAAAGCATGTTGTTTTTTAAAACTATTTTTTATTTTTTAGTTTTAATATTTCACAGAATAGGATAAAAATGTAAATATCTTTAAATTCGATACTATTGTAGTATGAGCTAAAAGTAATACACTTCTAAAAAAAAAAACCCTCCCAGCCGGATTTGAACCAGTGACCTATGGATCACTGAAATTATATACCACTAGAGTTCACCGCTCTACCATCTGAGCTCTCATAACGATTGACTAAAAAGCCGACAAGTCCGCAACCTATTATACCAGTTTTCATTTTTTTTTATTTTCTGATGATTCTAGCCCAGATTTTAGAAACAAAATATGAAATTATTGTATTGTCATGGGTCCTTTACAAGTATACAAAGTTTCAAGTCGATCCAATGTTTCTAAGTGGGTAAAAATTGTGTTCAAAGATTCCATTACATAGATACAAAGACACTTTTTTTTCATTTTCTGGCGATTCTCGCCACGATTTTAGAAACAAAATATGAAATTATTGTATTGTCACGGGTCCTTTACAAGTATACAAAGTTTCAAGTCGATCCAATGATTTTAAGTGGGTGAAAATCGCGTTGAAATATTCCGTTACATAGCTATAATGACACTTTTTTTTATTTTCTGATGATTCTGGTCAGGATTTTAGAAAAAATATATAAAATTATTGTATTGTAACGGGTTCTTTACAAGTATACAAAGTTTCGAGTCGATCCAATGATTTTAGGTGGGTGAAAATCGCGTTGAAAGATTCCATTACATAGATAGATACAGGTCAAGCTAATATAAAGCATGTAAAAATATCCAAACGGTAGTGTTAATATACATTATATGAAACAAATCACTGCATTTTAAATGAACTGAACTTTATTTGAAACAATAAAAAAAACTCCAAACGTGACAGGCCTAGAAGGCCCTTAGCTGACCATCCGGGTGCTGGCCTCACATCCACATATGTTAATCACAGAGGTAGACGATCATCTAGCCAGTGTAGGGATGACATGTGGTCAGCATGTCGGATCCCCCAGCCATTATAGCTGGTATTCTCAACCTGGAGTCGCTACTTATTGTAACTACCCAAATACCTCACAATGCTGGGTGGGCACCAGTTCCATACTGGCTGAAATTCCATGAGAAAAATTTCTTCGCCCCATGGAGTTTGAAACAATATAAAACAAATACGTACTTGCCGCCATTTTTTATGTGATTGGTGTCATGGCCTCCTGTAGTTTCAACTAATAAACATTGCCCACACTGTTAACGTTAGTCAGTTGTTTATAATGAACACAAATATTTGCAACAAAGACGTTATTATTTTACTATTATTTATTATTTTGAAAACACCATCGCACAAAAAATAATGTACAACGCACGTTTGTGAAGTGTTTTACAGAATCTCAGAAATTAAAAACCTTGCTATCACTTGGTTTTTAAACATTTTCCTCGCTTCTGTCAAAACCACTTCCTAACCTTGCATCGTAATATACCATTAGAATTATTAAATCTATGTATGTAATTATGGTATTTATCTCTCAATGAATCACAGTGCGCATAAGCAAATGCTCAATTTAACTTCCATTAGATGGCAAGACATATCTGTGAAATTGATGTGACCAACATTCGCAATTACTTCCAAAACAAATTTTAAAAGATTCACTTCATTTTGTTAAGTTGCGATGGGATAAGTTAATGTACACTAGATTAGTAAGTTTACAGTTTATTAAATAATATGCATGAAATGTATTATGTTAGGTTAGGAAGGAAGAAGTGGGTGTGCATCCTTCTAATAAACATGGTTGGGAATTTATTCTGAACGTTGGTCATACTAATTTCACAGATATGTCCTGCCATCTGGTGGAAATTACATTAAGCATTCACACATGTGCACTGCATTTCTGTAGAATTTAGAAAAATTTATTGAGCCAGAAATTCAGAATAAGTTTAGTTTAATTCACACAATAAATTCCTACAGAATAACAGTTGCACATGTCAAAAAGTTCATAGAATTGTCACTAGATGGAACCACATATCTGTGAAGTCCTACAGGAAGTTTATAGAGATGTAGCTAGATGGAACCACATAGTTGTAAAATCGGTATGACCAATCTTTGCAATAAATTCCCAAACATTTATTAGAAACAAATTAACACCAACTTCCCCCTTTCTAACCTAACAAAATTAATTATATGCATATTATTTAATGAAGATTTAATCTATGTACACTAACTTGTCTCATCAGAACCTAACAAAGAAGGAATATAGACATTAGTTTCTTAAAATTGTAGCGGATTCAGTAGGGTATGAGATCTCAGGGTCTTGCCATTTACTAAAATATACTCATCCATCCATAGTAATTCTGCCCGAAGGCAGGTCCTTCGCTGTAATCATAGCATTTTCATGCTATGCTTGCAGCTTTACTAGGGAACTGTGTAGGCGTGGTAGCTTCCCGTTGTTTTCCACACCGGTGGAGGATGATGATGATGATAATGATAAGGATGATAATGGCCATATGATTTCGGGGACCGTTTGGGCCTTAAAGTTTACCTGACATTTGTCTTACAGGTGAGGAAAAACCCCGATAAAAACCTCACCCAGAAAAACTGCCCCGACCAGGGATCGAACCCGGGCCTGCTGCGTGACAGCACGCTACCTCGAGACCACAGCGAGACAATATACTCATAGTATATGCTAATTGAATATATATTAATACTTAAAATATATTTAAAAATACAACTTGATTTGTAATGGAATAGAAGAATTCATAGTTAAATATGGGAAATAACATTATGAGGTTCTTAATATGTAAATAAATTAGTCATTTTTTACATCTTACCTCATATTTTATGTATCCTTAAACACATGTTTCATGCCTTTTGGAAAATCCAAAATTCTATGACAGTCAAGAGGGTTAAGAGATATTTCCCTTTTGTTGTTAAATTTCTTAGAATTTTATAGTTTGGGACATTTTTATTTAATTTTGGCAAATGAGATTTTGATAAGTTTCTTTTCAAACTGTTATTTGTCATATTAGATTTTAAGATATACTATTAAGATGTGTCAATTGATTTTTACCCTAAGCTGCATTTGTATGTAAATTGCTTGGTCAAGCATTATAGTTTCATGTAAAGGGACAATACCATTGTTATGGGTTTTTCCTCATAGCTTGTGTGTTCATTTCAGGTGCATGAGTAATCATAACTTATAAATCAAATTTAATGCATCTCTTTATAATGATTTAATAATTATTTTAATCAATCTTTGAGTATTCTTTTCATAATCTTTATATTTTTGTGATTCTGTAGACATGTTACATGACATCTTCATCATCCATGCAAGTATTAGGCCATGTGGCCTGTTACGGTCTCAAAGAGGAATTTTCCATCCAGCGCTTTTTTGGACTCCCAGCGATCTTTTGCCTTGGGGGCAATAGCGAAGTATGGCTTTTGGAATTCTATGAGACGGCATTCGTTGAAGATGGGCTTTTATTTATCTCAACTCATTTGTGATTTAATTATTATGTAACCTTTATTTGAAAATTTACTTTAATTTCTGGGATATGTATCTTTTTATATTAAATTAATATTAAATATTATTTGATACAATATAGAATTGTCATAAAATATATTTCAAAATGCTTTTTTTTTTTGCAAATGCCCCAGGTTTTCTTTCGACATTCCTGGTGTTCTCTCCTGGCATGGCATATTTGTAACCCACTTCTGATGTTGGGGCGCCTGGAAGGCAGGGTTACGTTGCCCCGATGATATGACGGATGATGATGATGATGATAGTGGTGCGCCAGGAGAGTCCCTAATCCTAAGGTTAACCTAAGATGAATATGAATGATGATGATTGCGAAGGACATATGATTTCGGGGACCGTTTGGGCCTTAAAAGTTTTCCTGACATTTGTCTTACAGATGAGGAAAAACCCCAATAAAAACCTCACCCAGAAAAACTGTCCCGACCAGGGATCGAACCTGGGCCCGCTGCATGACAAGGCAGCACGCTACCTCGAGACCACAGCGGTGGACTATTTTAAAATGTTGCTTATTCCGATTTCACAGATATCTCCACCATGTAGCAGAAGTTTATTTAACTTTCTGTCGGGCACAATGTTCTGACCTTCGAGTTTGGGCGCAATGTGCCTGATCAGCACACACTTAAAAATTAATTAACACACTGTTTGTCAATCTGAACAACGGGAAATAGAAATGTTGTTAGGGATGTAGTAATGACTTCGGGCACAATGAGCTTCCCTCAACAAAATATTTACAACCTGCCATGATAATGGTCAAGAGCAAACTGAGTGGGATAGTTGTTTAGAGCAGGTAAAAAGAAACAGCTACTCAGATGCCCAGTCGTCAACACCGTCTGATGGCAGTGGAAAGAGACAAAATTGACAACCTGTGCCTCTCAGATCAGATGTGCCCGATGGAAGGTTAAGCAGTTGCGCACGCACAATGATTCTATGAAGAAATCATTGCATACATAGATAAATGTAAATAATTGTAAGAAGTGTTAGAAGTAGAATCCGGATGTTAGGCACTTAAAAAATTCAGAATAGGCAGGCAAAAAGGCACTAAAAATCATTAATATAGGCACTAAAAATTCAAAATAGGCTCTTACAAAAATGGACAACATAATTTTTTACAGCCTTACGTAAAGAATATAACATGCTATCAATAGCATACGAAGATACCAGAGATGATTTTGGAACTTGTTTTACCTTTTTGCAAAGAACATACTTGCATTTTGCAGTGTATAAGTGCTGTGAAACATGGCATTTTTTCGCGCAATTCACTGAAATTTTACACTTTGCAAAACAATATTGAACGATCACTTGAAAATATTTCCACACCAAATTCTTTCACGAAATTGGTCAGTTTGTCTTTTACTGTTGTCCGTTCTTTAGGCATTAAAACAATTATTGTTCTAAAGGTAAAAAAAGCCACATACACTTGTCGCATCACTTTGTCTTTGAAGCATCTGTCTGTGAACGGGGACTAAAGACTGAATTCAGTATTACCAACATCTCACTTAAAGGTTTCAGCAGCAGGTGTGAAACAGACAAAGAAAGCTTGAGCCATGTACCCTTTTTGTCACTCAGCAATGTTTGTATGGAAAAGAAGCAAAGCTATACTATAGAACTTTCTCCAAGCTTATAGCCAAGTATAAATACAATGGGACATAGCTTAGGGCTCTTTCGCTTAACGGGAGTGCATGAGGTGGAAAAATACAATAGCTGGTACTTCTTATATCGTGTAACGGGAGTGCATTGAGGGGAAGTGTGTCCATTTCAATTAATTTCATTGATATACTAAGTTAATTTCGAGAAAAAATGGCAAATAGGCATTGTAAGCTGAAATAGGCATTTACAGGCAAAATGAACTTCATGGAAAACAACTCTAGGGTCATCGGTATGAACTTATATGAAGTCACTTTTACAATATCTATAATAAATAATTATAGGCATTTTCCCTAACATCCGGTCTCTAGTTATAAGTATCATTGCAAAATATTTAAAATAGTATAAAATGTTAATAAAGATGGAAGAAGTGTATAGAGCAACCGTATTACAAGAAT
Source organism: Diploptera punctata (assembly GCA_030220185.1). Classification (NCBI taxonomy): domain Eukaryota; kingdom Metazoa; phylum Arthropoda; class Insecta; order Blattodea; family Blaberidae; genus Diploptera; species Diploptera punctata. The sequence goes on from JASPKZ010009821.1 coordinate 1,378,397, forward strand.
ATAGTATAGAAAATTATAGGTAAAGTTAATCTAAACTTGAGCTGCATATTATTTAAATTTTTTCCAAAAAAGTTTCAAGAATTCTTACAAAATGTTTAAAATAGTAGGAATGTTAGTAGAAATGGTAAAAGGAAGTGGTGCAAAAGTGATAGTAGATAGGAACATAGGGAATCTCGTTAATCCATAGATGGTATAGCACTTGAGAAACAATAATGAAAATTATTCAGCCTAGGTCTATATTCTTATACTTTCCTTACATTCACTGTCAACTCTTCTAAAAGTCTAAAGAACATTTCAGAACAATGGAAGATTAATTTTCTTCTATTTATCAAGAGTACTTACCTATAACAGGAGCACTACGATCATTTGTCACAGCTTTCTTCAACGTTGTACCCTGACGAATAGATTTCAATAAAAGATTTCTATTATCACCATCTACTGGAGCAGGTCGTGGGGCTCCACTTCCAAATGCTGGTGGTGGAGGTGGGCCAGGAGGTGGTGGAGGGGGCGGGAACGGCATTTTGCTAATCCCACCTCACCCACTATTTAGGCCAGAGTTTATCTGTAAATCAAAGGAATGTCAAATCAAATTTTATAAACTTGAATCAATAAATTGTAATTCTGTTAGCAAAACTTGTTGTTGCAGATACTACTTTTACCCACAGCTTTGATAAGAAAATCTGTTAATGTATTCTAAACAGGAGTGGAGTATACATGACTTAATGCATATTCAGCATGCAGCATTATGTCATACTATGCTTGATGATTAGTATACCAGCCCAGATGATTCATAAAATGTAAAAGCCACATCAACCTTAATATTTTACATGAAAATCACAGATGATTGTAAATCAATGTCTAGTTATAGTTATCTTTTATGCACTAAAACACAAAGCAATTGTACATCAATGTGTAAGCAAGCAACATTTTAATTCCATTTGTCTTCTATTTCTACTGACCTAAGTAACACGGCATTCCTCGTCATGTCATGCCAAAAATAAATATCACCAAGCTATAGCCTATAACTTCTGAATAATTTAAAGAAATATAAACTCTTCAAAAGTTTTCTAAATCCAAACAAGGACATCAAGGTTGTTATCCTTTATGACCATCACGTCTACATGTCATACACCCATGTTTGAAATGAAGTAATGTCCATTTATATTATTCCTGCAATTTAAAGTGTATGTACCAAGATCTTAAAATAGTTTACTACTTTAAGATTTTTATATTCAGTTCAACAATAAGTCATGTACTGAGAATTTTCGGCCATTTCTAACAAATCTAATCCAACTTGTCGACGTCCTCCAATTACTTACTTTTATTTCCCAATTTGTGATTAACGTAAGCAAACCACTCCACGTTCATTCGTTCTCACAATTCCTAACATTATTAATAACATATACTTAGGAATATATTATAAGCATTTAAAGAGAATAATGGTAAACATTACAAATACATCCGCTTTCTACTGCTCCACCTTGCACTAATATGGCCGCCTCGGTGGGTGGGATTATGGGAGTGGAATGATCATTTCTCTATGTTACTCCCCTACAGAGATTATTTTTACTTAAAAAATAGCCCAAATGCAATGTGGTTAAGTGTATGGGAAGGGTATAGTTTTTCTCTACATAATTTTCTTTAAAAATAAATACAACAAAGGCACTAATCTGCTTCAATGTACTATCAAATATGGAAATTGTAAGTACGATGACGTACTGTACAATGAGAATAATCACAATACAAGTTATTTTAGTTCCATACCTGTTCCCTAGAGGCCACTACATAATTGTGTCTCATCACGCGAAATTCAATTTCTACTTTTGTAGTGTATACAATGGAATGTCCGTATTACTCATCTAATGTTCTATTACTAATATTGTAATAACATAATGACTCTCCCTCTAAAAGCATTCCTTACATTTTATTGTAATGTGGTGTCTTACATTTTGCAAAATTTTTATTAGTGATCATAAAGGACAAAATAGGTTTAAAAATTCTCATTCATCCACTATATATTTCTGACTTGCACCTAAAAAATATAAAATAATGTTACTATTTTTTTTTATTTAAATGAAGTATGTAAAACTATCCAAGCATTTAGAGTTTTGCTGCTGCAAAATTGATTCAATTTACTATCAATGAAGGGATTACCATTGATGTAGTGGGTCTACAATTCCATATTTAGGCTAAAAGAATAGCCTACACAGACGGATGGATGGACATATGTATGTCTTAAGGAGGAAAAAAATAGGAAGATTCCGATGGTAAATGTAAAAGTAAAGTAATCCCACTACAGGCCTCAGGAGGCCCTTGGGGTAGTAGGAGGTTAAGGCTCCCACTATTTCTGGACAATCGGCACTTGTTGTCAGCCCTGCGTGACGGCCGCCTTTACCCCCAGAACAAGCGTCTCGTACTCATTTCCGTTAGAGGCTGAGTCGACCCCAGGGCCATAGTGCCGCCAGAAGGTTTGGGTCAGTTTAAAAATCCTGACCCCACCGGGACTTGAACCCTCGACCTTCCGGCTTGTAGCTCAATGCCTTAACCACTACGCTATGGCGTGCCCCCGATGGTAAATGTAGAAGTCTTAATTTCTTTTGTTTCTTCTTCTTAGCTGTGCATACAAATTTAGAATAATGTCTGAAATTAAGATGACTCCTCTTGTGCATGTGGTTAGACACTTGACCTTCACTTCTGGTTCCAGATTTTGAGTCTTGGTTACTACATATATGGTTCATGTTGGACAAACTGGAGCCAGGACAGGTTTTTCTTACAGTTCCTCCTCCCAAAACTTCATTTCATCACTTCTGCATAACTAACTCATTGCCACTATCGAACCTGTGGGTTCATGGCCGTACGGACATAAGCTCTCCATACATCCCTATCCTGAGCTAATGTTTTCCAATCATCCCCTGTATAATCTACTTCCCTCAAATCATAGCTAATGTTACTCTCCCACCTCATTCTTGGTCTACCAACTGGGCATTTTCCTTTGTTTTCCTACAAGAAGCTTCTATGCATGTCTTTCATTCCCCATTTGTGCCACATGTCCTGTCCATCGCAGTCTACGAGAATTAACTCATATTATATCTGGTTTCCAATAAAGACCATGTAGTTCACTGTTATGTAGTTTTCTCCATTCACCTGTCTGTTAATCTCTCTTTGGTCCAAAAATTTTCCTAAGAACTTTATTCTCAAATACTTATAATCTCCATTTCTCCCTTAAAGTAGGAATCCATGTTTCACATCCATATAACTGGTAGAATAATAGTTTTATATATTTTCAGCTTAACGTTTTTAGAAAGGAATTGGGATGTCAATGCATAATAGCATGCATTTCCAGAATTGAGCCTATGTTCAATTTCTTTGTACATCTCATTCTGGATGAGCACCCTTGAAGGCCATTGTTTTTTTATTTTTGTGAGGATATTTCCATGTTGTATTTTTTTGATATTTCATTTAGTTTATATAGCATTCTTTGTAGTTCGTCTTCTGTTTTTGCTCATCCAGTTTGCACAAAGATAATATTAGAAAATAAACCAATAGAACAAGTAGTAACATATAACTTCCTAGGTTGCGAAATATCATACACAGCAGAAATAGATATAAATAACAAAATAAATAAGTTTAATTATATAACAGGTACACTAAAAAGAACTTTGAAAAATAAAGTCAGGAAAGACTCTATAATGATATTATACAAGACAATGGCAGTGCCTATTATTACTTATGGATCCGAAACATGGACAGTGACAACACAACAATCTGCCAGGATACAAGCTGCTGAAATGAGATTCCTCAGACCAATAGCAGGATATCAAAGAACAGACAAAAAACATAACACAGAAATAACACAACTAAAAATAGAGGAATTAAACTCAACAATAGAGAAATACAGAACAAACTGGAAAGAACACTTGGCAAGGATGACTGAGAATAGAATACCAAAAGCAGCATACAACTATTCACCACGAGGAAGAAGAAGTTGGGAAGACCAAGGAAAAGATGGAAAGAGCAGCAATTTGGAGCCGGAACAGGCTAGTAAATAAACCTAAACCGTGAAGAAGAAGAAGTGCATCTCATTCCTATTTGAGATTAATGTTCCTAGGTATTCTACCAGTTATATTATATGGGTGCAAAACATGGACTCTTACTTTATGGGAGGAAAGGAGATTACAAGTATTTGAGAATAAAGTACTTAGGAAAATTTTTGGACCAAAGAGAGATGAACAGACAGGTGAATGGAGAAGATTACATAACAGTGAGCTACATGGTCTTTATAGGAAGTCAGATATAATAAGAACAGTTAAGTCTCATAGACTGCGATGGGCAGGACATGTTGCACGTATGGGGAATGAAAGACTTGCATGGAAGCTTCTTGTAGGAAAGCCAGAGGGAAAACGCCCAGTTGGTAGACCAAGAATGAGGTGGGAGAATAACATTAACTATGATTTGAGGGAAGTAGATTATACAGGGAATGATTGGAAAGCATTAGCTCAGGATAGGGATGTATGGAGAGCTTATGTCCGCGCGGCCATGAACCTACGGACTCAATAGTGCCAGTGAGTAAGTAAGGTATTTGAATTCAGTCACTTCCTCAAAATTTCTCTCATTTGTCATTAGCTGTTCATTTCCATTGTATAATATATTTCTATGTGTGACCATATATTTACTTTCAGTTCCTATTTCTTAGTGTTACTTAATAGTGTGTGCGTGTTTTGTCCTTTAGTATCTCCTCGCTATCAGCCAATAATACTACTCATCAGCATCACTTCTGCATACTCATGTCATCCATATTGTTCAAATGTGCAGACCAGAAGCTTCTTCTCATCCCTTGACTGGCATTACACAAGACACTTGTCCTGAACAACAGCCAAAATTATAACAATGATTACGGCATGGTCGTGAAAATAAATCAACTGTTCTATAATAGGGGAAGCTCTATCTTGTAAACATACTCAATCTTCATTACATGTTTCCAACTGTAGCTGATGACAATGATTCCATTGCATAGTTACACTACTTGAAGAGTTGATTGGTGATTTTTCCTACGTAAACTATACAGAGTGAAAATTATTTAAACCGACAAACTCTGGGAGGTTGTAGGGGACACCAAAACAAATATTTTTCCCTAATGCCATTTTTTCCTATGAGGATTATTTAAACCGGTAGAGGGCGTATTACGCTCTTCAGTTGTCATGACTGCAACTGCTGTTGATGGTAGGAATTGTTTTGTCCACCAGTGTAGTAGTGAATTGTATCTGTTTACTAATGGAGCGATACACCTGGAGTGAGTACACTGATATGTGTGGGCCGGTGCTGTTGGGGACTGTTTAATTGGGACATATCCCCTACCTAGGCCATTAAATGGCAGGCACTATTACAATTTTCTCGCCAGAGCATTGCCAGAATTGCTGGAAGATATCCTGCTCCCTACAAGACAATGCATGTGGTTCCAACATGATGGGGCACCGGCAAATTTCAGTCGTCGTGTGCATCAATTCTTGAACCAACGGTTTTCAGAAAAGTTGATTGGCAGAGGTGGTCCTGTACCATGGCCTGCTCGATCCCCAGATATGACCCCTTTTGATTTTTTTTTTGTGTGGGGAGAGATGCGCAACCTTGTTTACACAACTTCTGTTGCATCAGAAAAGGATCTGGTTGCCCAGATAGTAGCAGCAGCAGGAGCAATTAATGATACTCCTGGAGTTTTTGTCCGTGTTAGACAGAACATGATCCGCCGGTGTAACCTTTGTTACATGTCAATGGAGGCATTTTTAACCTCTACTGTAATTTAAGTAATTGCAATGTGTTGTCTCTTGGTAATAAAAAATACAAAAGTGTTTGTTGGTTTAATTAATTTGCCACCAAAGAAATCTTCCTCTACCGGTTTAAATAATCCTCATAGGAAAAAATGACATTAGGGAAAAATATTTGTTTTGGTGTCCCCTACAACCTCCCAGAGTTTGTCGGTTTAAATAATTTTCACCCTGCATACAAGTTCTGAAATAGTCCATAGCTTAGGTGTGGATAAGATGAATTGAAATGTTTCACCCAGGCTTGAGGTAATAGCGACTTTGGAGAATTTCTTCTTCTTCCTTTCTAGGTTTAGGTCTATGCGACCTGTTCCGGTTTCAAGCCTATCGTTTCCTTCGCCGTCCCAAAGATCTTTTTCCATGTGGTTTGTACGTGTTGATCTTTTTGGGTAATCTTGTATTGTCCATTCTGTCTAAGGGCCGCATGCAAATACATTAGTCTCTACTCAAATTACTTCCAATCACTGGTGAGCTGACTCACCGTGAGCAATTGCTGAGATAGAATTAACGGCCGACTTACCGGTCATGCATGAAAGTTGACGTTTTCATAATATTGGCAACGAATTACCCAGAATTCTCAGCGATAAAACCACTTCCGTTATTTTCGTCTGCTATAGAGGTACGCATTTACGTTTGCGTCCCGCAAATAATACCGTATACAACGACGTCTGCGTCGCGCAATATTACGCCGATTCTCCTGTTCTTCCAGTTGAATTCTTTGGTAGACTCGTCAAATTCCTCTTCTCCGCTTATACCGAAAACATGATCGAAGTCTTCAAGGTCCGACATCTTGGATAAAGCTGCAAAGGTTTTAAACTACATCGGTTCCCTTCGGGATTTTCACGATAAGTTTCTATCTTGAGCTATGGTCTTAAGTTACCTAGTCAGGTAGTTTACAATTATTATCGCATGAATAGATATCTGAGTAAGCAAAATGTATTAGGATAAAACTTTCTCAGCAGAAAACGCCTTTTACTGTCTAATGCGTTTATAAATTCGACCCTAGGGTCGCATGCAAATACATTAGTCTCTACTCAAATTACTTCCAATCGCTGATGAGCTGACTCGCCGTGAGCAAGTGCAAAGATCGAATTAGCTACCCACAAACTGGTCATGCATGGAAGTCGTCGTTTTCGTAATATTGGCAAGAAATTACCCAGAATTCTCAGCGATAAACCCACTTCCGTTATTTTCGTCTGCTATAGAGGAACGCATTTACGCTTGCGTCCCGCAAATAATACCGTATACAACGACGTCTGCGTCGCGCAATATTACGCCGATTCTCCTGTTCTTCCAGTTGAATTCTTTGGTAGACTCTATCAAATTCCCAAATTCCTCTTCTCCGCGTATACCGAAAATATGACCGAAGTCTTCAAAGTCCGACATCTTGGATAAAGCGGCAAGGTTTCAAACTACATCGGTTACCATCGGGATTCTCACAAGTTTCTATCTTAAGCTATGATCTTAAGTTACCTCGTCAGGTAGCTTACAATTATTATCGCATTAATAGATTTCTGAGTAAGCAAAATCGTATTAGGATAAAACTTTCTCAGCCGAGAACGCCTTTTACGGTCTAATGCGTTCAAAGATTCGACCCTAAGTCCTACAGAATAACAGTTGCACATGTCAAAAAGTTTTACCTGTTGTCTAATAATTCATTTTTCTCTATTTATTTAAATTTATACTGTCATTAATAATTTTTTCTAGTTTTTATACATCTTGTACACATTATATTTAATTCATTAAATCTGGAGTAAATCAAAATACATTACAAATAATAATTGTATTGTATTTAAAGTATTTCCACTACAGGCTTCAGGAGGCCCTTGGGGTAGTGGGAGGTTAAGGCTCCCACTTTTTCTATGACAATCGGCACTTGATGTCAGCCCCGCGTTACGGCCGCCTTTACCCCCACAACAAGCGTCTGGTACTCATTTTCATTATTGGCTGAGTCGACCCCAGGACCATAGTGTCACCAGAAGGTTTCGGTCAGTTTAAAAATCCTGACCCCACTGGGACTTGAACCCTCGACCTTCCGGCTTGTAGCATAGTGCCTTAACCACTATGCTATGGCATGCCCCTGTATTGTATTTATAACATGTAATTGTTTATGTTTATTGTAATTTAGATGCAAGACTATTTTTTTGTATTTTTTAAAAACCTGCTTGAGTGGCAGACAAGGCCTTAAGGTGTTAACTCTGCCAGGTAAGATAAAGCTATTATTATTAAAAGCCAACTGTTTTTCAACCCTCATTAGAGATAAAGAGACAGAGATATTCCGAAGTTGTCAAATCAACTAACCAATCTTTTTACAGATATGTACATGTTAATATAGCAAAGAAAGGTTTAACTTCAAAATTCTACTTTTAAGGAGTAATGTGGATTGTAAATATATGGTCACACGTAGAAATACATTATATAATGGAAATGGACAGCTAATGACAAATGAGGGAAATTTTGAGGAAGTGGCTGAATTCAAATACCTAGGAACAATAATCACAAATAGGAATGAGATGCACAAAGAAATTAAACATAGGCTCAATTCTGGAAATGCATGCTATTAGGCATTGCAGAGACTCTTGATGTCCCAACTCCTTTCAAAAAACGTTAAACTGAAAATATATAAAACTATTATTCTACCAGTTATATGGGTGCGAAACATGGACTCTTACTTTAAGGGAGGAAAGGAGATTACGGGTATTCGAGATTAAAGTACTTAGGAAAATTTTTGGACCAAAGAAAGATGAACAGACAGGTGAATGGAGAAGACTGCATAACAATGAACTACATGGTCTTTATATAGAAAGCCAGATATAATAAGAACAGTTAAGTCTTGTAGACTGCGATGGGCAGGACATGCTGCACATATGGGGAATGAAAGACTTACATGGAAGCTTCTTGTAGGAAAGCCAGAGGGAAAACACCCAGTTGGTAGACCAAGAATGAGGTGGAAGAATAATTTTGTTTATTTTTTATCATTTCACTCACCTCATACTTCATAATTTATAGCAGACCCAGGGTTTCTTCACGTAATTCGTGACATTGTCAATGCTGCGTCATGTTCACAACTGACGTCCAACGTCAGTTGTGAACATGACGCAGCATTGACAATGTCACGAATTACGTGAAGAAACCCTGGGTCTGCTATAAATTATGAAGTATGAGGTGAGTGAAATGATAAAAAATAAACAATATTAAAGAACCTCATAGTGTTATTTCCTATCTACATAACTTAATGGAAGAATAATATTAACTATGATTTGAGGGAAGTAGATTATACAGGGAATGATTGGAAAGCATTAGCTCAGGATAGGGATGTATGGAGAACTTATGTCCATGTGGCCATGAACCTACGGGTTCGATAGTGCCAGTAAGTAATGTGGATTGGCAACATTGGAAAGTGGAACCATTGGCGTGCGGTAGTTGTTTTAGCTTAGTTTTCTTAAGGGGTGAGAGAAGGCCATTTAAAGTATGGCCTTCACTGTACATGATATTCTTCTTAACTTGTTCTTTTTATCTACATCTTGAGATGATCTCTCGATCTCTTCCCTCCTTAGCTAAATTCCAGTGCTTGTCTTGGTATTTTCCAATGTTCATTCTTTAAACTTGGCTATACCACCTTATTCTATTCTCGATCTCTTCCCTCCTTAGCTAAATTCCAGTGCTTGTCTTGGTATTTTCCAATGTTCATTCTTTAAACTTGGCTATACCACCTTATTCTATTATCCTCCATTTATTTGGGAATGAAATCATCATCATCATCTGGTATCATGGCAGCTGCCGCCGTCTTCCGGAAACCAAATGCCATTCCTCTCTGTCCATCCACTGATCTTCCTCCATTCCTCTGATATTCATAGCTGCTTGTACCCCTTCTATCCAACTTTTCTTCGGTCTTCCTCCTTTCCATTGGGATTCATTCCATAACAATTTTAGGCAATCTTTTTCTGGCATTCTTTTGACATGGCCATACCACTGTAATCTTTTCTTTTGTATAATGTCTATGATGTCCGGCTCCTCTTGTACACCCATAATTTCCCTTATTTCTTTATTTCGTATTCTATCCATTCTAGATTTTCCAGCTGATCTTCTTAAAATATCCATTTCTGTACTTAAAATTCTTTTCATTTCCCTGGTAGGAATTTGCCAGACTTCAGCACCATATGTTAAAATTTGGGAATGAAATAACAAGGAAAAAAAAAACAGGATTATCATTTTATTATTTTCTGTTTCTACACCCTGTTAACCATCTCATTGAAATACTGGATTAATTTATTCAACTTGGCAATACAAACAGGAGAAATTATATCATGTTCAAAATAAATTTCTGAGATCTATCATTCCATGGGAATCACAGTAAAATAAATTATTGTTATTTCTCAGGCTAATATTAAAACAGAGTTACTTTGCATTTTATCAAGTTGATTTGTTATCACTTGTGAAAAAAAACTTAAATGGCATAAAGTTAGATTTCACAGTAAAAATGTATGTAATATTTAATTTTAAGAAGTGATATTTTGAGGTTATTTTAATTATATTATTTTTAGTCTGATCATCTTACCTCAATATTAATGTTGACTTGTTCTTGGACATGTTTCAAAACAATTCTGTTTTATCGTCAGCTTCTGGACAAGCTGACGATAAAACAGAATTGTTTTGAAACATGTCCAAGAACAAATCAACATTAATATTGAGGTAAGATGATCAGACTAAAAATATCATAATCAAGCTTTAATTAGCTCAATGGTTAAGAGCATCAGCACGGAAAGCTGAAGGTTTGGGGTTCGTTTCCCGGTTCAGGCATAAATTTTTCTCTTTACCATTTGATTACAATAATTTAGTAGTGTACTTTAATATACTTATTTCAATCATAGTAACAGCTTTAGCTTCTTAATATTAATGTAATAAAAATAATATAATTAAAAATGTATGTAGTCTGTATTTTATTACTATATTCAGGACAAACATGTTGTAAAGTTACTTTCACAAAAGCTGTTAGGAAAGTTGGAAGACTTTCTATTACCATATTTTACAGACTATAAGATGCACTTCTTTCTTTGAAAAATTGTCACCAAAATTCAGGTGCATCTTATACTCGAAATTAATATAAAAATGTCCAGTGTTTGATTTAAAATTTCCACCAGTCTTAAAAATGGCCATATATTTGATGCCACGGAAAACCTGCCTCTATCTGGCAACAGTGGATTCAACTGGCAGCAGCAGTGCATCGATGCAACGAACAAGAGTTGCGGGGATTCACAAGCTTGCTAACACTATCTCCCTCCCGCCCAGCCTACACAAACCCAGAACACTGTCTAGTCTATGATGCATCATTGTAGTCTACAATGCAAGTGAACTTCAACAAACGGATGATGGATGAAACCCAACATGAATTCACACTGAAGGGAGCTTTAAAACGACATATAATCAAACAGTGCGTCAGTGGATAAAAAAGTCGTGGTCTAGAGTGAGATATGACATTATTGTTAAATCTTTCAAGAAGTGCAGCATAAGTAATGCTCTCGATGGCAGTGAAGATCATCTATATTTAAATTAATATTGGGAAGTAAACATTATGAAGTTATATCATTAATAGTGAGTGGAGAACATATTTTTAACAACTCGCCTCATATAATTTCAAATTTCTTTGATACCAGCGGTTTCAGACAAAATCAAAGAAATTTGAAATTATATGAGGTGAGTCGTTACAAATATGTTCTCCACTCACTATTAATCATCTTATATATGAAGAGGAGAATGATGAAGACAAAGAGGAAGAAGAAAAAGAAGAAGAAAGCTCAGATGACCATTTTCAGGGATTTTAAAGATCATAACGATTTTATAAACTAGGTTTTAATTTTTTTAGTCTGGCTTTGCAATCTAATAATAATGGTAATTTTTTTTAAATTGCTTAAAAATCAAGGTGTGTCTTACAGTCCATAGTGTCTTATAGTTCGTAAAATACGGTAGATAATTGCATGAGGTGGAGCAGAACTTGAAAGTTATGGGAGGTGCTGGAATGGAGGAAAGGAATGAAGATGTACTGTTCGGACAGTCTAGTTCTGTAATAGGGTGTAAAATCATGATGTTTTATTTTAGGAAGTAATATTTTTGAGATTCTTTTAATTATATTATTTTGAGTCTGTTTATCTTACCTCAATATTAATGTTGATTTCTTCTTGAACATGTTTCGATTAGATCGTAATCATCCTCAGCATCTTGCCCAGACTGGTTGGATTTATGTTGCAAACTCTGGATGTCAATGATTTCAAAATACCGATGGAACGTGACCTTGTTTGGAGGTTCTTTGGCCAACCACAGGAGGGAGCTGACATCGACATCCAAGGTTTACAACATAAATCCAACCAGTCTGGGCAAGATGCTGAGGATGATTAGGATCTAATCGAAACATGTTCAAGAACAAATCAATATTAATATTGAGGTAAGATATCATCATCATCTTCAAGGTATGGGCCTGTTGGCCCGTTCCGCTCCCCGGCGCACTACATACTGCAGGCGCAGGTCGTCCTTCCGACGTTTTGGTCTTCCTACATTTCTTCGGCCTAGAGGTCTATAATGAAGCAGCTGTTTTGATAAACGATTATTTGGCATTCTTTGTATATGTTCAAACCAATTACATTAATTTGTGTGTATTTTCTCGTTTATATTATAGATTTGTAGTTCATCTCTGATATCTTGACTTCTCTTTTGATCTCTTAGAGATACACCTGCAACTGATCTGAGAAATCTCATTTCTATTGTCTCAATTTTATTTTTATCAGAGATTGTTAAAGGCCAAGTCTCAGACCCGTATGTTAATGTTGGAACGGCTACTGTTTTGTAAAATTTTAATTGGGTTTCCCTTGTGGTCTTAGGTAAGATAAACAGACTCAAAATAAAATAATCATTAATGGTGATTATACTCGGTGGTTATTTCTGGAGTAGTATTTTAGGTAGGATAAAATGAACAAATACAGTAAAACTTGTTCAAAGCAGAATCGCATGGGACCAATTTATTATTTTTTTTCACATTAGACAACATTCTGCATTATAAAAAAACAAAAAATAACCAATCTAAGATTATATGTCTTTTTATGTACCTTGGATTAATTGTAGTTCTGCTGTCATTGGAAAGTGAAGTAGAGTATGTACAAGCGACTTCGATGGTAACGAATGAAAAAACAGTCCCGTTTCATCAGCATTCTAAATCTCTCTTAGGCGTGTATCCTGAAATTAAAGTGTGCAGTTTCGGTTTTCACTCACTAACTACTTTCGTCCACATCCCTTGATTCGACGCAAAGTTAATTTCACATTACATTGTGTCGTCTTTTAAAATTGTCCACAACAACCTGAAGATGCCTTGAAATCACCATTCTCCAGGGATACAGCAACAGCTAGAGCTTGACTCTGGAGCATCGGTCCGGAAATTTGGAGATTTTTTTTATTGTGGACTTGTAAAACATTCCCACACCTCGCTGATTTTTTTCTTTCTTCTTCATTTGATAATTTTCTTGCATCCATTCATTTATTATTTTTTCTTTGTGTTTTAAATTCTCATAATCTTGGGTTTTTCCACATTTAAATTTAGTCATTTTTTTCGCGTACTGAGAGTTTGTTTTTCTTTATCTTCAATCATTTTAACTTTTTTGTTCAATGACAATGATACCTATGATTTAGCCATCTTTATTCCGTAAATTCAGAATGCTTCCTGTGAAAGATACAATCACAATTGGTCTAAGATCTTAAAACTAATTTAAGATTTTACAGTGCACTGTTTATTTGTAAGACAGATGTCACAAGCAAAATATTTATTAAACGAACCTGTATTTCACAAAACGGGTATGCAGTGAGGCCGAAAGAAAATTCCTGATACAGGTAGAAACTCTACTTCTCCCGGCGGCAGGAATCATCACTTATTGTTAATTTGCCTAATGGGAACTTAATGAAGTGGAAACTAATTTATTTCTCTCTCAGTCTTTCCGCCTTATAAACATTTTTTTTCATGAATTGTGTAGAAATATCCTTCTGTTTCCGCATTCGACAGATTCCATTTTATACAAAATAAAATTACTATTATTTTGCCAGGACCAATAAATTTGTTCACACTGGACAGATTACCACATTATTCATGTTCCGGATTAAACAATTATAGGTTTGAACTTAATTGGAACTAACACTATGAGGTATTAATTTAATATTAATAAATACATAACTATTTTAGGAAGGATCAAATGAACAAGTACATAGATAATAATTAGGTATGGTCTGTATTATTCTTCTTGGGAAGAGTATTTAAAATTAACCGAACTGTGTGTCAATCAAATATTTTTCACATACAAAAGAAATTTCTATATACAAAAGTCAGGACTATCAATGGGCAATGCATTATCTCCTTTTTTGATGAATATATTCATGAGTGAGTTTTGAATGCAAAATAACAAAAGCACATCCTCATATATATTCAAATTTTGATGCAGATACATGGACGATGTTATCGCTATAGTTAAATAAAAACATATAGAAGATATTAAGTTATGTAGATAGGAAATAACACTATGAGGTTCTTTAATATTGTTTATTTTTTATTATTCTTCATATGAGGTGAGTGAAATAATAAAAAATAAACAATATATAGAAGATACTTTAAAACTCCTGAATATACAAAAGAAAATCAAATTCACATTAGAAACAGAAGCAAATAAGCAATTACCATTTTTAGATCTTAAATTATGTAGGCATGAGGGGAAAAAAAAAAAAAAAGAAAATAGAATTTGGCATTCATAGAAAAGATTCACACACACAGATAACTATATTAAATCAACTGGATTCAACCATATTTTGCATAAAATGGCAGTCTTCAATAGCCTATCACATAGATTGGTGAATATATCCCTGAACAGAGAAAATTACAAGTTAGAGAAAAAATACATGATTGAACTGGCAAAAGAAAATGGTTTTGAGGAGAACATTATACACAAAAAATTGATAAGTACAAAAAACAAAAATTAAGGAACAAAAATACTCTTCAAATAGAAAAACCAAAGGAAGTCAGATACAGGAAATTCACATATCACCCATGTGCACACAATAAATTCCAAAAGATTTTTGAAAAAAAATTAATATCAGATTAGCACCAAATAATGATTATAGCCTAAATAAATTAATAAATACCAACAAAAATGAAAAGTTTATAGTTAAATATGGGAAAAAATGACTAATTAATTTACATCATCATCTCATCCATGCAAGTATTAGGCCATGTGGCCTGTTACGGTCTCAAAGAGGAATTTTCCATCCAGCACTTTTTTGGATGTCCCAGTGATCTATGGCCTTGGGGGCAGTAACGAAGTATGGCTTTTGGAATTCCATAAGACGGCAAAAATGAAGAGATTGATGATAGTAAAAATCAGGAATATATCAAATAAAATGTGCAGATTGTGATAGGATATACATAGGGAAAACAAAGAGAAATTTAACCATTAGAACCAAAGAACACATAAGGAATGTAAAAAAAGAAAAAAAAAAAAAAAAAAGGAAGTATAAAAATCTGCAGTAGCTGCTCACGTTTGGTCAGAAAAACACAAAATAGATGTAAATACAAAATTATTAAAACAGAAAGCACAAACAAACTCACCATGTGGGGAAAAAATCTACATACAGAAGAACAAGGAGAGAATATGAATTTTGAAATTCCAGGGGAGAGGAACCTAATTATCAGTTCTTTGGACCACAGAAAGAGGGAGCAGGAGTTGAGATTCAGGGCTGACAACTTGCAAAAAATCAGTCTGTACCAACTGAAGATGGGGCAAATATGCCTTGAAACATATGTCTAATAGAAACAACTATATGAGGTAAAAATAATACAGAACAAACTTATTTATTCCTTCTATAATTTGTCATCATGAGAAAAATATTTATGCTTACAAAGTTTATTATTAATACAAATCCAACTTTGCCACAAGTAAAATCACAACAAATAACATCCTTATATGAAATTGTATCCCTTGAGATGAAAGTAACTCTGCCATATAGTAAATAAATTCTTTGGAACAGATAATACTGAATTACCATCCATCCAGACCTGGTTGTAATAATTTTTTTGGTGAGACAATAGTTTATTTTATTAAAGTTCATTTCATTAAATGAAGATAAAATTATAAGAATCAAACATTTATGCTTGAAGAGAAAGATATACACCTAGACTCTTCAAATATAATTTGTCCTTCAATGAGAAATGTTAAATTTATGATAAAAAAAACATATGTTGGATAAAATAATAAAACCCTTACATAAAAAGATTCTACAATCTGTTCAAAACAGTTGTGAGTATTTAACAAAATCTTAAAAGATAGCAGCATTATATCTTCCTAACTGCTAATGCATAATTTTAAAGTTATCACAAATTAGTTTAAACATGAAAACAATACAATAGGGAAAAAACAATGGAGTAATATTAAATTCTTAAATTATTAATCTCATAGATAACACAGCTCTACAAAAAATATTTTTTTTTTGTTGCCCTGGATATCTTAGCAAATTTCTATGTTTTCAAGTGCACAGTTTACGAATATATTCATGAATGCTGAATGTGCTCTAGTTTTTATGATTTTTGCGTATCTTATATCTTAAACAGTAAACAGGTTGAATGCAGGCTTTCACGGCCGGTAATCATGGTAGTAAAAGATTCCGGGCTATGTGGCCATGGTCTATAACTGGCATTTCTTCCAGACGTTTCTCCCTCAACTGCAGAGGGCATCTTCAGTGGCAAGCGCTAGAAGCTGTTGTTTCCCTGTCGTAGACTCGACTGTGAATAGTCGCAGTCGAGTCTACGACAGGGAAGCAACAGCTTCTAGCGCTTGCCACTGAAGATGCCCTCTGCAGTTGAGGGAGAAACGTCTGGAAGAAACGCCAGTTATAGACCACGGCCACATAGCCCGGAATCTTTTACTACCAGTAAACAGGTTGTTAATATTTAATTTTAGGAAGTTATATTTTGAGGTTATTTTAATATTATTTTTAGTCTGGACATCTTACCTCAATATTAATGTTGATTTGTTCTTGGACATGTTTCAAAACAATTCTGTTTTATCGTCAGCTTTCCCAGACTGGTTTTATTTATGTTGCATTTATAAACCGCACGGAAAGAGAAATGTTGGACGCCCACACAGAAGATGGACTGAACAATTTTAACAATTCTAGCTTTCATGGAACCGGAACGAGCCAAATAAAACCAGCCAGGGAAAGCTGACGATAAAACAGAATTGTTGTGAAACATGTCCAAGAACAAATCAACATTAATACTGAGGTAAGATGTCCAGACTAAAAATAATATAATTAAACAGGTTGTTACTAATAACATTTATGTTTCCAGTCATGATTTGATTTCTGCACATTTTTTTCACATATACAAACATCACATGAACCCCACTCTCACACCCCTCACTCCACACATGGGCCGTGATCTCAGTTATTTGACAAAATTTGAAGTACTCACAACATGCATCTGGATACGATAAAACAATTTGTCAAAGCGTTGGCCAAGGAAGGAAAATGTTTCAAATAAATTCGTAGAAAATTTCTTAAGCTCAGAATGTAAAAGTTAAAAGGCCGAATATTTGATGGTCCTCAAATTCGGCAATTGATGAAAGATACAAATTTTATCAAAGTTATGACTTCCGGAAAGTGAAGCTTGGAAGGGTTTTGTATTGGTGGTAGAAAATTTCCTAGGTAACTATAAAGCACCAAATTATAAAGAAATTGTGCAAAACATGTTGATAAGCTTCAAGATTCTGGGAGCAAAGAGTATAAAGTTACACTTTCTCCACAGTCACCTGGATTTCCGGATAACTTAGGAAATTACACCGACGAACAGGGAGTGTGCTTTCACTAGGATCTAAAAGTAATGGAGGAAAGGTATCAGGGTAAATGGGACCGTCATATGATGGCAGATTACTGCTGGTCTTTAAAAAGAGATTGTCCCCTAAAAAAAATTATAGAAGAAAATATTACAAAAGGCAGTTCACTGAAGTATAAATGGATTTTCGATATCTTTTCTTTCTATTTACGTCAGTGCATACTAATTTTTCAAAAAACAATTGACATTATAAATATATGTTATATTTTTTTCATATTTTCCGATTTTTGTAGTGTAAAATGTAAATAAAAATTTAAAAAAAAACCTGAGCAAATCTTCCAAAATTATTGATAGTTTCATGAATTGTGAGCATAAATATATCCGAAATTAATCTTATATCAAGGGCAACAAAACCACTGTTGACCAGCGTAATTGGTTACAGGAAGACATAACCTAAAGCACAAATCTCTTTATAGTCTGACCACAAATATATTAGACAATTAAAGATACTAATGTGTAATTATAACCTCTTGATTAAGATCACATGTTTAATTCCATGTATGGCCAGGCATTTTCAGGAAAATTATTCACATTCTTTCAGAATCAGAACTGTGTTTTTGTTTGTTCTAAAGGCTGATTTTAAAAGAACATTTTCTCAGATGTCAGAAAGTACTATGCTGCCAATAGTGTAAAAATAACGGGCTTCCAATATAAAACCGGACCGGCCTCACGGAGTTTCACCTGGCACGCAGTGCTGTCTATTCCTCCCGCAATTCACCCTGCCTGCCACCCGTCCTTGAACTGTTTCTTACCTTATAGAAAATGCTGGAAATGTTGTCCTCCCGCACACGTGTTATGGGATCACCTTGGTTTAGACAATGAACACGTGTACACTTGTAAGGTTTGAATTTTAACAATTTTGTTGCTGTATGTGCAGAAGATACTGAAATCCCAACTTGTTGTGCTTATTTCGGTAATGATTTTTGTGGTGAACGTTCCAAATTTTTGCCAATTTCGTCTAATTTTTCTTCGGTGAGAACCGTATGCCTTCGCGTGTGTTTCTTATTTTGTACTGAACCAGTGGTCTCAAATTTAGTCACAAGATCGTGGATTGTCGATCTGGAAGGAGGTAATTGTCCAGGGAAGTTCCGAATAAATTCCTCGCGAATGCGACGAGCTGATTCGTATTTATAATAACATTTACACACATAAATGCGTTGCTCTAATGTCAGCTGACATCTCATCTTGTCGAACGATAGTAAACTGACTAGTTCAAGGACGAGCGGCTGGCAGAGTGAAATGCGGACGAGGAGAGAGCGCTGCTGACGGGTGAAACCCCGTGAGACCGGTCCAGGTTTATATTGGAAGCCCGGTATAACACTTTATTTTTGCATTGTACATGCAATTTTAAATCATTAATAATTAATGGGCTAGGATTTTTATGATATAGCAAATATTTTTTGGTAAGAGTGATATACTAGACTCTCTGATACACATAAATTAGATACCCGATCCCTTGAGCACTGTGTCCTTTATATCCCTCCTCATCACACTACCTATTATTCAAAATCTTTTACAATTTCTCTTGCTAGAACATGGAATTTTCTTCCACCCTATGTCAGAGACTGCCAAACTTTACCATCTTTCAGAAACAAATTGAAAATAAAATTATTAACAGAAACAACTCACTAATATTACTTTTTAAAAATTAATAATTTGTTTTTTCATTATTTAATGAAAATAGTTTTAAGATTTAATATATTTACATAATGCCTTGTATAATAAGCAGGAGATTAATTTATTATAGTTTATTACTTTCTTTGTATTTTTTTCTTTCGTTTCTTTTTATGTGTAGTAGATTCGAGCTGTTATTCCTTTCTGTATTCATTCTATCATTAATTTAATTTTAATTGTATTGTATTATTAGATATTATTTTATTATTATTATTCAATTTGACAGATAATTAATTGTTTAGTAAGACTATTATTATAATTTTTTGTATCTATATGTAACATATGTTTGTCCTGGTGAGTGGAAGAGAAGGCCACATGACCTTAACTCCACCAGACTAAATAAATCTATTCTATTCTAAACATGTTTCTTATATATATATACATAGGATTAAATTAAATGTTTCATACTTCTCCTCATATCCAGTCTTCTAAGTAGACTACAGTTTTGAATCTTTGGCAAATTCATCTTCAGTACACTGTTGTTGACTGCTGTTATGTTGATCAGAAGAACTACTTCTTCTTCCCTCTGTTGGTGGACCGATGAATCTCCGTATCCAGTCAGAATCTGCAGGAATTTCGAAGTTCATAAGTTTTTCTTTCTTGTTTTTTTAATGTAGATTTTTTTCCCAAACTGTGAGTTCTCTTTGTTTTTATAGTTGTTTAATTAGAATGTCTTTTGATTCAATTAGATGTTTTTCAATCCAAGCATGAGCAGCTACTGCTGACTTTTCCACTTCACCATTTTTGACATTTCTAAGATGTTCTTTCACCCTTGTTTTCAAATTTCTTTCTGTTTTACATAGAAGATTGGATATGAGGAGAAGTATGAAACATTTAATTTAGCCTTAAATTAAATCTCATAGTGATCTCTTCCTATAAAAGTTCAAATTATATGCATACTTCTTATCTTTTAATTTCAAAAATTCCTTAATGCTCTTCTTTTGCTCAAAAAAATGTTTATTAAAGCTTTCAAAAGGATTTACATTTAACGAACTTTCGTCCGCCATTTTGAATTTTGTCGTCCTTGAGCAATCGTGATTATTCCCGTGACTTGACTTGTCTGTTATATTTATATATTAAATTTGGGAATTTTTAACATTATGAGGTTCAATTAATAATTGAGAGTCGTGAAAACAGCTGACGATGACGACAAAGTGTCGTCGATACTGCAGTGCTGTGTTTAAAGAAACATAGATGTATGAGGTAAGAAAAAATCACGATTCATTTAATTATTATACTTCTTATCTATCTGTAATGGCGTAGCCAATTGTTGAGCCGTAGCCTCTCCTTTGTAAGGAGTTACTTGACCAAGTTTATTTTTAGTTTATGGTGAAATTAAATGTTTCTTATCTCTCCTCATATATATTTTCTAAGTTGATCGCGATTTCGAGACTATAACTGTCTCATCATCAGAACTTTGTTGGCAACTGGTGTTATGTCGATCGGAAGAAACTCTTCTTCTTCCCTCTGTTGGTGGACCGATGAACCTCTGGATCAGGTCAAAATTTGCGGGAATTTCGTAGTTCCTAAGTTTTCTTTTGTTTTTCTGAATGTAGATCTTTTCCCAAACCGTGAGTTCCTTTTGTTTGTCTATTTGTTTAATTAGACTGGCTTTTGATTCAATTAAATGTTTTTTGAACCAAGCATGAGCAGCTACTGCTGATTTTTCCACTTAGAAAATATATATGAGGAGAGGTAAGAAACATTTAATTTCACCATAAATTAAACCTCATAGTGATTAATTCCTATAAAAGTTAAATTATTTTTAGTTACCTTATTTGTTCAGAGATGTCATGGATAGCAGATGGTCAACACACCGACCCAATGAGACATCTAACAGGCAACTAAGGTATTTCTAGGATATTGATGTCAGTAAATTTTGCTTAGAGGCCTCTTTATTCAGGCTTTTTATACAAAAAACTAATTAAATTAAAGTACTTTGTCAACTCATATTTGTGCATATTTGGCCATTTATATGTGACAGAACATATTATAGCAATTTATTGCACACATTCATCATATTTTCAATCTTTTAAAATTTAAAAAACTTTTATTGTAAAATTTCTTTCTTCCGTGAGTTCTTAAATTTTTCAAAATTTTGTTTCTTGTAAAATCTATCTTCCTCTCCTATTTTGTTTCAGTTCACAGTATGGACTCTTCCCTTATGTATATACCTGAGCAAATATTTACGTTTTTCTCATGACAAGCAGGTAGCTAGTGATAATTTTAATAAAATAAAAAACATGCTACAATATCAAACTCCATACTTTAGCTTGCTTCTCATTTGCATTTCATTCTTAAATAAATAGTTAATTCAATATTAAATTAAAAGATTCTTACCTCTCCTCACATTATTCTGTTAAGTAACTTAACAGAATAATGTGAGGAGAGGTAAGAATCTTTTAATTTAATATTGAATTGAACCTCACAGTGATAATTCCTATTTATAAAAAAAGGTTAAATAGTTAATTGTCTTAAACTGATAAACTAATTGATTTTACAACTGAAATTATTAGATAATTATAATATTATTGTCATATTTTTTGTGTTACAATGCATATTTTTGTAAATTTTAGGTCATAACTGCATTTTTTTGCATATTTCAATCATTTTTAAGTCATAAAAATCATAGCCCTAATAATTATATAATCACATAACTTTTCACCTTTCCACAAATTAAATAAGTGTTGCATTTTAATAATCAAGCATTATCATCGTATTTCCATTCGACAATAAAATGTGAAAGAAAGTAAAATAAATTATCCTGTATTATATCTCACAGCCTTCATTCTTGAGATCTCAAGTACATTAGCAACTCCTGGTCTGGAATTATCAATTAAATTAAAATATATTTCTCTCCAATTTTATGAACTTAAAATAAAATAAGAAAAAAAATAAAATTATGAGAGACAGATGTGACTTGACACATGTGAATTAGCCTGAAAAAAGTTTGTAAAACATTATATATTAATTATTATTGTTTACTTCCCAACATTAATTTAAATATATTGTAAAACATGTTACATAGGACATGAAAATCTTCTCTACTTTGACCTAATGGAGGAGGATGTATAGTCATATGATCTGACAGTAGCTTAGCTATTGATGGGATCTTCCAAGTCAGACAGATCAAAGGTGATAACTCAAACAAAAAGGGATAACCTGGTCCTGCAGGTAGAGGTTGAACTTCAATTAATAGTGAGCGAAGAACATATTTTTAATGACTCACCTCATATAATTTCAAATTTCTTTGATACCGGTGGTTTCAGACAATATCTTGTCCCTCTTCAGTCATGGCTTCAATGCAAGCCATGGCTGAAGAGGGACAAGATACTCCACTCACTACTAATGATATAACCTCATGTTTACTTCTCAATATTAATTTTTAAAAAAAGTTGAACTTCAAGTTAACCATCTCTCATTGTAAACAAACTATGGTTAAGAAATTGAAAATGTATCTTCAGAGTAGTGGAGAATGGAGGAATATTATAAGAGAGGCTAGAATTGGTCTTGGAAAAAGTTATTTAGAATTGTCAAATTATACTAATTCATTAATCAGAAGATCACAAGGAGTATTCAAGTTTTACTTTTAAGAAAGAAAAATTAATGCTTGAACCGGGATTTGAACCCTGGACCTTCCATTCTTCATACGAGTGTGCTGCCCATTACACCATTCAAACGATGATACAAACTTTAACATTTTTTTCCACTTATACAATTCTCGTCCACCACTGTCGTCTCGAGGTAGCATGCTGCCTTGTCACGCAGCGGACCCAGGTTCGATTCCCAGTCAGGACAGGCTCCTAGATGAGGTTTTTTCGGAGTTTTTCCTTATCTGTATGACAAATGTCAGGAAGCTTAGGGCCCAACGGTCCCCAAGAATCATCCGGCCATCATCATCATCATCCTTCACTGGAGCGGAAAGCAATGGGAAGCTACCACACCTATAATTCCCTAGTAAAGCTGCAACGCATAGCATGAAAATGCTATGATTGCAGTGAAAGACCTGCCCTCGGGCAGAATTACTTGGATGGATGATGATACAATTCTCATTTGTCCGAAGGCTGATATCTGTCACTACCATCATGCCAACTAACGTCTTCTATTCACAAGTATTTTTACAGCCCCACTAAAAAGTAATGCATTCTCAATAAAAATACTTTTGAATAGAAGATGTCAGTTGGCGTGATGGTAGCAACAGCTATCAGTCTTCGGATGAACGAGAATTGTATAAGTAGAAAGAATGTTAATGTTTGTATCATCATTTGAATGATGTAATTGGACAGCACACTCATATGGAGAATGAGAGGTACAGGGTTCAAATCCCAGTTGAAGCATTAATTTTTCTTTCTTAAAATTAGATTCTATCCAAGGATTGGAAAATGTTACTTTAAATAAAAACATTGAAAGTATTCAAGTATTTAAATATGGCAATAATCAAGTTAGACATTCCCAGTATATATGGAATTTTTGCACATACAACGTTTCCATTGACTAAGAATTTTAATTCGAGCAGAGTTAAATCAACCGATTCCTCATTGGAGATGATAAAATTTTATATGTCTAGGGATACGCTATATATTTTATAAACTTATACACTATACTAGAGAACATTTACACAATGGATTATATTAATATTTAACACAAAGGTACACTTGTACCAAAATAAAAAATTAGTAGTCAATCACCGCTTCTTTAAAAAGCCAACAAAAATAAGTTGTCTTAACCATCACTTCCTTTAAAGCTAACAAAAGTAATTCAATAATTAAAACATTTTGACTGTTCATTCTTACCTCTTATAGTTGTTTCTGTCGAACATATGTTTCAGGGCTTCTTAGCCCCATTGTCAGCGATCACAATGGGGCTAAGAAGCCCTGAAACATATGTTCGACAAAAACAACTATAAGAGGTAAGAATGAACAGTCAAAATGTTTCAATTATTTAACAAACCTCTTAATGATGTTTTTATTATTGATTTTACATTTCTCACTGAAAGATAAATTATATTTGAAGAGAAAAATTTTCACCTAGACCGAGACTCGAACCCCGGACCTTTGGCTTGCCAGGCCAAATGCTCTAACAACTGAGCTACCGAGGCAAGTTGCGATCTAGACGCAAATTTTTCTCTTATATACGTTGTAATTCTCTCTCGCCAAATGCTTTTGAAACCATTGCTTCTATTCTTTATTTTTTCTTTCACTCACCTCATACTTCATAACTCCTCGCAAACCCTGGGTTTGCGAGGAGTTATGAAGTATGAGGTGAGTGAAAGAAAAAATTAACAATATTAAAAAACCTCATAGTGTTATTTCCTATCTACATTGCTTCTATCTTTGCAAATTAGGAATTACAGTATATAAGAGAAAAATTTGCATCTAGATCGCAACTCGCCTCAGTAGCTCAGTTGGTAGAGCATTTGGCCTGGCAAGCCAAAGGTCCTGGGTTCGAGTCTCGGTCTAGGCGAAAAATTTTCTCTTCAAATATAAACCTCTTAATGTTCATATTATTTGTTTTTAAACATCTTAAAGATGGACAAATTACATTTGAAAAGAAAAATATAATTTGTCCATCATTAAGATGTTTAAAAAGAATAATATGAACATTGAAAGAAGCATTACTGGCTTTATAAGTAATGTTTAAATTCCCAATAAAAAGTCTTCTTAATAAAGAAGCCGCCATTTGCAAAAATCATAGCAATGGCTTGTAGCATTTGGGGTTAGGGAATTAACTATGTATAAGAGAAAAATACGCGTTTAGATTGGAGGTCTAGGTAGCTCACTTGGATAGAGCATTGACATAGAGACTCAAAGGTCCTGGGTTCAAACTTCAGTCTAGGCGTATATTTTTCTTTTCAAATATAAAACCTCTTAATGTTACTTCCTATTACATTAAAAAAAAAAAGTAACTCACCCTAAGCATCTACCAGAATTATTCAATTACCAAGAAGTAGATGGATACTTAAAGGTAGCAATTCAAATCTGGGCATGAAACTACAGACAAAGTTTGCTCAGAGGTCTTTTTTGCAGGATTGAGGTTTTTACATGCTGTGCATAAATGACACAGGACCTAGGTCTGAACCCACAATTAGACTTAAGCCATACATCCCTATCCTCAGCTAATGTTTTCCAATTGGCATAGATTCTCATTAATAGTTCCCGTCCTGAGAACCGAATTGGGCACTATTTAAACTCCAGAAAGTTTTACCCCAGTTCAACTCATGTCCGGGTTTCTTGACATTATATTTTTATAGTGAAAGATCACCACTCTTTCAACCAAGGTAATTGTTAAATTAAAATTCGAAATCTATGAGGAATCTAACCCACTGCTAATCAGGAAGTAGCCATGAACTAACATAGCAGACAGTATCTAATTATAATATTATAATGATATTGTGAAACGAAAAATTAATGTGTGAATCAGGAATCGAACCATGGACCTCTAGTTCTCCAGACTAGTGTACAGCCCACTAGAGAACTAGAGGTCCACGGTTCGATTCCTGGTTCACACATTCATTTTTCTTTTCACAATATCATTATAATATTATAATATGATCCATTATTGGAACTGTGTTAAAATAACAGTATTGGAAAATGTTAAACAGTATCTAATTGCAGACTGAAAATTTATAATATAGGACATATGCTACAGCAATGTGATATTCACCGAAACGTATTCACCAGACTCCCACCCTGATGGTCTCAGACTAGTAAAATGAGTGCTGTGCTACAATTAGGGTAGTGTGGCTCACACTGCGCTATTGGCTTTCTGACTCTCTGCTTGTCCGGCAGCATGAACTACAATGCCCTGTCTAGAGAGGTATCATCTCATTTCATCCACCCTTCTGCACAGAATTTGGCTGAACACCAATGCCGCTACACATGCAAGGGTTAAGTGGTTAAACCCTAAACTGATAACCACTAAGGAATTAGCCGCCAGGGAGCCTCAACTGGTTCCAAAAAGTGGTACACTGGGCAATACTTAGATCATTGCCACCTCTTTGTTAATTCGTACTTAATTTATATTCTGGAATTATATTATTTTTGGTCTGGACATCTTACCTCAATATTAATGTTGATTTGTTCTTGGACATGTTTCAAAACAATTCTGTTTTATCGTCCAAGAACAAATCAACATTAATATTGAGGTAAGATGTCCAGACCAAAAATAATATAATTAAAATAACCTCAAAATATAACTTCCTAAAATTAAATATTATATTCTGGAATTTGAATAAAGTTCCATTGTATTGTCGTTGAATCTTCTTTTAAAATTCAAGTATTATTGAAGATGTTATTAGAAAATTCAAGTGTCAATAGTTGGGAATGAGAGAGTGAAACTTAAAATAAAATTAAATATTAGCTTTAAATTTCTCCCTCAACATCTAAATTGACGTATTTTGTTTAATTGATTTTGTACATTTACTTGGGTTCACATGCTTTCTATACAAAGTCAAAATTGATTTGAAAACATAACCTTGAAAGCGTATAAAAATTCAGGATGATAAAATCATTAACATTATAGTATAATGCTATCTTTTTCAGTGCCTTTTCATATTCAAGTCACTTCTGTCTCTAAATTCTCTTGAATAATACAAATAATACAGCATTTACAGAACTTTAAAATTTACCTGCATAAATATTTACTTTCATTGCAAACAACTGATATAATTTATATAACATCGGGAAATAAAATTAACACAGTAAAAAGCTCATACACAATGAAAGGAACCACTATGGTAAAAATGTTTATTTTTAAAAAAACTTGTTCATATTATTATTAATAATTTCATGCGATCACATCTCCTAAGTTATCTACAATTTTTTTCATTATGAAAGCTCATCTTGTGATATCATTTCAAAATCTTCCTCACTATCTTCAGATGATGTGCGTTCTTCTTGTTTCTTTGTCCCACTGCTAATAACTGTGGACAGTAGGCTATGCCCCATTGCACCCAGATTTGAGATGTTCTTCGATACTGCTTGTACCACTGAAGCTGTCAACATTTCCCCAATACCTTGTGGAGAAGCCACTGGCTCTTTTGTTTTGGATGATGATTGTCCAACTTCTGAAAATGTTAGACCTTGCGTAAAAGCTTTTTCATCCTCGTCGGAACTGTCACCATTAAAATGTGAGCTTTGGAAGTGAATACCTGCTATGTCTTCATCATCTGTATCTGATATATCTGGATCTAATGCTTTTTTAGAATACTGAGGCTCAGATTTCTGTGTTGGAGACTGTGCAGATGTTGCCAGATCAAATTCACTGACATCTAAACCATCAGTACTGCCCTCATCATGTGATGGCATAACACCTACTCCTGTTGTAAATGATGTGTGTGTATTTGAAGAATCTGAAAACACAAAATTAAATAAGATTAAATGAAATCATATTAAGATTAAGATTAAATCATAGTGATTCTTTTTCCTATAAAAGTTCAAAACAAAATTCTTCTTCTTCGGCTTTCCCCCATTTATAGGTTTGCTGTCTTCAGTTTCCATTTATCTCTATCATTCCAATCTCCCTCTTCCAAAATTCCTATCATCCACTATGGTTCTGACATAGGTTTTCCATTTCCATCTTGGTCTGCCACGATTATTTCTTCCAGGGGGTGACCATTGGTATATATTTTTTGGCCATCTTTCATTTTCCATTCTTTGTACATGGCTATACCATTTAAGCATTTGATTTTCAATCCTCCAACAGATATGGTGACATTCATTTCTCTCCAAAGGAATTCATTTCTTATTTTACCCTGTCTTATTTTTTGGAGGCTTCTTCTAAAATAATAAAATTCAACTGTTCTAATTTTATTCTTTTGTAATTCCGTCAAAGACCAAGTTTCACTTCCATATGACAAAGTATTCTGTATTATGCTCTTATAAATTTTCAAAAAACAAAATTAAATATTTTAAATTACTTATTTTATATTTTTATATGAATACCTCAATTAAACTTTCTAGTAAGTTTATACTTAATTATATTTGAGTCTGAAATTTTGACTCAACCTCATATTTCTTGATTTTTATGCAGACCTAGGTTTCGTCGCTTCTGTGCAACATTGTTGATGCCTCCAACTGCCTCAAGAAATTTACATACCATCCTTTAGTATTTAATAAGTTTCAAAAAATTTTCAGCAAATTTAACATTAAATTACCACCGAAAAATGATTACAATTTCAATAAAATAATCAAAACCAACAAAAATGGAAAGATTGAAGATGGCAACAAATCAGGAATTTATCAAATTTATTGTAGAGATTGTGAAAAAATATATACATAAGAAAAACAAAAAGGAACTTAAATACAAGATTGAAAGAACACCTTAGAAATGTTAAAAATGGAGAAATAGAAACACCTGCAATAGCTGCACATGCATGGTCAGAAAAACACAGAATTGAAACTATGGCCAAATTACTAAAACAGTTAGAAAAATCTAAGGAACTTACAATTTGGGAGAAAATTTACATCTGCAAGAATAAAAAGAAAACCATGAATTTTGAAATTCTCGGAGGAAAAAAAAAAATTGATTTGGAAGGTCAGCCAGCAGAGGGAAACAGAAATTAAATTATATTATTTTGGTCTGGACATCTTACCTCAATATTAATGTTGATTTGTTCTTGGACATGTTCAAAACAATTCTCTGTTTTATCTTCAGCTTTCCCAGACTGGTTTATATTTATGTTGCATTATGTTGGCACCACCTGGATGTCGATTGTCAGCTCCATCTGTGGTTGGCCAAAGAACCTCCAAACAAGGTCACCCTCCATCGGAATATCAAAAATTCATCAACTCTGTTTCTGTTCTTCTGAATATAAATTTTTTCCCAAATAGTCAGCTCGTTTGTATTTTCTAACTGTTTTAA
Organism: Diploptera punctata; assembly: GCA_030220185.1. Lineage (NCBI taxonomy): Eukaryota > Metazoa > Arthropoda > Insecta > Blattodea > Blaberidae > Diploptera > Diploptera punctata. The sequence continues at coordinate 1,407,659 of JASPKZ010009821.1, forward strand.
TAATTTAGTGTCTGAATTAATATTATGTTTTTCAGACCAAACATGAGCAGCAACTGCAGATTTTTCAATTTCTCCATTTTTAATATTTCTTATGTGTTCTTGGTTCTAATTTTTAGGTTTTCTTTTGTTTTCCCTATATATATCTGTTCACAACCCATGCATTCAATTTGATATATTCCTGACTTCCTAAAATTAAATATTAACAGAAATTAACTTACAGGATGGACAGCTGCAAAACAACAGTTGGAGGCATTGACAATGTCGCATAGAAGCGACGAAACCTAGGTCTGCATAAAAACCAAGAAATATGAGGTGAGTCAAAATTTCTAACTCAAACATAATTAAAAGATACCTCATAGTGTCATTTCCTACATACAGGGTGGACCGCTCGAATGGACCTAATTTCAATTGCTTGTTACTGGCAAACGGTTGAAGATAGAAACTTAAAACAACGTTCATAGTACAGAAAAACTCACCAAGTTTCGAATCCTGTCGGTAGATGGTACAAAGATACGTTTCTCGTTCTTAGATTTAATTGTTTGTGAAAATGGCGACTCCGCAGATAAAGCGCAAGCTGTTTTGTGGTATGCGGAGTTTAAATCAATCATTAGAGTTCAAAGGGAGTTCCGGCGTGTGTTTAACCGTGATGCTCCAACTGCTAGAAGCATAAAGAAGTGGCGTGATACATTATTAGCTACAGGATCTGTGTTGAAGAAGCATGGTGGTGGTCGCAGAGCATCCGATGAAATGGTAGCAAATGTTCAAGCCGCATTTGAGCGAAGCCCCCGGAAGTCATTAAGAAGAGCTTCGCAGGAACTTCAAATACCAAAATCGACATTACACACGGATTGTCCACAAACGCCGTCAAACTGCACGCATATAAAGTGCAGTTAGTGCAACGTCTGGAGCCGAATGACATGCCGAAACGAGTGGAATTCGCCCAATACGATGCTGGACCGTCTCGGCGCTGATCCTGACTTCATGACCAAGATTTTCTTCTCGGACGAAGCCACTTTCCATTTGTCAGGCAGGTAAACCGGCATAATGTGCGGATCTGGGGGATCGGAGAATCCTCACGGCTATTCAAGAGCATGTTCGTGATAGTCCGAAGATGAATGTTTGGTGCAGTTTGTCACATAATAAGGTCATTGGACCGTTTTTCTTCGCCGAGAAAAACTGTTCGTGGTACCACATATCTTGACATGCTGGAGCAGTTCTTCTTTCCACAAATTGAACAACTGCAGCCTAACATCGTTTTCCAGCAAGATGGTGCTCCTCCCACTGGTCCAATGAAGTTCGTACGACTTTGGACAACATTTTCCCTGGCCGTTGGATTGGTAGGGGAGGACCAATCGCGTGGCCCCCGAGATCTCCCGATTTAACACCACACGGATTTCTTTCTCTGGGGCTATGTCAAAGATAAAGTTTATACCACCCCAGTCAAAGACCTTCGTGATCTTCGTGAGCGCATCATAGAGGCTATTGAGAACATTCCAGAAGACATACTCCAACGTACTTGGCAAGAAATTGTTCATCGCTTTGATATCGTCACAGTGACTGCTGGGGCTCATATAGAGATGTGGTGATCTGGATATCAAAACTTGGTGAGTTTTTCTGTAATATGAACGTTGTTTTAAGTTTCTATCTTCAACCGTTTGCCAGTAACAAGCAATTGAAATTAGGTCCATTCGAGCGGTCCACCCTGTATATTAAATAAAGTTTATACTTATTTTGTATCAACATTACTTTTTCTTCCAAGTTAAACTTTATTTGATGATAATTTTAACTTCAGTTGTATGGTCCTTTGTTTTCCCAGGTTTCTTCTGTCTTTCATTTACATGTACATTGCTTTGCTAGCTCTTCCATTCTTTTCAAGGTGCCCAAACAAATTTTAAAATCATTAATTTGCAGATTTCATTCTGATTTTGTACTTTTTACTCTTACTTTCAATCCATCCAAAGTAATTCTGCCTGAGGGCAGGTCTTTCACTGCAATAGCATTTTCATGCTATGCTTTGCAGCTTTACTAGGCAATTATAGCTATGGTAGCTTCCCATTACTTTCCACACTGTGAAGGATGATGCTGATGGCTGGATGATTTTCGGGGATCGTTGGGCCCGAAGTTTCCTGACATTTGTCTTACAGGTGAGGAAATACCCCAAGAAAAACCTCACCCAAGGGCTTGTTCCGACCAGGAATCGAACCCGGGCCCACTGTGTGAAAAGGCAGCATGCTACATACTCTTTAAAAATTTCATTTAACTTGCTTGAATTATAGTTTGCCTCAATTTCACCGAAGTAGCATGCACTATACTCAATAAATATCCAACTTAAAATAATTATTATCCATTTAATAAACTTATAAAGAATGAATTTCACCGGCCGCGGTGGACTAGTGGTTATGTTCCTTGCCTCTGGTCACGAGGGTTGCGGGTTCAAACCTGGCCGAGGTTGATGGATTTTTAGGTTGGAAAAATCCAAGGAGCAAGTCCTCTGGCAGGGACTTTAAGCTGTGGGTCCCGAGTCTGAAGATTTTCAGGCTCGTAAAAAATCCTTAAGCCTGAATGAAAAGGCCTCTAAGCAAAATTTACCGAACTTTCCCATCCTAGTACTACCTTGGTTTCGTAGATGTCAGTATGAGGCAGAACGCTGACCACGGACCACTCAAATGTAACTAAATTAGTATGGTTCAAATTCTTCCCTGTAGGGGGAGAGTGCCTAAATCTGTGTAAAGGGAAAACATGGGCTTACAATAAAATACAAGAATGAATTTCAACTTATATCACACACATGTCCACTGCTGTGGTCCTGAGGTAGCGTGCTGCCTTGTCACGCAGTGGGCCCGGGTTCAATCCCCAGTTGGGGCAGTTTTTCTGGGTGAGGTTTTTATCGGGGGTTTTCCTTACCTGTAAGACAAATGTCAGGAAAACTTTAAGGCCCAAACGGTCCCCAAAATATTATGGCCATCATCATCATCCTTATCATCATCCTTCACCGGTGTGGAAAGCAATGGGAAGCTACCACACCTACAATTCCCTAGTAAAGCTGCAAGTATAGCATGAAAATGCTATGATTGCAGTGAAGGACCTGCCTTCGGGCAGAATTACTATGGATGGATGGATCGCACACATTAGAATATCAAGTTGACAAATATTTAACTCACCACCTGTCTCAGTATCAAAAGCAAAGTCCTCTGTTCCATTAAGTGATGGTTCAAGATCTTCTTCTTTGTCGTCGTCTACAGGCTCTCCTGCCAGCTGGAGTAGTGCTAAATTCTCTCCTGTCTGTTCAGGAAGGTAGTCCTCCACCTCACTGTCAGTATCTGTAGTGACATTCATGAACCCTTCATATTTTCATCAATGAAAAAATTTATTTATTTTTTTTCTCTACATATATAGAATAATTAAAGAGGTAAAGTATGAAAATTTATATTACTTTAGAACATTCTTGGGACTTTAAGCCATGGGACCCAAGTTTGAAGATTTTGTAAAAGAACCACAAGCCTGAATAAAAGGGTCTCTCTGCAAAATTTAACCGACCTTCATTCATCCATGTAATACTTTATTATGTAAAATTGTAGACTTTCACAGCAGGTGTCATGATTCATGACTTTTATGTCTTTCGGGCTAAATGGCCGTGGCCTGGTTTTATTAACACTCAACGTTTCATCTACTACTGCGGTAGACATCCTCAGGAGCACAGAAGTCTTTCTCTTTTCTTTCTTAATTCTTCAAATCTTCAAATAGATAAATATACATCCTTCCCGTAGAGGTTGTTTATGTAAAATTGTAGACTTTCAAATGGCAGGTGTCATTATTCATGTCTTTCGAGCTAAATGGCCGTGGTCTGGTTTTAATAACACTAACATATATTTATCTATTTTTAAATTAATATTGGGAAGTAAACATTATATCATTAATAGTGAGTGAAAAACATATTTTTATCGACTCACCTCATACATTTCCAAATTTCTTTGATAACGACGATTTCAGACAATATCATGTCCCTCTTCAGTGGAAGTCATGACTGAAGAGGGACATGATATTGTCTGAAACCGTCGTTATCAAAGAAATTTGAAAATGTATGAGGTGAATCGATAAAAATATGTTTTCCACTCACTATTAATATATTTATCTATTCGAAGATTTGAAAAATTAAGAAAGAAAAAAGGAAGACATGTGTGCTCCTGAGGAGCACATAACGTATGGGGTACATACATACACACACAGGTCATTTTTGCTAATTCCATATAAAATAAATTCTTATATTTGAAGATTTTTGTAATATAAACTGTGATTTTAAATTATTTCCCTGATTTGGTGATTTTTTACAGACAATGTAGTGGATATAGACAAACTTTATATATATATATATATATATATATATAGATATATGGCGACACTCACCAAGTGTTTTTACAAATCTTGAAGATACTTGATAAGAGCTCCCCTTGTAACTCTATATACATCAAGCCAGTAGTCCATATCGTCCCATACATGGTTAAATCTGTCCGTATTGATAGCAGTGATGGCATGATATGGGCGCATAACATAACACTACATTAAGTAAGGGGAACGTGGAAGCCAGGGCAAGAGCTACAAGTTGTCTCTCCCCAAACAACTAATCCATTTTCATATTTAAACAGAAAAATTATACGCTCAGACCGGGACTTGAACCCGGGACCCTTGAACCCGGGACCCTTGAACCCGGGACCCTTGGTTTTCTAGTCCAAGTGCTCTACCATTTGAGCTACCTGAGCAAGTACCGATCTAAACGCAAATCTTTCTCTATATACGTTGAAATTCCCCCAAATGCTTTGAAGCCTTTGCTTCTATCTTTGCAAATGGCGGCTCCTATATTAAGAAGACATATTTGGGAATTATACATTACATTATAAATGCCAGTACGGCTATTTTCGATGTTTTTATTATTAATTTCATACATCTCAATGATGGATAAATCATATTTAAAGAGAAAAATTATACGCTCAGACCGGGACTTGAACCCGGGACCCTTGGTTTTCTAGTCCAAGTGCTCTACCATTTGAGCTACCTGAGCAAGTACCGATCTAAACGCAAATCTTTCTCTATATACGTATATATATAGGTAGCTCAAATGGTAGAGCACTTGGACTAGAAAACCAAAGGTCCCGGGTTCAAGTCCCGGTCTGAGCGTATAATTTTTCTCTTTAAATATGATTTATCCATCATTGAGATGTATGAAATTAATAATAAAAACATCAAACTAATCCATTTGTTTGGCAATTGAATGTTAAAGTATGTTCGGACTTCATTGTGAAAGTGAGGCGGAGCACCATCTTGTTGATAGATGAAATCAGAACTGTCACTCTCCAGCTGCAGCATCAGCTACTGTTGTAATATGCCCAGGTAAAAATCCTTGATATTGTGGGTTCAAGAAAGAAAAGGGGGCCATACACCCTGGATTTAGAAAGTGCACATAAGACATTAAGTTTTGGGGAGTTAATTGTGTTCCATGTAAGCTCAAGAATTTTCCATGCCCCACATTCACATATTGTGTCTGTTATCTTCCAACTGAGAAAAAAGTTATCTCACGACTGAAAACAAACTTGTCTCTGAAATCATTATCTTCTTCCATGAGGTGGAAAACATGTGTGCAGAACTGCAACTGCAGATGGTAATCATAGGCTGTAATGCTTGCAACAACTGGTATGGTTTGAATTTCAATCGTTTGCACAATGCATGCCATATAGTTCTTTGCAGTATACATAACTCTTTGCTGGCACAGTGGGTTAATTTTTCTGGACTTTGCTTGGAGCTCACCTGCACTCAATCAACTGTTTCTTGTGGGATGCATGGCCAATCAGGAGATTTTCCTCTACACAGACACCTTGTGGTTACTAATTGATTGTACCATCATCTAATGGCCTTGTTGTCTGGTGAATCTTTATTGAACCTTGTTCGAAAATATCATTGTACGGTTAAGGTGGATCTTGTGGAATGAAAATCCAATGCTACAAATGCATGGCTAGCACCAGTCACCATTTCTGTAATCAAGTCCTCTACCAACAGAAGGTGGAACTATGTCACACAGATAATTTCTAATAAAACTTTGAGATATTCTGTGATGTAATATTAGTACCATTGTTGTACATTTCTTTGAAAGTTTGATCCAAGATATTAAAAATATTGAACTGCTCTGATTTTCATTCCATTTATTTCCAAATCAAGAGAGGAGCCTATACTTAAATATTCAGCTTATAATCTTGAATCCATATATATATATATATATATATATATATATATAGAGAGAGAGAGAGAGAGAGAGAGAGAGAGAGAGAGAGAGAGAGAGAGAGAGGACCAGCCTCATGGGTTAATGGTCAGCATTCCTAACTACTGTTCATGAGGTCCTGGGTTCAATTCCTGGTCAAACCATAGGAATTTTTCCTTAAAGGGAATTATTCCTATGGTTACCCATAGTCTGGAATTTAGGTTAAGAACTCTTCTGGTGCTTCATTATCATTTATCACTCATCATACCATCGGAGTAACGTAACTCCACCTCCCAGGTGCCCCAACCTAAGAAATGGATTACAATTCTGCCAATGCTAGGGGAGAAAGCCAGAAATGCCATAAAAGACAATCTGGTGGCATTACACAATATATATATATATATATATGACATGATAAAAATAAATGCTCGGAAGGGACTTGAACCCGCACCTCTGGATTGATACCCCAGTGCGCTTCCGATTATGCCACTGAGCAAGTCTAGTACAAACATTCATTTTTCTTTTCATATATTCTCATTATTACGCGATGTAGTGGGAACTTGGTCTCCACTGCCATCTGGTAGCTCCAATCACAAGTAAGCAAATTAAAGAGAACATTTTTACTTTATAGCAGTGATGCTTCATCAATGTTCAATGAGAGAGAGAGAGAGAGAGAGAGAGCATATAGCCATTTAAAATTTTAAATTTTAAAAATTTAAACTTTATATTTTTATAATTTTTTAATGTTTTGCCTCTTTATATTGGCAGCTTTATAAAAAATTTAAGAATTGATGTAACATTCACAGTGATAAGCGATGATAGCAAAATAATCTATGGTAAAGAGAAAATTTTTTAATTATATTATTTTTTTAGTCTGATCATCTTACCTTAATATTAATGTTGATTTGTTCTTGAACATGTTTCAAAACAATTCTGTTTTATCGTCAGCTTGTCCAGATTGGTTTGATTTATGTTGCATTATGTTGCACAACCTGGATGTTGATGTCAGCTCCATCCTGTGGTTGGCCAAAGAAAATTTTTTACCTGAACCTTCAGCTTTAAGTGCCGATGCTTTGACCACTGAGCACATAAAGCTGAAGGTTGGGGGTTCGATTCCTGGTTCAGGCAAACATTTTTCTCTTTACTATTGATTACAATAGTTTAGTTGTGTATATTAGTTTACTTATTTCAAATACAACAATAGCTTAGCATCTTAATATTAATTTAACAATAGCAAAAGTTTGATTGTGAATTTTTTAAAACGTAATTGATACTACTTATCGATTACAATTTAAAATGTCTTTAAACCTCCTCTAACCATTAGATAGTTTGAATTAGTTTATTTTACCTTTGCTCTTCATCTTGAAGAAAGTCTTGATATTTCTCATTCTCTCCTTCACTGTAGGAGGTAGTACGTGTATGCATACTCCAGGACCAATCATCACCATCATTACAATGATATATGCAATAACAGATCCTGGGATAGCTCGTCCAATCAGAGTTAATATAACAAAACAGCAGCTCATTCCACAACAAAACTAAGAAAAAAATATGATAAATACAAAAACATTCTATTGTAAAACTGTTAATCAATGTTGATGGACATGCAAGATCATAAGAATTAAATGAATCGTGAATTCTTCTTACCTCATACTTCTATGTTTTTTAAACACAGCACTGCAGTATCAGCGACCATCGTCACCATCCTCAGCTGTTTTCATGACTGTCAATTTTTTTCTTTTGTCGGTAATTATCCAAACTGCCATCTGGTGTTCTTTTGAAGGAATTATTTTCTAAACAGCCACCTGGTGTTCTTTTGAAGTTTAGCAGTTTAGAAAATAATTCCTTCAAAAGAACACCAGATGGCAGTTTGGATAATTACTGGCAAAAGAAAAAATTGACAGTCGTGAAAACAGCTGAGGATGGTGACGATGGTTGCTGATACTGCAGTGCTGTGTTTAAAAAAACATAAAGTATGAGGTAAGAATAATTCACGATTCATTTAATTCTTATTAATAAAACCTCATAATGTTAAAAATTCCCAAATTTATTATATAAAATGCAAGATCATCATCATTATTATTATTATTACTAAATAAATATCCTCAATTCGTGTCCAACTCAGGGTCGGGTTGAAGAATGAGGTGAGATGAAGCCCCTATATTTATAGAGGCCTGTGAACTACAAGGGTGCTGGTCGACCATCCCTGACATACCGTCACGGAGCAGAAGAAAGAAATGGATGAGATGAGTGTGGAGAAATGGTGGATTGAAATTTGTGGCAGGCAAAAACGGGAGAACCCCAAGAAAAACCTGCCCAAGCTCCGCATCGTCCACCATGAAACCCATAAGGAGTGATCAAGACTCAATCTCGGGACCCCAGCAGTAATATTATTATTATTGGTCCTCCAGGTTGGGGGTTTATGCTGTGGGCCAGCTCCCCACACATTAAAAAAAACATAAAATGCTAAAAGACCAAATAAGTCAAAGCCGGACAGAGGGCTAAGCATTGAAGATGCCCAAGACTGTAGGCTTTGGAGATATGGCACAGGAAGACGGCAGCAGCTGTAAAAACCCGAAGATAGATAGATAATTATTATTACTGTCCTGCGACATAGCCGAGTGGTTAAGACAAGAAGCCTTGGCACCGAGCTACAGGACTTGTACCCGTTCGAGTCCCCATGGAGGAAGAAATTTTCTCATGGAATTTCGACCAGTATGGGACTGGTGCCCACCCAGCATCATGAGGCATTTGGGTAGCTACAATAAATAGCGACTCCAGGTTGAGAAGACCAGCTATAACAGCTGGGGGAACTGACATGCTGACCACATGTCACCCCTACACTGGCTAGATGATCGTCTACCTCTGTGATTAACACATGTGGATGAGAGGGCAGCAGCTGGCTGGTAGGCCTAGAGACTTCTAGGCCTGTCGCACTTGGAGTTTTATTATTATCACTACTAAAATAAATTACGACATAACAGCTCCGAAGAGCCAAGGCTGACTGGCTAACATGTGACAGTGCATGGAGTCACATGTTTATATTGAATGCATTATTTCATGACAGATGTGAGCCTTAATAGGATAATTAAAACCAATAAAAATGAAAGAATTGAAAATTAAAACAAATCAGGAATTTATCAGATCAAATGCTGGGAGTGTGACAAAATTTATATTGGAAAAACGAAGAGAAATTTGAAAACAAGGGCGAAAGAACATCTTAGGAACATCAAAAATGGAGAAGTGGAAAAGTCAGCAGTAGCTGCTCATGCTTGGTCCAAAAAACATTTAATTGAATCAAAAGCCAGTCTAATTAAACAAATAGACAAACAAAAGGAACTCACGGTTTGGGAAAAGATCCACATTCAGAAAAACAAAGGAAAACTTATGAACTTCGAAATTCCCGCAAATTTTGACCTGATCCAGAGGTTCATCGGTCCACCAACAGAGGGAAGAAGAAGAATTTCTTCCAATCGACATAACTTCAGTCGCCAAGAAAGTACTGAAGATGATACAGTTGTGGTCTCAAAATCGCGATCTACTTAGAAGATTTATATGAGGAGAGGTAAGAAACATTTAATTTCACCATAAATTAAACCTCATAGTGATTAATTCCTATAAAAGTTTTAAAAAAGTTAAAAGATGCGAGCAACTTTATTATACAACAATTTTCAAGTAAACAATAATCTTCGGAAATCTAATTTACTCACCATGCCAGGCTGCTCACTCCGGATATTCTTCAGCCATGAGTAATAATTCTTCAGACACATGTGAGTCTCACTTATATAGTGACTCATTTCAGGTACGCTTAAAATACTGGAGGGGAAAAAAATAATACTTTATCAAGCAATATACATACAAATACAGAGTGCACTATCAGCAAACTTTTATATCAATAGTAAAGAGAAAATACACCTTATCCATATTAGCTGTGGTGTATAAACCATCGCACACAATTTTCCATGTAATATTCTTATGCCACTGATGCACTAAACACTTTTCAACCATTTATAATAACGTTTGGTACTATTTTAAACATTTTGGAACCATTTTATAAACATTTCTTACGATTTTTAAATATTTCTAAATTATGCGAATATTGCACATCGAGTTCTACAGGCGCTGAAAAGATTCATGTAACATCCGCTAGGCGACTCTCACATCATAGTTACCAATATTTGAAAATAATTCGAAACCATATTTAGTGTTAGTGTACGTAAAATTAGTTTATAGTTTCTTAAATAATATGCATGTAAATTGTTTTGTTAGGTTAGGAAATGGGAAGTTAGTTTACGTCCATTTTTTTTTTTGCATTTGGAAATAAATAATATGCATGTAAACTGTTTTATTAGGTTAGGAAATGGGAAGTTAGTTTACGCGCGCGGCGCGTGTTATGTTCGTCGAAATTATTAATTTCAACGAACCTCCTGCGATCCATAGGAAACCCACAAACCTTCAGTAGACATTTTGCAGAGCAGGTGTGACCAACCATGTCTATTCCCTTTCCGTTCTCCCGCTTGCCCTGCATTCTTTCCCAAAAATAGGGACTTTTTTTTAAATGCCACGGGACGCGGGACAAATTGTTAAAAATCGGGAGTCCCGCCAAAATTGGGACGTCTGGTCACGCTTATTACTTATTACATCTTATAACTTTATTTATACTTTTTCAAATATTATAGCATTAAAGGAATTAAAAAAAATATATGATTTGTATATATATGTTTAAAATTATTAAGAATCTATCTCACCATAACATGGCCTTAATTTTTAATAAAGATGTACATGATTATTATACTAGAGGTTGTACTTTATTGCACAAAGATACTAGTTTCTCAAAAAAAAAAAAAGGTATAAAAGGGATTCGTTATGCATTAATCAACCATTACAATAACTTACCTATTGAATATCAACATTTCACGAATGTTAAACATTTTCTAATTGTATTAAAAAATATTTTTTCTCATTGCTTTCTTAGTTAATTTTGTTAATTTTATTATTATTAATATTATCCTGTTTAAATATTGTATATATATATATATATATATTGTGCATCTATAGTAGTTTGTATTACTTAAACTTATGCCTGAATTTGTTTTCTTGTTTTTATTGTTAATTGTTTTATGGCCATTATTTTTTGTATATTGCCCCTTAACATGAGCAATCTTGTTCTTTGGAGTCTTTGAAGAAATAAATAAATATTTAATTAGTAATAAATGTGTTTATATATTGTATTGTTCTGTGATACTTCATACATAATATTATGAAATGAACGTCTTAAATGAATAATGTTTTCTAAATAATTCTAATTTATTCATACAATTACAGTACACACGAAAAAAAAACACATAACATTGAAAAAAAAACAGGCATCTCCTTTCAATGATTTTTTAAAATGATCCTTATGTTGAGGATCCCACAATAATTGCTTGCTTCTATAAATATCAATAAGTTTTAACATGTTTTCCTCTGACAACTCCATACTCAAATAATAGGTGCGCACCGAAAACAACGAACCTCTCAGGTACCCATCCAAATCTAAACAGCGAACCATCAAAGTGTTTGTGGAAAAAACCGACAATGAGTGGATCGTGGTGCGAGATGCACGCACCGCACCTTAAAACCCCGTCCAAATCTGACGAACATGATGGGCGTGCGCCGCGCAAGTGTGTACGTACCTTAATGGGAATGCATTGAGATGGAAACCATCCACCTGCTAGATTATTGTCTTATTGCCACTCTTACTTACTTACTCACTGGCACTATCGAATCCGTAGGTTCATGGCCACACAGACATAAGCTCTCCATACATCCCTATCCTGAGCTAATGCTTTCCAATCATTCCCTGTATAATCTACTTCCCTCAAATCATAGTTAATGTTATTTTCCCACCTCATTCTTGGTCTACCAACTGGGCGTTTTCCTTCTGGCTTTCCTACAAGAAGCTTCCATGCAAGTCTTTTAATTCCCCATACGTGCAACATGTCCTGCCCATCGCAGTCTACGAGACTTAACTGTTCTTATTATATCTGGCTCCTATAAAGACCATGTAGTTCATTGTTATGTAGTCTTCTCCATTTACCTGTCTGTTCATCTCTCTTTGGTCCAAAAATTTTCCTAAGAACTTTATTCTCAAAAACTCGTAATCTCCTTTCCTCCCTTAAAGTAGGAGTCCATGTTTCACACCCATATAATATAACTGGTAGAATAATAGTTTTATATATTTCCAGTTTAACGTTTTTTGAAAGGAGTTGGGACATCAAAAGTCTCTGCAATGCATAATAGCACACATTTCCAGAATTGAGCCTACGTTTAATTTCTTTGTGCATCTCATTCCTATTTGTGATTGCCACTCTTATCCTAAGTATTCTAAGAGAGAATTTATAAAAAGAACACTTGAATATTTCTATGCAATGATATGTGTCATGAAGTTTGTCCATTCCAATTGATTTCATGGAAATACTAAGTTAATTTCGAGAAAAAAATGGCAAACGGGCATTTATAGGCATTGTAAACTGAAATAGGCATTTATAGGCAAAATGAACTACATGGAAAACAACTCTAAGGTCATAGGTATGAACTTATATGATTGCTTGGCAGCACATCTACATAGAATTAAGCTACTGGACTCTCCACACTGCATAGTATGCAAGGACACAAATACAGTAATGAACAAGGATCACTTGATGTTCTGCGCTCATCTTCAGAAAATAGGTGGAACACCATTCCAAATTGCTGAATATTATTGGGAAGCCCGCAAGCGAATGATGACAAATCAAGAGCTTCAGAACATTTGAATACTACTACTACTGTTTCTGTACCATATGTGATAACTAGATGAATATATACATAGTGTTCTGCCCAAGAGCAGGTCTTTCACTGTAAACTCAGCATTCTCCACTCTTTTCTTAACTCAGCTTTCCTTTTTGTATCTGCATACAAGCCATTTATTTTAATATTGTCAATCATCTGATGTCTTTTTCTGCCTCTAACTTTCTTTCCGCTGACCATTCCTTTTAAGGCATCCATCAGCAGGCAGTTTCTTCTTAGCCAGTGGCCAATCCAATTTCTTTTCCTCTTCTTTATGAGTTCCAGCATTGTTCTTCCTTCACCCACTCTGTCTAGCACATCTTTATTTTATTTTAATTTTGTCTGTCCATTTTATACGTTCCATCCTTCTCCATATCCACATCTCAAAAGCTTCCAGTCTTTTTCCTCATTCTGTCGTAATGTCCAAGTCTCTGCACCATACAATGCTACACTCCACACAAAGCACTTCACTAGCATCATCCGTAATTCCCTAGGTGAATAAGGGTTTTATATAATCTTATGTTTCAATCTTTTAGATAACTTTTTTATGTTTTTAAACAAATGAAAAAATAAAAAGTAGATCAAACAATACTATCTTTGCAATTTTTTTTCATTCAGTATGACTAATTGCATTGATATTTACAGGTGGTTATTATTTGAATTTAATTTTTTTCTTTGTAATCTATCTGAATCTATCTTATCATGATCCAAAGGACATGATAAATGTCTAACACATCAACACCACATACTCTGAAAATAAGTCACCGGAGACCATGGGTTTTCTTACATAAAACTTTCACCCACATCCGTGAATTATCTGTGAAAGCATATGTTCCAAGATATGAAAGTATATGTTGGAATGAGAAGATGAGTAGCTGTGAAAAAATTAAATGTCCAAAATGACCCTGATTACTGTTTTAATACGGTAAAAGCTCCTTATTCACAGGGGATATGTTCCACAAATATGCCGCAAATACAGAAATCACGAATATGGAATGGTAATTTTATGGGTATATAGGGGATACATTCCAAAGTTCCAAAATGGTTGGTTGGTATCTAATGTCGAGCACTTGATAATGAAATCATTCGCTCTCTTGCACTCCAATATTTAGCAGAAAGGCTGGTCTCTTCTACAAAAGCTGGACAACGGAGGAGATGGTTTCTTTCCATATCTTCATTTAAATTGCAAAAAGGGCATTTAGGTGAATCTGTTATGCCAATTCTGTGTAGGTGTTTATTCAAGCAGTCATGTCCCGTTAGCAGTCTGAATGTTGCTACTGCAGATTTTCTTTGTAATGTAGTAATGTCATAAGCTTGTAGATTTTCCCATTCCTTTCCAGATGTTTTGGTGGTGTATTCTTCTCTAAGTTTATTGATGTATTTATTTGAGATAATTCTTTTGATAGAGTGAAAGGAAACTGGAGCAGAAATTGGGTTTGAAACAATTTTGCTACCCTTCTTGGCTAGAAAATCGGCTATTTCATTGCCTGTCACTCACAATGGGCCGGAATCCATTGAAGTACAACTTTTTTATGTAGACGGGATAAATGTTTTATCATTTTGTGACATTCGATAATTTTGATGCTTTTGGGTGTTGTGTCTCGTGTTATAGCAAGAATGGCTGCTTTGGAGTCACATAGAATTACAACTTTTGTAAATTTTTGGATGTGATATAAAAGATTTTGTAAACTTAAGAAAATTGCTAGAATTTCACCATCAAAGTTTGTTGAATTTGTGTTTAGTTTACGATAAAAGGAAAAAAGTGGACATACTGCACCAGCACCAGTGCCACCATCATTTGGTAGGCTGGAGCCATCTGTAAAAATATGTATCCATTCAGGAGCTGGGTATCTTAGATTTATCATTTCCAGTGACATTTGTTTTAAAATATATGGAGGAGTTTCAGATTTCTTGATGTCTTCTGTTAAATGAAGGTTATATTCGATTTCCAAAAATTCTAGAGGGTTGTTTCTCATCTGCATATTTTCTTTTGAATGTGGAAGTTGCAATTTCTGTTTGATTTCTTGTACAATGCTTAGGAAGCTTTGCTGTTCCAAAATAAAATAATAATTATCAAAATAAAATCAATTAATGAGAGATTTTGAGCAATTTCTATTAATTATTACTGTCAGGCTTAGGCAAGGGCTTAAAGAACTTAGTAATTTTTCCCTGTTTTGCCGCTTTCATAAGGTCTTTCAATTCAGATTGATATTTAGCTGAGATTTCAGTGATATAATTCCTTATTTTGTCTTCCAATTTCTTGATGAATTGTACAGTTCATTTATTAACATTAAAACAGCGTGATATAGATGCATATGACTTGCCAACATGTAAACGGTCAAACATTAATATTTTTAGTTTAAGCAGCAACACTACTTTTTTCCGTTTCGAAACTAATTTTCTTTCCTTTTACTCTACATTATAAATTGGCAACAAAGCAGAAGAGACACATTAGTTAATCAAAATTATTGCAACAAATGATAAGTTGAAACAATAAAACACCGATAGTGATGAGGGCGGCACTTATCAACAGACATAGCAGTATGTGAATTATGGCAGCGATGGCTTTTAACAACAAACTTTAGGTTTAGTGACAATAAAGCTTGTTTTATTTTGATATTAATTTGTCCATTTGGTTTGAATCGCTCCTTCCAAAAGCTACCTTGGCACGTGCCTGCAGTAAAAAATGTTGCCGATGGTACTCATCATCATCATCCTGCCAGGTATAAGTCCTAGAAGAACTGTTACGGCCTGAGAAAGCGGTTTTCATGCCATCTTTTCATAGGTCGACCAAGTGACCGTTTCCCATTTGGATAGTAGTTCATTACTGCCTTGGAGATCCTGGATCTAGCCATTCTTGAGACATGTACCTTCCAGTTTAGCTGATATCCAGAGATGCAGTCCAGGATTGGTGACACATTAAGTTCTTGAAGGATTTCTACATTTTTCTTTCGATCCCATTTGGTGTTCGGCGCATAAATTTCATCTCACAAGCTGTTAGTCTTTCATCTCTCGTCCTTATAGTCCATGCTTCGCTCCCATAACATAGGTCTGGTTGAGCCATTATTTGATAGACGAGTACGAGTTGATTTTTGCACTAATGAAGGTTTTAAAACTCTATTAATGATTCCCATTGATTTGTTGAATTTCACAATTTTCTCTGGTAAATGAAAATTGAGTGCATTATTTAGATTATTCGCTCTTTAATTTCGATGTGGGTTATTATTTTATTTTTAGTGCATTCCTTAAGTCAGTAAGTCAGAGACTAATCCTTCTAATATACTGACTGGATCTGCAAATAAAGAAATTTTTAGCTGTGAATACATGAACTGTGTCGCAACTTTTTAACCTGCGAATAAAGAAACCTCAAATAAGGAGCTTTTACTGTATACAGTTTTCATGGTGGCTAAGCTAAGTGGTGAAAGTTCCAATCACATTTTTTAAGAACAAGAAAAAATTTTATTCATAAATAAATGTTGTACACAGTAATGAAGGCAGCTCCATGACGCAAGCAGTTACATGCTTGCCTCTCACCACTGCGGTCCTGAGATCGAGTCTCGGTCACTCCAAGTGGGTTTCAAGGTGGACGAAAGGGAGCTTGGGCAGGTTTTTCTCAGGGTTTCTCCCTTTTCCCTGCCACTAATTTTATTCCACCATTTGCCCCATATTCATCTCATCCATTTCATTCATCCACTCCTGTGATGGTGTGTCAGGAGTGCTTGGCCAGCATCCTTCTCGTTCACAGATCTCTAAAATCTCATTCCTTGATCCGACCCTGAGTTGGACGCAAGTTGAGGATATTTATTTATTTACACAGTAATGAAACATGAAAGAGCAAGTGCTCGTGCTTGGGTGCAGTTCAGTTACAGAAATAATACATATATAATATACACATTACAAAGTTTCATTAAAGGGAGAGGGAAAATACAAAACATATAACTTTAGGAGCCAGTTTCAGGACATGAAATAAATTCTGGCACATAAATAATTAAAAAATAATATAAGGGGAAATAAAATAAACAAAACAATATATTAAAATAAACAAAATTAAGTCCAAGTTTGAACCTTATCATCCCTATGAGAGTGAGAAGGGATGAAAAATAAAATGTTTAAACTGAAACTGACCATGATTAGTGTCAAATCCATAGTTTTCTGGGTTACTAAACTGACTGATGATAGTCCCAATGTCATTTAAGCCCAGTTCTAGGATGCGAGAGACGGTGATATGTGAAAATAATAAATTACCAATATCAGTGTTAAATTCATTTTGTTTTTTGGATCACTGAGATGAATAATGATACTACCAGTGCTGTTTATGTAAAACTTCAGCCTAATTGGCATGTGGGGGATGAGAAGGGGTGAAAAAGTAATGTCCAAAATGACCATTATCAGTGTCTAATAATCCAAAGTTTTTGTGGTAGCTAATGCTGATTGGTGACAGTTCTAATGACATTTAAGCCAAAGTTTGTTCCGTATCACCCATGGAGAGGTGAGGAGAAATAAAAAACAAAATGTCCAAAATAGCCAATGGTCCGTGCCGTAGCCATTAACCGAGTGGTGAAGGCAGGAAGCCTTGGCACAGAGCTCTGGGACTTGCACTGGTTCGAGACCCCATGGGGGAAGAAATTTTCTCATGGAATTTCAGCCAGCTTTGTGAGGCATTTGAGTAGCTACAATAAGTAGCGGCTCCAGGTTGAGAAAACCAGCTATAACGGCTGAGGGACCCAACATGATAACTACATGTCACACCTCTACTGGCAGGATGATTATCTACTTTTGGATTAACACATGTAGATGTGAGGCCAGCAGCCAGTTGGTAGATCATGGGCCTTCTTAGGTCTGTCGCACTATAGAATTTTGAAAAATAACTAATAATAGAAGTCCACATTTTATAGTTCCTGGGGTAGTTATGCTGATTGGTGATAATTCCAATTGACATTTAAGTCCAATTTCATCCCTAGCACCCCTAGGGCGGGTGACGAGTGACATGAAAAACATATAAAAAGACTTATTATGTCAAATCCATATAACCAGAGTTAATGTCAAATTCATAAGGAAATCCATAGTTTTCATTGTTGACATTTTGGATGCAAAGGGATGAAAAATAAAATGTCCAAAATAACCAGAGTTAATGTCAAATTCGTAAGGAAATCCATAGTTTTCATTGTTGACATTTCGGATGTGAAGGGATGAAAAATAATATGTCCAAAATAACCAGAGTTAATGTCAAATTCGTAAGGAAATCCATAGTTTTCATTGTTGACATTTCGGATGCGAAGGGATGAAAAATAAAATGTCCAAAATAACCAGAGTTAATGTCAAATTCGTAAAAAAATCCATAGTTTTCATTGTTGACATTTCGGATGCGAAGGGATGAAAAATAAGGAAATCCATAGTTTTCATTGTTGACATTTCGGATGTGAAGGGATGAAAAATAATATGTCCACAATAACCAGAGTTAATGTCAAATTCGTAAGGAAATCCATAGATTTCATTGTTGACATTTCGGATGCGAAGGGATGAAAAATAAAATGTCCAAAATAACCAGAGTTAATGTCAAATTCGTAAAAAAATCCATAGTTTTCATTGTTGACATTTCGGATGCGAAGGGATGAAAAATAAGGAAATCCATAGATTTCATTGTTGACATTTCGGATGTGAAGGGATGAAAAATAATATGTCCACAATAACCAGAGTTAATGTCAAATTCGTAAGGAAATCCATAGTTTTCATTGTTGACATTTCGGATGCGAAGGGATGAAAAATAAAATGTCCAAAATAACCAGAGTTAATGTCAAATTCGTAAAAAAATCCATAGTTTTCATTGTTGACATTTCGGATGCGAAGGGATGAAAAATAAGGAAATCCATAGTTTTCATTGTTGACATTTCGGATGTGAAGGGATGAAAAATAATATGTCCACAATAACCAGAGTTAATGTCTAATTCGTAAGGAAATCCATAGATTTCATTGTTGACATTTCGGATGCGAAGGGATGAAAAATAAAATGTCCAAAATAACCAGAGTTAATGTCAAATTCGTAAGGAAATCCATAGTTTTCATTGTTGACATTTCGGATGCGAAGGGATGAAAAATAAAATGTCCAAAATAACCAGAGTTAATGTCAAATTCGTAAGGTGTCTAAGCTGAATAGTGACATGATAAATAATTACCAAGGCAACGTGGGTATAATCACTAGTAATGTTACATAATCCAAATTACAATTTAATTAATGGATCCTATGTTGTACACATCCACTAATTTAAAGTATAATAAGGCTCTAATAACAGAAACCTATTACATATGTTAATAAGAAAATCATTGAATAAACAGACTGTTTCATTTTCTAAAATGTTTACCGTTATGTTAACAAGAAAAAATACGTTCTACAGTGCTGTAACACCTATAAAATTATGTTTTTAAACATATAAATAAATATCCTCAACTCGTGTCAAACTCATGATTGGGTCAAGGGATGAGATGAGATGAGCCCCTATATATAGAGATCGTCCACCACTGTGAACTTGAGGTAGCTTGCTGCCTTGTCATGCAGCGGGCCCGGGTTTGATCGTCGGTCGGGGCAGTTTTTCTGGGTGAGGTTTTTATCGGGGTTTTTCCTCACCTGTAAGACAAATGTCAGGAAAACTTTAAAGCCCAAACGGTCCCCGAAATCATATGGCCGCCATCATCATCATCAGCCTTCACTGGTGTGGAAAGCAACGGGAAGCTGCCACATCTACAATTCCCTAGAAAAGCTGCAAGCATAGCACGAAAATGCTATGATTGCAGTGAAGGACCTGCCTTCGGGCAGAATTACTATGGATGGATGGATACAGAGATCTGTGAATGATAAGGATGCCAATCGACCACACCTGAAGCACCATCACAGGGGCAGATGAATGAAATGAAATTTTTTTCTTTTGAAACTATTATATGTTTAAAAGGCAGCTCCGTGGCACAACAAGTTAGACGCTTGCCTCTCACCACTGGGGTCCCGAGATTGAGTCTTGGGCACTCCATGTGCGTTTCATGGTAGACAAAACAGAGTTTGGGAAAGTTTTTCTCGGGGTTTCTCCCGTTTTCCCCTGCCACAATATAATTCCACCATATGCTTTTGAGATGTAAATGTGGAGAAGGATGTAACATATAAAATGGACAGATAAAATAAAAAATAAAGATGTGCTAGACAGAGTAGCTGAAAGAAGAAACAATGCTAGAACTCATAAAGAAGAGGAAAAGAAATTGGATTGGGCAGAAGAAACTGCCTGCTGACAGATGCCTAGAAGAGATGGTCAATGGAAAGAAGGTTAGAGGCAGAAAAAACATCAGATGATAGACAATATTAAAATAAATGGTTTATATGTGGATAAAAAAAAGGAAGGCTGCATTAAGGAAAGAGTGGAGAATGCTGAGTTTGCAGAGAAAGACCTGCTCTTGGGCAGAACACTATATATGTATATATGTATTTATCCATACTCATCTCATCCATAATAGTAAACAAAAAATTTGAATGTTATTGCATACTAGTGAAATACAGACTTAAAAAAAATATTCTATGAGGAATTAAAACATCTGAAATGAAATTTATGAGGAAAAACTACCAATAAATTTGGTCTGATTACAAGAACAATAAATTAAATTTAAATGAAAAATCACACCAGTTTCAGATAAAAGACAAGATTACAAAAACAACTTGTTTGAACATATCAAATGAATAACACAGATTGTTTCCCACAACTAATGATTGACAAACAAGTAAGGGGCACAAGATTTCAAGAAATATCTTTGAAACGGCTGTTGAACAACTAAGATTTAAAATCAACAATGATTCAAATCTATAACAAGATGTTGAAGATTAGATAATGTTATGCATTCTAATATATACATGTTTGCCACATTAGTATAGATAAGTTAATATTTTTCATTACAAGGCCACAAATTACTTTTGAAGATCACTAAGATATATAGATATCTTTTTTAAAAAATAATAATTCTACACTATCTACTACATCTACAATAGTGCAACAGCCCAATATTGAGCCTTAGACTTTCCTTTGTTAGGAGTTACTAGACCAAATTAATTTAGTTACAATTCCAATGTTTTTAATATTTAATTTTAGGAAGTGATATTTTGAGGTTATTTTAATTATATTATTTTTAGTCTGATCATCTTACCTCAATATTAATGTTGATTTGTTCTTGGATATGTTTCAAAACAATTCTGTTTTATCGTCAGCTTGTCCAGACTGGTTTGATTTATGTTGCACACCCTGGATATTGATGTCAGTTCCATCCTGTGGTTGACCAAAGAACCTCCATATAAGGTCACGTTCCGTCGGTATTTCAAAATTCATAACTATGTTTTTGTTCTTCTGAATATAGATTTTTTCCCAAAAAGTCAGCTTGTTTGTATTTTGTAACTGTATTAATAATTTAGTGTCTGAATTTATATTATGTTTTTCAGACCAAACATGAGCAGCAACTGCAGATTTTTCCATTTCCCCATTTTTAATATTTCTTTGGTTCTAATTTTTAGAATTTTTTAGAACCTTGTTTGGAGGTTCTTTGGCCAACCACAGGATGAAGCTGACATTGACATCCAGGATGTGCAACATAAATCTAACCAGTCTGGGCAAGATGCTGACGATGATTATGATATAATCAAAACATGTTCAAGAACAAATCAACATTAATATTGAGGTAAGATGAACAGACTAAAAATAATTAAATTAAAATAACCTCAAAATATCACTTTCTAAAATAAAATATCAATTTAGTTATGCTTAATTATTGCTAATTCATAATAACTGAAAGAAACCTCATAATGTTATTTCCAACAAATATTAAATTAGTTATTCTTATTTCCCAAAGATGTCATGAATGGTAAGCAGTCATCATACCGACCCAATGAGACATCTAGTAGGCAATTAAGGTATTACTAGGATGATGAATGTCGGTAAATTTTGCCCTCTCGGCTTAAGAATCTTTTACGAGCCTAAAAATCTTCGGGCTCTGGACACATGGCTTAAAATCTCTCCTGGAGGACTTGCTCCTTGGATTTTTCCATCCTAAAAAAATTCATTGGTCCTGGCTGGGTCTGAACATGATCCTCGAGATCAGAGGCAAGGAACAGAATTTAATAACTACCAAATGACATCAATAAAACCAACATATGTGTATTTGACAAATCATGTTAGCGACCCTATTATTTTATTCATTAGTGAATACCTTTTTTGTCTTTGATCTCATAGAAAATGCCTATATATAAAAAGAAATGAGGAAATGGAAGAGTAGGATGTAGAATGGGTCCCATTCTTCACCACATACAAAACTACCAGAACTGGAAAGCCCATCTTCAATGAATGCCGTTTCATAGAATTCCAAAAGCCATACTTCGTTACTGCCCCCCAAGGCAAAATATCGCTAGGACATCCAAAAAAGCGCTGGATGGAAAACTCCTCTTTGAGACCATAACAGGCCACATGGCCTAATACTTGCATGGATGATGATATATATATATATATATATATATATATATATATATATATATTGAGAATTAAACCTATCTGGTAATTTACTAGAAGACATTCCTTTATGCCATTTACTTAAGCCAATAGAGAAAAGTAATATTGATTAATCTTAAATTTAAAAAGCTAACAAAAAATCACTCTAATATTATATTTCTCCTACAGTCTGTCCGTGGAATGTGTACAGAAATTTGCAAGCTTTCCGATTCGATATCTTTCTTGCCTGAAACTCAAGAGCAAAATGAGTAATGTCACGTAATCTGTTCTCCCTTATGAACTTCCTTCCACAGCCTCATTGGCCGTGCTTGTTTGCCAGTCTCCTGTGTAGACGGTTTATTTTGAACATATTCTCTACAGATTCTATGGACAGACTATATGTTAGTATTTACGTCATATTTCAGTTACATAAAGGAGTTATGTTTTCAGTTCAACTTTAACTTACAGTACTCTATGCTGTACAACATTCTTATGCCACTGATCTATTACAGTACTCCATCTATAAGCATTTTCATAAACCTTGTGCATGTACATTATTCTTCTGTAGAACTTAAAAAATTACCTTGAGAGCCAGTCTACAGGTCTCCTGGATAATCTGAATATCCACACTCCAGCTGTATTTTTAATTCGGCTGAACTGCACTTCTACTAGTGCTTGATTTTTCAGTTATATTGTTGTAAATTATAGCTCTTCTTCTGAATTTACTAACATTATTTAATATTTTAAACTTTTTCAAACAATTTTTATAACATTATTAGACAATTTTTATAACATTATTAGACAATTTTTATAACATTATTAGACAATTTTTAAGTATTTATTTGAATATGCAAATCACAATATTATGACACTGTTAAGACAATATTGTTATGCTAACTACTATTTTCTCCACAGAGTATATTACTTAGTCTATGATTTTTCTATCGTTCTTTTGGGTTATCGCTGGTTAGAACAGCATTAGGAAGTGATAAGTAAGTGTACAACCATTTTTAATAAAGTTTGGTAATTTTAATATTATTAATATATTTCTTTAACATAGATTTGGGGATTTATTGCAAAGATTGGACATTTAAATTTCATAGCGACAGATAGTAATCGAGGATGATAATCGATGTGGTTCGATTATGGGTTATTGCTGGCTCTATAAACTCTGGCGCATGCGCACTGTTCTTCTATAGAACTTTGAAAATATTTCATGCTAGTTTAAGTGCAGTTTTTCCTGGTGATTTTTAATGTCTTTTAAAACTTTGATGTTGCTTGTAACAATATAATGGCATCACTATAATTACCACTGATATCAAGAAGATGCATTTTGGGTTTAGATAGTTTTGATTTTCACATATATAAGGAATCGATTCTCAGGGGTGATGGATGGTGTTTTGGGATGGCTCTCATCTAACATAAATTTTACAAATCTCAATTGTTCAATAATTTGAACAATTCAGACAACTAAAAAAAAATACTAGAGGGTGCATTATTCAGTTAATCCATTCTTCCGATGTCTTCCAGTAAATTACCAATGTCACATGACACTTAATTTCATTCTGACAGCTGGAAAAACAATCTACAAATTGCTC
The DNA here is from genome assembly GCA_030220185.1 of Diploptera punctata. Lineage (NCBI taxonomy): Eukaryota > Metazoa > Arthropoda > Insecta > Blattodea > Blaberidae > Diploptera > Diploptera punctata. The sequence continues at coordinate 1,431,814 of JASPKZ010009821.1, forward strand.
TGTACTCAAGAGTTTAGACAAATGATAAAAAAGTCTAAGTTAAAACTTATTTTACCTAGGATGTACTGTTGTGCAATCATCTGTGTTTTGTCGCCTTCCTTCAATGGGCACTGAGATTTCTGGCCAAATTCTGTCTATCCACATATCATATAAAAAACCAAGGAGTAAAATCCAAAACACAAATCCATAAAATCGGCATTCGAAGTTGACAGCTAACCTAAAATGTTTAGAAGAATAAATATTTAATTCATCAAAATAATCTTCAACAGAACGATATATAATTCTTTGGTTAAAAAATGTAATGTCAATTTTAAATGCCACTACGTAATAAATATCACATTTCTCTTACCAAAACAGGATATTAATGAATAAAATGCAAAGTACGCTTATAACAGGTTTTTCCCAAATCAAAACTCTTTGCACTTTTATTATGTATGGTTCATATCGTCCTAAAGCTTTTGTTAGATTTTCTTCTTCAGTCACAACATGCACAGCTGTTTCATTTCTTGTAAACTTCCAGTACCAAACTCGTGAAAACCAATCTGTCACTCGTTTAGCCATTGTCACTATATATAATGCTTTATAAAATACTGATGAATTACTTTATTTCACTTCTGTTTTAATGTAGTTTTCAATAATTACGTCTGTTCTTTACAATGGAAGATAATTATGTATTTCTACTTCACCCTTTACATTTTACGCGTTATTTTTATCGATAAATAGATAAATGAATTTAGCTTTGCGCAACACAGTGGTGCCAACATCATGACCTTGCATAAAAATAACTAAATACGCAGGCAGCACCAATTACGCTGTTGGCACATAATTCCTTCTACGAAAGGATGTAAAATCGTAAAACAAAAATTAATAAGTTAATGTATTGTTAATAATTCTAAAATACAATACAAAAATTAGCTCTCATCATTGTTGGATTTTTTAGAAGAAATTGTCAATTTTTATGAAATCGTATGTTGGATTAATTACAATAATAATAAGAAGAAAGGTTCGCCCTAATGGACATTTAATTACAATAATTAAAAAGTAACAGTGCTATGCACAGATTCGCAATAAGTTTATCACAATGCTATTTTATCAAATATTTTTATCGTTTTCTTTCTCTATTGTCAAGTATACTTTGTCACTTTCCTGCAGTATATTACATGTTATATATAAAACATTTTATTCCAAATTTCATCTTAACACAATTTATAACTGGCCATGGGAAATTTGGAAGCTATTTTATCTTCCTCTTCTCCTTAATCATAATTTGTAGGATTTTCATCATCATCATCCATTAAAGTATTAGGCCATGTGGCCTGTTACGGTCTCAAAGAGGACTTTTCCATCCAGCGCTTTTTTGGACGTCCCAGCGATCTTTTGCCTTGGGGCAGTAACGAAGCATGGCTTCTGGAATTCTATGAGACGGCATTCGTTGAAGATGGGCTTTCCAGTTGTTCTGGTAGTTTTGTATATGGTGGAGAATGGGTTCTACATCCAACTTTTCCATAATTTCCTCATTTCTTTTATGGTCCCACTTTGTATAGCCTGCTGTACAGCGCATAAATCACATCTCATTTACTGTCGCTGGACAGTTTTAAAAGACGACACAATTAGTGTGGAATGAAATTTGCGGGGAATCAAAGGATGTGGAAAAAAGTGTAGTTGGTGAGCAGAAACCAAAACTGCATACTTTAATTTCAGGATACGCGCCTAAGAGACAATTTTTTCGCATGTTAACATCGAATTCGCTCGTACATATTATACTTCACTTTTCAACGGCAGCGGAACTACAATTAATCCAAGATACGTAAAAAAAAAAAAGACAATTACGGTATTCTGCAATCTACGATTATTAATAAGATTTAGTTTTTTATAATGCGGAATTATGTCTAATGCGGAAAAATGGTCCCATGCGATTCCGCTTTGAGCAAGTTTTACTGTATTTTGCTAATACTCTTTAGACAATTTATGTAATTTATAACACTCATTTAAAACCATAAGTTAATATTTCTGTTTTATGATACATAGTATAAGGTGACCAGACGTCCCGATTTTTAACTATTTATCCCGCGACGTTTTAAAAAAGTCCCGATTTTTGGAAAGAGTGCAGGAGAAGCTAGGGAACGGCGGGTGAATGGAAAGGGAATATAGGCTACTGTTTTCGGCGGACATGTGACTGTTTCGCCAGGATATGAGTTTTTATATTATTTTTGTTAATTTTATGATGTTAAACTTTAATAATAACAAATAACTGTTGAGAACTGATTTTCAAAGTTTGCATTGTTGATCAGTTGTTAGAATTCGACCACTATTGTTTGGTAAATAAAGTGTGGAATCAGAAAAATCACAAGTGAGTATTGAGACTTTAAAAGCCACCTTCTCCTTCTTCTTCTACTACAAGGTTTAGGCTATGCAGCCTGTTCTGGCGAAGTTAAAAGTGGAATCCATCTTCTACGTGGTCGGCCCGTGAGGGATTGCTGATCCCCCATCGGGCGCCTCCCCAGGTGGTGGATAGGGGAATGCCTCCTAAATATAGGTGGTACCGAGGAAATGAAATACCCGGGGTGAACCAAAATCAGCATAGCGTCTGTTCCAGATTGGACGGCTATAATGGGCAGGTAGAGCTCAGAGCCGAAGAGAAGGCAATGTACCTAAGGGAAGGCACCCTAAAAACAAAGCTGAAGCAAGTTGGGAGGCTGTAAGGTGGCAATCCCACCACCCAACTATATCTGCGCAGTCCTTGTAAGGCGGCCAGATGAATGTTCTATTACTAAAAAGCGAAGGAGAAAGCCGGACGGAAAGCCACCTTTTTGTGTGAAATATAATTTAACAAATTCATGTGAAAATTTTCTTGACATTTTAAACGACAGCAATCTACGAAAAAATCACTCAAATGAGAAATATGGCAAAGAATAAAATAATTCCGGTACTATACATAATTTTTAATGTATTACATTTGTAAATTAGATTAGATTTATTTAGCCTGGTGGAGTTAAGGCCATGTGGCCCTCTCTTCCACTCACCAGGACAAACATATATTACATCAGAATATAACAATCTCAATTAACTCTAATATTAAATACTAAATAAAAATTTGATCAAAAAGATAATATCTATTATATTACGATCTATAATGCAACCAGTTAATGTTAGTTCAAATTAAGACCAAAACTAATAATAAAATGTGTACAAGCAAGACATATTAAATTGTCCCTGTCTAATGTATATAAAAAACAAAGAAAAATAATGAGATATAGAAAACTAATTTTACGATTATACAATATTTAAAACAAAGTAAAATAAAATATTTGTTAATCTTAATATTATTTTCATAAATAATTGAATTTATTAATGGTTAAAAGAATACTATCATTGTAATTATGTTGAAATTAAAATATATTTATTACAATATTATTTTTGCGTTCTACCGTATAAAATTTTTTGTTGCTCCATATAAGCAAAACTTTTAATCAAGAACTCCCCTCCTCGGTCAATGGTGTCCCGCTTTACCAATGTTAAAATCTGGTCACCTTAATATAGTATAATTTTGTTACGGTAAGTTACAACCCTGACATGCCATTGTGACGAAATAGGGTTTCAAAATATTTGGAGATTCAATAATAATAATACGTTGTCACTTATGACAAACACTGTTAGATAAGTTTGTCAAATAAATAAAATAGTCTTTCCTGCTGTGAGCGTAACATTAATTTATTGACCAATGGCTTTAATGATTAAGGTCAATGTCCGTCTAATGTATTTTTCCCCTTTTAAATTCCAATTGAATGAAACATTCTGACGCGCTTCAAATGTCTGATGTTTATTTAATTGGTAAACAAAATTACAGAAAATATCCATCCATCCACAGTAATTCTGCCCGAAGGCAGGTCCTTCACTGCAATCATAGCATTTTCATGCTATGCTTACAGCTTTACTACGGAATTGTAGGTGTGGTAGCTTCCCGTTGCTTTCCACACCGTGAAGGATGAAGATGGTGATCATAATGATAAGGATGATGATGATGATGGCTATATGATTTCGGGGACCGTTTGGGCCTTAAAGTTTTCCTGACATTTGTCTTACAGATGAGGAAAAACCCCGATAAAAACCTCACCCAGAAAAACTGCCACGACCGGGGATCGAACACGGGCCCGCTGCGTGACAAGGCAGCAAGCTACCTCGAGACCACAGCAGTGGACACAGAAAATATAATACTTCAAAAATGTTTTTTTTAGGGAAACCATATTTAGATTTAATTCAATTCTACTTTTTTTTTCACTTATTTAGAATGAAAATGCACGACTTTGGTAAGCGGAAGGAGCTCCATGGTTCGTACCGTGAAGCAGCAGATGTGATTAATGACTTAATTATAGACGCTTTAACTTCTAAAGTCATACTGCTATTATATGTTTATTTTTAATTATACATAACTTAGAAAAAACTCAGATTGGCCGGCAAAAGAGTTTAGCTTAAAACCAAAACCTCCCGAATATGAGTCTCAAACGCTACGATTTGAATCAACTAGTTCGGTTTTAAAAATGTACCAAATTGAGCACCAAAAACATGTTTTACACTTTTAAAAAACAAAAACCACGGGTACATTTTTATTGTTTTATACATTTAAAAACATTTTGCCATCTTCCCCAATAGCGCCGTGGCGACCGTTCTTTCTACTCTTCCCTTGTCGCATCCTATGGACATGTCATCAATTTTTTTTATTTCTATATCATTCTTTAAAAATGCTACTGTTGCTGCTTACTTACTTACTCACTCACTGGCACTATCGAACCCGTAGGTTCATGGCCGCGCAGACATAAGCTCTCCATACATCCCTATCCTGAGCTAATGCTTTCCAATCATTCCCTGTATAATCTACTTCCCTCAAATCATAGTTAATGTTGTTCTCCCACATCATTCTTGGTCTACCAACTGGGTGTTTTCCCTCTGGCTTTCCTACAAGAAGCTTCCATACACGTCTGTCATTCCCCATATGTGCAACATGTCCTGCCCATCGCAGTCTACGAGACTTAACTGTTCTTATTATATCTGGTTTCCTATAAAGACCATGTAGTTCATTGTTATATGTAGTCTTCTCCATTCACCTGTCTGTTCATCTTTCTTTGGTCTAAACATTTTCCTAAGTACTTTATTCTGAAATACTCGTAATCTCCTTTCCTCCTTTAAAGTAAGAGTCCATGTTTCGCACCCATATAATATAACTGGTAGAATAATAGTTTTATATATTTTCAGCTTAACGTTTTTCGAAAGGAGTTGGGACATCAAAAGTCTCTGCAATGCATAATAGCATGCATTTCTAGAATTGAGCCTATGTTTAATTTCTTTGTGCATCTCATTCCTATTTGTAATTATTGTTCCTAGGTATTTGAATTCAGCCACTTCCTCAAAATTTCCTTCATTTGTCATTAGCTGTCCATTTCCATTATATACTGAATTTCTACGTGTGATCATATATTTAGTTTTACTGATATTTACTTCCAGTCCCAATTTCTTAGTGTTACTCAATAGTGTGTGCGTGTTGGCCTTTAGTATCTCCTCGCTATCGGCCAGTAGTACTACATCATCAGCATAAACTAACAGCTTATTAATACCATTCAGTTGTAAGCCTTCCTCATTCTCTAAAGACGCTGCTTACAGATTAAATTACAGTACTTGCAAAAATTTGACCAAATTATATCATGAGAAAAAAAAATGCATTGGTTTCTTTACATTATAGTACATATCGGATTGAAATAGTACCTCGTTACGCACATTTTATTTAAGACTGCATTACAGATATTAGGTTACAATAGACGTGATACATGAAATTTGCATCTTCTTGTTCTCACGTTATAATCAGAGGCATGACTTGTATAAAACAATGTGACAATCTATTCAAATTAAACGCATATATTTATACATTTCTTGATTATTGAATTACTTTAGGCGGCTTCGTGGCGCAAGCGGTTAGACGCTCGCCTCTCACCGTTGGTGTCCCGAGATCGACTCTCGGTGGACGAAACGAAGCTTGGGTAGGTATTTCTCGGGGTTTCTCCCGTTTTCCCATGCCAAAACTTAATTTTCTCCATACTCATCTCATCCATCTTATGTCGTTCACATCTGTGGTAGTATCTTAAGTGTAAAGTTTTGGGATTCACTTCTGATTTGTCTACGCAATTGCAGTAGGCCTAATACCCCTTCAAAAATTGCATATCGTAGGCCTAACCGGTTAATTTCTGGACACATGTTAACTGAAATGTTTTTGCTCATTTCAACTTCTCATCTCAACATTTTGAACCTTCACTTTTGAAAAATTCTATATATGGAGAAAGATATTAGTTGTAACAATATTCTAAAGAAAAAAATTAAATAGGGCTAAGTGATATGTTCAAATAATCCTAACACATCACGGTATATTAATGTAATATGTATACCTCCGTATATTATCAGAGAAAAACTTGGAGTACCGGTACCAAGTTTAGATGAAGATATAGAAAGAAATCAACAACAATGGAAAAATCATCTGAGAAAAATGGAAATAAACAGATTTCCAAAATTAGCGTTCCGAGACCCAGCTCAGGGAAACAAGAGTGAAGTTCTCAACGGCAGAAGACGGAAGAGGCAACCCTCCTTCATCATCATCATCCGGTATCATGGCAGCTGCCGCCGTCTTCCGGAAACCAAACGCCATTCCTCTCTATCCATCCATTGATCTTCCTCCATTCCTCTGATATTCATAGCTGCTTGTACCCCTTCTATCCAAGTTTTCTTCGGTCTTCCTCTCTTCCTCCTTTCTATTGGGATCCATTCCATAACAATTTTTGGCAATCTTTGCTCTGGCATTCATTTGACATGACCATACCACTGCAATTTTTTCTTTTCTATGATGTCCGGCACCTCTTGTACACCCATAATTTCCCTTATTTCGTATTCTATCCATTCTAGATTTTCCAGCTGATCTTCTTAAAACATCCATTTCTGTACTTAAAATTCTTTTCATTTCCTTGGTAGGAAAAAAAAAATGCTAAAAAACCAAACAACCCTCATTGTGGGGATAAAACACAAGGAAGCAAGTCCAAAGGCTTTAAGGAGGCAGCCCCTCCAAAGGACTGACCCTGCAGAACGTTAGTAGCGTACTCAGGGGACACTTCAAAATACTTACAAGCTCCAAAGTGATAGCCGGACTGTCCAACGTAAACAGCAGCAATTTGGAGCCGGAACAGGCTAGTAAATAAGCCTAAACCTTGATGAAGAAGAAGAATAATATATTCCAACTGCACATAGGGACAAGAAAGACAAAAATATCGGTGGAAAGATCAAGGCCATTTTCGTTAAGTTTACCGTCACAGGTCACATGGCCTAAAATGGATTTGTTCATGATGATGATGATTATCAATTCTAAATTTATTTATTTTTTAGTTGTGGTTTTAATTCCAAATAAACTTGTCGCTTCTCTTAACCGATTAAAATTAAAACGAATTAGACATTATTTAAGACAGAATGCTTAGGTCTGTCTAATCGCCACGTTAATGGACATTAACAATTAACGTAGAAAATGGCTACTCATAATCAAGATCTTTCAGATTGAAGTTATTGTGCCGTCAATCCAGGTTTCAGAGTTGCCATGATTCCTGAGGCAAACAACAGGATTGACATTTTTTTTCTACATTCTGTGAACTTTGTCTATTTACGCAAACTGTGCGTTGGTCATGTTATCTTATTTAAATAAAGCAGAGTCAGAAAATCCTACACAGTATGTGCAAATGTTTGTTTACTTGTACAAAGGATGAAAAACAAATTATGAAATATAAATTTAACGTAACTAATCGAATATTATAGACGTTTATATCAATTTGATTATAAAATTATGGAATAAGTGGAAAATTGTTTGATTTTCACAAGTTTTTAACGTAGGTATAGAAGGACGGATAAAGTATACGGAATCTGTATAGGGATAAAATCTGGGTCGCATTAACCTATAGAATATGCGTTTGAACGGTCTTTGACCGCGGTCAGAGACTTTGTAAATTTGGCTTTCAGCCCATGTTGTGTTTCCAAACCTGTCTAACTGCGCCACAAGAGTTGCATCACCTCACTAATTCAAATCTCCTCGTCATCCACGAATCGTGACCCTGCAAAATAATTTTTCTGCCCTAAACCAATATTGCTCTTCGAATAGTGAATAAACACCAACTCTCCAAATTTTTTCTAAGAAATTACTAATCCCAGAAAAAAGTAAAGTAAAGTATTCCCACTACAGACCTCAGGAGGCCCTTGGGGTAGTGGGAGGTTAAGGATCCCACTTTTCATAGACAATCAGCACTTAATGTCAGCCGGGTTGTCAGCCCTGCGTGACGGCCGCCTTTACCCCCAGAACTCATTTACCCCCCTTTACTCATTTCCGTTAGAGGCTGAGTCGACCCCAGGGCCATAGTGCCGCCAGAAGGTTTGGGTCAGTTTAAAAATTCTGACCCCACCGGGACTTGAACCCTCGACCTTCCGGCTTGTAGCGCAGTGCCTTAACCATTAAGCTACGGCGTGCCCCCCAAAGTAAAGTGATCCCACAACAGGCTCGGAGGCCCTTGGGGTAGTAGGAGGTTAAGGCTCCCACTTTTTCTAGACAGTCGGCATTTTATGTCAGCCCTGCGTGACGGCCGCCTTTACCCCCAGAACAAGCGTCTGGTACTCATTTCCGTTAGAGGCTGAGTCGACCCCAGGGCCATAGTGCCGCCAGAGGGTTTGGGTCAGTTTAAAAATCCTGACCCCAACGGGACTTGAACCCTCGACCCTCCGGCTTGTAGCTCAGTGCCTTAACCACTACGCTACGGCGTGCCCCCACTAATCCCAGAAAGTTGACCCAAAAGTTAGCGTTTGAGAATCGTATTCGAGAAGTCCCGTGTTCAAACCCCGGTGCCGACAAACGTCACCGAAACTTTTTTTTAAATCAACAAATGCTGGCTTGGAAATTTCATTACCAGACCAATTTCATAGTCCACCGCTGTGGTCTCGAGGTAGCTGCTGCCTTGTCACGCAGCGGGTCCGGATTCGATTCCCGGTTGGGACAGGCTCCTAGGCGAGGCTTTTTCCTCACCTGTAAGATAAATGTCAGGAAATTTAGGGCCCAAAGGTCCCCTAAAATCATCTGGCCATCATCATCATCCTTCACCGGTGCGGAAACGGGAAGCTACCACACCTATAATTCCCTAGTAAAGCTGCAAAGCATAGCATTAAAATGCTATGATTGCAGTGAAAGACCTGCCCTCGGGCAGAATTACTATGGAATGAAATTGTTGACCCATTTCATAATATCATTAAAAAGCTAATAATATAAATATAGATGGTTATGACCAGGCGTTAAGAGCATTTATAAGTAAGAAAAAAAAAAACATTAAAACGCAACACAGGAATAATTTCCTTTGTACATGTTAAAGTATCTTTCATTTTACATAAAATTAGGATAAAGTACAACATAGTTGTAGCTTATCCCAGGTTTTTCATGGTTATGTCCATGAAGTTATTGTTTTGAAGTGCGGTAATTTACTACATCTGCAGGTTGATTCCAGAGATCATTAGATTTCTGTGCGTCTGCCGTTGATCAAACGATTTGTAGGCACATCTGTGGTAGCACGACTTTGCCTAAATGGATAGCCACTCCAACTACAAGTAGAAGTACAAATGCCATTTGCAGTCTCCCTTTAATACGAGACAGTAGCTACGTTTACCCTTTACCCTGGGTCTGGGATCTATAGTCGGGTACTGATAGTTGGACCAGCTTAGTTTGAGATATTTTACAAGATATTTTCCTCTCCTCCTCCTTTTCCATAGGGCTTGGAACCATCTTTGGCGAAGAAGTTTGATATAACATAGATAAAAAAATGAAACCAAACTTATCTCAAAATAATTGTTTAAATGAAAAATATAATATCCTCACTCATGGTCGGGTCGAGATGAAGACCCTATATATAATGACGAGAGTGTCGGCCGACCACTTTGATGCACCATCCCGGGGGCAGATGAATGAAACAAAACGAAATGGATGAGTATGGAGAAATGGTGGAATGAAATTGTGGCAGGGGAAAACCCCCGAGAAAATCTGCCCAAACTTCGTTTCGTCCACCGTGAAACCCACATGGAGTAACCGAGACTCGATTTCGCGACCCCAACGGTGAGAGACGAGCGTCTAATCGCTTGCGCCATGGAGCCGCCTCGGTTAAATGAAATATAAATATTTCGCATACACATTTTAGAATGATGTGGATTTATTTTTAAGTTGCATTTTTTTAGCATTATTTTGTATTTTGAGGCGAGATCTTTGTAGGCTATCTTAACAGACTGTACATAAATTACATTGTATGTAGTTAAATGTATGTTTACTTTTTTTTCATTAATTTATTATGAAATGATTTGTAGTGACTAAAATCTAACCCTCCCCAGTCATCTTGACCTTATATTCACTATGGTCTTTACTACTACTGATATTTACGAAAAAAAAATCAGTCAATTTTACCTTGGAATCTCCAGAATCCGATTGATGGTCTTTCCACTTTTCAGCGGTTGCCCTTTTACCAGCCGGCTGCTGGCCCTTCACATCCACGATGATCAACAGCCAGTGTAGGGGTGACATGTGGTTAGCATGAGAGAGAGAAAGAGAGAAAAAGAGAGAGAGAGAGAGAGAAAGATAAAAAGAGAAAGAGAAAAAGAGAGAGAGAGAGAAAGAGAGAGAGAAAAAAACAAGTGGGAATTGCTGAATGCGGCATTAGCATCATTCTGCTAAGCGGCTACAACATCCTTTTAGGAAGGCCAAAGCCAACCACGGGTGCCAAGGCTTTCGCCCTTTAGCCCCGTTAATTTTGAAAATTGGACCGAAAGTGTTGGATAATAAGTGAGTATCCATGGCAGGTTGTAGCGGTGTTAAATTTGTGTATCGAATCGGTGAGCAGTGGTTTCATCCGTGTGCTTAAGTCACTGAGAAGTTGATGTATGTGTCTGAAGATTGGCAAAGGCGTCCGGGATCTGTCGAGTCCCCTAGCCGTTGTAGCTGGTTCCTCAACCTGGAGCCGCTACTTATTGTAGCTACCCAATTGCCTCATGATGCTGGGCACCGGTCCCATACTGGCCGAAATACCATGAGAAAATTTCTTCCCCCATGGAGACTCGAACCAGCGCAAGTCCCGTAGCTCTGCGCCAAGGCTTCCTACCTTAACCGCTCAGCTACGACGCGGGACGGAATCTCCAGAATACATATGCTAAATGCTACCCCTTGAGCCAATTCACTTGACAAAATTTTAACTTTTAGCATTAAATCAGCGTTTTAAAACTCTGATCTGGGCAGCCCATAGGTAATTTTTATCACGCTTACCAATGAATTTGAAAATCGCGGGTTCAAAACCGGCCTAGTCATTGGATTTTAAGTTTCTAAAATCTAGAGTACACAAAAGATAACTTCCTACGGTTTCACTTTCAGTGAAAAAAAATCGCAATATTCCTTGTATGTGACTATAAAAAATAAAATATACATTTAAACAAATTATGTGTAATTTGTTTACTTTTTGTTTGATAGAGGACTAACTTCATGAGCATAACAAAGTTTTGTATTTTGTTTTTTAATCCACAAGAGCATGTACTACAAATAATTCGTAAATTAATGAGCCATTTTTACATCATCATCATCAATGGCTTGACAGCCCCATGTGGACCTTGGCCGCCTTCAGAAGTTTATGCCAGACTTCTCTGCTCTGAGCTTCATTCTTCCAGTTTTTCATTTTTAAAATCTTAATGTCTCGAATTATACCATCCTCTCATCTTAATTTAGGTCTTCCAACTTTTCTGGCCAATATAGGTTGCTCATTGTAAATTATTTTTGTAATCCTTTTGTTGTCCATACGAATAATGTGCCCAGCCAAGGCCAATCTATTAATTTTAACAAAATTCAGAATATCTGGCTGATTATACAGTTTATACAATTCATTATTGTATCTCTTTCTCCATGCATTATTTTCTTTCACGGCACCAAAAATGGATCTCAGTATCTTCCTTTCAAAACGCCCTAATAATTCCTCATCAGATTTCAACGTGGTCCAAGTTATGTTATGCACTGGTCTAAGGAGAACTTTATACATGATTATTTTTGTCTTTCTAGATATAAACTGAGATCTAAACATTTTCCTCAGTCCAAGAAAAGCATTTGTTTGCAGCCATGATCCACAGAAGTATTTCAGTCCAATTGTCATTTCTTCTACAATTTACTTCAGATCCTAGATAAATGAAGCTATGAACCAGTACAAATTTATATGTGCCAACTCCCAAACTAGATGGGCAAGCTTCACATTTACCTTTAATCACACTGGCATATATTTTGTTGTGGCCTGGTTAATTTTAAGATTCATTCTTTTCGCTGCCTTCTCTAGGCTAATAAATGCATCCTTCATGGCTAATTGACTTCTTCCTATTATATCTATATCATCGGCATATGCAAGAATTTGCATTTATGAAAGATGGTTCCCCTTATATTAAGACCTGCATCTATTATCACTTTTTAAGGGCAATATTAAAAAGTAGACATGCAAGAGAATTACCTTATCGTATTCCATTTTTTGTATGAATAGTAGCAAAGTATACATAGGAAAAACAAAAAGGAATTTGGAAACACGCACTAAAGAACTTTTTAGAAATATTAAAAATTGTGAAATTGAAAAATCAGCAATTGCTGCACATTTGCTAGAACATCATAAAATTGAAAAAGAGGCAAAACTTTTGAAACAATTGGATAAACCGTTGGAATTGACAATTTGGGAAAAGATATTCATTCAGAAGAATAAATATCGATCTATGAACTTCGATATTCCGGTGGACAAAAATTTAATTACTTCTTCTTCTTCCTTCCAAGTATTAGGCCAAGGCCTATTACGATCCTATAGAAAATTTTCCCTTCAGCAAAGTTTATAATCCCAACCAAAGATGGCAGCACAGGAGGTGGTGTCCTTGGAGAGATCAACAACCAGAGAATTTCATCAGTGGAAGCCATGACTGAAGAGGGACAAGATATTGTCTGAAACCGCCGGTATCAAAGAAATTTGAAAATATATGAGGTGGGTCGTTAAAAATATGTTCTCCACTCACTATTAATATATAGGCTTAGTTAATGCATTATTAATCTTAATCTGACATTTAGTATTATTCATTGTTATTTTAACCAATGCAATAAGTTTCAGAGGTATTTTAAATTCTTGCATTGCTGCAAATAATTGCAGCCTGTCTATACTATCAACGTCATTTTTATATCTTACCTCATATTTCATGTTTCTTTAAACACGGGAACTACTTTTCAGGAGAAACATCTCTCTCATTTTCAACTGACATTATGACTCATAATGTCAGTTATGGAAATGAGGTGAGGTATGGAGTATTTTTATTTAATCTTAAATTAAACCTCATAGTGATTTTTTCCTATAAAAGTTCAAAACTACAAGTTGTTTTTTTCAGAATGATGCACGTTACATAAATGCTCTCTCCTTCCAAGACTGAGTTTGATTGATTAATAAATATGAAGGCCTAGTATATCAGTATTGTTGAGTTTTGTGTCAATTGTTTTTTTCTCTCCATTTTGTGTCTATTCCATTAAAAAACAACTTTTAACTGAGTTAATTTCTTAAGAGAATTTTTTTTGTAAAATGTGGGATTTGAACTCAATATTTCTAGTTCTACTTACTAGCACATTAATCTACTATGCTTATTCTGCATCACATTTCTGATGAAAACTTTTCTCTCTCTTCTATGATGCCACCTGGCTGCTTCCAATTGAAGAACTTTGATAGGATTTAATATTATTATAGCTGTAATGCTATGTTTTATGCAATTTTTTACACTCATGAGTGCATAAATTTACATAAAACATCACAACTTTAACTGCGTATTAATTCATTCATTTTGAGAATTTTCTTCATCATTGAGGGTTTTTTCTAACCAATCTTAATTATTAACGTGAGTTTTAAAAAATACATAAATGACTACAGACTTATAGACTATCAGTTTGTAACAAATATTCACAAATTTCCCTTAATTAAAGTTCTCCATCGTTCTCTGTCCTCTGTCTCATTATCCATTACATTAATGCAAATGGATATAACTACAGAAACCCATATACTGAAGGAAATTATGATTTTGACCTGAGTTAGGATGAATTTCTTCTCACTTATATTAGAAGAGAGACCAGTCTCATGGGTTAGTGGTCAGCATTTCTGACTACAGTTCATGAGGTCACGGATTCGATTCTTGGATAAACCATAGGAATTTTTTTCTGTGGTTGTCCATGGTCTGGAATTTAGGTTAAGAATTCTACTGGCACTTCATTATCATTTATCACCCATTTTATCATTGGTGTAATGTAATTCTGCCTTCTAGGCGCCTCAACTTCAGAAGTAGTTTACAATTATGCCAATGCTATGAAAGAACATCAGAAATATCAAAACGACAACCTCGGGCATTGAAAAAAAAAAAAATTAAGAGAAAAAAATTATGCCTTGATTGGAGTTTAATCCAAAGTCTCTGTTTTTATACACTAGCACTCTCTTCATCTGAACTACCTATGCCTCCATTCTAGATGCAATTTTTTTTCTTATTTATATAATTCTCAAGCGCCAAATGCTATGAAGCTTTGTTTGACACGCCATCTGGCGGCTTCTTATTTAGAAGATTTTTAACAAGAATTTATCATTATTGTATACCACCAGAAAAGTTTTTTCAATGTTTTTAATTTAAATTTAACATTTCTCACTGAATGATAAATTATATTTAAAGAGAAAAATTATATGCTCAGACTGGGGTTTGAACCCAGGACCTTTCGCACTTTAGGAATTATCAGCGTATATAAGAGAAAAATTTACGTTTAGATTGGAGTTTCTCAGATAGCTCAGTTGGTAGAGCATTCACCTAGATTGCAAAAGGTCCTGGGTTCAAACCTCAAGTCTGAGTGTATAATTTTTCTCTTCAAATATAATTTATCCATCATTGAGATGCATGAAATGAATAATAAAAACATCGATAGAAGTCATACTGGCTTTATAATGTAATGTAAAATTCCCAATTAAAGGTCTTCTTAATAAAGAAACACCATTTGCAAGATAGAAACAATGGCTTCATAGCATTTGGTGCTAGGGAATTAACAGCACCTATAAGAGAAAAATTTGCATTTAGACTGGAGTTTTTCAGATAGCTCAGTTGGTAGAGCATTTGCCTAGGGTATGAAAGATCCTGGGTTCAAACCGCAGTCTGAATGTATAATTTTTCTCTTCAAATATAATTTATCCAACATTCAGATGTATGAAATAAATAATAAAAACATAGAAAAATATATTCCTAAACCGGGATTTGAATTCTGAACACCAGCGCTAATGATTTAAACTATTAGGCTTCCAATTTACTTATAGATTTTTCTCTTACTAATATGATACTGTGCACCAGATAGCAGTAAACTTCATTTCACTCTAACACTGTCTAGCACCTTCTCAAACAAGAAGGCCTTAATTGGGAATTAACATTACATTTGTAGCCACTAAAGCTTAGATTTGATGTTTAATATTAAATTTATCCCTTCTCATCGAATTACAAATTAAATTTGAAGAGAAAAATATATGCCTAAATCCCTTTGTACACATATATTTTTCTAATAAATTAGTCAATTTTTATCTTACCTCATACTTCATGTTTTTTTTTAACACGGGAACTGCAGTTTTCAAGAGGTGTCCCTCTCATCCTCAGCCAATATCATATGACAGATGAGGATGACAGCCTCTTGAATATTGTAGTTCCCATTAAAAAAAAACTTGAAATATGAGGTAAGATAAGAATTGACACATTCACTAAATGAAGAACCTCAATGTTCCTTCTTCTTCTACTACAAGGTTTAGGCTATGCAGCCTGTTCCGGCGAAGTTAAAAGTGGAGTCCATCTTCTACGTGGTCGGCCAACATCTCTTGTTCCTCTGGGATTATACAGGAAGGTTCTTTTTGGTATTCTTTCATTGTTCATTCTCATTAAGTGTTCTGTCCATTTCTTATTATTTTCGCTGATTTTATCTTCAATGTTATTTCCCATAATTAACTTATGAATATATTTTTCTCTTCAAATTTTGAAGAAGTAATTCTCTTCATTGTGAGTTCTCAATATGATGGTAACATTTTGAAGATGGATTTGTGTCCCGAAAAAGAATTACTGGTTCAGGTTGGGTTTAATTTTCAGTAGAGCCGGATTCTCTTCTTAGGGTCGGAAGCTGGTACACTGGATAGGAAAACACTTCAAAATTATTAAAAAATGTTTCTTGTAGAAATAATTGCAAATTTATTCACTTCTTAATTTCCCAGCAGATTAAGTAAATGTAGGTGGTATTATTCTTCACCGTCAATTAAAATTAGATAATTTTCTTTTCTTGAATCAATTATTCTTCTTGTATTAAATATTACATTTTATCAGGAGAGCTCTATTGCTTCTATCTTTGTTGAAAGTTGTATGCAGAATGACTAGTGTAATTCTTTTATAATTTTAAGACCATTATTACATCACATGATGATATTTTAAAATTCTATTGGTTAATAGTTCTTTAAATATAAGAATTAATTTGATTTGTTAAATAAGAAAGTTAATTGTTTTAACATCCAATCAGAGTTTAGTTTACTTTCATTTAAGTATATGAAGTTAAGCAGGTGTTCTTATTACAGTTATAACAGAAGGATTTATAATTTTGACATCAATGACTTAAAATAATTTTTTAAAAGTATTATTTACAAAACTGTTATGTAATACAATTTCTTTAATTATTGCTGAGACACTTTTATTCAACAATAACTAACAATGAATTATTTAGATGTTTTTATTTATTTAAGTTATATTTAAATATTAAAAGAATTTTAAAATACAAAATTATTATTTTATCAAAACAGCTATTTCATTATAGGCCTCTAGGCCGAAGAAATGTAGGAAGACCAAAACGTCGTTGGAAGGACGACCTGCACCTGCGGCATGTAGTGCACCGGGGAGCGGAACGGGCCAACAGGCCCATACCTTGAAGATGATGATGATGAAAATTATTAACTTTAACTTTCATATTTATTATAATATTAAAATCCTGCTATAATTTAAGTTGTCATTTGGTAAGAAGTGATGAAAGACTCACCTTATTTATTAACTTATAAACTATTACATATAGCTTACTGGCATAATTTGAATCCTGTTATAATCAGTGACCACGGAAGATGCTTCATACCTAAATGAGCAACATGAGTGGATTTCTTTTTGATGATAATAAAATTGGTAAAAAATTAAAAAGTAGGATTTAAGGTGAGGCGATAAAGAAGCAAATTTTAATTAAAAAGTACTTTAAAAAATAAAGCACTTACAATTTACAATCTTTTGACAATATTTTAAAAATATTTGCTAATACTTAGATCTAAAGGTTAGTTAATTTATTATTTCCAAAAACATTTATTGCAAATATTATCACACAGATGAAGTTGATTATAAAATAATATGATTCAAATTTAATTGTAGATACACATTGCTCGTCTTGATGTAGTTTATGTGGTTAAAATTTGAAGAAATTGGGTTAAACAACGTAACTGCAATCACATTCACACACTTACACAAAATAATTCAACATGTTTTATCCACCTAGCAAACACATTTATTTACTTGTATGAAACTTTCAAACAGCAGGCAGCTGGTTGATGTGGAGGATCATCCAACTGAAACCACATTTTTTTTTTTTACTTTTACAGCAACAGATCAAATGAAAGATTTATATTAAAATGTTTTATACCTCACCTCATATCCAGTCTTCTAATTAATTAAACCTAATAATGATTTTTTCCTATAAAAGTTCAATTCTAGATCAAATGAAGTTAAGTTTCTTTTGGATAAAATGTTTTTATATCTCACTTCATAAAGTTGTGGTTTTTATGATACTGGTTTGAAAGGTCATTTCATCTTCATCTTCAGTCAAAGTCCAACTCAGTTATAAAGTGAAAATGCATCATAGGGTCGAATGTTTGAACGCATTAGACAGTAAAAGGCGTTCTCTGCTGATAAAGTTTTATCCAAACACATTTTTCTTACTCAGAAATCTATTCACGCGATAATAATTTGTAAGCTACCTGACAAGGTACTTTAAGATCGTAGCTCAAGATATAAACTTATGTGAAAATCCCGAAGGGAACCGATGGTAACCGATGTAGTTTGAAACTTATCCAAGATGTCGGACCTTGAAGACTTCGATCATGTTTTCGGTATACGCGGAGAAGAGGAAATTGATAGAGTCTACCAAAGAATTCAACTGGAAGAACAGGAGAATCGGCGTAATATTGCGCATCGCAGATGTGTTTGTATACGGTATTATTTGCGGGATGCAAGCATAAATGCATTCCTCTATAGTAGACAAAAATAACGGAAGTGGTTTTATCGCTGAGAATTCTGGGTAATTCGTTGCCAATATTACGAAAACGTCAACATTCATGCATGACTATGCATGACTGTGCATGACCGGTAAGGTGGCCGTTAATTCGATCTCAGCTCACCAGTGATTGGAAGTAATTTGAGTAGAGACTAATGTATTTGCATACGACCCATAGTGTTACTTCTCAAATTAGTGAAAAATAAAAAAATTTCTCCAACTCATTTATAAATTGAAAATACCTCATAGTGTTACTTCCCACTTTAATTTTAATTAAATTGAGTTTCTTTGTTAATTTTATACTTGGGATATATGAAATCGGCAAAAGATTTATGAAAATTGAACTCACATCTTTAAAAGTTTGAAATTCTTTTATAGTGAAACTTTATGACATAATGAATATCTGAACCAAGTTTTAGGTTTTTGTTTGATTAATTAAAGAGTAATAGAGCTGTCAATTTATCATATTTTTTAAAAAATCTCTCATTTGAAATAAATTTCTTAAAGTGAAACTACTCCCTCAACTTGAAGAGATAGTCACATTATAGATGATTTTATGCTCTATTGCTTGAAAATTGGTATGTTAATATTTACGCTTTTCTGAAGGGCTGTACCGAAATGGACATTTTGATACAGGAATTACGTCTTACTGCGCAAAACTATACGTCATCGCGTCTCCATCTCGAGTGTCATCTTTATGAACAGTGCCAAATGCTGTCCTATCTATCCCTTCCCTTCCTAGTGCACACCCTGTGCTATTGTGCACTCCCCCCCTCTCCCTGTGAACTCTCATAAATAGCTGTGTTTTGTAACATCGAAGCATCATCTACTTAGTCACCATTGGAGTCTGGTCAGAGCAGCTCAGGAGAGCTGGTTTAGTTTGTTTAGTCCAGTAAGCCAGGGTGGTGACGCTACGACAGTATTTCCCCCAACCCGAGGCTGGACTAGAGTGAATGATAATGTATGTATGTATGTTAATTTATATCATATTTTCTTTTTTGTATAGATGATCTACTATGATTTATTTTCTTTGTAAATTGAATATTTATTTATTTATCTTTATATTATATCTGACTATATTTTGACTCGCATTAAAAGCTTTAGTTGTGCTTTTTACTTATGCCTATTCATTCAGTAGTTAGCATAAGTCAGATATCAAAGTCAAATTCCAAAAGCTTGCTTAAGTGTGTGTTAGTTCCTTTATCCCAAAGCTTCCACGATTGTATTTTATAAGTCAGTAAACATTACATATTGGGAGAATTTAGTAAAGAAAGTTGAATTCCTCTTTGCCTCTATGGGCCCGGGCAAAGATGTCACAATTTGAACAATCTATGCTTTCCAATCAAAATAGTTATCAACAATAACGGTTTGATCCAGCACCTATACAGTGCAGGGCATAAATGCAATTAATATGCAATTGACCTTCCCAACAACCATTTTTATAAAATTAATATATACCAGATTATTCCGTGAAGATCAGTTAATTTTTTATAATTTGTATTAAGTGGTTAGATGAAAGGAAAGAACCAAAATAATTATTTTCCCTAGAATCTCCTATGTGTAGACTACACACAATATATTTTGTGCAAATAAAGAAGTGGACACTTTTTCCTACAGATTTTTCTACATTGTAAAAAAAGAAGTAGAAAAATCTGCAGTAGCACTCATGTTTGGTCGGAAAAACATAAAATAGATATAAGTACAAAATTATTAAAACAGTTAGAAAACACAAATGAATATACAAAAAAACAAGGAGATAATCATGAATTTTAAATTCCTGTGGAGAGAAATTTAATAAGCAAGTACTTTGGTCCACAAAAAGAGAGAGCAGGAATCGAGTTCCAGAGCCGGACAACTTAAAAATCATCACTCTATACCAACTGAAGATGGAGCAAAGATGCTTTGAAACATGTCTTACAAGAAACATCGAAATATGAGATAAGATGACGGCAGACCGAACTTATTTATTATTTTGGTATGCTCTCTTAGATTCAATATTTTATATTAAATTTTATTACTTCTCACGAAATGACAATTTAAATTTGAAGAGAAATATATACGCCTAAATTTGTATTTGAATCTAGGATTCACTGGCTATAAATGTTGTGTTAATTCCCATTTAAAGTTTACTTGTTTAGGAAGTCGCCAGATGGCGTTAATGGAACAAATGTTCATTGCTCTCTGCAGCATGAGAATTGTATTAGTATAGGGAAAAAAATCTATGAATAAATCAGAAACCTTCTTCTTCTTCGGCTTTCCCCCACTTATAGGTTTGCCGTCTTCAGTTTCCATTTATCTCTATCATTTCAGTCTCCCTCTTCCAAATTCCTATCATCCATCATGGTTCTGACGTAGATTTTCCATTTCCATCTTGGTCTGCCACGTTTATTTCTTCCAGGGGGTGACCACTGGTATATTTTTTTGGCCATCTTTCATTTTCCATTCTTTGTACATGGCCATACCATTTAAACGTTTGATTTTCAATCCTCGTAACAACAGATGTGGTGACATTCATTTCTCTCCAAAGGAATTCATTTCTTATTTTATCCTGTCTTGTTTTTTTGGAGGTTTCTTCTAAAATAATCAAATTCAACTGTTCTAATTTTATTCTTTTGTAATTCTGTCAAAGACCAAGTTTCACTTCCATATGACAAAATATTCTGTATTATGCTCTTATAAATTTTCATTTTAGCTTCCTTTGTAATATTTTTGTACATCTCTCTCACAGGTACCTGAACTTGTAATTATTGACCCAAGATATTTAAAAAATTCACATTTTTTTATTTTCCCTGTTTAGAGTATGAGGTCATCCACATCCTTTCCCCAAACACATATATTCTGTTTTCTGTAAATTTATATTCAGTCCCCATTTTTTATATTCTTCCATTAATTTATTTATCATATATTTCATATCATCTTCATCCCCTGCAAAAAATTATTTGATCATCTGCAAACAACAATGAATGCAGTACTTCTCCTCCTAATAGCTTAAATCATAAGAGCCCTGGGATACAAAAACAGAGATATTAGGTTAAAATCCTGATTTAGGCCTATATTTTTCTCTTCAAATTTAATTTGGTATGCTCTGTTTAAATTAATATTGGGAAGTAAACATTATGAGGTTATATCATTAATAGTGAGTGGAGAACATATTTTAATTGACTCACCTCATACATTTTCAAACCGTCGGTATCAAAGAAGTTTGAAAATGTATGAGGTGAGTCGATTAAAATATGTTCTCCACTCACTATTATTGGTATGCCCTGCCTGCCAATTTATGAATTTTTTTTGTGAGATGAGGAAAAAAAAAGTCTACATTTAACAATTATTTTAAAAAATAGCATTGTTTAAACAAGAGATAAACAAATAAAGAAATAAACAAGTCCCTTAAACACTTTATAGATGGCACTGGCTACAGCAAATTTATTTTTTGTTCGAGCAAATGATGTTAACAAATATAAAAGTAAGTTACGATTCAATTAATTAGGAATTGATTTCTATTTATTGGAGTAGAGGATTAAAATCTCAAACTGCATACCAGATCTTTCAATCATCCTCAACCAATTATAATTTAAGTTTAAACACTTTGTTGGTCATGTCACAATGTAGACCTTTCAGTAACATGTTCCATCTTCAACATTTAAAATGGTTAATAGGAGTGGAGAACATATTTTAATCGACTCACCTCATACATTTTCAAACTTCTTTGATACCGACGGTTTCGGATAATATCATGTCCTTCATCAGTCATGGCATCCACTGATGAAATTCCGTGATTGTTGATTTCTTTAGTGACATCACCTCTTGTGCTGCCATCTTTCGTTGGGATTATAAACTTTGTAATTAAATTTTTATCCACCGGAATATCGAAATTCATAGATCGATATTTATTCTTCTGAATGAATATAATTTCCCAAATTGTCAATTCCAACGGTTTATCGAACTGTTTTAAAAGTTTCGCTTCCTTTTCAATTTTATGATGTTCTATGCTGCACATAGTTTACTAGAACATCATAAAATTGAAAAAGAATCGAAACTTTTAAAACAGTTGGATAAACCGTTGGAATTGACAATTTGGGAAATTATATTCATTCAGAAGAATAAATATCGATCTATGAATTTCGATATTCCGGTGGATAAAAATTTAATTACAAAGTTTATAATCCCAACGAAAGATGGCAGCACAAGAGGTGATGTCACTAAAGAAATCAACAATCACAGAATTTCATCAGTGGACGCCATGACTGATGAAGGACATGATATTGTCTGAAACCGTCAGTATCAAAGAAGTTTGAAAATGTATGAGGTGAGTCGATTAAAATATGTTCTCCACTCACTATTAATGATATAACCTCATAATGTTTACTTCCCGATATTAATTTAAATATATTTAAAATGGTATTGCTACTAAATGCTCAAGATGGAACATGTTTCTGAAAGTTCTACATTATATCAAGATCAAGATGGTGGGACTGTGTATGGCAGGATCTGCAGAGGGCAAAATGGGAAATTAGAGCAGATGTCAAAGGACATGGATGAATGGAGGAGAACCATAAAGAAAGTGAGGGCCCACCTAGTCTGTTGTGCTAATTAAGAAGAAGAAGAATAAGGGCATAATTTTCAACTCTTCTGTAACAAA
Source organism: Diploptera punctata (assembly GCA_030220185.1). NCBI lineage: Eukaryota > Metazoa > Arthropoda > Insecta > Blattodea > Blaberidae > Diploptera > Diploptera punctata. The sequence goes on from JASPKZ010009821.1 coordinate 1,454,889, forward strand.
GGTAAATGATTATTGTAACTATAATTAAAGATGAGAAAACCATGCACATGAATTGAGGGATTATGTACAGCCTTTGAAATAATTGATGGCACATAGATCATTTTCAAGTCCCAGAACGAAGCCACTGCGCATGATCAGAGGCAAGCCATTTGGTTCACAAGTACACAACTATTTGAGAAACTAAAATCTGTTCTATTTCATTGTGTGTCATGCAATGGAAAATAATTTGGCGTAAATAAGTAGTGCAGTAAATGCTGCAAATAAAACAAAACAAAACATAGAAAATTAATTTAAATAAGGACGAGAAAAAGAGAGGAAAAAGGAAAGCATGACAGCAGGATCGAATATGCGACCTCATACATGGCAAACAGAAGCTCCCTCCACTAGATGACAACCGTCCCTGCCAGAAACAGTCTGTATGAAGCGATGAAATACTCCAGGTCTTACTTGTATAATGAAATTAGATATTAACTTGACTTAATTTAAATTAATCAGACCCGTTTTGCATTAGTAGTGGAAATAAACAATCTAGTTATGTCTTGTGTTTTGTAAACAAAGTAATGAAATATTACAACTGTTATTCATTTTCTATATATATATATGTCAGTGGCCAGAGGCCGAACTTGAATCCAAGATGCGGAAAACCCAAGGAAACTTTCATATTCATACATATACATTGTTATGCCTACACTAGGGCCTAACTGCCATAATAATAAAATACTATAAAAAGCCGATAAAGGATAGACACATATACATGTGTATTATATCAGAAAATAGGGAATAAATAACCGCACTGAAAAACAAATTAGTCATACTCATATAATATAAAAAACGCTAGTAAAAAGCCATAATGTTTTTATATCCTGGATCAAAACCATGTCACAAGATTCCAGAATTATCTAGTCAGAAAGATGACCACATTAGATAAGAGTAATGTGAATGGCAAGAAGAGAAAGTGGAACAAAGTTTTCCATTTTGACATAGATGAAGGTTTCGAACTAGATCATGTACTTTCCACCCAAATTTCCCCCGATTAGAAACTTAAAATTTATCATATAAATATTCGCGATTTTTTTAACGAAGGCAGAACGGCGGCGGGACTGAACGCGGTCCCCCTGCAGAGGGGTGCAGCTCTACAAGCTCTACATGGGTAATATGAATCTTTTATCTTATTATCATTCTTTAATGGTCATTTTTCAGACATAGAATTAATTAAAGGACCAAATGGTCCAAAGAACTTAGAATAATGAACCAAGTTGAATCTTTTAAATGATTGTTTTCTCTCTCTGAATTTTATCAGTTTTAGTATTTTGGACGCTTGGCAATATGGCGATTTTAGCTGATTTTAATATGTTGTTTTATATGTTGTTGATCTAATATTTCGTTATGTTTTGATTTTTCAAATAAATATGTCATTTTTATTGTTTACTGTGTTCTTAACACGTTTAAATGTGGAATTCATCCTCCAAAACCAAGGCCAACCGCTCGGGCCAAAGACCACTTAAACAATAGAGATCTTTACGCTACCTTAAAGCAGGGCATAACTGTCCCTGCGTAACATACATGTACATATATATATATATATATATAACGGGCTTCCAATATAAAACCAGACCAGCATCACGGAGTTTCACCGGGCACGCAGTGCTGTCACTTCCTCCCGCAATTCACCCTGCCTGCCACCCGTCCTTGAACTGTTTCTTACCTTATAGAAAATGCTGGAAATGATGTCCTCCCGCAGTTAAACAGGCATTATACTGAGTAAACACATTCAGATTGACACTCTGTAATTCGGGCACTGTCAAGTTTCTGATTTCATTTCTTATGTTGTTCTTCAGTTCTTCCAATGTGTGCGGATTTGTTTTGTACACTTTGTCTTTCAGGCTACCCCACAAATAAAAATCACACACTGTTAGATCTGGGGAGCGAGGGGGCCATACACCAGCACTAATCACTCTTGTTGTGCTAATTTCAGTAATGATTTTTGTGGTGAACGTTCCAAATTTTTGCCAATTTCGTCTAATTTTTCTTCGGTGAGAACCGTATGCCTTCGCGTGTGTTTCTTATTTTGTACTGAACCAGTGGTCTCAAATTTAGTTACAAGATCGTGGATTGTCGATCTGGAAGGAGGTAATTGTCCAGGGAAGTTCCGAATAAATTCCTCGCGAACGCGACGAGCTGATTCGTATTTATAATAACATTTACACACATAAATGCGCTGCTCTAATGTCAGCTGACGTCTCATCTTGTCGAACGATAGTAAACTGACTAGTTCAAGGACGAGCGGCTGGCAGAGTGAAATGCTGATGAGGAGAGAGCGCTGCCTGATGGGTGAAACCATGAGGTCAGTCCAGGTTTATATTGGAAGCCCGGTATATATATATATATATATATATATATATATATATGAGCTGGTTCTTTAATTATAATTAATTTTCTTATATATACAAATTTATTTATACAACGAAGTCTGGTAATGAGTAAGCATTATGAAAATTAACGACATTGTTAAAAAGAAATTTCCTGGCAGGATCGAACCTGTGCCTGCGTCATCACAAGAGAGCATCTTACCGTCTGCTCTACTGAAGTGAACAATATGAATACTACATAAAGAAAGACTCACGCTGCTGGATTTGACTTCAAAGGAGACAGCACATATAACAATTTATTAGTGTGATCACTCTTCAAAACTTTAACTTTCCACCATCAAGAGTTGCACCATCCTTTTTTTTTTTTTTTTTTCCAAAGGCTGTACATGAACGTTACCAGACAATGACCAAACAGCTGTGCACTCCTGGCACCTCACAAAAATGGCATTTTATTAACATTTTATGCTGGTGTAATTTATAAAAAAATATGGCTCTATTGCAAAATAAAATAAGCATATTGGTTATGAGAGAGTTACCTTTAAATCACATATCCGTTCCACATCAAATGGTCGTAAATCTCCAGATGCAAGAAATGGAGAAACATATTTGTTGGTACCAGTAAATTCTTTATGTTCTTCATTAGAATGATTAAGAAGAGGATTGTATATAGTTGGCTCATATCCAGGTAAAATTCTGAACTTTTTACAAACCACAAATGATTCTAGAAAGAAAAAGTTTACACATCAATACACATCATTATTATTTTGAAAAGTTTTTGGCTATTCTATACCACTGTGCCATCAGTGAATATTCAATCAAAAAACAAGTGACTTTTAGGGCCGCATGCAAATACATTTTTCTACTCAAATTACTTCCAATCACCGGTGAGCTGACTTTCCGTGAGCAAGTGCAAAGATCGAATTAGCGACCCACTAACTGGTTCATGCATGAAAGTCATCGTTTTCGTAATATTGGCAAGAAATTACCCAGAATTCTCAGCGATAAAACCACTTCTGTTATTTTTGTCTGCTAGAGGAACGTATTTATGCTTGCATCCTGCAAATAATACTGTATACGACAATGTCTGCATCGCGCGATATTACTCCGATTCTCCCTGTTCTTCCAGTTGAATTCTTTGGTAGATTCTATCAAATTCCTCTTCTCCGCATATACCGGAAACACGATCGAAGTCTTCAAGGTCCAACATCTTGGATAAAGCAGCAAGGTACGCGGCAAGGTTTCAAACTACATCGGTTCCCACCGGGTTGCTCACGATTCGTTCTCTGCAAAGTCACCTCACCAGGTAGCTTAGGAATTTCGACAATTATTATCGCATGAACAGATTTTTGAGTATGCAAAAACGTCTTTGGATGCAACTTTCTCAGCAGAGAACGACTTTTACGGTCTAATGCGTTCATAGATACGACCCTTAGTGTCGTGTTGTCTTATACAATAACACATGTTTCCGCTAGAGCCAATTGCCAACATATTTGCTCACATATAAGGGGATTCTATCCTAAGAATCCACCTACATTAGTGGGCAAGTTAGGGTGAGAAAATGGGCATGTTATTAACAGATGGGCAAGTTAGTGTTAGTATGGACAACTTAGAGTGACAAAATGGGTGAGTTAGTACAGCAGATCAGTTTAGTATTCCCTTGTTTGTTAGCAAGTTTTAGTGATAAGTTGGCTACACTGTCTGAGCAATGACTAATACACATTTTACATTGCAAATATGCAGATTTTAGGTTACTTTGAGCTCAACTTCTCACTTTATTTTAAGGCATTTTTCACATTTTTTTGGGAAATCAACATATATATTTCTCTCAGGTAATATTCACGTACTGCAACAATAAATTGAGTTTAATATTAGAAGGAAGTAACACTATGAAGTTTCTTTCAATTATTAAGAGTTAAGGAATTAGACTCACCTCATATTTTTCAAAATAAATAATAAAATAAAAAATATGAGGTGAGCCTAAATCCCTAACTCATAATAATTAATAAATTGAGTATTTTTTGTTCTTTATTTTGAATTTATGTTGGTGGCATAGAATTTCCTAGTTTTTTTTTTTTCTTTCCAATGCACTCAGGTTGTCTTTTAAACACTTCTGGGATTCTATCCTGGCATTGACAGAATTTTAACACACTTCTGAGGTTGGGGCAGTGTTATGTTACTCTGATGATATGATGGGTGATAATGAAGCACCAGGAGAGTTATTAAATCTAATCTTAACCTAAATTTGAGACCATGGGTGACCAAGTTTTTCCTTTAAGGAAAAAATCTTGTAGTCTGAGCAGGAATCAAACCCAGGACCTCATGATCTGTTGCCAGAAGCTCTGGCCACAAGACCATGAGGCTGTTGAAAACAATAAATACTCTAAATGTTTTTATTATTCATTTCATACATCTCAATGATGGATAAATCATATTTGAAGAGAGAAATTAAAAAAGAAAAAAAAATTCTCTTCAAATATAATAAACACTCTATTTGCAGTCAGTATAATGTCAGATTGAGGGATCATATAAGAACATTTGAAGCCCTTATTACTGAAGGTCTGTGATATATGCAGATGCTGCCTAACCAGACCTGTCACACCATCACAGGAGCAAATAAGAAGAAACAAAATGGATGACATGAGTATGGAGAAGTCCATCCATCCATCCATAGTAATTCTGCCCAAAGGTAGGTCTTTCACTACAATCATAGCATTTCCATGCTATGCTTGCAGCTTTACTAGGGAATTGTAGGTGTGGTAGCTTCCTGTTGCTTTCCACACCGGTGAAGGATGATGATGATAATGATGATGATGGCCATATGATTTCGGGGACTGTTTGGGCCTTAAAGTTTTCCTGACATTCATCTTACAGGTGAGGAAAAACCCTGATAAAAACCTCACTATGGAGAAGTGGCGGAATGAAATTTTTTACAGAAGAAAAATGGAGAAACCGTGAGAAAATGTGCCCTTACTACAATTTGTCCCACCAAAACCCCACATGTGTGACTGAGATGCAAATCAGGATCCAAAAGTGAAGGTAAGTGACTAACAACCTTGCCATGGTACCTTTAATGTATTAAGAAAAATTATCTATTTCATGTTGTTTACTCACCTATGCTTGAACTTCTTGAACTCCTAGGTTTGGTAATATAAACATCATCGAAAAACAAATCAAGTTGGGAAATTAATAAGCTAACATCTTTCCCACGAAATATTTTTGCTACAAAAGTGCCACCTGTTGTCAGGACATACGAAGCTATGTTAAAAGCTGCTATCAGTAGTTGTGCTTGTACAAATTCATCAATATCATGCAAACCTGTAACTGGATAAAAAAAAAATTAATGAATTTTGTTATCAAGATTAGAGATAGTATCTGGCTTCCTGTAAAGACCATGTAGTTCATAACAATGAACTACATGGTCTTTACAGGAAGCCAGATATAATAAGAATAGTTAAGTCTCGTAGACTGCGATGGGCAGGACATGTTGCACGTATGGGGAATGAAAGACTTGCATGGAAGTTTCTTGTAGGAAAGCCAGAGGGAAAACGCCCAGTTGGTAGACCAAGAATGAGGTGGGAGAATAACATTAACTATGATTTGAGGGAAGTGGATTATACAGGGAATGATTGGAAGGTATTGGCTCAGGATAGGGATGTATGGAGAGCTTATGTCCATGCGGCCGTGAACCTACGGGTTCGATGGTGCCAGTGAGTAAGTAAGTAAGCCTTAAAACAAACTCCTCTCAATAATAGTAATAATAATAATAATAATAATAATAATAATCATCCATGCAAGTATTAAGCCATGTGACCTGTTACGGTCAGTAATAATAATAATAATAATAATAATAATAATAATAATAATAATAATAATAATAATAATAATAATAGCAATAATAATAATAATAATAATAGTAATAATAGCAATAATAATAATAATAATAATAATAATAATAAGTTTTATTTTACCTGGAGAGTTAAGGCCTTAAGGCTTTGTCTACCACTCAACCAGGTTTAAAAAAATACAAAAATGATTCTTACATCTACTTACAATAAAAATACATATTACATAGTATATCTTCAATATAATTATTATTTACATAATATTTTGAATTTGTTCTAGATTTAACAAATGAAATATAAAATATACAAGGTACAAAAAAGTGAGAAAAAATTATTAATGACATAGAATAAATTTAACTCTAGAGAAAAATTAATTATTTGACAACAGATAATTGTATAAGCATGACTTAAAAGTGCCAAGAGTACAGCAACCCCTAATATCTTGAGGAAGGAAATTCAGGAGTGGGCAGTGGCTACTGTGAAAAAAGTAGAATAAGAGGAAGTGCTATGAAGAGGGATTGTTAGCAGACTGTTACCTTTTGACCTAGTGTTAATACTGTGGTATGAAGATAACTTCTCAAATCTGGAAGCCAGGTAACTAGGAGTGTGGGAATTCAGAAGCTTGAAAAGAAGCGAAAGAGAGTGCAATTTATGTTTTTCAGTAAGATGGAGCTAAGAGAGGTTATTGAAGTGTTCATAAATATGACAATAATGGCAGATATTGAAAATGAATTGAACCCAAGCATTATGAACATGCTGCAGTCTCTGTGACTAGTCATAGTTTAGATCATTATATATAAAGTCACAATAATCGAAGTGTGGCAACACAAGATTCTGCACAAGGATTTGTTTTAATGAAACTGGGAGAAAATTCTTTAAACGCCTAAAGATGAAGTGAAAGGCTTGGTTTATCCTTGGCCTACCAGCTGGCTACAGTTGCCATTTACAGACCATCCACCCAGTATAAGGGTGACATATGGTCAGTATGTCAGCTCCCTCAGCTGTTATAGCTGATTTTATTAACATGGAGTTGTTACATTTTGTAGCTACCCAAATTCCTCATGATGCACTAGTCCCATACTGGCTGATATTCCATGAGAATATTTCTTTCCTCATGGGGACTTGAACTATTGCATGTCTCATAAATGCCTATGACATGGGACCTGAAAACAAACTATACTCTTAATTACTTTTTAATTAAATAATCTTTCATGAGGACATTTAGTAATGTAGATTGTCCCCTGAAGGTGTCACTGGCACCTCGCAGGGTAAGACGATTGAAGGGGCTGCCTTCTTAAGGTTCATCGTCATAACCTCCTATTATATCAGCCCTAGTGGGAGGGTGGCCTCTTCCACTCTTCTCAGACCCATCTCCAGGGTCCTCTTATTTCGCCCTAAGGAGAGGGTTGCCTCTTCGGGATATACTCTGCTGGATAAGAAAAGGAATGAAGATATAAGAAAGGAACTAAATATTTCCAAACTTACAGACCGAAAAATTAAATATAGGAACGACTGGAAAGAACATATTGATAGAATGCCAGAAGAAAGATTTCCAAAATTATTGCTAAATTATAAACTATATGGAAGGAGAAATGTTGGACGCCCATACAGAAGATGGTCTGAACAATTTTAACAATTCTAGCTTTCATGAAACCGGAACGAGCCAACAGGCTTCATGATGATGATGATGATGATGATTAAATAATCTGAGGGAGTACTATAGAAAAATTATCATAAGTAATGCCACGAGTGATTTCCAAATTATCGATAAATTCACGACTCACGAAGTGAGGAGTGAATTTATCTAGAGAATTTGGAAATCAAGAGTGGCATTTGTTAGGACTATTTAACGAATAAAATTAAGCTGTTTACTCACAAATCATTATTTAACTACAGTTATTTTAAAATATTTATATATTTAATATAAACGGCGATGTTTGAAAACAAATGAGAAGCGATAGGTACGCTTCATCTGCTTCTTTTGTTTATCACTGCAACCAGATCATACTATTTATTGCCAAAGGGATGCAATATTGTAAGAATGCTCTCTAGTGGAGAAAAAATGAAACACATCAAACTGTATATTAATTCATTTCTGATGTCGTATGATGTAAATATGACAATTATATTTTTCTGGATTATTACCTGGGAAAAAATACATTTAAGAAAGTGCAAACAGTGGTTTCTTTTTTTTCTTTTTTTGGTGGTATAATAAATTGCTACAAATGTTTTTATATTAACTCCTGCAAGTGCTATATGTTGACATCTATGCACTATATATACAATCTGGTAGCCGTATTTCTTATAGGCTCAGTCATTGCAAAATAATGGTCAGACCTGTTCAGAATATTAAAAAGGAGGAGATTCCTTTAATATGGTAAATATAACACTGAAAATATTTTGTGAAACACGACTCTGATTGGTTGTAAAACAGAAATCATTGAAACGTGATTGGTCATTGACTCCCATTTGGGGCATGAGTTAAATAGTCAGCAAAAATTTTATTGTTCAAAATGTTCTACATAAAATCCCATATCTTAAAATAGGCAGTAAACATTACAAAAAAAAAAAAAGAGGCATTATGCATCAACCTGCTATGTGCCATTATATGTTTCGAGAAAAATATGTTTAAAGTTTAGGTCAATCTTCACAATTTATTGTAGTACCAATCTAACAATACTGGATACTGCAAGTTATTTTCGTTGTTTGACAGTTATGCATCAACAATATAAGAGCAGGAACATTTGGTACTTAGCTACATGATGCAAAATTTAGACTAGCATTTATGAAGATCTTGTTTCAAAGCCATTTGTTGGAAAAACATAATCTTTGATAGGACGGATGGCATTTACATTTTTCTTTAAAAATAAGGCTACATTTAAAGATTTGGCGCTAAAAGTTTGTGTACACTTACTTCATGAGCCAGAACAACAGATGAGCCACAACAAATTTTTAAAAAATGGTACTTAACTGATTGATGCATATCATCCAATTAAACAACTACTTAGATTTAAGTAAAATTTAATCACTCACCTCATATTTTTCTTCTTATTTTAATTTAAACTAGTTTCGGAACTTTAGATTACACTTCCATCGTCGGTATCTCCACGACCATTATTCTGTCATCTTGAGCCGTCTTTCACTCCTTCTATTGGCAGACTGAAAAACCTTGAAACCAGGCAGAAACCGGGGAGAATGACCAGGTTTTGAGGTTTTTCAGTCTGCCAATACAAGGAGCTAAAGACAACTCTACAAGATGACAGAACAATGGTCGCGGAGATACTGATGATGGAACTGAAATCTAAAGTTCCGAAACTAGTTCAAATTAAAATAAGAAGAAAAATATGAGGCGAGTGATTAAATTTTACTTAAATGAATATACCTCGTCCACCGCTGTGGTCTCGAGGTAGCCTGCTGCCTTGTCACCCAGAGGGCCCAGGTTCAATCCCTGGTCGGGGCAGTTTTTCTGGGTGAGGTTTTTATCGGGGTTTTTCCTCACCTGTAAGACAAATGTCAGGAAAACTTTAAGGCCCAAACGGTCACCAAAATCATATGGCCATCATCATCATCCTTCACCGGTGTGGAAAGCAACGGGAAGCTATCACACTTACAGTTTCCTAGTAAAGCTGCAAACATAGCATGAAAATGCTATGACTGCAGTGAAGGACCTGCCTTCGGGCAAAATTACTATGGATGGATGGAATATAACTCATAGTGTGAATTCCTAAAATAAGTAACTACTTAGATATGAGCAAGTGTTTACCATCTGGGGCTCCATCACAAACAACCAGCTGGCAGGGATCATCCTTGAAGTGATCAATCAGTGCATGTGCAGTTTCTACCTTGGTAATGTCACCCACAATCTGAATAAGTCCTGGAAGAGGAGCCATAGCTTGCAAATCTACAGCAACTATTTTTACTTTTGTTTGATCAATTTCTGTATTTGATCTGAAAAAAATTACAATTTTTTTTATAAACAATAACAGTTCTTATATTTGAAGAGAAAAATTTTCTCCTAGACCGAGACTCGAACCCGGGACCTTTGGCTTACTGGGTCAAATGCTCTACCAACTGAGCTACTGAGGCAAATTACGATCTAGACGCAAATTTTTCTCTTATATACGTTGTAATTGCCTTTTGCCAAATGCTTTTGAAACCATTGCTTCTTTCTATCTTTGCAAATGGCGGCTTCTTAGTTAAGAAGACATTTATTGGGAATTTAACATTACTTTATAAAGATAGTAAGGCTTCTAATGATGTTTTTATTATTGATTTAACATTTCTCACTGAAAGATAAATTATTTTGAAGAGAAAAATTTTCGCCTCTTCTATTGATGTTTTTATTATTGATTTAACATTTCTCACTGAAAGATAAATTACATTTGAAGAGGCGAAAATTTTTCTCTTCAAATATAATTTATCTTTCAGTGAGAAATGTTAAATCAATAATAAAAACATCATTAGAAGCCTTACTAGCTTTATAAAGTAATGTTAAATTCCCAATAAATGTCTTCTTAACTAAGAAGCCGCCATTTGCAAAGATAGAAGCAATGGTTTCAAAAGCATTTGGCAAAAGGGAATTACAACGTATATAAGAGAAAAATTTGCGTCTAGATCGTAACTCGCCTCGGTAGCTCAGTTGGTAGAGCATTTGGCCCGGCAAGCCAAAGGTCCCGGGTTCGAGTCTCGGTCTAGGTGAAAATTTTTCTCTTCAAATATAATTTATCTTTCAGTGAGAAATGTTAAATCAATAATAAAAACATTAATAATAGTTCTTCTTTAATTAAAATTACAATCGGAGGTAACACCTTTAGCAGGACACGTGGCGTGTATGGGAAATGAAAGATGTGCATGGAAGCTTCTTGTAGGAAAACCAGAGGGAAAACGCCCAGTTGGTAGACCAAGAATGAGGTGGGAGAATGGCATTAACTATGATTTGAGGGAAGTAGATTATACAGGGAATGATTGGAAAGCATTAGCTCAGGATAGGGATGTCTGGAGGGCTTATGTCTGCATGGCCATGAACCTAAGGGTTTGATAGTGCCAGTAAGTAAGTAGGAGGAAACACTATGAGGTATTTATATTAATGAATGAGTTGGAGAAAATGCTTCAACATCTCACCTCATAAAGTTGCGTGTCTTCACAATACTAGTTTCAAAGTATAGTATTACTTCCATTTTCAGTCAAACTCCAACTGTCAAAATTTTGCCATTAACATCATCTTCTGGACTGCCATCTCATGTCGATTTTATGAACTTGGAGTCAATTTATTATCGTCGGGGATATCAAAATTCATTGCTTTATATTTATTCTTCTGAATGTATATGTTTTCCCAAATTGTCAATTCCAAAGGTTTCTCCAAATGAGAATCACAAAATCGGAAGAGAAACTAAACTTTTGAAACATTTGGAGAAACCTGTTCTTTGGGCAGACTCTTCAAACGTTGGATTGAGACCATAACAGACCACTAGGTCTATCACATGAAAAGAAGAAGAAGAAGAAGAATGTGGGATCAAGAGATTAAGGTAAAGGGAGGATTTATGCTCGGATGGGAATATAGCCTGAATTAGCTCAGTGGTCAGAGCATTCAGCACAGAGAGCTGAAAGTTCGAGGTTCGATTCCCGATTCAGGCAAAATTTTTTCTCTTTATAATTGGTTACAATAGTTTAGTTTTGTACATTAATTTACTCATTTCAATCATAGTAATAGCTTTACCTTCTTAATATTAATTTAATAAATAATGCTACAGCTGTGTGGAGTCCCTTCATGTCTTCTAAATGTCAAAGCCATTCATTGTGTATTTGTGAATCATAATTCATTGCATTGAATGTGGGACCAAGAGAGTTAAGGTAAAGGGAGGATTTATGCTTGGATGGGAATGTAGCCTGAATTAGCTCGGTGGTAACAGTGTCAACACAGAAAGCTGAAGGTTCGGGGTTCGATTCCCAGTTCAGGCAAACATATTTCTCTTTATTTATTTCTCTTTACCATTGATTACAATAATTTGGTTCTATTTTCCGACATGTGATAGAATTTCTACAACACGCTAAGATGATCAAGTCAAATCCAGTTTTCATCACATACGAGAACTCAAAGGGCAGTAACATATTATTTAGGTAAAGCAACAAACCTAAGAAAGAAATATGTATACATATTTACAAAACTGTCCTCTCCCTCCCTTCTGAATTTATACTCCACATATTCTCCCATACACATGTTGCATGTATGTTCAGGATACTTCTGTGGTTTGCAACAGACATTAAAAAAGATTCTCTATAAGTTGGCTGCATAATGTGCATCCCATTTTGTCTACTGACACATGTGCTTAGAATCTATTTCAGAAACTTATAAAAAAATTGCATCACATGCTAAAAGCTATATATCAAATCATTCTATGCTTATTTACCAATGTCACTGAACTATTCCCTCCCATTCACTGAATGATTTCCATAAATATTAGTGTGCATAAAACAATAGTTATGGGAATCATTTAGTGAATAGTTCAACGACATCTCCTGGTAAATAAAGAAAAACTTAAGCTTGCCATTTCAACTTATTCTTAAAGAATTAAGTTTTTTTTTCTAATTGCAATAGTATAAAAAATCAGGATATTTTATAGTAATTCTGCTATACTGATAATAAATACACTGAATTTAAGAAGAACGGTACCTGATCTTTTTTAATAAAACTTGACTCCAGCTGCCTGGTGCTGCACATAAATCAATTGCTCTGCTCACACCTGAACACAAACCAACAGTATATTATTTAAATATATATATATATATGGTCCACCACTGTGGTCTCGAGGTAGCGTGCTGCCTTGTCATGCAGCAGGCCCGGGTTCGATCCCCAGTCAGGGCAGTTTTTCTGGGTGAGGTTTTTTATCGGGGTTTTCCCTCACCTGTAAGACAATTGTCAGGAAAACTTTAAGGCCCAAACGGTCCCCGAAATCATATAACCATCATCATCCTTATGATTATCATCATCATCATTCACCGTTGTGGAAAGCAATGGGAAGCTGCCACACCTACAATTCCCTAGTAAAGCTGCAAGCATAGCATGAAAATGCTATGATTGCAGTGAAGGACCTGCCTTCAGGCAGAATCACTTGGATATATATATATATATGGTCCACCACTGTGGTCTCGAGGTAGCGTGCTGCCTTGTCACGCTGCGGGCCTGGGTTCAATTCCCGGTTGGGACAAGCTTCCTCAGTGAGGTTTTTTTCGGGGTTTTTCCTCATCTGTAAGACAATTGTCAGGAAGCTTTAAGGCCCAAACAGTCCCCGAGCATCATCTGGCCATCACCATCATACTTGCTGGCGTGGAAAGCAACGGGAAGCTACCACCACCTATAAATCCCTAGTAAAGCTGCAAGCATAGCATGAAAATGCTACTAGAAATGCTACGATTGCAGTGAAAGACTGGCCCTTAGGCAGAACACTATATATATAAATGTTTTCTCTTAAATGTTTTCTCTTAAATGTTTGTATTAGATTTGCCCGGTGGTGTAATGGATAGCACACTGAAGTACCAATTCAGAGAAATAACATTTAAGAGAAATAAATGTTTTCTCTTAAATGTTTGTATTAGATTTGTCCGGTGGTGTAATGGATAGCACGTTGCAGTACCAACTCAGAGATCTGGGTTCAAATCCCATCCAGGCACTTTTTTTTTCTTATCATGTCATATATATTAAAGTTCAACCTAGCATTTGCCTTGAAAATTTAAGTAAATCTGGAGAAAAGCTCAGTTAGGTTGATCAATACCAAGATTTTAACCCAGGAGCTTCTGAATATGTGTCCCAAATGCAATCGCTTGAGCCAACTTGATGTTGTCAGAGTTCGTAACATCAAAGTCCGGGTTAACAACTAACCTTGGAAAAATTTTAGATTTCCTCAACCAATTAATTTTTTCTAAGTTCTACAGAATCATATTGCACACGCACAAACATTTAGAGAAACTTCCATTAAATGGCAGACATATGTATGGAATCGGTATGACCAACCTTTGCAATAAATTCTCAGAAAAACTGCACTTAAACTAGCGTGAAATATTTTCAAAGTCCTATAGAAACAACAGTGTGCATGCGCCAGAGTTTATAGAGCCAGCAATAACCCACAATCGAACCACATATCGATTATCATCCTCGATTACTATCCGTCGCTATGAAATTAAAATGACCAATATTTGCAATAAATCCCCAAATCTATGTTAAAAAATACATTAATAATATTAAAATTACCAAACGTTTATTAAAAATGGGTGTACACTTACTTATCACTCCCTAATGCTGATCCAACCAGCAATAACCCAAAACAGCGATAGAAAAATCATAGACTAAGTAATATACTCTGTGGAGAAAATACCAGTTAGCATCACAATATTGTCTAATAGTGTCGTAATATTGTGATTTGCATATTTAAATAAATACTTCAAAATTGTCTAATAATGTTATAAAAATTGTTTGAAAAAGTTTAAAATATTAATTAATGTTAGTAAACACAGAAGAAGAGCTATAGTTTACAACAATATAACTGAAACATCAAGCGCTAGTAGAAGTGAAGTTGAGCCAACTAATCTGATGTACATTAACTTGTCCCATAGGAATCTAATAAAACAGAATGAGTGAACATCCTCTATTTCTTAAAATATATTTTCGAATTAATTGTGAATAATTATAATCTCCGCCATCTAGTTTTTTTATGCCTTCGCGCATGCGCGCGACAAATATTTAATAATTGTAAAAGAAAAAGTTGTGTATCGTTGCAAAACGTTTAAAATAGTACGCGAAAAAAATACGTACAACGGCAGCATTCCAGAACGTAGTACGGTATGGAAAATTATAGCTCGAAGTATTCTAAACTTGAGCCACTAACCTTTCAATATGTCGTACTGGTCATCTATTTGAATCAATTTGAAAGCACTTCTCGCTCTCCAGCCTTCTTCTTTCGCTAATCTGTAGTATATGTCACGTTTGTCTTTTGATATTTTCTTCATTTCAGAATAAAAATGTATACTTTTTACAGGAGGAATTAAAAACTCATAAAATAAATAGCATTCACAGAGCTGTCATTTTTATATTATCAGTGTCACCAACTATCTAAAAATTACAATGTTGCAGGCGACGAAAAATTAAGGATAAAAGAAAATTTGAAGTAAACTTATCTTTAATAGTTAAATGATAAGGAATAAGTTAAAAATATACGTTTGAATAAGTGAAAATAATTTTAAGATATTCATAACACAGTTGAAACCAGGGATCTAATAATCCCTGGCTGAAACTTTATTATTATGGTAACGCTAGTGACGTAACGAAGTTTACAACATATGAACGAAATTAAGCTAATTTAAAGTGTGCCCCGCGGGTCGATTATAGTCCGCGAATACACAATTATTTTTGTATCATCAAATACTATGAATGAATTGAACTGAAACCTCCTCATGAGTAATAACAAGTACGGTACACATAAAAATTATCTTCTTTGTTCCCCTTTATGGCCTCTTCCACTAATACATGCAGACACCTTCAATAATATTTTGGGAGTTTATTTCCTTTCACTCTTTTCATCTGGAGAGTTATGTTCTTTAGCTCTTTTTACCATTTAATCTTCGTTAAACATTCATTGTGCGGTAACAAATTATACATTTCATAAATAATGAAATTCGTATTGTCTAATCGTGTCTTTTTACTCCAAAACTCCATGGCATGACAGGCATAGAAGGCCCTTGTCCTACCAGCTGGTAGGTCTTATATCCACTTGTGTTAATCACAGAGATGGACGATCATTTAGCCAGTATAAGGAATGACATGTGGTCAGCATGTTGGGTTCCCTAGGCATTTTAGCTGTTTTTGCAATCTGGAAACCAGCTATCCAATTTCCTCATGATGCTGGGTGAGCACCAGACCAATACTGGGCAGAATTCCATGAGGAAATTTATTTTTCTATGGAGATTCTAACTAGTGCAGTGTCCTTTAACTTTTGTGTATATTTTTTTATTTGTTATATAAACTCCCAAATTTTAAAATCATGAAAATCTGTTTAATAGGCTTTTCTTCCATTTCTAATTGGATGGCGTTATGCATCTATTGGCTATGTGCCATTATCAAAGTTTCGAGAAAAATATGTTTAATTCAATCTTCACTATTTATTATAGCATCAAACTAACAATACTGGATACTGCAAGTTATTTTCCTTGTTTGACAGTTATGCATCAACAATCTAAGAGCAAGAACATTTGGTGCTTAGCTGCATGATGCAAATTTTACATTGCATTTATGAAGGTCTGGTTTCATAGCCATTTTTTGCAAAACACAGAATCTCTGATAGGACTGATGGTGTTTATGTTTTTATTTAATAATATGGCTATATTTAAAGTGTGTATACACTTACTTTATGAGCCAGTGCAACAGATGGCATCAAAATCTCAATTTTTTAAAAATGACACTTAGCCGGTTGATGCATAACATCATCCAATTAATCTTACTACTTCCTTTGGGATGGTCATATATTTAGTTTGATTTACATTAATTTTCATATTACGGTATATTTTTGGTTTGTTACCATAGCAAAGTGACAGTTAATTTCAATTTAGTTTTATTTGCATTAATTTTCATATTTTCCAAAATTATTAGAATGCACACAATATATTAAATAGTTTTGTTTTTTTTTGTATTTAAAATAATAATCTTGTTAATAATCACATATTAATGGATTTACTGCTACTATGTACATTTTATTTAAAAAAAAAATACTTTTTATTTTTTAATATGACTACTGCCACTTTCTTAGGAAAAAAAACCTGAATCAGTGCAAAAATGTGCCCTTAATTATAATCCTCAGGCAGTCAGAAATAGAGGATGTCCACGTGGTACCTGGATGCGAACGTCTATGATAAGGTCAAGAGGATAGGAAAATCCTGGAATGAAGTGAAGGCTGTTGCAAGTAATCGTGTCCAGTGAAAAGCTCTTACTGATGCCCTCTGCTCCTAAATGGAGTTACAGGATCGTAGTGATGATGAACGTTGATCTGAATACTGGTATTCAAAATACAGATGAAATTGCTAATAAAAATAAGCATCACTGAGAAAGTTGACTCAAGAAGTACCGGTAGTGATAGATGTTCATATTTAGGAGGTTCTAGGATCAAATCTTGGTGCCAACCAACCTAACTTGAGGTTTTTTATATAAAGTAAAGCGTAAAGTGATCCCACTACAGGCCTCAGGAGGCCCTTGGGAGTAGGAGGTTAAGGCTCCCACTTTTTCTTGACAATTGGCACTTGATGTCACCCGGGTTGTCAGCCCTGCGTGACGGCCGCCTTTTACCCCAGAACAAGCGTCTGGTACTCATTTCAGTTAGAGGCTGAGTCGACCCCAGGGCCATAGTGCCGCCAGAAGGTTTGGGTCAGTTTAAAAATCCTGACCCCACCGGGACTCGAACCCTCGACTTTCCGGCTTGTAGCGCAGTGCCTTAACCACTACGCTACGGCGTGCCCCAGGTCTTTTATATGGTGTTCCTTAATTCATCAAGACAAATACTGGGTTGGAATTTCATTACCAGAAAACATTTCATCAAACTATAGTCATCATTTCATACTATTTTTAAAAAATATATATATACAATATGACCTTAGATTATATTTGAAGAGAAAAATTTTTGCCTAGACCGGGACCCTTGGCTTTCCAGGCCAAGTGCTCTACCAACTGAGCTAATTACAACGTACATAAGAGAAAAATTTGCATCTAGATCATAACTTGCTTCGGTAGCTCAGTTGGTAGAGCACTTGGCCCAGAAAGCCAAGGGTACCGGGTTCGAGTCCCGGTCTAGGCAAAAATTTTTCTCTTCAAATATAATTTATCCTTCAATGAGAAGTGTTAAATTAATAATAAAATCGTCAATAGAAGCCCTACTGGCTTTAAAAAGTAGTGTTAAATTCCCAATAAATGTCTTCTTAACTAAGAAGCCGCCATTTGCAAAGACAGAAGCTATGGTTTCAAGCATTTGGTGCGAGGGAATTACAACGTACATAAGAGAAATATTTGCGTCTAGATCGTAACTCGCTTCGGTAGCTCAGTTGGTAGAGCACTTGGCCCGGAAAGCCAAGGGTACCGGTCTAGACGAAAATTTTTCTCTTCAAATATAATTTATCCTTCAATGAGAAGTGTTAAATTAATAATAAAATCGCCAGTAGAAGCCCTACTGGCTTTAAAAAGTAGTGTTAAATTCCCAATAAATGTCTTCTTAACTAAGAAGCCGCCATTTGCAAAGATAGAAGCTATGGTTTCAAGCATTTGGCGTGAGGGAATTACAACGTACATAAGAGAAAAATTTGCATCTAGATCGTAACTCGCTTCGGTAGCTCAGTTGGTAGAGCACTTGGCCCGGAAAGCCAAGGGTTCCGGGTTCGAGTCCCGGTCTAGGCGAAAATTTTTCTCTTCAAATATAATTTATCCTTCAATGAGAAGTGTTAAATTAATAATAAAATCGTCAATGACCTTAGATATTAAAGCATCTATAAAAACATCATCTCATGTAATTAAAATTCATCGGAGAACATTTTGTTTAAACAACTCACCTCATAGGATTCATTTTTCCATGATACCGCGGTTTCAAACACAGTCGTGTTCATCTTCAGCCATAACTCTGACTGATGAAATTCTTCAGCCATCAACTGTTCTATTGTCGCCATCTTCAGTGCTGCCATCTATAGTTGAATTTATGAACTTCGAAATCAAAGTAATTTCATTAGAGATATCAAAATTCATTGATCTATCTTTATTTTTCTGAATGTATGTCGGAAGACCAGTGGCCTAAACAGGTGTTGGATTGGTTGGTACCAGGTAGAAGGAAGAGGGGGGAGAAGTAGAAGAGCATGGTATGAGGGAATATATGATGCCATGATGAAGAAGGGTATGGAAGATGGTCAATGGGAAGATAGGAGTCTCTGGAAATCAGGAATCAAGGGCAAACTGCTGTAAAGTGGAAGGCCTGTATTAAGTATTAAGTAAGTATATTTTTTCCCAAACTGTCAATTCCAAAGGCTTCTCTACTCGTTTTAAAAGTTTAGCTTCTTTTCCAATTTTATGATGTTCTAATAAACTATGTGCAGCAATTGCAGATTTTTCAATTTCACAATTTTTAATATTTCTGAAATGTTCTTTTGTCCGAATTTCCAAATTCCTTTTTGTTTTTCCTATATAAACTTTATTGCAATCTTCACAACTTATTTGATAAATTCCAGATTTCTTACTGTCTGGGACATTGACTTTATTGGTACTTAGAAGATTACCCAGACTAAATTTATTTATTGGTGCCAAAGAAATGTTGTATTTGCCAAAATTTTTTTGAAATTTTCTATGCATTTCAGGATGGTAAGTAATTTTCTTGTATTTTTTTCTTTTCTTTGCAATTTTGTAGAGGAGTATATTCATTAAGTCTTTTTTTTTGTGTTTGAATTTCTTCAACTTATTTATAATTAATTCTTTATCAAAACCATTTAATCTAGCAGTGTTTAAGATATGTTTATACTCTTTGTTGAAATTTTCTTCGTTTAATGGTACATTTGTCAATCTGTAAATTAACCATCATACTGGATGTTGTAGCAAAGAGGGACCTGCTGAAGATGGAACGGATGTTCTGAAAGACCTACAGGCATAAACAATACATATTTTATAAGTTGAGGACGATGGATTTTACCTAAGAAGGTATATTTTAACTTTTGTTCTGTTGGCTAATAATTCTATTCTATTCTATAGTGTTTTGCCCTGGAGTATGTCTTTCACTGCAATCATAGGATTTTCATGCTATGATTTACAGCTTTATTAAGGAATTATGTGTGGTAGCTTCCCATTGCTTTCCACACCATGGAATGATGATGATGATGATGGCCAGATGACGTTCAGGGACCTTTTAGGAAGCTTGTCCTGACCGGGAATCAAACCCGGGCCCACTGCATGACAAGGCAGCATGCTACCTTGAGACCACAGCAGTGGATAAAAAAAAAGGGGATTTTAAACAAGAGTACAATATAATATAATAAATCATATTTGAAGAGAAAAATTATATGCTCAGACCGGGACTTGAACCTGGGACCCTTGGTTCTCTAGACCAAATGCTCTACCATCTGAGCTACCTGAGCAAGTACCGATCTAAACACAAATTTTTCTCTATATACTTTGTAATTCCCGCCCACCAAATGCTATGAAGCCTTTGCTTCTATCTTTGCAAATGGCGGCTCCTTTATTAAGAAGACATATTTGGGAATTATACATTACATTATAAATGCCAGTACAGTTTTTTTCAATGTTTTTATTATTAATTTCATACATCTCAATAATGGATAAATCATATTTGAAGAGAAAAATTATATGCTCAGACCGGGACTTGAACCCGGGACCCTTGGTTCTCTAGACCAAGTGCTCTACCATCTGAGCTACCTGAGCAAGTACCGATCTAAATGCAAATTTTTCTCTATATACTTTGTAATTTAATAAATTTGGGAATTTTAACTTTATGAGGTTTTCTTAATAAGAATCAAATGAATCGTGAATTCTTCTTACCTCATATATCTATGTTTTTTCCGATACTGCGGTGCTGTACGGCTTTTTTCAATGTTTTTATTATTAATTTCATACATCTCAATAATGGATAAATCATATTTGAAGAGAAAAATTATACGCTCAGATGTATGAAATGAATAATAAGAACATCAAAAGAAGCCATAGGAATAAATTGGATGAGATACCACAAATTGAACAGGAACAATTAAGATGGTTTAGACATTTGGTTACAATGGAAGAGGGAAAGAAAGTGGAAGAAATATATCTGTAGGTTTTTGTAACTTTTATTCTTCATATTTTAAAATTGAAAACTTCAATTAAGAAGGTACTCTTCCATATAATGGGTTGTTGTATGATGTTTTTGCAGGTTTGAACAGTGGATTCACATCCTGTATGGACAAAATTACATGTAATTATTATGACTACCGTAACAGATTGTGTATATAAAAACAATAATGAAAAATCATATTTGATGAGAAAAATTATATGCTCAGACTGGGACTCGAACCCAGAACCTTTGGCTTTCTAGACCAACGCTCTACCGATCAAGCCATCTGAGCGAGTTCCAATCTAAACGCAAATTTTTCTCTTATATATTTTGTCAATTCCTGTACATCAAATGCTATGAAACCTTTGTTTCTATCTTTGCAAATAGTGGCTTCTTTATTAGAAAAAGTAAAGTAAATTGATCCCACTACAGGCCTCAGGAAGCCCTTGGGGTAGTGGGAGGTTAAGGCTCCCACTTTTTCTGGACAATCGGCACTTGATGTCAGTCAGGTTGTCAGCCCTGCTTGACGGCCGCCGTTACCCCCAGAACAAGTGTCTGGTACTCATTTCCGTTAGAGGCGACCCCAGGGGCATGGTGCCGCCAGAAAGTTTGGGTCAGTTTAAAAATCCTGACCCCACCAGGACTCGAACCCTCGACCTTCCGGCTTGTAGCGCAGTGCCTTAACCACTACGCTACAGCAGGCCCCATGGCTTCTTTA
The DNA here is from genome assembly GCA_030220185.1 of Diploptera punctata. Classification (NCBI taxonomy): domain Eukaryota; kingdom Metazoa; phylum Arthropoda; class Insecta; order Blattodea; family Blaberidae; genus Diploptera; species Diploptera punctata. Next base: position 1,476,646 of record JASPKZ010009821.1, read on the forward strand.
TTAAGAAGATATTTATTTGGGAATTTTACATTACATTATAAAGCCAGTACAGCTTCTTTCAATGTTTTTATTATTCGTTTCATACATCTCAATGATGGATAAACCATATTTGAAGAGAAAAATTATACGCTCAGATGTATGAAATGAATAATAAGAACATCAAAAGAAGCCATAGGAATAAATTTGGATGAGATACCACAAATTGAACAGGAACAATTAAGATGGTTTGGACATTTGGTTACAATGGAAGAGGGAAAGAAAGTGGAAGAAATATTTGAATGTGGATTGGAAGGCAGAAGAAAAAAAGGCAGACCAAGAATGGAATTAGGGCAGTAAATAAATGATGTCGTTTAGAGGCTCAGAAAAGCAGCCCTTCCACCACCCTTGTCCTGCGAAGTGCTTGTAACACTCCCGGGAGACATCATCTTACTGAAAAGCATCATAGAAATCAGCCAGACTGTCATAAAAGAAACTGACCCTATCAAGATGTCGGAAAAACTAGAAAATGTTGGCCTGATGCATTATCAAGTTGGAGTGATGATGATGATATAAATGATTAAATGATGTATTGAAGAGAAGAGGGGAAAAATTTTCATGAAATGATAAAAAAAAAAGGCACAGATCTGGGACAGATGTAGGTAGAAAATGACCTGATGCCACAAAGCATAAGGAAAGGATAAAGAAGAAAGAAGATAATTATGGGGTTAGTGAATTTTCAGGGAAGTTGTGGTCCACATTTTCTGCCTTGTGGTTGAAGAAAACCCCTGGAAAATCCCACAACTCTTAACCATTGCATGTCAAAACCTACTTTGAAATTTCTCCCAGAGAAGTGTTGTGATGTACCAATGCAATGTTCAAAAAATTATCTGCCATTTTTAACTGTGAGGCACAGAAATTGAAGCCAGAATCCAGGGATTGCAACCCACTATACAGAGCAAATGGACTCCCTGCATGAGTAAGAGCAGAGTGGAGTGATGTGGGATGTGGCACGGACAGCAAGGTACAGGTTATTCATTCACCAAGTCAGTTGTTGTATTACTTTCCTATAGTTTAAATGGGAAATCTGACGCTGAATTATAGTGCCTTGCAGTTAAAAACGGTAGATATTTTTTTTTATATGGCCTTGGTATATCACAACGCTTCTCTGGTAGAAATTTTAAGGTAGGTTTCAGCATGCAGTGATTAACAGTTCCCTTATCAGACAAAAAAAAATCTGGTCAGAAATTGAACCTGGACCCACAACTTAAGAGAACTGTGTTAGACCTCAGCGGACATCAAATGCACATTGTTATAAAAAGAGAATATAACAAATGTGATTTGTTTGTATATTATTTAACATGATACAGTTAGGTGTCATAACTTTAAAAAAATGTAATACTTACCTCTTCCAACTCCATGCCATCAACTTCTTTCTTGAATCGACTGTATTCTCTTTTATCCTTTATTGTGACTATTTTCTTCCACAAAAAAAGTGAGAACAGTCCCAAAAATAGTATTGCAAGTATTATTACGAATATTAAATCTGAAACAATATATGAATAAATCATATGTTTTACTTGAAATTCAAGACATACTATATTAATAAAATTAAAATGAGTTGTATGAAAGAGAAAATTTAATATTGGAAGAAGGAATCCAAATAAAGCAAGTGAAACAAACTAAATATTTGGGAATGATTATGGATAACATCGAAGGTATAGGAAAAGAGAACATAAAACATAGAATTGAATTGAGTAGCAAAATAATATCATCATTAAATTCCATATGGTGGGATAAGCATATTTGGAAAGACACAAAAAAATATATTGGTAAAACATTGGTGGAATCTGTTGCAATGTACGGAAGTGAGGTATGGACAATCAATAAGTACTACAAAAATAGACTAATAGCTCTAGAAATGGATTATTTACAAAGAAGTGCCAGAAAGTCTAAATTAGAACATGTCACAAATAAGGAAATTAGAAACATAATGGAAGCAGAAGAAAGCATAATTGAAAGAATTGAGGAAAAGGAATTAAAGTGGTTAGGACATGTTTTAAGAATGGAAGATGTGCGATGGCCGAAGCAACTATATGAATGGCATCCAAACAGAAAGAAGAAAAGAGGAAGACCAAGGTTAACATGGAAGGAAAACATGAAGACAGTAATGCAAGCTAGAGGGCTAAGCATCGAAGATGCCCAAGACCGTAGGCTTTGGAGGTTTGGCATGGGAAGACGGCAGCAGCTGTAAAAACCCGAAGATAGATAGATAAAATGAGTTGTACATCATCTCACCTCATACACTCCGTGTTCCTATCTTCAGTTATTCTTTTCCAATTATCCTCTGTATATTTAAATTAATATTGGGAAGTAAACATTATGAGGTTATATCATTAATAGTGAGTATAGAATATATTTTTAATGACTCACCTCATACGATTTCAAATTTCTTTGATACTGGCGGTTTCAGACAATATCTTGTCCCTCTTCAGTCATGGCTTCCTGAAGAGGGACAAGATATTGTCTACATTCACTATCCCCTGTATATTGAACTTTTATAGGAAAAAATCACTATGAGGTTTAATTTAAATCTTATCCCCTGTATAATCTACATCCCTCAAATCATGGTTAATGTTATTCTTCCATCTCATTCTTGGTCTACCAACTGGACATTTTCATCTTTGGTTTTCCTACAAGAAGCTTTGACTGTTTTTGTTTATTGGACAACTGTTTTTTTTTCTAATGCCACCAGGTTGTCTTTTATATTTCTGGCTTTCTCCCCTGGCATTGGTGGAATTGTAATCCATTTCTTAGGTTGGGGCACTTGGAAAGCTGAGTATGTTACCCCAATGATGTGATGATGATAATGAAGCACCAAGGAGAGTTCTTAACGTAAACTTAACCTAAATTCCAGACCAGGGGCAACAAGAGGAATAATTATGCACTGTATTATTTTAGTCATTATTATTATTATTATTATTATTATTATTATTATTATTATTATTATTATTATTATTTTTATTATTATCTTCATCAAACATTTCAAATTATGTGTAGGTCATCTCAGAACATAGCTCCTCCAAAAATTTATTTCCAGTAACACTTTCTTCTTGGATTAGTTCCCAATTATTATAATAATCCTTATTTTACAGATCTATTTTAACTTGATCCAGCCATCTGGTCTTGAGTATTTCCAGGTTTCTTCTGCCTTTTATTTTTATCTCCATAGCTTTTTTACACGCTTTATATTAGCTTGACCTGTATCTATCTATCTATGTGACAGAATCTTTCAACACGATTTTCACCCACTTAAAATCATTGAATCGACTTGAAATTTTGTATACTTGTAAAGGACCCGTGACAATACAATAATTTCATTTTTTTTCCCCTAAAATCCTGGCCAGAATCATCAGAAAATAAAAAAAAAAGTGTCTTTGTATCTATGTAATGGAATCTTTGAACACAATTTTCACCCACTTAGAAACATTGGATCGACTTGAAACTTTGTATACTTGTGAAGGACCCGTGGCAATACAATAATTTCATATTTTGTTTCTAAAATCCTGGCCAGAATCATCAGAAAATAAAAAAATGAAAACTGGTATAATAGGTTGCGGACTGGTCGACTTTTTAGTCAATTGTTGTAAGAGCTCAGTTGGTAGAGCGGTGAACTATAGTGGTATATAATTTCAGTAATCCATAGGTCGCTGGTTCAAATCCGGCTGGGAGGATTTTTTTTTTAGCTCATAACATAATAGTATCGAATTTAAAGATATTTACATTTTTATCTTATTCCGTAAAATATTAAAACTAAAAAATAAATAATAGTTTTAAAAAACTAAAACAACACACTTTATTAGAAAACCGAACTAAAAAATGAAAAAAATAATTTTAGTTTCCAACACGTTTGGGATAAAATTAAAGTGGTCAACAAAAAAATCATCTCCAATACATATAGAATAAAACTAGAGTTATCAACAAAAAGAAAATAATTTTACCATCAAAAGTGTGGGATGCTCTATATCAATTAATATATTTGATAATAAACAGATATTGGTAAAAGTAAAGTCTCTAAGAAGAAAATGTAAAAATCATAAAAAGCACCCTACGCTTTTGATGGTAAAATTATTTTCTTTTTGTTGATGACTAGTTTCATTCTATATGTGTTGGAGATGATTTTTTTGTTTACCACTTTAATTTTATCCCAAGCATGTTGGAAATTAAAATTATTTTTCATTTTTTAGTTCGGTTTTCTAATAAAGCGTGTTGTTTTAGTTTTTTAAAACTATTATTTATTGTAGTATTCTTCCCTCCTCCAGATGCTATATATGTCCAAAAAACATATATTGGGTAGTCTCATAAATATCTTCAATTTATAATGAATTTTGAAAGTGTGATTCACTGGGAGTTTGTTCCAAATGGGCGTGCAGCCGATGTGGATCCTTATTCTCAACAACTGGAATGAGTTCTTGAAATTTTGAGGGTTACGGGTTCAAACCCAACCGAACCCCATACTGCATGAAGAACTGTGACAAAAATTCAAGAATTGGGAGGAATTGAACTGCTACCACACCCAGCATATAGATCTGATCTTACACTGTCAGATTACTAGGTGGTACCCATTCTAGTATTCTTCTTGGGAATCTGATTTTGTCTCACCTTTTACATGATCATACCATTTTAATTGTTTTACAATGATTTTTTTATGATGGAAAAATTCAAGAGACAAGTCCTCCAGGAGGGATTTTAAACTGTGGGTCCCAAGTCTGAAAATTTTCAGGCTCATAAAAAAACCTAAAGCATAAATTAGAGCCTCTGAGCAAAATTTAATTGCCCTTTCCTATCCAAGTAATACCTTAGTTGGTTAATAAATAAATTTGGTCAGTTTATTCTTACCTCATATAGTTGTTTCTGTTTGACATATGTTTCAAAACATGTTTGCCTTGTCTTCAGTTGGAGTCTATACCAACTGAAGATGGGGCAAACATTTCTTGAAACATATGTCTAACAGAAACAACCATATGAGGTAAGAATAAACAGACCAAACTTATTTATAAGGTAAAACCTCATAATGTTATTTCCTATTGTATTTTCAAATCTTAGTTCGCCATTGGATATTTCTTTGAGAGGAATGTGGTAATCACATGTCACTTGTTGACATCTGTAGGGAAATAAGCATAACCAAATTAGATTGGTTAAACAATTACCAATAGGGAGCACCCTTGTTCCCACATGAAGATGAATGGGTATATACTAATAATTAAATGAATCGTGATTTTTTCTTACCTCATACTTCTATGTTTTTTTAAACACAGTGTTTAAAAAAAACATAGAAGTATGAGGTAAGGAAAAATCACGATTCATTTAATTATTATTAATTGAACCTCATAATGTTAAAAATTCCCAAATTTAATATATGGGTATATACTAAACTATTATAGGTTATACAGTCACTAACATTTTATGCCATATTTAAAATCATAATTCAGGCTGAGGAAACTATCAGAGCACGAAATGTTTTGGCATTAATATTTTATTTACTAAGCATAATTAAACAATAATACTCACAATACTGAGCGAAAAATGTAGGACAAGCTGGCGCAGAAACTGCTTTCACAAAGTAAGATGAATTTTCATAATTATATTGATATTCCACACGACAATAATGTTCAGTCAATTGGATGCAGTTATAACCAAACGTATCTGTAATGAAGTTAATAGTAAATCTATAGTTATTGATTGTAGCATATTTCTTGATTGTAGAATAATTGAAATAGTTATTAAATTAATATTAATTTAATAAATACTGCTATAGCTATGTGGAGTCCCTTCATGTCTGCTTAATGTAGAAGCCATTAATTGTGTATTTGTGAATGATGATTCATTGCATTGAATGTGGGATCAAGAGAGTAAGGTAAAGAGAGGATTTATGCTTGGATTAGGGTGTCCATAATACTTTCAATATATAAGGGGACATGTACAAAAAATTAAAGGAAAAACCTGGGACATTTTTAAAAAAAGTGGAATATTAATAACATATAAAAGGAAGTTTAAAAAACTGTATGAAACAAATTATACAAATTGGCACATAATACGACATATTATTATGCCTATTTTTTATTGTCCATTAAAAGTACTTAACTACATTAATCAAAAACCACTAAAGTCATTGTTCATTAACGTTTAACAATATTTATTTATCACTGAAAGGGGTATAAATTTCCACTAACTAACTCTCTTTCATCTAAGTTAAAATTAATTAAATAAAAATAAAACTTAGTTTTATTTGATTTTCATATACTATATTAAGATATAATTCAGTCACAGCTGTTTCGGTACACTGTATCTTCTTCAGACATGTTAACAAATTATGAATTGTGTTATTATAGTACATATCATCTGATCTAAGCAACAATACAACAATAATTTTATTTAAATTTTTAATTTAACAAAAGCGATTCATTCAAATCAAGTTGAGAATTTAACAGTTTATTACTACTTTTCAATTTATTTATTTTTACAGCCTCCAAAAGGTCCAACTTCTTACCCTTATCACAAATATGTAAAATTTCAAAATTTGGATCGAAACAATGATTAAATTGGAATAGGTGGCTAGCATATTTTGAATATTCTAAATTTCTGTTATATGCTCTCATGTGTTCCTTTATACGAGAGATAAAAGGTTAGTCCTATATAGACATTATCACATGTGCCACACTTCAATTTATATACACCTGATAATTTTTCTTTTTTTATTTTGGTTTTATTGTTTTTTTATTATATTTTGTAAAGTTTTATTAGTTTTAAGTTAAAATTGTATTTCTCCACCACCAGAGTACCAGAATCAGCAGGAAATCTCCGACGTGGGCTGTACTGACTATGGAAATTTGAAAAATGTACCAGTTACCAATATATGAGAATAAACAAAGATTATAGACCATACAGTGCATCGTGGTCTTACAGCTGCTTATTTTTAATGTTCCTCTTTACAATTACATAATAAAGAACAAAAGAAGTCACCAATCATAAATACACTAACACAACATCATGTCAAAAGCAGGACATTTGAGCGTCCCCAAGAAAATTTTCGGGACAACAGGACATTTTCTAAAAAAACGGGATGAATGGACACCCTAGCTTGGATGGAAATGTAGCCTGAATTAGCTCAATGGTCAGAGCATCAGCATGGAAAGCTGAAAGTTTGGGGTTCGATTCCCGATTCAGGCAAACATTTTTCTCTTTACCATTGATTACAATGATAGGAATAATTATTATTTACATAAGCTTACAATCATCACACACAACGTTTTAGTTTTTATGTTGGTGAAAGTTGCACATGGTGAAGGATTTGATTACTGTAATAGTTAATTGTTCATACTCATTTTAATAATATAAACATATTCTATTCTATAGTGTTCTACCCTAGAGCACGCCCTTCATTGCAATCATAGCATTTTTATCCTATGCTTTGCAGTTTTACTAGGGAATTATAGGTGTGGTAGCTTCCCATTGCTTTCCACAACATGGGATGGTGATTACGATGGCCAAATGATGCTTGGGAACCATTTGAATCTCAAATCTTCCTGACATTTGTCTTACAGGTGAAGAAAAACTCCAAAAAAAAAAAACTATACCTAGGAAGCTTGTCCCGACCAGGAATCGAACTCGGACCCGCTACGTGACAAGGCAGCATGATACCTTGAGACCACAATGGTGGACATGTAAACATATCAAATTAGACATAGTATGTAATAAAACTAATATAATAAATTTGGGAATGTTTACATTATGGGGTTTTCTTAATAAGAATCAAATAAATTGTGTACTCTTCTTACCTCATACATCTATGTTTTTTTAACACAGTTAACTTAACAGGTTAACTTTTTAACAGTTTTAACTGTGTTAAAAAAATAGACGTATGAGGTAAGAAGAGTTCACGATTCATTTGATAATAAAACTAATTCAAATTTAATTGAAATTGTACAACTCACAAGACAGATTTTCTTAGACATTTTGATGTTATATTTTAAATTAACACTTTCCAAAATATTGGATATAGTTTTATTTTAGAAAGAAAAATTACGTTAAGTGGAAAGAAATTTGACGTTCCTATTGGAAGTTTGAATGGCATAACGGTTATTGCACTGATGTACAGAGTCAAAGATCCTGGTTTGACTCCCGCTTCGAGCAAAATTTTTCTTTCTAAAAAATCTATTTCTGACATGTTTTAGAATCATAATTCCCATTTTCAGATAGATTCCAACGAGAATTATTGTAGGAATCTAGTTGAGAATGGGGATGATGACCTCCAAAACATGTCTCATGAGGTAAAGCATTTATTTCCGAATCAACTTTATAATTAAACTCCGATACCTGATTTGAATTTAGAGGATTAAAATCTGTAAATAAGAAGAAATTATATTTGAGTAGTATAAGCTATATTGTTGCATAACATAATTTATTTCATAATTAATACTTATTTACCTTCCAATTCATCCACTAGTTCAATATGTATGTCAAAACAGTTCTTCACACACTCTTCTGAGCTGACTTCTGTCTCATTTATTGCACACAGTACACATGGCAACAACTCATTACATTCAGTTTTCAAACTCTCCTGCAATATTTCACATTCATTGTAGATTTCTTTGCAAAGTTTATAATCATAATTCTCTATACATTTTAAAATACAATAGGAAGTAACATTAAGATATTGTTTATTTTTTATCATTTCACTCACCTCATACTTCATAATTTATAGCAGACCCAGGGTTTCTTCACGTAATTTGTGACATTGTCAATGCTGTGTCATGTTCACAACTGACGTCCAACGGCCTTCTATCCTGCAGACTGACCTCCGCGCCATCTGGTGGCCGACCGAAGAATTTCCAAATCAGGCCTCTTTCTTTATAACCGGGTATTTCAAAATTCATAGTTGTATTTTCATTCTTGCATATGTAAATTTTTTCCCAAATTGTGAGTTCCTTCGGTTTTTCCAATTGTTTAAGTAATTTTGTTTTGGTTTCTATTCTATGTTTTTCAGACCAGGCATGTGCTGCTATTGCAGATTTTTCGGTTTCTCCATTTTTAACATTTCTGAGGTGTTCTTTTAATCTTGTATTTAGATTCCTTTTTGTTTTTCCTATGTATATCTTTTCACAATCTTTACAATTAATTTGATAAATTCCCGATTTTTTGCAGTCTTCAATTTTTTCAGTCTGCAGGATAGAAGGCCGTTGGACGTCAGTTGTGAACATGACGCAGCATTGACAATGTCACAAATTACGTGAAGAAACCCTGGGTCTGCTATAAATTATGAAGTATGAGGTGAGTGAAATGATAAAAAATAAACAATATTAAAGAACCTCATAGTGTTATTTCCTATCTACATAACTTAATAACATTAAGATGTTTATATTTAAAGAGGTTTGTTTAATAATTAAAATATTTTGTCTATTCATTCTTACCTCTTACAGTTGTTTTTGTCGAACATTTGTTTCAGGGCTCCTTAGCTGACGGTGGGGCTAAGAAGCCCTGAAACATATGTTCGACAAAAACAACTATAAGAATGAATAGACAAAATGTTTTAATTATCTCTATACATTATTTTATTAATGTTTTGTTATAGAAATGAATATCATATAAGCCCTTCGGTATTAAAATGGACCATGTCTAATTTTCATGCATTTACAAATAAATAAGTTTTGTCTGTATTCATGTACAGAAAGCAAAATTTGAGGAATGAATGTACGCTTCAGACAGAAAAACCAAAAGAATAAAAATATAAGAAATTCACATATCACCCATGGGCACACAATAAATTCCAAAAAAAATTTAAAACAGTTTAGCACCAAAGAATTATTATAGTCTAAATAAGCTAATAAAAATCAACAAAAATGAAAGGATTGAAGACAGCAAAAAATCAGGAATATACAAAATAAAATGTACATATTGTGATAAGATGTACATAGGGAAAACAAAAACAAATTTAACCATTAGAAGCAAAGAACACATAAGAAATGTAAAAAAGGAGAGGTACAAATATCTGCAGTGGCTGCTCACGTCTGGTCAGAAAAATATAAGGCAAATATAAACACAAAATTGTTAGATGGTAAGACACTCCAGACACTTTGGCTGGTTTGTGCAGGCCCTCAAACTCACGATTCTCGCCCCGCCTGCACAATTCAAATGTCGCTATGCAACAAGTAACAATATTTTCACAGAATTAAAAACAAATAAAAGCATTTAAAAACATTAGGAAATAACATTTTAAGGTTTAATTTAATAACTGAGTTTGTATTTTTCAAACATTCTTACCTCATATGGTAGTTTTGTCGGACATATGAGGTAAGAATGTTTAAAAAATACAAACTCATTTATTAAATAAAAAGCATGTTGTAGAGTACAATGGAAATTATGAACATAAAAGCTCTAAGTATATGATGATATTAAATTATTAAAACTTACAGACATGGACTGTTCACAGAATTTTCCATCATATCCGTCATTACATTCACATTTTCCACATGTGCAATTTCCATTATTAGAACATTTTACATTCTCTTCTTTGATTTGCATACACTGATATTCATTTGTTGAACACATGCAATCATCCCCTTTCCATCCCCATTCACAGATGCATTTCCCACATTCACAAGTGCCATGTCCTCCACATAACTCTCCGTCGGCTCTAAGACATGAGTAGTTATCACATTCACAGTATTTTCCTGATATAACCTAAAAACAAGCCAAACACAGTACAGCAACACACACAAACTAAAATTTATAAAACACTGGCCAGACCCATATTATGTTACGGCAGTGTATATGAACAAAGACTAACTGCGGCAGAAATTAAATTTATGAGACGTATATTCGAAGAGAAAAATTTTCGCCTAGACTGAGACTCGAACCCGAGACCTTTGGCTTTCCGGGCCAAATGCTCTACCAACTGAGCTAGCGAGGCATACTCAGGTTACTCAAGAACAGACCATAAAAGGAATTCTGAGATTCTCAAAGAATTACAAACAGAATCAATCATGAAATATGTGCAGAAATACAGAAACAACTGGAAATCTCACATAAGAAGAATGGGCAGAACAAGAATACCATGTCAAATCTTAAATTACCAGCCACCAGGCAAGAGATCATTGGGCAGATCCTTCAAATGTTGGATTGAGACCGTAACAGACCGCTAGGCCTATCACATGAAAGAAAGAAGAAGAAGAACCAGAAAACATAACACAATGTGAGTACCTGATTTACATAAGAATCCCAATTTGCTGTGTTGAGGGGCTTATTACCTGATAAGCTAGACTAACCTACTGGGGAAGATTGATTTAGGTCATCGTTTCACAACCTGTGGTTCACCAAATATTTCAAGGGGTTCGGCCAAAACTTTTCTGTAATGGCAGGTTTCAAGGTTAGGTCTATTATTGTTTCCTTCATTTCTGCAGCATTGTAATAATAATAATAATAATAATAATAATATTAGTAATAATAATTATTATTATTATTTTAGAATTAAATAACCTTATAATGCCCCTTGTTACATATGTGTAACATCGGGAATTTATCACATATTTCCACAATAAATTAATATTTACTGCAAATGCTTGAATTACAGTTATGTAATAACGTTAGGAATGCATTTGATTTTGCTACAACTAGGCGTACATGTTGTGTAACATTTAAGCTGTAACTAGAGTAACTTTAGGCTTTAACCGTTAAGGTTTAAGTTAATTTAAAGTTATGCATGTCTACTGTATGTATATTTAAAAGTCAGTGGTTCATCCAAATCAAATTGTTGGAAGCAGTTCGCGAGTTGGAAAAGGTTGATAGCCGCTAACTTAGGTTAATCTTGCTGGTGGGTAAGAGGTGAAGAGAACTAAGAATAGCTCACAACGAGGGAATGGCGTCTGTACCCATTGGGCAGCCACATCTCGATCAAGTCTTCAACGGTCAACAAGGCGGCAAGTAATAAGCAGAGCTAATTATTAATGAGTTGGTTATTTTGACTCACCTCATATTTCTTGATTTTTATGCAGATCAGATTTCTTCGCTTTTGTGCGACATTGTCGATGCATTCCAACTGTTGTTTTGCAGTTATTCATCCTGTAAGTTGATTTCTGCTCCCTCTGCTGGCTGACCAAATAACTTCCAAATCAAATTTTTTTTCTTTATCTCCGGGAATTTCAAAATTCCTGGTTTTCTTTTTTTTTCTTGCAGAAATGAATTTTCTCCAAAATTGTGAGTTACTTAGATTTTTCTTTTTTTAGTGGTTTCGGGGTAGCATACTCCCTGGTCACTCAGTGGGGCTGGGTTCGATCCCCAGTCGGGACAGTTTTTCTGGGTGAGGTTTTTATCGGGGTTTTTCCTCACCTGTAAGACAAATGTCAGGAAAACTTTAAGGCCCAAACGGTCCCCGAAATCATATGGCCATCGCAATCATCATAATTCATATTCATCATCTTAGATTAAGCTTAGGATTAGGGACTCTCCTGGTGCACCATTATCATCATCATCACCCATCATATAATCAGGGCAATGTAAACCCGCCTTCCAGGCGCCCCAACCTCAGAAGAAGGTTACAAGTACGCCATGCCAGGAGAGAAACCAGGAATGTCGAAAGACAAACCTGGGGCATTTAAAAAAAAAATATATATATATATTTTTTAACTACTTGATGAAGTTCATATAATAAAGTTCACAATTTTTATATTATGAGGTTTTCTTAACAAGAATCATGATTCATTTGATTCTTATTTGATGAAGTTTTATAATTTAGTTGAGGACATATGATTTACCAGGTACTAATTTTGTATAAATCATATTTGAAGAGAAAAATTATATGCTCAGACTGGGGCTTGAACCCAGGACCTTGGCTTTCTAGGCCAAGACTCTACCGACTGAGCTATCTGAGCAAGTTACAATCCAAATGCAAATTTTTCCTTATATACGCTGTTAATTCCTGTGCACCAAATGCTATGAAACCTTTGCTTCTATCTTGCAAATGTCAATACTAATTTTGTATCTTAATATTTTCGCGGTGGACTAGTGATTATGCTCCTTGCCTCTGGTCCCGAGGGTCACGGGTTCAAACCCGTCCAGGGTCGATGGATTTTTTTTAGGATGGAAAAATCCATGGAGCAAATCCTCTGGGAGGGACTTTAAGCCGTGGGTCCCGAGTCTGAAGATTTTCAGGCTCGTAAAAGATCCTTAGGCTTGAATGAAAAGGCATCTAAGCAAAATTTACCGAATTTTCCTGTCCTAGTACTACCTTAGTTTCCTAGATGTCAGTATGAGGCAGAACGCTGACCACGGACCACTCAAATGACATCTATATGAAAACAAGTGTAACTAAATTAGTATGGTTAAAATTCTTCCCTGTAGGGGGAGAGTGCCTAAATCTCTGTTAAGGGAAACATGGGATTACAAGAATAAGAAGATATAAGAGAAACATTTGTGTTTAGATTGGAACTTGCTCAGGTAGCTCACTCGGTTAGAGCATTCACCTAGAGTATGATAGGTCCTGGGTTCAAGCCCCAGTCTGAGCATAGCGTACAATTTTTCTCTTCAAATATTGATTTATCCATCATTGAGATGTATGAAATGAATAATAAAAACATCAAATTAATTTTATATTTTAATATTTAATTACAAAACCTAAACGATGCTTTAAAATGAATTTTAAAAGTACTGACATAGCAACTAATCAACTTTCATCATTTTTATTTTGGGATATAATTCACCTTTACCTATCTCTTCAGAATCTTCCAAAGGTGTGGTAATGCTTACCTCATTCTTATCAGCTCTGGCGTCACATTGGCATATCCCACAGATGCAGACTCCCCGTCTAGAACAATCTGGATCCCTAGGATTTTGCTTACAGTCACTTTTCAACACGCTTGTAGCTGTCATATCATTAGACTCACATTCACATACTTTACCAAAGTGCATTTGGTTACAAGAACATATTCCGCACATAAGTGTCCCATTATGTGAGCATTCTTCTGCATTGATCTTGTAATTCTGCAACATTTAATATCATTTACCATCCATTAAAACACCACAAGTTTCAAAACATTTTAAAAAATTTTAACATAAGATTGGCACTTACTCTTACTCACTGGCACTATCGAACCCATAGGTTCATGGCAGCACGGACATAAGCTCTCCATACATCCCTATCCTGAGCTAATGCTTTCCAATCATTCCCTGTATAATCTACTTCCCTCAAATCATAGTTAATGTTATTCTCCCACCTCATTCTTGGTCTACCAACTGGGCATTTTCCCTCTGGCTTTCCTACAAGAAGCTTCCATGCAAGTCTTTCATTCCCCATATGCGCAACATGTCCTGCCCATCGCAGTCTACGAGACTTAACTGTTCTTATTATATCTGGCTTCCTATAAAGACCATGTAGTTCATTGTTATGTAGTCTTCTCCATTCACCTGTCTGTTCATCTCTCTTTGGTCCAAAAATTTTCCTAAGTACTCTATTCTCAAATACTTGTAATCTCCATTCCTCCCTTAAAGTAAGAGTCCATGTTTCACACCCATATAATATAACTGGTAGAATAATGGTTTTGTCATTGATATTTGCGGATGAATAGGTTTTATTGGCGAGAAACGAAGAGGATTCGATGTAGGCTATATGGTGAGAAAACTGAAAGAAGAGTGTAGAAAATTGGGGCTTGAAATTAACATAGTTCTAATGGTTTTATATATTTTCAGTCCCCTCAGGGGTCCTCATCTAGGGGATATGTGGATGGCGACCACAAGGTGCCCAAGCTGTGCAAAACATTTCTTCCACTTACTTGTGTTTTGCACTCTTTTAACTTTACTATCTAACCTCTCTTGGTTAACTCTTGTTTTTTTCGACCCCAACGCTATTAGGGCATCCGAGGGCTAGGGAGTCCTTCCTTTTTTCCATTTCGTCTTTCCTTTATTTTCTTTTCTTCTCCAGGAAAGCCTGACCAGAGGCTATAAGATGGCAGCCCCATCACTGGTCTTGCCTTCCTTTCGCCAGCAACCAACCGAAGGGACTATTATTATGCTTTCAAGTCTTATACGAGAATTTCCCATAAGGGAAAATTTTCTATAGGATCGTAACAGGCCTTGGCCTAATACTTGGAAGGAAGAAGAAGAAGAAGAAGATATATTTTCAGTTTAACGTTTTTCGAAAGGAGTTGGGACATCAAGAGTCTCTGCAATGCATAATAGCACGCATTTCCAGAATTGAGCCTATGTCTAATTTCTTTGTGCATCTCATTCCTATTTGTGATTATTGTTCCTATAAGATTGGCACTAAATAATGAATTCAGCCTCAATACGATAATTAAAACCAACAAAAATTAAAAAAACTGAGAAGAAAACAAATCAGGAATTTATCAGATCAAATGCAGAGATTGTGACAAAATTTATTGGGATCTAGATGCAAATTTCTCTCTTATATATGTTGTAATTCCATTGCGCCAAATGCTTTGAAACCTTTGCTTCTATTTTTGCAAATGGAGGCTTCTTAGTTAAGAAGACATTTATTGGAAATTTGTGAAAGTTTTTCAGCAATGTTGACTGAGTGTTTTGACATAAGGACCCCATGGTCCTTGTGAATTATTAGAGAGTAATGTGTTGTTGACAACGAATGAATGAAGATAGAGAGATGAAGAAGATCTATGCTATTATACCAGAAGGGTAGAGAGAAAAGGGAGACCTAGAATAAATGGAAATACTGTATTTCATAGGATTTTGTGAAGATTGGATGAGACCGGCTACGGATAAGGATAAATGTGGGGAACTTCTGACAAGGGAACTGTCAACCATTGCATGCCGAAACCTACCTTGAAATTTCTTCCAGAGAAGTGTTGTGTCATTTAAACTACATGGGAGTATTACAACTCCTGGATTGATAGATTGGATAATCCTCACTACCTGCCAATCACGCCATACCCCATCTTACCCCAATCTGCTTTTACTCAACCTTTAGAATTGACAGTTTGGGAGAAGATATATATTCAGAAGAACAAATTTAGATCCATAAATTTCGAAATTCCTGATGAACAGGACCTGATCTCGAAGTTCATCAAATCAGCACCAGATGACAACATTATTGATGGGATGCCAACAGAAGTCCGGTAGTCATAATGTCAGTTGAAATAGAAAATAAATAATAATTAAAAAAACTAAAACAACACACTTTATTAGAAAACTGAACTAAAAAATGAAAAATAATTTTAATTTTCAACACACTTGGGTTTAAAATTAAAGTGCTCAACAAAAAAAATCATCTCCAACACATCTAGAATAAAACTAGAGTTATCTACAAAAAAAAAATAATTTTACCATCAAAAGCGTGGGGTGCTCTATATCAATTAATATATTTAATAATAAATAGATATTGGTAAAAGTAATGTCTCTAAGAAGAAAACGTAAAAACCATAAAAAGCACCCCATGCTTTTGATGTTAATTTTTTTTTTTTGTAGATAACTCTAGTTTTAGGGCTGCATGCAAATACATTAGTCTCTACTCAAATTACTTCCAATCACTGGTGAGCTGACTTTCCGTGAGCAAGTGCAAAGATCAAATTAACTACCCACTAACTGGTCATGCATGAAAGTCGTCGTTTTCGTAATATTGGCAAGAAATTACCCAGAATTCTCAGCGATACAACCACTTCCGTTATTTTCGTCTGCTAGAGCAACACATTTACACTTGCATCCCGCAAATAATACTGTATACGACGATGTCAGCATCGTGCAATATTACATCGATTCTCCTGTTCTTCCAATTGAATTCTTTGGTAGCCTCAATATCAAATTCCTCTTCTCCGCGTATACCAAAAACATGATCGAAGTCTTCAAGGTCCGATATCTTGGATAAAGCAGCAAGGTACGCGGCAAGGTTTCAAACTACATCGGTTACCGTTGGGTTGCTCACGATTCGTTTCTCTGCTAAGTCACCTCGCCAGGTAGCTTAGGAATTTTAACAATTATTATTGCATGAACAGATTTTTGAGTATGCAAAAACGTATTTGGATGCAACTTTCTCAGCAGAGTACAGGCAGAGAACGACTTTTACGGTCTAATGCATTCATAGATTCAAGCCTTATTCTAGATGTGTTGGAGATGATTTTTTTGTTGATCACTTTAATTTTATGCCAAGCATGTTGGAAATTAAAATTATTTTTCACTTTTTAGTTCATTTTCTAATAAATCGTGTTGTTTTAGTTTTTTTAAACTATTATTTATTTTTTATTTTTTAATTTGGCCTTCTAATAAAGTGTGTTGCTTTAGTTTTTTTAAACTATTATTTATTTTTTAGTTTGGTCTTCTAATAAAGCATGTTGTTTTAGTTTTTTAAAACTATTATTTATTTTTTTTAATTTTTACTTTGTCATAAACCGGAATCCCATGAAAATTAATTGCTTACGATAGTTTTAGTGTCTAGGCGTCAATATAATTATATATTTTTAAAATTATTATTATCATCTAACATTATTATAACATTTTTTAATATTTTAATATAGATTAATAGTTACAGTTAATCGTATCCTTCTCATATTTTTTGGATAAATTACAATGTAGTAAGTTTACAAATTCGTCGTTAATATTTTACAGAATAAGATAAAAATGTAAATATCTTTAAATTCGATACTATTGTAGTATGAGCTAAAAGTAATACTCTTCTAAAAAAAAATCCTCCGGGCCAGATTTGAACCAGTGACCTATTCAACGATGGACTAAAAAGTCGGTAAGTCCGCAACTTATTATACCGGTGTTAATATTATTCGTTTTTAAACACCTTAATGATGGACAATTTATATTTGAAAAGAAAAATATACGCCTAGAAGAAAAATACGCGTTTAGATTGGAGGCCTAGGTGGCTCAGATGGAATAGCATTGACAGAGAAAGTCAAAGGTCCTGGGTTCAAACCCCAGTCTAGGCGTATATTTTTCTTTTCAAATATCTATTATACCGGTCTTTATTTTTTTCATGTCTTGATGATCCTGGCCAGGATCTTAGAAAAAACTTATGAATTATTGTATTGTCATTGGTCCTTTACAAGTATACAAATTTTTAAGTCGATCCAATGTTTTTAAGTGGGTAAAAATCATGTTGAAAGATTCCGTTACACAGACAGATACAGGTGAAGCTAATATAAAGCATGTAATGAGAGAGATGGTTCTCTTGAAAACTGCAGTTCCCGTGTTTAAGAAGACATAAACATGAGGTAAGATTTAAAAAATTACTCATTAATTCATGAATTGGGAACCTCATAATGTTATTTCCCATATTTAACTATGAATAAGGTAACTAAAAATGAACTTGGTCTATAAACTCCTGATAAAGGAGAGGCTATGGCTCAACAATGGGCTATGCCATTAATCAATTAATCACTGTAGAGTGATTTAAATAGTACCTCTTACTTACAGGATCATCAGGATGCTCACAAGGACAATCACAGTTGAGGTTAACATGCACGATGCTGCTCTCATGAATACCAATGGGAGATATGCTGAAATTCATGTTCCAATCTGCAGAGTTCTTTGGACATGACAAAACTTTCACTTCTACCCGAAACTCTACTTCCTGTCCAATTGTTAAGCTGTCACATTTTTTTGATTGTACTATATCATCATTCAAGCAAGATGTGTAGTATTTCACTTGTATATTTTTAGGTGCATTGTCTTTCATCTCTACTGAAGAGGAGATTTTCTGAAACATTTTTATATCAATTAACTTTTTAGGAATTTACCAGCCTCATGGGCTAGTGGTCAGCATTTCTGACTACTATAAGAATTAAGTGAATCGTGATTTCTTCTTACCTCATACTTCTATGTTTTTTAAACACAGCACTGCAGTATCAGCGACCCATTGTCACAAAACAGCTGAGGATGGTGACAATGGGTCGCTGATACTGCAGTGCTGTGTTTAAAAAAACATAGAAGTATGAGGTAAGAAGAAATCACGATTCATTTAATTCTTATGAATTGAACCTCATAATGTTAAAAATTCCCAAATTTGATATATAAATTTCTGACTACTGTTCATGAGGTCTCGCGTTCGATTCCTAGTCAAATTATAGGAACTTTTCCTTAAAGGGAATCATTCCTGTCGTTGCCTATAGTCTGGAATTTAGGTTAAGAACTCTCCTGGCACTTCATTATCAACATATCATCAGGGTAATGTAACTCCATCTTCTAGGCACTCCAACTTTAGAAGTGTGTTACAATTAAGCCAATACCGGGAGAGAACACCAGAAATGTTGAAATGACAAAAAAAAAGTTTTTAGGAATTAACACTATGAAGTATTATTTATGTACAAATTTATCACTTACCTCATATTTTCCTTCTTCTTAAACTAGTTTTGAAACTATATTCTGTTCCATCGTCAGTATTTCACGACCGTTGTTTTGTCGTCTTGAAGAGCTGCCTTTTGCTCCCTCTGTTGGTAGACTGAAAAACCTTGAAATCATATCATTCCCGTGAAAAATTATTTGATTTCGAGATTTTTCAGTCTACCAACGGAGCGAGCAAAAGACAATTCTTCAAAATGGTCGTGAAATACTGATGATTGAACAGAAGATAGTTCTGAAACTAGTTTAAGAAGCAAAAAATATGAAGTGAGTGCAGCACTATGGCCCTGGGGTCGACTCAGCCTCTAACGGAAATGAGTACCAGATGCTTGTTCTGGGGTAAAGGCGGCCGTCACGCAGGGCTAACAACCCGGCTGACATCAAGTGCCGATTGTCAAGAAAAAGTGGGAGCCTTAACCTCCTACTACCCCAAGGGCCTCCTGAGGCCTGTAGTGGGATCAAGAAAAAAAAAAAAGATATTGTACATAAATAAATTTTTAAGTCAATTGACTTTTTAGAAATTAACATTATGAGGTATTATTTATGTAAGAAAAATTGAAAAGACAAAAATGTATTAATAAAAGTACACATCTAAAAGAAAAAGAAGAAAACATAAAATTAAAGAAATTCACATATCATCCACTGAAGCACCATAAGCATAATTTTTTATTTTTATTTTAACATACAATTCACACTGAAAAGCATCATTAGATTATTTTACAGGAATTAATCACTATGTGGTTTAATTTATGGTAAAATCAAATGTTTCTTACCTCTCCTCATACAAGTCTTCTAAGTAGATCACGATTTCGAGACCATAACGGTCTCATCTTCAGTACTATTTTGGTGACTGATGTTATATCGATCGGAAGAAACTCTTCTTCTTCCCTCTGTTGGTGGACCGATGAACCTCTGGATCAGGTCAGAATTTGTGGGAATTTCGAAGTTCATAAGTTTTCCTTTGTTTTTCTGAATGTGGATTTTTTTCCCAAACCATGAGTTCCTTTTGTTTACCTATTTGTTTAATTAGACTGCCTTTTGATTCAATTAAATATTTTTCAGACCAAGCATGAGCAGCTACTGCTGACTTTTTCACATCTTAGAAATGTCAAAAATTGTGAAAAGTGGAAAAGTCAGCAGTAGCTGCTCATGCTTGGTCTGAAAATGATTTAATTGAATCAAAAGCCAGTCTAATTAAACAAATAGATAAATGAAAGGAACTCACAGTTTGGGAAAAAATCCACATTCAGAAAAACAAAGGAAAACTTATGAACTTCGAAATTCCTGCAAATTCTGACCTGATCCAGAGGTTCATCGGTCCACCAACAGAGGGAAGAAGAAGAAGAGTTTCTTCCGATTGACATAACATCAGTCACCAATATAGTATTGAAGATGAGACCATTATGGTCTCGAAATCGCGATCTACTTAGAAGATTTGTATGAGGAGAGGTAAGAAACATTTGATTTTACCATAAATTAAACCTCATAGTGATTAATTCCTGTAAAAATTAAAAATATAAATGTGTCTATTTTCCTTGATAAAAATAAAAAAATTGTACCATTTAGTATATGATCTCTATTAACTATTAAAAATCTGCAATTGGACTGCACAGAATAATTAAAATATAATTTATTTTGAGTAGTCCCAGTATATATTTCATTTGTCTCTGGCTAAAATTTATAATAGAAGAATACTGATCAAGGAATTGAATTCTCTGTTGTAGCATTAAAAAAAATAGTTTGTACTTTTAGAAGTTTATTTTCTTTTTGCCTGTTTTTTTTTTTTGGGTGAAGATTAATTCATATAAAAATAAGTTCTGTGTTTCTAATGGATTAAGAAAAAAGCTATATTTAATTAATGTTGGGAAGTAAACATTATGAGGTATAATCATTAAAATTCATCGGAGAACATATTGTTTAAACAACTCACCTCATAGGATTCATGCTTCCATGATATCGCAATTTCAAACATAGTCATGTTAATCATCAGCCATAACTCCGACTGACGAAATTCTTCGGCCGTCAACTATTCTATTGTCGCCATCTTCAGTGCTGCCATCTATGGTTGAATTTATGAACTTCGAAATCAATGTAATTTCGTTAGGGATATCAAAATTCATTGATCTATTTTTGTTTTTCTGAATGTATATTTTTTCCCAAACTGTCAATTCCAAAGGTTTCTCTACTTGTTTTAAAAGTTTAGCTTCTCTTCCAATTTTATGATGTTCTAATAAACTATGTGCAGCAATTGCAGATTTTTCAATTTCACAATTTTTAATATTTCTGAAATGTTCTTTTGTCCGAATTTCCAAATTCCTTTTTGTTTTTCCTGTATAAACTTTATTGCAATCTTCACAATTTATTTGATAAATTCCAGATTTCTTACTGTCTGGAACATTGACCTTTTTATTGGTACTTAGAAGATTACCCAGACTAAATTTATTTATTGTTTGAAATCGTGATATCATGGAAGCATGAATCCTATGAGGTGAGTTGTTTAAACAATATGTTCTCCGATGAATTTTAAGAAAAAAGCTCTTCATTTGCTCAATGTTGCAGCATAATTACTTTTAAAGATAAGTGCTATAATTTCTGCTGCAATATTGCTGTAATCCAAATAGCTTAATTTAATCAATTGTAATAACAAAGACAGTACTAACCATATACTGTTCTTCTACAAGCTTCAAGATGTTGGAAGAATCAGAAGTAAGGTTACCAACTCTGGATCCCTCTATGTTCTCACTGAGGTAAGTATATGCCTGTAATTGACGATCTGTCACTGCAAATAAAATGTTCATTGGATTTTCTCTAACTTTATGATTCAACTGTGAGACTGACGGATAATCCTGCAGAAGAGAGTGAGTGTAGACCCCATTTTTCATGTGACATTTTCCATCATTTGGGTCTATGATACCTGCCAACTGAAATAAGCAATCTCACTGTCAGTATATCTATGTCTATTTTACGTTGTATTTAGTTTATCATATTCCAGTCCTGGACAAATTAATTTTTTGAAAAGAAAAATTAATGCTTGAAGTAGAGATCGAACCCTGGAAATCTGATTCTATGCTTCAGCATGCAAGACCCAATACACGCGTCAATTCTTTTTTTTTCTCTTATACAATTATCTTTCCTTTTTCTGCAGAAAAGGAAGACCAAGAAAACCATGAATAACATTCAGAATTCAATGAAGAAATGTGGTGAAACAGATGAAGACACAGAGGACAGAGAATGATGGAGAACTTTAATTAAGGGAAATTTGTGAATGTGCATTACAAACTGATAGTCTATAAGTCCGTAGTCATTTATGTATTTTTTAAAATTATTAATATTGGTTGGAGAAAACCCTCAATGATGAGGAAAATTCTCAAAATGAAATGAATAACAATTATCTTATGTCCAAAGGCTATCTGTCTTGAATGGTGTAATGGACTGCATGCTGATGTGTTGAGTCAGAGGTCCAGGGTTTGATTCTCAGTTCAAGTGTTAATTTTTGTTTTAAAAATATATTTAGTCTATTTGATAGATCATTTTAGTAATTGCCTCCTAGAAGAAAATATAATTAACAATAATAATAAATAATACTATAATAATAATAGTTATTATTATTCTCATAGACTGTAATAGACAGGATATGTGGCACGAATGGGGAATGGAAAGAGGGACATGGAAACTCAGTGTCTGAAAACCAGAGGAAAAGTACCCTGTAACCAAGAAAAGAATGAGGTGGGAGAATAGGGAGAATAACATTATCCATGATTCGAAGGAAGTAGATTATTATACAGGGAATTATTAAAAAAATAGGAAAAAATAATTTTAGTTAAATATAAATAATAATTTTATTATAATACATGCATGGTAGAAAAAATCAAATAGAAAGAAACACTAAATTATTAAAACAAATAGAAAACTCCAAAGAACTCATGGTTTGGGAAAAAATCTACATTAAAAATGGGAAGGAGAAATTAATTAACTTTTAAATTCCTGGGAAAAATGATTTGATTTTGAGGTTCTTCAGTCTACCAACAGAGGGAGTAAGAGGCAGCTCTTCAGGACAACATAACAACGGTCATGAAAATACTGATGTGGAACCGAAGAAGGCTCCCAAACTAGTCTAAGGACAAGAAGAATATGAGGTGAGGTGATGAAATATTACTTAAATAAATAATACTTCATAATGTTAATTCCTAAAAAAGTTAATAATGTAATGACATTTTTAAAATCAACAGATTCACATCTTGTAAATTCACTAATTTACATTCATGAAGATGCCATCATTCTAGAGTAAGATATATGTATATATATTTTTTAATATTAATTTTATCACTTTTTTTAAAAATATATCTTGCTCTAAAATGAGGGTATTTTCACAAAAGTAAATCAGTGGATTTACAATATGCAAATCTGTTAATAAGTAATGCCACGAGTGATTTCCAAATTATCCATAAATTCATGACCCATGAAGTGAGGAGTGAATTTATCTAGACTATTTAACTCATGCCCCAAATGGGAGTCAATGACCAATCACGTTTCAATGATTTCTGTTTTACAACCAATCAGAGTCGTGTTTCACCAAATATTTATCAGTGTTATAATTACCATATTAAAGAAAGCTCCTCCTTACAATATTGCGTTCCTTTGGCAATAAATAGTATGATCTGGTTGCAGTGATAAACAAAAGAAGCGGTAGAAGCGTACCTATCGTTTCTCATTTGTTTTCAAACATCGCCGTTTACATTAAATATATAAATATTTTTAAATAACTATCGTTAAATAATGATTTGTGAGTAAACAGCTTAATTTTATTCGTTAAATAGTCCTAACAAATGCCACTCTTGATTTCCAAATTCTCTAGATAAATTCACTCCTCACTTCGTGAGTCGTGAATTTATCGATAATTTGGAAATCACTCGTGGCATTACTTATGATAATTTGAAAATTAAGAGTAGCATTTGTTAGGAATATTTAACAAATAAAATTAAGCTGTTTACTCAGAAATCATTATTTGAATATAATTATTTTAAAATATTTATATATTTAATGTAAACGGCGATGTTTGAAAACAAATGAGAAATGATAGGTACGCTTCATCTGCTTCTTTCGTTTATCACTGCAACTAGATCATACTATTTATTGCCAAAGGAACGCAATATTGTAAGAATGCTCTCTAGTGGAGAAAAAATGAAACACATCAAACTGTATATTAATTCATTTCTGATGTCATATGATGTAAATATGACAATTATATTTTTCTGGATTATTACCTGGGAAAAAAGTACATTTAAGAAAGTGCAAATAGTGGTTTCTTCTTTTGGTGGTATAATAAATTGCTACAAACGTTTTTATATTAACTCCCGCATGCAGCATGTGTTGACATTCATGCACTATATATACAATCTGGTAGCCGTATTTCTCACGGGCTCAGTCATTGCAAAAAATGGTCAGACCTGTTCAGAATATTAAAAAGGAGGAGCCTTCTTTAATATGGTAATTATAACACTGATAAATATTTTGTGAAACACGACTCTGATTGGTTGTAAAACAGAAATCATTGAAACATGATTGGCCATTGAGTCCCATTTGGGGCATGAGTTAAATAGTCTAGATAATTTGAAAATCAAGAGTAGCATTTGTTAGGAATATTTAACAAATAAAATTAAGCTGTTTACTCAGAAATCATTATTTGAATATAATTGTTTTAAAATATTTATATATTTAATGTAAACGGCGATGTTTGAAAACAAATGAGAAATGTTTGTTATGCTTCATTTGTTCATCACTGCAACCAGATCATATTATTTATTGCCAAAGGATTTCAATATTATAAGAATGTATCCTAGTGGAGAAAAAAATTAAACACATCCAACTGTTTATAACCAACATATTAATTAATTTCTGATGTCCTATGATGTAAATTATATTTTTTTGGAACATAAATTCCTGGGAAATAATACATTTAAGAAAGTGCAAACAGTGGTTTCTTTTTATTGTGGTATAATCAATTACTACGAATGTTTTTCTATTATATCACCGCAAGCAGTATCTGTTTACATCATGCACTATATATATATATATATACAATCTGGTAGCCAAATTTCTTAGAGAATCGGTCACTGCAAAATAATGCTCTGGCCTATTCAGAATGTTAAAAAGGAGAGGTGATAAAATTAAACTGATAAAATTGAGGTGAAAAACAACTTGTAAATCAAAATTCATTGAAATGTGATTGGTCATTGACTCCCATTTGGGGAATGAGTTAAATAGTCATTGTAAAAAAATTCACTACATGATCTAAAAATGGTTCCAAAGAAAATCAGACATCTTCTTCTTCCTTCCAAGTATTAGGCCGAGGCCTGTTACGATCCTATAGAAAATTTTCCCTTATGGGAAATTCTCGTATAAGACTTGAAAGCATAATAATAGTCCCTTCGATTGGTTGCTGGTCAAAGGAAGGCAAGACCAGTGATGGGGCTGCCATCTTATAGCCTCTGGTCAGGCTTTTGTGGAGAAGAAAAGAAAATAAAGGAAAGAAGAAATGGAAAAAAGGAAGGACTCCCTAGCCCTCGGATGCCCTAATAGCATCGGGGTCGAAAAAACAAGAGTTAACCAAGAGAGGTTAGATAGTAAAGATAGAAAATCAGACATAAATTAGTTATTTTAACTACATTCTATATGTTCTATATTCAGACAGGAAGGGCAGAATGCCTGAACACCACAACCTGAAAGATCTATTGAGGGTATACCAGTGTTATCAAAATGAGTAGAGTAAGTCTACTCTATGATATTATATAAGTTGTAGGATGTCTTCTGGGTCCAACATACCAGGTTCTACTTCTACGACTCATACTGACATTTGGGCTCGTGGCTCCTATTAGTCCCTTCTACCCTTTTCAATTGCTCCAGATCAGAGGCATGAGGCAGCACCCTGAAGAACTCTCCACTAGATCCCCGCAACCACATATTTTCAACATCTGTGGATTGCCAACCAACTATTTTTTACCTAATATGAAACGAGGTGAAGGGTAATATGAAATGAATGAGTGAGAAATAAAATGACATAATGGGAGGGAAGGGAGAATGGAGAGTGTTGGTAGGATGAAATTTGGGAAATGGGAGAGCCACGAGAAAACTCCATAGTACCAATACTACTTCAGAACTGTCAGGATTCAAATCTGGGATCCCTGTCGAGGCAGCCACACTAGACACGTGTCTACTGAGATGCCATATTTTAACATTATTAAAATATGTCATTCATAAAAAAAACCTTTATACGTATGTCTAGCATAATGCAAGATTCAGGGATGAGATGAGATGAACCACTTATTATTGAAGATCTGTGATATACAAGAGTGCACCTGACCAGGCCTCTCAAACATTACAGGGACAGATAAAATGAAATAGAACAAAATGGATGAGGTGAGTATGGAAAATTGGTGGAATGACATTTCTGACTGAGGAAAATGGAAGAATTCCTAAGAAAAATCTAATCTTGCTCAAATTCATCCACCATGAACCCTACATGGAAAGACTGAGACATGAATTGGGGACCCAAG
This sequence comes from Diploptera punctata, assembly GCA_030220185.1. Taxonomy (NCBI): domain Eukaryota; kingdom Metazoa; phylum Arthropoda; class Insecta; order Blattodea; family Blaberidae; genus Diploptera; species Diploptera punctata. The sequence continues at coordinate 1,503,537 of JASPKZ010009821.1, forward strand.
GTGAAGGGAGTGTATCTAACCTCTTGCACCATCAAAAAGCCACCAATATGCCTTTTTTTTTAACCCTTAATTACTCGCACGGGGTAATTTTTTTCCATTAGGTTGAAAAATGTTACTATTTAGTGACAATTACATTTCACTTATTATCAAATTGACTCGTCCAGTGCGAGTTTTAGTTGTATTTAGTTTCTTGGAATAGATAATGATGCAATTATATTTATTTTATGTCATTGTTGCTGCCTGCGGAAATGTTTTACTCCGCGTGTGCCTAGCATCTGAAGAGAGTTATTTTCTATTCTCATGCTTACAATTTGAAGTCTAAGAGTAAATATGAGTAGAAAGAGGAAAATATTGACAGAAGATGAAATTATAGAACTGTTGGAAGCATCGGATGATGAAATTGTTGGCGGATTTTCTTCTTCATCAGACGAAGACTGTGTAGAAGACAGTGATCATGATTCTAACACTATACAGAGCGCTGAAAGCGCTGGCCACTGACTATTTTTTACTTCTTGTTGAATGTTGGCAGCATCAATGCACATATAATTATACAAGAAAATACAGGAAGAACGATTGCTCACCGCGACTTCCAAAAAGACCTTGGTTGGAGTCTACTGGACAGCTATCTGAAGAAAAGGGCAACCATAAACATTTTGCCAAAACCTCTTCAGGTGAAAAATAAGACATCTCACAGGACCTGTGGAAGAAGCTGAACCACTGATCATCAGAAAAGGAGGGAGGTGCCACTTCTGTCCCAGGGCCAAAAACCAGAAGACAACAAAGTGATGTGCTAACTGCGGCAAGCCGATCTGCAAAGATCATGTGGTGGAGTCCTGTCCAGACTGATTTTCTGGTGAGTGAGGTGTGTATATATGTTATTATTTTTTAAAAAATCATTAAACTTTGTAATAATGTGATACAGTGTTTTTGACTGTGATTAAGACTTGAAGGCAAAACAATACCCCGCATGAGTCCTCATGTAGGTTATGTATGAGCGAGTAATTAAGGGTTAAAGAAATTACACTGATTTGAGTGAATTATTCATGCAATATTTTAGAATAAAGATTTAAGATTGTTGTATATAATGTTTTACCCTCCCATCTCCTGCCATATGGAATCCCTCATCTGTGGAGAATACCAGCAATCTACGACTATTATTCCTCCATCCAATCTCTTCGTGACAAACTATAGTTTGCATTAATGCATCAAATCCTCCTTCTAATGGATCTATATTTCCTGATATCTTTGCACGTTCTACTTCGACCTGAAACAAAAATTTCATCAACACAACCAACCTACCATGTATTAATTTTATACCTCTTCTGAACTAAGTTCCAGTTGTAATATAAACAAAGCAGAAGTATGACTGTGTTTTCATTTGTTGAATAACAATTTTATCTTTGAGCGTGTAAGAAAATGTAGTTTCCTCTCTACTCTCGAAATAGAGAAAATAAAAATATGTATAATCTAGTACATGTCTATATAAGTTGTAAAGAAGAATCTTAAAATATATAATTACAATGTTAATACTTTAAATAAATATTGTTTTATTCTTATGCTTGTGCAATGCAGAATACATTGGAATTTCAGTTGTTTTAAAATTGCCACTTCTATAATTATAAAACATTGGAAAGGAAAAATATTTGAAAAGCTGAGAGAAGCAAATTATTTAGAATGTTTTCAAACTGTTTAGTGAAAACATTCTACATTAGCTATTGAGGATGTGGTGAAAATAACAGCAGAATTTACAGGTGAGTCAGCATGGAGCATAAACTCTACTTGTAATGAAATTGAAAATGAAGGGTATCTATTGACATCATGAAAAAAGCATAAACGTTTGATTAGATGGGCATATATATATATATAATTTTCTGTCATAAATAAATAAGAAATGGAAGTTCCTAATTAGTGGTATCATCTTACCTTGTATTCAGTCTTATTTCCCATAAATATGATGTTGCTTAAGAATAATGTTTCTATGATAGTTCTGTATATAATTGAGTCATTTGGCAGGTAAAAGTAGCACCACAGTTCTCCAATAGACGGTGTCAGTGGAATAATACCTTATGCTAGTTTGTTTACAGTACAACTAGAATTTAGCTTTGAATTGGTATAGGAAAAAGTTTTCATAAGCTATCCTAAGTAAATAACAATCTTTTAGGCACTTGAAAATATCCTACTATTTACTCAAAAGTTAAAAAACATTAAAATATATAACTAAAATTCGTCCTCGACTAATTACAATTTCAATTGTCTTTTAGAACATGTTGTCATCAGCTTTTCAAAAGGAACTAACTGTTGTCCCTTAAGTTCTTTTGAAAAGCTGATGATAGAATATGTTTTGAAAGGCCTTCTAAGTGTTTTAACCAAATATTAAATTGAAACTGTAGTTAGTTGAGGAACAACTGTATGTATGTAAGTATATACCCTATATGTCCCACATGAGGGCATGGGTGCTCTCTAGCGGGAGTTTCTTAACCAGGCTAATGTCTTCTTAAACAAGAAGCTGCCATTTGTGTGATCAACCAAATGCTTGTAGCATTCGGGATCGGGAATTAACAGTGTATAAGAGAAAAATTTGCATTTAGGTTGGAGTTTCTCAGTGGTAGAGCATTAGCCTAGAAAGCAAAAGGTCCTGGTTCAAACCCCAGTCTGAGCATATAATTTTTCTCTTCAAATATAATTTAGATATGCTTATTTACCTACAGATGTCAATAAGTCACATGTAATCAGCACATTGTCTCAATGAGACATCTAGTAGGCAACTAAGGTAATAATTGGATGGATGAAGGTCAGTTAAATTTTGCACAAACACCTTTCTTTCAGGCTTGTGGTTCTTTTACGAACGTGAAAATGTTCAGATATCATTTGTAATAAATGATGATGAGTAAATAAAATTCATGTAAAAAGTGTAATAGTAATTTAGGCTTGTGGTTTTTTTATGACCCTGAAAAATTTTCAGGCTTGGGATCCGTAGTTTAAAGTCTCTCCCAGAGGACTTCTCTTTTTGCATGTTTCCATCCTAAAAATTCATCAACCTCAGCCGGAAGATAACCACTAGAACACCACAACCAATACTTGTAAGATAAGAGAACAATAATTATACTCACTGAGAACTTTTGTAGATCACTTGTTAGTTTTAAGTGGTTGCGGAAGCTATAGGCAGATGTGCAGTTGGTGCATGGCTTTTGAAGGCTGAAAAGATAACAATTAAATTCTATCAGACATATCTTTTATTTCATAAAATGGCATGTACTTTTAAGCATAAATTATGATGATTTATACTATAAAGATAATATTAAATTTAATGAAATAAAAGTATTTTGTTTATAAAATAAAATATACATACAATAATGTATTAATGTTGGCTATACTAATATATAAAAATTCTCTACTCTTATCTGGCATAATGCCAGGTCGAGGGATAATATGAAAAGATTCCAGCTGATCAAGTCTTTAGCACCATCACAGATGTTGAATAAATTAAGTGTATGCCATAAAGTAAGTATGGAGAAGTATAGAGAAGAAAGAAAAACTTATGAACTTCGAAATTCCTGCAGATTCTGATTGAATCTGGAGGTTTATCGGTCTACCAACAGAGATAAGAAGTAGAAGTTCTTCTGATTGACAAAACAGTCGACGAGAAATTACTGAACATGAAGTTGCCAAGGCTTTGAAACATGGTCTAATTAGAAGACTGGATATGAGGTGAGGTATGAAGCATTTTAATTTAATCTAAAATTGAACCTCATAGTAAAACTGGATATTTATTCCCATATAAAAATAATAAAGATTTTTTTAATTCAATATTTAAATATAATTATATTTATTTCTAGTAAGAATGGAAATAAGATTGATTTAGAGAATTCAATTTTTTTATAAGTATATATAAAAAAAATCAAACTGGTCAATATAAACTGTTAATACAGTTACATATATTTCTAACTGATTTAATATATGTAAAAATACTTGAAATATTTTAATTTGTATTTTTATAAACAAATAAATGGGATTGGACGAATTGGATGGGAGTCAGCCAGTAGTACTCCTTCCTTTTCAGTTTGACCAATCAGAACTTCCAGATTATAACAGAAATGAAATAGGATTTTTCCCAGAACAACAAGATGGCTACAATACTTGAAAGAAGTCAGACATGTTAAACAACGGCTCATCAAGAAATAAGAGAATTATATTTCATTTCTTGATATCAGTTGGTCCCGCACCGTAGCCGAGCGGTTAAGGTAGGAAGCCTTGGCGCAGAGCTACGGGACTTGCGCTGGTTCGAGTCTCCATGGGGGAAGAAATTTTCTCATGGTATTTCGGCCAGTATGGGACCGGTGCCCACCCAGCATCGTGAGGCAGTTGGGTAGCTACAATAAGTAGCGGCTCCAGGTTGAGGAACCAGCTATAACGGCTGGGGGACTCGACATGCTAACCACATGTCACCCCTACACTCGCTGTTGATCATCTACCTCTGTGATTGACACATGTGGATGTGAACGGCCAGCAGCCGGCTGGTAAAAGGGCAACTGCTGAAAAGTGGAAAGACCCTCAATCGGAATCTGATATTAGTTGAGAAAATGGTGTCAAAGTTATGGAAAACGATATTGTAATATACATTTAATTCAACTGGAGTATCCATAAAATTAAAATAAAGTGTTAGTGAGTGAAAAATTGACCGTTGGAAATAGTCATCTATTACATATATGAAATAAAAATCTTCTATAAGTGAAATTTATTAATTTAAGCCAAAATCTTTTAAATTATTGATCATTTACAAGATTCATCTAAACAGAAGTGAAAACTTTAATAAAATAACATTTAATTTAACTGTTAACAAAGTGTCGTTATTTGTTCATGTAAGAAACTTTCCCTCATTCCCTTGAAGGGAGTCATCAGTGCCGTGGCAAATATCAGTGATCTAAATTATTACAATCATATTTCTACAACATGGGACATCACATCCAACAACCCACCTTTAATAGTGATTTTTTCCTATAAAGAGTTCAATAATGAATGAACCTGGCTTGGCTCTCATTTAACCCCTACAAACCACACATGGAGTGACTGGGACACATACTTGGGACCAGAGATAGAGGAAAATGTCTAACCATTTGTATCATAGAACAGGCCTAACTATGAGTAATATGTATAAAATAAAAATGCAAGCAAAATATAAATCTTTACTAATTCAATGCCATTAGTCTGGCACTTATCAGTTTTAATATAACTCTGAGCAACAAAAAAGAAACTTTTTTTGTCTCAGAAAGAAAAATATTTGATTCTGATAGTATTTTTTTCTCCTGAATTCAAATATGATATCAGTTTTTCTCCATCACACAAGGTTTCTGAGAGACAGGAATTTATAATTTCAAACACTTTAATATTTTCTACATTCGTAACTACACGATATTTGAACATTCAGACTCACCTAGAAAGTAAGAAATGACAATTTTCTGCTATATTTCGCCTGTGGAGCATCTCTCTTGATGGTCGAACAATAATCAGCCAGCATATTAGGATTCCTTTGCCTTGATACATCTTTTTTATAGCTGAAATCTCCTGATGAAAGTGTTCCCCGTTTTATTTTACCATGGACAAATGGACAAAAAAAGTTTATTAAAAGTATAATTATTTAAATCCATTAATTGAAATTGAAATAAAAAAACTGTGAGTGATGGAGAAATTCCGAATACATATTTGAAAACATGATAAAAAACTGCATTAAGTACAACTATTGGTACTCATGAGACAAAAATCATGTTGACCAGTGTAATGTAGAATGAAATTAATTCACCAATTTAATATTAATGAAAATTACCTCACCTCATATTCCGTGTTCTTTTTTGACCGATTTCGGAGTACTTACTTCAACTTCAGATTTTCTCGACCATTGTTCTATCAAAGCGAAGCACATTTATTTTAAAATAAATTCACGTTCTGATAAATAAAATTGTGAGAAAATTTACCTTAGAGGATTAGTGAATGGGCCCACAGTTTTATCGACAAAACTGCCAAATCCTAATCTTAAGTCTGAAGTGTACTGCAATAACAGTTCTTGGAGATTCTGACCCAGTCTTGACAAGGTATCTTTGTCATCTCTCATTGAATTTGAGAGATCCATGAGATAGTACAAATCAATGGGATATTCTGCTCTTGAATACCTGAATGTCACATTAACTGGAGAATCTAAAATAATAACAAAAATCTTTTCAATCATTATAGTTCTCATGAATTACTATTATATGCATGCAAAACACAAATCAAACTTAAAATGAATATTTTATTTGCTAGGACATGAACAACTTTTGCTTTCATTGGAAATCAAACCCTGAACCTTCAATGATTTTATTATTCATTTCATACATCTTAATGATATTTGAAGAGAAAAATTATACGCTCAGACCGGGACTTGAACCCGGGACCCTTGGTTCTCTAGACCAAGTGCTCTACCAACTGAGCTACCTGAGCAAGTACCGATCTAAACGCAAATCTTTCTCTATATACATTGTAATTCCCATCCACCAAATGCTATGAAGCCATGCTTCTACCTTGCAAATGGCGGCACCTTTTATTAAGAAGACATATTTGGGAATTATACATTACAGCCAGTACGGCTTTTTTATAATTTTTCTCTTCAAATATGATTTATCCATCATTGAGATGTACGAAATCAATAATAAAAACATGGAAAAAGCCGTACTGGCTGTAATGTATAATTCCCAAATATGTCTTCTTAATAAAAGGAGCCGCCATTTGCAAGGTAGAAGCATGGGTTCATAGCATTTGGTGGATGGGAATTACAATGTATATAGAGAAAGATTTGCGTTTAGATCGGTACTTGCTCAGGTAGCTCAGTTGGTAGAGCACTTGGTCTAGAGAACCAAGGGTCCCGGGTTCAAGTCCCGGTCTGAGCGTATAATTTTTCTCTTCAAATATGATTTATCCATCATTGAGATGTACGAAATCAATAATAAAAACATGGAAAAAAGCCGTACTGGCTGTAATGTATAATTCCCAAATATGTCTTCTTAATAAAAGGAGCCGCCATTTGTTTGCAGTAGAAGCATGGCTTCATAGCATTTGGTGGAGGAGAATAGAAGTTACAATGTATCTAGAGAAAGATTTGGTTTTTAGATCGGTATACTTGCTCAGGTAGCTCAGTTGGTAGAGCACTTGGTCGAGAGAACCACGGGTTCCCGGGTTCAAGTCCCAGGTCTGAGCATATAATTTTTCTCTTCAAATATGATTTATCCATCATTGAGATGTACGAAATCAATAATAAAAACATGGAAAAAAAGCCGTACTGGCTGTAATGTATAATTCCCAAGAATGTCTGCTTAATAAAAGGAGCCGCCATTTTGCAAGGTAGAAGCATGGCTTAATAGCATTTGGTGGATGAGAATTACAATGTATATAGAGAAAGATTTGCGTTTAGATCGGTACTTGCTCAGGTAGCTCAGTTGGTAGAGCACTTGGTCTAGAGAACCAAGGGTCCCGGGTTCAAGTCCCGGTCTGAGCGTATAATTTTTCTCTTCAAATATGATTTATCCATCATTGAGATGTACGAAATCAATAATAAAAAATCTTAATGATGTATAAATCATATTTGAAGAGAAAAATATTATGCTCAGATCGGGGCTTGAAACCCGGGAATTTGGTTTTCTAGACCAAGTGCTCTACCGACTGAGCGACCGGAGCAAGTACCGATCTAAACGAAAATTTTTCTCTATATACGTTGTAATTCCCGAGCACCAAATGCTATGAAACCTTTGCTTCTATCTTTGCAAATGGCAGGAATTACAACGTATATAGAGAAAAATTTGCATTTAGATTGGTACTCGCACAAGTTCCAGAAAATTTTCAATGAGTTTAACATTTGATTGGCTCCGAAGAATGAGTACAGTATAAACAAGATAATTAAAACCAACAAAAATGAAAAAATTGAAGAAGAATACAAATCAGGAATATATCAGATCAAATGTAAGGATTGTGACAAAATCTGTATAGGAAAAACAAAAAGAAATTTAAAAACTATATTGAAAGAATACCTTAGAAATGTAAAAAAAGAGTGAAGTGGACAAGTCTGCTTAGCAGCCCATGCTTGGTCTGAAAAGCATTTAATTGATACAGAAGTTAGCCTAATCAAACACACAGATAAACAAAAAGAACTCACAGCCTGGGAAAAAAATCCACATCCAAAAAAAACAAGAAAGATAAACTAATGAATTTTGAAACTCCCCCAAATTTTGACCTGATCCAGAGGTTCATCTGTCCACCAATAGAAGTAAGAAAAAAACCGCCAAGAAAAGACATAACACCGGTCTACCAGAGGCTACTAATGATGGAGATAAGCTCCGAAACTTCAGTCTAGAAGAAAAAGGATATGAGGTGAGGTAATAAAAACATTATATTATTTTTGGTCTGGACATCTTACCTCAATATTAATGTTGATTTGTTCTTGGACATGTTTCAAAACAATTCTCTGTTTTATCTTCAGCTTTCCCAGACTGGTTTTATTTATGTTGCATTATGTTGCACCACCTGGATGTCGATGTCAGCTCCATCCTGTGGTTGGCCAAAGAACCTCCAAACAAGGTCACCCTCCATCGGAATATCAAAATTCATAACTCTGTTTCTGTTCTTCTGAATATAAATTTTTTCCCAAATAGTCAGCTCGTTTGTATTTTCTAACTGTTTTAATAATTTAGTGTCTGAATTGATATTATGTTTTTCAGACCAAACATGAGCAGCAACTGCAGATTTTTCAATTTCTCCATTTTAATATTTCTTGTGTGTTCTTTGGTTCTAATTTTTAGGTTTCTTTTTGTTTTCCCTATATATATTTTTTCACAACCCATGCATTCAATTTGATATATTCCTGACTTTTTATTTTTATCAGTTTTTTCATTTTTGTTGGTTTTTATTAGTTTATTTAAACTGTAGTTATTTTTTGGTGCTAATTTAATATTAAACTTCTCAAATATATTTTGAAATTTATTATGTACCCAGGGGTGATATGTGAATTTCCTATATTTTTTTCATAGGTGGTTCTTCTTTTTCAAGATTACTTCTGTTTATCATTTTTTTTTTTTTTATACTTTTCTATCCTTTTATGTACCATTTTTTCATCAAACCCATTTTCTCTTGCTACTTTGATTATGTGTTTTTTCTCATGTTTGAAATCTTCTTCGTTTAAGGGTAAGTTTACCAATCTATGAGTTAAACTATTAAATGCTGCTAATTTATGTCCAATTGGATTGAACCCTGTTGAATTTTATAAAATTTTCCGTATGAGTTTCTTTCCTATGAATCCTGAATTCAATTTTTCTTTTTTTTCGTTTCTGACCAATTTAAGATCCAAAAAAGGTATTTGTTTATTGTCTTCTATTTCTTTGGTGAATTTAATGTTTGTACTCTGTAAATTTAATAGTTTTAGGGAATCTTCTACATGTTTTTCTTTAACAATACAAATTATATCATCAACATATCTACTCCAAAATTTAAACATTGTGGGATGTGCTTTAGTGATTTTACATTCAAAATCGCTCATAAATAAATTTGCCAGGAAAGGTGATAATGGGTTTCCCATTGAGAGCCCTGATTTTTGTCTATAGAAACTCCCATTGAATGTAAAAAACATTTGATCAATGCATAACGCAGTTAATTTCAAATAATCTTCTTTGATCTCTCTGTCTATGTTGTTTTTCTTAACCAATTGTTCAATATCTCCAAAGTTTTTGTTTCGGTACATTTGTGAATAGTGAAACTACATCAAACGAAACCAACCTATCTGTGGGTTCAATTTCCACTTTTCTAATTTGTTAACTAATTCCAATGAATTTTCAATCTGCAGACTTTCAAAATTATTAATTCTTTTAAATTGATTATTCAGCCATTTCGAAATTTTGTAGGTTGGTGATCCAATATTGTTAATTATTGGCCTCATTTTGTTTCCCGGTTTGTGAATTTTTGGAAGTCCATGTATATTAGGGTTTCTTGGGTTGCTTACTTTTAATTGAAATTTTTCTTTCTTGGATAGAATTTTAACATTTTTAAAACAGTTTTCCACTTTTTTATGGTTTTTGGTAGGGGGTCATTCTTAATTTTTTCATACTCTTTTTCTTTCAAAAGTTCTTCCATTCTATTTTGATAATCTTCTTTGTCCAGAATTATAATTTGGTTACCCTTATCTGATTTTGTATATACAACATTTTTGTTATTATTTCTTTGAGTGTTTTTAAATTCTCCTTACAAACTGGGTTTTTATTTGTATTCTTTATTTTATTCAAAATTTCTTACATTTTTTTCTGATGATTATTTTTTCTTCTGTAACTAACCCTTCTATTGATTTTCAATGTCCACTATGTATTCTTCTATTCTATTGGAATAATCTATTGCTGTTTTTAGACCGTTTTCTAACAATTTGTCTCTTTAGGTTAAAGGTTGCCTTTGAAAAATTTTTAACATAATTTCTGGTGGATTCTGATTTTTCTTCATTTCTGGTTTTATTCTGATGTTTGATTTTATTGATGTATTCTTCTTTCCCTTTGATTTAGTTAACAAATTATTTATCTTTGTCTTTTGTTTCTCAATTTTCTTTTTCATGGTTATGTTCAAAAAAGTGAAAAATTTATTTTCTAGGTTTTCCCACATGATGTTTCCTAATATTTTAGACAATTGATATGTAACAAATAAATTTCAATATCCAGATTACTGATCATTTCAAAGTGTTTATTCTTTTCTAGTTTTAGTAATTTGTTCTCCAAAATTTTTTGTTGTTTGCTGTTATTGTTATGCTTAACGGTTTTTCTAATGAACATGGGAACCAATTCTAATTTTAGACATTGGTTGATGAATTTAATGAATTAAAATTTAATGAATTAAATTCATCAACCAATGTCTAAAATTAGAATTGGTTCCCATGTTCATTAGAAAAACCGTTAAGCATAACAATAACAGCAAACAACAAAAAATTTTGGAGAACAAATTACTAAAACTAGAAAAGAATAAACACTTTGAAATGATCAGTAATCTGGATATTGAAATTTATTTGTTACATATCAAATTGTCTAAAATATTAGGAAACATCATGTGGGAAAACCTAGAAAATAAATTTTTCACTTTTTTGAACATAACCATGAAAAAGAAAATTGAGAAACAAAAGACAAAGATAAATAATTTGTTAACTAAATCAAAGGGAAAGAAGAATACATCAAATAAAATCAAACATCAGAATAAAACCAGAAATGAAGAAAAATCAGAATCCACCAGAAATTATGTTAAAAATTTTTCAAAGGCAACCTTTAACCTAAAAGAGACAAAATTGTTAGAAAACGGTTCTAAAAACAGCAATAGATTATTCCAATAGAATAGAAGAATACATAGTGGACATTGAAAATTCAATAGAAGGGTTAGTTACAGAAGAAAAAATAATCATCAGAAAAAAATGTGAAGAAATTTTGAATAAAATAAAGAAATACAAATAAAAACCCAGTTTGTAAGGAGAATTTAAAAACACTCAAAGAAATAAATAACAAAAATGTTGTATATACAAAATCAGATAAGGGTAACCAAATTATAATTCTGGACAAAGAAGATTATCAAAATAGAATGGAAGAACTTTTGAAAGAAAAAGAGTATGAAAAAATTAAGAATGACCCCCTACCAAAAACCATAAAAAAAGTGGAAAACTGTTTTAAAAATGTTAAAATTCTATCCAAGAAAGAAAAATTTCAATTAAAAGTAAGCAACCCAAGAAACCCTAATATACATGGACTTCCAAAAATTCACAAACCGGGAAACAAAATGAGGCCAATAATTAACAATATTGGATCACCAACCTACAAAATTTCGAAATGGCTGAATAATCAATTTAAAAGAATTAATAATTTTGAAAGTCTGCAGATTGAAAATTCATTGGAATTAGTTAACAAATTAGAAAAAGTGGAAATTGAACCCACAGATAGGTTGGTTTCGTTTGATGTAGTTTCACTATTCACAAATGTACCGAAACAAAAAACTTTGGAGATATTGAACAATTGGTTAAGAAAAAACAACATAGACAGAGAGATCAAAGAAGATTATTTGAAATTACTGCGTTATGCATTGATCAAATGTTTTTTACATTCAATGGGAGTTTCTATAGACAAAAATCAGGGCTCTCAATGGGAAACCCATTATCACCCTTCCTGGCAAATTTATTTATGAGCGATTTTGAATGTAAAATCACTAAAGCACATCCCACAATGTTTAAATTTTGGAGTAGATATGTTGATGATATAATTTGTATTGTTAAAGAAAAACATGTAGAAGATTCCCTAAAACTATTAAATTTACAGAGTACAAACATTAAATTCACCAAAGAAATAGAAGACAATAAACAAATACCTTTTTTGGATCTTAAATTGGTCAGAAACGAAGAAAAAAGAAAAATTGAATTCAGGATTCATAGAAAAGAAACTCATACGGAAAATTTTATAAAATCAACAGGGTTCAATCCAATTGGACATAAATTAGCAGCATTTAATAGTTTAACTCATAGATTGGTAAACTTACCCTTAAACGAAGAAGATTTCAAACATGAGAAAAAACACATAATCAAAGTAGCAAGAGAAAATGGGTTTGATGAAAAAATGGTACATAAAAGGATAGAAAAGTATAAAAAACAAAAAATGATAAACAGAAGTAATCTTGAAAAAGAAGAACCACCTATGAAAAAATATAGGAAATTCACATATCACCCCTGGGTACATAATAAATTTCAAAATATATTTGAGAAGTTTAATATTAAATTAGCACCAAAAAATAACTACAGTTTAAATAAACTAATAAAAACCAACAAAAATGAAAAAACTGATAAAAATAAAAAGTCAGGAATATATCAAATTGAATGCATGGGTTGTGAAAAGATATATATAGGGAAAACAAAAAGAAACCTAAAAATTAGAACCAAAGAACACATAAGAAATATTAAAAATGGAGAAATTGAAAAATCTGCAGTTGCTGCTCATGTTTGGTCTGAAAAACATAATATTAATTCAGACACTAAATTATTAAAACAGTTAGAAAATACAAACGAGCTGACTATTTGGGAAAAAATTTATATTCAGAAGAACAGAAACAGAGTTATGAATTTTGATATTCCGATGGAGGGTGACCTTGTTTGGAGGTTCTTTGGCCAACCACAGGATGGAGCTGACATCGACATCCAGGTGGTGCAACATAATGCAACATAAATAAAACCAGTCTGGGAAAGCTGAAGATAAAACAGAGAATTGTTTTGAAACATGTCCAAGAACAAATCAACATTAATATTGAGGTAAGATGTCCAGACCAAAAATAATATAATTAAAATAACCTCAAAATATAACTTCCTAAAATTAAATATTAATCATATCCATAACTATCAAGAAAATTGGAAACAACTTATTAATAGAATGCCCAGATGAAGAATCCCACAAGGCAATCCTAAACTAAATCCCACATGGGAAGAGATCATTGGGACGACCCATGATGAGGTGGAAGGAAAATTTCAGTAGGTCGTAGCAGTCCTTCGAGGACTGTCAGGATGATGATGATTATTATTAATAAAAACAGTACTTAATCTCCCATTTCAGAGTTAAGTTTATTTTTAATCTGGCACCACCCAGCCATCTTTATTTTTAATCTGGTCCCACCATACGAGCCGCCACTGTACAAATGTATTAAATAGTATACAAATATTTAATTTTAGGAAGTGATATTTTGAGGTTATTTTAATTATATTATTTTTAGTCTGATCATCTTACCTCAATATTAATGTTGATTTGTTCTTGGACATGTTTCAAAACAATTATGTTTTATCATCAGCTTGTCCAGACATATCTAAGAACAAATCAACATTAATATTGAGGTAAGATGATCAGACTAAAAATAATATAATTAATAGTATATAAATTTTCATAAATATCCTCTAAAAATTAAAAGAAAAACAATTCAGTAGATCATGAAAAAATGTACTTAATAAGCAGTATATTTATTATTAGCAGCAATACACAGCATTCTGAATTCTCCTTAAAATCTTGTAATTTTTACTAATATTCATTCTGGGCTTGTTGGAACACTCTGCTTGTTCCCTGCCCATGTGTATCTCACGAGGGATGTTTGAATGTAATGATTCATACTATTATCAGTTTCATATTTACATTATAGCAGTGATAATGTTATCAGGAAACACTTCTACCATACCTCACCTTCACCATAGTGAAACCTGAAAGTTTTATTTACAGTATTACCAGAAGATAATTCAAATTAAAAAGTCTATTTATTTTTTAATGATGATCAGAAACTGCATGTAGGGTTAAATAAGTTTCACAGATGAATTTTAATTTTTTTTTTCTAAGCCCATGTTTTCCCTTTACAGAGATTTAGGCGCTCTCCCCCTACAGGGAAGAATTTTAATCATACCAATTTATATTGATACTAGTAAAATTCATGGTGATTTTCCGTTGAGGTATTAGTTCACAGTAATATAATGTACGGTTAAAAACTATAATATAGTTACCTTGTAGGTCCGTCTCCTCAACTTATGTTCTTTTAAAACTCTGTAGGCCTTTCGGGACTAGCCCCATCATCAGCAGAATGCATTAGGTCCGTTCTTGTTGACCCTTGTTGAAGCACTGACTTGGTTGTGAGAATTTTGTACAGAGGATTGTGATTCTCAATGAATACACACCTAATCCACACAATCCTCTGTACAAAATTCTCACAACCAAGTCAGTGCTTCAACAAGGGTCAACAAGAACGGACCTAATGCATTCTGCTGATGATGGAACTAGTCCCGAAAGGCTACAGAGTTTTAAAAGAACTTAAGTTGAGGAGACGGACCTACAAGGTAACTATATTATAGTTTTTAACCGTACATTATATTACTGTGATACCAATTTAGTTACACTTGTTTTCATATAGATGTCATTTTGAGTGGTCCGTGGTCAGCGTTCTGCCTCATACTGACATCTAGGAAACAAAGGTAGTACTAGGATGGGAAAATTCGGTAAATTTTGCTTAGAGTCCTTTTCATTCAGGCTTAAGGATTTTTTACGAGCCTGAAAATCTTCAGACTCAGGACCCATGGCTTAAAGTCCCTCCTGGGCGACTTGCTTCATGGATTTTTCCATCGAAAAAAATCCAGCGATTTCCCGGTCTGAGGTGGAACCCGCGATCCTCAGGACCAGAGGCAAGGAGCATAACCACTAGTCCACCACAGCCGACATGAATTTGAATAATTGTTTGAAAATACAGTAAGAAGTAATATTATAAGATTTTACTTAATAAGCAAGTTTGATCTATGAGCTAAGAAGATTACAACCAAACTTATTTTTTTAATAATTGTGTTGAAGCAAAATTAGCCTAAATTTGCCACCAACAATGGACAATTAAATAAAACATGATTGACTGATGTTTTTATTATTCATTTAAAATTACTCACTGAATGGCAAATTATATTTGATGAGAAAAATATACCCAAGTCTGAGCATTTTTTTTTTTTTAATTTTATAGGAATTAATCACTATGAGGTTTAATTTATGGTGAAATTAAATGTTTCTTACCTCTCCTCATATAAATCTTCAAATATATTTGACTTTCTTCTCCACATTTACACAGTGGACATATATTTTAAATTTACATAAATATTGACGATTTTTATTATTAATTTAACACTTCTCATAGAAGGATAAATTATATTTGAAGAGAAAAATTTTCGCCTAGACCGGGACTCGAACCCGGGACCCTTGGCGAAAATTGTTCTCTTCAAATATAATTTATCCTTCTATGAGAAGTGTTAAATTAATAATAAAAATCGTCAATAGAAGCCCTACTGGCTATAAAGTAGTGTTAAATTCCCAATAAATGTCTTCTTAACTAAGAAGCCGCCATTTGCAAAGATAGAAGTTATGGTTTCAAGCATTTGGCGCTAGGGAATTACAACGTACATAAGAGAAAAATTTGCATCTAGATCGTAACTCGCCTCGGTAGCTCAGTTGGTAGAGCACTTGGCCCGGAAAGCCAAGGGTCCCGGGTTCGAGTCCCGGTCTAGGCGAAAATTTTTCTCTTCAAATATTACATAAATATGCCTGAAATCTTCTATGTCCACTTAAAAATTGAGTTAATGTAAAATTGGCGAGTATATCTGGTCATTTAAGTCTGTCGTAGACTGTTGGGAAAAATAATTCTCGAGTTGTCATCCTCTTATCAGTACTTTGCAATAATATATCCCACTTGGCTACTAGTTGATTTTCTACTTTATATAAGAAAGAGGACACAAGTAATAGCTAAGTGGTAAACTTGAAGTGGCGGCTGACTTTGTCAGACTGTCTGCTCTTTCATTCCTAGTATCGGAGCGTCCTCAAAACCAGGACAAACAAATCTATGATGAATTCTTCTCAAGCAAGTCTCTTATTTCGCAGGCAAATTGATCCAAATTAAATTTGTCAGCAATAGTTAGTAGAACTGATTTTGTGTCACTTATTATACAAATACTATGTTGTATATCTGAGCATCATTTAACAGCTTCTTTCATGGCAAATAATTCTGCTTAAAAAATTGAGCAAAGTGTCAAAAGTTTGAACTTAGAGAAAAAAATTTCTACATCATCTTTATATACAATAAATGCACAACTCACTTTGACATCTTTGGACAATTCATCCACATGTCGCAATCCATTAGTAAAGACCTTATATTTATCAACATGTTCTGAGAATGATTTTCTTTGACTATTTATCTCTTTGACTATCTCATAAACCGATAAAATTGCCTCTTCCTATTCGTAATAAGAGATATCTCCATAAATTAACTTCTTTGACAAGGATATCGATTCAACAATGTACAATCAATATGGTACAGCAAGAAATACCAAAAGAAAACAACTTCAAAAATTAGTAGAAAAAAGAAAGGTTAGTTTTGTAGCTCTAAAAAAATTATTAAATGTTGTATAATGAACCTGCATTATTGTTAATTCTTTTTTCATACAATCGTCTGTTATTGACTTTTCCCCAGCCCAAAGAGATTTAAGAGTAAAGATATTCTATTTATAACTATACAGCCGGCTTAGAAATCGCCCGGAAGTAAGATCGGAACACATAAACCCATATTTGGTAAATATTAAACATTATACGAGGGTGAATCAAATATAAACCGGAATTATTGTTTACAATTTTATTGACTTAACAAAAAAATACAAAACCACCACCTCATTTTTCTACATAGTCTCCTGCATTTCCAACACACTTTTGCCATCGAGTTGGCAATGTTTTGATGCCGTCCTTGAAGAACGAGGGATGACGTGTAGTCAGCCAGTTGTGCACAAACTCCACTACCACTGCATTGTCACCAAACCGCCTTCCTCCCAGGTCTTCTTTCAGTGGCCCAAACAAATGGAGTCACAGGGTGACAAATCTGGACTGTAAGGAGGATGTTCCAGAGGTGTCCAATGCATTTTCGTCAAATTTTTTTGTTCCTGGCTCAGGAGCCGAGGAACCCACCTGGCTGACAATTTTCGGAATTTGAGTTCATCACTGATGATGGCTTGAACATCCGAAGCTTATTCCAACGTGTGAAACAATTTCAGAAATTGTTACATGCCGATCCTCCTCAATAAGGTCCTGTACAGCACGAATGTTGTCTGCAGTGATGCTTGTTCCTTGCCGTCCTTGGTGGGGCTCATTTTCCACTGAATCCCGGCCCACTAAAATTTTTTTGCACCAATCATACACCTGCGTCTTCAAAAGGGTTTCTTCCCCGAACTGCGCATGGAGCCTTCTCAAAATTTCAGAAGGTTTAGTGCCTTCTTTCGCCAAAAACTTAATAATAATGTGTTGCACAACAGACGTGTGTACCTCTTGCTCGCTCATGGCGTACTGAAGCAAGCGGCCACTCTTAGGAGTGCGACACATCAAGATCCAACTTCCACCAACTTCCCCTCCAAACTGCAACCTTTGCAGTTCGCTACCAGAGATTCCAGATACAAATTCTGGTTTATATTTGATCCACCCTCGTAATAATTTTTAGCTTCTGATGTTGTATTATTCGCTAAATAGTCACTCCAAATCCAATGCGAGGTTGAGCTTTTCATTAGACAAAATCACTTGCAACTTTGTCACTCATGATTTTTTTTTTTCAGAAAACACAACCTCTTGTTAGATTACTGTTGATAATTTTGTAATTAGCCAGGTGACCCACAGAGAGAAAATGTTTTGATCTATGAAGATCTTAAGAAGAAGAATATGAGGTGAGATGATACAATTTTACTTAAATAAATATTACCTCATAATATTACTTCCTAGAAAGGTAAAGATTCCTTCTGGCTTTTTTCGTGTTGAGACTTGAAAGTAGTTTTGAAGTTCCTTAGGACAGGTTACTGGCCCGACGCTAAGTAGTCCAGTGGTAGGGCTGCTACCTTTTAGTCTCTGGACAGACATTAGGATACCGCATTTACTCAGTACCTGATGGAACGGTTATACCGCCGTGAGGAACGACCTGCAGGAAGAAGAAGACCAGGACGTCCACTCAAAAGACTTCTGGATGGTGTTTCTCTTGAGGCCGAAACAGGTCAACAAATGGTCTAAATTCGTGAATGTACTATGATGATGATGAAAGGTAAAGATTACCTCATTTAGGTAGTGACAGAAATGTGTTAAATCTATAAAAATATTAAAGCTGGCTCTTTATATATAAAAAAATACTTACTGATTCTCAAATCCAGAGAAATTTCTTGTGGTGCCAATTGCACAACTTTTGACAAATTTGCTTGGTATGAAACAAGTGGTTGATCCACTAGTTCCTTAAATGAACTTTTTGGATTAATAATGAATTCATCTTCACAACCTTCAAGCTTCTTGCTACATCTTGATTTTGAGTTGTTCTATAAAAACAAACACAGTTTTATTAGATTTACAAAAAAATCATGGGAAGTGACACTATGATGTAAATATCAATAATATATATATGTAGACTATGAAGTGGAAACTTTACACTTCACCTCAAACAATGATCCTCTCATCTGAGCATGTTTTTACAGACCACCATTCCGATTCTCAACTAAATTCTGAATTCAGTCGGAATTTAGTTGAAAATGGGGATGATGGTCTCTGAAACATGTACAGGTGAGCAGATCGAATTTTATGAGGTGAAGTGTAAAATTTCTCTTTCATATTATGATGGTGAATATTCAAAACAAGATATGTTCCTACATTTAATATATAAACTATATCATCATTGCTCTGGAGAAATAACGAAGTTCACACACCATATTGTGTTTTTCAGATAATTATCATGATTTTAAGTTAATGTTTAATCTAAATTTAAACAATATTGATATAAAATTCATCGGAGAACATTTTGTTTAAACAACTCACCTCATAGGATTCATGCTTCCATGATATCGCGGTTTCAAACACAGTCGTGTTCATCCTCAGCCATAACTCCGACTGACGAAATTCTTCGGCCGTCAACTGTTCTATTGTCGCTATCTTCAGTGCTGCCATCTATGGTTGAATTTATGAACTTCGAAATCAAAGTAATTTTGTTAGGGATATCAAAATTCATTGATGTATCTTTATTTTTCTGAATGTATATTTTCTCCCAAACTGTCAATTACAAAGGCTTCTCTACTTGTTTTAAAAATTTAGCTTCTCTCCCAATTTTATGGTGTTCTAATAAACTATGTGCAGCAATTGCAGATTTTTCAATTTCACAATTGTTATTATTTCTGAAATGTTCTTTTTTCCGAATTTCTAAATTCGTCAGTCGGAGTTATGGCTGAGGATGAACACGACTGTGTTTTAAATCGCGGTATCATGGAAGCATGAATCCTATGAGGTGAGTTGTTTAAACAAAATGTTCTCCGATGAATTTTAATGATTATACCTAATAATGTTTACTTCCCAACTTTTACTTAAAAATTTGTGTAAGAAGAATCAATGCAATTTTCTGAAATTAATAAAGTAAGTTGGAAAATTTAATGTGAATATCTCTCGTATTTATAAAAAAAGAAAGTCACCTGGGGCCAACCCCCCAGAAGAGCATGACAATATTGTCACAAAGGTTGGCAGGATTTTCCTTTATGTTATTTTGGCATAAATGAGCACACAAATATTATTTAAATTCTCACTTAATACTTTATTTCTGTCTACAAATTATCAGTAACTTTTAATAACAATTATCACTCACAATTAATCTTCTTTTAATGTTTATCACAATCACAGTTATATTCACAGTTATTTTCCATTTGCCACAATTTCTCGTACACTCAACTTATCGTTGTACAACATGAGACCGACTGGTGTCTCGCCTTTGCTCCTTTTATAGGAGAAAGGAAACTTCTAGACTAAGCTTTGAGATACTTCAAAGCGTAGAAGTCTCTGGCCACTGATCTTTCATGAAAGGAGGAAGGAGATGTTGGTAGAAACATCTGATAAGACAGTCCAGACACTTCGGTGATTGACACGGGTCTTTTGACTCGCAATTAGCGACTTGCAAATCCATTCCAACCAATGCGAGACCAATATTCTCGCCTTCCCCACATAATTTAAACGTTGTTATATGAAGCATAATATCTTTATTTTGTTAATGAATTAAATATTTTTAGTTTTATATATTTCATTGTGAATTCAAACTTGAGAGATGGGTAAAATTTTCTGGAAATCAGAGCGTTACCAACCTCACTTCTTGGTTTACCAACTTAGCTTCTGCCATATTATCCTTAGGGTATAATCCTCATAACAAAATGGTTCCTTTTGTAATCATATCCTGTATCCAGATAAGCCTCGACCTTAGTCTAAAAATGTAAAAGACTGCTTAGGGGAGGGAGTTATAACAAATTACTTTGAGACAGAACGAGCCAAAAGGCCTAATCCTTTATGTTGTTGATGATATTCGAAATTATGGAGTAATTTTTGTAAGATTCTATAGGATTCAATTGTTAATTATTCTACATACCCAGTATGGTTTGGTACACCAGCGGCATACATTTAGTTGAATACAAGCTGAACATGTTTGTTTTGAAGCACATGGATCTGCCAGTTCAACTGTACGTACAGTAACAAGAAATCTGTGAAGATAGAAGAATTTGTATGGAAGACAAATAAAGTGACTAATATAACAATTAGATATACAAATTAAATTACCTCATAAGACATATACATATACTAGAAGTCCCGGCCACGCATTGCTGTGGCTAAGGTGTA
The DNA here is from genome assembly GCA_030220185.1 of Diploptera punctata. Classification (NCBI taxonomy): domain Eukaryota; kingdom Metazoa; phylum Arthropoda; class Insecta; order Blattodea; family Blaberidae; genus Diploptera; species Diploptera punctata. The sequence continues at coordinate 1,524,761 of JASPKZ010009821.1, forward strand.
CGTTAAAAATTTTAATTAAGTTGCGTCTTTCAGCCAGATTACTTAAAACTAATACTTACACACAAAATTAATAATATTGAAAATAAAATAAACACTGAACACACTTAAATTATGAAATAATCAATATTTGTAATTCAATTGAAATTCGCAATTGCAACAAAAAGCACAGCCATCTTTGTTAAATAATAAACAAATTACCTTACACCGTCATCTGTTAGAATCATATGGAACTCACAGATAATTACACCGCCATCTGTTAGAATCATATGGAACTCACAGATAATTACACCGCCATCTGTTAGAATCGTATGGAACTCACATATAGGCCTAATTATAACTCTTTGTTAAATAATAAACAAATAATTTGCAATAAAAAAATAATGTGACTATAAATTTAGTTATGAACTACCCTAAGTCTCAAGTTGGATCAAACTGCACACAGTGTGCAAAATTTTATTAAAATTGGTTCAGTAGTTTAGGATTCCATCGTGGACAAATAACGTGACACGAAAGTTTTATATATTAAGATATACACCAGTATATTAAAAAATCATTAACTCATGGATATAGAATGCAGGTATGAAACTGTCATTCTCCCAGTTATGTCATATGGATGCAAAACATGGATTCTCACCTTAAGGGAGGAGAAAATATTACAAGTATTTGAGAATAAAGTTCTTAGGAAAATTTCTGGACCAAAGAGAGATGAACAGACAGGTAAATGGAGAAGGCTACATAACAGAGAGCTACATGATCTTTATAAAAAAAACCAGATATAATAAGGACTAAGTCTTGGCAGGACATGTGGCACAAATGGGGAATGAAAGAGGGGCATGGAAGTTTCTTCTAGGAAAACCAGAAGGAAAACACCCTGTTGGTAGACCAAGAATGAGTTGGGAGATTAACATTAATCATGATTTAAGGGAAGGAGATAATACAGGAGATGATTAGAAAACATTTGCACAGGATGAAGATGTGTGGAGAGCTTTCCTTGCAGCCATGAACCTACGGGATTGTTAGTGCCAGTGAGTTAGTTATATAGAATGTAGGGCACAGACAGAGCTGATCTAAGGGACATGCCATGTGGTCCATGGCTCGGGCCTTGATTTTAGGTTTCAAAACAATGAAAAATCTTATTGAGTTCAATCTAACTCTAACACCATTACCTCAAGTTGTTTCGACAATTTGGAGATCCTTTACTCAAATAACACTACAATTTCTTCACTTATATGTGAAGAATTGGTTGCAATAAATTAAAAATTCCTCTCTCAAGACACACAATTTTAGACACACTCTTATATGCAGATGATCAGGCTCTTTTCGGCAATAATGAAGATGAATTACAATATTCCACTCATCATCTTAATATAATAGCCCAACGATTTAACATGGAAATATCAACAACAAAATCTAAAGTTATGGCCTTTCAAGGGAAATTCCCAGTAAGAAGTAAAATTTGTATTCAGAATTCAATATTAGAGCAAGTTAATTCATTTAAATACTTAGGATATAATCTAACTTATAATGAGGAATGTGATATATCCTTTAAAATACAAAACTATAATAAAGCTTTAAGAATTATCAACCAAGTTTTTAAACCATCAAAAGTGCAGAGACACACAAGAATGAAAATATATAAAATTCTCGCTAGACCCATAATCTGTTATGGCAGTGAAGCTTGGACCATCAGAACTCAGGATGATCGTCATATTACAGCCACAGAGATGAAATTTCTGCGACGAACTGCAGGTTATAGCCTTCTAGACCACCAAAGAAATTCAACAATAGCCAGAGAGTTAAACATCGTACCTATATCTGAATTCCTCCAAGAATATAGAAACAATTGGCTAGACCATATTCAGCGCATGGATCGTCACAGAATACCAAAACAAATTCTTCACTACATTCCTCGAGGCAGAAGATCTGTGGGTCAACCTTTTCGGAGATGGCGGGAGACCGTAACGGGCCACTGGGCCTAATACTTGAAAGGACGATGATGATGATGAATTAAAAATTCAAACTGGAAAGCTTCATCATCATATATGGCATGACAGCCCATTTTGGGCCCTATCCTTCCTCAGAATGTCCTTCCAGACTTCTCTATTTGCTGCTAAATTCTTCCAATTTCTAATTTTACTAAGTCTAATATGCTGCAAGACATCCTCCCATCTTAATTTTGGTCTTCCAACTTTTCTGGTTTGTAAAGGTTGTGCCATAGGTCTATAAATCTTTTTAACAGTTTTATTATTGTCCATACGTATCAAATGTCCAGCTCAGGCCAATCTATTAATTTTTATATACTTCACTAAATCGGATTTCTTATATAATTCATACAATTCACAATTTCTCCTTCTCCAAATGTCACCTGCTTTCACACCCCCAAAAATAGTTCTTAATATCTTTCTTAGGAAAGCTTCCCTGTCCCAATATAATATAAATAATCTCCCCTTGGGAAATCATAAAAAAAAAAAAGAATAAAAAATTACAGAGCAACACCTGCTCCCACTGCTCTACGTACACAAGATGGTTGGTCATATCATTATGATCAAGTCCAGATCCTTGGTACTAATCTTGCCAATCGATTCACACCACATGAGCTGGCAACTCCAGTCCTTGACAGCGAAGTAAATCTAACAGTAAATAACTTCCTTGCTTCTCCTCTCCTTCAGGTTCTCCCAGATATTCATATAAATGACGTCCATAGATATATCCGTGTCCTTCAGTTAATATGTCCACCTGGCATGGATAAAATCCCAAACCTGGCTGTAAAGATCTCCCTAATAAAGCACTCATCCTGTTCCTCACCATATGTAAATTCTGTTTCAAATTCCATTAATTTCTATTTGTGTGGAAAACAGCTAAAATCATCACCCTACCCAAGCCAGGAAAAGACCCATGAAGCCTGGATAATCTATGTCGAATAAGTTTGCTACCAGCACCAGGGAAATGATTGGAAATACTTATTTTGGCTAACCTCAAAGTTGAAAGTAACAAATACACAATTACTCCCACACCACTAGTTTGGCTTCTGAAATTCACATAGTACTCCACTCCAACTAGAATGACTCATTTGACCAAATTGTCATGGGTTTCAATGTAAACAACAGCACATTATTTATAATATCCTTGATATTCAGAATGACATTTGATTAATTTATAAACCGATTAAACTCAATTTTTTTGGTTCCCTTTATTAAATTCATTTTGTCCTATTTACTAAATAGAAAATTCTATTAATATTTAATTTTAGGAAGTTATATTTTGAGGTTATTTTAATTATATTATTTTTGGTCTGGACATCTTACCTCAATATTAATGTTGATTTGTTCTTGGACATGTTTCAAAACAATTCTCTGTTTTATCTTCAGCTTTCCCAGACTCTGTCTGGAAAAGCTGAAGATAAAACAGAGAATTGTTTTGAAACATGTCCAAGAACAAATCAACATTAATATTGAGGTAAGATGTCCAGACCAAAAATAATATAAAGAAAATTCTATGTTGATGTTAAGGGATCAAGGTCTAATAGTCAGCTTATATTAGCAGGAGTTCCACAGGGTTCAGTTCTCTATCCCCTGCTATACTCCCTCTATGTTTCTGACTTACCTTTCCATCTTCAGATTCACATTGCTGACAACACATAATACCTCTTGTATAGTCCACTTTCCGTGCTTTTCCTCTCCACGTGCACACTTTTCAAGAAGCTTCCATCCATATTCTTTCATGGTTCCAGGAATGGAATATTAAAATCAATGCCCAAACCATCTTCTTTAACAGTTTGAATGTTGCCCCTCAATTTACCCTCACTCTAGGGATTCAAAATCTCCGCTTTGAGGCTATAGTTAAGTGTACATTTGTCTCTATTTAGGCAAGCACCCAATCTTCCAAATTAATACTAGATATGTTTAAAAAGAGGAAAATTATGCTATAGCTTTACTATATATATTTTTAAGGTCAGGCACATTGTCTACAAAGATCAAGCTTACATTATACGTGGCTGTGATCCATAGCTTGCTGCATGGCCGAGGCTTGGAGCATCTTTGCTGCTACCCACAAATGAAAAATTCAAATTATACAAAACAGATTAACTGGATGGCCTGACAGGCCTAGAAGGCCCATAGCCTACCAGCTGGCTGCAGACCTCACATCTACATGCATATATGATCATCCTGCCAGTGTAGGAGTGACATATTGTCAGCATGTCGGGTGCCCCAGCCGTTATAGCTGGTTTTCTCAACCTGGTCGCTACTTATTGTAGCTACCAAATTCCTCACGATGCTGGCTGGGCACCGGTCCCATACTGGCCGAAATTCCATGAGAAAATTTCTTCCCCCACGAAGACTCGAACCAGTGCAAGTCCCTTAGCTCTGCGCCAAGGTATCTTGCATTAACCACTCGGCTACGGCACAGGACTCATACAAAACAGATGCCTCAAAATTATCTTTTCGACTTCTCGGTACACAGAACTGCCCATATCTCCTATATTGACGCACTCACTACCCATTCAAACCCTCTAGTACGTAATATGGGCTTATGGTAACAATCGCAATGATGTGCTACACACCAGAATATATTTAACAAACAGTAATGTCGCCTTGGCGGCTCCGTGGCGCAAGCGGTTAGACCCTCGTCTCTCACCGCTGGGGTCCCGAGATCGAGTCTCGGTCACTCCATGTGGGTTTCGTGGTGAACGAAACGGAATTTGGGCCGGTTTTTCTCCCGTTTTCCCTTGCCACAATTTCTCCATACTTATCTCATCCACTTCCGTTTCATTTCATTCATCTGCCCCCTGATGGTGTGTCAGGCCTTGTCATTCACAGACCTCTATATAGAGGGCTTCATCTCATATCCTTCGACACGAGTTGCTGAGGATATTTAATGTCGCCTTCTCTTATGGAGACTTGTGCATGCAGTGGTGTAGGCCTACTGCGGTCACAGCGCCGTGTGGCTCATTGCGTGTCCATGCTCATTGGAGGTATGGTTTATGATGTTTGTTCCATTTTGTCCTCCTAATAATACCGTGGTTAACAAATTATCCGTCAAGGAGCGAAACTCCAAGCGCGACAGGCCTAGAAGGCCCTTGGCCTACAATTAGGCTGCTGGCCTCACGTCCACATGTGTTAATCACAGAGGTAGACGATCATAAGCCAGAGTAGGGGTGACATGAGGTCAGCATGTTGAGTCCCCAGCCGTTATAGCTAATCTTCTCAACCTGGAGTCGCTACTTTTTGTAGCTACCCAAATGCCTCGCGATGCTGGGTGGGCACCGGTCCTATACAGGTCGAAATTCCATGAGAAAAATGTCTTCCCCCATGGGGACTCGAACCAGTGCAAGTCCCGTAGCTTAGCGCCAAGGCATCTTGCCTTAACCACTCGGCTACGGCGCGGGACTCAAGGAGCGAAAACGCCTCCAAAATCTGCATACTGTTGCTGTCACATACGAGGAAGGAAAAAAAAAAAGTTCAATTTAAGGGTTAAGAAAAGAAATATATATTCAGTAAATCAGAAAAATCGGACCATAAAATCGACTTGCTGTGGAATTTGCTCTGTTTATGCAGATTCTGCGTGACGGATTTCTTTCGTATCAGTGATCCTATGCAATCTTCTACATTCAATGTTAACTTATTAGAGCAACTGATCTAACAGCTACTGAATAAGTTGTCTCGGATGGAAGTGTCGAGCCTGAGTTAAAAACCCGGGTCCGGTCAACCCGACTGGATTTTCGCACTTTATTTTAGTAAAGACAAACTTTCGAGCTGTTTGAATTTCAGTACCATTAACTGATAACTCAATCTGTTGATTTCAGTTATACATAAAATTTCTGAAAACGAAAATTACGATAGGTCGGAACTGTGTTATGATCATCTTTAGGTTTAAACGAAAATCTGAACCGTAGAAAACTGCGTTAAAAATGTATATAATAATTTAGTTTGGTCGCTAGAGCATTGTTATAAATTAATATAGTATTTGATATTATAAAACAAATCATACAAGAAGTAGTACAGCATTCGAAACAGTAAGAAGGGAAGGGATATATTTGCTTGCGCATGACGTAGTTTAGACCTACAAAAAAAGCGAATTCTATTTTCAAATGGGATTAATTTCGTAGAATTTGACTCGTCAATACTAGTAATAATAAAGTTTAGCCAATTTTATTTAAATTATAACATCACCACGATAATTGTTTTAAAAATTAGGCCTACACAGCAGCGACATAGACGCATTCACCATATGTTAATAATAAACAATCTACGTAATGTCTTAATAGGTTTATATTTCTAAAGCGCTATTAAAAGGGTACTGTACTTTCTGTGCTCTATAAAGTTGATAACCTAGGACTCTAATATTTTACCACTTATAAACATGTTTATTCTTTGGTATCTCGTAAGAAAAGTGCAAGTTCTCAGTGTAAAAGTGTTATATCGTACTGAAAAATAGCGATTTTATACTATAGGCTACAACTTTTTCCTTGTGTTCACAGAATTCCAAAGTGGAGAAAATAATGAATTCAATATTTTTTATATCGATTATTGTTCTGATAATAACTGATAACATACATTTTGATACAAGATACAATGGATTACTTAAACATTCGATAAAAAAATACAAATACTCTTAAAGTGAAATTATTTTAATGTATATGATGGTATTAACTAGTCTACTACATAATACAAAGAGTATCGGAAAGTTAAAGCAACAAGCTTGTAATGTCTTCCACACAACCCTATTTGAATTAAACCATTTTATAAACAATGTAATCAACTTAAGCACTATTACGTCATTAAAAATCATAATTAATACTCACATTATGAGAATTATGTTACTCATTCTTTGCTTTATCACATGGATTTCTTATCAGTATGAGGAAACGCGAGCTTCACAGGTAGGGCAGGAGCGGTTCGTTTGAATTTAAAATAAGAATAGAATTGGATACATAAAAAAAATACATGCATACATTTTTGTTGATACTAGGGCTATCTTATTATACGATGCATGTTTATCAGCCGCTTGAATTATAGCTTTGTAGATCTCTCCATTTGCTGCATTGCAAAGTGATTAGGGCCTAATCAGGAGGTCGTTGAAATTTTCTGATTTCTCTATATAGACTTACTGTTTTAAGAGTACGTCATTTTTTGTTTTGTTTAATGCCACCAGGCTGTCTTTTATGACATTTCTGGTTTTCTCCACTGGCATTGGCAGAATTGTAATCCATTTCTTAGGCTGGGACACCTGGAAGGCGGAGTTACGTTACCCCGATGGTATGATGTGTGATAAATAACAATGAAGCGCCAGTAGAGTCCTTAACCTAAATTCCAGATCATGGACAACCACAGAAACAATTCCCTTTAAGGAAAAATTCCTATGGTTTGACCGTGACCTCATGAGCAGTAGTCAGGAACGCTGACCCCTAGACCATGAGGCTGGTCGTTTGACCTCGTAATATCCCGCGATTTTCGGAATTTGCACTTTATAAGCTTTCTTATTATTACACTCAGCTCCAACACACTGATTAAATTTTTTTTTTTCTGTTCGATGGCTGTTTTTGAACTTTTTTTTTTTCCAGACATTTTTAACACATCATACTTTATCACTGCCACTGTTACACTAACAATGATATTAAAATACTCACAGAAATAAAAGAGAAAATCTTAAGCTCATATAATAACACAGTCTTAAGAACCATTCGCTGAAGAATGAAATTACTAGACTGGATCTCACTAAATCTGGAATTAAATTTGGGGGGGGGGATCCTTCCTTGCAGCTATTAGGCCTACGTACCAACATGAAAAATCGGAAAATATGTTAACTGTAAGTTTCCTTCTTTGGCCTCACGGCTCTTGAAATCTAGCCTTAGTCGCCCTAGTAAGAGCCAACTATTCCTTTCTATCCTGAGCATCTCCTAACCTCCGGAGTTCACAAATCCTACTCCACATTGCCTAACCATCATTCACATTTCATTAGGTATGTTTCTATTCCTTTGGTCCATGTCCAGGTCTCATTTCCATATAACACTATAAATATTATATATGTATTCAGTATCACATATCTTGCTATATTTAATGTCTACCTCATTAAACTAAATGTTTAAATATCTGCCAAAGTCTACAATTACATCAGCAATAAATTAAACATAGATTATTCAGAAGCAATGAAATAGAAAATTTAATATTGGAGGAAGGAATCCAAATAAAGCAAGTGAAACAAACTAAATATTTGGGAATAATTATGGATAACATTGAAGGTATAGGCAAAGAGAATATAAAACATAGAATTGAATTGAGTAGCAAAATAATATCGTTAAATTCCATATGGTAGGATAAGCATATTTGGAAAGACACAAAAAAATATATTGGTAAAACATTGGTGGAATCTGTTGCAATGTATGGAAGTGAGATATGGACAATCAATAAGTACTACAAGAATAGACTAATAGCTCTAGAAATTAATTATTTACGCAGAAGTGCCAGAAAGTCAAAATTAGAACATGTCACAAATAAAGATATTAGAAATATAATGGAAGCAGAAGAAAGCATAATTGAAAGAATTGAGGAGAAGGAATTAAAGTGGTTAGGACATGTTTTAAGAATGGAAGATGTGCGATGGCCGAAGCAACTATATCAATGGCATCCGACCAGAAGGATGAAAGAGGGAGACCGAAGTTAACATGGAAGAAAAACATGAAGACATTAATGCAAACAAGAGGGCTAAGCATTGAAGATGCCCAAGATCGTAGGCTTTGGAGGTTGGGCATGGGAAGACCAGCAGCTGTAAAAACCCGAAGATAGATTATTCAGAAGTGCCTTAACCATATATATATATATATATTTTGTAAATTTATGCTGCTTTATCTTGGAAGACAGTAAAAGCCTGTTAACAATGACAACCAACTTTTGCCCACTCCAAAAGCCCCTTACCACGTCATCTTTGTGGTATATGAATATTCTCACCTTGTACCACTCAGATGTTTTCTTGGAAATGCTGATTTATTGTTAAATGCAATCTTTCACGAGTCTTCCAGACACAAAGTATTCACTATATCTATCTACAATTCTATAAACAGGCTAATTTTCTTAGTGTTTCAAAGGTTAATGTTATAAATATAAAACATTAAGGTAGAATATTTTTTATTACTCACCTCATATTGTTCTTCTTATTTGATTATAAACTAGTTTCGGAACATAGTTTCTGTTCCATCCTCAGTATCGTCCCGACCGTTGTTCTGTCGTCTTTTCGAAAAGAAGAAATTAATGAACTTTGAAATTCCCGGTGAGAATGACCTGGTTTTGAGGTTTTTCAGTCAGCCAATGGAAGGAGAGAAGGACGGCTCTTCAAGACGACAGAACAACGGTCAGGACGATACTGAGGATGGAACAGAAACTATCTTCCGAAACTAGTTTATAATCAAATAAGAAGAACAATATGAGGTGAGTGATAAAAAATATTCTACCTTAATGAATATACCTCATAGTGAGAATTCCTAAAATAAGTAATATAAAACATGTTAAAGATTTTTGTAGTTATAGGGAAAGTAGTATGGCATTTAAAATTATATATAGCACTACTTATTTTATAATATTTTGTTTGATTATGCTGTACAAAGTAAAGAAACAACAAATAAGTAATGCTATCTGTAATAACAATTTAACCAATTAATTACTCAAATTATTAACTTAATCATATACCTTAATCCATCATTTGAAAGTACACTTTGTTCAAAATAAGCATCATCTTGACATATTAAGGCTTTTAGCAGTAATTCTATTGTTGTGTTCCTTCGTGTTAGCAACATGCAGGGAACATGAAACAGAAGAAATGAAAAAGTTATCTTCACAAGGATAACATATGTTTTAAAGATGAAATTAAACATACGATTAAATCAATGGTAAAGAGAAAAATTTTTGCTTGAACCGGGAATCGAACCCCGAACCTTTAGCTTTCCATGCTAATGCTCAGACCACTGAGCTAATCCAGGCTTCCTTCCCATCCAAGCAGAAATCCTTCCTTTACCTTACTCTACTGGTCTTACATTGAATTGCAATGAATCATCATTCACAAATACACAATGAATGGCTTCTACCTGAAGAAGACATGAAGGGACTCCACACAGCTATAGCATTATTTATTAAATTAATATTGAGAAGCTAAAGCTATTACTATGATAGAAATAAGTAAATTAATAAACACAATTAAATTGTTGTAAATCAATGGTAAAGAGAAAAATTTTTGCCTGAATGTCTCTTTACCATTGATTTACAACAATTTAATTGTGTTTATTAATTTACTTATTTCTATCATAGTAATAGCTTTAGTTTCCCAATATTAATTTAATACGATTAAATGTCTAAAACATGTAAATATTTACACTTTGTAATTATTTTACTCTCTAGCTTATTGGCACATTATGAATTTAAAGGAGATGCTACAGTAGCAACATTTAGACTGCTTACAGAACATGACTATTTGGCCAAACATTTATATAAAATAGGAATCTACACGAATCCAAATTGTCCTCTATGCAATAAAGACGAAGAAATGAATGAAGAACACCTACAAACCTGTAAAGTATTACCTTTTGGATCCACCATAGAGAAATATTGGAGAGCAAGAACGCTAATGGCTTCGGTGCCAAGGCCCAGCATTTGAAAACAACAACAAGGAGATGCTAACTATTCATGACATAATATGAACCATTACAAAGTAAGCATTTCATCATCATCTGCATTCATGGATTAGGTCTGTTGACCCGTTCCGACTTCAGCCCATCTCTTTCTAGGTCTGCCCACATCTCGGGTGTCTTTAGGTTTGTATTTTGTTATTTGTTTTGGATATCTATCTTCATTCATTCTGTCTATGTGTTGCTTCCATTTTTTGTCTAATGTATGTATTTTATCAGTTATTGCAAATATTTCAAGTTCCTGTCTTATTTCTGTGTTCTTGATTCTGTCTTCCTTAGTGCACCCTTTAACAGATTTCAAAAATTTCATTTCTGCCGCCGTTATCCTACTTAGATCTTGTTTTTTATATATCCAAGCTTCTGATCCATAGAGCAGTACCGGTACTGCCAATGTTTTATAAAATTTCAATTGGGTCTCTCTTGTTGTTTTATTATTTAGTGATCGTTTTATCGTACCATATATTCCCTGGAATTTTGCTATTTTATTAGTTATATCATTATCATAATTAAATGAAATGTCACATCCTAGATAATTGAGATGGTTCACCTGTTCTATGATTTTATAAAAACATTTGGCTACCAGTGGCGTGTACTCAATAGACATAAGGTACGCATTGCTTACCCAGGATTTAAAAATACAACAAATTAGAAACATCATTGAAATAATCAGTATTGATTAACATAAAATTTCAATGCAATTTAAAAATAATATTAGATATATTTATGTAATACATAAAAGGTAATTAAAAATTTAGAGGGAATTAAATTGAAAAGGGAGTAAGTGCCAAAATCCAAAAGAAGCTCATTTTCTCTCCATGGAAAATATCTTTGAGTAAAAAAAAGTTTCTGGCATCTATGGTCTCGAAATCGCTATCTACTTAGAAGATTTGTATGAGGAGAGGTAAGAAACATTTGATTTTAAAGTAAAAGTAGTCCCACTACAGGCCTCGGGAGCCACTTGGGGTAGTAGGAGGTTAAGGCTCCCACTTTTTCTAGACAAACGGCACTTGATGTCAGCTAGGTTGCCAGCCCTGCATGACGGCCGCCTTTACCCCCAGAACAAGCGTCTGGTACTCATTTCCATTAGAGGCTGAGTCGACCACAGGGCCATAGTGCCGCCAGAAGGTTTTGGTCAGTTTAAAAATCCTGACCCCACCGGGACTTGAACCCTCAACCTTCTGACTTGTAGTGCAGTGCCTTAACCACTACGCTACAGCATGCCCCACATTTGATTTTACCATAAATTAAACCTCATAGTGATTAATTCCTGTAAAAGTTAAATATTCTAATATATACCTAATCAATAATTACAACTTAAAATAGTTTATTAGTCCCGCGCCGTAGCCGAGCGGTTAAGGCAAGAAGCCTTGGCGCAGAGCTATGGGACTTGCGCTGGTTCGAGTCTCCATGGGGAAAGAAATTTTCTCATGGTATTTCGGCCAGTATGGGACCAGTGCCCACCCAGCATCGTGAGGCAATTGGGTAGCTACAATAAGTAGCGGCTCCAGGTTGAGGAACCAGCTATAACGGCTGGGGGACTCGACATGCTAACCACATGTCACCCCTACACTGGCTGTTGATCATTTACCTCTGTGATTGACACATGTGGATGTGAAGGGCCAGCAGTCAGCTGGTAAAAGGGCAACCGCTGCAAAGTGGAAAGACCCTCAATCGGAAAATAGTTTATTAGATATGGATGATGCAATCGAGTCATGCTTCAGTAAAATGGCTTAAGGAGTCAAGTCTTCTGTTGCTGTGTCACCATCTAAATTTTAAAAATACAAGCCTGGCAAACATTTTACTAGTGGTCAAATAATGGTTATTTTAAATGTATTTGACAAGTTCAGTGAAAAATCTTACCAGCTTTCTTGTATTCTACCTGATTCAACAATCACATACCTTATATACTTCATATCTGCTCATATACTTAATTGTAAAAGTAATAATGGGGTGAAGGGCAGGATACAATTGGCATTTGTTTATGTTAGGATCACTCTAAGAGCGGATAAGGTATAAAGAGGAAAATTTCTGCCTGAACCAGGATTCAAGTATTAGCGCTCAAAACTGGACATCCTGATTCACCCAGAAATTTTCCTCTTTATTAATATTGAATTCAAGACCTACAGAAAAAAATAATAATTTTACATATTTTTTTTTAGAATGGCAGTGGTATCATAGCAGATCATTTCTCTTTGAATGCATAGAAGCTAATGTTATAATTTCGGAAAGTTTTAATTAATTATATACGGATATGGATGGCCAATGCAATGACTAGATTTATTAGCCAACATAAATAATACAATAAACTGAGATTTGTTGTGAAACATCGAAAAATGTGACCGCTAAAGCGATTTTTCAATTTTTACTTCAGATGAACTTTTACACCTAATGGTTTTAGTGGGTCCAATTGTAAATCCAAACTATTGAGGAACCCAATCAGACACAAAAAAAATTTCATCAAAATCAATCCAGTTGTTTAGGAGGAGTAGAGTGACAAACAAACAAACACACATATATATATTAATTAATATACCCTCAGGGGTCCTCATCTAGGGGATATGTGGATGGCGACCACAAGGTGCCCAAGCTGAGCAAAACATTTCTTCCACTTACTTGTGTTTTGCACTCTTTTAACTTTACTATCTAACCTCTCTTGGTTAACTCTTGTTTTTTCGACTCCGACGCTATTAGGTCATCCGAGGGCTAGGGAGTCTTTCCTTTCTTCCATTTCTTCTTTCCTTTATTTTCTTTTCTTCTCCAGAAAAGCCTGACCAGAGGCTATAAGATGGCAGCCCCATCACTGGTCTTGCCTTCCTTTGGCCAGCAACCAATCAAAGGGACTATTATTATGCTTTCAAGTCTTATACGAGAATTTCCCGCAAACGCTGGAGGGAAAATTTTCTATAGGATCATAACAGGCCTTGGCCTAATACTTGGAAGGAAGAAGAAATTAATATAAAATTATGGAATATTCACCTGAAAGGTCCGTCTCCTCAACTTAATTAATCATTTAACTGTAGCGCTTTCGGGACTTGTCCCATCATCGACAGGATTCAAAACTGGTGTTTCACTGAATCCTGCCAATGATGGGACAAGTCCCAAAAATGCTACAGTTAAATGATTAATTAAGTTGAGGAGACGGACCTTTCAGGTGAATATTCCATAATTTTATATTAATTTTGAATAATACCTCAACGGAACACATCATGAATCTTATAAAAGTTGATATATATATATATATATATATATATACACACACGCACACACATACACAACTATCTTTTGAAGTATGAAGAAATGAAAAATACTACTTATTCCAGATATACACAAACTTGAACTGAAAATTAGCTAAACTCAGTGATTTAGATTAAGAATTTCACCCAAAAGAGAGATGTTCTCACCTTTATTTCTTCAATCTTCACTTCATTTTAATGTGGAATGATAGGTTTCTGCCATCAATGTTCCATAGCTCATAGGATCCAGCCAATTGAAGAAATCACGTTTCATTTTAAAGTTGTAAATTTTTACAAAAACTGCTATACTTTAGGATATAGGAAGAAAACAGTGGCAATGGGACAAATGTTTCGCACACATATAAAAATGATTACACAAGCAGAAGATAATATTTACCAGAGAAATTGAAAAATATTAATTTGCTGATCTAAATTTTTTATTTTTTATACATGGTATACAACTACTAGATATCCGGGGCACACTATAGTGACTGGTAGCTTTTAATTAAGAAGACTTTTAATGGGAATTTAACGTTATTTTATAAAGCCAGTAGAGCTTCATTGAAATGTAAAAGAGAAAAATTTGCATTTAGATTGTAGGCCTTGGATAGCTCAGTGGCAGAACATTAGCGTATAAAGCTGAATGTCCTGGATTCAAACCATGGTCTAAGCATATATTTTTCTCTTCAAATATAATTTGATCTTCAATGAGAAATGTTAAATTTATAATTAAAACATTGTCTCTGTTGTTTAACAGTTATGTCGGACCCCATGTCTATTTATCACATGGCCAGGTAATATTTTAAAATTTTCATTGGTTATGTTCAAAGATAAAATTGTCTGAATTTTTATAGTGTACCGAAATCACTTTTTCGGTACATGAAACTACGTAACAACTACGTCATCGTGTCTTCCTTCTACAGTGATGTTATAGAACAGTGCCAAATTCCTGTCTTCGTTGTCCTCTCTCCTACGTACCCCCCCTTCCTTCTTTATGCGCTGCGTGTTACTGTGCATCTTCTCCTTGTTATCAAAAGCCTCAAATAAGCTGTGCAAGTTAGTATCAGGGTCATCATAAACTTTGGGATCGTTGTGGTCAGGTCGACTGTAGCTCGAGGGAGCTGTTTGGTTTTCATCGGTCCCACAAGCCAGGGTAGGGCAACCAGGACTGTGAACCCTAACCCTTAGCTGGACTGGATTGTGTGTGTATGTATGTATGTATGAATATTATCGACTTTTTTTTATAAATTATTGATGACCCGAGTTTGTTTATTTATATTATTTCATTCATATCTTTTCTTTCAATGGTCAAGAAGATACATTTTTGTTATATTATTTGTATTTCAATTATCTGACTCATGATTCTCATTAAAAGTTACCTTTTTTTAGTTAACGTATGTTTTTTTATTATTCATTTAACATTTCTCAATGAAAGATAAATTATATTTGAAGAGAAAAATTTTCGCCTAGACCGGGACTCGAACCCGGGACCCTTGGCTTTCCGGGCCAAGTGCTCTACCAACTGACCTACCGAGGCGAGTTATATAATTTATCTTTCATTGAGAAATGTTAAATGAATAATAAAAACATCATTAGAAGCCTTACTAGCTTTATAAAGTAATGTTAAATTCCCAATAAATGTCTTCTTAACTAAGAAGCCGCCATTTGCAAAGATAGAAGCAATGGTTTCAAAAGCATTTGGCGATAGGGAATTACAACGTATATAAGAGAAAAATTTGCGTCTAGATCGTAACTCGCCTCGGTAGCTCAGTTGGTAGAGCACTTGGCCCGGAAAGCCAAGGGTCCCGGGTTCGAGTCCCGGTCTAGGCAAAAATTTTTCTCTTCAAATATAATGTATGTTTACTAATTGTGTAGCTAGTCATGTTTCGTATTGATATATATTCTAAAGCTTTCTCAAGCCAAATTAATCCCCTTTTTTTCCCTTCTAGCTTCCACGATTATAATACTGTTTAGCATTCAGTACTATATGTTTAGTAATTTACAATGGAAAGGTGGATTAATCTTTGCCTTCTAACGAATGTCGATATAGTCACTCAAAACTTTCAAACTCAATGTAATAAAAAGGTAGGATCGTGCGGCGCAATAGGAAAAATCAATATGAGGTATAATTTAAGATTTAAATTAAAATGCTTTATACCTCACCTCATATCCAGTCGTCCAATTATACCGGTTTCAAAACTTAGGCAGCCTAAGCTTTGAAACCGGTATAGTTAGAAGACTGATACTGTACATCGACACAAAATAATTGAAAGTCTAAGTGGATATGAGATACCTCAAAAATTAATAAAATTAATAGCCTTAACCTTGGTAGATACTAAAGTAAGATTAAAATGTAGCAACGCACTCAGCGATGCAATTGAAGTAAACTCTGGGGTCAAACAGGGAGAACCTTTATCTACGACATTATTCTGTATAGTAATGGATATGGTCTTAAAACAACTTGATCTAAGAGGAAATATTTCAACAAGACTAAAACAGTGTCTTGCATATGCTGATGATGTAATAACAGCAAGAACAAAAAATTCCCTACTGGAAACCTTTGACAAATTGAAAAATGAAAGTATAAAATATGGGCTTGTAATCAATCTAAATAAAACAAAATATTTAAGATGTATGAGAAATAAAACAAATTTGACTGAACTAACTATAAATAGTGACTGTATTGATCAAATTAACTCCTTTAAGTACCTAGGTACAATACTAAACGATAATAATACTGTTGAAGAAGAGATCAAAACAAGAATATCGCAAGGGAATAAAGCATATTTTGCTAATTTCGATATATTCAAAAGCAAATTAATATCAAAAAATGTTAAATTCAAATTATATACAGCAATAATAAGACCAATCATATGTTATGGAGCTGAAACCTTGGTACTAAAAGAAGCAGATAAACTAAGACTATTAACGTTTGAGAGGAAAATATTTAGAAGAGTGCTAGGTCCAGTAAAGGAAAATGGAAATTGAGAAGGAATGACGAATTATACCTCAAGAATAATAAAGAAAATATAGTTAGTTTCATCAAATCCAAAAGATTACAATGGTTTGGACATACACTAAGAATTCCAAAGGGAAGATTGCCGAATGATATTTTGAATTGGAAGCCACAAGGAACAAGACCAAGGGGAAGACCCAAGGATCGATGGGAAGATGACGTAATTGAAGATTTGAGAGAAATGGGGATTTTTGATTTGAAATCCACTGCACAAGATAGGAAGAAGTGGCGTAAACTGGTTGAGAAGGCCAAGACATTCCACTGGAAGTCGTAGAGCCTAACGAAGAAGAAGATAGTTAGAAGACTGGATATGAGGTGAGGTATAAAGCATTTTAATACAAATCTTAAATTATAAAATTGTGCATTGGATTCTCTAGTAAATATTACCCTTCTCACCATTCTATTCATGTAACTTTTCCAGGTTTGTTTCAATACAAAAAGAATGTAATACAGCCAAATATAAATAACATTGTAGACTATTATTAGGAGGCACAGGAGTAATACAAACACACTGTTAAAAAATAATTATATTATTTAAATATTATCAAAATAGTACTGACTCTCACTCATTCCACACACTCATTTAATAACATTAAATTAATAAGATACAAAAAGCTCCTTAAGTCATTACATATGGCACAAAACCAAGCTTTTTTTAAATATTTTCTAAAGTTGTTTTAATTAGCCTTCTATTATTATGGGAACAAACACACATTTAGACTGAAGTAACTTTAAGGTGAAATTCATTAGTCTCCATTTACCATATTTTATGGACTGTAAGATGCACTTTTTTCTTCAAAACATTGTCTCCAAAATTCAGGTGCATCTTATACTCAAAATTAATATAAAAATGTCCAGTGTTTGATTTAAAATTTCCGCCAGTCTTAAAAATGATCATATATTCGATGCCACAGGAATTACCTCTATCTGGTAACAGCAGTGCACCCTTGCGACAAACATGAGTTACGGGGATTCACAAGCTTGTCTCCCTCCCGCCCCGCCACCACAAACCCAGAACACTGTCTAGCCTATGATGCGTCAATGCAGTTTACAATGCCAGTGAACTTGAACAAATGGATGATGGATAAAACCCAACATGAATTCACGCCGAAGGGAGCTTTAAAACAACATCAGTGGATAAAAAAGTTGTGGTTTAGAGTGAGAGAAGACATCATTATTAAATCTTTCAAGAAATGCAGCGTAAGTAACACTTGCAATGGCAGTGAAGACCATCTTATATATGAAGAGGACAACAATGACAAGAAGGAAGAGGAAGAAAGTTCAGATAACAATTTTCAGGGATTTTAAAGATCAGAATGGATTTATAAAAATATTTTCTTTTTAGTCTGCTCTGCAATCTAATAACAGAAATGGAAGAAATTTATATTTTTTTAAATTGCTTAAAAATTAAGGTATGTCTCACAGTCCGTAAAATAAGGTAGGTGTCAGGAGTGACAGAATGACATGCATACTCTGTTTTTCTTGTCACGCTGTACAAAGCTAACTGCTGGAATTATACCTAAAGAATTCCATCTTTGGATCAAAATTTATAAAAAAGTGCAATAAGTCTAGTTATGGCACATGGAATGAAGTCTCAACACTGGGATTATGCTATGTGCTGACATATCACATTAGCCTGAAAATAAGCTGAATAATTTTGGTTCAAAAAAATTTACATTTTCGCTTATATTCATTACCTTTGTTTTTTTTACATACATTTGCTTTTTTTTTAACCTATCTTTGCTGTTAAAAATTATGCTCATTTGAAACAAAACATCTAGTGCATGTAACCAAATCGGCAGCATTTTATCATTTAACACTGCAAACTTTTATTAATATTTTAATTACATGTATAGTTTCATTACCTTCTAATTTAGTTCTGATCCAGTAAGAAGTTGGACACTTAATAAAGGCTATTTTATTCTGATAAAAATGATTTAGAATGAAAAAATCGCCATCAAGACTAGGAATTTGATATAGTTATGATAAAAGTTTCCAAATTGCAGTTCACCATTATCCCAAAGCCACAACCAAGAGGGAGGCCAGAAGAAAGTCTCGACTGAACAAAATCTAATATGCAATTTTAGAAATACAATAGGAAGTAACATTATGAGGTTCTTAATAAATAAGTAGAGTCTGTATTCACCTTACCTCATAGTAGTTGGAACTAATATCAACTATAATAAGGTAAGATGAATTCAGACTACTTATTTACTAATATGCAATGTTGGGTAATTTCAGAAAATAAAAAAATTAATATGCAATGTTGAATAGCTACAGGAGATAAAAAGCAGTTTAAACTTGAAAACTGTTAAGGAAACCAAAATGTGGTGCAAATATCCAAAATTTGAAGCTAGAGTTCTATCCTATGAGATATTGGTATACAGATGCAAGTACGAGAAAAGAAATATGATTATGGTTTTTATTTTTCTTTCCTCAGTCTGGATGTGGCTTATTTTTGTGCTAAATCATCTCTTTTTTCAATTTTTCATGTCAAATTTTAAAATTTTTAATAATTTTAAATTTTATATTGGTGGATGCAGATGACCAAATAATAATAGCAAATTCCGAAGATAATCTACAGAAAGGTCTGTATGAACTTAACAAAATTACAGAAGAATATGGATTAAAGATATCTACAGAAAAAACAAAAATTATGGCATTTCAAGGTGTAGATCCTGTCAGAAGTAAAATTGTACTGGACAATAACATTTTGGAGCAGGTGAATAATTTTACATATCTAGGATGCAATATCTCATATGAAGAAGAAAAGGATGTAAATGCAAAAATATCTAAATTTTTAAGAATTTTAGGGTTAATAAATTCTATCTTCAAGCCACAGTTAGTCCAAAAGCATTCAAGACTGAAAGTGTATAAAACACTGGCTCTTCCAACTCTTTTGTATGGTAGCGAAGTATGGACGTTGAAACAGAAGGATATACAGATACTTAGATCTGCTGAAATGAGATATCTTCGGAGGACTGCAGGATACACACTACTAGATCACAAAAAAAATGAAGACATCTTAGAAGAATTACACATGGAATCTTTAGAAAACAAAATTTCTGATTATAAGTCAAGATGGATACAACATGTTCATCGAATGGAAGATCACAGAATACCCAAACTAATGTTAAGATATCAACCTGCAAGAAGAAGAAGACCAGGACGTCCACTCAAAAGACTTCTGGATGGTGTTTCTCTTGAGGCCGAAACAAGTCAACAAATGGCCTAAATTCATGAATGTACTATGATGATGATGATGATGATATTGGTGGATGGTTAATTTTAAAGTTTATATGGTACTATTCCCAATCAATATAAATTTTAGAATAATAAAAACATTTTACAAAGAGCCTACATTTAAAAGAATATAAAATATTAATAATGTTGCCAATATATCAAATAGATTTTGATCGTTTGTGTTTGAAATAGTCGTATAGGGGCACAGCACAAAAAATGTAACATGTGAAGGACACAACTTGAAAAGTTTGTGAACCTCTGGACTGAAAAGAAAAATGCTTTACTTAATAGCCTATTCTCAACTTCACTGTACCAAGACAATGAAAATAATACTATTATGAAAAGACCAAAATCATAACTGTTCTTAAAAAAAAAAAACTCAATTTAAAGCTTAATATCAGGCTTATGAGAAAAAAACTACATTTCAAATTTGATTTTGGCTACTTTGTTATTAAATCTAAGAAGTTACTTCAGACTCAATATGCATTTTTACATTGACTATCTTGCAGAGATCTTAAAAAGTTGCCATGACCACACAAAGTATCACAATAAAAAAAAAAGATAGAAACATTAGTTGCTTAACAAGTTCATTCTTTGTGAGAGAACAAAATGATCTCAAATGAAAGACCTATTTGTTTTCATAGAACATGTTAAATATAAGAAACATGGTATGTAATATTTTTACATGTTCAACTGTAAAAGACTAGCACACACCAATGTAATGGAATCATTTTGCAACTTTTTCTATAATATAAGTAAGAGCTTGTAAGCATTAATACTTAAAATAATTAAATTGATTACTCTAACTTACAGATTGTTTCTATATTTTGCAGTCTTGGATTACACAATAGAAAATATGTAATATACCACAGATGCAGACATTAATTGGAAATATACTACAAATGAAGATAAACAGGTTATGTTTTCATATCAGATCAACTAATTCTACTTTTATCAGTTTTAAATGTCAATATTAAAACTCCATTTTTGGATCTTTTCTCCCCTCTCTTGTAAAAATTACATTTTCAATGCTAAGGAATAATATCAGAGTAATATTAATATAGCTTTAAATTTATCAGAAAAAGCTGCCATATTCACAATATTCTTCACACATTTTAGCAAAAATTATGTTAGTTTGTGGAATCAAAATGATATCATGGTGTTCCCTCATGAACATGAGCAAAGAATGACTCATTTGTATTAGTGAACTGCACTTTTCTTTAAGGCAATTAATATCAAATTACACAAATATATATACAAGTTAGTGTTACATTTTATAATCAATTAAAATTACATCAATTGATCAAAAGAGTCCCTTATGCATATTACACATTGTACAGTCACCATAGAAAATTCCATTGGAAAATCAAAGAAAACAGTGGTGGTTATATATATATATATATATTCTTAGAATAAAGACAATTTAACTGCATTTGGAAATAGACCTAAGATTACAAATATACAATTTAACATATCTAGCCTATAATTTTAGGTGAAAGACTTATTCACTCAGTGAAATTTCTTTGGTAGCAAAATAACTTACATATTTTATATACACCGTGTCCCATTCAAACCTCCCATATTTTAATTAATCATAACTCTCAAAGTATGCGGAATTATGAAATGAGGCCGTTATTAAAACAAAGAGAAACTAAAAGAATTTTTGTTTTCATTGTTGCAGTTAATTCATCTGTCACATGTTGGACAATAATGACGTCAACTTATTAATAATACAAAATTGTAATTTGTTAGAGAAATAGTAGATATGTAAAAAACTGTGTGTTTGCGACTCCAGTACAAGATCTTCATGATATACGAACCTGTATCCTTGACACAACTGCAACAGTACCAATGAACATGTTGAACAGAACGTGGCACAAAATTGAATACAGACTTGATATTGTTTGTGCTACTAATGGTGCACATATAGAGGTATTTTAGCGTGTGGCAATGAAAATTCTTTGAGTTTCTGTTTCATTTAATACTGGCCTCATTTCATAATTCCGCACACTTTGTTAGTTATGATTAATTAAAATGTGGGAGGTTTGAATGGGACACCCTGTATAATGACCAATAAGCTGCATTTTACTGAGAAGATATTTTTGTTGTAAGCCTGTACATATAGGATAGACATTTCAGAGCTAATATTTGTGATCAATAAAGTCAATTTTATGAACTCAAATATTCAATCTGTGACTTAAGTTTTTTAAACTGTATAGTGTGTAATATACTTAAGAATGGAAGTATGACTGTAGGAAGACCATATAACAAAACAAATTTTGTTAATTATGGTTACTGCATCACATAACTACAAGGAGTTTCAGGGAGGGCAGAACGGGAGCCACAGAGCAACTGTCCCTGCCTGATGATTCAGTATTATTATTACTCCTGCAGCAACTATTTGTTCGCTCAACCTTGAAACTCACACACATGTTGCTTCAGTTCTGAGTTTCATATAGACATGAGATTCCAAGACAAAAGGTCAGTGAGCCAGATTGTTTTCAGAAGTTGCCTGCATGCACTGAAGCAGATGGAGAGTATTTCTTGTAAACTTCAGGTAATTTTCAGTGATTTTCTTCTTCCACCAGGCAGTTGTATAATACATTGCTGGATTCCCAAGAAGCACTTTAACTTCAAAGGGTCAAGGTCCAGTTCTACTCTTAAGAAACACCTTATAGTTCTATATAATTTACACAGAACAGTTATTTTCAAAAATTTCAGTTATTTTTAAGATCTAGTTTAAACTTCATAAGCTGATGCACACACCTAACCTTATCTCTCTCTAGGCCTCATAGCCTAAGATCAACAATTCAATGATGGGCAGGAAACTGGGGACAAATCCAAAATTGTCAGAAATAAATGTTCCTTACTATTCATTAGACATAGTTTGAACATTTTAGTGACATGGAGACAAATTCTTACTTTTAACACCTCACATATTTTAGGCAAGTAAAAATTTTAACCCAAAAGTATACAAACAAAATCCACAGCATGAGTCTTTAAAGGCCCTTGGCCTAACAGCCAGCTGCTGGCCTCACATCCACATGTGTTAATCACAAAGGTAGACAATCATCCAGCCAGTGTAGGGGTGACATGTGGTCAGCATGTCGGGTCCCCAACCATTATAGCTGGTTTTCTCAACCTGGAGCCATTACTTATTCCAGATACTCAAATTCCTCATTATGCTAGGTGCCTGAAATTCCGTGCCAAAAAGTATAATTACTCTCTCTCTCTTCTGAAAAATGATTAAAATGGATTGATCACCTGTTTCTCACCCACCATCAAATTATAAATTGTTCACTAAAATTCATTATCCTCTAAACAAGTAGACCTGTGACACAATCTCCCTAATTACATAATTTTTAATTTGTTATGTTTGTAAGAAATAAAAAAATATTATAAAGAAAAACTTTTTTCTGAAAAATGTACACATAAAAGCTTAACATGGAAGCAAGCTATGTCTGTCTTAAAAACTAAATCTTCACCACAGTTCATTGTTATTTTGATTAAAATATTTTGACTTACCTAACAATTATTAAGAAATGCCCTACAATAATATAACCCAGAAGTTACAGGAGCATTCTGCATAGCCAATTACTGGACATTTCACATAAGCAAGTTATATTTTTTACGCTGGGCCAACTAACTCTTAGGATATCCTTATACAAACACTTGTTAACTATCAGATAATGTAACACATTTAATATTTTTATAATAGAAAATCTGCTATTTGTGTTTATGTAACTGCTAACAATACAATGCTAACATTTTATTTTCATAGTTTGTAAAATTTACATAATTTATAAATTCAAATCCACTTGTAAATTTTTCTAGAAGTGAATGAAATAGATATTGGCAGCAAGAATTCTGGTCGCTCTAAGACATTAACAACGTGTAAGGCATTTCTCTAACACTCTCTAACTAACCAACATAGAAAATATATCTCGTTCACCTTTGGAAGATCTGGAACATTACCTCACCATGTCTTACTAACAGTATAACAATATCATTAATGAAAATACAAAGAAAAAAAAAATGAATAGGAAATTTGTATTATGCAACCACCCAGAGGAAGAAATTGACGACAACTGTACAGCCGTCAAACAGGAAAGTCCCAAAACTTCAAAGTATAGGAGAGCAAGACTGCTAATGTCTTTAGTGTTAGATGGAGCACATTACACACCAACCACATACAAACAAAAATATTTAATAAAAAATGTAACTATCTGCCTTTGGGCGATTTGAAAATTGTATATGGGAAAGAAATGTTAACATTTGTATCAAAGCTTGAATGGTGTAATGGATAGCATCCTCGTATGGAGAACGGGAGGTCCAGGGTTCAAGTCCCAATTCAAGCATAAGTTTTTCTTTACAAAATAATATTATTTTATTAGAATGTGTTAAATTAAAAATGTTAATAAAAAAATTATCTATCTTTATTGTGTACACCATTTCAAAAACCAAAATCTACAAGAATGTCTAGAAATCAAAATAAACAGTCCTATAATCACGGCATGCTTATATTATTGAGATATTTCTGAGACCAAAGGTGGAAACTCAATATCAATAAAAATTAGCATAACAATAACAGATTTATTCAATGAGTTCCCCAAAAGATGGAAGGAGAATTTTTGTAGACGTAACAGTTCTTAACCCAATCGCTTCAGGTTTAAATGCTCGATACATTTCCCCAGAAACCACATTTAAGTTACTGTAAATTATATTGTCTATTTTCAGACATTCAGAACATGCAAAATATAACGGTATTTGAGATCACAATAAGGGCGAAGACCAAAACACATTCCTCTATTATTCATAAATATTAACAAAAGGTTACCCTGCCAAGAGATGTACAAAAATTGCAAAATATGTAAAATATGTTAAGCGATTGTAACTCGTCTTCTGAGGTGAATGGGTTAAAGGACTATAACCTGCCAGAACAATGATTATAATGATTTAATGAGTAGCATACTGCTTCCAAAGCCAGTAGACTTGGTTTTTTTGCTGCCGAAGAGGATAATAATGATAGACATGGAAAAATATGATTTATATTTAATAATTATACAGAAAATGTAAAATATGGAGGAATAGAAAAAATGACAGTAAGCACTCAAGCTTGAACCATTAATCATAGAAATGAAGAAAAATCAAAATTTCAGAAGCAACTTGGGAAACCAACAGAACTCTCAGTAATGGGTAAAAATTGACATAAAGAGAAATTGGGGCAATGAATTTTAAAGTTCCTGGGGAAAAGGATATAACTATGAAACTCGTGTGGAATACACAACATTTCCAACGGTCAACACAGCAGTCAGATTATATTTATATATTAAATTTGGGAATTTTTAACATTATGAGGTTCAATTAATAATAATTAAATGAATCGTGATTTTTTCTTACCTCATACAACTATGTTTCTTTAAACACAGCACTGCAGTATCGGCGACACTTTGTCGTCATCGTCAGCTGTTTTCATGACTGTCAATTTTTTCTCCTTTTTGCCGGTATCGTGAAAACAGCTGACGATGACGACAAAGTGTCGCCGATACTGCAGTGCTGTGTTTAAAGAAACATAGATGTATGAGGTAAGAAAAAAAAATCACGATTCATTTAATTATTAGTCAGATTATAGTTGATAATGATCGGTGAAACATGTCAAGGCAAGAAAACAAAATATGAGGTGATTTATATATCTCCAAATCAATTTCTTAATAAACTGCCAGTTTTACTCCCTATAAATTCTGATGATAATCACACAGGAGTTTAAAATAAATGAGGCACTAACAAAACCAACAAAATTATATTGCAATTATAAAATATGTCAAACATTTTTTGTTAATTGATCCATCTATCATCAACATCTGTGGTCCTACAGCCCTTTTAGTTTAGCTTTGATCTCCCTAAGAATTGCCACTCAATCATCTCTTTCCAAAGCTGTTTCCATTTCTTAATTCCTGTCTTCACAAGGTCATCCTGGATATCTAACTACATTAATTTGGGTCTTCTAAGTCTTCTTTAACCACTTGGTTTGGCATTTAATAATATTTTAGGAGTTTTATTGGTCCATCTATACACCAAGCAATAAATGACACCTGATACTACTTGCTATTTATGTAAAATATAGGATATAGGATCATTAAATGTGTGTGTGTGTGTGTGTTATAATGCCACCCACTTTAGTGCTTCAGGTTCCACACTGGGCAGATAGATGGTGCTAATGTGGTCTCTATCAATTTATGCACCACTTTGGCAAACCATTTTAAACAGATGATGTATTCTTGTATCTTGTACAGAGATTAGGGTTACACATTTTAATTTCTTTAAAAAAAATAATAATGTGAAGGCACAATAGCAGTTAACTCTTTAATTGATGTTTGTCTTCGTATGACAAAACTTCATAGAAGAAAATGTGTCACTTCTTATTTAAAATAAAAAAAGGCACTGTTGTAAGTAATAATTTATTTTTTATATAAAAAGGCACTGATTAATTATGAACAAAAAATTGTTCTTTGACTACATATGAAAATATTATTCATAAAAAGCTTTAAATCCTGCTGCCAAAATCTATTCCATCATTTTAAGTTTGGAAAGCAAAGGGGATGTATTTTATCATAACAGAGTATTATTCATTCATATGGAGGGAGTCATTTGCAGACTGCAATAGAATTGCAGTTTAATTCTTAGTATAATAATGCTGCATTCACTGTGTGAGATTTATTAACCCATTGGCTCCAAAGCACAGAATGGTTCCATGGTCTCGCCCAGCGGACTGACGACCAAAACATGGAACTATTCCGTGGTCATGTTCATCTTTTCATTTAGAGATGGCACCAACGTTCACTTTTACTTTCCTGTTGGGTACATTTCTCTTCATGCATTTGGGAGCATTGGAGTCAAAACTATCGATGAATGGGGAAAAAAAATCTTAAATATATATTGTACCAAAACACGTCTTCGCGCGACTGTTCATTTTTCCTAAAAAAATCCCAGTTCCAAGTGACATAGAATTGCAAAAAAAAAAAAAAATTAAAATCCAGGCTAGACGGGTTAATAATTTACAGTCTTATTATCTTTGATACACTGCGTAACACACTTGTGTTCAACATTTCTACGTTTGGAAACTAGGAAATAAATATACGGAGAAAAAGAGAAGCAAGAAGAAAAAAGTAAGGGAATTTATTATTATTATTATATTCACATAGGCTATGACACAATTCTTGGAGTGAAGAGTTTCATAGGAGATGTTCTAGAATCCACTCTTAATGTTCCATCTGCCTAACAATGAGAGTGAATTAAAACAAGAATACGACTATTGCATAATAATATTTTTATTTTGTTACTAATAAGAGTGCAAGGGGTTATTGTTTTAAACAGGGAGCAGATCCTCTAATTCTTTCTAGGTTGAAAGCTTACAGGAACCAACATGGACAAAAACCCAGTGTCCAATCCCTACCTTCTCATGGTGCAGCTGTTAACATATTAATTATGCAATATGAACTGAATGGATGGGCTACCCACCAATTAGCACTGATAGATTGGTGGGTTATACGTAGACCGATCTGGTATTTCTTCCTTTTCTATACCAGAACCCTCTTTTTGCTTTCTTATCCAGTCTCCCTTGACTGACTTCTTGTTTTCTGATGGTATTAGAGTATTCGAGGCCAAAGAGTTAATTTCTGTCTTTCCTATCTCTCTCTTTTTTAACCTCGTGGGCACTCAATGCCCACACAAACTGCATGTATATGCAGCCTCATTGCAACTTACATAACACAAGTATGGAATGGATACGTCTCATCAGCTGTGGCTAGATACACGTAATGAAGAATGAATTTTGTTACTAACAACTAAAATTTAATGACATCTCCAAACAATGTGACACACTCCATTTGGATGTCATTTTCTATCAATACTGAATTATAAATATTATAGTCGGCCGCGGTGGACTAGTGGTTATGCTCCTTGCCTCTGGTCCTGAGGATCGCAGGTTCAAACCCGGCCGGAGTCAATGGATTTTTTAGGATGGAAAAATCCAAGGAGCAAGTCCTCCGGGAGGGACTTTAAGCCGTGGGTCCCGAGTCTGAAGATTTTGAGGCTCGTAAAAAATCCTTAAGCCTGAATGAAAAGGCCTCTATGCAAAATTTACCAAATTTTCCTGTCCTAGTACTACCTTGGTTTCCTAGATGTCAGTATGAGGCGGAACGCTGACCACGGACCACCTCAAAATGACATCTATACGAAAACAAGTGTAACTAAAATTAACATGGTTCAAATTCTTCCCTGTAGGGGGAGAGTGCCTAAATCTCTGTAAAGGGAAAATATGGGCTTACGACGATAAATATTATAAATATTTATAACTTGTATTAACCAATTGCAGAGTATAAGACGAGTATTTATCATCCCAGGGTGTTCAGCAAATTACAAATATGAAATTCCTGACTATTTCCTGGATTTTTTATGGTAACAAAGAATAAATACCAAATTTTTTTGAGTGCTAAATTGAATTGTAATAAAGCTAATTTTGTAAAAAGACTTTTTAAATGTGTAAATAATAAAAAGATATAATTTATAACTAGGTGTGCTCAAGTATAGTTTTGCAACACAATATTATAATGGCAAGAGCTGACATTTCTTTAGTGGCGGCAGCTTGACTCTGCCAAAGTATGCTATAGTTTCATAAACATTTTTTCCAAGAAATATGCCAATATCTGTAAACATTTTTTTGAGTGTGATTAACAATTGGGATTCTTTTTATTTGATAACAAGAGAGATTACACACCGCTTTACGAATCCCCATCTATTTCCCGGTTTTCAAGATTTTCCCAACAACTGGACACCCTGTATCAGGATCCAATAATGGTAACAGTGAACATCTCGGAAATACTTGTGCCTATGAATCAGAACAGTAATAAATCTCACAACATAAAATGCAGCATTAAAAAATGCTTCGGAGGCATGAATATCAAATATCACATTAAAACTTTGTGCTTTGAGATTATCAGTTTGTGCAGAGATGAATTTCAGATAATAGCACCTTACTAGCCATTAGCACAAAATTTAAGGGCACAATTCAACAATTTTAAGCAAAAACCTACAATATCAAATTCAATATGTTTATTTAGGTAAACATTTATCACTCACCTTATATTCTTTTAAGAATATGAGGCGAGTGATAAGTTTACCTAAATAAATAGTAACTCATAGTGTGAATTCCTAAAAAACCAATATGTTTATTTCCTTTTAAATAAATTTATCTTAATTAAAATATTGATGTAAAACTGTTAACTTTTATTCTATGCTAAGCATTGCGTAACTGTTGCTTCATCCCTTTTGCTTTGAATTTGTGGAGTGGCTAGCATGTTCTTAGGATTCAGATTAAACAACTGTTACTTCTATGACTTCACCTGTCAGCAAATCAAGTGAAGAAATCAGACCTAATAAACAATTGTACAATGCACAGGCATCCCAATCATGTAAAATATTCCATTATATGAAACATGAGAAGAATGAAATTGGACAAATCTCAAGGTATCCTTAAAAATACCTTAATCGAGAACATCTAGTGCTCGGATATACAGGGTGTGTCTAAAATCACTATCCATTTTCATGAAAACACTATTTTTTTTCTTTTCTTTACATATATAGTTAGTTTAGTGCAACATGTTTAGAATAGAAAAGCAGGTTGCTATTTGTAAATTAATGAGTCATTTTCCACATCTTGCCTCATATTTCATGTTTTTTTTAAACACAGGAACTAGTTTTCAAGAGAAACATCTCTCTCATTTTCAACCGACATTATATTTGCCATTGTTTGTGCACGGGTACGTGGATTGACACATGAAGATGCCAGAACTGATTTACCCATAAATTCCGTAAACCAGCCCCAACAAAGGCACACATTCGTCTGCTCGTAAACAAATTTAAGCGTACTGGCAGTGTGTGTGATAAGGCACGTAATGGACGACTACGCTATCAGCAGAAATAGTTCAGCAAGTTCAAATTGCCAGCGATAATCCGAATGCATCAACTCGATGCCTCAGTATGGAGTTGAAAGCCCCTCATAACACAGTATGGAAAATTCTGCATTTCACTCTACGAAAATGCTCTTATCACATCTGCTTGATTTATGGAATCGTATCACAGAAGCAGTGGGCATTTTTACGGTTTAAATGTTAAGGTCAACATTCCGTTTTACAGCTGAAAGATGGAGTATGTGTTTTCACCTAGATGGCAGTCATGTAGAAAGGCAGTAGAATATGTGTAACACAATAACATTGATTTTTCAATCATCGCCTTTCTTCATTGAAATGGATAGTGATTTTAGAGACACACTGTATTTACTATGAGTCATATAGCTCAAGTGACAAGGTTCTGAACATGAACTGGATGATCTGCTTTAAACCTAGACAGCATAAGAGGAGAAAATTTCTCTTTGTTTATTCATATTGAGATTAACCCTAGGAGTCATAAATTACATCTCCTTAGAACGGGCACCAGGAACTTTCCTATGAGTAACGTTGATTAGAGTGCAGGGCTAGCCACCCTAACTTTTCTCTCCTTGATTGAAAGTGTGTAGATCCTTGCATTCACGTTACCCCAAGAGTCTTTACAGTCTGTTAATGGGTACCTTGACATGTATCTTTATTACATGTTCTTCAGTGATAGTACAATTTACTCCATTAGATGAGGTAAATGAATATAAAAATTGATTTGTTACTAGAATTACATGATTTATAGGCATTTGAAAGTTGTCAATGTAACATTATTCATATTATAAGTTTATGAATAAATAGTATTCTAGATTTTAGTGCACCATTAGTACTTACAAATACACTCCTGTACATTTGAATCAATTTTAAGATTTCATTTTATACATGTGAATAAAGTGAAGAATTATTAATCATGATTAAGATCTCACCAATATTTGTTATAAATATTAAAATAAAGAAACAAAAAAGAAGTTCCTGCTAAGAATAAACAAAAATAAAAATAATGAAGAATAAATTGAGCACCTCATTTAATACCACATAATACTGAAAGAAAATCTGCAAAGATTTTTTTAATATAATAGGAAGTAACTTTAAGAGGTTTTGAACTTTTATAGGAAAAAAACCATGAGGTTTAATTTAAGATTAAATTAAAATAATTAATACCACCTCATATCCAATCTTCTAATTATACTGCAGTTTCAAAGCACTGGTAGCTGTAGCTTCAACTTTAGTAATATCTCATTGACTGAGATATTACCGTAGATGAAGCTACCAAGGCTTTGAAAATGCAGTATAATTAGAAGACTGGATATGAGGTGAGGTATTAATTATTTTAATTTAATCTTAAATTAATCATAGTGATATTTTTTATGAAAGTTCAATATAAGTGACGACACAAGTCTGAATAGGAAATCAAAATGGCTGACCGATACATAACCTCAACATCAGATATCAACATACATTTATTGGGTTTAAGAAAAGACATTAAGAGGTTTACTTAATAACTAAGTTATTTGGTCTGTATATTTTTACCTCTTATGGTTGTTTTTGTTGAACATATGTTTCAAGAAACCGAAAAATCTGCAATAGCTGCACATGCCTGGTCAGAAAAACATAGAATAGAAACCAAAACAAAATTACTTAAACAATTGGAAAAACCGAAGGAGCTCACAATTTGGGAAAAAATTTACATATGCAAGAATGAAAATACAACTATGAATTTTGAAATACCCGGTTATAAAGAAAGAGGGCTGATTTGGAAATTCTTCGGTCGGCCACCAGATGGCGCGGAGGTCAGTCTGCAGGATAGAAGGCCATTGGACGTCAGTTGTGAACGTGACGCAGCATTGACAATGTCACAAATTACGTGAAGAAACCCAGGGTCTGCTAAGCATTATGAAGTATGAGGTGAGTGAAATAATTAAAAATAAACAATATTAAAGAACCTCATAGTGTTATTTCCTATCTACATAACTTAATATGTTTCAAGGCTTGTTAGCCCCATCTTCAGAGTCTGTAATAGCTGAAGATGGAACTAACAAGCCTTGAAACGTATGTTCAACAAAAACACCATAAGAGAGAAGAATATACAGACCAAATAGCTTAATTATTAAGGATATGGTGTATTAATATTATCCAAGTCTCAGTTTTATCAATTCATGTATTGACTTTGAGTCCTTTCAATCTAGGCGTGTCCTTTCCTTTGTTAAAAGTTTCTTAACCAAGGTCATTTTATTATTAAATTATAATTTTGCTATGCTTATTTCCCTACAGATGCTAACACGTGATATGTGGTCAGCAAACCGACTCAATGAGACATCTAGTAGGCAACCAAAGTATTACTAGGATGATGAATTTTTCTTAGAGACCTCTTTTCTTCAGGCTTAAGATTCTTTCATGAGTATTAAAATCTTCAGACTTAGGACCCATGGTTTAAAGTCCCTCCCAGAGAACTTAACCAGTAGACCAATTCATATATTTTAATGTAAAATCACAGACTTGTAAAATGGCTGGGACATCAAAAGTCCCAATTCATAGGAGTATTCTCCCTGCATAGCATACACTTTGGTGAACCAAAGATATGTATTCACCTGATATATATCATCTGCTATACGGCTATGGTGCAAACTCCTCTAAGTTTCACTCCTTGGTGATTCTGGAATTCCATACTTTACTCTTTAACGTGGTGATGATGGGGATAACATTAAAAGCCCAGGAGTATACAACTCAATTTTTACAAAAGTATAACTTGGCACTTCTTGCAATTTATCAAACATAATTACAGGGGGGATGTCTTTAATTATGATAATATGTTTAATCAACCTGGGAAAGATTTGATCCCATGACACCCAAGATCACGAATAAGCACATGTACAATTAACTATTAAAATTCATCGGAGAACATATTGTTTAAACAACTCACCTCATAGGATTCATGCTTCCATGATATCGCGATTTCAAACACAGTCGTGTTCATCTTCAGCCATAACTGAGTCGGAGTTATGGCTGAAGATGAACACGACTGTGTTTGAAATCGCAATATCATGGAAGCATGAATCCTATGAGGTGAGTTGTTTAAACAATATGTTCTCCGATGAATTTTAATGATTATACCTCATAATGTTTACTTCCCAACATTAATTTAATATAATACAATTAACTATGTTTCAATGTAGTAGAAGTATTCAAATGTTCTGAAGCTCTTGAATTGTCATCATTCGCTTGTGGGCTTCCCAATAATATTCAGCAATTTGGAATGGTGTTCCAACTATTTTCTAAAGATCAGCGCAGAACATCAAGTGATCCTTGTTCATTATCATATTTGTGTTGTTGCATACCCCCTCAGGGGTCCTCACCTAGGGAATATGTGGATGGCGACCACAAGATGCCCAAGCTGAGCAAAATCATTACTTCCACTTACTTGTGTTTTGCTCCTTCTTTCTTTTCTTATATCTAAATTGGTATTTATTCCTTTCCATGTACCAATTCCCTCTTTCAACTTTCCTATCCAGTCTCCCTTGACTGAACTCTTGTTTTCTTCGAACCCGATTATTTGAGGCCTAGGGGATTTCTTCATTTATTTTCTCCTAAATATTTCTAAAAAACGAGTGTAATGTAAACAATATGTTCTCCGATGAATTTTAATGATTATACCTCATAATGTTTACTTCCCAACATTAATTAAATATGAGTGTAATGTAGTTCACCTCCGCTGGTAACACTAGCAGGTGCAGTCTGGGTCATGGAAAATGAACTACAAAAAATGTTCAATATGCTTCCCAAAGCAAAAGATGTTTCAATGGAAAAAGTGTATAATTTAAAGTAAAGAAAATAATTTCAGTTTCCTCTAACAAAGAGATTTCTTTAAAAAATAAGTTTTCAGCACTCTATAATATTAAATGAGCTACTCATATTTTTCATTTACTTATAAATATTATTGGTTGAAGATCAATAAAAATCAACATTCCAAAAGGAAAGTAACAAGCAGAAAATCATAAGTAAGAATAATGCAGGGAAGAGATTAAAATATAAAACACAGCTTAAAAGAATAGTCTGGTCGTCATCTGAAAATTTAAAATACTTCATATA
The DNA here is from genome assembly GCA_030220185.1 of Diploptera punctata. NCBI lineage: Eukaryota > Metazoa > Arthropoda > Insecta > Blattodea > Blaberidae > Diploptera > Diploptera punctata. The sequence continues at coordinate 1,559,000 of JASPKZ010009821.1, forward strand.
TTCAAAAATCAATTTCTTATTCCACATACAACTAGCTTGTTTTCTATACACGATATGTCCACTTATAAAGAGAAAATTTCAGAGAAAAGTCAAGCAGATTTGCAATGAGATAGGGTAATATACAACTTAATAGTGAGTGGAGAACATATTTTTAACGACTCTCCTCATATAATTTCAAATTTCTTTGATACTGGCGGTTTCAGACAATATCTTGTCCCTCTTCAGTCATGGCTTCCACTCAAGAGGGACAAGATAATGTCTGAAACCGCCGGTATCAAAGAAATTTGAAATTATATGAGGTGAGTCATTAAAAATATGTTCTCCACTCACTATTAATGATATAACCTCATAATGTTTACTTCCCAATATCAATTTAAATATAATATAAAACTATCTTAATTATATTATTTTTGGTCTGGACATCTTACCTCAATATTAATGTTGATTTGTTCACTAAAGCACATCCCACAATGTTTAAATTTTGGAGTAGATATGTTGATGATATAATTTGTATTGTTAAAGAAAAACATGTAGAAGATTCCCTAAAACTATTAAATTTACAGAGCACAAACATTAAATTCACCAAAGAAATAGAAGACAATAAACAAATACCTTTTTTGGATCTTAAATTGGTCAGAAACGAAGAAAAAAGAAAAATTGAATTCAGGATTCATAGGAAAGAAACTCATACGGAAAATTTTATAAAATCAACAGGGTTCAATCCAATTGGACATAAATTAGCAGCATTTAATAGTTTAACTCATAGATTGGTAAACTTACCCTTAAACGAAGAAGATTTCAAACATGAGAAAAAACACATAATCAAATAGCAAGAGAAAATGGGTTTGATGAAAAAATGGTACATAAAAGGATAGAAAAGTATAAAAAACAAAAAATGATAAACAGAAGTAATCTTGAAAAAGAAGAACCACCTATGAAAAAATATAGGAAATTCACATATCACCCCTGGGTACATAATAAATTTCAAAATATATTTGAGAAGTTTAATATTAAATTAGCACCAAAAAATAACTACAGTTTAAATAAACTAATAAAAACCAACAAAAATGAAAAAACTGATAAAAATAAAAGTCAGGAATATATCAAATTGAATGCATGGGTTGTGAAAAGATATATATAGGGAAAACAAAAAGAAACCTAAAAATTAGAACCAAAGAACACATAAGAAATATTAAAAATGGAGAATTGAAAAATCTGCAGTTGCTGCTCATGTTTGGTCTGAAAAACATAATATCAATTCAGACACTAAATTATTAAAACAGTTAGAAAATACAAACGAGCTGACTATTTGGGAAAAAATTTATATTCAGAAGAACAGAAACAGAGTTATGAATTTTGATATTCCGATGGAGGGTGACCTTGTTTGGAGGTTCTTTGGCCAACCACAGGATGGAGCTGACATCGACATCCAGGTGGTGCAACATAATGCAACATAAATAAAACCAGTCTGGGAAAGCTGAAGATAAAACAGAATTGTTTTGAAACATGTTCAAGAACAAATCAACATTAATATTGAGGTAAGATGTCCAGACCAAAAATAATATAATTAAAATAACCTCAAAATATAACTTCCTAAAATTAAATATTAAATATAAAACTATCTATCTCTCATCTGAACTGAATTCAGTATGAAGAAGAGAGGTGACAGTTTTCTTCAAAGAATGTCCCACTGCCACATTTTTCTTGTATTTTGCCACTTTTTAATTCTTTCCATAAGATATTTCAAATATAAAACCCAATTTTTTATGTTTTTATTTAAAAAAAAATTTCTGATCTTCGGTAGAATCTAATTTAAATATTGCTAGATGTTTTTATTTAAATTTATACATTCATAATGAAGGATAAATTAATTTTTGAAGAGAAAAAATTTTTGTCCAAACTGGATTTGAATCCAAGGTTTCTAGTTCTACATACTATTGCATTCGCCACTATGCTACTTGGGTATCACACTTTAGACAGAAATTTTTTCCTCTCTTATTCCGATTGGGGGTCTTTCCACTTTTCAGCGGTTGCCCTTTTACCAGCCGGCTGCTGGCCCTTCACATCCACATGTGTCAATCACAGAGGTAGATGATCAACAGCCAGTGTAGGGGTGACATGTGGTTAGCATGTCGAGTCCCCCAGCCGTTATAGCTGGTTCCTCAACCTGGAGCCGCTACTTATTGTAGCTACCCAATTGCCTCACGATGCTGGGTGGGCACCGGTCCCATACTGGCCGAAATACCACGAGAAAATTTCTTCCCCCATGGAGACTCGAACCAGCGCAAGTCCTGTAGCTCTGTGCCAAGGCTTCCTACCTTAACCGCTCGGCTACGGCGCAGGACTTCCTCTCTTATACAATCATGAATGTCCAAGGCTGTGAAACTTCGTTCTACAATGCCATCTGACTGCTTCTATTTAGAAGACTTTAATGGGATTTTAACGCTACTATTATAGTTGTAATGCTAATACTGCGACTTTTTATGTAAATTTATACACTCATTCAGAAGGATCAATTAATGTTTGAAGAGACCTTGGGTTCAAATCCCAGTTTGGCTATTTTTTTTTTTCGCTTATAAAAAATTAAGTTCTCCTTCAGCATGAGTGTATAATATTTAATTTTAGGAAGTGATATTTTGAGGTTATTTTAATTATATTATTTTTAGTCTGGTCATCTTACCTCAATATTAATGTTGATGTGTTCTTGAACATGTTTCAAAACAATTCTGTTTTATTGTCTGGACATGCTGACGATAAAACAGAATTGTTTCGAAACATGTTCAAGAACAAATCAACATTAATATTGAGGTAAGATGATCAGACTAAAAATAATATGAGTGTATAAATTTACATAAAAACAGCACAATATTAGGATTACAGCAATAACTTTATGTTAAAATTCAATAAAAGTCTTCTTGAATAGAAGTAGCCAGATGGCATTGTAGAACAAAGATTCACAGCTTCGGACTTGCAGGATTGTATAAGAAAGGGAAAAATTTATTTCCAAAGTGTGATGCCCAAGTAGCATAGTGGTCAATGTGCTGGTACGTAGAACTTGAGTCCTTGGGTTCAAATCCCAGTTTAAACAAAAATTTCTCTCTTCAAAAATTATAAGTGCTTGCAACAACATAAAATAAACCATAGCGTTGTGCACACAATTATTCTTTATTAGGTTACATTACCAGGACTTCAATTGTTTCTAATATTATAATAAAGAAAGATAGGCACTTTTTTCTTTCGTTCTAAATCTTCATTCTATTTTGCACTTTCTTCACATTGTTTTTATTCTCCATGCCACAACAGGCCTAGAATACCTTTGGCCTAACAACCAGTTGCTGGCCTCACATTCACATGTGTTAATCATCTAGCCAGCATAGGAGTGACATGTGGTCAGTATATCAGGAACCGTAGCCATTGTAGCTGGATTTTTTTTTACATAAAGTATTAATTTACTTTTCAGCTATTAAATTTTACATTGGAGACATCTTGAGAAAAATTGAGAAAGTGGAAAATAAAAGAACTTGACAATATATTATTCAAAGAGTAATCCCTTTTTTTATTTTTTTTATTCTGAAATTTAACAGTATATCCTTCCAATGTCATGGATAACGGTATTTTAAAAGCAAATTTGATGTTATGTGGGTAGTACCAATTTTCATCAAAATTATATGACTAATATACACACATGTGTAAGATTTCTGGCTCACTTATCTCCATCGTTATTCTAACATTCGCATAAAAAATATTTTATTTATCCAAACAAACAAAGTTCTAATCTCTCCCCTTTGACTTTTATTCTAATTTCTTGTTAAATTTTTGAAGTACACTTTCATAAAAAATTGTAAACAACATTAAAAGAATTTATTAAAATACACAGAAATGAAAGGACTCATTCAGAATTACATAATAATAATGTCATTTGAGATTCACAGTTCATTAAATGATCAATAACGCATATTGCTAGTTTCATGGTTAAAACTTTGAATAAAAAGTAAAAAATATTGACTCTTTGGAAATAATTAGAGTACAATTTCTTAGTTTCCCTTAATCCATCTCTCTGTGCAATAAAAAGAAAGAAAGAAACCTTTACCCTCTTGATTGCAATTTTAAAGTGGTTATCGAGTTTTCAACCCTTTTGAATTGATTTAATATCCACCTACAAACTAAGGGTTTCTGGGTTTTTTTACTTCAAGCTTAATAAAATGGAGTAGAAGAAGATAATTATATATAGTATTTGAAATTTTTTAGGAAAAAATCACTGAGGTTTAATTTAAGATTTAAATTAAAATGTTTTATACATCATTTCATATCCAGTCTTCTAATTATACCGGTTTCAAAGCTTAGGCAGCTTCATCTTCAGGAGTTGACAAGAAATTACTGAAGATGAAGCTGCCGAAGCTTTGAAACCGGTATAATTAGAAGACTGGATATGAGGTGAGGTATAAAACATTTTAATTTAAATCTTATATATAGTAGTTATTTAAAAAGTGCCCTTCAAATAATTACTAAAGAAAAGTAGGATTAATATTACAAATTCAATTGTAAATTATTTCCTTTCCATGCAATGCAACTAAACTCTATCACAGTGTACAAGTAGATACAATTTTTACAAAGATTGATAAGGGCAGAGTATTTTCATTATAACATTTTTAATGCTATTTGAGTAATGGTACACATCCGATTGAGGAACTTTCCACTTTTCAGCGGTTTCCCTTTTACCAGCCGGCTGCTGGCCCTTCACATCCACATGTGTCAATCACAGAGGTAGATGATCAACAGCCAGTGTAGGGGTGACATGTGGTTAGCATGTCGAGCCCCCAGCCGTTATAGCTGGTTCCTCAACCTGGAGCCACTACTTATTGTAGCTACCCAATTGCCTCACGATGCTGGGTGGGCACCGGTCCCATACTGGCCAAAATACCATGAGAAAATTTCTTCCCCCATGGAGACTCGAACCAGCGCAAGTCCCGTAGCTCTGCGCCAAGGCTTCCTACCTTAACCGCTCGGCTACGGCGCGGGACTGCCCTTTTACCAGCCGACTGCTGGCCCTTCACATCCACATGTGTCAATCACAGAGGTAGATGATCAACAGCCAGTGTAGGGGTGACATGTGGTTAACATGTCGAGTCCCCCAGCCGTTATAGCTGGTTCCTCAACCTGGAGCCGCTACTTATTGTAGCTACCCAATTGCCTCACGATGCTGGGTGGGCACCGGTCCCATACTGGCCGAAATACCATGAGAAAATTTCTTCCCCCATGGAGACTCGAACCAGCGCAAGTCCCATAGCTCTGCGCTAAGGCTTCCTACCTTAACCGCTCGGCTACGGCGCGGGACTATGGTACACATAAGAATTAAATTAATCATGATTATTTCATACCTCATACTTCTATATTTCTTTAAATACAGCACTGCAGTATCGGCAATTTCTTATCACCATCATCTCTAGAAATTTAAAGAAATATAGAAGTATGAGGTATGAAATAATCATGATTAATTTAATTCTTATGAATTTGAACCTCATAATGTTAAAAATTCCCAAATTTAATATACAAATGGTACACATGTTTTATTTTAGGAAGTAATATTTTGAGGTTCTTTTAATTAAATTATTTTGCGTCTGTTATATCTTACCTCAATATTAATGTTGATTTGTTCTTGAACATGTTTCGATTAGTCTTCTAATCATCTTCAGCATCTTGAGAAAAAGCATCAGATTTATGAATTTTAAAATACTGACTGAACGTGACCTCGTTTGGAGATTCTTTGGCCAATTGCAGGAGGGAGCCGACATCGACATCCAGGATTTACAACATAAATCCAACCAGTCTCGGCAAGATGCTGAAGATGATTAGAAGACTAATCGAAACATGTTCAAGAACAAATCAACATTAATATTGAGGTAAGATATAACAGACTCAAAATAATTTAATGGTATACATATTGATATGTAAGATCTATAAAAAAGAGCTAAAAATTGGTTTAAAAGATTCAGGGAAAATGTGCAATATGAGTCCTTTCATTTCTAAAAACTAATGTTGAGATAGAGGAAAAAAACTGATAAAATGGCAGTTATAAAAATGCTTAGCATTCAGAATATCTGATGCATAATTCTCTCACATGCATACACAAACACACTATTTACACAAATACACACTAATAAACAATCACACTATCAGCTGCCTCACTTTCCTGCATATGTTGGGTTCTTGAAAGTAGATGTGGCTTGTTTATAAATAGGATTCTCTCCCTGCAAACAAACACAATACAAACAATATTACAACAATATTCCTATATTATAAAATTGAATCAGAAATTTTTACACTTCACCTCATAAAATATGTACAGTATTACCCCACTTTTACGTTTTCCCGCCTTTTACAACATTTTTAAAGGTCCCTTCAGTTTCCCTGTATCCACAATGTATTAAAAACCCCACTTTTTACGTTTCTGAAATGTTGTTTTCCTGCAGTTTACGTCACATCACATCAATCATCAGCGTTAAAAATCGAACATATTCAATTTATTTGATTGATTATCTCGCTTCTGTACAATCGATATATAGCAGAGCAAGTTCATTTAGCCAACGAAGCCAGCTACTATACAATCGATAAGGAGCCAAGCAAGTTTAATGAGCCAACGAAGTTGGCCCAGAACTTTCCAACATTTCTGAAATTCAACCTGTATACTTACATGACAAAACTATTTTCTTTTAATCTCTCAATAAAGATTCATAGTGCTGCTTGCTGAACCTCTCCTTGTTATTTATTTTTTAAATGGCGAAAATAAAAGAAAGTAATTTTATATTTACAGCAGTTCAAAACACACAATACATTGAATTATTATAGGAAAATCACTATGAGGTTTAATTTAAAATAAGATTCTTTATACCTCACCCTGATATCCAGTCTTCTAAATAAATCAAAGACAGAATACGAGGTGAGGTGTAAAGAATTTTATTTTAAATTAAAAGAAACATTACATTATTTAGCCAATATTGTATATTATCCCAGTCACTGCATTTTTGCATATTCTAGAATGGTTGCTCAATTTGAGGGTAAACATTTTTTAGCTCCTCCTCGTTTTCCATAATTTACACTTTCCCCCCAATTTATACCACTTTCCCTCTGGTCCCTTGAAAAGTGTAATACTGTAGTATATTATCCCCATCTGCTTTTTTCATGTTCTGAAATGGATGCAGAATATGGGGGGGGTCAACATTTTTAAGCTGACCATCATTTCTCTCAATTTACACTTTCCCCTATTTTACACCATTTTTCCCATGGTCCCTTGAAAAGTGTAAAAGAGGGGTAATACTGTATTTCTCTTTTTTTCTTTTAACTTTTATAGGATTTAATCACTATGAGGTTTAATTTCACCACTGTATTTCTCACCTGACTAGTTTTGAAAACAAACACTTCCATCTCCAGCTATACTCTGTTTTTTTAAAACTGAGTTAATACCAGCATTCCTCCTGCCATCTGGTGCAAGTTGAATAACTTTGAGATCAAATCTGGCTCTCAGGGAACTTCAAAATTCATGGTACTTGTTCTTCTGAATGTATATTTCTTCCAAAATTGATAGTTACATAAGTTTTTTGAAACATTTTAATAGTTTAGTTTCCTTTCCACTTGTGCTTAATATCTTATTGGGAGTCTTTTTTCTGCCATTCTATTCACATGACCAAATCAAACTGCCTCTTCTAAACACCAACTATTCCTTAATTATTTTTTAGTTGTTTTTTGACTCACCTCATAATTCTTGACTTCCATGCAGACCTTCGTCATAGGGTCTGCATGGAAGTCAAATATGAGGCGAGTCAAAAAACTAAGAAATAATTAAAATAAATCTCATCATAGTGTTATTTCCTACTACATAACTTAATCAACTATTTCTCTCTATCCATTTTCGTTCCTTCTCTTATCACATCATTCCATAGTTTATATAGATATGTTTTGCATAAATTAATGAGTCATTTTTACATCTTACCTCATATTTCACATTTCTTTAAAAGAAACATGAAATATGAGGTAAGATGTAAATATGACTCAATTTACGAATTAAGAACCTCATAATATTATTTCCCATATTTAACTATGAATTGATGTGTTTTACAAATACTGTGTCTCAAGAAATCCATTTCAATGCTCAAGAGTTTTTTTTTTCCGTTACTTATATCTCATGCCTGTAACTCATACAACATATTACCTTGAACTAGAGTGCTGTATACCCCCCTTTCCCCCCATAAAATAGAGGTTAATGTTAAATTAATATTAAGAAGCTAAAGCTGTTACTATGATTGAAATAAGTATATTAAAGTACACTACTAAATTATTCTAATCAAATGGTAAAGAGAAAAATTTATGCCTGAACCGGGAATCGAACCCCGAACCTTCAGCTTTCCGTGCTGATGCTCTAACCATTGAGCTAATCCAGGCTTCCTTCCCATCCAAGCATAAAAAAAAATTTTCTCTTTACCATTTGATTAGAGTTTAATGTCTTTATTCATAAATGAATTAAGGGAAACAACATTAATAGGTTTTCAATTAACAAAAATTAATTAAATGAGTTGTATCTCACCTCAAATTTCGTGTTCTTCAAGCACAAAACTGCAGTTTTTAAGAGGAATCCTTCCGATCTTTAGCCATCAACACTGGAGTCATGATGATGGCTGAAGATGGGAAGGATTCCTTTTGAAAACTGCAGTTTTGTGCTTGAAGAACACGAAATATGAGGTGAGATAAAACTCATTTAATTAATTTTTATTTAATGCCTTTATTGCCATTCCTTTATTTATTGTTATAATCTCATCATTACCTTATATAATAAAAATAACACCCAGATATTTTGCTGTTTTAATACCCCAGATGTTTACCTTCTACAAATAAATTTTTATAATTCTCAAAAAAATATTAGTATACTTTGATGATCTTGCAGAAGATTTCCGGGCTGTTGGCCGTGGTCTAGAGGCTTATAGTTCCCCAATGTTTCGCCAGAGACTGCGTCCGGCATCCTCAAGGGTTGTCTTGAGACTGACAATTTTGTCCACTACCTGCTCTATTTATACATGTATCCGCGACGTGTTCTCTGCATGGTCCGTTACTTCGTAAATTGTATCTGTCTTCTGGTTGGTTAGCATTAGGGTCTTCCGTACAATTTACGAAGTAACGGACCGTGCAGAGAACATGTCGCGGATACATGTATAAATAGAGCAGGTAGTCGACAAAATTGCCAGTCTCAAGACAACCCTTGAGGATACCGGACGCAGTCTCTGGCGAAACGTTGGGGAACTACAAGCCTCAAGACCACGGCCAACAGCCCCGAAATCTTCTACAAGATCATCATAGTAACTCCGGCCATGAAAGCCTAAGTCAATATATAAGTATACTTGTTAATTAAATTTAAATGCTGAACTCTGGGAAAGATTAAGAAAAATAATCTAGAACAAAAAAAAAAAATCTGAGTGCCAATAACAAATTGCTTATCAGGTCATAATGAAGTATGTCTCTAAAATTGATATAGTCAGATCTCCTACTTATCATTTCAGCAATCTTAACAAAAGCAACTGTTTGAGATTGTTACTTCTCTACATCTTTCATTCAATTTTCAAATTTTCCTTCTAAATACTGAAATGCAAGATAGTTCATTGTTTTATATATATATATATATATATATATATATATATATGACATAAGAAAAATAAATGCCTGAACAGGATTTGAACCCAGACCTCTGGGTTGTACCCCAGCATGCTATCCATTACATCACCATGCAAATCCAATGCAAATATTTATCTTTCTTATATATATATATATATATATATAGTTTGAACCCCAGTTGGGGTAGTTTTTCTGGGTGAGGGTTTTCTCGGGGTTTTCCCTCACCTGTAAGACAAATGTCAGGAAAACTTTAAGGCCCAAACGGTCCCCAAAATCATATGGCCATCATCCTTATCATTACCATCATCCTTCACTGGTGTGGAAAGCAACAGGAAGCTACCACACCTACAATTCCCTAGTAAAGCTGCAAAGCATAGCATGAAAATGCAATGATTGCAGTGAAAGACCTGCCCTCGGGCAGAATTACTATGGATGGATATATATATATATATATATATGTAAAAGATAAATGTTTGCATTGGATTTGCCAGGTGGCGTAATGGATAGCAAGCTGGGGTACCAACCCAGAGGTCCGGGTTCAAATCCTGTTCAGGCATTTATTTTTCTTATGTCATATTAAGCTTGCATTGCTCAATGTCAAAATTTTAATTATAACATATATATACCCCGTAGCGTAGTGGTTAAGGCACTGCGCTACAAGCCAGAAGGTCGCGGGTTCAAGTCCCGGTGGGGTCAGGATTTTTAAACTGACCCAAACCTTCTGGAGGCACTATGGCCCTGGGGTCGACTCAGCCTCTAACGGAAATGAGTACCAGACGCTTGTTCTGGGGGTAAAGGCGGCCGTCACGCAGGGCTGACTACCCGGCTGACATCAAGTGCCGATTGTCTAGAAAAAAGTGCGAGCCTTAACCTCCCACTACCCCAAGGGCCTCCTGAGGCCTGTCGTGGGATCACTTTACTTATATACCAATAATTTTACTCTTTTATAAGATTTTGTTACCTTTTACTTTTTTGCTTACAACGGATTCCATATGATAATTATTTTCCACATTTTAATATCAGTACTACACTTCTATTTTTAATATTTAGTTAGAGGAATAACAAGAAATTATCCATTCTAAATGTTATATCTTGTATTGTCAATGATGATATCTTCATCCAAATAGCCTTCTTTTTTTAGTGCTTCTATCTCATTAAGAATCTTGCACAATTTGGTGGCATCATTTTTTTAATGGTGATTTATTATTCCATAGCGCATTTAGTGGCAACTTGTAATTCCGAGATTTTTTTTTTTAAGTTTAAAGAGATATAATGTGGGGGGAAAAATCTCTCTTTGCACACCCAGGTAAGATATTCACAAATCTTAATTTTAATGAAATTATTTTACAAGTTTATATATCTGTACTGTTATTATAATATTTAATATTACTTTGTGTTTCTGCACCACTACATGCATATGAGAGATTTACTTACCGTATCCCACTTGGCCATCATGCGTTCTTTCTCAAACTTGGCAAACTCTCTACGATCATGAATTGTTGTTAACAATTTCCAAAGCAATAGAAGTGCCAGACCAATTAGAACAATGGCCCCAATTACTCCAAGTACAATTCCTGCAATCAACAATAAATACACAACTCCAATAAATAGACCTACAAGTTATATTACAGAAGTGTTAAATTAATAATAAAAACATCAGACCTGCAAAAAAATTTGACCAGATGTCATAGTTATTTCCATTTTTTTTATGTTTTTATTTAAATTTGTCACTTTATAACAATAATAATCACAATCAATTTAAATTGAATTATTAACAGTAATAATAATCATCATCATCCATGCAAGTATTAGGCCGTATGGCCTGTTACGGTCTCAAAGAGGAGTTTTCCATCCAGCTCTGGTAAATTCCTGATTTTTTGCCTTTGTTAATCTTTGCATATTTGTTAGTTCTATCTATCTTCGGGTTTTTTACAGCTGCTGCCGTCTTCCCGTGCCAAACCTCCAAAGCCTACAATCTTGGACATCTTCAATGCTTAGCCCTCTTGCTTGCATTAATGTCTTCATGTTTTCCTTGTTTTTGTTAGTTCTAATTAGTTTATTATTTTCAGCTTAATAAATTATAGTTTTAGACAAATGATACTCACCAAGTATATGGATTTCTGGAGGACATTCTCTCTCCTCCTGGGCATGTATAATAAGAGTATTGTTTTCACCATACGTATACGTGTATGCAAATCTACAGTCTTCTTCATCATAGTATGAACATCTTACTTTTCCATCCCCCTTATCTGAAAATACATTATTCCATATTTAGAAACATAAGACAACAATGGTCTTCAAAGGAAGAAACAGAATTAGAAGTAAACAGTAATAAATAATAATGGTAGGTATAATAGATTTGTACAATAAGGGAAATTATGAAAGTTAAAAAAAACATTTCAAAAAATAGGAGAAAAACATTTGAAATGGTATGGACACCTCATAAGAATGGAAGAAGAGAGAATACCAAAGAAGATCCTTAGCTGGAAAGCTAATGGAATAAGTGGAAGAGGCAGACATAGAGAATGTTGGATAGATGGAATGAGGAGAAGTATTGGAAGCTAGAGATTTGAGGGAAGAAGATGCTTTAGACAGGAATCTCTGGCGACAAATCACTTTGGGTTGAAGCAGAAACACTGTATCATGGAATATTCCTAATAAAAAAAAAATAATTGCTTAGGAAGTTCAATATCATATGAAAGTGAAAAGGATTTCATTAACAAAACCATTATTTTTTTTACAAATAACAGGAATCAAAAATATAGTATTAAAAACCCTTTATGCTTGAAAAATTTGATGGAGAATGGTCCAAAGACACCTACAATATCATCACAGGTAAGGAAACATGGGATACCAATATAAATTAATGACTCATTTTTTACATCTTACCTCATATTTTATGTTTCTTTGGAAAAACCTTTAGAATTGACAATTTGGGAGAAGATATATATTCAGAAGAACAAATTTAGATCCATGAATTTCGAGATTCCTGATGAACGTGACCTCATCTCGAAGTTCATCAAATCAACACCAGATGGCAACATTATTGATGGAGATTCCAACGAAAATCCGGTAGTCGTAATGTTGGTTGAAAATGAGAGAAATGGTTCTTTTGAAAACTAGTTCCCATGTTTAAAGAAACATAAAATATGAGGTAAGATGTAAAAAATGACTCATTAATTTACAAATTAAGAACCTCATAATGTTATTTCCCATATTTAACTATGAATACAATTATAACTCTGAAATGAAGAGACAGTCTTCAGTATGATTCGGAGAAGTAGAAGCTCTGGAAAGAAGATGATGACCAACTACTTCACAAACATGGTTCATCTCACCTCTGTGACCTTGGACACATGTCACATAATCTATGATGAGTAGTATGAGTCTGAATGTCTGCCGAAGGTTATCTCCACATGGAGCTCACAGCACCCAAAATCAAAGAGTGGACATCATATTCTGCATCATGACAATGCCTCAGCACATAGGGCTGCCAGAACAATAGACTTCTTGAAGAAGAAAAAAGTGTGAGTGTTACAGCACTCATCCTATTCACCTGACCTGGTCATGTGCAACTTCTTCCTGTTATCGAAGACCAAGGAAAAAATTTCTTGGGCATCGTTTTTCATCCAATGAAGAGGTCACTGCAGCATACAACAGTGCTCTAAATGACATCCTCAAAGAAGCTTGGACAAATATATTTTTTAAGTGGTTTCAAAAGAGAGAAACATTTATAAGTGCCAGTGGATAGTAAATCAAAAAGTTTGTTTGTTTTCTAATGGCAAGATTTGACGTTTAAGTCATTTTCTCTCTGGTTTCCCAGTACAAGCAAACAAGGTCCTTAGAGTGTTGTGCAGTTGGATTTAAAGCTGGACAGACTGGAAGGGTATTTCAAAAAGTTGTAATCATTATTTTGTATAGAATTTTTTTTTTTAATTCTGCTAAAAACTTTTGGTATATCCGTTGTAATGAAACTTCCTATTAATTTTGTGTTTAAAATATCTCCATTTTCATATTATCTGTTGATAACAATTTGTTTATTGGAAGTGATCTGACGATCTCCTTGGTACTTTTCAACAGGAATAGCCTACATTCTAGTACTGGGTTTTGTTTTCTTCCTTCAATTCATCATCTTCATCCCTCATATGACACACAATATATACAAACACTAAAACACATTCTATCTACATTTCTCTCCACACACAAAACAAGTAGGCCTACACATTCCCTAAGTTTTCTGCCAAATAGTGTATAAATTGAAAAAAGACCATATCAATGCCATCTATCTCTGCCTAATATAGAACCTGAATCAGGAAAATGCAATGGGTGAAATTTGAAAACAACTATTCTCCTTTTTTCTACTATAGAGGGTACAATGACAGACAAATTCAATTCATTTTTTGTATTGTAAGCCCATGTTTTCCTTTTACAGAGATTTAAGCACTCTCCCCCCCTACAGGGAAGAATTTGAACCATACTAATTTAGTTACACTTGTTTTTGTATAGATGTCATTTTGAGTGGTCCGTAGTCAGCATTCCGCCTCATACTGACATCTAGGAAACCAAGGTAGTACTAGGACGGGAAAATTCGGTAAATTTTTGCTTAGAGGCCTTTTCATTCAGGCTTAAGGATTTTTTATGAGCCTGAAAATCTTCAGACTTGGGACCCACTGCTTAAAGTCCCTCCTGGAGGACTTGCTCCTTGGATTTTTCCATCCTAAAAAATCCATCGACCCCGGCCGGGTATGAACGCGCGACCCTCGCGACCAGAGACAAGGAGCATAACCACTAGTCCACACTCTATCTACACTTCTCTCTACACACTAAACAAGTAGGCCTACACATTCCATAAGTTTTCTGCCAAATAGTGTATAAATTGAAAAAAAGACCATATCAATGCCATCTATCTCTGCCTAATATAGAACCTGAATCGAGAAAATGCAATGGGCGAAATTTGACAACTATTCTCCTTTCCCAGACTTTGAGGTAAGATGTCCAGACCAAAAATAATATAAATAAAATAACCTCAAAATATAACTTCCTAAAATTAAATATTATATTCTCCTTTTTTCTACTATAGAGGGTACGATGACAGACAAATTCAATTCATGTGAAATAAAAATGTGTGTATATAAATCCTTACCTTCAGTTTTTACAACATCTACAGCAATAGGTACAAAAGTACAGTTTTCAAAGCAGTCATCTTTATTTAATGGACCTGTACCATACATTTTGCATTGCACACATTCCTTGAACTCTAGACATCTGCCAGGGGTAGCCTGAAACAAATGTATTATCTTTGTAAATAATGTTTCAAAGATTATGAATCTGAATTGAATGCATGTGCAGTCTTCTAATTAAATCAGTTTCAAAACCTAGGTAGTTTCATCATCAATAATTTCACAACCGATGTTCTGTCATCCAAGAGAACTGTTTCCTACTCCATCTATTGGTAAGAAGCAGTTCTCCTGGACGACAGAACATCAGTCGTGAAATTACTGATGATGAAACTGCTTAGGTTTTAAAACTAGTTTAATTAAAAGATTGGATTTGAGGTGAGGTGTAAATAATTTTATTTTAAATTAAACCTCATAGCGATATTTCCTAAAATAGTTCAATTGAGTTAAAATACTTGCACATACATCATATTTTATTTGGGACATGTTCCATATTCATTTGTTATCTCAATTACTTCATACAGTTGTTATTTTCCCGATATTTCCTCTGGTGGAAATCAGCAGATTAATCACTTTTGCAATTAGAGCAAATAAGAAACAGACTACATGATTATATTTGAAGAGAAAAATTTTCGCCTAGACCGGGACTCGAACCCGGGACCCTTGGCTTTCTGGGCCAAGTGCTCTACCAACTGAGCTACCGAGGCGAGTTACGATCTAGACGCAAATTTTTCTCTTATGTACGTTGTAATTCCCTCGCGCCAAATGCTTGAAACCATAGCTTCTATCTTTGCAAATGGCGGCTTCTTAGTTAAGAAGACATTTATTGGGAATTTAACACTACTTTATAGCCAGTAGGGCTTCTATTGACGATTTTATTATTAATTTAACACTTCTCATTGAAGGATAAATTATATTTGAAGAGACTACATGATATTAAGTTATGTAGATAGGAAATAAAGAAGACTTTATAAAGCCAATAAATGTCTTCTTAACTAAGGAGCCGCCATTTGCGAAGATAGAAGCAAAGGTTTCAAAGCATTTGGCACAAGGGAATTACAATGTACATAAGAGAAAAATTTGCATCTAGATCGCAACTTGCCTCGGTAGCTCAGTTGGTAGGGCATTTGGCCCGGAAAGCCAAAGATCCTGGGTTTGAGTCTCAGTCTAGGCAAAAATTTTTCCCTTCAAATATAATTTATCCTTGTGTGAGAGGAGTTAAATTAATAATAAAAACATTAATATTAGTATTTCACATGACCGAATAGTAACATAAACCATAAAAAAAATTAGTGAACAGATATAGTTTATTATTTCGAAAAGAAGAATTAACACCTGAACTGGATTTGAACCAGAGATATCTAGCTTTATATAGCATCATATAAAGCTAGAGGTCTCACGGTTCAGATCCCAGTTCAGGCATAATTTTTCTTTTCAAAATAGTAATTCATCATTTGGAAAGTTAAAATTCAAATTATTACATTGAAACATATAGTATAGTAAGATAAATCAGTAGTAGCTTTCAGAGTACTTAAATGTCATGTCTCTCTGTAAAAGAATCTGTATTGAATTGGTATAGCTTGATCTCTTACTTTTTCCTAATCTCTTGGCTTTTCTTGCATTCTTTATGAGGTATAGAATAATATCATCCACTTCTCTAATCATCTTTCTTCAATTTTCAAACCTACCTTGTAAATTTAACTTTTATAGGAATTAATCACTATGAGGTTTAATTTATGGTCAAATTAAATGTTTCTTACCTCTCCTCATATAAATCTTTTAAGTTGATCGCGATTTCGAAACTATAACTGTCCCATCCTCAGAACTTTCTTGGCGACTGGTGTTATGTCGATCGGAAGAACTCTTGTTGAACAGAGGGAAGAAGAAGAGTTTCTTCCGATCGACATAACACCAGTCGCCAAGAAAGTTCTGAGGATGGGACAGTTATAGTTTCGAAATCGCGATCAACTTAAAAGATTTATATGAGGAGAGGTAAGAAACATTTAATTTCACCTACCTTGTAAGAGAGTAAATGGCACCAATGCCAACTGCTCAACATTAGATACCAGCCAACCAACCAATCATATTAATCTCAACAAATGATAAAAAAAATTATAATTTACAAAATTATAGCCATATAACAATATATTAAACTTGTATAATTTATGAAAATGTACTTACTGGAGGAGTTTCGCAGAACTTGCCAGTAAAACGACCATCATTATTCTGATAACATTCACACCCACCACATTTACATTCACCGTTGCCAGAACAGATTTCGCCACCTTCAGGAGGCATACATGTCAATAATGATGTACTGCAGTCACACGCATCTCCTGTCCACTCTGGTTTACAGTGACACTTGCCACACTCGCAGGTTCCATGTTCTGGTCCTGAACACAGTTTTCCATTCCCATAATCACATGAAAAGTTGTCACACTCACAATATGGACCAGAAATTACCTGTCAAATTAAATATCAACATTTTACAATCATTCCTTAAAGACTGTTGCTGCATGTTCCAAGTAGGGCCTGGGGTTTAGTTAAAAAAATGTACACAACCAAGATGAAGGGCAGAATGGCTAACCCTCTGAAATGACAGACACAATATTTTATAATAATAACTAACAAATAGCGAGTCGTAAAATCTCACTATTTATTAGTTATTAACTTCAAAACCACATAATGTTATTTTCTATAATTAATTTATGAAATCATTGAATAAACTGAACATTTAGGGTCATTTTCACCAAAAGAGGTAACTGTATAATGCCATATAATGAATTTGGGAATTTTTAACATTATGAGGTTTTATTGACAAGAATCAAATGAATCGTGACTTCTTCTTACCTATTACATGGTCGCTGATACTGCGGTGATGTGTTTAAAAAACATAGAGTATGAGGGAAGAAGTCACAATTCATTTGATTCTTAAGTATAATGCCAGTTGAAGCTATGCATTATACAGGTGGAAACTAGCATAATATATAAATCAATGGTAAAGAGAAAAATTTTTTGCCTGAACCGGGAATCGAACCCCGAACCTTTAGCTTTCCGTGCTCATGCTCAGACCATCGAGCTAATCCAGGCTTCCTTCCCATCCAAGCAAGAATCCTTCCTTTACCTTTACTCTACTGGCCCCACATTCAATTGCAATGAATCATCATTCACAAATACACAATGAACGGCTTCTACCTGAAGAAGACATGAAGGGACTCCACACAGCTATAGCATTATTTATTAAATTAATATTGGGAAGCTAAAGCTATTACTATGATAGAAATAAGTAAATTAATAAACACAATTAAATTATTGTAAATCAATGGTAAAGAGAAAAATTTTTGCCTGAACCGGGAATCTAACCCCGAACCTTTAGCTTTCCGTGCTAATGCTCAGACCACCGAGCTAATCCAGGCTTCATTCCCATCCAAGCAAGAATCCTTCCTTTACCTTTTACTCTACTGGCCCCACATTCAATTGCAATGAATCATCATTCACAAATACACAATGAATGGCTTCTACCTGAAGAAGACATGAAGGGACTCCACACAGCTATAGCATTATTTATTAAATTAATATTGGGAAGCTAAAGCTATTACTATGATAGAAATAAGTAAATTAATAAACACAATTAAATTATTGTAAATCAATGGTAAAGAGAAAAATTTTTTGCCTGAACCGGGAATCGAACCCCGAACCTTTAGCTTTCCGTGCTAATGCTCAGACCACCGAGCTAATCCAGGCTTCATTCCCATCCAAGCAAGAATCCTTCCTTTACCTTTACTCTACTGGTCCTACATTCAATTGCAATGAATCATCATTCACAAATACACAATGAATGGCTTCTACCTGAAGAAGACATGAAGGGACTCCACACAGCTATAGCATTATTTATTAAATTAATATTGGGAAGCTAAAGCTATTACTATGATAGAAATAAGTAAATTAATAAACACAATTAAATTATTGTAAATCAATGGTAAAGAGAAAAATTTTTGCCTGAACCGGGAATCTAACCCCGAACCTTTAGCTTTCCGTGCTAATGCTCAGACCACCGAGCTAATCCAGGCTTCATTCCCATCCAAGCAAGAATCCTTCCTTTACCTTTTACTCTACTGGCCCCCACATTCAATTGCAATGAATCATCATTCACAAATACACAATGAATGGCTTCTACCTGAAGAAGACATGAAGGGACTCCACACAGCTATAGCATTATTTATTAAATTAATATTGGGAAGCTAAAGCTATTACTATGATAGAAATAAGTAAATTAATAAACACAATTAAATTATTGTAAATCAATGGTAAAGAGAAAAATTTTTTGCCTGAACCGGGAATCGAACCCCGAACCTTTAGCTTTCCGTGCTAATGCTCAGACCACCGAGCTAATCCAGGCTTCATTCCCATCCAAGCAAGAATCCTTCCTTTACCTTTACTCTACTGGCCCCACATTCAATTGCAATGAATCATCATTCACAAATACACAATGAATGGCTTCTACCTGAAGAAGACATGAAGGGACTCCACACAGCTATAGCATTATTTATTAAATTAATATTGGGAAGCTAAAGCTATTACTATGATAGAAATAAGTAAATTAATAAACACAATTGAATTATTGTAAATCAATGGTAATGAGAATGTGGGGCAGTAGAGTAAAGGTAAAGGAAGGATTCTTGCTTGGATGGGAATGAAGCCTGGATTAGCTCGGTGGTCTGAGCATTAGCACGGAAAGCTAAAGGTTCGGGGTTCGATTCCCGGTTCAGGCAAAAATTTTTCTCTTTACCATTGATTTAAAATCATTTAATTGTGTTTATTAATTTACTTATCTCTATCAGAGTAATAGCTTTAGCTTCCCAAAATTAATTTAATAAATAATGCTATAGCTGTGTGGAGTCCCTTCATGTCTTCTTCAGGTAGAAGCCATTCATTATGTATTTGTGAATGATGATTCATTGCAATTGAATGTGGGGCCAGTAGAGTAAAGGTAAAGGAAGGATTCTTGCTTGGATGGGAATGAAGCCTGGATTAGCTCAGTTGTCTGAGCATTAGCACGGAAAGCTAAAGGTTCGGGGTTCGATTCCCGGTTCAGGCAAAAATTTTTCTCTTTACCATTGATTTACAATATTATTTTTAGTCTGATCACCTTACCTCAATATTAATGTTGATTTGTTCTTGAACATGTTTCAAAACAATTCTGTTTTATCGTCAGCTTGTCCAGACTCAAGAACAAATGAACATTAATATTGAGGTAAGATGACAGACTAAAAATAATATAATTAGCATAATATAGTTACCTCTGTTGGTGAAATCGACCCTTAATCGTAAATTATAGGTCAAATTATTTATAGTATGACTAACGAATATGTGCCCCCGTAAGATATGCAAACTAAACACCAATTCATTTTTTGCCTCAGTAAATAATTTCCATCACTTCATTCCTCTCTCTCTCTCTCTCTTTTCTTTCCCACCTCCCACTACTCATAAACTTGAGCCTTCTTGGGGGACAGATTATTTGCACTTGCAGTCCAGTGTTGCCAACTCGACATGAACACTGTAACCTGGAGTGGTAAAAGAAATATTACTGCTGTTTTTTGTGGTGGGAGGGAAGTGCATGAGTACAGGTGTTAAATTTTCTAAGAATGACTGCACTGCTAAAGGGGCACAGATCCGTTGGTCCGACAATAGTAACTCAGCATTCTATGCCTTGTACACCACTCGATCAACAAATCTTTAGTTAAACACCCAAGCCCTGATTATGATCTTGAGAGATTTTTTTTTATCTCCTGTATCTCCTTATGAGGAGCATAGGGCATTCAAAAAAAAAATTCTATTGGACCCTATTTCTTGCCAACTTAAAAGCATTTGTTATCATAGGGTAAAGCCAACTCTTTGCTTCATTTTCATTAATAAAATTGATTTAAGGGTACTAGTTACTAGCCAAACACCACCCAATTCTGGTGAAGAGGCTGGCACCTAAGCCTCCAGACTTGCTCTTGAGGTAGAATATGGACATTTCCTTTTATCTCGTAAATTAATGAGTCATTTTTTAACATCTTACCTCATATTTTGTGTTTCTTTAAACATGGGAACTACTTTTCAAGAGAAGGATCTCTCTCATTTTCAACCGACATTATGACTACTGGATTTTCGTTGGAATTTTCCATATTTAACTATGAATTTCCTTTTATACTTAG
Source organism: Diploptera punctata (assembly GCA_030220185.1). Lineage (NCBI taxonomy): Eukaryota > Metazoa > Arthropoda > Insecta > Blattodea > Blaberidae > Diploptera > Diploptera punctata. Next base: position 1,580,034 of record JASPKZ010009821.1, read on the forward strand.
TAGCTATGAATTTCCTGCCAAAACTTGAGTGGCTATTTGCTGTAGTTCCCACTGGACAATGGGGTCACCATATTCCTGTGCTGATGAGAGAGATATTTTGGCGCAAACATAAGTTTCTTGTAAGATCACCCAAGCCTGGAGTCAATCGGTACAGATCAGATAAAATAGTGATTCAGGGCAAAAAGTTGCTCTTATGGTGAAACCAAAATTTATATATATATATATATATATATATAGGCTGAGTATAAGAAGGATGCTTCTTGAAAACTGCAGTTCCCATGTTATAAAAACATGAAACATGAGATAAGATAAAAATTGACTCACTTTATTAATATGCATGAAACTTTGTTTTAACATGCACAATCATATTTAAAGAGAAAAATTATACGCTCAGACCGGGACTTGAACCCGGGACCCTTGGTTTTCTAGTCCAAGTGCTCTACCATTTGAGCTACCTGAGCAAGTACCGATCTAAATGCAAATCTTTCTCTATATAGTTGAAATTCCCCGTATTTCAACGTATATAGAGAAAGATTTGCGTTTAGATCGGTACTTGCTCAGGTAGCTCAAATGGTAGAGCACTTGGACTAGAAAACCAAGGGTCCCGGGTTCAAGTCCCGGTCTGAGCGTATAATTTTTCTCTTTAAATATGATTTATCCATCATTGAGATGTATGAAATTAATAATAAAAACATCATCATGCACAATCATGTTAGATAATAAATTCCATACACCGACTTTGTTTAAAACTTAGGATTTTATTACTTACAAATCTCAAAATTTACTTTAACATATAATGAAAGTTAATTATTAAGCTCTCCACGTATACATTCACTGGTTAGGTCCTTCTTTATAATTAACTTGCAGTTCTTGAAAATAACTCATTTTACATAACAGGATGATAGTGTTCGCAGTACATAATTTGTATATTTTTTGTGTGTATGTGCAGTCACCACCACCATGTCATACGTAGTAGAAAAAAACAGTTTCATCTGATATTCTGCTGCATTGTGATATGTTGTAAATTTGAAAACTTCACAATAATATTAATTATTTATTGATTGTATTGCATTGTAAGCCCATGTTTTCCCTTTACAGTGATTTAGGCGCTCTCCCCTACAGGGAAGAATTTGAACCATACTAATTTAGTTACACTTGTTTTCATATAGATGTCATTTGAGTGGTCTGTGGTCAGCGTTCTGCCTCATACTGACATCTAGGAAACCAAGGTAATACAAGGATGGGAAAATTCAGCAAATTTTGCTTAGAGGCCTTTTCATTCTGGCTTAAGGATTTTTTATGAGCCTGAAAATCTTCAGACTTGGGACCCACGGCTTAAAGTCCCTCCCAGAGGACTTGCTCCTTGGATTTTTCCGTCCTAAAAAATCCATCGACCCCGGCCGGGTTTTAAGCCGCAACCCTCGGGACCAGAGGCAAGGAGCATAACCACTAGTCCACTGCGGCCGACTTATTTATTGATCAAAGACAAAAATATATTAAGATTTTTTTTTATATTATATTTGAAAAGAAAAACATATGTCTAGACTGGGGTTTGAACCCAGGACCTTTGACTTTCTATGTCAATGCTCTTCCATCTGAGCACCTAGGCCTTTTTTATATATATTTCACCATCAAATGAAAATTTTCCTTAAATCTATTACATCCAATGTACACACATTCCAAAATTTCAAGCAAAAATAAATTAGTGTGAATTCTTTAGTCATAAATATTTCTGAGTATTGTGGATATTACACATCTCTTTAATAAAAATCTTCCTTGCCCCAGTATTTTTCATTAAAATATATGAGAAAAGGGAGGAAAATATGGGAAACAATCATATCAGGAAAACAGTGATGTTTATTACAATCTCATAACTAGCCACTCAAATTTATATATCATCAAAATTCAATTTAAATTCGTGGCTGTGTCAATTAAGTCATAATTAATTTTCTATTCTATAGTAATTCTGCCCGAGGGCAGGTCTTTCACTGCAATCATAGCATTTTTGTGCTATGCTTTGCAGCTTTACTAAGGAATTATAAGTATGGTAGCTTCCTGTTGCTTTCCACACCGGTGAGGGATGATGATGGCCGGATGATTTTCAGGGACCGTTAGACCCTAAGCTTCCTGACATTTGTCTTACAGGTGAGGAAACCCCCCCCCCAAAAAACCTCACCTAGGAGCCTGTCCTGACCAGGAATCAAACCTAGGCCTGCTGCATGCTACCTTGAGACAACAGCAGTGGACTATATAATTCTACCAGAATACAAAAAATTTAAAAATGCAAAGCTAAAAATTTAAACATAATGCTTACCTCTTCTGGATTGGAACGGATGTCACATTCACAAACTCCACATACACATGTACCTCGTCCTGAACAGTCTACTGTGGCGTTCTCTGGGCGACAGCGTGATTCTAAATCTACCTTCCCTTGAATATTCTCACTGTCACACTCACAGTTGCGACCAAAATGTAGCTTGTCACATTCACAAATTCCACATTTATATGTACCAAACCTCGAACATTCTGGTGCTTTCTCTTTGTAAAACTGTAATCACAAATTTAATTTCTTATTAATCCATAGTACTAAAATTACTAATACCACATTACCATTAAAGATTCAATTTTCAATTCAAGGACATAAATATACATGAAGGGTACAAGGAAAGAACCAAGTCAATCATTTTTTGTCAAATTGGAGTTTGAGGGCCATTAGATTCTCTATAGAAATTACTATCTTTTAGAAGCGTGAAACAGTAAAAGAAACACTTTAGTCACGGGTTTGGCATACATTATACTTATTTGATACTAGTAAAATGCATGGTAAGTTTCCGTTGAGGTGTTAATTCACAGTAATTAATGTACAATTAAAAACTATAAAATAGTTACCTTGTAGGTCTGTCTCCTCAACTTAAGTTGTTTTAAAACTCTGTAGGCCTTTCGGGACTAGTCCCATCATCAGCAGAATGCATTGGGTCCTCAAACTGACGCTATATAAAACAATAGCTAACATTAAATTTGAAGAGAAAAATTTTCGCCTAGACCGGGAAATACCGGGAATTACAACGTATATAAGAGAAAAATTTGCGTCTAGATCGTAACTCGCCTCGGTAGCTCAGTTGGTAGAGCACTTGGCCCGGAAAGCCAAGGGTCCCGGGTTCGAGTCCCGGTCTAGGCGAAAATTTTTCTCTTCAAATTTAATTTATCTTTCATTGAGAAATGTTAAATTAATAATAAAAACATCAATAGCTAACATATTTGAAGAGAAAAATTTTCGCCCAGACCGGGACTCGAACCCGGGACCCTTGGCTTTCCGGGCCAAGTGCTCTACCAACTGAGCTACCGAGGCGAGTTACGATCTAGACACAAATTTTTCTCTTATGTACGTTGTAATTCCCTCATATACTTCAATAAAGAATGCCTTAAATACAACATCACACCTAATTATGCCAAAAGTACAGACCCAATGCATTCTGCTGATATTGGGGCTAGTCCCGAAAGGCCTACAGAGTTTTAAAACAACTTAAGTTGAGGAGACGGACGTACAAGGTAACTATTTTATAGTTTTTAATCGTACATTATATTACTAAACTTATTTGGTATCATAGTAATATCTTTTAGCTCAATTAAACCCTATCGGTCCACTGATAGAAGGAAGAAGAAAGCCGCCAAGAAACAGCATAACACCAGTCGACCAGAGGCTGCTGATAATGGAGATAAACTCCGAAACTGCAGTCTAAAAGAAAAAAGGATATGAGGTGAGGTAATAAAAACATTAATTTAATTCTTAATATAAATGCGGTTAGGTTTTCTGGTTAGCAAGTACATTTTAGTTAAGCAAAGTTTAAAATTAATTTCAGTTAAGTTTTCAGTTTTACATGTTCTAAGCGTAAGTTCAATTAAATGTGACCTAAGGCACATATTTTTTAAATATTTGAATATTTTTTTGTATATTTCCAAAGGAATACCTGAAAGTCCATAGTGTTCAATGTACTATCTTAGGAATTAAGAATATCTTGCAATGAAAAAATTGACTTCCCCCCCCCCCAAAGTAAGAAGTACAAAAATAAGGATTTAATTGAGAACTTACTTCATGACCTCTCCTCTCACAAGGACAGCTACACAACATCTCCAGATCAACAATTAGAGATTCGTTGATACCAACGGGATACATCTTAAATGTCTGCTTCCATTTTGTAGGATCTGTAGGACAGCTTGTAACCTCCACTTCTGCTTCAAACTTGACAATATCTCCAACCTTCAAGCCATCACATTTGTGTGTTTGTACCATAGGACCTCCTCCTTTGCATGAGGAATAATATGTTACTTTCACGCTGTCTGTAGATGCATTGTCCTTCATTTCCACCGAAGAAGAGATTTTCTGTAATGTAATGAATTCAAAACTATTTCAATCTATTCATAGATATAGCTGTTTAACAATTTATTACATCATTGTTGGGTACCTGTTCATGGATTAAAAATGAAAAAAGGATTACTTAATAGTGAGTGGAGAACATATTTTAACGACTCACCTCATATAATTTTCAATTTCTTTGATACCGGCAGTTTCAGACAATATCTTGTCCCTCTTCAGTCATGGCTTCCATAAAATTTGAACTTATATGAGGTGAGTCGTTAAAAATATGTTCTCCACTCACTATTAATGATAGAACCTCATAATGTTTACTTCCCAATATTAATTTAAATATAAGGAATTCTCACTATGAGGTATATTCATTAAAGTAGAATTTTTTATCACTCACCTCATATTGTTCAATTATGAGGCGAGTGATAAAAAATTCTACCTTAATGAAAAAAGGATGTTATTTTCTTCTTTCTCAACAAGACTTGGGTGCTCTCCCCTTACAGTGGAGAAATTCAATCATACTAATTTAGATACACTTGTTTTCAGATAGACGCCATTGAGTGGTCCGAGGACTTTCTCCTTGGATTTTAACATCCTAAAAAATACATTGACCCCAGCCAGGTTTGAATCTGCGACCCTCAAGTAATGGGGCATAACCACTAGTCCATCGAGCCAATTGTTTTTAATACTTTCTCTTATTGTTCTTTTCCAAATTACCCATATCTATAACCTCAGATATCATTCACTGATCAGTAAATATCCAACATACAGTATTATAGAACATATGAGGGCATGCTATGTGAATGTGACAGTTGATACAGCATGTATTTTGAGCATATCCACACACCTGTGCATTATGTACAGACCTTACTTTAAATTAAATTAAAAAACATAATAAACAATGACATAGAAGAAAACAATACATTTAAACAACAAAGGAGTTCACAAATTAATATGTAAATATTGTAGTAAATTCTACATACATAGAACCAGCAGAGGTTTCAACATAAGATGCAAAAAACACTTCAAAGATTTCAATTATGTAGGAGGAAAATGTAATTACGTTGTCAACACTGGCCACTACATGAGTACAATAGAAAACACACTTACTATAATTCACAGAGAAAGGAATACAACAAAGATAACATACTAGAGGAACTTGAAATTTTAAAAGAAATAAACAACAATTTAATTTAAATGAGAACACACCCAACTCAGACAAAAGAAAAAGTCTGCGACGGCATGTCTCTCTTTTATGGATAGCTCACAATAACCATTTTTGTCTTTCAGCTCATTGATGCCAAGAAGAATGGGATAACTAGATTCCCGAGCAATGTCGGGTAATCAGCACAGAGTATATAAAATAATTAGGATATAAATTTATATCATTATACTTACTTGGTAAACATACAGTCTTACAATAGATTCCAGCCCATTGTAGAATACAAGGGAATGAAAGAGCTGATATACTTGCAAAAAAAAAAAAAAATTAAGCAGAAAGTAACAAATGCATTTTCTTATGAATCAATTAAAAAAATTATAAAGAAAAAAATTAATGATAATTACAATTTGAATTTAATTGAAAAATAGAAAACAGAAATATAAAAATACTGTTAGAAAATCTATCCATAATTCTGGAACTACCATGAAAATCTGCTTTGCTATACTGAGGCTTACTACAAGACATGACTGCTTAGGAAAACATCTTCAAAGAATTGGTGTATTAATGTCTCCTGAGTGTATATTGTGTGGAAATGGACAGAGAACATTTAACAAACTGCATAGTTCTTCAAAATTGTCAAGATGACTTCCAAGTAATGGGAAGAAAGAAAAAGAATAACTTTAAAATTCATCGGAGAACATATTGTTTAAACAACTCACCTCATAGGATTCATGCTTCCATGATATCGCGATTTCAAACATAGTCATGTTCATCGTCAGCCATAACTCCGACTGACCAGTCGGAGTAGGATTCATGCTTCCATGATATCGCGATTTCAAACATAGTCATGTTCATCGTAAGCCATAACTCCGACTGACCAGTCGGAGTTATGGCTGACGATGAACATGACTATGTTTGAAATCGCGATATCATGGAAGCATGAATCCTATGAGGTGAGTTGTTTAAACAATATGTTCTCCGATGAATTTTAATGATTATACCTCATAATGTTTACTTCCCAACATTAATTAAATATGAGAATAACTTTGTTGTTAACTCCAGAGCATTAGCTACATACATATATACATCATTATACTTACGTCATATTGTTCTCTGACAAGATGCACCACATTTGAAGAATCATCTGAGAGTACACCAGATGAAGCTCCTTCTACGTTATCTTTTAGGCGGTTGTAAATTCCAATTTGTTCACTTGTAACAGCAAATATAACATTGATAGCATTTTGTCGAACTTTGAGATTTATCTGTGATATGGACGGATAATCTTGCTTTGTTGAGAAAGTGTATTCTCCTCTAGTATCCAGATGGCATTCTCCATCATTAGGTTTAACAATTCCTCCGAGCTGCAGATAAATCAAGAAATTTATTTTAAATTTATAATTTAGATTATAAATATTCACAATATATTCTAAAAAAAAATCAAGTGAAATTACATATTACTGTTACCACATCCCAACAGATAAACATTCATAATTGAGGGGTGTAAGAAAAAAAACTTGATAACCCACATATTTAAAAAAAAAATTTTTTTCTGCATTATTGACCTCTTCATTAAGTTTTGAAACATGTTATTGTCTTTTTTTTAAAGAAAAATGAATGCTTGAACCCTGGATCTCTGGTTCTCCTACGAGTATGCTATCCTTAACACCATCTAAGCTACGATACAAACGTTAACATTTCTTTATTCATGTATCATCATCATCATCCATGCAAGTATTAGGCCATGTGGCCTGTTACAATCTCAAAGAGAAGTTTTCCATGCAGTGCTTTTTTGGACATCCCAGCAATCTTTTGCCTTGGGGGGGCAGTAAAGAAGCATGGCTTTTGGAATTCTGTGAGACGGCATTCGTTGAAGATGGGCTTTCCAGTTGTTCTGTAGTTTTGTATATGGTGAAGAATGGGTTCTATATCCAACTCTTCCATAATTTCCTCTTTTCTTTTATGATCCCACTTTGTATAGCCTGCTGTATGGCACATAAATCACATCTCATTTGCTGTTATTTGGCTTTCATCTCTTCTTCATATTATCCATGCTTCACTACCATATCTTAATACTGGTCTTGCGAGAACCTTATAAAGCCGTAATCTTGTGTTCTTCTGTACTAAAGATGGTTTCATTATACTGTTAATTATCCCCCGTTGGTTTTGTGAACAATTCTCAAATTGTCCGAAGACAGATAGACGTCACTACCAATTGCCAGTGGGCAGCTTCTATTGAAGTATTTTTAATGAGAATTTCACACTACCTTTTAAGAATTGTATATGAATGATGAAATGTTAATGTTTGTATCGTAGCTTGGATGATGTAATGGATAGCATACTTGTACAGAGAATGAGAGGTCCAGGGTTCAAGTCCCGGTTCACTCGTTAATTTTTCTTTTAAGAATAATGTCCAGCAATGATAAATGTTAAATTTAAAACATCACTTTAAATTTTTTTTGTCTGTATAATAAAAAATAATACAATTTCTTTCATACAAGTTGTGAAAGAAAAGAAAAAAAATAGAACACATTTATGACACATGAGACTATATCCCAATTATCTCAGTAAAACATTTTGTGGGTTATCAAGCCACCCTCCACTAATCTCTTACAGTCTGAACACCTGTAAAACAATGTGGGGGAAAATGCTTAATGACCACTTTTTGTGGAATTAATTCATTTAAATAATTATTTTTGATGTCATCATTATTTGTACATGAAAGGTTTGGGAAAAAAACAACTAAGTCCAGTTTTGTAAAATTTTAGATTTCACCTCTTATGAATATACAGTGTGTTTCAAAGGATGCCCAAAATGTAGGGATGAAAAGTAAAAAAAAAAAAAAAAAAAAGAAAAGTACACCAGATGAAATATACTTTTGCAACAAAAGAAGTTAAAGTTAATTGGATGAAGCTATGTTTCTTATAAGATACATTACCATTCAGGTTTTAACCTTCTCTCCATAAGCTGAAAAATTTAATATAGATAATGATTGAATCTGTAAACCTTGAAACCAGTGACATGTGAATTATCCAGAAATCACCAACTGGTGTAGGGATGAATTTCTAATTTCTGTAATGAAGCAATGAATGAATGCATGAATGAGTCGTATCTTATCTTATCTCATATTTTATGCTTTTTTTTTATAAACATGGGAACTGCAGTTTTCAAGAGGAGTCCCTCTTATCATCAGCCAACATTATGACTACTGGATTTTCGTTATAATAATCATCTATAAAGTTGCCATCTGGTGCTAATTTTATGAATTTTGAGATCAAGTCCTGTTCATCAAGAATTTCAAAACCACATGGATCTAAATTTGTTCCTTTTCCCAAACTGTCAGTTCCAAAGATTTTTCCAAATGTTTTAATAGTTTAGCCTCTTTTTCAATTTTATGACTCTCCAGCAAACTATGTGCTACAATAGCTGATTTTTCAATTTCACCATTTTTAACATTTCTTAAGTGTTCTTTTGTGCAAGCGTCCAAATTCCTTTTTGTTTTTTCCTATGTATAATTTATTGCAGTCTTTACAACTAATTTGATAAATTCCAGATTTTTTACTATCTGGGGTGTTCACTTTCTTATTGGTTATTAATAGATTACCAAGGGTAAATTTATTTATCGGTGCCAATGTATAATCCGGTAGTCATAATGTCGGGCGAAGATAAGAGGGACTCCTCTTTAAAACTGCAGTTCCAGATTTTAATTAAAAAATATGTAAAATATGAGGTAAGATATGACTAGGGCTGAAAAAAAGTATGGGTTACAGGGTAGGCTGCATCATACTTAGACCACTGCATTTACAAACTGCACGTTGACACGTGCTACTTGGAACAGACTTCTAGTACATTCTGCTTTATGTAAGAATGGACTCATCTTTGCACAATTTTTGTTTTGGCATTCTGATACAACCACACCCTTGTAAACAGATCTATTACTGAGGAGAGTCGAACATACACTCTCTCCACTCCGAGCAGGCAGTGGAGATGCTCGAGAAAGACACGCGTTTTGTAAACAATGTGTATAGAAATTAGTTACTACCCTGATACAGATACTGTTTTCAGCCCTAGATATGACTCATTCATTCATTCATTGAATTAAGAACCTCATAATATTATTTCCCATATTTAACTATGAATTCTCTAATGATTACCCGTTCATAATGTAATCACATACAATCAAGTGGTTATGCTGAGAGCAATACGGTTCACAGATATTTCTCCTAAAATAATGCAATAAAACTGTTAAACATAATCAATTTCCAATATAAGAAATAAAATGTACCTTTCCATCACCAGCATAGTGAAATCCAGCATCAGTTGAGAATACTAGCAGTCTACGAGCTTTCTCTCTCCAACCAATTTTCTCACGGCATACTACTGCCTGCATGATTGCATCAAAACCACCTTCTGGAGCATCTAAATTTCCAGATACTGCTGCACGACTAACCTCACCCTGCGTATTGGTAAAAATAATAACTAGCCTGCATTAAATATAAATGTATCTTTCTAAAAAATGTAATTACTGAATTTATAATCTATCTTATTACTAATTTAATATCAATACCTCATAGTGTTTCTTCCTAGTAAGTGTGTATGTGTATATAATTAAGATTTATTGGAGTTAATAGAACTACTGTATTCCACATAATAACTAACTATAATACATTGTAGCATATTACCTCATATAAAAAAAAATACACAGCTGATAAACTCTAATTGTTATTTAATACAGCTTTTATAATTGAAAGCTTCTTTGTATAGTATATTAATAAGAACTATTTCACACTTAAAATATAAAATTATGAAATATTTACCTAAAAGGTCCGTCTCCTCAACTTTATTATTTATCTGTAGCGCTTTCGGGACTAGTCTCATCATCAGCAGGATACAAAACTGGTGTCTCACTGAAAATTTGATAGAAGAGGTTACAAGTACTGGGTGCATTTTAATTTATCAGATGGGCATTATCCATGAAGGAAATCGTATGTTGGATATTGAAAACACCCTAACAATAATGCACAGAGAAAATAATCCAGCTAAGATAAACATACTTGAGGAGCTGGAAATTTTAAAGGCAGTTAAAAACAATGACCATCTGATAAATGAAAACGCACCCAGTATATGTAACCCCCTCTACCAGATTTTCAGTGAAACACCAGTTTTGAATCCTGCTGATGATGGGACTAGTCCCAAAAGCGCTACAGATAAATAACTAATAAAGTTGAGGAGACGGACATTTTAGGTAAATATTTCATAATTTTATATTTTAATTTTGAATAATACCTCAATGGAACTTTATCATGAATCTTATTAATGTTAACTATTTCACACTGATCTTACAAGATGTCATTGTATGTAGCGGTGTAACATAATTCAGTACTCAAAACATTCATAATATAAGAGACCAAGAAACATTTTTTGTTTGTTTAATAATAAGTCTGAGAAGTGAGAATAATAATTGAAAATTTAATTATATCAGTCAACTTCTTTCTTCACTGTCCCTAACATAAATGTGTTAACATCTTAAATCTATTTAATATTTAAAATCAACAAAAATGAAAATAATGATGATGGCAACAAATCAGGGATTTAACAAATTGATTGTAAAGATGGTGAAAAAATATACATATGAAAAACAAAAAGGAACTTGAATACAGGATTGAAAGAACACCTTAGAAATGTTAAAAATGGAGAAATAGAAAAATCTACAATGTAGGGATATCTTTTTTAAATAAGGAAAAATCTAAGGAACTCACAATTGGAGAAAATTTACATCCACAAGAATAAAGAGAAAATAATTAATTTTGAAATTCCTGGGCAAAAAGAAAAAAAAAAATTGGAAGTTCATCTGTCAACCAATAAAGGGAGCAGAAATCAACCTATAAGACCGCCAACTGCTGATTCAACAGTTAGCAAGTATTGATAATGACACATAGTGTGTTGAGACCATGGTCTGCAATAAAACTACAAATATGAGGTGAGTCACAAATATTCTAACTCAAACTAATTTTAAATCTATACTGGGAAGTCACAGAAATGATGGATTTTCATCAGGTCTGGCATTAAAAAAATAAAATACTTCTTGAATAATAAAATCAGGAAATGAACTCAAAAAAAAGTTTATACAAATTAATAAAGACATGTATTCTTCTGAATACTGTCAATATTATATTATAAACTCTAAAATGTCATGACATCGTGTACTGAGACAACATGTAGTACAGTCACAATCATTTAGAAGAGAGTGATGGAACAGTATACATGGGCTGAGTTCACAGACATGCAGTAATCAATTTCCAATATATGGTTATTTAATAAAAAAAAGTTTATTTTTTATCTATTTATTTATTTAATGGTGGAGCTAAGGCCATGTGCCTCTCTTCAACTCACCAGGGCAAACATACGTTACATTAAAATACATCAATCACAGTAATTATAATATTAAGTGAAAATTTGACCAAACTTAATAAGAATAAAATCTATAATAATCTTAAAGATATATAAAACTAAATCTAGATATAAAGGAAAATGTGCTGATGGGATAGGGTGCCTAAAATATTTTGGTCTCTTCTAATATCTCTGTAAGTTTGAGTACTGAATTGGCTTTACACAATTTTTCATAACCTATATACTGTATCAAAAATCATTAAGAAAAATTTTTCAATTATAAATTTTAAATAAAATTAATTTTATTCTCCTTTCAAATCATTCATCTAACAAAAACTGTTTACTTTTCAATACAAAGTTTACTGTAGTTATGTATAATATACCAAAGAACTAAAACATCAGAATATGCCATATTCAAGGAGAAGAACATTAAAACTCTGCCTGCTACTTAATAGCATCTTTAGGAACAAACTTCTTAGATTTTATATTACACATATTTCTAGAAAAAAACATATTAAAATAAAAAAATATGAATAACATGAATTAATTAAGAAACCATTTAAAATATATACATTGACATGCAAATCCCCAACGTAAAGCAATTTTAAAAGCATCACAAGTACACACAGAATATCTTGCAGGCACAAGATGCCATAATTATATACAGATAATATACCAGCCATACATCTGCAATTTAAAATCTTACATTTAAACAAATACTATTTTTAAAACTTCAGATATTTAAGGGGCATCTCCTTATAAACTGGACTTGCTAATAGCAAATGGTTCTGTCTATTGCCTTTTTTGAACAATTTTCTTTGCGTAATTTTAATTTAAAAGTATAGTAGTTCTAGACAATGTGAGTCAGATATGCACTACTCACTTCATATTTGTAGCTTTTTTGAAGACCCTGAGTTAGAAAGAATTAACAATGATGTCTAAGACATCGAAACCCAGGGTCTTCAAAAAAAGCTACAACTACAAATATGAGTAGTGCATATCCAACTCATATTATCTAAAATAAAATAGTGTTGCTTCCTTGAAATATTAAATATAGTAGTTTCTATTCCATCCATTCATAGTAATTCTGCTGAGGGCAGGTCTTTCATTGCAATCATAGCATTTTCATGCTATGCTTGCAGCTTTACTAGGGAATTGTAGGTGTGGTAGCTACCCATTGCTTTCCACACCGCTGAAGGATGATGATGATGATGGCCATAAGATTTCAGGGACCGTTTGGGCCTTAAAGTTTTCCTGACATTTGTCTTACAGGTGAGGAAAAACCCCCATAAAAACCTCACCCAGAAAAACTGCCCCGACCGGGCCCGCTGCGTGACAAGGCAGCACGCTACCTCAAGACCACAGCGGTGGACTCTATAGAAGTGGAGAAATAAAAATGAAAAATCAATTCTTCAATCTCCTTACTTTCTAAAGCAAGAAGAAGTAGATGAAGTATATGGTGCAATTTTATCTTCAAATTAGGTTGATTTCATAGAACCAATGACATGCATTATAGACCTCTACATGTATCATTATTTTTTATAGCCTCTTCTACTCTAGTTTTTTTTCCTTCCTCTTGAGATGTTTGATTATCATGAAAAAGGGCTACATGGTTTTGGCTAACCAAATGAAAGAATTCACAATGTTAAAAAGTGAAAAATGACCAGAATTATAGAATGAAGTTTTGAAATGGGTTAATAAAATCACAAAACTAAAATTGTAATTTGAATCAAAATAATATGTTCACACACAATGAAGTTAGCCTGTGAACAAAATTTAAAAGGGAGAAATGATTTAATTAATTATGGTAAGTTTTTCTTTAAAAAAAAAATATATATATTTAAATTTCCTTAATTGTTGTAATTTTTGGTGTGCATGTTCTACAGAAGTGTCTTATATACTGAAAAATATAAGAGTGGTTGAGTTGAATATTTTATTCAAATGATGCTCTTGAACAGTTTAGGTCATTAGTGTCAAAATTCAAATAAGAATGTTCAAAGAGCTGCAACATTGTGCTAAGAAATCTCTTATTTCAGGCTTGTTTTACTTCTCTTCCAAAGGAAGCCAATCTTAGAATCTTTCCTCCTTAAAAAATCCAACAACCTTGTGCAGGATTAAATTTGCAAACCTTGGAACAATAGACTAGCATGATAACAACTAATTCACCAGTATCAACCCAAACAAATACGGTAACAGAAATGACAGAGGTAGCTTTTTTGTCACAACAATTATTATCCTATGCTCCAACTACATTTTTTCTTGGCAAAGACTTTATATACACTTTAAAAATGTGTTTAGTGGGCTTTAGAAACAAGTTGCATATGAGTGATGGAATTAATTATTGGAGAAATATCTTCAATCCCCTAATGTCAAACTATTTTAAATATTTTACATTTTTGGTACAATAAATTTCAAGAACATCTGTGTATACTGTGACAACATGCAGTAGATCCACACAAGCTTGCGCATAAGGTATGTACAGAAAAGAAACATTCCAACACAACTCTCACATATATATAATATTTACATATTAAGTGGATTATGAAATACATATCCCAGTGATATAAAAATAACTAAAGAATGTCCTATTTTCTATAGAACCAAATTTAAAAAAGAAAAATTAATGATTCTTCTAGCATAGAAGCTTTGGCACTGAACTTTCCTGACATGGAGGATAGATGCATAGAGAAACTTTATATATAGAAGTCTACAAACATTGATCATTCTATGGGTCTTTCAATTCACGAGTCAACAACTCATGATGTACTTCCACCAATGCAAGAGCACTATTCTCGCCGTCACCCATGAAATTCAAATGTTTCTATGGTGAAATTAAATGTTTCTTACCTCTCCTCATATAAATCTTCTAAGTAGATCGCGATTTCGAGACCATAACGGTCTCATCTTCAGTACTTCTTTGGCGACTGATGTTACATCGATCAGAAAAAACTCTTCTTCTTCCCTCTGTTGGTGGACCGATGAACCTCTGGATCAGGTCAAAATTTGCAGGAATTTCAAAGTTCATAAGTTTTCCTTTGAAATTCCCACAAATTTTGACCTGATCCAGAGGTTCATCGGTCCACCAACAGAGGGAAGAAGAAGAAGAGTTTCTTCCGATCGACATAACATCAGTCGCCAAAGAAGTACTGAAGATGAGACCGTTTAGGTCTCGAAATCGCGATCTACTTAGAAGATTTATATGAGGAGAGGTAAGAAACGTTTAATTTCATCATAAATTAAATTAAATCAATGATTAATTCCTATAAAAGTTAAATAAAAATCAAATGCTTCTATTACAATGTGTCATGTGGTTTTGTACGTAAAATAAAAATATGCATGTAAACATTAAAGTACAGTAGTTTATTAAAATGAAAGATTAAATGAAATGTTTCATACCTCTCCTCATGTCCAGTCTTCTAAGTAGACTGCGGTTTCAAAGCCTTGGCTGCTTTACTTCAGTACATTCTTGTTGACTGATGTTACGTCGATCTGAAGAACTACTATTTCTACCATCTGTTGGTGGACTGATGAACCTTTAGATCCAGTCAGAATCCACGGGAATTTCGAAGTTCATAAGTTTTTCTTTCTTGTTTTTTTGAATGTGTGGATTTTTTTCCAAACCATGATTTGGGAATTTCAAAGTTCATAAGTTTTTCTTTCTTGTTTTTTTTTAAATGTGGATTTTTTCCAAATCACAATTTTGGAAAAAATCCACATTCAAAAAAACAAGAAAGAAAAACTTACGAACTTTGAAATTCCCACAGAATCTGACTGGATCTGAAGGTTCATCGGTCCACCAACAGAGGGAACAAGTAGTAGTTGTTCAGATCACCATAACATTTGTCAACAAGAATGTACTGAAGATGAAGCCATGAATGCTTTGAAACCGCAGTCTACTTAGAAGACTGGATACGAGGAGAGGTATGAAACATTAATTTAATCTTAAATTAAACCTCAAAGTGATTTCTTCCTATAAAAGTTCAATATTAAAATTAAATTGAAGAATCTAATTTTTAATTACAGTACTTACAGTACCTGCAGTGTACTTTTTTTTTTCTGTATATCAAATTTTATTACCTCTAAGCATTAATTCTGTCCCCAAAAATATTTCCACACATAGTTGAATTGCAGGCTATCACAGCCGATAATCATGATGTTGAGTGATTCTGGGCTATGTGGCCATGGTCCATTACTGGTGTTCCTACCAGACATTTCTCCCTCAACTGCGGAGGGCATCTTCAGTGGCGAGTACTTCTAGGTGTTGTTTCCTGGTCGGAGGCTCAACTGTGAATGAGCGGTGGACTGCTCGAAGCTGTAATTTTACTAATGGTAGATGCAGGGTGGCTGGGCATGGTTGCTGCTGGTTGGCTAGTAGTAGTCAATCTATAGTCTGATTGATTCTGAACTGTCTCCTTGTTATTGACTGTGCTAGTACATATATTATCTAATGTATGATGCCATCAGAGCTCCAATAGCGCCTGTTAAAGGTCAGGGTCTTTTATCAACTAAATGGAAAGGGTGATTTGATTCCTTCCTCTTTTCTATTGAAATTTTCCTTATGTTTGTAAATTTCTATAACCTCTCAGTATAGTCTAGGAAATTTACAAACATAAGGAACATTTTAAAATAGAAAAGAAGAAGGCATCAAATTGCCTAAAGCCTGGCATCATACATTAAACAATAGATGTATTAACACAATCAATAACAAGGAGACAGTTCAGAACCAATCACATGCTATATTGACGACAACTAGCCAACCGGCAGCCATGCCCAGCCACCCTGCATCTACCATTAGTATAAATTACTGCTTCCAGCAGTCCACCGCTTGTTCACACTTGAGCCTCCGACCAGGAAACAACACCTAGAAGTACTCGCCACTGAAGATGCCCTCCACAGTTGAGGGAGAAACGTCTGGTAGGAACACCAGTAATGGACCACGGCCACATAGCCCAGAATCACTTAACACTATACTTCCACACATTTAAGTTCAACTTCCTGTTACAAGGGGCACGCCGTAGCGTAGTGGTTAAGGCACTGCGCTACAAGCCAGAAGGTCGAGGGTTCAAGTCCCGGTGGGGGTCAGGATTTTTAAACTGACCCAAATCTTCTGGCGGCACTATGGCCCTGGGGTCGACTCAGCCTCTAATGGAAATGAGTACCAGATGTTTGTTCTGGGGTAAAGGCGGCCGTCACGCAGGGCTGATAACCCAGCTTACATCAAGTGCTGATTGTCCAGAAAAAGTGGGAGCCTTAACCTCCTACTACCCCAAGGGCCTCCTGAGGCCTGTAGTGGGATTACTTTACTTTTACCTTCCTGTTACAATTTTGCAGTTCAGTACCAGTAACCGATGTACTGTATTTGTAATTTTATTACTATTATTATTATTATTATTGCAAGAGGAAAACATGATTTGGAAGACCTAGAAAACGGGCTGATGCATTATAAAATCAGAATGGGCAATTGTCTAATCTTTGGAGAGATGACGATTATTATTATATGTTTAAACTTATGCTTCTTATATCAAAGGCAAACGAATTGGACATTGCTAAAAGCACCTTTCTCCATTTTTTTTCTTTTCAAAAAATGAATTAACTACAGATTCAACATCCTTACTTATTAAATTTGAAGAGAAAAATTTTTGCCTAGACCGGGACTCGAACCTGGGACCCTTGGCTTTCCGGGCCAAGTGCTCTACCAACTGAGCTACCGAGGCGAGTTACGATCTAGATGCAAATTTTTCTCTTATATACGTAGTAATTCCCTATCGCCAAATGCTTTTGAAACCATTGCTTCTATCTTTGCAAATGGCGGCTTCTTAGTTAAGAAGACATTTATTGGGAATTTAACATTACTTTATAAAGCTAGTAAGGCTTCTAATGATGTTTTTATTATTAATTTAACATTTCTCAATGAAAGATAAATTAAATTTGAAGAGAAAAATTTTCGCCTAGACCGGGACTCGAACCCAGGACCCTTGGCTTTCCGGGCCAAGTGCTCTACCAACTGAGCTACCGAGGCGAGTTACGATCTAGAAGCAAATTTTTCTCTTATATACGTACTTATACATACACATTCTGTGCTTAAAGGTCCTTCCTCCAGCCTTCATATAGAAGCAGAGTTGAGCATTTCGACTTTAGTTTCATGCTAAAATGTCCTTGATAACTGGCTGTATTGGAGAAAGGGTCTTTTAGCAATGACATTCAAATATTTAATTTTTTTTCAATTAAAATTAATTTATACTTTCTGGTGATACTAAAAGTGGAAATGCACAGATATGCATGCACACACATACACAATAATTACACTGACTTCATCCTCCAAATTGGTTTGGTAACTAAATGCATGAAGGTTTAATGACACATTTCTAAGTCAATCTTTTATCTTGTTCTCATCATTCCTGAAAATCAGGAAGTCAGGATATGATGTAAATCTGAAATATATTGACGATTTTATTATTCATTTAACACTTCTCATTGAAGGATAAATTATATTTGAAGAGAAAATTTTTTTTTCGCCTAGACTGGGACTCGAACCCGGGACCCTTGGCTTTCCGGGTCAAGTGCTCTACCAACTGAGCTACCGAGGCAAGTTACGATCTAGACGCAAATTTTTCTCTTATGTACGTTGTAATTCCCTCGCGCCAAATGCTTGAAACCGTAGCTTCTATCTTTGCAAGTGGCGGCTTCTTAGTTAAGAAGACATTTATTGGGAATTTAACACTACTTTATAGCCAGTAGGGCGAAAATTTTTCTCTTCAAATATAATTTATCCTTCAATGAGAAGTGTTAAATGAATAATAAAATCGTCAATAGAAGCCCTACTGGCTATAAAGTAGTGTTAAATTCCCAATAAATGTCTTCTTAACTAAGAAGCCGCCATTTGCAAAGATAGAAGCTATGGTTTCAAGCATTTGGCGCGAGGGAATTACAACGTACATAAGAGAAAAATTTGCATCTAGATCGTAACTCGCGTCGGTAGCTCAGTTGGTAGAGCACTTGGCCCGGAAAGCCAAGGGTCCCGGGTTCGAGTCCCGGTCTAGGCGAAAATTTTTCTCTTCAAATATAATTTATCCTGAAATATATTATTTACAAAACATGAAAAGCAAAATTAGAATAATAGTTACAGTTATAAAGGAGAATTATATTTAAAGATCAATAAAACAAGGAACTAAAATTTGCACATAATGTTAATTTGTTAAAATGTTAAATAGGGACAGAATTTTATAAAGGATGAACGGCATGCTTTATAGTCATGCTATCAAAACTACATTAAACTTTATAATGTAACAATGTATTAATTACTCTTTCTAGTAGTTCGCTGGATTTAAAAACCTGGCTTCATTAGATTTATTAATTTCAATAATTTATTCTGCTTTTACGAGCCTTAAAAATCTTCAGACTCAGGACCCACAGCTTAAAGTCAGTCCCGGAGGACTTGCTTCTTGGATTTTTCCATCCTAAAAAAATCCATTGAACCCGGCCGGGTTTTAACCCATTACTCTCGTGACCAGAGGCAAAGAGCATAACCATTAGTCCACTGCGGCTAGGGACAAATTAATGAATTTTGAAATTCCTGGGGAGAATAATTTGATTGTGAAGTTATAGGGGAAGAAACGGGACACTGGAAGGTTATCACAACAGTTGGAATTGGTTGAGAATGGAGACAATTATCTCTGAAACATGTCTAAGTGGGAAAATTATTATACATCCAAGTTAACTGTGCACGGGCAGAGGGGAAGAGTTTTAGCACTAGTGTCGCCGAACAATTGAATCTGTGGAAGGGATGTAGGAGAAGACTGTACATCTGATCACGTACTAAAATGGTTCAATTTTAAGTGTGGGCGGAGAATCCCTAAACACGTGTGAAAGATCTTAACATGGTTGTCAAATTAGTCATTTAAGCACTGAACACTCAAGTGGTCGGATCATTTAAAGTCACAGTATTTGTCGTCTCTCCGTTACCAGCTTCACAATAAATCACAAGTGGCAACATGTAATGAGAAGGGACAGCCCATTCTTACATATAGCCCCAATAGTAACAGGGTTGTCAAATTAGTCATTTTGTCAATGACCGTGTAGAAGGATGGACCATTAAAATCCATAGTATTTGTCAGCTCTCTACCTGCCAGATAAAGAACATATACAGAGGACAGAGTGTGGCAACATAGTAAGGAAGAGAAAGACAACATGTTAGTTAACATATTTTCTGCAAGCACAGATTACTTGGTGGAGTAATAAATATGTATTTCCGGATCACTCTCTTAATAATAAAATGTTTAGCTGGTAAAAATTTCATAATTCCCAGGGAGAAGGAACTGATCATAAGGTTTGTCTGCCCATCATTAGAGGGAAGGAATCTATAAGGCATCGGGCAGCCTATATAAGAATTGGACTTTTTTTTATTTCCATAAGAATATGGACAAATTAACAAATTTCAAAATCCCCATAAAGAAGAATTGATCATGAGTTTCAACTACCTGCCACTAAAGGGAAAGAATCTGCAATACTTTGGACAGCCTACACAATATTAATTGTAATCTAACTGAGAATGGAGAAGAGATCTCCATGGCACAACAGGTCTAGAAGGCCCTTGGCCTACCAGCCTGCTGCTAGCCTCACATCTACTTATTTATAGAGGCAGACCATCATCTAGCCAGTATAGGGATGATATGTCAAGTCTCCCAGTTGTTATAGCTGGTTTTCTCAACCTGGAGTTGCTACTTATTGTAGCTTTCCAAATTCCTCATGATGTTGGGTGAGCATTGGTATCATACTGCCTGAAATTCCATGAGAAAATTTCTTCCCCCATGGGGACTCAAACCAGCACCAAGGGATATTACCTTAAATCACTTGGCTACAGTATGGGACTTCCAGGAGACAAAATGTATCATGAGGTGAGATGTATATTTCCAATACAACTTTTTGATATTACTTCTTATGTTAATTTCTGTCAACTATAGATTAAAAAAATAAATAATTTATTTTCTGATTTCATATGTTACATTAATTCAACTAGCATTTTATACAGCAAATAATTTCAGCAATTATTTAAATTATATTATTTCTTTGAAGATAACAACTTAGAAGTTATATTTAGATTTTGAGAATGTTGTTAAACTTTCAAGGATAAAACAGATTATTAAAATAGTTTTCTGAATGAAGTAACATGAAAAGCATTTACAAATAATTGCAAATGAGTTAAGTAAAGGGATGTTACTTTAAGCATAACAAGTGTTAATACTAAACAACAACGTGACTTACAGAGAATCTACTCGTGTTCGTACTAAGAGACATGATATTGCGAAACCCATATGGAGCTGCGCACTTCGTGCATGGTTCAATCAGACTGGAGACAATAGAAATACACACACTCAATACAGTACATACTTTTCCAAGGTGCATATCTACAGACCATCACACACAAATAAAAAAATATATATAACTATTTATTTTTATGATATTACATATTTTTATGAGATACATTTAAAAAATATGGTCCATTTGATCATTAAAGAAACAACTTCATGAAAAAAGTTCATTATGCTAAAATTTATATTATTTCTCAAATATGTTAATTTCCCAATAAGTTTACAGATCTACAGTGCGATCAGTATAGCATTGGACAGCAGACTAGGGGTTTGTGCTGTGCGGTGACGAAGGCTTACACATGCAGACACAGGACGTCAAATGTGTGCAGACTCAGCAGTATACAAGCATATCCCATGCATTCACAGTCGCAGTCAGATCATTTGCTTCAAGTGGATAAGGTGCTCGCTCACTTTTCTTTGTGTACACAATGGCGTGTGTATAAGTTATTTCAATTTTAAAATTTGTATCTTATAAAACAGGCATGTGTAAACGTAAACTGAATGACATGTGTATAAGTGTAAAGTGTAAACTGTATAATGGCTAATAATTTGTCTAATGAACAACGTGTATTTATTTATGATCAATATTTGTTAACTCAGTCTGCCAGCCAAGTACAAAGACTTTTTGAAACGCGATTCCCGGGTGTAAAAATTCCATCACATTCAACAGTCCATAATCTGTACAACAAATTTTATAAAGAGGTGTCAAAAATATATGGACAACGAAGGTGAACAGTTCCAACACCTGCTTCAATAAAGTTGGTAAGTACGACAATTTGTAAAATAGTTACAAAAATGTGTGTGGTTGTATCACTGCGATCCTATGCTGTCCTTTCCCCGCCGCGAGTGCGTCAGCAGTGTACAGTGAAATCCCCGCATCTGCTGTCCAGTGCTATACTGATCGCACTGTAGAATTTCTTTCTTTAGCTAAACTCCAGAATAAAAGGACAAATATCTAACTGAAATGGGACCTGACAACCAAATCTAGACAAAAAATACAAATATCAGGTTAAGGAGAGTAATTTTTATTAGCTTTTTAAGTCTAAGACTTATGTGTGTAAATGTGAAATAAACATCAAATATTATTGTGCCACATATGTTGAGCTTCCCTTATTCTTGAGTTGCTCCATTTCTTTCTTTCTTTCTTCTTCATGTTTAACTACTGCAGAAAGATCTTACAACTCTTTCCACTATTTTTTTTATTTTCTTAAATTTCAATTTTATTTTGAGATATCTGAATATCTTTGGTAATTTTCCATCTATGAACTTTGGTTGCATATCAGTAGGTTGTATATGCTGTTTATTGTCTTCATCAATGGATCTTATACAAAAGCAACTGTTTTTTTTAAACAAATTATGAAATGACAAATGGTAAAATTATTGTATTAATTAAATACCAATCCAGAATTTGGTTTGATGATAAAGTTTAAAAAATCTCATTGATGGGACCACTACATGAAACTTGGTCTCCAAATGCAAGTTTCAAACATTTATATCTGAGGCATCTTGTTCAGTTTAAATATTTTCACCCAATATATCATTGGGGCAGCGTAACCCGCCTTCCAGTCGCCCAAGTGGGTTACAATACGCCAATGCCAGGAGAGAATACCAGAAATGTCAAAATGACAAACTTGTGGCATTGAATAAAAGAAATATTTTGTTAGCAGATTTTTTTAAAATAATCTAAAATCAATGTTACCCACTGGCTTAACATATGTTTGTTGCAACTCCACTTGGCCATTACACTTCTGATTCTTAAATCCCCTTCACAGCCTATGTGGTAAGAGAGAAAATAAAAGATTTCTTTATAAATTGTCCATCATGCTAGTTTGATTGGTAGCATGCCTGCTTCCTGAATAGCAGGTCCAGGTTCAATTCAGGCAGGGTTGGAAATTTTTATTGTAAAATTTTCAATCTTTAGGTTCCGATTGAGGGTCTTTCCACTTTTTCAGCGGTTGCCCTTTTACCAGCCGGCTGCTGGCCCTTCACATCCACATGTGTAAATCACAGAGGTAGATGATCAACAGCCAGTGTAGGGGTGACATGTGGTTAGCATGTCGAGTCCCCCAGCCGTTATAGCTGGTTCCTCAACCTGGAGCCGCTACTTATTGTAGCTACCCAATTGCCTCACGATGCTGGGTGGGCACCGGTCCCATACTGGCCGAAATACCATGAGAAAATTTCTTCCCCCATGGAGACTCGAACCAGCGCAAGTCCCGTAGCTCTGCGCCAAGGCTTTCTACCTTAACCGCTCGGCTACGGTAAAATGTTTAATTGCTAGATTGTACACCAAATGCCTGAATTAAACTATATATGTTGAGAAAAAAAGATAAATAAGAAAATAGAAAAAAAAAATTTGAAACGGTATGGACACATCATAAGAATGAAAGAAGATAATACCACAGAAGATCCTTGATTGGAAAGCTAATAGAAGAAGTGGAAGAGGCAGACCTAGAGAACGTTGAATAGATGGAGAGAGGAAGAAGTATGAAAGCTAGAAATTTGAGGGAAGAAGATGATTTAGGCTCGAATCTATGAACGCATTAGACCGTAAAAGTCGTTCTCTGTCTGTACTCTGCTGAGAAAGTTGTATCCAAATATGTTTTTGCATACTCAAAAATCTGTTCATGTGATAATAATTGTTGAAATTCCTAAGCTACCTGGCGAGGTGACTTAGGAGAGAAACGAATCGTGAGAATCCCGAAGGGAACCAATGTAGTTTGAAACCTTGCCGCATACCTTACTGCTTTATCCAAGATGTCGGACCTTGAAGACTTTGATCATGTTTTTGGTATACGCGGAGAAGAGGAATTTGATACAGTCTACCAAAAAATTCAAATGGAAGAACAGGAGAATCGGCATAATATTGCGCAACGCAGACATCGTCGTATACGGTATTATTTGCGGGACGCAAGCGTAAATGCTTTCCTCTAGCAGACGAAAATAATGGAAAGTGGTTTTATCGCTGAGAATTCTGGGTAATTTCTTGCCAATAGTACGAAAACGACGACTTTCATGCATGACCAGTTAGTGGGTAGCTAATTCGATCTTTGCACTTGCTCACGGAAAGTCAGCTCACCAGTGATTGGAAGTAATTTGAGTAGAGACTTATGTATTTGCATGCGGCCCTTAGACAGGAACCTCTGGCGACAAATCGTTTGGACTGAAGGATGAACACTGTATTGTGGAATATTCCTAACAAAAAAAATGTTGAGAAGGCATATGGTATTGTTAACAGATGGGGACTTCACAAGCCTGGCATTTGTTGTTGGTTTTTGAAAGGGCCAGCACCGGATTACACCATCTCCTTTCTCTTTATCATCATCCATCACCAACACAACACATAAACATTTAAATGTACATTTACCCTACACACCTATGTACACGATACAAGTACACATCTATGTAATAAGGTCTGCTGAAATGGTGCGTAAAAAGTGAAAACAGATTACATTAATACCATCTATCTGCCTAGTGTGTGGAAGCTGAAGCAACAAAAATGCAGTGGGTGGCATTGGAAAAAAATATTTAAAATTCTATGTTCAACTCATGTTAGAAGGTAAAGTTTCATCAATGAGATTAATCAAGATCCAAAGTTTTATTTCTGGTTAAAAGTGCCGAGATTCAATTTTATTTACTATTAAATAAATTAGTTTTAAAGTTATATTTGAGTTGTGTTTCTTGACTCAAATATAATTAAAATAAACCTCAATGTTATTTCCCACACATATTCATATAGTTTTAAAGTGCTCAAATTAAATTAGACTGGGTACTAAAAGTTTAGAAATATAATATATTGCAATATGAAAATGTATGGATTAATTAAGAAATTAGCTATTACTAAAATTAGTAGGATCTCATCTCATACTTTGTGCTCAAGTATGAGATGAGATACAACTCAATTTTAAAATCATTAGGAAGTAACATTATGAGGTTTAATTTAATAATTGAGTTTGTATTTTTTAACATTCTTACCTCATATGTTTGTTTTCTTGGACGATCGTTTCAAAGCTTATTGCTCCATCTTCGGCTTGTTATAAACTGGTTTTTTCTTTCCTTTAAGTTGTAAGCCCAGAATCTGTGTTCCAAAGAACTTGGTAATGAGGCTCCTTTCTCCGGGAATTTCAAAGTTCATTATTTTCTCCTTGTTCTTCTATATATAGATTTTTCCCATATTGTGAATTCATTGGTATTTTCTAACTGTTTTAATAATTTTGTATTTAGATCTATTTTGTGTTTTTCTGTCCAGTAGCAGCTCACGTTTGGGCAGAAAAACACAAAATAGATCTAAATACAAAATTATTAAAACAGTTAGAAAATACCAATAAACTCACAATATAGGAAAAAATCTATATATAGAAGAACAAGGAGAAAATAATGAACTTTGAAATTCCTGGAGAAAGGAGCCTCATTACCAAGTTCTTTGGAACACAGATCCAGAGCCGACAACTTGAAGAAAAGAAAAAAACCAGTTTGTGACAAGCTGAAGATGGAGCAATAAGCTTTGAAACGATCGTCCAACAAAACAAAGATATGAGGTAAGAATGTTAAAAATACAAACTCAATTACAACTCAATTTATTAATTGAAAAACCCTTATAATGATGATGTTTTCAAATGCTGGGCCTTGGCACCGAAGCCATTCCCATAATTAGTTGAATAGTCCTAAATATTTTACATTCAACAATTATATTAATTTTAAGAACTTTAGAGCTCTATGTTGTCAAAGTCAAAATCCACTGATTCAAAAACCAGTATATTTCAGAAATATTCATTTATAATATGCAAAATAAATAAACATAGGCTATATCACAATACATTCTTATGATCATTATAAATTTCTCGGGTGTTGTAACATTTATTTTTTAACCCCATTAGTATTATGTAATCAAATAACAGTTTTAAATTCTTGAAGAATTATATGGTCAAAATGAATGTTTACTTTGTGCATAATAAACTCTGTTTCACATTATTATTTCCTTAATGCCTGAAGAATGGACATCACTTCTGAAATCATCTCGTAAATTGATCTTCAGATCAATTAAGAATGACATCCTTACAAAAACTACCTACCACAGCTGAGCATAGAATAAAAATAAAAAAATTTGGCGATAGAATTCATAAATTTCCATGATCCGTGTATTCATTTGAGTTTTTTCTGTTGTCCAGTATCACCATATTCAAGTGTTTCTTTCTGATATTTCCACCAGCTCTGAAGAAGTCCATAACATGATGGCAGAAACATCAGAAAGAACACTTACATGCAGCGATATCCAATAGAAGAAACTGAAATGAATATATTTGGAGAATTTCAAATGCACCAGTAAGAGGTAAAACAAATGTTTTGCATAGATGAGCAAAGTCCTACTATTGGTGAGATGGTCTGTAGATCAGAAAACCAATAAGCTCCAAGTGCAGAACAGAAGAAGCTCCTGCCTACAGAAAAATTGTGACAAACACAAGTTAATAGACCTGGATCATCCTGACATCAATGATAATTACAACTCACATGCTGACAGTAGTAACAAGGAAAGACCATATATTTTTTTAGTAAACTGTTAATAATTTTTCTTTATTTTAAAGAAAAGTCAGTAATACAAATGGAGGTATTTAAATTGCATTGACTGAAATTTATAAAATTTCATTGTTAAAAATTGAAGAAACAGTGTGTGATAAATTTTATAAAATGAAGTTTTTTCTGATTTACTCATTTACTTATAAGAATGATATTTAAAGATCATGATATGTAATAACTATGACCTCCAATTTTTAGCCTCTAAATTCGGAGATAATTAAAATTAGCTAATATGAGGTGAAGCATAATTTCTTTGAAAAAATACCTCATAGAGTGAATTCCTATCAATTTTATGTTAAATCTAAATTAGGCTATACAAAATGTATAAGTTCAAAAATACTACTTTAGCATTCTCAAGTTTCATTTATTAATCAAACCTTTATAATGAAAAAAAAAATTCTTATAAAAAAGTAGGGAATTTTTACATTATGAGGTTTTCTTAATAAGAAACAAATAAATCATGAATTATGATGATCTTATAGAAGATTTCCGGGCTGTTGCCCGTGGTCTTGAGGCTTGTAGTTCCCCGACGTTTCGCCAGAGACTACGTCCGGCATCCTCAAGGATTATCTTGAGACTGGCAATTTTGTAGACTACCTGCCCTATTTATATAGTAGTCGACAAAATTGCCAGTCTCAAGACACCCTTGAGGATGCCAGACACAATCTCTGGCGAAATGTCGGGGAACTACAAGCCTGAAGACCACGGCCAACAGTCCGGAATTCTACAAGATTATCATAATAACTCCGGCCGTGAAAGCCTAAGTCAAGAATCATAAATTCTTCTTACCTCACAAATCTGCTTTTTAACACAGAACTGCACTTCTGTGTTAAAAAAACATTAGATATATGAGGTAAGAAGAATTCACGATCATTTGATTCTTAATAAAAATTCTATTAAAAATGTGTTAAAATCCCATTAAAAGATGGAGTGTGGAATGAAGGTTCACAGCATCGGGTGCGCGGGATTGTATATGAGAGAAAAGTTTCCATTTTGAGTGACTAGTATGATGTTCTCTTGCACTGATACATAAAAGCAGAGACGGTTCAAAATCTCAGTTTAGGCATAAATTTTTCTCTTCTAATATTAATTTGTCCTTGAGAGTGAGTGATAAATTTAAAGTAAAAACAATGTAATGTTTCCCTTGTTTTGTTTCTCTGTTCTAATAGAATATTTTAATCATTGCATTTTTCTTATTTACATGTGCTCTAAAATGCAGATATATATTAATTTAAAAACCAAACATACTATATCTTCTTGTATCTTGTAAGCCCATGTTTCCCTTAACAAAAATTTAGGCGATCCCCCCCTACAGGGAAGAATTTGAACCACACCAATTTAGTTACACTTGTTTTCGTATAGATGTCATTCAAGTGGTCCGTGTTCAGCGTTCTGCCTCATACTGACATCTAGGAAACTAAGGTAGTTCTAGGATGGGAAAATTCGGTAAATTTTGCTTAGAGGCCTTTTCATTCGGGCTTAAGGATCTTTTACGAGCCTGAAAATCTTCGGGACTCACGGCTTAAAGTCCCTCCCAGAGGACTTGCTCCTTGGATTTTTCCATCCTAAAAAAATCCACCAACCCTGGCCGGGTTTGAACCCGCGACCCTCGGGACCAGAGGCAAGGAGCATAACCACTAGTGCACCGCGGCACATACTTTATAAGAATCAAATGAATCGTGAATGTTTTTAACACAGATATATGAGGTAAGAAGAATACACGATTCATCTGATTCTTATTAAGAAAACCTCAAAATGTAAAAATTCCAAAATTTATTATATTAACAAACATACTTTGCTTATTTTATCTATAAAATTGAATAAAATTCATGGGATTAATATTCATTTAATGGTTTAAAATTTATAGTGACTATTTAACTCATGCCCCAAATGGGAGTCAATGACCAATCACGTTTCAATGATTTCTGTTTTACAACCAATCAGAATCGTGTTTCACCAAATATTTATCAGTGTTATGATTACCATATTAAAGAAAGCTCCTCCTTACAATATTGCGTTCCTTTGGCAATAAATAGTATGATCTGGTTGCAGTGATAAACAAATGAAGCAGTAGAAGCGTACCTATCGTTTCTCATTTGTTTTCAAACATCGCCGTTTACATTAAATATATAAATATTTTAAAATAACTATAGTTAAATAATGATTTGTGAGTAAACAGCTTAATTTTATTCGTTAAATAGTCCTAACAAATGCCACTCTTGATTTCCAAATTCTCTAGATAAATTCACTCCTCACTTCGTGAGTCGTGAATTTATCGATAATTTGGAAATCACTCGTGGCATTACTTATGATAATTTAGTATTGGGTGTTATGGAGAAAGTATCTAAGTTACTATTAAAACATATTGAACAAAAGGAAATATAACAAACCTTCTAATTAATTTAATCCTGCCTTTCTGAAGTAAGAATTGTTCAAGATAAGGAAAAAAGGACTAAAAGTACTAAACAATAGAGACACAAAATGTTTGCTTCATTTCAACATAATTTCTTTATGGGTCTATAAATGTAGTAAGAACTGTATCTATGTCAGTTTAATGGGCCAATTAACCTGTGTTTGTCTTTGATAACAAATAAGCAAGTCATCTGATGAAACGTAATCCACCGCCCTTATAAAAAACAATTCCTGCAAAACAAAAGCACAACTTACAGAAAACTCCCCCACATTGTCACTGAGGGCCATGTGATTTCTGAATCCATATGGAGCTTCACAACCCGTGCACGGTTCTGCTAATCTGCATACATACATAGTATTAACAATATGCAACATTGCCCGTTTATTCAATACAACAAACCTTAACAGTAAATAATGGAAAACAAAAGAATGAACACATTCTTGGGTACTATTACATACAACATTAATATAAATTAAAGCAAAGAAATCTATCTGGTTATAGAAGCTGTGGAAATTAATTTGAGACAAGGAATCTAGGATCTCAGATGAATAAAACTATGTTATCAGATGTTAAAGTTGTCTACAATTGATATTGGTAATCCAGTATTAAAATTAATAATAAGGTTTGGAATGGTATAATGTGATTTTGGACCTTAATTAGGATTTAAGATTTAAATCTGTTTTAGTTACAAAATTTAGCTTTTACATAGTATCTAAAATTATTCATAATTTACAGACTTTACACAGATTCTTTAAAAGCTAAAATTCATAAAATATGATTCTTAACATTTGGACATATTCAAATCCCCAATGAAGGTATGAAGACATTCAATGCCCATCAACACACTATATTATTTTTATATTGAATTATATGTTATTAATGAGTCAAAATATACAACTCATTAATAATTAAAAGAAACCTCATAGTGTTATTTCCTACATATATTTAATTAAATTGGATTATGTGTATCAAAAGTAAATGACTTTAACAACTGATAACTCTGAATTTGTCTGAGATTTTGAGTTCTATGACTCAAACTGCTTTCTACAACTCCTCTTAAACCAATTAAATTTCTTTGGTTTAATTTGTTTATACCCTGTATATCAATTTTTAATTCATTTACACCCTTATACCAAGTTGGAACAAAAATAGGGGAAGAAACTTCAGTTACCTCAACACAACTCAAACATTATTATTATTATTGATGTTTTTATTATTAATTCCATACATCTCAATGATGGATAAATCATATTTGAAGAGAAAAATTATATGCTCAGACCGGGTCTTGAACCCGGGACCCTTGGTTTTCTAGTCCAAGTGCTCTGCCATCTGAGCTACCTGAGCAAGTACCGATCTTAATGCAAATTTGCATTTAGATCGGTATTAGATCGGTACTTGCTCAGGTAGCTCAGATGGTAGAGCACTTGGACTAGAAAACCAAGGGTCCCGGGTTCAAGTCCCGGCCTGAGCATATAATTTTTCTCTTCAAATATGATTATTATTATTATTATTATTTATCAGAAATTTATATAACCTATTTTACCTAAAGTGTATTAGGGTTACAGTTTGTGTCAAAGTTGTGATGCATTATATAATTTTATATAAAACTAAAGTTTATTATGAACCTTATTTATAAAGACATCCAAAAGTTTGCAGTTCTTTTCTGTCAAAAGCACTTCTGTAATGGGTAGTTCACTTAAACAGGCAGTGTTATTTAGAAGACAGTTGATTTCAAATCTTTCATTCCAGAACAAAGGGCAAAGATATTACCACAATCACATGGCTGCTAATACCACAATTACAACTTGTATTCTCTAACTCAAACCTTAGCAAAAGATAGGAAATGGTGTAATATATAAGACCTTTACAATTCAATAGTTAACACCAAAAGGAAGAAGAAGTTGCAAAGTTCAAATTGCCACTGGACATGATTGCCTGCTCATCACTTGGCAAACTTTGAAATAATTGATTCTGATATCTGCACACTATGCAATGCAGCAGGATTTGATAAACATTATCTCCTAAAGTGTCATCAGTTAAATCAAAAGAGACAGTACTCCCAAGACATTGTAGAATTATATACGGAAGCTTGAAGGAAAATAACTTAAATGCTGATACTCATCATTTGATACTATTATTTCAGATATGGATTCCTCGGATGTAGAAATAAATAAATGGTTGGTTGGTTGGTATCTAATGTTGAGAATTTGACAATGAAATCATTCCCTCTAGAATTAAATAAATAAAAAAAAAGAGGAAAGAAGATACGGACTTGAAAATACATGGTTTTTGCGTTATTATGTGTTAAAATATTAACTCCAAAACATTTGCTGCAATTAAATATAAGACACTTGTTCAATGCTCTTGAAATGTGTAACATTGTGTATAGGGTAAAAGGTGTAGAATTAATAACATCCGCAGGACTCCCACATTGTAACTTGGAATTGTTTTCCACATTTATGAGTTGTACACAATAACTTGTAATATTACATAATGAAACAATGGTGTATTCAAATCTAGATATTCAGTTCTGGAAGACTGACAAAGACCAGCTATAACGGCTGGGGGACCAGACATGCTGACAACATGCACCCCTACACTTCTGGTTCTAAGATCTGTGGGTTCAAACCTAGTCAGGAATGTGGATTTTCAGAGCATAAAAATTTTGAGTACACTTTATTCAAAAGATAACAAGGGATCTTGTGTCATACATTTATGATATGCAGAAGAACATAAAGACTGAAATAAGACACATCTGAGAAAAATTTTCGCCCCTTTAATACTCAGATCTGAATTTCTGAAGCTAATGACTGGAGTTGTCCCGTACCATAGCCGAGTGGTAAAGGCAGGAAGCCTTGGCACATATCTAAGGGACTTGCATTGGTTCGAGTCTCCATGGAGGAAGAAATTTTTTCATGCAATTTTGGTCAATATGGGACTGGTGCCATCCAGCATCATGAAGCATTTGGGTAACTACAATAAGTAGCGACTCCAGATTGAGAAGACCAGCTATAATGGCTGGGGGACCAGACATGCTGACAACATGCACCCCTACACTGGCTAGATGATTGTCTACCTATGTGATTTTAACACATGTGGATGTGAGACCAGCAGCCAGATGGTAGACCAACAGCCTTCCAGGCCTGTCACGCTTGGAGTTTTTTTTAAGAATGATCTGAGTTGTTAAAGAGTGTCATTAAAATAATAATTTATATGCAAGCTGATAATAAGCACTATTAAAATGTCTTCTCGGTCTAATAGACACATGAAATTTGTTGTGTCTAAGCTTTCAGCCTACCTGTAAGGTCATCCATTATATACCAGGTGTTATTCACATTCCAGTCACATCCCAATAAGATCGTAATGGAGATGGAGACAAAGCTTGGACTTAAAAATTTTCAGCTAGTTTTTAACCAGAAAACGCTTTTTAATATTAATTACTCAATATCGGGAAAGTATAAAATCTTGGACACATCAAAAGAGTGGAAGAAGACAGAATTCCAAAAATGATTTTGGAACAGAATGCTGAAGGCAAAAGGAGAAGAGGAAAATCACATGAACAATGGATGGGATCAGAAGGAATATGAATACAATGGAAATGACAGAAGAAAATGCATAAGACAGGAATTTTTGGAAGAGTAACATAATTTTAGATTGAAGGAAAGTGTAGAAATTCCTAATAAAAAAAATTAAGTAAAATCTTGTAATACGCTCTAGTGTTTATGGTTTTTATTGTAAGCATCAAGTTGAAAAGAAATCTGTAACTCATCAGATTAATAAAACATAGAGTAGAAATGATAAAGAAACATGCAGCTTAACATAAATTTTCCATCACCAGACATTCTATACAGAATGGAGCCGACATCAACATTCAGGGTGTGCAACATAAATCTAACCAGTCTGGACAAGCTGATGATAAAACAGAATTGTTTTGAAACATGTCCAAGAACAAATCAACATTAATATTGTGGTAAGATGATCAGACTGAAAATAATTTAATTAAAATAACCTCAAAATATCACTTTTCTAAAATTAAATATTTGTTCTATACAACGGCAACATGAATTTAAAAAAAAAATTATTTCCTATTAATTTAAAAAAATCTTCTGTTTTCCAATATTTACTTTGACTACCACTGTCAGCCAATACAATAAATACAAACACAAAATACTGTCAAATATAACACTACAAATATTACATATGCACACAATACTTTCATGCCCAGTAAGAAGATGTTACAATAACCTCTAATTCTGCACTTAATAATATACCTGACATGCAATTGGTAATATAGTTTACATAGGTTTTTACAGCCAGAGTCAACATTTTCCATCTTACCAGAAACTGTTGCATTATGTTAAATTTTTTCCTTGATTTTTTCACATGTTATGGACCTCTATGGAAGATAGTTTGATACAGTCCAGAAATCATCGATCCAGTTCATATATGCTATCTCTTCATTCTGGTTGAACGGTGTGTTCTAATTGATCAATCTCAAGGAACCACAAAAAAACTACCATATGTAAACTGGATTGATGATGGGTGAACAAGATTAGACCATTCTCTGAAAAAATCCACAGCATGACTAAAACACCAGAAAAATTATACATAAATAAATGCCTCATAAATTAATGAGTATTTTTTCACATCTTACCTCCTATTTTATGTTTCTTTAAACACGGGAACTAGTTTTCAAGAGAAGGATCTCTCTCATTTTCAACCAACATTATGACTACTGGATTTTCGTTGCAATTTAACTATGAAATACCTCATAGTTACTTATTTTAGGAAATTTGAAAACCAGAGTGAAAGAACATCTCAGGAACATCAACAAAGGGAAGTAGAAAAATCTGCATGGTCCAAAAAACATCTTATCGAAAAGAAGGTTAAATTATTAAAACAAATAGAAAAACCAAAAGAACTCACCGTTTGGAAAAAAATCTACATTAAAAAAACGAAAAGGAGAAATTAATGAACTTTGAAATTCCCGGGGAGAATGGTCTGATTTTGAGGTTTTTCAGTCTACCAACAGAAGGAGTGAAAGACAGCTCTTCAAGACAACAGAACAACGGTCACGAAAATACTGAAGATGGAATGGAAGTGTAAAGTTCCAAAACTAGTTTAAATTTAAAAAAAGAAGAAACATATGAGGTTGGTGATAAAATATTACCTAAATACCTCATAGTATCAAATCCTTAAAAAAAGTAAATAAGAACATAGTGTGAATTCCTAAAATGAGAAAAAAAATAATATTTAAACCTAAAACTGTGATTACTGATAAGCTAAGAAAATATATAATTGTTAAATTATCTCAGAATAAATAAATTAATTAAATTGAACAAGATGGGTTAAACATTACAAATCTCAAAAATGCTATTCAAGAGATCCCGGTTTAAACTACGGTGCTGATCAATCTGACAAACATCAAAATGCGGAGCTTCATAAGGCGAGATGAAAAATTTTAATCGACTCCATCTATAAATTGTAAATTACCTTATAGTGTTACTTCTCACCATAATTTTGATTCAAATTAAAAGAAAGAAGTGATGTACTCTCACTATAACATCTTCTTACTTAACATGTGCTAGAAAGTTAACTAAAACAGTGAACTACTGAAATTAGTGCAAAGTGAAAGAATGGAATTTGTAAGTAAAATATACAAAATCTTTCCTAAATCAGATAATTTTATTTTACTCTGACTTAGCTTAGCACAAAGGCAATAAAATTAGAATGTCATATCATGAGTAGATGATTTCATCGCTAGATAAGTTATCAAGGTCCGTACACAATTTAGATTTGGTGGTACACAGGTATTCTATGAAATATCCACAGAAAAACAAAACAATAGAGGCCTCTTGTGGCAAATAGTAAGTATCAAATAATATTTGTTTAAACAACAAAATAGTAAAACAATTTAACAAATTTACTTATTTAGGTTACAAATTAATTTTTGTAGACTATTTAAATCATGCCCCAGATGGTAGTCAATGACCAATCATGTTTTAATGAATTTTGTTTTACAACCAATGACAGTCTTCACCTCACTCTTTATCAGCTCCTGCTTTTGTGATAAAGAAAGTTCCTCCTTTTTAATATTCTGAACAGCTCAGAGCATTATTTTTCTCCAACAAATACATTTAATATAGCAAATAATGAACAAATTCCTCGATTTTAGTTGATTACTAAAAAATAATAAATTAATAACCTATAATGTTTATGTAATATACAGTTTGATGTGTTTCATTATTTCTCCACTAGGGTGCATTCTTACAATATTGCAATCCTATTTGACAATAAATAATATGATCAAATTGCAGCGAATGTACATAACCTCACATTTGTGATTTGTTTTCAAACATCGCCTTTTGCATTAAATATATACATACTTTAAAATACCAGTAACTATATTTAAATAATGAACTGAGTATACAGCTTAATTTTATTCGTTAAATAGTCCTAACAAATGCCACTTTTGATTTCCAAATCCTCTAGATAAATTGGAAATCACTCATGGCATTACTTAGGAAAATTTGATTTACAAGAGAAATAAGTTTCATCTATATTCATCTTACCTCAAAAAATGTTGTTTCTTGTAAGATGTGTTTCAAAACTTCTTTGTTTCATTGTCAGTTGGTGCAGATTCTGGTACTGACAATGAAACTAAGAATTTATGAAATGCATCTTACAAGAATCAACATTTTATGAGGTAAGATGAATACAGACGAAACTTATTTATTAAGAGAACCTCATAATGTTACTTTCTAATGTATTTTCATAATTACAAGATAAATTTTTGAAAAGAATGAAAATCAAGAACCCTTTAAGATTTTAATGGATATCATTATCAGAGTACTATAGTGTAAAAGTTTTAAGTTGGCATGATTTCTGCTATCCTTGTCTAGAGAACTGTTCTTCCACCCTTCGCTAGACGTCTGAGTGACATGTGTACTATAATGGGCTACCCTTGTAAAGTTACTTAGGAATGCTAGAAAAACTCCACCCCTACTTCTGCCCAATCACTTTTGTTCACATAATTTTTGTCAGTGGCGACTGCTACAGAGTTCGTTTGTAGTTTGTGAGAGTGAGTGAGATATTATATTAGTGTAAAATTAAAAATTTAACAAAATGGTATCTGAGTTAGAAAGTTTAGCTGTAACTTTAAATATAGTATTGTGCTTGACGACGATGAAACTGAAAATTAAGACATAGAAACTTGCCAGGAAGAATCTTTAGAAGAAGGGAATGCCACCACTGATCTGCCCTACCGCTGTCACCGTGAAGAGATGTGTATGAGTGAGAAAGAAGATGGTGAGTACTCTCTTTCTCTTTCTAAAATATTCTAGACACTTTAGCCCTCACAGACTATATATAGTTCATATAATTCATCTACTGTATATTTAAAAAATTAAGTTTATTCTTTCACATTGCAACAAATTTCTGTTGCTTGCATTTATAGATGTGTTATGTTATACTCACTTTTTAGGCACAGTGCTTACATATGGCATCACCACTTTGTCAACAAAACTGCCGAAGCCAAGCCTGAAGTTCGATGTAATCTCTTGCATGCTTATTGCCAGATCATTTCCCAACTGAGATAATTTGTCCTTATCATCCTCCATAGACTTGGATAAGTCCATCAAGTAATAAAGATCTACAGGATAATCTTGTGCTTGAGAGTAGCTTACGTTGAATCTGTAAGCTTCGTCTGTAAAAATAACAGATTTCATTCTCTATTGAAAAAATGTCACAAAATCAATTCCTAAGCTTAGAAAATTAGCGAGGGAATACCACAAAAGTTTTCACCTAGTTGATAATTGTCCAAAAATATGAAAACTTGTATGATATTTTAGAGGAAAACTTGGACGATACTTTAGAGGATGATTCTTTATAGTCATACTTTGTTTGAAATGTAACACAACTCGTAAATTCTTAGATAATATGAGTTAGATATGCACGACTCACCTCATATTTGGAGCCATACAGAAAACAAAAAACAACATAAGTTGATAACAACGGTTGAATAACTGTTACACAAGATGGAAGTATCAAAACATAACACTAATTACGAATTCAACATACATTTTTTGGGAGCTACAGATGAAATTAAAAGATATTTAAAACTAAAAGAAAAAAGGAACAAAAGAGCTGCCAATATTAAATTTATTAATAGATGTTTGGAATTAGAAGTTGTATGAAAATTTGCAGAAAAATTATAAAAAACAATAACAACCAACAAAAAATGTTAGAAATGAAAACTTTGAAATTAGAAAAAAGTAAACATTATACAATGATGAATAAATTAGATACCGAGATATTTTCTGCACCTAAATTTGAACAAAAATTTAGGCCAAACAATTTGGGAAAATTAAAAAAAAAACTTTTACAACCAAATGAAATCATGAAGAAGAAAATAAATAAATAATTTAAAAACCAAAAGAGGGAGACCAAAGTTAACATGGAAAGAAAACATGAGGATAGTAATGTAAGCAAGGATAGTAATGAAAGCAAGAGGGCTAAACATTAAAGATGCCCAAGATTGTTGGCTTTGGAAGTTTGGCACAGCTGTAAAACCCGAAGATAGAGATAGATAAAACCAAAATATAAAAATCTACAAATATGAGGTGAGTCATGCATATCTATTCAAAGTTAAAATTGGGAAACACATTATGAGGTTCTTAATTAATAAATTAATGAGTCATTTTAACATCTTACCTCATATTTCATGTTTTTCAAACACGGTAACTATAGTTTTCAAATGATCTTGTCATTCATTTTCAACCGCCATTATAATTATAATTAAATTTAAAATTAAAATTAATAATTATAATGGCGGTTGAAAATGAATGACAAGATCATTTGAAAACTATAGTTACCGTGTTTGAAAACATGAAATATGAGGTAAGATGTTAAAATGACTCATTAATTTACATGCATATCTAACTCATATTATCTAAAATGAACCTCAAGAGTTATTTTTAACTTTTATAGGAATTAATCAATAATTAAAACTTGGAAAAAGCCGTACTGGCTGTAATGTATAATTCCCAAATATGTCTTCTTAATAAAGGAGCCGCCATTTGCAAGATAGAAGCATGGCTTCACAGCATTTGGTGGATGGGAATTACAATGTATATAGAGAAAGATTTGCGTTTAGATCGGTACTTGCTCAGGTAGCTCAGTTGGTAGAGCACTTGGTCTAGAGAACCAAGGGTCCCAGGTTCAAGTCCCGGTCTGAGCGTATAATTTTTCTCTTCAAATATGATTTATCCATCATTGAGATGTACGAAATCAATAATAAAAAAAAATCACTATGAGGTTTAATTTATGGTGAAATTAAATGTTTCTTACCTCTCCTCATCTATATTTTCTAAGTTGATCGCGATTTCGAGACTATAACTGTCTCATCATCAGAACTTTGTTGGCGACTGGTGTTATGTCGTTTGGAAGAACCTCTTCTTCTTCCCTCTGTTGGTGGACCAATGAACCTCTGGATCAGGTCAAAATTTGCGGGAATTTCGAAGTTCATAAGTTTTCTTTTGTTTTTCTGAATGTAGATCTTTTCCCAAACCGTGAGTTCCTTTTGTTTAATTAGACTGGCTTTTGATTCAATTAAATGTTTTTCTGAAAAACATTTAATTGAATCAAAATCCAGTCTAATTAAACAAAAGGAACTCACGGTTTGGGAAAAGATCTAGGTTCAGAAAAACAAAAGAAAACTTATGAACTTCGAAATTCCCACAAATTTTGACCTGATCCAGAGGTTCATCGGTCCACCAACAGAGGGAAGAAGAAGAGGTTCTTCCAATCGACATAACACCAGTCGCCAACAAAGTTCTGATGATCAGACAGTTATAGTCTTGAAATCACGATCAACTTAGAAAATATAGATGAGAGGTAAGAAAAATTTAACTTCATCATAAACCTCAAGAGTGTTATTTCCATTAAATATTAAATTGCAAATTCTTACTTCACCTACTAAGGATTGTTACCTTCTTAGTTGTAATAACTTATAATTGTGCTCATTCAGCTATAATAATGTTATTTTATGCTTTACTTTTACACTTTGCATCTCCTTGCTTGCAATAAGATTATAAATTTTGTTCGATTCTGCTAAAACATATGTTTTGCAATCAATTAACATTGCAATTTAAATAGATTCCAATTCAAATTCTATCTTTTTTAAAATAAAACTTTACGAATTCAATTCAAAGCCATGGATCTACTATAAAATTTATAGACTAACGAACTACATCAAGGGAAATTGCTTAATTT
The DNA here is from genome assembly GCA_030220185.1 of Diploptera punctata. Taxonomy (NCBI): domain Eukaryota; kingdom Metazoa; phylum Arthropoda; class Insecta; order Blattodea; family Blaberidae; genus Diploptera; species Diploptera punctata. Next base: position 1,619,579 of record JASPKZ010009821.1, read on the forward strand.
TCTTTCTATTTCCACCCGTCATGCTGGATTGTCTTGTTTAGCATTACTATTGGATCCATATTGCATCATGTTTAATTTGGCGCACGCTAATTAACTAACTCACTGGCACTATCAAACCGGTAGGTTTATGGCCATGTACATGAACTCTCCATACTTCCCTATCCTGAGCTAATGTTTTCCAATTATTCCCTGTATAATCTACTTCCCTCAAAATATAGTTAATGTTATTCTCCCACTTCATTCTTGGTCTACCAACTGGGTGTTTTCCCTCTGGTTTTCCTACAAGAAGCTTCCATGCACCTGTTTCATTTCCCATTCGTGCCACATGTTCTGCCCATTGGAGTCTATGAGACTCAACTGTTGATGATGATACTTCTATTACAGTGGGGTCTTTATCACAACTATAAAATTTTTAAAAGCTTTTTATTTACTTAATAAAAATTATCAACTTTTATAAGATTCATGATGTGTTCTGTTGAGGTATTATTCAAAATTAATATAAAATTATGGAATATTCACCTGAAAGGTCCGTCTCCTCAACTTAATTATTTAACTGTAGCGCTTTCGGGACTTGTCCCATCATCGGCAGGATTCAAAACTGGTGTTTCACTGAAGATCTGGTAGAGGGGGGTTGCATGTATTGGGTTCGTTTTCGTTTATCAGGCTGTCGTTGTTGTGAGCTACTCGAAGAGATGGAAATCATGAAAGCAGCTCACAACAACGACAGCCTGATAAACGAAAACGAACCCCCTCTACCAGATCTTCAGTGAAACACCAGTTTTGAATCCTGCCGATGATGGGACAAGTCCCGAAAGCGCTACAGTTAAATAATTAAGTTGAGGAGACGGACCTTTCAGGTGAATATTCCATAATTTTATATTAATTTTTAATAAAAATAAATAAAAAAGCCATATCTCACCTCAATACTTTGTGTTCTTCAAGCAAGGAAACTTAAATTTTCACGAAGAATCCTTCCCATCTTCAGCCATCATTATGAATCATAATGTTTTTTCCCCACAATTAATTTATGAATTGTTATTTACTTACTCATTCTTAGCCTAAGTGACACTCTCTGTGGAGAAATCTGAACTGCTTCATGACTTGAGAAACTCGAACTGCTTGTTCTGTTATAACTGTATGACATTTCAGAATAAGTTGAGGTTATTGTTTTTCTGGTTGCATTTGTCAATGCAATATTCTGCCGGAGAGAGAACTCGTTACCAGGATTCTCTATGAACTGGTCTTTGCACTGCCCTTTTATATTTATGTTTGGCAAGAAACATCGTTTTCGTTGCTGAAAATTAAATAAAAAATAGTATTCATTATTCAAAACATTACAAAATACATTTACATACTTATAAAAAATCACAAGAATTAATTATAGTGCTATCATAGAAATGTGCAAGAAGGTAGTTTATGTATTTCAAAAAATTATAATTATTCAGTTTTAAAAAGGGGTAAAGCCTGATTCCTAGAGGGGGAGAAAAAGAAGGACATTCTAGACCTGCTACAAGCTGCACCAATCAGGAAAGTTAAAGCCCTTGTCACAGAAAAGAATCCAGTGACTCAAAGAGCTACAGCAGTGAAGTTGGGCATCTCTCAAAATACAGTAAACACTATAAAAAACAGAGATTTAAACTTAGAGAAGGGACATAAGAGGTGTGTTCACAAGCTTTTACCTAGAGACATTGCAGAAAGCTGTATCAACAGTAGATATCTCTTTGGATGCCATCTTGCTGGTGATTAATTGAAGTTCACAGTGACAACCCATTCGCCTCAGAAGATGAGGTACACTCGCTTAACTCTGCCTGTTATATATTTTGCAATATTTTGTACATCCCTTGGCAGGATAACCTTTTGTTAATATTTATGAATACCAAAAATAAAACCCAACCTGAACCAGTAATTCTTTTTGGGACACCAATCCTTCAAAATATTACTATAACATCGGGCATAAAGAAAGTTAGCTGCTTCAAAACATCGCCACAACATGGGAAAAGAATTACCTCTTCAACTGAAGATATTTTCAAAACTCGATAAACTAGAAGAGCACAAATACCGATGGAAAGAATATTTAGACAGAATGGACAATACAAGATTACCCAAAACGAACAACAACTACAAACCACATGGAAAAAGATCTTTGGGACAGCCAAAGAAATGATGGACTTGAGACTGGAACAGGTCACACTGACCTAATCCTGGAAAGGAAGAAGAAGAAGAAATCTGTCCAGGACTGGAATATGTTAAACTAAATATAACATCAAAAGCTGTTTACACCTATACCTGTTATAAAACTAATCAAATATGAAATGGAATGTAATATCTTATTTAAACAGATATCAATGAAAATTTTATTTATTACATACGTTATAAAGAAAATTATTATTTACATCATCACAATTTTTTACAACTCTTTTCTCTGCTTTTATGTTTAATTCAAAAAGTGTAAAATGTGATTATTTGAGAGAATCTTCTATTAATCTGAGTAAACATTTCACTGCCCTCTTTGTAAATATTTCTCCATTAGCAAGTCTTTTAATGAAGTATGCAATATTAATACTTCTGTCACTGTTATATGTATTTTTTATGTTTAACACAAACCATTAAATTAATTAGAACAAAAAAGTTACATATGATGAAATCATACTGTTGAGAAAAATTAATAAAGCTCTCTTATAAGTAGTAAATTGTCTATGTTACTGAAAATTAATTTTATAGCATATCTGGTCAGAAAAATTGTGTATCAATGAAAAGTGAGGATCCATTATTAACTTGTCGATAAGTATTAACTTTATAACTTAGTAACATTTTACATCATTAATGCTGAGTGTGAAAGAGCTGATAAGTTATGCTTAGATGCTTCGTATTTCAGTCCTAAAACTTCCTTTAAATCTGTTACATAGGACATTAGGATTTCTCTTTTGAAGGAAGCTATACAATCCTGAAAAAAATCAGCCCTAGTTCAATTTAAAGATTGAATTTTAAAATCAGAAGTCTCTGGGACCCATACAATCTCAACTTAATTCAGCCAAAATGCCACATTAATATTAGATTGCATAATGTTTGAAAAGAAAAAAAAATGTTATATTTGAAGAGCAAAATTTTCGTCTACACCGAGACTCGATCCCAGGACCTTTGGCTTTCAGGCCAAAATGCTCTACCAACAAAGCTATCATGGCAAGTTGCGATCTAGATGCAATTTTTTTCTCTTATATACGTTGTAATTCCCTCACGCCAAATGCTTTGAAATCTTTGCTTCTATCTTTGCAAATGGTGGCTTCTTAGTTATGAAGACATTTATTGGGAATTTAACACTACTTTATAAAGCCAGTATGGCTTCTATTGATGTTTTTATTATTGATGTTACACTTTTCACTGAAGGATAAATTATATTTGAAGAGAAAAATTGTATTTTATGTATTTATTTAATGCAGATATGTTTAACTGACGTCAATAATCTTACAATGACTACAAATGTAAAGACATGAACACTAATAAATGTACAAGACATAAATAGGGGAAAAAAAAAAAAAAAAGTATGTAATATAATGACAAATTATACGCTGTAGCATAGTGGTTAAGGCACTGTGCTACAAGCCGGAAGGTCGAGGGTTCAAGTCCCGGTGGGGTCAGAATTTTTAAACTGACCCAAACCTTCTGGCAGCACTATGGCCCTGGTGTCGACTCAGCCTCTAACAGAAATGAGTATCAGACACTTGTTCGGGGGTAAAGGCGGCCGTCACGCAGGGCTAACATCAAGTGCCGATTGTCCAGAAAAAGTGGGAGCCTTAACCTCCTACTACCCCAAGGGCCTCCGGGCCTGTTGTGGGATCACTTTACTTTTATTTACAAGTTCATCATTTTATTTCTAGTCTCTCAATTTTATCCACAAAATTGGTAGCTGACAGTAAAGGGCAAATTTTGAAGTGATTAACATTCATGATATTCAAAGTACTGCAGAGGACACAGTGTGAACTTGGTAACAAAACCTAGACGATGAAGGAAGTTACCCAGACTATTTACCTCATGCCCCAAATGGAAGTCAATGACCAATCATGTTTCAATGAATTTTGTTTTACAACCAATGACAGTTGTCTTTCACTTCGCTATTATCAAATTCTCTTTACCAAAATAAAAAAAGCTCCTCCTTTTTAATATTCTGAACAGGTCAGATAATTATTTTGCAGTGACTGCCTCTCCAACAAATATGTTAAATATAGCAAATAATGAACAGATTCCTTCGAACTACACATTTTATAATTGTGTGCTCAATAATGATTTTTACTGAATTGTTTCCTAAACAAATTAATTAATAACCTATAATGTTGGTTATAAGTTATAATATACAGTTTGGTGGGATTCATTTTTTCTCCACTAGGGTGCATTCTTACAATATCGCAGATTGTGATCCTATTTGGCAATAAATAATATGATGTAGTTGCAGTGAATAAACATAACCATACATTTCTGATATGTTTCCAAACATTGCCGTTTACATTAAATATATATATATATATATATATATATATATATATATGGGAAAACGCCCAGTTGGTAGACCATGAATGAGGTGGGAGAACAACATTAACTATGATTTGAAGGAAGTAGATTATACAGGGAATGATTGGAAAGCATTAGCTCAGGATAGGGATGTATGGAGAGCTTATGTCCGCGTGGCCATGAACCTACGGGTTCGATAGGTGCCAGTGAGTAAGTAAGTATACATATTTTAAAATACCCTTAACTATATTTAAATAGTGATTTATGAGTAAACCGCTTAATTTTATTAATTAAAGAATCCTAACAAATGCTACTCTTGATTTCCAAATCCTCTTGATAAATTGGAAATCACTCGTGGCAATACTTATGACAATCATGTCCATCTGCAGTGAAGAATAATGCAACAGCTTCTTTCCTGGGTCATTTCTGGAGTGTGTTCTGCTGGGCTTCTTTCCAAAGTTTGTCTCTGATCTATTTCTGTAGGTAATCAGGAAAAGATTTCTTCACTCTGTAGTGTGTGTTTACAGCTGATATACTGTATGGGATTGAGTAGGGAAATGTCAGAAGGATTCATGTTCCTTTCTTAGCCATCAAATATGCCATTTCATTTCCTGCAATGATGCAATGGAGTACAATAGCAAATGCACCTCATTATGGTATTCTCCGCTAACATTTATTTTTTTAATTTAAATGGCGAAGTGCTTTACCACATAGCAGAATACAATGACGCATACCGCAAATCATTCTTCTCAGGATCAATCTTGTTCATTGCATCATAATGGAATTCGTAATATGAACATTTTTGTTGCTATACCAAAGAAAATGAAATAATGTTTATGACAGACAGAGAAAGAAAATTATCAAACATTAATAGGTAAAAAGTCCACCGCTGTGGTCTCGAGGTAGCGTGCTGCCTTGTCACGCAACGGGCCCGAATTCGATCCCCAGTCGGGGCAGTTTTTCTGGGTGAGGTTTTTATCGGGGTTTTTCCTCACCTGTAAGACAAATGTCAGGAAAACTTTAAGGCCCAAATGGTCCCCGATATCATATGGCCATCATCATCATCCTTCACCAGTGTGGAAAGCAACAGGAAGTTACCACACCTACAATTCCCTAGTAAAGCTACAAGCATAGCATGAAAATGCTATGATTGCAGTGAAAGACCTGCCCTCGGGCAGAATTACTATGGATGGATGAATAGGTAAAAGGTAAAGTGATCCCACTACAGACCTCAGACTGGGGTAGTAGGAGGTTAAGGTACTTTTTCTGGACAATTGGCACTTAATGTCAGCCCTGTGTGATAGCAGCTTTTACCCCCAGAACAAGTGTCTGGTACTTATTTCTGTTAGAGGCTGAGCCGACCTCAGGGCCATGGTCCCACCAGAAGGTTTGGGTCAGTTTAAAATTCCTGACCCCACTGGGACTCGAACCCTCAACCTCCTTCCAGCTTGTAGCAAAGTGTCTTAACCACTATGCTATGGTGTGCCTCTTCAAACATTAATACATATCATTAATACCATATTGGCGGCTCCATGGCACAAGCAGTTAGACACTTGCCTCTCTTCGCTGGTGTCCCGAGATCAAGTCTCAGTCACTCCAAGTGGGTTTCATGATGAACGAAATGGAGCTTGGGCAGGTTTTTCTCGGGGTTCCTCCCGTTTTCCCCTGCCACAATTTCATTCCACCGTTTCTCCATACTCATCCATTTTGTTTCATTTCATTCATCTGTCCCTGTGATGGTGCGTCATGCATGGTCATTCACAGACCTCTATATATAGGGGCTACTCTCATCCCTCGACCCGGCCCTGAGTTGGAGACGAGTTGAGGATATTTATTTATTTTAACACCATATTATATTATTATTTATAAACATCATTATTACTTATATTTAAATTAATATTGGGAAGTAAACATTATGAGGTTATATCATTAATAGTGAATGTAGAATATAATTTTAACGACTCACCTCATATGATTTCAAATTTCTTTAATACCGGTGGGTTCAGACAAATCTTGTCCCTCTTCAGTCATGGCTTCCACTATGAAATTCTGTGGTTGTTGATTTCACTAAGGACATCACCTCTTGTGCTGCCATCTTTTGTTGGAATTATAAACTTTGTAATTAAATTATAATTTTATAATTCCAACGAAAGATGGCAGCACAAGAGGTGATGTTCTTAGTGAAATCAACAACCACAGAATTTCATCAGTGGAAACCATGACTGAAGAGGGACAAGATATTGTCTGAAACAGCCAGTATCAAAGAAATTTGAAATCATATGAGGTGAGTCGTTAAAAATATATTCTACACTCACTATTAATCATTATTACTTACCCGTTCCTCAGCAGGCCAAGGCTCTGAACACCATGCACATGAAGGTGTTTGTATACATTCGTGACATGTTGTTTTCGGAGAGCATGGATCTTGAGATAATGCTGCTTTTTTATCATCCTGTGATAGGACGGCAGGTACCAAGAGAAAAAGTAGTAGCCACACGTTCATCTTAAATGTTTTTGTCAGTCTATAAAAAAAGAAGATATTTCTTTATATTAAAGCTTACAAATACAGTTAAATTAATGTAACTTTGGTCCTTAAGGAGCAACAATATTTTTTATTACCTAATTTATTTTTTATATTTAATTATGTTGTAATATATTATAATATAATGGAACTTCCATTCAGTACCAAAAACCATATTACAATTTTTTTGGAGATTTTATGCCACCAACATACATTCAAATAAAAAAAAATAGAAAATGCACAATTTATTATTGCAGTATGTGAATAATTACCTGAGAGAAATAGGTATGTTGGTTTTTTCCTCAAAAATATGTGAAAAATGCTTAATTAAAGTAAGAAGTTGACCCAAGGTAACCTAAAGTTAGCATATTGGCAATTTAAAATATGTATTAGTTATTGCTCAGACAGTGTAGCCAATTTATCATAAAAACCCTCTAACAAACAAGTGAACATTAAACTAATCTAGTGAACTAACTCGCCCATTTTCTCACCCTAATATGCCCAAACTAATACTAACATCCATTTAACACTAACTTGCCAAATTTCTCACACTAATTTGCCCACTAATGCAGGGGACTCTTGGGGTAGAACCCTTACATGTGAACAAACAAATTGGTAATTTGCTCTAGTGGGAACATGTGTTATCACGTTGGCCAACATGATGCTAAAAGTAACTTCTTCTCTGATTGAATATTCACTGGTGGCATGGTGTATAGAAAAGCTCAATTTTCCCCCCCAGCTTTAAATATGATATAATTCATTGACTTAGGCTTCCACGGCCGGAATAATTATGATGATCTTGTAGAAGATTTCCGGGCTGTTGGCCGTGGTCTTGAGGCTTGTAGTTCCCCAACGTTTCAGTCTCAAGACAACCCTTGAGGATGCCAGATGCAGCCCGAAAATCTTCAAGATCATCATAGCAACTCCGGCCGTGACAGTCTACGTGAATACATTATGTACTCAGTTTATTATTTTTATAATTAATAGGTTGGATTCTAATTAAAAATGGAAATGAAATGGAATAAATTATAAATAGACTCAATTCTGAAAATCCATCTGCCTCTTACGAACAAATCGCGGTGAACGTACAAATAGGACAGACAGTGGACAGAATTGCCAGTCTCAAGACAACCCTTGAGGATGCCAGATGCAGTCTCTGGCGAAACGTCGGGGAACTACAAGCCTCACGACCACGGCCTACAGCCCGAAAATCTTCGAGATCAGAAGTACATAATAATGTAAAAACTTCAATTTGATTACTAGGGACCAAATCTACAGTAATTTGACTGTAGTTAGGGACCAGGATACATAAGAAGATACAGAAGTGTAACAGGAGAGCAGGAAATGAAGTTGAGCTTCTCTAAAATGACTGAACATTTTATACATTAGAAGTAAAATTATAAAAATGAGCAAATTGCTACATATGTGGAAATTTATGTATGAGAAATTTTTCATTTACATCTTATTTTCATTTTCAAATAATTTTATTTTACTTTCAATGAAAGTCAACTTAGGTACTAACAGGACATATGAGTTGACATAATAGGAAATACAAGACGGGTGCAACCTTGATACCTTACATGGTTAAATTAAACTTGAACAATGACACAAATGGAAAGTGCAAAAAAAATTACTGACAATCGGAAATAAAAAGTAAAACTATTACTTATATGGTAATCTTGAATTACTTTACAATTTCATTAGAATATCCCTTGTTTTTACTGATGAACTTGTGTTATCAGAAGAACATTAACATCTCCAAAAACTCAATGCTGTGTTAGGCCTAGAAGGCCTTTGACCTATCACTTGGCTGCTGCCCTCACATCCATATGTCTTATTCGCACAGGTGGATGTTGGGGTGCCATATGGTCAGCATGTAGAGTCCCCTACCCATTACAGCTGATTTTCTTGAACTGAAATTACTACTTATTGCAGCTAACCCAAATTCCTCACAAAGCTGGGTAGGCTATGATCCCATACTAGCCAAAATTCCATGAACAAATTTCTTCCTCTATGGAGATTCTAACCAGAGCAATCCTGGAGCTCTGCACCAAGGCATCATGCCTTAAAACATTCAGATTTGTGACAATAACATCCATGGGATAGGAATTTTTAAAATGACAACCTTCTGGCACACAATGGTCCTGGGATTGACTCAGTCTCTAAAAGAAATGAGTACCAGATTAATTATTGGTATCATTATATGAGAAATGTCCACACCTGTGGTCTCAAGGTAGCATGCTACCTTATCATGCAGCAGGCCCGGGTTCGATTCCCGGTCGGGACAGGCTCCTGGATGAGGTTTTTTTCGGGGTTTTTCCTCATCTGTAAGACAAATGTCTGGAAGCTTAGGGCTTAACGGTCCCCGAAAATTATCATCATCCTTCATCGGTGTGGAAAGCAATGGGATGCTACCACACCTATAATTCCCTAGTAAAGCTGTAAAGCATAGCATGAAAATGCTATGATTGCAGTGAAAGACCTGCCTTCGGGCAGAATTGCTATGAATGGATATGAGAAATACATTTTTTTCACTCTACAAATTGTCACAGTTAATAATAAAAAGACTGAAGAATAATTTTTATAAAGAACAAAATTAAATATAGTTGACAAGTTATAATTCTTCCTTTCAGTGCTACTGATGTTACAGTTTCAACAAGACATATCCATCTGAAATATATATCCATCCCACCGCCGAGAGATAAGCCAGCGGTAGCATTGCTGCCGAAAGAGTTACCCGTGCCAGACATATCGAAGGCGATAAACCAGACGAAATAAGTACCTTGGACAAAAAAGTGACGATCGGTTACCTCCAAAAAAAATTATCCTACAGTCCAGCCGCCGTGTCTCCGGCTCAGACGTTTTCACGCAGTATTGCCTATGGATATTCAGTCGAATGGGGCCGCTTTATGTATCACTGAAGCCACGCGGTTAGCAGAAATACAGCCGACAACAACGCAGCAATTTCAAACCGTACTAGCGGCGTCAAAGCAGTGATTGGTTGCGGCAGACGTTCACTCACAATTCAATTATTTCCCTATTGGTAGTAGAGAGCGAGTTTCTACCTTTGCCCCTTGTGCAACCTAAACGTCAGGGCTGGAGACTAGACGGCTGGACTGTAGTAGAATTAATTTCCGCGGCGTAGCCGAGTGGTTACGGCATTGAAGACTTGGCGCAGAGCTACGGGACTTGCATTGGTTCAAGTCCCCATGGAGGAAGAAATTTTCTCATGGAATTTAGGCCAGTATGGGACCGGTGCTCACCCAGCATCGTGAGGCATTTGGGTAGCTACAGTAAGTAGCGACTCCAGGTTGAGAAGACCAGCTGACATGCTGACCACATGTCACCCCTACACTGGCTAGATGATCGTCTACCTCTGTTATTAACCTTTTCACTGCTGAGATATTTCCAGCCTTTAAAACCCTCCTTGCTCAATGCAGGGAGAAATATGGAAAAAGTTTATTTAGGTTCCTAAGAGATGGCAGTATATGCCTGCTTAGTTTGAAAGCAATGCAATACATATTATATAACTAGCAGGCGTTTGGAGTTGAGAATGGATATACACACCCATAGCTCGGCAAGCACTTTCTTTGCCAACGGATATACCCGTTCGTAGCAGTGTAAAGGTTAACACATGTGGATGCGAGGCCAGCAGCCGGGTAGTAGGCCAAGGTCCTTCTAGGGCTGTCGAGGGAGATAGATAGATAAAGATAGACAGATAGATAGCTTTCCTATAACTGTAACTTATTAAAATATATAATTTATTAATAAATTACACCTAATTATTATATGCCGTGTCAGAATGAAGTCTAAATAGACTGCATATGTTTTTTATCGTGCGTAGACATGCATATTATGACAGCATTATCAGTGATGAGTCCATCATGCAAGAACCGTAAACTAAGCGAATTCCTAAGCAATCTATACTTTTAATAATTCCTAAGTAAGTCAAAATTATGACCCAATTTTGTTGGTTTGCAGAACATATATTTCCTTTGTTAACCCTTAAATTCGCAAAACACTAATTTATGCTGTCAGTTATAAAAATGTGCTGGACCATAATGAAAAAATCAAATATAAGCCTAAATTATTACTGTGTATTGTGTAATTCGACATAAATGAAAATATTAATGAATTAAGCCAATATATATCCATCCATCCATCCATAGTAATTTTGCCCGAAGGCAGGTCCTTCACTGCAATCATAGCATTTTCATGCTATGCTTGCAGCTTTACTTGGGAATTGTAGGTGTGGTAGCTTCCCGTTGCTTTCCACACCGGTGAACGATGATGATGATAAGGGTGGTGATGATGATGATGGCCATATGATTTCGGGGACCATTTGGGCCTAAACTTTTTCCTGACATTCGTCGTACAGGTGAGGAAAACCCCCGATAAAAAACCTTATAATATATACAGTAAAACTTGTTTAATCCCGAAAGTGAATAATGCGGAAATCTGTCCAATGTGAACAAATGTATTGGTCCCGGTGAAATAATTGTAATATTACGTGTATTTATTTTGTAAAAACGGAATCTGTCCAACGCGGGAACGGTAGGATATTTCTACACAATTCATGAAAAAAAGTGTTTATAAGGCGGAAAGATTGAGAGAGAAATAAGTTAGTTTCCACTTCATTGAATTCCCATTACCCGAAATAGCAATAAGGGATGATTTCTGCCGCCGGGTGAAGTAGATTTTCTATCTGTATCTGAAATTTTCTTTCGGCCTCACTGCACACCTGTTATGCGAAACACAGTTTCGTTTAACAAATATTTGTGACATCTGTCTTACAAATAAACAGTGCACCGTAAAATCTTAAATTAGTTTAAGATCTGAGACCGATTGTGTGCGGATCTTTCACAGGTAGCTTTCTGAATTTCCGGAATAAAGATGGCTAAATCGTATGTATCATTGTCATTAAACGAAAAAAGTGAAAGTGATTGAAGACAAAGAAAAACAAACTCTCGGTACGCGAAATAATGACTAAACTTTGTGGAAAAACTCAAGTTTATGAGATTTTAAAATACAAAGAAAAAATGAATGGATGCAAGGAAATGATCAAACGGAGAGGAAAGCAAAATAAATAAATGGAAAATAAATAAAATAATTGAAGAAATCTAGGAAGTAATGTGGGAGTGTTTTACAAGTGCACGATAAAAAAATCTCCAATTTTCGGGACCGATGCTCCAAAATAAATGTTGCTACATCCCTAGAGAATAATGATTTCAAGGCATCTTCAGGTTGGCTGTACAGTTTTAAGAGACGACACAATGTAGTGAGGAATGAAATTTGCGGGAAATCAAAGGATGTGGACGAAAGTACAGCTAGTGTTTGGAAACCGAAACTGCATTCTTTATTTTCAGGATAAGGGCCTAAGAGACATTTTTAACGCTGACGAAACGGACTTTTTTTTTACGCGTTACCGTCGAAATCGTTCGTATATACTATACTTCACTTTTCAACGGCAGCGGAACTACAATTAATCCAAGGTACGTAAATATATATATATATATATGTTATAATTAAATGTTTAACATTGAGCAATGCAAGCTTAATATGGAATGATAAGAAAAATAAATGCCTGGACGGGATTCGAACCCGGATCTCTGAGTCTGTACCTCAGCGTGATATCCATTACACTACCAGGCGAATCCAATTCAAACACTTATTTTTCTTATATATGTATTATACTCTCCATTATTACTAGATGTCGCGAGAACTCGGTCTTCACCGCCATCTAGCAGCTGACTATATCAAGTAAGCAAATTAAAGAGAATATGCTTGATATAGTCAGCTGCTAGATGGCGGTGAAGACCGAGTTCTCGCGACATCTAGTAATAATGGAGAGTATAATACATATATAAGAAAAAAAAATAAGTGTTTGAATTGGATTCGCCTGGTAGTGTAATGGATATCACGCTGAGGTACAGACTCAGAGATCCGGGTTCGAATCCCGTCCTGGCATTTATTTTTCTTATCATTCCATATATATATATATGATACTCTAAAATCTAAGAATGGTTAATATTTTTTGTTTTTGTTTTTTATAATGCGAAATTTTGTCTAGTGGGGAAAAAAATTGGTCCAATGCGACTCCGCTTTGAACAAATTTTAATGTAATAGTAACACTTTTTGTGATAATTATTTTACTGCCTCTCACTATAATAATAATAATAATAATAATAATAATAATAATAATAATAATAATAATAATAATAATAGCTTTATTTTAACCGGCCTTAAGGCCTTGTCTGCCACTCAACCAGGTTTTAAAAAATACAAAAAAAAAAGTCTTACATCTAATTTACAATAAACATAAACGATGACATGTTATAAATACAATAGATTTAATATTTATAGTGTAATTTGATTTACTCCAGATTTAACGAATTAAATGTATAATATGTACAAGATATATAAAAAACGAGAAAAAATATTAATGATATAGTATAAATTTAAATGAATGGAGAAAAATTAATTATTAGACAACAGGTAACTGTATAAGCGTGACTTAAAGGTGCCAAGTGTGCTGCAACCCCTTGATATCTTGAGGAAGGAAATTCCAGGAGCGGGCAGAGGCTACTGTGAAGGAAGTATAATTGTGTTAAATAGACTTATACCTTCTTTCTAATGCACGGACAAAGAGCCATATCTGAATTATAATAAAATTAATAACTTTTATTTCGGACTTGAAAAAACGAAAGTTATCTTCAGTTATAACGCTTTTGCGGCCATTTCCCACGACGATTTCTATAGTCAAGCGTAATTTAAAGTGTTGCTAAACTGGTAATGGTGAAAATTTTTGCAATAGTTTGCATCTTTAGATTTACGCAGCACATTGTGAAGATAACGCGTGATCTTGCCGACAGTGAGCGTGTGTGCGCTTGCAATCAGGACGGGAATTCTGTCGCTACAAAAACTGGCAGCTGATAACAGCAGTGCAATGTCCGTGAAATAAGGTATTTCTTTAGGCTTCCTAATATCTAAACCCTCATACATATTATTATCCAGTTGTGTAATTTGCGGTGGTCTTTTATGGAATTCTACAAATCTAAAAGGGAACTGTACGAAGCTCTCCGTAAAAAAAAAACAGGTGAAGGTCGGAATAATCAGGTCAAGCATTTGTTTCAATTTGTGTTATATTATATTAACATTGAAAGAATATCTGAAAATTATGTGAAAAAATCCGTGTATAGGTGTCGCTGTTCTGCAGAAAAATACTTAACAAAAGTGAAATGAGTGATGTGTTTTTAGTTGATAGTAGAAATTCGATGTGAAAACTCGTCTAATGAACTCGCTTTTAGAACTAAAGTACATTTAAAGGAGCAAGGAGGGAAGACATCGGAACAAGCAAATGAAGCAGTCTAAACAACTCCAACAAGAGCAGAAAACCCCCTTCGATTTTCGAAATTATCAAAATCACAACTCTTAAGTAAAACATTGCAATGAAACTGAAGTTATTCAGTTAATGATTGAAGCTAATTTAAGTTTATAAGAGAACAAGCAAAAGAAAGGCATGCTAATATCTGTCAGTCAATCATATCCAATAAAGCAAAGAACGTTATTACCCTAGTAAGGATTTTTAGTGAATCTTTAGCAGATGTGCAGTTACAGAATTTGTTGGATCATACAACCTAGCGTATAGTTGCATTACATGATCCAGTTCTTATATTATTATTATTATTATTATTATTATTTATTGTTATTAATATTTTCTAAATGCAGAGGCCTATTTGTGACTGTACATTAATCTACTTTTCAAAGTATAGTATCTCGCAAATAAATTGTGTTTGTTAAATCAGTCTTAACGAATATTTTTCACATAATTAATTAAAGGCCCTCGCTTCAAAATTTGCAGACCCAGATTTTTTTACTCTTAAAATTGTTAATCTTACACATGTGGATTGATTTGTAGCCCAAATAATGACTTCCAGATTTTTGCCGATTTTTTTCGCATTATGGATCACTGTGCAATGTGTTGAATAGTAACAAGGGATTTAGAAATCAGGACATTAAAAAATGAAGAATAAAATAGTATTTGCAGAAAACCAAAAGGCTTTGGAACGATTACAGTATTAAATAACAGCTTAATTACAAATTAGATAAAATTTATGGTTCTCTTATACAGTCTAGGATTATGGAATAATTCAGATAAATCATTGTCATGGAAATTGCGAAATAAATTACTCTTTGTTCTACAGTACAACATGATTTTAAGGTAGTTAATTCGGTTAGGGTTGATGATTTTTTTCAAATGGTAAAATCTTGTGTATAGCTTCCCTCGGATGAAAAGTAAAGTTGTCTGACCAGAGTTTCAGTTTTACGACACGCGAAAGAACCTCAAGCTGGAGTAAGAAGGCTCTGATAAGTATTTGTCGCTTTTAGTCGGCAGTATTACTGTTGTTCAAATAATAAAATGTTCAGTCGCCATTTTATGGAATTATAGAAATTAACTTACCTTCTAAGAAATTAAATTTCTGGTTTAACTATTACGAATTTTATGTTAAATTTTGGTTTATATATAGTGTTCTGACCTAGGGCAGGTTTTTCACTCCAATTATAGCATTTTCATGCTATACTTTGCAGGTTTACTAGGGAAATTATAGGTGTGGTAGCTTCCCGTTCCTTTACACACCGGGGATGATGACGATGGCCAGATGATGTTTGGGGACCATTTGGGTCTCAAAGCTACCTGACATCTGTCTTTCAGGTGAGGAAAAAACCGAAAAAAAACCCAGGAAGCTTGTCTCCCGACCGGGAATCGAACCCGGGCCAGTTGCGTGGCAAGGCAGCACGCTACCTCGAAATCACAGCGGGACACACACACACACACATGTATATTTATGTATTTATTTATTTGTAATCTGTATAATTGGACAGGCCCGATCAGGGGGCAATAATGAAAATGTAGTTACTTAGAAACAGATGAGTATCGAATGCAGCCCACACTTAACTTCTCTCAGCCGGATTCTGCAGTAATTGTTAAGACAAATTATTTTCGTAACAATAAAATATTAATAATCAATTGAAACCCTGGAAACGTTTAGTTATGAATGTGTTTCTTTAAAACGACAAATAATTTCAAGAGGATTAAAGAAGAATGAAGAAGGTAAGTAATCTACTGCGGGGATAACAACCTTTAGTTCCAGTAAACGACTGACATGTCAGGCGAGACTACTAAAATAATCGTCCATATATTACATGTATAATACATTATTATTATTAACTATGGGAAATCATGTATGACAAAGGGTTTCCAGGACACATTGTCAAAGTTGTGCAAAGCTTATATTTTAAATCAGAAATAATGATTGATAAAGGAGGTACAATGAGCGATAATACATTAGAAATTAATCAAGGGGTCAGACAAGGATGTCCGCTATCTCCTGCACTCTTTAGTATATATATATATATATATATATATATATATATATATAGACGAGATCAATGTACAATGGCAATCAAATTTAACCACAGAGTTTAAAGTTGGCGGTACGATTCTAAATGCCATACTGTTTGCAGACGATCAGACAATCCTTAGCTCTTCAGAAGACAATTTACAAATAGCAGCATATAAATTAAACGAAATAGTAAATAAATTCAATATGACAATCTCTGAAAGTAAATCGAAAGTAATGGCATTCAACGGGAAAGGCCATATGAGGTGTAAAATCAGTATTAATAACAGTATAATACCACAGGTAAACAATTTTGATTATTTAGGATGCAACGTATCATACTGCCAGAAGGAAGATATTAATACTAAATTAAATAGATTTTACAGAATGTGTGGCACTATAAGACGGACACTGAAAAATAAAACTTTGAGGTGCACACAACTAAAATTTTACAAAATTATGGCAGTGCCTGTCTTAACATATGCAAGTGAAAATTTGACTCTTAACCGTTCAGACAGAAGGAAAATAGAAACTGCAGAAATGAAGTTCCTACTTTCAGTAGCAGGTGTGACAATTTTGGACAAGAAAAGAAGTGAGGATATTAGGAAGGACTTAAATATTTTCCGATTCCGATTGAGGGTCTTTCCACTTTCCAGCGGTTGCCCTTTTACCAGCCGGCTGCTGGCCCTTCACATCCACATGTGTCAATCACAGAGGTAGATGATTAACAGCCAGTGTAGGGGTGACATGTGGTTAGCATGTCGAGTCCCCCAGCCGTTATAGCTGGTTCCTCAACCTGGAGCCGCTACTTATTGTAGCTACCCAATTGCCTCACGATGCTGGGTGGGCACCGGTCCCATACTGGCCGAAATTCCATGAGAAAATGTCTTCCCCCATGGAGACTCGAACCAGCGCAAGTCCCGTAGCTCTGCGCCAAGACTTCCTACCTTAACCGCTCGGCTACGGCGCGGGACTAAATATCTTCAATTTAACAAATAGAATTGACAACATGAGAAACAACTGGTATGAACATGTCAAAAGAATGCCTACAGATAGAATCCCTCAGCCGTTATTAAAGAACAAACCAATAGGACATAGAAATGTTGGACGCCCATTTACTAGATGGGAGGATTCATTAAATTCCACTTGATGTGAAAACAGGTCAAAAGGCCTAATTTCATGAAGTAGAAGAAGAAGATTATTATTATTGTTGTTGTAATATAAGATCGGTGGGTAAATATAGGTTTCGTATAGAGACACTAGATGACTCCAGCAGGGGGAGGGGCGGTAGGCGTAATTGTCCGTGGCGGCTCGTTTTATGGAGTGGAGTAAACTTTCTTCCACACAGGGGAGTTAAACACGCTATTGATGTTATTTTACGTTCGTGGGTTGGGTTATGTGATTAGCACGTTATGCTTTACTTCGAGTGTCTGGCAGCTGTCATGTGGTAAGGATACAGTCAGTGATCTTATGGTCATCTCAGTGCGATAGCGTAGCCCAACTTACATATTGAGAGACTCGAGGAAAACAGTGGAAGATGGGCATTGTTGGGACACGGATAATTTCCCGGATTCCTACAGGCGTGGAGTTTATATGGTCAGTTAAGCAAGAGCCAATTAGGATGTGGAGAGGGTGGGTGGGAGTGTTTTAGGGCTTCCTCCCAAGGGCTGGAGAAGGAAAGGACAGACCCCGGGTCCTTCCCCTCCGCACTCAACTCATGGAATAGCTTGGACTGGGACCCATCTGGGTTCAGGTTGGGTGGCAGGCTGATGAACCCGAGAGGGGCTCAGCTTTACCACGGACCTGGATTCGGGGGAGGAGCAGGAATGGATACATAAAAGGGAGATACTGCTTTTGGGATCAAAGGACAGACCCCAGGTCCTTCCTCTCCTGCACTCAGCACAGGGAATAGCCTGGACTGGGACCCATCTGGATTCAGGTTGGGTGGCAGGCTGATGAACCCGAGAGGGGCTCAGCTTTCCACGGACCTGGATTCGGGGGAAGGAGAGGAACGGATACATAAAGGGGGGATTCTGCCTTTGCGATCCCTACTCCAGCCAGGAAAGAACAGACCCCGGGCCCTTTCTCTCCTGCACTCAGTACAGGGGATAGTCTGGACTGGGACCCATCTGGATTCAGGTTGTGTGGCAAGTTGATGAACCCGAGAGGGGCTCAGCTTTTCCACGGACCTGCATTCGGGGGAAGGAGAGGAACGGATACATAAAGGGGGGATTCTGTCTTTCCGATGGACAGACCTCGGGTCCTTCCCCTCCTGCACTCAGCACAGGGAATAGCCTGGACTGAAACCCATCACGATTCAGGTTGGGTGGCAGGCTGATGAACCCGAGAGGGACTCAGCTTTTCCACGGACCTGGATTCGGGGGAAGGAGGAGGAATAGATACATAAAAGGAGGATTCTGCCATTCCGATGGACAGACCCCGGGTCCTTCCTCTCTTGCACTCAGCACAGGGAATATCCTGGACTGGGACCCATCTGGATTCAGGTTGGGTGGCAGGCTGATGAACCCGAGAGGGGCTCAGCTTTTCCACGGATCTGGATTCGGGGGAAGGAGAGGAATAGGGGATACTGCCATCTTCCCACACAGCTACACGCACGCACACACGCACACACACACAAACACACAGAGACAAAAAACACACAGACACCGAAAAAAAAGAAACACAGACACAAAAAAAGAAAAACACAGACACAAAAAAAGAAAACACACAGACACCAAAAAAAGAAACAGAGACACAAAAAAAGAAACAGACACAAAAAAAGAAACACACACAGACACTAAAGAAAAAGAAACACAGACAAAAAACAGAGACACCAAAAAAACTCAAAAAAAGAAACACAGACACAAAAATATAGAAACATACACAGATACAAAAAAAGAAACACATATAGGCACAAAAAAGAAACATACACAGACACAAAAGAGAAACACACACAGACAAAAAATAAACACACATAGACATAGAAAAGAAACATACACACACACCAAAAAAAAACAGACAAAAAATAAAGAAACACACACCTACACAACCACAAAAAAGAAACGCCTACACAACCACAAAAAAAGAAACACCAAAAAAAAAAGAAACAAGTAGACACCAAAAAATAATAAAATAAAAAACACACCCACAAAAAAACACACGACACCAAAAAAAAAAGAAACACACAAACAGACCAAAGAAACACATACAAAAAACACAAAAATAAACATACACAGACAAAAAACACACATCCACAAAAAATAGCCTGGACTGGGACCCATCTGGAGTCAGGTTGGGTGGCAGGCTGATGACCCCAAGAGGGGCTCAGCTTGTCCACGGACCTGGATTCGGTGGAAGGAGAGGAACGGATACATAAAAGGGGGATTCTGCCATCTGCGCACGCACGCATGCATGCACACACACACCCTATCTATGCCCTATCTGGCTGTAGCTCAACTGTCCATATAAACTCCTCCGCCTCTGACGATACGGGAAATTGTCTGTGGTCCAGCGGTGCCCATCTGCCACTGTTTTCCACGAGTCTCTCAATAAGTTGGGCTGCGCTAACGTGCTGACATGACCACAAGACCCGGTGGGTCAGATACGGATTCAGGTTATCTTAAGTTTTTTTTTATATTTTCAAATTATTTCGGCTTAATTAAAAAGGTAATGTTATTTGTGATTACCATTTTTTCTCCAAATTTCACGCTGATATCTCTGAAGACAAGAATAACCAGCGACAATGACCAACCGGCGGGTTGGGACACCCCTCCAATGTGCAAGAACAACGGAGTAATACGGTTTATTTCTTGATACTTGAAATACATGTCAAGAAATAAACCGGGGGACTGGGCGCACTCGTCTTCAGAAAAACATGGATCCCCACACCATGTTGCATCAAAAGTCCGTCACGCAGAAATTGCGTAAACAAATTAATTTCTCAGCAAGTAGAATTCATGGTTCGATTTTACTGGTTTACGGAATGTATCTCTCTTTTGTTAATTAAGTTGTTGGGTGTTGCGAACAAAGCAAACACGACGGCCGCTAGCGCGACTTTTAAGTAAATCTCCCACAGGTAATGGTCGGATTTCGCTGATTTTCTGAGGACACATTAATAGTATTATTTATATGGCATTCCCAGAGTTTCGTTGCGAGAAAACTAAAATTGCACCCTGTAGATCGATTTTTTAATTTTACCTCCCCCTCGATGTTACGTTTATTATTCAAGCAAGAAAACAAACATGGCGACCGCTAAAGTTTTAAAAATTTCCCACTTCTAGCGGTCGGATGTCATTGATCTTTCCGTTTAATTTCATTACTACATACCGAGTTTCGTTTCGAAACATCGAAAATTGCAGATATTAGGACGGTTTTTTAAATGTTTGCTTCCGATAAACTCCCACTACTTTAGATATTTTGCTGGTTAACGAACCACGTGTGTCCGTTAACACACTCGCGGCCGCAATTGTTTTTCTCGGATCCAAACTCAGCATACAGAGATCAATAAAAAATAAGATAAACTTCGTAAAGTAAAGTGATTCCACAACAGGCCCGGAGGCCCTTGGAGTAGTAGGAGGTTAAGGCTCCCACTTTTTCTAGACAATCGGCACTTTATGTCAGCCGGGTTGTCAGCCCTGCGTGACGGCCGCCTTTACCCCCAGAACAAGTGTCTGGTACTCATTTCCATTAGAGGCTGAGTCGACCCCAGGGCCATGGTGCCGCCAGAGGGTTTGGGTCAGTTTAAAAATACTGACCCCAACGGGACTTCAACCCTCGACCCTCCGGCTTGTAGCTCAGTGCCTTAACCACTACGCTACGGCGTGCCCCAAGATAAACTTTGTTAATCAGCAAAATCCTACTATCAACTGTATGAGTTAATTTGGGGGGGGAAAATTAAAATAGTTGGAGATAAACTGCAACCTTGCCTTAAACCTTTTGTAATAGTAAATCCTTTTGTTACATGATGTCCAACTTTTATTTTCGAAATAGATCATTTGTATAATGCTTTTATAGCTTCTACTAATTTTTTGGTAATGTTAGAATTGTCTAAAGTTTCCCATAACATTTTTTGGGGAATACTATCATATGCCTTGGTTAAATCGACAAAAAGTAAATGTAAATCTCTGTTAGTAGCTTTTTTTTCTTTCTATCATTTGTGAGTTAGTTAATAAAATTATATTTAACACAGGTAATAATCCATTTTTGTAATGGGTAATATTGACACAGGGTTTTTAGTTATTCTATCTGAAGAAATTCTTCACAGTTTCACAACATTTGCACTGATGCATGGTGAGACAATCCCTTGGCCCACACAGTAGTACATGAATAGCGTGCCTTGTTCTTGCGTCATGTGGTGGCTAATTCAAATCATGAATCACGGTTTTGTACGCTACCTCAGCAGGATGAGCAGGATGGCAGCGAGTATGAAGTAAACACAGCATATTTTTAAAACCACGACGGGGTTTTTTTTTTCTTCATACGAGTACAAACTTTAAAAACAATGCAGTAACACAACATAGCGAGTTCAAGTAAGAGACTAAAGTCTCATTTATTATTTATTTAGAGCAGGGCCGACCAAACTACGGCCCGCGGGCCGGATACAGCCCTCCACCACTTTCTATCCGGCCCCTGTACTAGACCTGTAGCATTCTAACAAATTAAAATATGCTAAGTGTAGCCTATACTATTTGTCTATCAGTAATGATGGAACAAGAACTTGTGAAATATGTTATTACGACATAACAAGAAAAGTAGCAAATCAACTCACACTTTACTATGGAGCAGAAACATTAATTTTGAACAGAAAAAAAATATATCGAAAATATAGTGAAAAAAGAATGCAAAATTATAAGAAAAGTTTTAGGTCCACAAGTCATAGGTGAAGTATTTAGACTCAGAAGTAAAAAGGAAATGAACATATATACAGACATTCATAGTGATATTAGAAAACGATGGTTAAAATTGTATGACCATATTAAACGAATGAACTCAAATAGGCTTACAAAACAGATAATGGAATTCTACGAAAACAGAAGTAAAGCTCGAGTGGATACTATGAAGTGGATTGATGAAGTCAAAAAGGGCTTAAAATTGGCAGGAATTACTAAAGATGATATCCCAAACAGAGATATATTTAGAATTAAGGTGAATAAGTGGCAAGTTGACCAAGAGGACAAACCGAATAAAAAAAACTGGAACAACTTGGACAGATGATAGAAAACAAGCTCATAGCAAAGTAATGAAAGAAATTTGGGCTCAAAGGAAACGTCTCTAAGTACTTTGCGTAGTCCTACATGGGCTCATCCGCAATCAAAAAAAAAACAATAAAATTGTACGGTCGTGTAAAAAGAATGACAGAAGTCAAATTTCCAAGAAGAATACAAGATATGAGTGTCACTTGGTATAAAAAAAAAGAGGACGGCCAAAAATAGCGTGGATTGATGGTATTTTGAGCAGCGCGAGAGGAAAAGGATTGAACGATGGATATTGGAATGACAAAGAGTTGTGGATGAGAATGACAGTAGATTAATTGGACGCAAAAATATATTGAACATTGTGAAACCTGCTAAATTAATAAATACATAACAATAATCCACAACTGCAATAATAGGGCCTTTGGCCCGCGCCACCTTCATGTTTTTCCATTTGGCCCGCGATACAATTAAGTTTGGGCGGCACTGATTTAGAGCATCAGCGATCAAAAATTATGTAATCTAAAATATTGCAGTATTATTCCTACAACTTAAACCACTACCAATGTTAGTCTATTAAATTGAAATTAACGGATCTTCCAACTTCTAATAGCTACAACTGGAGTCTAGAGAAGAGGTACAATTTTGCCGCTCATGCATGGAGTGACGGCCGCGATAACGGGAGGAACATCAGCACGAGTCCGTAATTCAGAGATGGTAATATATCGCGCTGAATCGTATAAATAGGCATATATATATATATATATATATATATATAATATATATATATATATATATACCCCATACGTCCCTCGTGGAGACACGGGTACTCTCCTAGCCGGAGTTTCTTGAAACTAATTTGGTTACGTTTATTTCCCTATGGCTTACAACTCAATGGTATTAATAAGCTGTTAGTTTATGATGATGATGTAGTATTATTGGCCGATAGCGAGGAGATACTAAAGGACAACACGCACACACTATTGAGTAACACTAAGAAATTAGGATTGGAAGTAAATATCAATAAAACAAAATATATGGTCACACGTAGAAATGCATTATATAATGGAAAAGGACAGCTAATGACAAATGAGGGAAATTTTGAAGAAATGGCTAAATTCAAATACCTAGGAACAATAATCACAAATAGGAATGAGATGCACAAAGAAATTAAACATAGGTTCAACTCTGCAAATGCGTGCTATTATGCATTGCAGAGACTCTTGATGTCCCAACTCCTTTCAAAAAAACGTTAAACTGAAAATATATAAAACTATTATTCTAGCAGTTATATTATATGGGTGCGAAACATGGACTCTTACTTTAAGGGAGGAAAGGAGACTACAAGTATTTGAGAATAAAGTACTTAGGAAAATATTTGGACCAAAGAGAGATGAACAGACAGGTGAATGGAGAAGACTACTTAACAATGAACTACATGGCCTTTATAGGAAGCCAGATATAATAAGAACAGTTAAGTCTCGTAGACTGCGATGGGCAGGACATGTTGCACGTATGGGGAATCAAAGACTTGTATGGAAGCTTCTTGTAGGAAAACCAGAGGGAAAACGCCCAGTTGGTAGACCAAGAGAGAGGTGGGAGAATAACATTAACTATGATTTGATACAGGGAATGATTGGAAAGCATTAGCTCGGGATAGGGATGTATGGAGAGCTTATGTCCGCACGGTCATGAACTTACGGGTTCGATAGTGCCAGTGAGTAAGTAAGTTATTTCCCTATAGATGTCAACGAGTGACATAGTCCACATCGCCTCAATGAGACATTTAGTAGGCAACTAAGATATTACTTGGATGGAGAAGGCCGATTATATTTTGCTCAGAGGCACTAATTTAGGCTTCATATTCTTTTAAAAGTCACCCGCGGTGGACTAGTGATTTTGCTCCTTGCCTCTAATTCCAAGGATAGCGGGTTCAAACCCAGCCGCGTGCCGATGGATTTTTAGGATGGAAAAATCCAAGGTGCAAATCCTCCGGGAGGGACTTGGGTCCCGAGTCTGAAGATTTTCTGGCTCGTAAAAGATCCTTAAGCCTGAACAATGATGCCTCTAAGCAAAATTTACCAATCTCAAACTTCCTAGTAATACATTAGTTGCCTGCTATAATTCGTCTGGCATAACTTTGGAAGAAATCTGTAGAAAGAGACAGCTGTGCTTACCTCTCTCACTCGCACCAGTGCTGTCGGTTTTTCTCCACCAGATGTTAATAGGGTAAGGGGGAAAACGAAAACTGACAACAGGGTGGGTTATTTCTTTTGTACCAGAGCGAAAGCGGTCAAGGATTTCTCTCTTTGCAAAGTTAAGCCAGATATACAATAGATGTCTCATTGTGTCGATGTGTTGACCGCATGCTATTCATGACATCTTTGGGCAAATAAGGTAACTAAAATAAACTTGGTCTATAAACTCCTGACAAAAGACAGGCTAAGGCTCAACAATGCCCTACACCATTAATCACATATTTTTAAAATTCAGACCCGGGACCAATGGCTTCCAGTCTCTCACGGAGGGCTTGTCCATCGACCCCAGCTGGGTTTGAACCCGCAACCGTCGGGATTAGAAAAGGGACATAAGCACTAAACCGCCAAGGCAGATATAAATAAGCATAATTACTAATAATTATAACAGAGACACTCATTAATGAACTGAATACTAACGTTTACATTAAATATTGTAGTAAAATGAGAAACACAAATAAAACTTGCTGACCACATGTCACCCCAACACTGGCTGGATGATCATCTACCTCTGTGATTAAGACGTTGATGAGGCCGGCTGGTAGGCCAAGGACCTTCTAGGCCTGTCGCGTCATAAATAAATAGCTAACACATCAACAGCTATGGCATTCGCATTTAAGGCTGGACATGAAAGGTTTTTCAAAGTTTGCCAGAGACCTCTTATTATTAGGTTCAATGTTATATTTAGGTACTGTAAATCTACGATATGGGTCTCACGGCTTTACTTCCCTTCCGAAGGAGACCATACTCAATATTTTTATCAACTGAAAAAATATATATCGGCCGGGTTCGAACCCGGGAATCTTGGAAAAGATGCGAGTAAGCCCTCAGGCTTCTTTCCCTACATTCCTCTTAAGGCATTTTCAACGTTCGCTGATTATTCTAATTTTTCCAAAGTTGTACTATTTTAAAGTAGAAGTTTTCCTGTGGGCTATGGTCTTGTCAACGTTTGCTGATTACATTCCAATTTTTATAAAGTACTACTATTTTTACACGCTTTATATTAGCTTGACCTGTATCTATCTATCTATCTATGTAAAGGAATCTTTCAACGCGATTTTCACCCACTTAAAATCATTGGATCGACTTGAAACTTTGTATACGTGTAGAGGACCCGTGACAACACAATAATTTCATATTTATTAAGTAGACGTTTTCTTGTGGGCTATAAGCTAGTAAGTACTAGTATGATGAATCGTTTGCTTTCGCTTTCTTTCTTCAAACCACTATACTGTGTCACTCGAAAACTATTGGTATAGTGCGTGAAATCTAAGATGTGATTGACAGCTTATACTATTTGGCTGTTGAACAATAACTTTTTGTTATCCGATGCAAGGGACTTACGACTGAATGCTAACATCATCCCTGTATCATATCCTGCAGTGAGAAATATATAGAGAATTTCACCTTTTTTTTCAGACAGAATATTTAATGAAATATTCTACATTCCATTGCAACACAATATAATGGAAATAAATTAAGTTAATTTTGTTTTCCATATAAGTATTTAAAGTTAATTGAATTTTCATACTATCATTTGAATGTTTAGTCATTATTATGAATGAATAGTGTGTCTCTTATTTGCATGCCACTGATTAGCTTATACAAACCATTAGATTTTTACTCTTTATTTAGACAAATTTTCTTCATATTGTATCATCTCCAAATGTTACAGAAATATTTTTCTCTCAATCTGTAATTGCCATACTGTATGTT
This sequence comes from Diploptera punctata, assembly GCA_030220185.1. Classification (NCBI taxonomy): domain Eukaryota; kingdom Metazoa; phylum Arthropoda; class Insecta; order Blattodea; family Blaberidae; genus Diploptera; species Diploptera punctata. Next base: position 1,646,166 of record JASPKZ010009821.1, read on the forward strand.
GTTAATAGGCTACCTAAGTTTTATGAGTAACAGTGATCAGCAAATAAATAATAAAAATTGCGAGTGCACAGTACATTACAACTATACTTATAGTATTGTACACAATGCAAGTTTAGTAATCCTGCGATAGGCTTAATGGAAGAATGATGTTCCAAATCAAGTCATGTCAATGACAAGGCACGAGTTACATTAGTCACTATTATATTTAGCAAAATTTCAGTTTCAAATGTTCTTTGAATCGATACTAGTAAATGCATGGTAAGTTTCCGCTGAGTCACAGTAATAGAATATAGTCCCGAAAGGCCTACAGATTGTTAAAACCTTTTAAGTTGAGGACGGACCTACAAGGTGGCTATTTTATAGTTTTTATTCGTATATTCTATTAATGTTAATAATAATAATAATAATAATACTTTATTTATTCTGGCAGAGTTAAGGCCATAAGGCCCTCTCTTCCACTCAACCAGCACAAATACAAATAAATATTCGACAAATATAGATATACACTATACTAATTATAAACAGTTAAAGATACAATAAATGTAGCAATGTAAATGTCATGTACAAACAACATTTTATAGGGTAATAACAATAATGATACGATAATAATAATAATAATAATAATAATAATAATAATAATATAAATATGATACATGTTCTTTGAAGATGAATAACTTCCATACAAGAACATTTTCATATTTTCGTCAAAACATCTAAAGCAAATTGTAATATTAATTTCTGGGACAACTTCATTAATTCCAGTTTTAAAAAAATCTGTCATTGTGATTTTTTTATTTTGTATTTAACTCTTATTTATAGACGCTTTAACATTTAAGATCATATCGCATCTACATATTTCCTTTTAATGATACTATGAATTCATAAATTTGATAGGTAATTTAATTCCAACCCACATGTGACTCGACGTGGAAAGGAAAAAAATAAAACTTCAATCAGGGTTCACCGACATCGAGAGTTTGAACTCGGTACCTCCCGAATATAAATCTAAAACGCAATAATTTGTATTTCTAGAGAGCTGAAGACAGGTGAATGGAGAAGACTATATATAACAATGAACTACATGGTCAGATATAATAAAAACAGTTAAGTCTCGTAGACTGCGATGGGCAGGACATGTGGCACGAATTGGGAATGAAAGTCGTGCATGTAAGCTTCTTGTAGGAAAACCAGAGGGAAAACGCCCAGTCGGTAGACCAAGAATGAGGTGGGAGAATAACATTACATAACTATGATTTAAGGAAAGTAGATTATACAGGGAATGATTGGAAAACATTAGCTCAGGATGGGGATGTATGGAGAGCTTATGTCGCGCGGCCATGAACCTACAGGTTCGATAGTGCCAGTGAATTAGTTAATAATATACAGATTTTTTTGTTAAAGTTCATTGATTTTAATTTTATACTAATTCCATTCCATTATCTGAGTTTAGTCCACCGCTGTGGTCTCGAGGTAGCGTGCTGCCTTGTCACACAGCGTGAGATTTTATCGGGGTTTTTCCTCACCTGTAAGACAAATGCCAGGAAAAATTTAAGGCCCGAAAGGTCCCCGAAATCATAATCATCATCACCCTTATCATTATCATCATCTTTCACCGGTGTGGAAAGCAACGGGAAGCTATCACACCTACAATTCTCTAGTAAAGCTGCAAAACATAGCATGAAAATGCTATGATTGCATTGAAGGACCTGCCCTCGGGCAGAATTACTATGGATGGATGAGTTTAAACTCTCACCTTATATTTTTGTTTTATGATCCAATCATTGTCAATTCTATACCACGAATTTCAATACTTGTTTATTTTGTAATTGATGATCTTGTGGAATGCAGGCTTTCATGGCCGGTAATCATCCATCCATAGGTAGCTTCCCGTTGCTTTCTACACCGGTGAAGGATGATGATGATCATGATGGCCATATGATTTCGGGGACCGTTTGGATCTGAAAGTTTTCCTGACATTTGTCTTACAGGTGAGGAAAACCTCCCATAAAAACTGCCCCGACCGGGGATCGAACCCGGGCCTGCTTCGTGACAAGGCAGCACGCTACCTCGAAACCACAGCGGTGGACTATGTGGAAGAAATACCAGTTATAGAACACGGCCAAATAGCCCGGAATCTTTGTAACATCATGATAATAATCTAACTTGCGGTATGTAAAATTAGTCACCGCTAAAAATGTTCATTCGTCAGCTGAGAACTTCCAAGGAAACAAATGAATGAGTGCAATACGTCATTTCAAGGTAAAGCCAGTTCCACGAACTCTTATCTAATCACAGAATTCCACAATCACAAGATGTTTCCTAACTTCCTTCCTGTCTTCAACTCGAAAAAAGTATCTAAGTGCAAATCTAATCTTATTTTACACTGCTAAGTAAACTTTGTAAAGGTCAATAACGATTGATAAGTCAATGAAAGTGATTTCTTTCCTATAAAAAAATAGGTATTACTTCATTTTACACCAATACAAAACAAATCACGAGGTTTAGTAGATTGTCTTAAATCACGTGTTTTAGAATATTTATAAAGTTCAGCTAAATTTAGTCCTGCTGTGAGTCATTAGCATTCCTGAATTAATTCATACTTCAGCATATAAAATAACTAAACTATTATAGTAGGCCCACCGCTGTGGTCTCGAGGTAGCGTGCTGCCTTGTCACGCAGCAGGCCCGGGTTCGATCCCCGGTCGGGGCAGTTTTTTCTCACCTGTAAGACAAACGGTCCCCGAAATCATATGGCCATCATCCTTCACCGGTGTGGAAAGCAACGGGAAGCTACCACACTTACAATTCCCTAGTAAAGCTGCAAGCATAGCATGAAAATGCTATGATTGCAGTGAAAGACCTGCCCTCGGGCAGAATTACTATCGATGGATTATAGTAATACAGTCCCGCGTCGTAGCCGAGTGGTTAAGGCAGGAAGCCTTGGCGCTGGTTGGAGTCTCCATGGGGAAAAATTTTTCTCATGGTATTTCGTCCAGGATGGGACCGGTGACCACCCAGCATCGTCAGGCATTTGTGGGTAGCTGCAATAAATAGTGGTTCCAGTTAAAGAAAACCAGGAATAACGGCTGGGGGACTCGACATGTTGACCACATGTCACCCCTACACTGGCTAGATGATCATCTACCTCTGTGATTGACATATGTGGATGTGAGGCCAGTATCCGGCTGGTAGGCTAAGGGTCTTCAAGGCCTGTCGCACCATGAAATTATTATTATTATTATTAATATAAACTTAAAGGCAATATACAGAAAATAAAGTTATAAGCTTGTTAACTTTTGATAATGCACTATTAATAATATCTGTGTATTAATCTACTGAATAGTGTAATGTTTAATATTTTATTTTAACTACCCTCAAGTCATTAGCTTCTCAATTCAAATGTGAGCGTAGGACACAAATTTTACTCAGACATTTCAGGCTTGAGGTTCTTTTACGTACCATAAATCTATGATACGGGACCCAAGACTTTACTTCCCTTCTGAAGGAAGCTATGTTCGGAATTTTACGTCCTTAAAAAAATATATTTGACCTTACAATTTTTTTTTTGAAGGTATGTGAAGGACATAGCGTATGTATCCCATTTCCACAGGACTTACAGCACCTAAGGCAGCAGATAGCTATGCAGTTAATTCAATTGATCAGAAACAGGCTTGGCACACAAAAAAATTGTATCTGCCATGTCACAAATGTAATTGAATATCTGTGAATATCTTTGGAAACTTGGAGAGTTAATCTTTCATGCTAAATTTGTACTCATAAAATAAATTCAATACATTAGTCACATGAAATGTTTTCATTTTTACCATTAATTTTGTTTCTTAAATACATCAAACATCAATATATTACAGAAAGAAGACAATCTGGAGAAATACCATATGACTTATAGTGCATCAAATAATACATGGTAAACAATCAATATTCTAATGGATGCAATTTCAGAAATTCACTAATTTTAAACTAAAATAATGTTTGTAACCATAAGAACATTATTTTTTATGCAGCAGATATACTCTATCATGTGTCTATACTGTCACAATATGTAAAACACACACTAGTGCCACCTACTTAAACTTTGGCTTGGTTTAAGTCACTCCTTGATTTAACAACTTCTTCTGTGAATGTGGAGTTTTGTTAAATAACCTTCATACATTCCTCAACAAATGTTCCTATTTTGCACACATTCTTGATATCCTCCTCCAAAAGAAATATCCGTATCACCATAATTTGAGGAAATATTTATGTTGATGCGGCTAGTTCACTGACTGGTAGTGTATTAAATTCATGCACTGCATAAATTCGGTTTTAGCTTAATCATACAATTTAAATTTCAGACTATGCCAAACATATGTCTATCATTTTTTTATGCCACCAGGTTGTCTTTTATGACATTTCTGGTTTTCTCCCCTGACATTGGCAGAATTGTAATCCATTTCTTAGGTTGGGGTGGAGTTAAGTTACCCTGACGATATTCATCCATAGTAATTCTGCCTGAAGGCAGATCCTTCACTGCAATCATAGCATTTTCATGCTATGCTTGCAGCTTTACTAGGGAATTGTGTAGGTGTGGTAGCTTCCCGTTGCTTTCCACACCGGTGAAGAATGATGATGATGATGATTATAATGATGATGAAGATGATGGCCATATGATTTCGGGGACCGTTTGGGCCTTAAAGTTTTCCTGACATTTGTCTTACAGATGAGGAAAAACCCCGATAAAAACCTCACCCAGAAAAACTGCCCCGACCGGGGATCGAACCTGGGCCCGCTGTGTGACAAGGCAGCATGCTACCTCGAGACCACAGCGGTGGACCCTGATGATATAATGGGCGATAAATGATGATAAAGTGCCAGGAGAGTTCTTAAATTCCAGATCATGAGCAACTACAAAAATAATTCCCTTCGAGAAAAAAATGCTATGGTTTGACCAGGATCGAACCGAGACCCCACGAACTGTAGCCAGAAATGCCATAGCCCATGAGATTGGTCTCTATAAAAAAAAGGGTTAATAAATTCTATCTTCAAGCCACAGTTAGTCCAAAAGCATTCAAGATTAAAAGTGTGTAAAACACTGGCTCTTCCAACTCTTTTGTATGGTAGTGAAGTATGGACGTTGAAACAGAAGGATGTATAGAGACTTAGATCTGCTGAAATGAGATATCTTCGGAGGACTGCAGGATACACACTACTAGATCACAAAAAAAATGAAGACATCTTAGAAGAATTACACATGGAATCTTTAGAAATGTTAAGATATCAACCTGCAGGAAGAAGAAGACCAGGACGTCCACTCAAAAGACTTTTGGATGGTGTTTCTCTTGAGGCCGAAACAGGTCAACAAATGGCCTAAATTCGTGAATGTACTATGATGATGATGAAAAAAAAGTATCCAAAATAGTTAAAATGGATCTAACCACCAGAAGTCAAAGATCCCATGAGGACACAAGGGGGGATACAGTTTTAAAAATCATATTCACCACCAATGTCATGAGGAAGTGGTTTGAATTTATCAGGTAAATTACTGGTTCTCATTTTAAAGGGAACTGATTGGCCATGAACAGTGTCTATTTACTGATCAAATTAAAGTGACTTAAAAATAATCACATGACTTTTAGTTAAGGGGGGACCTACATCTTTCAGGGTCAAAAAAGCCATTTTTCAATTTTTTTTAATATAGATTGAAACTTCATCTTTGAATTAGTAAATGATTTTCATTGATATCTCTATTACTTTTCAAGTTATGTTTAAAAATGTGCAATGCTGTCATTCGAGTGAGCCCTTTAATTTTTTCAATGAGGTTTCCCTGATAACTCCCATAAGTTTTCAAGATATTAAGATGAAATTTTGCATGCATATGTAATTTACAGAGATGAACAAAATAGGCCTATACAATTAGTAATGTACCTATTATATTTTATTTTTAAAAATATATTTTTAATGCAAATTTTAACAAAAATGAGTATGCATCAATTTAAATGAAAAATAAAAATATTTACACTCTATATAATTAAACAACTGTAGTATATTTTGTAGCTAAAACATTAATGAGTAAAATAAAACAAGAATCATTAAAATATATTGAAATTTAGGAAAATTACCAGGGAAACAGCAAGATAATGTAAAATTTTCAGCTGACATTTTGAATATTTAATTAACTGAAGTTAGACTGTACTTAAGTACACAAAACATATAGATATCACATACCAAATTTCATTTCTGTAACCTGCATTGTTGCTGAGAAAAAAAATATCAAAATATGCCATATTTTTAATGGCTACAGGTGTAGGTTCTTCCTTAGGGATGGAGAAAAAAACATTGACTCTTATAAGAGAAGAGAAAATATTTCAAGTATTCAAGAATAAAGTTCTCAGGAAATTTTTTGAATGAATGAAGAACAGTCAGGCAAGTGGAGATGATTATATAATAACAGTGAGCTATATGATCTTTATGGGAAACCAGATATAATAAGAACAGTTAAGTCTCATAGATTGTGATAGGCAAGACATATGGCACAAATGGAGAACGAAAGAGGGGCATGGAAACTCCTTGTATGAAAACCAGAGGAAAACTGCCCAGTAGACAAGCCAAGAATGGGGTGCGGAAATAACAATTATGATTTGAGGGAAGTGGATTATACAGAGGATGATTGAAAAAATCTTAGCTCAGGATAGCTTATATCCACATGGACATGAACCTACGAGTTCGATAATGCCCGTAAGTTAGTTAATGGCCAGTATCACCAGCAAACAATTGATAACACCCATTTCTGCTAAGAGGTTAATATTGCAATGTAATAGGTAAGTTCCAATCCTTGAATTTTTTTCCATTGGATACCTCCTGCAAATCAAAAAGTTTTATGGAATGCACATAACTCTATGACATAGGATTGATGGTGGTTTAACTTCTCTAAATTAAGTAATCTTAATTAATTTTATCAAGCACCCATCTCCGGGGTAACAAGAAGAAAGCCCTCAATGGCCTGAGAGGAGCGGGAGAGGTAACCCTCCCATTAGTGCTGATATAATGGGAGGTTATGACGATGAACCTTAAGAAGGTAGCCCCTTCAATCGTCTCACCCTGCAAGGTGCCAGTAACACCTTCAGGGGACAATCTACATTACTAAATGTTCTCATGAAAGCAACCGGATATACTCTGCTGGATAAGAAAAGAAATGAAGATATAAGAAAAGAACTAAATATTTTCAAACTTACAGACCGAATAATTAAATATAGTAACGACTGTAAAGAAAAGAACTAAATATTTTCAAACTTACAGACCGAATAATTAAATATAGTAACGACTGTAAAGAACATATTGATATTATTGATTTCGTACATCTCAATGATGGATAAATCATATTTGAAGAGAAAAATTATATGCTCAGACCGGGACTTGAACCCGGGACCCTTGGTTCTCTAGACCAAGTGCTCTACCAACTGAGCTACCTGAACAAGTACCGATCTAAATGCAAATCTTTCTCTATATACATTGTAATTCCCATCCCATTGGTCTAGAGAACCAAGGGTCCCGGGTTCAAGTCCCGGTCTGAGTGTATAATTTTTCTCTTCAAATATGATTTATCCATCATTGAGATGTACGAAATCAATAATAAAAACTTGGAAAAAGCCGTACTGGCTGTAATGTATAATTCCCAAATATGTCTTCTTAATAAAGGAGCCGCCATTTGCAAGATAGAAGCATGGCTTCACAGCATTTGGTGGATGGGAATTACAATGTATATAGAGAAAGATTTGCGTTTAGATCGGTACTTGCTCAGGTAGCTCAGTTGGTAGAGCACTTGGTCTAGAGAACCAAGGGTCCCAGGTTCAAGTCCCGGTCTGAGCGTATAATTTTTCTCTTCAAATATAACATATTGATAGAATGTCAGAAGGAAGATTTCCAAAATTATTGCTAGGAAGGAGGAATGTTGGTCGCCCACACAGAAGATGGTCTGAACAGTTTTCATGAAACCAGAACAACCCAACAGGCTTAATGCCTGGATGATGATGATGAATTAATTTTTTCTTAAAAATTATTTTGATCTTGGCCAGGATCAAATCTATAATCCTTGAACCTCCAAGGATAAGTGAGGTAATAATGGAATTACTCACAATACAGTTTCCAGTAAAATATTAAATCATAAAGATATGAGAAGTGTGAATATTTATAGACATTGTGTCAGGAAGGACATCCTACTAATGAGTCATATTCCACTGTCATAAATCAGGATGTGGTTAATGAATTGAAATATGTCATAGAGATTACTTTATTAATGTAAATAAAAAGTAGATCAATGTTACAATGTTAACTTCTACTTTTACAAATACAAACACAGTTGGATAGATGGATAATTTTAATTAACCATACTCTTTAACAGCTTGGGCCATTAGCATCAGAGATTTTATTAACTTCAATGAATCATGATGGAACAAAGAATGGATTTGCATTAGATATCACTAGGAAAATACCTGAAAATATTTTTTACTCTGGTAATTCTGGACATGAAGGAGCCCACAAATCATGCGCAGAGGGCTTGAAGTTCATTTAAATACCATAAATCTACAACGTGCAATCCACAGCTTTACTTTCCTCCAAAAGGAAGCCATCCTTATTCAAGATTTTATGACCCTAAAAATTCATTGACCCTGGTCAGAATCAGAGGCAAATATGGTAACTACAAGTGCTCCAAGACTGTCTGAAAATCCTCCCATACTGCATGAACTGACTGAAGACTATAGCATTTGAAAATAATATTCTTGCCTTCAACAAATAAGTACTGAGAAATGTTAAATTAATAATAAAAAAACATCAATTGAAGCTCTACTGGCCTTATAAAGTAGTGTTTAAATTCCTGATAAATGTCTTCTTAACTAAGAAGTATTGCTTTGTTTAATACCAAATTCTGCATTAAAATTTTAACCAAGATTATTACTAATCTTAATTCTTCCTCTTGCATGCATTAATGTTAAAGCAATTAATCTTATTGGGTTTAGATGTGATAGCATTCAAGTGTATCTTATCTCTATATAATAAATCAAAAGCTTGAATAAAATTAATCAACATTATCCAATTTTATTTTACATCCATTATGATTTGTTTTGTCTTACAATGAAAAGATAATTCAATTCATGAATGAATGAGTCATTTTTTATATCTTAGCTCATAGTTAATGTTTTCTTAAACACGGGAAACATCCCTCCCATTTTCAACTGCCACTATGACTACCAAATTTTCATTGGAATCTCCATCTATAACATTGCCATCTGGTGTTGATTTGATGAACTTCAAGATCAGGTACCGTCCATCAGGAATTTCAAAATTTAAATATCCATCCATCCATAGTAATTCTGCCCAAAGGCAGGTCCTTCACTGCAATCATAGCATTTTCATGCTATGCTTGCAGCTTTACTAGGGAACTGTAGGTGTGGTAGCTTCCCGTTGCTTTCCACACTGGTGAAGGATGATGATAATGATAAGGATGATGATACTGGCCATATGATTTCGGGGACCGTTTGGGCCTTAAAGTTTTCCTGACATTTGTCTTACAGATGAGGAAAAACCCCGATAAAAACCTCACCCAGAAAAACTGCCCCGACCAGGGATCGAACCTGGGCCTGCTGCGTGACAAGGCAGCACGCTACCTCGAGACCACAGCAGTGGACAATTTAAATATATCAGATGTATTCAGAAGAAGAAATTTAGATCAATGAATTTCGAAATTCCTGATGAACAGGACCTGATCTCAAAGTTCATCAATTCAACACAAGATGTCAACGTTATAGATGGAGATTCCAATGAAAATCCAATAGTCATAATGTTGGTTGAAAATGGGAGGGATGTTTCCTCTTGAAAACTGCAGTTCCCATGTTTAAGAAAAACTATGAGGTAAGATATAAAAAATGACTCATTCATGAATTAAGAACCTCAATGTTATGTTCCATATTTAACAATAAATAATTCAATTCAATAATTCCATTTGAGTCACTTATTTTCTTCACTACTATTTTCATATTTGTCACTATCCAAATCAAAACTGTTAAAACATTTGGAAAAACTGCACTTAAACTAGCATGAACTTAACATAGATTTGGGGATTTATTGCAAATATTAGTCATTTAAATTTCATAGCGACGGATAGTAATCAAGTATGATAATTGATATTTGGTTCGATGGTGGTTTATCGTTGGCTCTATATACTCTGGCGCATGCGCACTGTTGTTGTATAGGACTTTGAAAATATTTCACATCAGTTTAAGTGCAGTTTTTCTGAAAAATCATAGACTAAGTAATATACTCTGTGGAGAAAATAGCAGCATCACAATATTGTCTAACAGTGTCATAACATTGTGATTTGCATATTTAAATAAATACTTGAAAATTGTCTAATTATGTCATAAAAATTGTTTGAAAAAGTTTAAAATATTAAATAATGTTAGTAAAACAGAAGAAGAGCTAGCCTATAGTTTACAATAATAAACTGAAAAATAAAAAAGCAATAAAAGTGCAGTTGAGCCGGAAGTTTTTCTGATAGTAGCTTTTATTTCATATATTTTAATATAATATTTCATTCAGGGAGAAATTAAAGTTACTAGTAAAACTATAATAGACATATTGATGTGTGCATGAGGTGTTGACTGACAAGTGCAGAGAAGGAAATTTCATCGATAAGACATTTGGAAAGAACATATGCAATTTTCGGAGCTTCATTGTCTCTTTATCCTAAAGATTATTGTCATAAGTATGTTATGTGTGGGTATGTGTATGCTAGATTATGTTCAATTTTAGTCAAAATTATGAGTTCACAAAAATTTCTCTCTTTCTGAAAATCATGACTAAAATCACTGTTTTTTGTAAGAAAAAATAAAAAAATTGTTGTTTCGCCGTTGTAAACTTTATATATGTTTTGTGAAGAGTTCTCTCGTTTTTAAAAGAATTACGAGAGTTTAAACGAATGAAACTTTATCGGAAGTTGTATCTTTCTACTTTATTAGCTTATATTTTATAGGATTTTCACTAGTGTTGCCCAGCATTATCATTCGCCTAATTATATATACTTGTTACTAACATTAAAATATGCCTACTTTAATTATGTCAATAGGAAAACGGCCTTGGCATAAATGTTTAAAACTATACAGCCTTTCTGCCAATCCAAAATAACTTTAAATTGACTTACAGGTCACTAACGTCGAAGTACATTTAAATATAAGAAATAATCACAGTTCTTAATGGGTAGTCTGGTAAAACAATAAATTTAACTATTTCTAAATAATCAACTTGTTTGTGTGCCACTCCTTTAGTCTGAGACACCTATAGTGGGCTAAAATCTATATTGTTATTAATTGAATATATTATTATACATGTTTTATTGAATAAAATTATTCAGTAGTTGCATTAATGATGCTTACCAGAGGTAAAATGAAACTCCATACAATTCTCGCGTACACACAATACACACTTCTTTGACACACAACACACAGCATTAACTAGATTGCGCCTACTCAAAATCCATGACAAAACTTATTACCGAAAAAGGAAACCATACATCTTCTCCGAGAACTACTCATACGGATATGACGTTTTTATATGACCAAAGAAAATAAAACTAAAACCATAGTATTCTAAACTTTAGAGAGGCCATGATGGTTGCGACACATACATTACAGCGCTCGTGGTCAAATTTTGCGATATCGCGGTAATTTTAAAACAAGAACTACACTATAGATACTTTTCAAAGAAAAGAAATCAATTAAAAAATTTAAATAAGTCAGTTTTCCAGGCATATTATATTTTTATTTAGAGTATATTTGAATAACCGTGTAAGTTTTCCAGGCATATTATATTTTTATTTAGAGTATATTTGAATAACCGTGTACGTTAGTTATTATTTAGGTACTTACTAAATACTTCAATTACCTGATTCAAGATAGAATCTGATCGTTGCCTTCGTTCGTAACATAATTACTCCAAGGATTAATTATTAAGAGAATCTGTTAATGTTCTTTTGATGTTCTTTTTCTTCTGTTCATTTGTTTCAAGGTAAGCTACAAAATAATTTCTCGAATATTATGTGCACTGATGAATTTTGCATTTTTGAGACGAAAATGTCTATTCTTTGTAAACTACAGAATTACCAAGATAAAAAGTAGACTTTATTTTCAGGTTCAGCAGTGAATATATATTCAGGTAAAACAATAATTCATAATAGTATCAGTGGACTCGGCAGAGATTGTCCTGCCAGAACGTTGAATTCTTGTGCCATGGGCAGACAATAAAAATATGTTACTTTTTTTGCCATAAAATTCACTAATTAAGACATATTAAATAATTTCGGAAGCCGAAAACTTCTCACTGCCATCTGGTAAACGTGCAAGATGACATCACATTTTTGACGAGCAGAATATGTCGATAATGCAGATGACTACATATCTGACATAAAAATCCTATAACCCGATTGCAGCGCAATGGGGTGTTGTATACTAAATGTCACAAAAAAAATTTAATTTTAATTTCTTATGCCACTGATGCACTAAACACTTTTAAAACATTTTGCAACACTTTTAAACAAGTTTTAAACATCTTCCAATGTTGCAACAATCTTTTTTTTTATATTTAATATTTACGTAAAACATGATCGTCCTACATTTTTCCTTGCTACTTTCTGCTATTTTCCCTCCTCTTCCTATGTTGTTCCAACGTTGCCACCACCAACAACCCAAAATACTCCAGATGTTGTCAACATCACTTCCACGTTCCCTGGATTTCACCTACGTTAGAGTAATTGATTTGTGTTACAGTAATTGATTTAGATTTGGTTAGCTTTTAGGTTACTTGCTGTTTAAATGTGATTCCACGTTCCCTGGATTTCACCTACATTAGAGTAATTGATTCGTGTTACAGTAATTGATTTAGGTTTGGTTAGCTTTTAGGTTCCTTGCTTTTTAAATGTGATTTGATACGTAAAATAAATTACCTCTTCATATCTGTTATTCTTTGAAAAATTCAAAATATCGGACTGTTACCACGTAAAATCATATTTCCACCAGTTCATTTCATGTTAATTATACATTTTTAGACAAGTTCTGGAAATTTTGTGTCAATGTTGGTCATACTGATTTCACATACATATACCGCCAACTGCTGGAGGTTGCATTTATCTTTCTGGGATTACATGGAGCACTAACGCATGCGCACTGCGATTCTATAGAACTTAGAAGAATTTTCTTGCGACGCTAAGTGTAGCATATCCGGGCAATCTACCAAGACCAATATTGTGAATCTAAACCATACAGGGACCCACTCAAACACACACACACACAATTTCAACAAAATTGGTCCACCCATTTAAGCAGTTTTCAATATCAGGTTTCAAGTAAAAATCCACTTCTAATTGTTGGATTTTGCTCTTTTTTGGAGAATACCTACCTCATTTTATTTTAATATGATGTGCTGAGTTTTGTTGTGAAACATCCAAAAACATGATTGCTAGAGCGATTTTTAAATTTTCATTTCAGGTGAACTCCTATGCCTAATGGTTTTAGAGGATCCAATTGTGAATCTAAACCTTTGAGAGATCCAATATCAGAGACACAAAAAAATTCATAAAAATCGATCCAGTTGTTTAGGAGGAGTAGAGTGACAAACACACATACAAAAGAATTATGTATGTATCTAGGTATATATATATATATATATGATTAAGAAAGTTTTCTTGGGTTTTCAAGGTCGCCCTCTGGCCACTGATTCCAATGTTTCAGTATGATCCCACATGCCATTAAACATACAAACAAAAAATTTATGTATGTATATATAATATATATATATATATTTATAATATCTATATATATATATATATATATATATATATACTAGAAGTCCTGGCCACGTGTTGCTGTGGCTAAGGTATACGTTAAAAATTTTAATTAGGTTGCTGTCTTTCAGCCAGATTACTTAAAACTAATACTTACACATGAAATAAATAAAATAAACACTGAACACACTTAAATTATGAAATAATCAATATTTGTAATTCAATTGAAATTTGCGGTTGCAACAAAAAACACAGCCATCTGGATCTCTCTTTGTTAAATAATAAACCAATTACCTTACACCACCATCTGTTAGAATCATATGGAACTCACAGATAATGATAACTCTTTGTTAAATAATAAACAAATAATTTACAATAAAAAATTATGTGACTATAAATTTAGTAATAAACTACCCTAAGTCTCAAGTTGGATCAAACTGCACACAGTGTGCAAAATTTTATTAAATTCAGTAGTTTAGGATTCCATTGCGGACAAACAACGTGACACGAAATTTTTATATATTAAGATATATATATATGTATATATGATTAAGAAAGTTTTCTTGGGTTTTCAAGATCACCCTCTGGCCACTGATTCCGATGTTTCAGCCATGATCCCACATGCCATTATCAAGGAATCAGTGGCCAGAGACCGACCTTGAATCCATGACGCGGAAAACCCATGAAAACTTTCTTAATCATACTTATATCCCGCTTTTAGATTTCCTCACTAGTAAGACAAATGTCAGGAACTTTAAGGCCCAATCAGCCCCCAAATATTATATGGCCATCATAATTGTCATCATTCATATTCACCTTAGATTAAGTTTAAAATTAAGGACTCTCCTGAAGTACCACTATCATCATCATCATCATCACACATCATATCATCGGGGTGGCGCCAATGCCAAGAGAGAACACCAGAAATGTTGAAATGGCAACCTGGGTCACTGAATAAAAAAAAACTGTATGTATTTGAAATCAACTTGTAATAAAATTAATTCTTTTTTATTTTAAAATTCAACATTTAAAATTTATCATACATTTTTACTTGATGGTATATTTTTTTCTCTGCTTGCAATACAAGTGTAGTGTAGAAGGCTCATGAAGTTTCTTTCCAAAAGCCCACAAAACTGCAGTAATTGTTTTCTATTTTCACTATAGTATATGATTAATACTAATTCACTGCATTATTACAATTATATTGAAGTCCTTCCTCAAATAAAGATGTAGGTTATATTTGAAGAGAAAAATTATATGCTCAGACTGGGGTTCGAACCCAGGACCTTTGGCTTTTGAGGCCAATGCTCTAACACTAAGCTACCTGAGAAACTAGGTAGCTCAGTGGTAGAACATTGGCCTAGAAAGCCAAAGGTCCTGGGTTCAAACCCCAATCTGAGCATATAATTTTTCTAACTAGGTAGCTCAGTGGTAGAGCATTGGCCTAGAAAGCCAAAAGTCCTGGGTTCAAACCCCAGTGTGAGCATATAATTTTTCTCTTCAAATATAATTTATCCTTCTGTGAGAAGTGTTGAATTAATAATAAGAACATCAAAAGAAGCCCTACAGGCTTTATAAAGTAGCGTTTAAATTCCCAATAAATGTCTTCTTACACAAGAAGCCACCATTTGCGTGATCGAGCAAATGCTCGGAGCATTCGGCAATCGGGAATTAACAGTGTATAAGAGAAAAATTTGCTTTTAGATTGGAGTTTCTCAGGCAGCTCAGTGGTAGAGCATTGGGCTAGAAAGCCAAATGTCCTGGGTTCAAACTCATGTATGAACATATAATTTTTCTCTTCAAATATAATTTATCCTTCAGTGAGAAGTGTTGAATTAATAATAAAAACATCAAAAGAAGCCCTACAAGCTTTATAAAGTATTGTTTAAATTCCCAATAAATGTCTTCTTACACAAGAAGCCGCCATTTGCGTTCGAGCAAATGCTCGTAGCATTCGGCACTCGGGAATTAACAGTGTATTTAAGAGAAAAATTTGCTTTTAGATTGGCGTTTCTCAGGTAGTTCAGTGGTAGAGCATTGGCCTAGAAAGCCAAAGGTCCTGGGTTCAAATTCCAGTCTGAATGTATAATATTTCTCTTCAAATATAATTTATCCTTCAGTGAGAAGTGTTAAATTAATAATAAAATCAAAAGATGTAGGTACTAATAATTCTCTGTTTACGCTCTTTTGTATGGAACACTATCTTATAGCCAAGTTCAATTGAGTGGTAAATGATGCCATATACTTAGCAGTATCCCAGCTACTTACTGAGTCAGTTGGGGAAGATTAAATAAATAACAGCAAATCTTGAATTCAATTTAACACCTTAAAATCAACTTCCCAGAAATTGATGTTATGCACTTATGTGCAAAAAATGATAATTTTTATGTGAGTGAAATAGTATTTTAAGTGTCTAAAAGAGTATTAATGGTACTACTTATTTTAGGAATTCTCACTATGAGGTATATTCATTAAGGTAGAATATTTTTATCACTCACCTCATATTGTTCTTATTTGATTATAAACTAGTTTCGGAACATAGTTTCTGTTCCATCCTCAGTATCGTCACGACCGTTGTTCTGTCGTCTTGAAGAGCTGTCCTTCTCTCCTTCCATTGGCTGACTGAAAAACCTCGAAACCAGGTCATTCTCACCAGGAATTTCAAAGTTCATTAATTTCTTCTTTTCGCTCTTTTGAATGTAGATCTTTTCCCAAACAGTAAGTTCTTTTGGTTTTTCTATTTGTTTTAATAATATAGCTTCTTTCTCGATAAGATCTTTTTCAGACCATGCATTGCGGATTTTTCTACTTCCCCTTTCTTGACATTCCTGAGATCTTTCACTCTAGTTTTCAAATTTCTCTTAGTTTTTCTTTGAAAACTAGAGTGAAAGAACATCTCAGGAATGTCAAGAAAGGGGAAGTAGAAAAATCTGCAGTGGCTGCCCATGCATGATCTGAAAAACATCTTATTGAGAAAGAAGCTAAATTATTAAAACAAATAGAACTTACTGTTTGGGAAAAAATCTACATTCAAAAGAGCGAAAAGAAGAAATTAATGAACTTTGAAATTCCCGGTGAGAATGACCTGGTTTCAAGGTTTTTCAGTCAGCCAATGGAAGGAGAGAAGGACAGCTCTTCAAGACGACAGAACAACGGTTGTGACGATACTGAGGATGGAACAGAAACTATGTTCCGAAACTAGTTTATAATCAAATAAGAAGAACAATATGAGGTGAGTGATAAAAATATTCTACCTTAATTAATGGTACTGTTTGATTATCCCTAATCCCTGTTTTAGATGCCTAAAAATTGATAATTTAAAGTTCTAAAGATCCAAGTTTTAATTTAAGAGGAAAAAAATATGTCATAAGGAAGTGAACTTCTTAGGCTTAATTAAGCTACTTAAGAATAACAGGGATAATTGTCTCTTTATGAATAAGTCTTTTAGGTGCAATTACTGTTAGCATTCCATCTGATGATAACTTTGAGATGACAGCATTTTCTTCCACTTCAGGAGGGAGTTTGTAGCGATATCGAAACCAATTGTGTTTATGCTTCCCTTCCATCACTAGGAAGTCTCCCACAGTCTTCACTACGAGTTCATTTAACTTGAATCCCCTCACATCCAATTTCACCTGAAATACATATATGCTCTGTGATTTTTTAGAATACAAATAATAACAAAAAAAAAGACAATGCTTCTTCATGTAATGCTATCCATTTCCATTAGCCATAAGGATAAATTTTATATGGAGTTTCAACACATTTTGAAATGCCTTCATTTCCATTAGAGTCTGAGTCAATCCCAGAGTCATGGTGTTGCCTGAAGGTTAGGCGATCTTTAAAAGCCTGACTCCAATTGTAGTCTATGCTTTAACCAACTTTTTTTTTTAATTCTAAGAACACTATCTTATAATGTGATATTTTGTCAATTTGGATTTGTAATTCACAAATGAAGGACTTGGCTGTAAAACATGGTAACTGACAAATTCTTGAAAATTGAGTTGTAGCATACAAACTGTAATATGTGATCTTTTGAAGCATTTGGTGCATGTAGTTTTTACATTGGTCAATAGATAACAGATGTATTGTCACGGTAAATAAAACTACATGCACCAAATGCTTTCAGGTCACATATCACACTTTATATGCTATAAATCAATTTTCAAGAATTTGTCAATTACCATGTTTTACAGCCGAGCCCTTCAAATAGGCCCACAAACCTGATCATAGTTTGTAGATTTTTGGGCATAAATATCCTATAGAAGGGAAGCTACGATAAACTTTCTATCCCATATCACATATAACCTTTAAAAGAACCTGAAGTTCAAATATGAGCCTCCTAACAAAATTTATCAGTTCTCTCTTGGCCTTCTTTGTATCATAGTGCTAATGGCCAAAGATGTTATAGAATATCATTAAAAATATATTTTTGTAATAAACACAAATTAAAACATATTTGAAGAGAAAAATATGCTCAGACTGTGTTTGAACCCAGGACCTTTGGCTTTCTAGGCCAGTGCTCTACCACTGAGCTACCTGAAAAATTCCAATCTAAATGTAAATTTTTCTCTTATATACTGTTAATTCCTGATCGCCGAATGCTACGAACATTTGCTTGATCACGCAAATGCTCGTAGCATTTGGTGATTGGGAATTAACAGTATATAAGAGAAAAATTTGTATTTAGATTGGAGTTTCTTAGGTAGCCCAGTGGTAGAAAGTCAAAGGTCCTAGTTCAAACCCCAGTCTGAGCGTGAAATTTTTCTCTTCAAATATAATTTATCCTTCAGTGAGAAGCGTTAAATTGAAAAATGAAAGTATAAAATATGGGCTTGTAATCAATCTAAATAAAACAAAATATTTAAGATGTATGAGAAATAAAACAAATTTGACGGAACTAACTATAAATAGCGACTGTATTGATCAAATTAACTCCTTTAAGTACCTAGGTACAATACTAAACGATAATAATACTGTTGAAGAAGAGATCAAAACAAGAATATCGCAAGGGAATAAAGCATAATTTGCTAATTTCGATATATTCAAAAGCAAATTAATATCAAAAAATGTTAAATTCAAATTATATACAGCAATAATAAGACCAATCATATGTTATGGAGCTGAAACCTGGGTACTAAAAGAAGCAGATAAACAAAGACTATTAACGTTTGAGAGGAAAATATTTAGAAGAGTGCTAGGTCCAGTAAAGGAAAATGGAAATTGGAGGTTGAGAAGGAATGACGAATTATACCTCAAGAATAATAAAGAAAATATAGTTAGTTTCATCAAATCCAAAAGATTACAATGGTTTGGACATACACTAAGAATGCCAAAGGGAAGATTGCCAAATGATATTTTGAATTGGAAGCCACAAGGAACAAGACCAAGGGGAAGACCCAAGGATCGATGGGAAGATGACGTAATTGAAGATTTGAGAGAAATGGGGATTTTTGATTTGAAATCCACTGCACAAGATAGGAAAAAGTGGCGTAAACTGGTTGAGAAGGCCAAGACATTCCACTGGAAGTCGTAGAGCCTGACGAAGAAGAAGAAGTGAGAAGTGTTAAATTAATAACAAAAACAACAAATTAAAACATATTGAATATTTGCCATAATATTTAATTTTAGGAAGTGATATTTTGAGGTTATTTTAATTAGTTTATTTACAGTCTGATCATCTTACCTCAATATTAATGTTGATTTGTTCTTGGACATGTTTCAAAACAATTCTGTTTTATCGTCAAGTCTGGATAAGCTGATGATAAAACAGAATTGTTTTTAAACATGTCCACGAACAAATCAACATTAATATTGAGGTAAGATGATCAGACTGTAAATAAACTAATTTGCCATAATAATTAGACTATAGAAAATTTAGTATACTTATCTTCTAAAGTAACATACAAATGGGAAAATATTGAATTCTAAACAATGTTTTAGTTGGGGAGGATGCAGGAGATGGCATTCTTCCAAATATTTATGATGAATATTTTTAAGTGTATTAACTTATTATTTACTAGAACAATATTGTTATTTTTTGTCAAAATGTCTTTAAAAACTCTCATTCTACATAACATGCATAGACTGTAGTATAATAGCTTCTTTATGGAAGCTCCTATAAAGGTGAGTCTCTCCAAATATTTTCTTCCAATCAAACTTCCTACTCCAAGATACTGATAATATAAGAAATTTTCTTCTAAAAATTGGATTTTCTTTTTAAACTCTGTTGTAAATATATTTTAAGTAATATTAGTTCTAAGAATTAAATTAATGTTTTTATTACTTTAGCTCATATCCTTTTTCTTCTATACTGCAATTTCTACAGAAAGATCACACATAAAGATAACTACATTAAGTCATCAGGATTCAACCATTTCGCTCACAAAGAAGCTGTATTCAATAGTCTAACACACAGATTGGTGAATGTACCCCTGAACCGAGAAAAATATGAAGAAGAAAAAGAATACATAATTAAAGTAGCAATAGAAAATGGTTATGAAGAAAACATGGTACACAAGAAAATAAATAAGTTTAAAAGGCAAAAACTAATCAATGAAAGCACACTTAAAAAGCAAAGAGAAGAGAACATAAGATTAAAAAATTCACTTACCATCCTTTAAAACACCACAAGTTCCAGAAAATGTTCAATAAGTTTAACATTCGATTGGCCCCAAAGAATGAATACAGCCTAAACAAGATAATTAAAACCAACAAAAATGAAAAAATTGGAGAAGAATACAAATCAGGAATGTATCAGATCAAATGTAAGGATTGCGACAAAATCTATATAGAAAAAACAAAAAGAAATTTAAAAACCAGATTGAAAGAACACCTTAGAAATGTAAAAAAGGGTAAAGAGGACAAGTCAGCTGTAGCAGCCCATGCTTGGTCTGAAAAACATTTAATTGATACAGAAGCTAGCCTAATCAAACACACAGAACTCACAGTCTGGGAAAAAATCCGCATCCAAAAAAACAAGAAAGATAAACTCATGAATTTTGAAACTCCCGCAAATTTTGACCTGATCCAGAGGTTCATTGGTCCACCGATATAAGTAAGAAGAAAACTGCCAAGAAATGACATAACACCGGTCGACCAGAGGCTAGTGAAGATGGAGATAAGCTCCGAAACAGCAGTATAGAAGAAAAAGGATATGAGGTGAGGTAATAAAAACATTAATTTAATTCTTAAATTAAACCTCATAGTGTTGTTTCCCTGTGAAAGTTAAATAAATATTAGTTCTATTGGTAAATTAAAGTAAAGTGATCCCACAACAGACCTGGAGGCCCTTGGGGTAGTAGGAGGTTAAGGCTCCCACTTTTTTTCTAGACAATTGGCACTTTATGTCAGCCGGGTTATCAGCCCTGCGTGACGGCCGCCTTTACCCCCAGAACAAGTTTCTGGTACTCATTTCCGTTAGAGGCTGAGTCGACCCCAGGGCCAGAGGGTTTGGGTCAGTTTAAAAATCCTGACCCCAACGGGACTTGAACCCTCGACCCTCCGGCTTGTAGCTCAGTGCCTTAACCACTACGCTATGGCGTGCCCCCAAATTAAAAGTGGTAGGTTAATCAATTTATCTGAACCTCATCATTCAGTCCATTGCCTTTAAAAAAACTTTGATTATGAAAATTTAAGATATTCTAAATAGAAAACTCCTACCTTGAAATCGTATTCATCTTCTGTAAAATCTGGCAAATCAGTACTGGTATCATGAAACGACATTCTGAAATAAAAATGCTTGACTAGTGATATTAATAACAACAGTGGCTGATTTCTAGTAGAATACTCACAGAAGCATTTTGGGTAATATTTATAACATATACTATTTTCACTTTCGGAGAGTTTCCAATTAAGCAATCACACAAATAACAGTAATTAAAAACTGTAAATAATGTCAAAGAAGTTAAGTTTACACACACTTTTGGATGACAGAGATGCTACAAATTTATTATGTAATAAAAATCTGACAGATGTATCATTTTGTAGGACTGAGTAATGTGGATGATTTTAAAATGACAGCTCATTCATTAGAAAAGAGTTGAAGAAATGAACAATCTTAATTATGTCTTATAGAACCGTAAATTCATTAAGGTCCTCCACTGATTCATATCCTCAGTCAACTGAATACATTTTCCCAAGATCCATCTGAATGTTTTCATTATTAATTTAACACTTCTCACTGAAGGATAAATTAAATTTGAAGAGAAAAATTTTCGCCCAGACCAAGACTCGAACCCAGGACCTTTGGTTTTCTGTACCGAACACTCTACCAACTGAGCTACCGGGGTGAGTTCCAATTTAGATGCAAATTTTTCTCTTATATACGTTGTAATTCCCGTGCACCCAGGTTCAAGTCTCAGTCTGGGTGAAAATTTTTCTCTTCAAATTTAATTTATCTTTCAGTGAGAAGTGTTAAATTAATAATGAAAATATCAATAGAAGCCCTACTGGCTTTTAAAAGTAGTGTTTAAATTCCCAATAAATGTCTTCCTAACTAAGAAGCCGCCATTTGCATAGATAGAAGCCAAGGTTTCAAGCATTTGGTGCTAGGGATTACAATGTACATAAGAGAAAAATTTGCATCTAGATTGGAACTTGCCCTGGTAGCTCAGTTGGTATGGAAAACCAAAGGTCCCGGGTTCGAGTCTCGGTCTGGGCAAACATATTTCTCTTTAAATTTAATCCATCTGAATGTTTTTCTTCCACGTATGCCTAGGTCTTGCTATGAATCTTTTCCCCAAGGGTTTCTCAATAAAAATTTTGAAAGGGTTTCTATTCTAAGTTTCATTCCATATTGTGTTTGAAATAATCTTCCTTTTTTTACTTTCTCATTAAAATCCAAATTATGGAGAAAGATGAATAATCAAACTTTTTAACAGTAAATACAACCCCTTCAGTAAACATGGAGATGGAAGGATCATGATTTTGGACTATAACTCACCAAAAGGCATTGAAAATATAACATTTATGGATAGAATAATTGACTTGACCAATAACATTTATGATATATATACATATACATAGTGTTCTGTCCAATAACAGGTCTTTCACTGCAAACTCAGCATTCTCCACTCTTTTTTTTAACTGAGCTTTCCTTCCGCAGTGTCCCCCTCCTGGACATCCGAATGGATAAAAGATTTAAATTAAAATGTTTTATACTTCACCTCATCCAGTCTTCTAATTATACCGGTTTCAAAGCTTACGCAACTTCATCTTCAATAATTTTTTGTTGACTGATGTTATGTCGATCAGGAGAACTGTTTCTTCCTCCCTCTGTTGAACTTCCAGATCAAATCAGAATTTTGAAGTTCACAAGTTTTTCCTTCTTGCTTTTTCTTTAATGTGGATTTTTTCTCCAAACCATGAGTTCTTTTTGTTCAATTTGAACTAGCTTTTGTATCAATTAAATGTTTTTTCAGACCAACCATGAGCAGCTACTGCTGACTTTTCCACTTCACAATTTTTGACATTTGTAAGATGTTCATTCACCCTTGTTTTTAAATTTCAAATGGAGAGATTGTGACAAAATTTATATAGGAAAAATAAAAATAAATTTGAATAAAGTGTTAGTGCAATTCTTAAGTAAAATTATCTATTTGAAACCGATGCTATTAGGCCATCCGAGGGCTAGGGAGTCTTTCCTTTCTTCCATTTCTTTTCTTCTCCAGAAAAGCCTGACCAGAGGCTATAAGATGGCAACCCCATCACTGGTCTTGCCTTCCTTTGGCCAGCAACCAATCGAAGGGACTATTATTATGCTTTCAAGTCTTACATGAGAATTTCCCTCAAACGCTGGAGGGAAAATTTTCTATAGGATCGTAACTAGCCTTGGCCTAATACTTGGAAGGAAGAAGAAGAAATAAATTATAGTTAATAAAATTAATGTCTTTCTAGTATTTTGAAATTTATTAAAAAAAATTAAAAATGCCATTTAATTTTCAAATTTAACAAGGAAGGAATTCTCCATTCAAATAATAGTATACTAGCACAGTAGAACCTACCTGCATTTCAAAATTTTTCTGATATTTCATAATTTAAATTTGAGTTCTATATTAATTTTTCCTGGTATTTCACCTTAAAAATATGATTACCATAATCATCTTAAAATTAAAAAAAAATTCTGCTTACCTGTGTTGATCCATGTCAAGTAATGTATCTTTTAATTAGCACATTACTTGCTTCTTATTGTGAGAATTTCACACACAAGAATATGATAATTATGTTAAATGCTACATCATGCAACATAACTATTTTTATTGTTACTGAACAATTTTTACCTTGTTTCATTGCACAGAGATATGTCTGTTCCATTAAAACTTGTAATGGTGGGTTGTCTCTTAAAAATTATGCAATTGGTTTAATAAAGTATTGTTGCATCTATTGATACAATGTGCTCAGATTGATTTTCTTTGACTGAATACAAGAGATGTTTTATTTGAAGAGAAAAATATATGTCCGAATTGGGATTGTTTCTTGGTGAGAAGTGATAAATTTAATGTATAAGATTGACAAACAGGCAAGAAAGTAAAATCCAAGCAGTCGAGATGAAATTTTTAAGAAGAGTAAAAGGATGCACTAGAATTGACCAGATAAACGATGATATCCGTGAAGAACTGCAGACCTACTTTATAAAAGAAAAGATTATTTAACAACAAGATTCAGTGGAAAGAACATGTAGAAAGAATGGAAGAAAGTAGATTGCCAAATAAAATCTTACATTATTTTTCGAGAGGGAGAAGAGATGTTGGACTTCCTCGGAAGAGATGGTCTTAGATCCATTAGTGAAGACAGAACAGACAACTATATGCCTCAGTGAAGAAGAAGAAGATTGACAACAGATGTTCATAGATAAATTTCAAATAGAGTTAGGGTAATTTGTCAGAAAATAATAATACAATAAAACCCTTGACGATTTTATTATTAATTTAACACTTCTCATTGAAGGATAAATTATATATGAAGAGAAAAATTTTCGCCTAGACCGGGACTCGAACCCGGGACCCTTGGCTTTCCGGGCCAAGTGCTCTACCAACTGAGCTACCGAGGCGAGTTGTGATCTAGACGCAAATTTTTCTCTTATGTACGTTGTAATTCCCTCGTGCCAAATGCTTGAAACCATAGCTTCTATCTTTGCAAATGGCGGCTTCTTAGTTAAGAAGACATTTATTGGGAATTTAACACTTCTTTAAAGCCAGTAGGGCTTCTATTGACAATTTTATTATTAATTTAACACTTCTCATTGAAGGATAAATTATATTTGAAGAGAAAAAAATGTCTTCTTAACTAAGAAGCCGCCATTTGCAATGATAGAAGCTTTGGTTTCTAGCACTTGGCGCGAGGGAATTACAACGTACATAAGAGAAAAATTTGCATCTAGATCACAACTCGCCTCGGTAGCTCAGTTGGTAGAGCACTTGGCCCGGAAAGCCAAGGGTCCCGGGTTCGAGTCCCGGTCTAGGCAAAAATTTTTCTCTTCAAATACAATAAAACCCTATTTATTCTAGATAACACATATTTTTTGGATAACATATAGGGACTACTACTCGACCACATTAACTTTCAATGCAAAAAAAAAATGTGAACTAAAAGAATGTGGTAAGGGGGAGTAGGGAATGGAGATAGTAGTCCCTTGTCTTAGGTTACACAGTGGTAATGTTTACTTTCCGTTAATCGCGTATAGTCAGTTGTTAGTGACAATGTCAAGTACAAAAGTTAGGCCTTATATTCACAGTGAAGACTAAACATCTATCTACCAATTGTTACAAAACTTATAATAATAATAAAAATAATAATAGTAAAGTGATCCCACAACAGGCCCGGAGGCCCTTGGGGTAGTAGGAGGTTAAGGCTCCCACTTTTTCTAGACAATCGGCACTTGATGTCAGCCGGGTTGTCAGTCCTGCGTGACGGCCGCCTTTACCCCAGAACAAGCGCCTGGTACTCATTTCCGTTAGAGGCTGAGTCGACCCCAGGGCCATAGTGCCGCCAGAAGGTTTTGGTCAGTTTAAAAATCCTGACCCCACCGGGACTTGAACCCTCGACCCTCCGGCTTGTAGCTCAGTGCCTTAACCACTACGCTACGGCGTGCCCCCAAAAGTAAAAGTGATCCCACAACAGACCCGGAGGCCCTTGGGGTAGTAGGAGGTTAGGGCTCCCACTTTTTTTTTAGACAATCAGCACTTTATGTCAGCCGGGTTGTCAGCCCTGCGTGACGGCCGCCTTTACCCCCAGAACAAGCGTCTGGTACTCATTTACGTTAGAGGCTGAGTCGACCCCAGGGCCATAGTGCCGCCACAAGGTTTGGGTCAGTTTAAAAATCCTGACCACAACGGGACTTGAACCCTCGGGCTTGTAGCTCAGTGCCTTAACCACTACGCTACGGCGTGCCCCCAAAGTAAAGTGATCCCACAACAGGCCCGGAGGCCCTTGGGGTAGTAGGAGGTTAAGGCTCCCACTTTTTCTAGACAATCGACACTTTATGTCAGCCCTGCGTGACGGCCGCCTTTACCCCAGAACAAGCGTCTGGTACTCATTTCCGTTAGAGGCTGAGTCGACCCCAGGGCCATAGTGCCGCCAGAGGATTTGGGTCAGTTTAAAAATCCTGACCCCCAACCCTCCGGCTTGTAGTTCAGTGCCTTAACCACTACGCTACGGCGTGAATAATAATTTTTTTTTTATTATTCCGGCTTTTACAATGAATATACATTTTTCCGTACCCATGTTCACAGTTAACTACACATTGGATTCAACACATTTTTCCATTCTTGTCTGTTCATCCATATATCTTCTTCTATTTCCCATTCCCTCTTAGTTTCATTGATTCCCTGAATCCACGTAATATTTGGTCTACCCTTCTTTTTTCTTCCCTGTGGTTCCCAATCCATGATTATCTTAGGTAGTCTTCCTTCTTCCATCCTTCTAATGTGTCCGTACCAATTTAATTGTTTTATCTTTATAAAATCTAATATTGAATATTGTACCTGCATTTTTTCTTTTATATATGAATTTCTGATTTTATCCTTCCTGGATATTCTTCAAGCACGTCTCCAGTAGTCCATTTCAGTGGCGAGTAATTTTTTTTTTCATTTGTGCATTTAAAGCCCACACATCAGCTCCATAGGTAATAATGCTTCTGATTATTGTATTAAAAATAGTTTTTTTTGTTTCTTTGAAGATATGTTTGTCCCATACTATTCCATTTAGGGCAGATATAGCATACTTTCCTATATTGATCCTGTTTCTTATCTCTCTTTCTTGTTTTCCATCTTTAGTAATTTTAATTCCCAAATACTTATATTCTTCAGTGTATTTAATTGTCCCTAAATTTTCTTCTAGTATATAATAATAATAATAATAATAATGACTTTTTTAAAACTTATTTTTCATTGAGAGTAATTATTAATATTACAAAAAAAATAAACATTATCTCAGTCAAAACATAAATTTATTGTGTCGACGTTTCAATCTCCTGTTGTGAGATTATTTTCAAGACAACTGTCTTGAAAATAATCTCACAACAGGAGATTGAAACGTCGACACAATAAATTTATGTTTTGACTGAGGTAACATTTATTTTTTTTTGTAATAATAATCTCTCCTTTTAACTTGAAACAAATACAATAAATGAATACCTGATGCTCCAGTAACGTTTATTTTCCTACATTTTTAGTCTCACAGACAGTAGCCAGAAATCAGTGTTCAATTAATCTCTTTGTACGTCACATTATACAAAGGCCATAAGCATATACACTCCGATGATTTTTTATTTACTTCACCTCCCATTTCAAGTAGCAGCCTACCATTATATTTTGCCACTGATTATACCACTTGTCCAGTCATTCACTTATACCAATGATGGAAGGAGACACTTTCCCCATCTTCACTACTAGCGCCTTTGCTTCACCTCACCAGCTAAAAAGTTAATATCGTCAAGTAGTACTTATGGTAATGAAAGGAAAAAGTATGTGATATAGTAGTAATGTATCAAATGTAATTTCAACTTTATTATAATAAATATAGACAACAGTAATCGTATCTTATACACAGTG
Source organism: Diploptera punctata (assembly GCA_030220185.1). Lineage (NCBI taxonomy): Eukaryota > Metazoa > Arthropoda > Insecta > Blattodea > Blaberidae > Diploptera > Diploptera punctata. Next base: position 1,674,041 of record JASPKZ010009821.1, read on the forward strand.
ATCAGTTACACGGAAAGGGATTAAGCATTCTTAAAAGAGCATTCACATTTGTGCTGAGAAAAGGGCAGACATTTTGTTTGTAGTCTTGCTATGAAAACAAAATGGAACTCATTGTTTTATATAGAGGCAAATTCAAAAATGTTTATATTTTTTTTGTAACATTTATATTAATCATGTTTTTATTATTAATTTAACACATCTCATTGAAGGATAAATTAAATTCGAAGAGAACAATTTTTGCCCAGACTGGGACCTTTGGTTTACTGTACCATTGCTCTTACTAACTGAGCTTCCGGGGCGAGTTCCAATCTAGATGCAAATTTTTCTCTTATATATGTTGTAATTCCCATGCACCAAATGCTTAAAGCTGTGGCTTCATCTTTGCAAATGGCGGCTTCTTAAGTTATGTATTCTTGGTTAAGAAGACTTTATTGGGAATTTAAACATTACTTTTAAAAGCCAGTAGGGCTTCTATTGATGTTTTTATTATTAATTTAACACATCTCATTGAAGGATAAATTAAATTTGAAGAGAAAAAATTTGCATTTAGATTGGAACTCGCCCCGGTAGCTCAGTCGGTAAGAGCATTGGTACGGTAAACCAAAGGACCCGGGTTCGGGTCCCAGTATGGGCAAAATTTTTTCTCTTCAAATGTAATTTATTTCTGGTTAAGTGGAGTTTTTCTGTAACTGGAAGTTTTAAACTGAGATCTATTAAATTCTTGAAGATTAGTAGAAGATGGAATGGAAAAAGTCCTAATCAATGTTAAAAATAAATAAGGTGAACTGAGACACCGCGATATTACCAAATTAAATAACATTTTGTGAGATTAAAGAACAAGACTTACTTATTTATACTTGAAGAGAAAAATTATACACTTAGACTGGGGCTCAAACACAGGACCTTTTGCACTCTAGGCAAATGCTCTACCGAGTGAGCTATCTGAGCGAGCTCCAATCTAAATGCAAATTTTTCTCTTATAAGCTGTTAATTCCCGCACACCAAATGCTATGAAACCTTTACTTGTATCTTGCAAATGGTGGCTTCTTTATTGAAAAGACATTTAATTGGGAATTTTAGATTACATTATAAACCCAGTACGGCTTCTTTCAATGTTTTTATTATTCATTTCATACATCTCAATGATGGATAAATCATATTTGAAGAGAAAAATGATACGCTCAGACTTACTTAAATATTATGAGTTGGAAAATGCACAACTCACCTCATATTTGTAGATTTTTTTCTCAATCTTATAAAAATATACAAAAAAAACATATTATGTTCAAATTTACTGTTAATTTATCATATGGTAATGAATTTAGCGGAATTTTGAACTGGTTTTTTTATGCTGTTGTATTTTATAAATTAATAAACAATTGATACAATAATTTAAACAAATTTAATAATTTGGAATAAATATCAAATTTAATAAAATTATCAATAATTCTTCCAAGTTTATTAGGTATTTAATACGCAAAATTGTGAATATATTTAATTTTAAACAATTTCATTTAATTTTGAAGAGAAAAATTTTTCGCCTAGACCGGGACTCGAACCCGGGACCCTTGGCTTTCCGGGCCAAGTGCTCTACCAACTGAGCTACCGAGGCGAGTTACGATCTAGACGCAAATTTTTCTCTTATATACGTTGTAATTCCCTATCGCCAAATGCTTTTGAAACCATTGTTTCTATCTTTGCAAATGGCGGCTTCTTAGTTAAGAAGACATTTATTGGAAATTTAACATTACTTTAAAAGCCAGTAAGGCCCGGTCTAGGCGAAAAATTTTTCTCTTCAAATTTAATTTATCTTTCATTGAGAAATGTTAAATTAATAATAAAAACATAATTTCATTTAATAATTGGTCCTGCGTCGTAGCCGAGTGGTTAAGGTAAGAAGCCTTGGTGCAGAGCTATGGAATTTGCGCTGGTTCGAGTCTCCATGGGGGAAGAAATTTTCTCATGGTATTTTGGCCAGTGTGGGATCGGTGCCCACCCAGCATCGTGAGGCATTTGGGTAGCTACAATAAGTAGTGGCTCCAGGTTGAGAAAATCAGCTATAATGGCTGGGGGACTTGACATGCTGACCATATGTCACCCATACACTGACTGGATGATCATCTAACTCTGTGATTGATAGATGTGAGGCTAGTGGCTGGCTGGTAGGCTAAGGGCCTTGTAGGTCTGTCGCGCCAGGAGTTTTTTTATTTAATAATTGCATTTCCATTTCCATAATAAAGCAAAGGGTCGTAGCATTCTGCGATCGGAAATTAACAATGTATATGAGAAAAATTTGCATTTAGATTGGAGTGCCCAGATAACTCAGCGGTAGAGCATTGGCCTAGAAAGCCAAAGGTCCTGGGTTCAAACCCCAGTCTGGGCATATAATTTTTCTCTTTAAATATAGTTTCATTTAAAGTTTGTTTCTTCTTAAAAACTGTAAAAATGACATAATGCTTTTTAACCTAACTGATTCAATTATCTTACCTAAAACATTCTAAATATAATAACTGTAAGGAAGGGTAAGATGAATTTGCCTTTGTGTAAAATCTTGAACAGGATTATTATTTGAATTTATTTTCCATTAAATGAAATAATCTCAAAGTTGTGATGCAGACTGTATGCCATGCTTCAATTTCAGTACCTTATTATTACATGACAAACTGTGTCACTTTATATAATGTATATTTCTTATACACAAGTTACTGTTACATAATTTTATATTACAATACAAGCAGTATTTTATTTTTTACAAAAATATATTTTCAGATGTAAACTTCAAGATTTGCTTACTAGAATTGTGAGTTTTTTATAAGTACTATAAATTCATTGTTACTAATTATGAAAAATTTCTTGTCTCATTAACAATAATACTGCAACATCATGACAAGATTGAAATACAGGAGATCAGTACAGTGGTCCCAATTTTAGAGACTAGAAATTAAATCATTAATAAGATAAAAATTGTCAGTTTTCATATATTGCACTTGAGAAAATTTTGCACCTGACATGAATCAAGATAATTTATTTATCAGTAATGTTTGCTGTAATCTTGAACTGTCAGAATTCTTGCTATTGTATGAATTTAACTTTTATAGGAAAAGATCATCATGAGGTTTAATTTAAGATTAAATTAAAATATTTCATACCTCACCTCATATCCAGTCTTCTAACAAGACTGGTTTCAAAGCCTGGGTAGTTTCATCTTCAGTAATTTTCCTTCGACTGATGTTATGTTGATCAGAAAAACTGCTTCTTCCTCCCTCTGTTGGTGGACCCATAAACCTCCAGATCATTTCAAAGTTCATAAGTTTTTTTGAAAAGAAAAATATATGCCTAGACTGGGGTTTGAATCCAGGATCTTTGACTCTCTATGTCAATGCTCTATCCAAGTGAGCTACCTAGGCCTCCAATCTAAACGCACATTTTTCTCTTATACATAGTTAATTCCCTAACCCCAAATGCTACGATTTTTGAAAATGGCGGCTTCTTTATTAAGAAGACTTTTTATTGGGAATTTAAACATTGCTTATAAAGCCAGTAGTGCTTCCTTCAATGTTCATATTATTCGTTTTTAAACTTCTTAATGATGGACAAATTATATTTGAAAAGAAAAATATACACCTAGACTGGGGTTTGAACCCAGGACCTTTGACTATGTCAATGCTCTATCCAAGTGAGCCATCTAGGCCTCCAATCTAAACGCGCATTTTTCTATTATACATAGTTAAGTCCCTAACCCAAATGCTACGAAGCCGTTGATACAATCTTTGGGCAAATGGCGGCTTCTTTATTACGGAAGACTTTTTATTGGGAATTTTTTAAACATTGCTTATAAAGCCAGTAGTGCTTCCTTCAATGTTCATATTATTCGTTTTTAAACTTCTTAATGATGGACAAATTATATTTGAAAAGAAAAATATACACCTAGACTGGGGTTTGAACCCAGGACCTTTGACTCTCTATGTCAATGCTCTATCCAAGTGAGCTATCTAGGCCTCCAATCTAAACGCGCATTTTTCTCTTATACATAGTTAATTCCCTAACTCCAAATGCTACGAGCCGTTGCTACAATCTTTGCAAATGGCGGCTTCTTTATTAAGAAGACTTTTTATTGGGAATTTAAACATTACTTATAAAGCCAGTAGTGCTTCTTTCAATGTTAATATTATTCGTTTTTAAACATCTTAATGATGGACAAATTACATTTGAAAAGAAAAGTTTTTCTTTACTCTTTTTTTGAATGTGGATTTTTTCCCAAACCGTGAGTTCTTTTTGTTTAATTAGATTGACTTTTGTATCAAAATAACAGCCTAAATAGGATAATTAAAACCAATAAAAATGAAAAAAAATTGAAGAAGGAAACAAATTAGGAATTTATGAGATCAAATGCAGGGATTGTGACAAAATTTATATAGGAAAGAAAAAAAAAATGAAAACAGGGGTAAAAGAAATCTTAAAAATGGTGAAGTGGAAAAGTGAGCAGTAGCTGCTCATGCTTGGTCTGAAAAACATCTAATTGATACAAAAATGAGTCTAATTAAACAAACAAGAACTCACAGTTTGGGAAAAAAATCCACATTCAAAAAAACAAGAAAGAAAAACGTATGAACTTTGAAAGTCCGTGGATTCTGATATGATCTGGAGGTTTATCGGTCCACCAACAGAGGGAGGAACAAGCAGTTCTTCTGATCGACAAAACATCAGTCGAGGAAAACTACTGAAGATGAAGCTGCCCAAGCTTCAAAACCAGTCTAGTTAGAAGACTGGATATGAGGTGAGGTATGATACATTTTAATTTAATCATTAGTGAATACTTATCACTTATCATTCATTCACCAAAAACAAAACATAATTTCACCCATATTCACTGAAAATTTACAAAATATTAATTTTACTTAAAAGCCATATCTTTACCTCTACAGTTTACAAAGTCTATATGTAATAATAGCTGATGATGAATTAATCTGACACTGTTTCATATGGACGGGGAGAGAGAGAGAAAATTAGACTTTAAAGAAATAATATGAAATCTGAGAAAATAGATAATTTAAGATTTAATTTAAAATTCTTTATATCTCACCCAATATCGTCTTCTAATTATTGGATCCATCCATAGTAATTCTGCCCGAAGGCAGGTCCTTCACTGCAATCATAGCATTTTCAAGTTATGCTTGCAGCTTTACTAGGGAATTGTAGGTGTGGTAGCTTCCCATTGCTTTCCACACTGGTGAAGGATGATGATGATGGTCATATAATTTCGGGGACCGTTTGGGCCTTAAAGTTTTCCTGACATTTGTCTTACAGGTGAGGAAAAACCCCAATAAAAACCACACCCAGAAAAACTGTCCCGACCAGGGATCGAACCCGGGCCCTTGCGTGACAAGGCAGCAAGCTACCTCGAGACCACAGCAGTGGACTAATTATTGGATAGAGTGTTTAAAAATTTTCTTCGCCAGTTTAAACATTGTATTGCAACTGAAGAAGATAATTTTGAAAATCTTTTGTCTTAAGGTAAGGAATAAACAGCACAAAAAAATCAACTTTATTCCATTGCAATCTCTAATCATTTTCACAGCTAACTCACTGGCACTATCGAACCCTTAGGTTCATGACAACGTGGACATAAGCTCTCCATACATCCCTATCCTGAGCTAATGCTTTCCAATCATTCCTTGTATAATCTACTTCCCTCAAGTCATACTTAACATCATAATCCCAACTCATACTTGGTCTACCAACTAGGAGTTTTCCCACAAGAAGCTTCCATGCACGTCTTTCATTCCCCATTTGTGCCACATGTCCTGCCCATCACAGTTTATGAGACTTAACTGTTCTTATTATATCTGGATTCCTATAAAGACCATGTAGTTCAATGTTAAGTAGTCTTCTCCATTCACCTGTCTGTTCATCTCTGTTAGTCCAAAAATTTTTCTAAGAACTTTATATTCTTAAGTACTCGTAATCTCCTTTCCTCCCTTAAAGTAAGAGTCCATGTTTTGCATCCATATAATATAACTGGGAGAATAATAGTTTTATATATTTTCAGTTTAACGTTTTTTGAAAGGAGTTGGGACTTCAAGAGTCTCTGTAATGCATAATAGCACACATTTCCAGAATTGAGCCTATGTTTAATTTCTTTGTGCATCTCATTCCTATTTGTGATTATTGTTCCTAGGTGTTTGAATTCAGCCACTTCCTCAAAATTTCCCTACTTAGATTTATTTGGTGAGATTGCCATACGAGATCCGTGTGACGAACCAGGTGCTAGGGTTGTGTCTTAAAATGAAGACCCTGTATTTATTTTGATGTAGTGGTGGGGCTTGTGTAGTCAAATAATCCTAAGAGCTTTGCTACTAGTATACAGCCTCTCTTGTTAGAAACGTCAAAGGTGAAGACCCAGACAAAAAGAGATACCCCGATCCTCCAAGTTGGGGGTTGGGTGTGGGGTTGATTACCCCAGCCCATTAAAAAAATATTGTTGAGAATCCCCGAAGTGAAGGCAGAAGTTGGAACACCTACAATCAGATGATGGATAAAGTGGAACAAGACAAAAGGGTAATGGGAGTGAATGGACGGAGAAAATGGATATATATAAAAAAATCTTCTTCTTCCTTCCAAGTATTAGGCCAAGGCCTGTTATGATCCTATAGAAAATTTTCCCTCCAGCGTTTCATAGGACGGCCCAGAGATCTTCGTCCTCTTGATATATAATTATAAACAGCTTTGGGGATCCGATTTGAACTCATTCTTTCAAGGTGGTGTTTCCAATTTAGTTGGTACTGTTTAATATATTCCAAAATTTCCGAAAATGATTTGCAACGATCAATTTATAATTTACAAAAAAATAGCTGCCAAATTTAATATGGAAATATCAATTAAAACTAAAATTATGGCATTTCATGGGAAGGACCCCATACAAAGTAAAATCTGTCTCCAGAATAAAATTTTGGTGAGATCTAATCAATTTAAATATCTTGGATATTATCTCTCTATCTGGGATGAAAAGGATGTCCCTGAAAAAAATACTAGTTATAATAAAAGTTTGGGAATTATTAATCAAATTATGAAACCATCCCTTGTACAAAAAAAAAAAAACACACCAGATTACGTTTTTATAACTTTGGCTAGACCAGTGTTGACCTATGGTAGTGAAGCATGGACACTAAAAAGACAACATGAAAGCAGAATAACGGCTTGTGAAATGATATTCATGCGAACAGTGGGTTACACGAAATGGGATCGGAAAAGGAACATCAATATCTTAAAAAATTGAAAAATAATTATATTTAACATACTAATCAATTAAAAATGTTTATAAAATTAATTTTTATTATTGGAGCGGTCAAGGGCTGTAACAGCCAGTAGCATCTGCGATGATGATAATTTATAATTGAATCACTGAGTTGAAAAGGGAAGAAACTCCAAGTACCCTACTTTTGAGAAAACCTTTATTTATTCTACTTTTATTTATTCTGGCAGAGTTAAGGCCATAAGGCCCTCTCTTCCACTCAACCAGCACAAATACAAATAAATATTCGACAAATATAGATATACACTGTACTAATTATAAACAGTTAAAGATACAATAAATGTAGCAATGTAAATGTCATGTACAAACAACATTTCATAGGGTAATAACAATAATGATACGATAATAATAATAATAGTAATAATAATAATAATATAAATATGATACATTATACGGGAAACACCAATTAATATATATATCTTACACTGGATAATAATGAAGTCGAGTTTAGAGCAAATATAAATTTAGATTTCTTTTAAAAGATGCCAATGTCCGGCAGCCCCTTATTTCTTGTGGTAGGGAATTCCAGTTGCGAGAAGTGGAGATGGTATATGACATGGAGTGATGTGATGTCCTATGTTGCGGTATATTAAGTAAGAGATTATGTTGTGATCTTGTGTTTAAGTTATGGTTTGAGGATAGATACTGGAAACGGGATGATAAATAATTGGGAATCGAGGTATGTAGGATCTTAAATAGGAGAATTAGACAGTGCGATTTTCTTCTCTCTTTTAGATGTAGCCATGACAATTCGTGGAATAATGGAGAAATGTGATCGTATTTTCGAACCTTAAAAAACTACATAATTTCTTACAGTTTGCTCTGATAAATTTTTGATCAGTTACAATATTGATCTTCTGCTTACATGGAATGCAAATATAGCATGAATTCATAATTTCTGTATTGCATAGCCATTTTATTACTCTTTGAGGGCACTGGAGTTTCTTCCCTTTTCAACTCAGTGATTCAATTCATTTAATAAATGAGTTGAAGAAAATGTTTTAACATCTCACCTCACAAAGTTGCATGTCTTCACGATACCGGTTTCAAAAGTATAATATTACTTCCATCTTCAGTAAAATTCCAACTGTTGAAATTTGGTCGTTAACATCATCTTCTGAACTGCCATCATCAGTTAACATCAGAAGATGATGTTCCATCCATAGTAATTCTGCCCGAAGGCAGGTCCTTCACTGCAATCATAGCATTTTCATGCTATGCTTGCAGCTTTACTAGGGAATTGTAGGTATGGTAGCTTCCCGTTGCTTTCCACACCAGTGAAGGATGATGATGATGGCCTTATGATTTCGGGGACCGTTTGGGCCTTAAAGTTTTCCTGACATTTGTTTTACAGGTAAGGAAAAACCCCGATAAAAACCTCACCCAGAAAAACTGCCCCGACCGGGATTCGAACCCAGGCCCGCTGCGTGACAAGGCAGCACGCTACCTCGAGACCACAGCGGTGGACAAGATGACGTTAATGACAAAATTTCAACAGTTGGAATTTTACTGAAGATGGAAGTAATACTATACTTTTGAAACCGGTATCGTGAAGACACGCAACTTTGTGAGGTGAGATGTTAAAACATTTTCTCCAACTCATTTATTAATATAAATACCTCATAGTGTTTCCTCCCACTGTAATTTTAATTAGATTCAATTATAGTTTGAATAAATGCTGTTTTTTTTTTATTTCTTACTGAGAAATTTTGGGGTATGCAGTTTATTCAGTGGTGTGGGTTATTGCAAAAATCCATACTGATAGTTTTATAATATGGTATATGTTCACTATAAATTTTCTTCCTCGCAGAGGATACAATATAATATGTTCACAAGAAAATCTGATTTTCTCTTGCAGGTAGAAGGCAAGATATTTACTGGCCCAAACAGCCAAGGATCAAGGATAGGCCTACAGAGCTTGGTAAGCAACAGACTAGCATTTAAATGCTGTTTTTGAGTTAATTTATGTTGACATAGAAACTTGTATTATCACACTAGCTATATTTATGTATTTTCTTTATTCTGTGAAGAAATTATTTCTTCACATTGCACTACATGGATTTACACAGACATAATTAGGTAAGATAGATGATTCTGCTGACCTTTGTCATTAAAATGGTAAAATATTATTTTGCAAAAAAAAAAAAAAACTTGTGGACTGCAAACTTATGCACCATCAAAATCTAAACTCCTGTATTCCAAACTTGTGCAGGCAAACTTTCTCTTAATACTGCATACCAATTTGCACATTAAAAAAGTCATTATTTGTAAAAAAAAAAAAGTTTGTCATTCATTTAAAAACTTTGATCACAAAACATAGTATCACAAAAAATTCCAAACCAATTTCCACACAAAGGGGGAAAAAAAATCACAATAAAAATCAGAAAAAAATACACAAAAAAGGGAACAAAAAGGTATTGCAAATGTATTTGAGAATGCGCACACTGGATTTTTATTTTCCAGCATCAACTGGAGACAACCAAAACCCATTTGTTTTAAAAGCTCATATAACTTAAAGTAGTTTTATAAAAAAAAGGTAGCACAATGATTACAAAATTATGGACAACTGATATTTACATCAAATCATTTGCATGTTAATTCAGCAGTTTGAGCTTGAATTACTCTATTTCTCAAAGTCAAATAACAGTACTACAATGGAAGATTTTAAAGAATTGAAGATAGCAATAAAAATTATAATGAAAAACAAATGAGATGAAAAGAGTTACTTATGGTTCTTAATGGACTTAATTTGAAACAATTTAAGCAAATTTGAGGTTTTCTTAAATCATTTTGAGTTAAATACATAGAAATCCCAACTATATTTTCTTCTTCATTCTTTTTTGAGTCCATCTTTTTCTTCTATTAAAAACGAATGTTTAACCCAGTTTATGAATCTGGTTACGGGCCTTCCTCTTGATCTCTCTTCTTTAAATTCATCTGTAAGCTTACTATAGGATTTCATTTGCTAGAGAAACAGTATTAACTATTATAAATTTGTATATTTTAAATTGACAAAAATATAATTACCATATTACATTACTGAACTAGATAAAATCATTAGCTTGTATTACTGCATGTCAGGTTGCACAAATGCAAAAACAAACATATTTCTTTCTTAGTAAAAAAAAATTGATTTATATAATTATAACGTTAGTCCTGCACCATAACCGAGCAGTTTAAAACATGATAGCTTAGAGCAGATATCTACAAGACTTGAGTGGTTTGAGTCCCCATGGGGGAAGACATTTTCTCATTGAATTTTGGCCAGTATGGGACCAATGCCCATCCAGCATCACAAGGAATTTGGGTAGCTGCAATAAGTAGCAGCTCCAGGTTGAGAAAATCAGTTGTAATGGCTGAGGACCTGACATATAGGTCACATGTAATCCCTATATTGGCTGGATGATCATCCACCTCTCGTGGATGTGGGGCCAGCAATCGACTGATAGGCCAAGGGCCTTGTAGGGCTGTCATCCCATGGAGTTAATGATATTGTCAGTGAATTCCAAAAAATTGCTAAACTATATTTTGTTAAATTTAATTATGTATGTTTTCAAAGACTTTGAATTTTGTCTAAGATCTGAAACCAGCACAATAATAATTAAATGAATCGTCATTTTCTTCTTACCTCATACTTCTATGTTTTTTTAAACACAGCACTGCAGTATCGGCGACACGTTGTCATCATCATCAGCTGTTTTCACAACTGTCAATTTTTTTCCTTTTTTGTCGGTAATTATCTAGACTGCCATCTGGTGTTCTTTTGAAGGAATTACTCTTCAAACTGCCATCCTTCAAAAGAACACCAGATGGCAGTCTAGATAATTACCGGCAAAAAGGAAAAAAATTGACAGTCGTGAAAACAGCTGATGATGACGTGTTGCCGATACTGCAGTGCTATGTTTAAAAAAAACATAGAAGTATGAGGTAAGAAGAAAATCACGATTGATTTAATTATTATTAATTGAACCTCATAATGTTAAAAATTCCCAAATTTAAATACAAATACCAGCACAATATTTAATAGTTTGATTTATAAATTATTGAATTTTGAGCTGCCACATTTTTAAAGGACATAGATTACATTGAAAGTCTTAGAAATGCATATTATTCAATTTTACACAAATGTAACTTGAATTTGCCAACAATATTAATTCAATGTATATAATTTTTAGCTGGCTCTATATTATTACTGTGAACTCATGATATAAATATCTGAAAACAACTTTAATCACTTCTAGTGGTCAGATTAGGAAAGAAATTGAGTAAAATGAGAACTAAAGGGAATACTTAGATATTGGGGTGGAAGTAAACATCAATAAAACTAAATACATAGTCACATACAGGAATTCATTATGTAATGCAAATGGACAGTTAATGACAAATGAGGGAAATTTTGAAGAAGTGTCTGAATTAAAAAAAAAAGGCCCACGAACCATAATTATAAACAAAAATTGTTCAAGCAATTTTATTTTCAAATACTCATAATTTTGTCTCCTCTCTTAAAGTAAAGAGACCATTTTTTGCATCTATATAAATGGAAGAGCTACTGTTTCACATATTTTTAGTTTGATATTCTTTGAGATAAGTTAGGATGAAAGAGTTCCTATCAAAAAATAATTGTTCACTTTTTTAACTTATTAAATATAAAGTTTATTAAAAAAAGTATTTCTTCTGACAGCCTGTTCATAACATATAATAAAGAAATAAGAATTGCATTTAAAAAGTGAACTTTTGAAAATAATTATTAGGAATAGTCCTTTAAGTAACAAAAACAAGACAAACACATCTCTTATTATATTTGAAGAGAAAAATTTTCTCCTAGACATCTCTCATTCTTCCTAAGTAAACTTCAAGAATGTTTCTGATATTTATTTAAAGAAAGTGAATTAACCTGAAGGCTAGAGTGATACAAAAAGAGGAAGAAATATTGCCCCATACCTATGATAAAACCTGGACTCTCTACCTATGGATAAACATCTCATGAAGTTGACCTATCAAATCCACATGAATCTATTTAGTACACATAAATTATGCAAATATTATAAGAAAAACTTACTAGAATGGCAGAAGAGCATTAGGAAAACATGCAACTGAATCAAAGCATATAAAAATCACATAACAGATCACTCTCACGACGATCATAAAACTTATCAGAGAAACACTTCTAAAATACTACTATTCAATAATGTGAAATTATTAGTATAAAATACATATAAAAGTGAAAAAAAAAAGCCACCATATACATATACTCTTTTATCACACAACAAAACAAGCAAGAAAAAGTGGACAAAACAATGATGGAGAAAAAGAAACATTTATATATTTGGTAAATATATAAAGCAATTAAGTTATGTTTGCTCATAAAGCATAATTTGACTGATAAATTATTTTAGTTATGCCTGCTGTCAAAAAAAAAAAAAAAGCTATTATATAAAATATCAATAACTTATGTCTGTGATATATGGACTCTTACTAAGGATGATGAGCACTGGGTGTATTTGAAAGAAAAAATCCTTTGGAAATTAGCTGGTCCTATTTATGAGAACAGATTTTTGAGAATAAGTTTTAATCATTAATTATGTGAAAATTTGGATGAAAGTATTGTAACTAACTTCCATTAAAATAAATGGACTTAGATAGGTAGGACAAAGGATATAATAAGAAAATGCTGAATTGAAATCCTGGTGGACTGTGAGAAATTTCAAACCCAAACTTCAATGAACAGATGAAGTGGAGAATGGTTTAAGAAAGTGAGGATGCAGACATTGGAAACTGATTGGCCAGCAGAGGAAAAGTTGGTAAGGTTTGTTAGAGGAGACCAGGCCCCATGTTGGACCGTAGAGCCAAAGATGAAGATAAAATACATAATGTGATCTCAGTGGAGGTAATGTAATGCTTAGTGTTCAACTTGAACATAGAAGCTTACTAAGAAATAGGAAAACTAGATAAGACTGAAAGTTCAAAAAAAGATCTCGTTGCAATTATTTTAACTTTGGGTCATTCAACTTTTGCTACTGCTGTATCAACCACTTTAAATTAAATAGATATTTTACAAAAAAAATCTTATCTCCGAGAATGCGTAGATGTTCATCAATTCAACATTGATCACAAAATTGATAGAAAGTTAACACTATGAGGTATTTTATCATAAGTAATGCCATGAGTGATTTCCAAATCATCAATAAATTCACGAGTCAAGAAGTGAAGAGTGAATTTATCTAGAGGATTTGGAAATCAAGATTGGCATTTGTTAGGACTATTTAACAAATAAAATTAAACTGTTTACTAAAAAATCATTATTTAAATATAGTTACTGGTATTTTAAAATATTTATATATGTAAACGGCTATATTTGAAAACAAATCAGAAATGTGTGATGATGTATCAAGTTTACTGCAACTTGATCATATTATTTATTGCCAAATAGGATTGCAATATTGTAAGAATGCTCCCTAGTGTAGAAAAAATGAAACACATTAAACTGCATATTATAACCAACATTCCATCCATAGTAATTCTGCCCGAGGGCAGGTCTTTCACTACAATCATAGCATTTTTATGCTATGATTTGCAGCTTTATTAGGGAATTATAGGTGTGGTAGCTTCCCGTTGCCTTCCACACCGATGAAGGATGATGATGATAATGATAAGGATGGTGATGATGGCCGGATGATTCTCGGGGACCGTTGGGCCCTAAGCTTCGTGACATTTGTCTTACAGGTGAGGAAAAACCCTGAAAAAAACTTCACCCAGGAGCCTGTCCTGACTGGGAATCGAACCCGGGCCCGCTGCGTGACAAGGCAGCATGCTACCTCGAGACCACAGCGGTGGACATAACCAACATTATGGTTACTAATTAATTTTTTAGTAAACAACGTCCCGTGCCATTGCCGAGTGGTTAAGGCAGGAAGCCTTGGTGCAGAGCTATGGGACTTGTGCTGGTTCAAGTCTCTATGGGGAAAGAAATTTTCTCATGGAATTTCGGCCAGTATGGGACCAGTGCCCGCCCAGCATCGTGAGGCATTTGGGTAGCTATAATAAGTAGTGGCTACAGGTTGAGAAATCCAGCTATAATGGCTGACCACATGTCACTCTTACACTGGCTGATGATCATCTACCTCTGTGATTGACACATGTGGATGTGAGGCCAGCAGCCGGCTGGTAGGCTAAGGGCCTTCTAGGCCTGTTGCGCCAGGAGTAGAGTAGAACTAAACAACTCAGTAAAATCATTATTTAAAAACATAATTATTGAACACACAGTTATCAAATGTGTAGTGTGAAGGAATATGTTCATTATTTTCTATATTCAATGTATTTGTTGGAGAGTCAGTCACTGCAAAATTATGCTCTGATGTGATCAGAATATTAAATAGGAGGAAATTTTTTTATCACAAAAGCAGGAGCTGGTAAAAAGAAATTGATAAAGAGAAACTGTCATTGGTTGTAAAACAAAATTCATTGAAACGTGGTCATTGACTCCCATTGGGGGCATGAGTTAAATAGTCAAAGAAATTGAATCAGTTATTTACACCTCAGCTCTATTTGCTCTCTCACCTGAACATGTTTTGGAAGAAAATTTTTAAGCATATCCAGGTGAGAGGGCAAAATGTGAGGTAATTAATTCTTTGAGATTTCAACTGTTAAAATAAGCATTCACTACAATAGATGTAATAAAAGTTATATTAAAATAAAGACTGGTAGTGATTATTACTTGAAAAATTACTTTTTTATTCAATGCCCCAGGTTGTCATTTCGACATTTCTGGTGTTCTCTCCTGGCATTGGCTTAATTGTAACCCACTTCTGAAGTTGGGGCACCTAGAAGGTGGAGTTACAATACTCAGTTGATATGATGGGTGATAAATGATAATGAAGTGTCAGTAGAGTTCTTAACCTGAATTCCAGGCTATAGGCAACCACAGGAACAATTCCCTTTAAGGAAAAATTCCTATGGTTTGATTGGGAATAGTCCCATCATCAGCAGAAATAACACGATGTGGGCTCTTAAACTCTGATTCAATGCTGGTGTTGCACTGAAAATCTGGTCAGGGGTCAACTGATAAGAACCCCCATATCCTGTTACTTCTGCTGATGATGGGACTAGTCCAGAAAGCGCTACAGACAACCAATAATTTCTAAGTTGAGGAGACGGACCTTCTGGGTAACTATTTTATAATTATACATTATAATTTTTAATTTTATGAATAATACCTCAATGGAATTTTATAAATGTATACATTAGTTTAATTAAGATCCTCTTTAACAATTCTGGACAATAGCACCACAATTCAAATCTGGACATGAAACAGTAGACAAATTTTTCTCAGAGACTTTTTATTTCAGACTTTAGGAAATCTAAAACATGGAACACACATTTAAATTAGAATTCCTTATACCTCACTTCATAACCAGTCTAGTAATTAACTTGACGATTTTATTATTAATTTAACACTTCTCATTGAAGGACAAATTATATTTGAAGAGAAAAATTTTCACCTAGACTTAGACTCGAACCCGGGACCTTTGGCTTTCAGGGCCAAGTGCTCTACCAACTGAGCTACCGAGGCGAGTTGCGATCTAGACGCAAATTTTTCTCTTATATATGTTGTAATTCCCTCGCGCCAAATGCTTGAAACCGTAGCTTCTATCTTTGCAAATGGCGGCTTCTTAGTTAAGAAGACATTTATTGGGAATTTAACACTACTTTATAAAGCCAGTAGGGCTTCTATTGACGATTTGAGTTCGAGTCTCGGTCTAGGCGAAAATTTTTCTCTTTCAAATATAATTTATCCTTCAATGAGAAGTGTTAAATTAATAATAAAGGAGAAAAACATGTTTTTTCATTCTCTAGATACAGTTTCAGTTACAGACTCTACTCATTTTTATAAACAATAAACCCATGGCACTTATCTGAAAAGCCAAGGCCGAGTGAAGTAATGCTGTCACTGGCTAGAAGATGATTTCAAAAAATTACTTGATTACCATGGCACAATTCCTCAGCCTTAGTTTAAATTCTTCTGACTGCATTTTTTATTTTTCATTGCAAGTAACTACTGAGTTAATGTTTTATTTTAGGAAGTAATATTTTGAGGTTCTTTTAATTAAATTCCAAAAAGATATTTGAGAAGTTTAATATTAAATTAGCACCGAAAAATAACTACAGTCTAAATAAACTAATAAATACCAACAAAAAAACATAAAAAATCAGGAATATATCAAATTGAATGTACTGGTTGTGAAAAAAAAAAATATATATATATAGGAAAAATAAAAAGAAACCTAAAAGTTAGAACCAAAGAACACATAAGAAATATTAAAAATGGGGAAGTAGAAAAATCTGCAGTTGCTGCTCATGTATGATCTGAAAAACATAATATAAATTCAGACACTAAATTATTAAAACAGTTAGAAAATACAAAAGAGCTGACTATTTGGGAAAAAAATCTATATTCAGAAAAACAAAAACAGAGTTATAAATTTCGAAATACCGACGGAATGTGACCTGGTTTGGAGGTTCTTTGGCCAACTGCAGGAGGGAGCTGACATCAATATCCAGGGTTTACAACATAAATCCAACCAGTCTGGGCAAGATGCTGAGGATGATTAGAAGCTAACCGAAACATGTTCAAGAACAAATCAACATTAATATTGAGGTAAGATATAACAGACTCAAAATAACTTAACTACTGAGTTGTTCTCGAAAAATTAGGCACTCAGTTTCAGATCCTACATTCTTAATACAAAATAGGAATCAAACTAGGATTCATGGGATGCTAGTCAGGTATGTTAATTGTTACACCACAGAGGTGATCTACAATGTGTTATTCAAGATGTAAAAGAAATCTACAATAGGAATGTTACAACAGAGTCAATCAAATATTTTAAAATTTTATATTCTTCAAGCCTGCTCAGTAAATCACTTCTCTCTAAGGTTTACAACCTAATATAATCAAATTTATTAACTAAATATACTTTACAAACAGTTGATAAAATGTAAGTAGACAGATATCGTACAAGATTTTTGTAAATATCAATTGTCCTCATCACCGTTTATTTTTAATTCTGTTAGTTTTCTTTTGTTAGAAATATTTCAATAATTTGTAAGATAACTTACTAATATGCCCTGACATGGATTACACATACGTACAAATCCACCATCTTGTTATTTAAAGCGATTTCCATTCTGTACATCATGTTCATACAATATATTCAACTGTGTGTTAATTATTTACATTGTCGTTCGGTTATTAAGCAACAGAGTATAATAAATGTACATTGAATCATTCAAGCTTCTAAACATACTACCATAAATATAATGTACAATTCCTCAATATGAGAAAATTGCCACAACAGACAAATGCAAACAGTCTTTTTTTATAAACAGCACAAAATGCTTAAGAAACTATAAGCCTGATATTAGATACAAATTTTAACATGTAGACATTTCTCAGTTTATTACATTCTATAATCATTATTAGATTCAAATTAGTATTTAATATATCTAGGAAATAACACTATGAGGTTTCTTTTAATTATTAATGAGTTGGTTATTATGACCCACCTCATATTTTTTTATTTTTATGCAGATCAGGTTTTGTCACTTTTGTGAGACATTGTTTGATGCATTCCAATTGTTGTCTTGCAGTTGTCCAACCTCTAAGCTGATTTCTGCTCCCTCTGCTGGCTGACCGATGAACCTCAAAATCAATTTTTTTTCTTTTTCTCCGGGAATTTCAAAGTTCATGGTTTTCTTTTTATTCTTGCAGATGTAAATTTTCTCCCAAATTGTGAGTTACTTAGATTTTTCTGTTTTAGTAATTTGGACTTAGTTTCAATTCTGTGTTTTTCTGGCCATGCATGTGCAGTTATTGCAGATTTTTTCTATTTTTTAACACTTTGAGTCGTGCAGTGGTACTAGTACCATGGCATTTAAATGATACCGAAGCTGGAGAAAACTAAATCTCTTGGCATACCTGTGCAGGCAGATTTACAGGGGTGTTTTCTGGTTCAGAAAAGCACCCCTGTAATTCTGCCAGCACAGGCATGCCGAGGGATTTAATTTTCTCCGGCTTCAGTGTCATTTAAATGCCGTGATACTAGTACCACCGCCAGACTCAAAGTGTTAACATTTCTAAGGTGTTCTTTCAATCTTGTATTCAAGTTCCTTTTTGTTTTTCCTATGTACATTTTTTTACAATCTTTACAATCAATTTGATAAATCCCTGATCAGTCAGCCAGCAGAGGGAGCGGATATCAGCTTACAGGATGGACAGCTGCAAGACAACAGTTTGGAATGCATCGACAATGTCGCGCAAAAGCGACGAAACCTAGTCTGCATAAAAATAAAAAAAATATGAAGTGAGTCAAAATAACCAACTCATTAATAATTAAAATTAGTATGTTTTTATTACAACCCACTTTGCAAATTTACACACAGAGCCAATCAGACAATTGCAGAAAAAAATTAACATTTTTTTTTACTGTTTCCACAAATTAAAAAATTGTAAAATCATGGTTATGGTTTGGTCTTTATTTCTGCAATTGACTGTATTACTTCACAATTGAATTAAAAGTATAACGAGGCCATGAACCTACAATGTTTATGACAGCAGACAAAAAAAATTAAATAAACATTTTTAATTACTGCTTCCAGACTGGCCATCTGTTGACTAAGGTTACCTCTTAAGATATTTTAGTTGATATACACTTTGCAAGAAAATGGCTACAAACACAGTTTGTTTTCTACAACTTCAAATATTTTAAAATTACTTTTATTCATAAATATTGTACAAAGAAACTACACAATCACTATATAACAATGGATCCAATTTATTAAATATAATATAAATTAAAAAATAAATTAATATATTCTATAAAATTGTAAAAATAATTTATGCAACACTTAAATAACCATTTAGTACTGTTCTTCATATAATATTTATTAATAAAATGAGAATATTAAAATATATATTCAAAATTGTAGAAATGTATAAAGCATCATACCTTTTGTAAAAAGGTAAAATGTAGTATAGTATATATTTCACACAATGAACTGTATTTAAACATGTAATAGGGTGATATAATGATAATATAAAGTAATATAAAGTCTATTATCTTCAGCCCCAATAGGTGGTGAATTAATATTGGTAAGAATCACAGAGTACCAGAGAAGAAAGTGGATAAGTTTTGCGTACATGCTACAAGTGGCGCTAGTGTAGAACAACTAAGGACATCTAATTTTTTTCGATTTTTTTCTGGTACTAATATGAAATTCAGCAATACCTGGTGGTAAAATTATGAATTATAATTATATAATGCCATCTGGTGAATAAATTGAAATTAAACTTTTATAGGAATAATTAACGTATTAATTAATCTTAAATTATGGAATTATTTATACCCAGCCTCTCAGACCTAAAGGTTTTTTTGTTTTAATTTTAACAGAAGGGAAGAATGGAAATAAATAAAATATGTTAATTTATTTTCGTTTATTAAAATTTAAAAACATGCATTATGAACTCTTTTAATAAATATGTACAATTGACCTACCCCCTTATTCTCACATACATATTTTATACAATATTTATTAAAGAACCTTAGCCATGTCGTACATCTGAAGTCAATTATAAAGTCACATTTTTAAAATGTTTATTAGAAATGGCTGTACACTAACATCACTCTTCCTAACCTAACAAATCTTAGAATTTTATCACTTCTAGTATAAGTTGTATAAAGTTTTGTTGTTTGAAATAGGAATTCCCATGCTTGAACATTTTCTCCTCCAATTCTTTAATATTTCATGTACATATATTTTAAACAGAGTCGGTAATAGACAACAACCGTGACGAAGACCTTTATTTATCGAAAAACCATGAGACAATTTACTGCCAATCTTAATTTTAGACATGCAATTGTCATATAAATTTTGTATGAAGCTTCAATTATTATTGTCTTAATTCCCATACGTCTTAAAATATGGAATGGTAATTTGTATGGGTATAGAGGGGACATATTCCAAGGTTCCAAAATAAAATAAAAATTATCAAACTAAAATCAATTAATGAGAGATTTTGAACTATTTCTACTAATTATTAGTCAGGTTTAGGCAAGGGCTTAAAGAAGTTAGTAATTTTTTCCTGTTTTGTCACTTTTAAAAGGTCTTTCAATTCAGATTGATTTTCTGCTGTGAATTTTACAATAGAATTTCTTATTTTGTCTTTGGATTTCTTGATAAATCATACGGTTGATTCATTAATACTGAAACAGTGTGATATAGATGCAAAAGACTCGCCAATGCATAAAACGGTCAAACATTAATTATTTTACTTTAAGCAGCAACACTACTTTTTTCCGATTTGGAACTAATTTTCTTTCCTTTTACTCGACATTATAAATTGGCAACAAAGCAGAAGAGACATGTGTTATTCAATCAAAATTATTGCAACGAATGACAAGTTGACACAATAAAACACCAATCATGGCGAGGCTGGCATTTATAATGGACATAGCGGCATGTGAAATACAACAGCGGTGGCTTTTAACAACAAACTTTAGGCTTAGTGACTATAAGGTTTGTTTTTTTTTTATATTCATTTGTCCATTTTATTTCGAATCGCTCATTGTAAAAGTTGCCTTGGCACATGCTTTCAGTTAAAAAGTTGCTGATGCGTTAATAAAGGATACTAATTCTAATATACTGACTGGATCCACGAATAAAGAAATTTTTAGCTGCAAATACAAGATCTGTGTAGCAATTTTTTAACACGCAAATAAGGATATTTTATTGTACTTAAAATGTAATGAAGAAGTGATATTTATTTTTTGCCTACTACGGTATTAGGTTATAGTATATAATGGCCATTTAAACACTTGTGCTAAGTGTTCAGAACTTGCCAAGGCTTGCATCAAAACTTACAGTCACACTCATGTCTCAATATATGGTCAGTGAATAAAATAAATATATTAAGTAAGTGAAAACAAAAGCATTTTCACATTTATTTTAATTTGACAGGAAAACCAATGCCCTGAAGTCACTCTCTGTAACCACCACTGATATGGACATAATTTAAAAAAAGGTTACATTTGTTTCAGATAAGATGTGTCCAGTTTCAGCATTTTAACCTACACTACATAATTCACATTACTCAATGAACCATATTACTTGTTACTTTCAGTAACACCAGTAAACTTAATGTATGACATTTAATGCCAAACTTTACCTATGAGTATATCTAAGGTAAGTATTATATATCATTTATCAGAAAGCATGGCTCATCTTATGTTAAATGAATGAGACCCAAAAGAGGACTCATTTTCCCAAAGTAAGATGATACCCAATTTTGATACTGGTCAAACAAAGAGAATTAATAAATTACAAGGAATTAACTTTGGTTAAGAAGCAAATAAAAAAAAACTAAAAAATTACATATTGTAATAGCAAACTTAAGTTTTATTATTTTTATTGGTCCCTTAACCAAAGTTAGAATGAAAATACAGAATATACATTATATACAAACTGAGAATTGTCTACATTCCAACAAATGATCAAATAGTTCATGAATTGCATTTTTAGTAAGGTTAAAAATAATTAAATATAATAAAAAATATTTTCTTCTCTGTGAGTAATAAAAACATAGGAAGTATATCAAGAAAAAGGGAGAAAAAAAAAAGAAAAGATGAAAAAAATTGCTGTACAAAATGAAGAACAAATGTACACATAAATATAATATTTTTGCTTGCTAGGGATTCAAGGAACATTTATCATGGGATGGGTTTAGTATCAGAGTTCCTTTAGAAGCGCTGACTTGGCATTCTTCAGTTTATCCAGTCTCCTCTGCAAATGGGTGTTGGATGTCTCCAGTTCCTCCACTCTTGCCTGCGCCTCACGAAGCTGCCAAAAACACACACAAATTAATTTTTAATCAACACCGAGTTTAAAATCATTAGTAACTATGACATAATGATTAAACAAAATTTGAAAATAGAAAAAAAATAACTTTTTCATGATCAGGGTTATATATGACGTATTTGGAATAGGGTGCAAATTCAGAAGATAATCTGCAGAAAGGTCTATATGAGCTTAACAAAATTACAGAAGAATATGGATTGAAGATATCTACAAAGAAAACGAAAATGATGGCATTTCAAGGTGTAGATCCTGTCAGAAGTAAAATTGTACTTGACAATAAAATTGTGGAGCAGGTGAATAATTTTACATATCTAGGATGCAATATCTCATATGAAGAAGAAAAGGATGTAAATGCAAAAATATTAAAATTTTTAAGAATTTTAGGGTTAATAAATTCTATCTTCAAGCCACAGTTAGTCCAAAAACATTCAAGACTAAAAGTGTATAAAACATTGGCTCTTCGAACTCTTTTGTATGGTAGCGAAGTATGGACGTTGAAACAGAAGGATATACAGAGACTTAGATGTACTGAAATGAGATATCTTCCGTGGATTGCACGATACACACTACTAGATCACAAAAAAATGAAGACATCTTAGAAGAATTACACATGGAACCTTTAGAAAACAACATTTCTGATTATAAGTCAAGATGGATGCAACATGTTCATTGAATGGAAGATCACAGGATACCCAAACAAATGTTAAGATATCAACTTGCAGGAAGAAGAAGACCAGGACGTCCACTCAAAAGACTTCTGGATGGTGTTTCTCTTGAGACCGAAACAGGTCAACAAATGGCCTCAATTTGTGAATGTACTACTACTATGGAATAGGGCAGAAATAAAAACAGGCCATTGGCCATTGCTAGCGACATCTATCTGCCTTTGGACAATTTGAGAATTATATATGAATAAAGAAATGTCAACATATCGTAGCTTGAATGTTGTAATGGATAACATACTTGTACGGAGAACGAGAGGTCCAGGCTTCAAGTCCTTATTCAAGCATTAATTTTTCTTAAAAAAAAATTCTGAAACTTTTTCTCAAGAATTCAACAAATTATAGCTGTTCATTTTTTCGGATTCGTAAGATTATTTGTAGAAAATGTTTAAAAAAGTCTTTTCATGGGTACAACCTAAATAATGAAAAGCTTTTGTATTTATTAACATTAACTGTAAATTAATTGCTTCATGCAGAAAAGAAGTCAATCTATTTTCTTTATGAATTTGAGATTTATATGTTGTATTCTGCACCCCTACATTGATGTTTTTCCTCGAATACTGTTAATAGATTTTTCTTATACCTGAACAGAAGTGGAGAACAGCCCAACACAAAATCTCACATAAAAAAAAACTGTAACCATTTCTGCATAAGGCAATTCAAATCCAAAATATATAGTTATTAAATTTATAATATATACATACATAGTTTTTCAATTTTTTTTTTCCAATTAAATATGGCAACACAATCAATGTAAAAAAAAAACAATATTGCTGTGGCATTTCCTTTACATCCTGCTTATATACTGAATAAAAATATCTTTAACTACAGCAATTTGAATAAAATGGCATGTGACAATTTAACCCTGATCATAAAAAAACATAGTATATACATCAAGGGATTGAAACGTATCTTCACCTCGGGCTACAATAATATACCTTCGAAAAAATCATATATGTTTCTCTCCCTTGATGTATAAAATACTATTATCATACATGCCTATATACACAGGTAAAAAAAAAAACCAAAGGTCTAACATATCCAAAAATTCTTAAAAGCTTGAGGAGAAGGAATGTTGGGTAATTCTACACTCTTCTCATCCCCATAAATGTTGATGGTACTCTTTTTAGTGAATGTTAAGTGGGCCCTGGAGCAAATGTAGACACGCCTAAGTGAAAAAACTAACTTCACTCATATGCTAACCAGAATCAAACGAGGGTCATCTAGCTTATAGTCAGACACTTGTCAACTGAGTTAATTGGACAATATAAACATATATATATATATATATGAATAGAACAATTCCAGCTTATTCTTCATTATAAACACTGAAAATAGAGAGTCTTATATTTAATTAATGTTGGGAAGTAAACATTATGAGGTATTAATTATATTATTTTTGGTCTGGACATCTTACCTCAATATTAATGTTGATTTGTTCTTGAACATGTTTCAAAACAATTCTCTGTTTTATCTTCAGCTGAAGATAAAACAGAGAATTGTTTTGAAACATGTTCAAGAACAAATCAACATTAATATTGAGGTAAGATGTCCAGACCAAAAATAATATAATTAAAATAACCTCAAAATATAACTTCCTAAAATTAAATATTATGAGGTATAATCATTAAAATTCATCGGAGAACATATTGTTTAAACAATATGTTCTCCGATGAATTTTAATAGAGAGTCTTATTTATATGATCAAAACAAATTTTAATTTAGAACTACAATAATTATTAAAAATAGCTCCAAGCACGACAGGCCTAGAAGGCATTTGGCCTAAAATCCAGCCGCTGACCTCACATCCACATGTGTTAATCACAGAGGTAGACGATCATCTAGTCAGTGTAGGGGTGACATGTGGTCAGCATGTCAGATCCCCCAGCTGTTATAGCTGGTTTTCTCAACCTGGAGCCGCTACTTATTGTAGCTACCCAAAGGCCTCACGATGCTGGGTGTGCACCGGTCCCATACTAGCCGAAATTCCATGAGAAAATTTCTTCCCCATGAGGACTCGAACCAGCGCAAGTCCTGTAGCTCTGTGCCAAGGCTTCATGCCTTAACCACTCGGCTACGGTGCAGGACTACAATAATTATTATTTATATTAAAAAAATAAAAGATCATTTGAAGACTGTGAGAGTTCAATGTTGGGAAAGTAAAGACAGGTGTGTGTGCAGGTAGGTGGCCATGTGATGGGTGGGTATGGACGTCATGTGATGGACGGGTGGGTGGTTGGGTGATGGATGAACACATGCAATGATGATGATTAGGTGAATGTGACTGAGAATTATTGGATGTCTGGATGGAGGCAGATAATTTAATGAAACTGATGAATGGAAAGGAGGAACACATTTTTCTCTTCACATTCAAATTAATTATTAACGTTAATTTATTATATTCACTAAGATGTTAAACCAGTATCCTTATGGCAAGATTTTGTTGCCAATTTAAAAAATGTGGGCATTAGACAATGTTTCTATGAAATTCTGTATACATTTTATAGAATTAAAAGTATCAGAATAATTACAATTCATATAATAATATAATATCAAAATAATAAAAAAAGTACAAAATAAGCCTACAAAGAATATATAACAAAAGATGTTTCTTGTGTTACAATTTTTCATAAACTTCAAGATTGACAACTTTACTTATTCACATACAATTGTGAAAAATATACTGCTCTCATGATATCATCTGTAGTTAATAACAATAATACAATTAATGTAAGAAAATGCTGAATGTACTAATTAGAGTGAGAAAAATAGATTGGAGTTAGCCATTTTGAATTTTGTAACGTTTTCATTCAAGCTTCTTAATGCGAACATCAGGAAACATTAATAGTTACATTTGGATATAAAAATTGTTTCTTTTCTATTTTTTATAGAAATATCTTCTAATGACATAGACTATATGGCTAAAAAACTAGAAGAAGAATACGAAAAATGGGGACTTTATATAAATATTGAGAAAACTAAATATGTGTGTAGGAGAAGAAATGGAAAATATAAATTTTAACAATGGAAAAGAACTAAAACCTAGTATTGAATGCACTTATTTAGGAACAAAATTAGACCATTCAGGCGATAACACAGTGGAAATTAAAAATAGTATCGCACATACAAAACAAGCAGTAAATGCTTTAAACTCTGTTTGGTGGAGCAAAAATATTACAAAAAATAGAAAATTACAAATATATCAAACCATAATTCAGAGCATTTTAACATATGGTGCTGAAGTCTGGCAAATTCCTACCAGGGAAATGAAAAGAATTTTAAGTACAGAAATGGATATATTTAAATTAATATAGGGAAGTAAACATTACGAGGTTATATCATTAATAGTGAGTGGAGAACATATTTTTATCAACTCACCTCATATGATTTCAAATTTCTTTGATACCGATGGTTTCAGACAATATCATGTCCCTCTTCAGTCATGGCTTCCACTGATGAAATTCTGGGATTGTTGATATCTCTAATGACATCACCTCTTGTGCTGCCATCTTTCGTTGGGATTATGAACTTTGTAATTAAATTTTTATCCACCAGAATATCGAAATTCATAGATCGATATTTATTCTTCTGAATGAATATCATTTCCCAAATTGTCAATTCCAACGGGTTTATCCAATTTTTTCAAAAATTTTGCCTCTTTTTCAATTTTATGATGTTCTAGCAAACTATGTGCAGCAATTGCTGATTTTTCAATTTCACAATTTTTAATATTTCTAAAATGTTCTTTAGTGCGTTGGTATCAAAGAAATTTGAAATCATATGAGGTGAGTTGATAAAAATATGTTCTCCACTCACTATTAACAGAAATGGATGTTTTAAGAAGATCAGCTGGAAAATCTAGAATGGATAGAATACAAAATAAAAGAAATAAGGGACATTATGGGTTTGCAAGAGGAGCCGGACATCATATAGACATTATAGAAAAGAAAAGATTACAGTGGTATGGCCATGTCAAAAAAAATGCCAGAGCAAAGATTGCCTAAAATTGTTATGGAATGGATACCAATGGAAAGGAGGAAGAGAGGAAGACCGAAGAAAACTTGGCTATGAATATCAGAGAATTGGAGGAAGATCAATACTTGGACAGAGAGGAATGGCGTTTGGTTTCTGGAAGACGGCGACAGCTGCCATGATACCAGATGATGATGAAATATCTTCTAATCTATAAATATGTTAGGATTCAGCGATTTAAAACAAAATTGCTAAATTTTATGAAAATATTCATTATATGCCAATAGACATAATAAACATGCACTTTCAAATTCTTGCAGACTTAAACATTTGCAAAGAGTAATTTTATTATAGCATATATGTTTATAAGGCATTAATTTTAATATTTAATTAACATTCAATTTAGCTGTGGATATTTTGGTTACAAATATGAATAATATTATAAATAATTAAATAACCAATGTAATAATAATGAAAATAATAATAATAATAATATTAATTATTATTATTATTGATGGATTTATGATCATGCACAACACTTGTGCTCTTATGTTACATGAAGAAGGATAGAATTAGTACGATCACAAGGGATTCACGCCAACACAACTGTAAACACATATAAATAAGAACGGACCATAAAGTGACTGCCTATAGCGATCACATTGCTGTTGTAGTGTCTCCCTGCCAGCCTCGGCAACCTTCAACTTCTCCGTTAACATTTTCACCTGACACAAACACAGTAAAATACAGAATGTAAACAAATTAAATTTGTAAGGATATCAAAATAAATGCACTACATATTCATAGACCACACCGTAGCCAAGTGATTAAGGCAAGAAGTCTTGGCGCAGAGCTACGGGACTTGTGCTGGTTTGAGTCACCCTGGGGGAAGAAATTTTCTCATGGAATTTTGGCCAGTATGGGACCAGTGTCCACCCAGCATTGTGAGGCATTTGGGTAGCTACAATAAGTAGCGACTCCAGGTTGAGAATACCAGCTATAACAGCTGGGGGACCCGACATGCTGACCACATGTCACCCTATGCTGGCTAGATGATTGTCTACCTCTGTGATTAACAGATGTGGATGTGAGGCCAGCAGCCAGCTGGTAGGCCAAGGGCCTTCTAGACCTGTCGCACTTGGAGTTTTTTTATATTCATAGTTAAATATCAGGATGAGAGGAATGTCCTCTCAAAAACTGCAGTTCCCATGTTTAAAATAGACATGAAATATAAGGTAAGATAAGAATGTGACTCTTTCATTGAATACACTATATATTCTGGCTAATAATGTCTCCACGCATACTGATTAATTTTGGCAATTTTACAGCCAAACTCAAATTTTTATTTTAAAAAAATTATAAGATTTGTTATTAAAAGTGCATGAAAATATAATACAACTTATCAGATAAAAACTTAAAATATGTACCTTTTTGGCAGGTGTCGTTGCCCTCAATTGTGTTAAAATATTACATTTAAAATATTATCTGGAGGCCTTTCGGAAGTTAACTTCCATCATCAGTAGGGTGTGTATTTGCTACTAGTT
Source organism: Diploptera punctata (assembly GCA_030220185.1). Classification (NCBI taxonomy): domain Eukaryota; kingdom Metazoa; phylum Arthropoda; class Insecta; order Blattodea; family Blaberidae; genus Diploptera; species Diploptera punctata. The sequence goes on from JASPKZ010009821.1 coordinate 1,702,501, forward strand.
GTATGTGTCTTTAGTAGCAACTCAACATGTGCTACTAAAGACACATTGGTCTACAACATCTTAACCAACAACTAGTAGCAGATATGCACCCTGCTGATGATGGAAGTTAACTTCCAAAAGGCATCCAGATAACATTTTAACACAGTTGAGGACAACAGCACCTGTCAAAAAAGGTACATATTTTTTTATCTCATGACTATTCACCTCAACGGAATTTGATATGAATTTTATTACTGTTAATCCAACTTACATAAAGTAGTTTCTTGTTTAAAGAAGTAATTCAAATTGAGATACCTTCATGAGGCTATTTTTAAAATGTGTGTGTTTCTAATGCCACCCACTCCACTTTATGTGCTTCGGGTTCACGATGAGAGGATAGATGGTGTATCATTGTATTGTTAATATTATTCATTTTTAAACATCGTAATGATGAACAAATTATATTTGAAAAGAAAAATATACGCCTAGACTGGGGTTTGAACCCACGACCTTTGACTCTCTATATCAATGCTCTATCCAAGTGAGCTACCTAGGCCTCCAATCTAAAGGCGTATTTTTCTCTTATACATAGTTAATTCCCTAACCTCAAATGCTACGAGCCGTTGCTACGATTTTTTGCAAATGGCGGCTTCTTTATTAAGAAGACTTTTTATTGGGAATTTAACCATTACTTATAAAGCCAGTAGTGCTTCTTTCAATTGGTTTATAAGTAATGTTTAAATTCCCAATAAAAAGTCTTCTTAATAAAGAAACCACCATTTGCAAAAATCGTAGCAATGGCTCGTAGCATTTGGGGTTAGGGAATTAACTATGTATAAGAGAAAAATACACGTTTAGATTGGAGGTCTAGGTAGCTCAGATGGAAGAGCATTGACATAGAGAGTCAAAGGTCCTGGGTTCAAACTTCAGTCTAGGCGTATATTTTTCTTTTCAAATATAAATTATCATTGTATTGTTTACAGAGAGGAGTATATAATGAATATATGTTTGTGTAGTGTAAAGTGTGTGTAATATTTAAAGGAAGTGACACTATGAGGTTTACAAATATGAGGTGAGTCGTGCGAATCTAACTCCTATTAATTAAAGTGTGTTGTTGATGATGATGATGAAAGGGAGAAGGTAAAACCCTGTGCCAGCACATAATCTACTCCTTCTAAAAAGCACCTAGGGGGCCGCCAGACTTGCCAGATACTGCATTGTACAACAACCTGCATAGAGCATTTCTGCAGTACAATTAAAGAGAAGAAATAGAGTTATTTAAATTTGAAGAGAAAACATTTCACCTAGACCGGAACCTTTGGTTTACTGTATCAATGCTCTTGCCAACTGAGCAACTGGGGCAAGTTCCAATTTAGACGTAAATTTTTCTCTTATATACGTTGTAATTCCCACGCACCAAATGCTTGAAGCTGTGGCTTCATCTTTGCAAATGGTAGCTTCTTGATTAAGAAGACTCTATTGGGAATTTAAACATTACTTTTAAAAGCCAGTAGGGCTTCTATTGATGGTTGGTTGGTATCTAATTTCGAGCACTTGATAATGAAATCATTCGCTCTCTTGCACTTCAATATTTAGCAGAAAGGCTGGTCTCTTCTATAAAAGTTGGACAACGGAGGAGATGGTTTCTTTCCATATCTTCATTTAAATTGCAAAAAGGGCATTTAGGTGAATCTGTTATACCAAGTCTGTGTAGGTTTTATTCAGGCAGTCATGTCCCGTTAGCAGTCTGAATGTTGCTACTGCAGATTTTCTTTGTAATGTAGTAATGTCATAAGCTTGTAGATTTTCCCATTCCTTTCCAGATGTTTTGGTGGTGTATTCTTCTCTAAGTTTATTGATGTATTTATTTGAGATAATTCTTTTGATAGAGTGAAAGGAAACTGGAGTAGAAGTTGGGTTTGAAACAATTTTGCTACCCTTCTTGGCCAGAAAATCGGCTATTTCATTGCCTGTCATTCCATAATGGGCCGGAATCCATTGTGGAGTACAACTTTTTTATATAGACGGGATAACTGTTTCATCATTTTGTGACATTCAATAATTTTGATGCTTTTGGGTGTTATGTCTCGTGTTACAGCGAGAATGGCTCCTTTGGAGTCACATAGAATTACAATTTTTGTAAATTTTTGGATGTGATATAAAAGATTTTGTAAACTTAAGAAAATTGCTAGAATTGGGCTTCTATTGATGTTTTTTATTATTAGGATAACACATCTTATTGAAGGATAAATTCAATTTGAAGAGTGCTTTAACCAAAATGTATGAACTTTTTAAGACAGTTCTAAATTAGACCTACTCTACACTATAATATATAACAAATATCTTTATTTCACCAACCACTGATTCAAAAGTTAGAAAGAATCGATAATGATACATACGTATCAAAATCTTGGTCTTCAAGAAGTCTACAAATAGGAGGCGAGTCGTGAATATTCTAATTCTCTATTAATTAAGGGGAACAAGTTCAACAGATCCAGTGTTATTATACTACGTGATTCAGTTGTCATAAAATCACTACATATAATCAACTATACAAAATTTTAAAATTAGTACTGTTGCAGCCTCTTTATAATCAAAGGCTACAGTTCATTAATTATTTTGTTTTTGATATCCTTACATCATAATTCTACTCAAAAAAGAAAAGCATGAAGCCCGATTAGGATTAGAAAATATTTAATAGTACACAAATCATCTAAATTCTACATATGTACTGATAAATTGTGATGCACAAGAAAACAATTAGGAAAAAAATTACAATACTAAAAGATATAAATATTAAGATTACTAAAAAATACCTGCCATTCAACATAAAAATGAAGTATAAAACATGGTTTTAAAAAATGTTTTATTTTAGGAAATCATATTTTGAGGTTCTTTTAATCAAATTATTTGAGTCTGCAATATCTTACCTCAACATTAATGTTGATTTGTTCTTGAACATGTTTCGATTACTTTTCTAATCATCTTCAGCATCTGGCCATGATGCTAATGATGATTATAAGACAAATCAAAACATGTTCAAGAACAAATCAACATTAATATTGAAGTAAGATATAACAGACTCAAATAATTTGATAGAACATGGAGCTCATTTTTTTATTATCAAGCATACCGTTTGTGTATTTAAAATTTTCTCTCACACACAACAGTGTTCAAAAGCTCTGTGCACTGCCATGTTACATTTGGAAACTGAATAATTGTATTGTTCTTAAATTGAATATATGTATTGTTAATCTTTTACACCTAACAACACAATATCAACATAAAACACAATGAATTTTGGCAGCTTCAAGCAGAATCTATACTTCAATTTCTAGTTCACATGGCCAGTAGGAAGTGTTAAACTAACAGAATGATCCCAAGATAAGGTTATTAATAAATGAAAGAATTGAACAGAAAAGTAAATTTAATAAAAACAAATTGAAGATTAATATTTAATTTTAGGAAGTTATATTTTGAGGTTATTTTAATTATATTATTTTTGGTCTGGACATCTTACCTCAATATTAATATTGAGGTAAGATGTCCAGACCAAAAATAATATAATTAAATTGAAGATTATTAAATACAAACATCCCCACTAATGAGAAATTAAAAGAAATATGCAAACTTAAAGTTAACAGTATTAATAATAAAACTCACCTCTCTTTGCAATTTTCTTTTTTCAACTTTAAGTTCATCTTCTACTTTTTCCGCAGTCTCTGATGCAGATTTGTATCGGATTACTTGGCTTTCTAAACGTGCAACCTATAAGAATAAAAACTAGCAATTGATTGTTTCTTAAATTACAAAATAAAAAACCCATACCGGTAGTGAAATTCAAATAATTTATGATCAATAACTTAATACTAAGTATATTTACATAAAAATATAAGCAAGTGTATACAAAACTATATGTCTGTTGCTGTAATAACATATTTAGCAATTTGAACCTAACAACAGAATCTCTCTAATCTAGGTGACTAGCTAGGGCAGATGAACTTCAGGATAAAATTCTTGATAAGGTACCAAAGCCTCAGAAATCTCTTACAATATTACACTAGCACCACTAAATAAATTTAGCCTGGGTAATTTATTAATATTTGAAGAGAAATTTTTTTGCCTAGACTGAGACTTTGGCTTTCTAGGCCAATGCTCTACCATCTGAGCTACCAGGGCAAGTTCCGATCTAGATGCAAATTTTTCTCTTATATACGTTGTAATTTCCAGCACCAAATGCTATTAAGCCTTTGCTTCTATCTTTGCAAATGACGGCTTCTTAGTTAAGAAGACAATTATCAGGAATTTAAACACTACTTTATAAAGCCAGTAGGGTTTCAATTGATGTTTTTATTATTAATTTAACACTTCTCACTGAAGGATAAATTATATTTGAAGAGAAATTTTTTTGCCCAGAACGAGACTCGAACTCGGGACCTTTGGCTTTCTAGGCCAATGCTCTACCATCTGATCTCTTCAAATATAATTTATCCTTCAGTGAGAAGTGTTAAATTAATAATAAAAACATCAATCTATTAATAACCAATAAGAAAGTTAATATCCAAGATAGTAAAAAATCTGAAATTTATCAAATTAGTTGTAAAGACTCCAATATAGTATACATAGGAAAAACAAAAAGGAATTTAGACACTCAAATGAAAAAAAACACTAGAAATATTAAAAATGTGATACTGAAAAATCAGCTATTGCAACTCATAGTTTGCTGAAGGGTCATAAAATTGAAAAAGAGGCTAGACTTTTAAAATATTTGAATAATTACCCGAAAACAGATCTAACTCATACAGTGCTACGTCTTATGACTTGACTAACTTCATCAGCCATTTTGTTTCATATAGATCACTATTAGCTTGAATGTCGGCTTTTAAAATTAAATAAAACAGATCTGGAAGAGAGCAGGGGTAGTTTTACATGCACCATGCTGTGATATTCTCCAGATAGATCACTAGTTCACTTTAAACTCAACTTTTGAATTTTTGTGGATTAGATCTCTTTTCGGGGCATAATTCATTTGGAAATATTTAATTTTAGGAAGTTACATTTTGAGGTTATTTTAATTATATTATTTTTGGTCTGGACATCTTACCTCAATATTAATGTTGATTTGTTCTTGGACATGTTTCAAAACAATTCTGTTTTATCGTCAGCTTTCCCAGACTGGTTTTTGCAACATAAATAAAACCAGTCTGGGAAAGCTGACGATAAAACAGAATTGTTTTGAAACATGTCCAAGAACAAATCAACATTAATATTGAGGTAAGATGTCCAGACCAAAAATAATATAATTCATTTGGAAAGAATTGACAGTTTGGGAAAATATATGTATTCAGAAGAACAAATTTAGGTCCATGAATTTTGAAATTCCCAGTGAATGGGATATTTTATCAAGGTTCATCAAAACAACACCAGATGGCAACTTTGTAGATGAAGATTCAAACAAAAATCCGATAGTCGTGGATTCAGCTGAGAATGAGAGGGAGGCCTCTTGAAAACTGTACTCGTGTTAGAAAAACATGAAATATAAGGTAAGATAATAGACTAATTCATTAATGCACATTGAATTTGTAAATTTACGCAGAGAAGAGTTGATAATATGAAAAATAACTACTACTTAATAAATAAGTTGAATCTATATTTCACTTTACCTCATATTGGTAGTTTCTTGTAGGACATGTTTCAAAGGAGAATAACTTTGATAAGAATCAAATGAATCGTGAATTCTTCTTACCTCATACTTCTATGTTTTTTTTAAACACAGCACCGCAGTTCGACGACCATCGTCACCATCATCAACTGTTTTCACAACTGTCAATTTTTTCTTTCGCCGGTAATTATCCAAACTGCCATCTGGTGTTCTTTTGAAGGAATCATTTTCTAAACTGCCATCTGTTGTATTTTTGAAGAACTTTGTAATCAAGCTTGGTTCGTCTGGAATCTCGAAGTTCATGGTTCTAGTATGGTTTTTTTTAAATATATATCTTTTCCCAAACTGTTAAATATAAAGGTTTGGATAGATGTTTCAAAAGTTTAGCTTCTTTTCCAATTCTATGATTATCTAATAAACTATGTGCTTCTATAGCTGATTTTTCAATTTCTCCATTCTTTATGTTTCTAAAGTGTTCTTTTTTACGAGTTTCCAAGTTCCTTTTTGTTTTTCCTATATATATATATATATATATATATATCCTATCGCAATCTTTATATATTGTCTGATCTGTTATGCTTTTGAGGTGGATATGGCTAAGGGAGGTATAGGGATGGAGCAATCAATTCATAAATTGGCTACCCTGCAGATGAAACTTACTAGTTCCATTTACCTAATATATACTAAAGTGGATTGTCTAGTTAATGTCTCAAGTCTTTTAATCAAACAGTTTTAAATTATGATATACATAAAGATGGATTTACGAGGGTCATACTGAAAGTCGTGAGCAACCCATTGTTAAAATTCAAATTTCAACAATGTAACAAAAACAACTGCAGGATCGTAATCTACAGACTTTATACCACAACATTGCCATTTTGTGGCATCATAGCTTCTATCATGTGACCACACGCAGTGTTTCCAAAATGGCAGACATCAATGTTTCGTTTCGACAGCGCGCTGTCATTGAATTCCTTGTTAAAAAGGAACAATCTGCTGTTGATATTCACCAAAGACATCAATGTGCTTGCGGAGATGCCTGCATGGGTCCCAGCAGTGTTAGGAGATGGGTGAAACATTTTAAAGATGGGAACACGAGTATCAAAGATGAGCCTCGTAGCGGTTGCCCAGGCTCTGCCTCCACGGATTGCAACAAGGAAAGAGTTGATGCGCTCATTAGAGACGACAGGCATATCACAGTGAATGAAATCGCTACAAAACTTGCAGTAGGACACAGTGCAGTGCAAGAAATGATTCACAGCTTAGGTTACCGAAAAGTAGTGCCCGTTGGGTTCCATGTTTATTGAGTGAAGACCACAAACTTCAGAGAAGAACCATCACCCATAACCTTCTTCAGAGATTTCGAAATGTAGGTGATGATTTTTTGACGAGTATTGTGACAGGTGACAAAAGCTGGTTTTATCGCTACGAGCCTGAAACAAAACGCCAGAGTATGGAATGGCACCACTTGAATTCGCCATCAAAGAAAAAAGCAAAGACAGTGCAATCTGTTGGGAAAGTTATGGGCAGCATCTTCTGGGATGCGCAAGGTTGCATTCTGGTTGAATTTCTTGAACCTGGACAAACCACAAATGCTGCCGGCTATATCCAGACACTTGTGATGCTCCGTCGTGCATTGTACAACAAAAACCCTGGAAAGAAGATCATTCTGCAACAATAACGCGCGTCCTCACACTGCTCGTGCCACTGTGGAGAAGATCAGGACATTTGGGTGGGAAACTCTTCCACATCCTCCCTATAGTCCTGATTTGGCACCCTCCGACTACCATCTTTTCGGTTCTGTGAAGGAGCAGATGAGAGGCCAACGCTACGAGACGCTGGAGGATATTCGGAAAGCAGTGCATCAGTGTCTTCGAGCAGCTGGAACGGACTTCTATCATAAGGGAATTTTCAAGCTTGTAGAACACTGGACAAAATGTGTGCAAAGAAATGGAGACTATGTTGAAAAGTAGCACAAAGGTCTGTAGATTAATATGGTGTACTTGGTTTGTCTAAAATAAATATTATGATTGTTTAAAAAAATGTTGCTCATGACTTTCAGTATGACCCTCGTAATATTGAAGAATGACTTACATTGGCCTGCAATGTTGACACATCTTGTTCAGCTTTCTGAAGTTTGAACTTGTAGTCTCCGAGCTGCTTGTTAGCTTCCCCTGTAAAAAACAAATACATTCATACAACGTACATAAGAGAAAAATTTGCGTCTAGATCGTAACTCGCCTCGGTAGCTCAGTTGGTAGAGCACTTGGCCCGGAAAGCCAAGGGTCCCGGGTTCGAGTCCCGGTCTAGGCGAAAATTTTTCTCTTCAAATATAAATACATTCTTACTACATTATCTTCAACTTTTTTTCAAATTTAATTTTCTTTAAATATGTAGCAGTAGAAGCAGTCTAACGCCCAGGATCTTGAATAATCTCCATTCTCCTTCTTGCTCCCCAGTATAACTTGGACATGATTGCTTGGCAGTCCATTTAAAGAAGATATCTAAATGCAGATGGCCTTTCAAGGGAAATTCCCAGTAAGAAGTAAAATTTGTATTCAGAATTCAATATTAGAGCAAGTTAATTCATTTAAATACTTAGGATATAATCTAACTTATAATGAGGAATGTGATATATCCTTTAAAATACAAAACTATAATAAAGCTTTAAGAATTATCAACCAAGTTTTTAAACCATCAAAAGTGCAGAGACACACAAGAATGAAAATCTATAAAATTCTCGCTAGACCCATAATCTGTTATGGCAGTGAAGCTTGGACCATCAGAACTCAGGATGATCGTCATATTACAGCCACGGAGATGAAATTTCTGCGACGAACTGCAGGTTATAGCCTTCTAGACCACCAAAGAAATTCAACAATAGCCAGAGAGTTAAACATCGTACCTATACCTGAATACCTCCAAGAATATAGAAACAATTGGCTAGCCCATATTCAGCGCATGGATCGTCACAGAATACCAAAACAAATTCTTCACTACATTCCTCGAGGCAGAAGATCTGTGGGTCGACCTTTTCGGAGATGGCGGGAGACCGTAACGGGCCACTGGGCCTAATACTTGAAAGGACGATGATGATGATCTATATGCAGAACTCCAGTTTGCATGTTATTTAAAGAGGAGATTTCAATCATGAATGGAGATCATGTATAAAATACTCTTTAATTATTTTTAAAGATGGAAATTTATTTTAAAAATGGTTGGAGAAGGGGAAGAATATAATATAAATATTTTAAGTAAAGTAAAGTGATCCCACAACAGGTCCGGAGGCCCTTGGGGTAGTAGGAGGTTAAGGCTCCCACTTTTTCTAGACAATCGGCATTTTATGTCAGCCGGGTTGTCAGCCCTGCGTGACGGCCGCCTTTACCCCCAGAACAAGCGTCTGGTACTCTTTTACGTTAGAGGCTGAGTCGACCCCAGGGCCATAGTGCCGCCAGAGGGTTTGCGTCAGTTTTAAAATCCTGACCCCCAACGGGATTTGAACCCTCGACCCTCCGGCTTGTAGCTCAGTGCCTTAATCACTACGCTACGGTGTGCCCCCAATATAAATATTTTACTCTACTAAAGTAACATCTGTTTAGAACAAGATGATGTTTCAATTGCTTCCAATCAAACAATAAACATCAATTTAGATTATATTATTTTTAGTCTGGACATCTTACCTCAATACTAATGTTGATTTGTTCCAGACTAAAAATAATATAATTAAAATAACCTCAAAATATAACTCCCTAAAATTAAATATCTATTTAGATACAGCAAAAATAAATTTAAAAATTCCATTTTGTGACTTGCCTAGAAGGAGTGACACATGGTCAGCATGATGGGTCCCCCAACTGTAATAGCTGGTCTTCTCAAGCTGGAGCTCTACTTATTGTAGCTACCCAAATTCCTCATGATGATAGATGGGTAATGGTCCCATACTGGCTGAATTTCCATGAGAAAATTTCTTCTCCTATGGGGACACAAACCAGCGCAAGTCCTGTAGCTCTACACTAAGGCAACATACCTTTAAACTACTAAGCTAAGGTACAGTTACCTGTTGAAATTGCTTTCAATTATGATGTATAGACTTTTTTTGGACTTGTTTGCCAAACTCGTGAGGTGCACCGTGGGAAACAGTATAAGCAAAGCAGGTTATGAATATTACCTCTTAATAATTACTTCCCAACATTAATTTTAAATTAGAATGCTGATATGTATTTATATTGATAACATATTCAATCACAGAATTTCAAATCATATCGGCCGCAGTGGACTAGTGGTTATGCTCCTTGCCTCTGGTCCCTATGGTAGCGGGTTCAAACCCGGCCGGGGTCGACGGATTTTTTTAGGATGCAAAAATCCAACGAGCAAGTCCTCCAGGATGGACTTTAAGCCGTGGGTCCCACGTCTGAAGATTTTCAGACTTGTAAAAGATCCTTAAGCCTGAATGAAAAGGCCTCTAAGCAAAATTTACCGAATTTTCTCGTCCTAGTACTACCTTGGTTTCCTAGATGTCAGTATGAGGCAGAACGCTGATCACAGACCACGCAAATGACATCTATACAAAAACAAGTGTAACTAAATTAGTATCGTTCAAATTCTTCCCTGTAGGGGGAGAGCGCCTAAATCTCTACTAAGGGAAACATGTGCTTGCAAGAAGATCTTGTATTTTTCTCTTAGCTTGTGTGATACTATGACATTATCTTGAGATTTACATTTGAAAATTGTCAGAATGCACGGAAGACTTTTGATTGGTTATTATTGACAATAAGATAATTTAGACAATAATGTGTGTGTTAAAAATATTAATTTATTAATAATAACATTCACAGAGTCTAATTTAAGGAATGACATTGCAGTGTAAACAGCTATTCTGCCATACTATATTTTATGACATAATTTGTCACATTTACTAATAATGTTATAATGTCTTGTGCCTTAATTTGTGGAAAAGAAAATTACATTCCATACTTTACAAGAATTTTTACTTGTAACTAATAATTTATTACACCACACTTTGTGGAATAAGCTCCTCATATTGATTCTTCTTGTAAGCCCATGTTTTCCCTTAATAGATTTAGGCACTCTTCCCCTACAGGGAACAATCTGAACCATACTAATTTAGTTACACTTAAATTTGAAGAGAAAAATTTTTGCTTAGACCGGGACTCGAACCCGGGACCCTTGGCTTTCCGGGCCAAGTGCTCTACCAACTGAGCTACCGAGGCGAGTTACGATCTAGACGCAAATTTTTCTCTTATATACGTTGTAATTCCCTATCGCCAAATGCTTTTGAAATCATTGCTTCTATCTTTGCAAATGGCGGCTTCTTAGTTAAGAAGACATTTATTGGGAATTTAACATTACTTTATAAAGCTAGTAAGGCTTCTAATGATGTTTTTATTATTGATTTCTCAATGAAAGATAAATTAAATTTGAAGAGAAAAATTAGTTACACTTGTTTTTGTATAGATGTCATTTGAGTGGTCTGTGGTCAGCGTTCCGCCTCATACTGACATCTAGGAAACCAAGGTAGTACTAGGACAGGAAAATTCGGTAAATTTTGTTTAGAGGCCTTTTCATTCAGGCTTAAGGATCTTTTAAGAGCCTGAAAATCTTCAGACTCAGGACCCACGGCTTAAAGTCTCTCCGGGAGGACTTGCTCATTGGATTTTTCCATCCTAAAAAATCCATCGACCCTGGCTGGGTTTGAACCTGCGACCCTCGGGACCAGAGGCAAGGAGCATAACCACTAGTCCACCGCGGCCGATCCTGATATTGATAAATTCTAAAAAAAAAAAAATAAATTTCAGAATGCTTTTCCTATACTAATATGAATAGTGACTGATCATATGGTCAGTTCTAATACTTACTCTGGATATCTACAAGATCCGTATCGGGCCCATTCAGACTGATGCTGCCCGATGCTCGTTGTCTATCTGATTTATGTCTACTTCTTTCCTCTTCTAGCTCCAACTTGAGGTGTCGCACTTGGTCCAGAAGATCATTCTTTTCCTCTGCAAACTTTCTTAATCTAACATCTGTAAAAATAATTCATTATATTTATTAACATATTGACTATACAAGTTCATTAGAGAAACATCTAAAAAAAATACTAACTCAGAATTATGCCATCTACTAAAATGTAACTGGGTTTCAGTTAATTTGGAGTGTAATTTGACTGATGTTACGTATTCACGTAGACTTTCACGGCCGGAGTTGCTATGATAATCTTGATGAAGATTTTCGGGCTGTAGGCCGTGGTCATGAGGCTTGTAGTTCCCTGACATTTTGCCAAAGACTGCGACAACCCTTGAGGATGCCAGACGCAGTCTTTGGCAAAACGTCGGGGAACTACAAGCCTCACGACCACGGCCTACAGCCCGAAAATCTTCATCAAGATCATCATGAATGATGTTATGTTTTTTTAAATGAGCAAACCAACTGAGAAAAAGATAGCATGTGGTGCCGAACTGTAAGACTTTGATAAGGGTATAATTGTGGGGTATCACCTCAGTGAGCTATCTAGCAACGTAATGGAGACCAAGTTAAATAGTCCCAAATCAACAGCAGGATTTGTCCTGCATAAGTAAAAGTTTGATGAACATTGTAACAACGGAGAAAGTTCCACTAAACCAAAAAGTTTGAGCTACAGAGATTGCAGAACCCTAAAACATGAAATTGTAAAAAAAAAAAAAAACGTACATTTGATGGCTAAGATCATAAAGGAGTTCCAAGCAGCAACAGGAGTGTCTGTTTCTATTGGAATATTGCAATATTTTAACACAACGAAAACATTAACTGCATAACAACTATATTCAGCATTTTGTAAATAATCATTAGAAATAATATTAATTTAAATATAATCATTAGAAAGCTTTACTTACTTGATTTTATTTTACATTATTTCAGTTCTATTATATTCCATGTTTTTGTTAGTATTAGCTAGTATTAGATCACATCACCATTGCCTTTTGTTTAGTGTATATTTTAATAATAGTCGGCTGCAGTGGACTAGTGGTTATGTTCCTTGCCTCTGGTCCCGGATTCAAACCTGGCCAGGGTTGATGGATTTTTTAGGATGGAAAAATCCAAGGAGCAAGTCCTCCAGGAGGGACTTTAAGCCGTGGGTCCTGAGTCTGAAGATTTTCAGGCTCATAAAAGATCCTTAAGCCTGAATGAAAGGCCTCTGCAAAATTTACAGAATTTTCCCGTCCTAGTACTACCTTGGTTTCCTAGATGTCAGTATGAGGCGGAACGCTGACCACGGACCACTCATGTGACATCTATACAAAAACAAGTGTAATTAAATTAGTATGGTTCAAATTCTTCCCTGTAGGGGGAGAGCGCCTAAAATGTCTGTTAAGGGAAACATGGGCTTACAAAAAAATATTTTAATAATATCCTAAAATTGTAATAAGTATGTAATTTTTGTATAATTTTACTATTTGCAGGTTGAGTGGAAGAGAAGGCCTTATGGTCTTAACTCTGCCAGCTAAAATAAAGCATTACTATTATTTTTAAAGAGAAAAATTATACGCTCAGACCGGGACTTGAACCCGGGACCCTTGGTTTTCTAGTCCAAGTGCTCTACCATTTGAGCTACCTGAGCAAGTACCGATCTAAACGCAAATCTTTCTCTATATACGTTGTAATTCCCGCCCCAAATGCTTTGAAGCCTTTGCTTCTATCTTTGCAAATGGCGGCTTCTATATTAAGAAGACATATTTGGGAATTATACATTACATTATAAATGCCAGTACGGCTATTTTCGATGTTTTTATTATTAATTTCATACATCTCAATGATGGATAAATCATATTTAAAGAGAAAAATTATACGCTCAGACCGGGACTTGAACCCGGGACCCTTGGTTTTCTAGTCCAAGTGCTCTACCATTTGAGCTACCTGAGCAAGTACCGATCTAAACGCAAATCTTTCTCTATATACGTTGTAATTCCCGCCCCAAATGCTTTGAAGCCTTTGCTTCTATCTTTGCAAATGGCGGCTTCCATATTAAGAAGACATATTTGGGAATTATACATTACATTATAAATGCCAGTACGGCTATTTTCGATGTTTTTATTATTAATTTCATACATCTCAATGATGGATAAATCATATTTAAAGAGAAATATCATCTACATATCTATACCAACACTTGAAAATCAAAGGATAAGCATTGGTGATATGTGATTCAAGATACCCCATAAATAAATTGGCTAAAAATGGAGAAAGTGGATTTCCCATTGCCAATCCTGAAATTTGTCTATAAAATTTTCCATTGAATGTGAAAAAGTTATTATCGATACAAATTTTAGTTAGTATTAAATACTCTTCTATGATTTCTGCCTTTAATTTTTGTGAATATAACCATTTTCTCAAAAATGCGAGCAATTTGTTAACAGGAATGCTAGGAAACAAAGAGATCACATCAAAAGAAACAAGTCTATCATTCTGAGCCAAAGTGATGTTATTCAATTTTTCAACCAGTTCAATTGAATTTTCAATGGTCTTATTTTCAAATTGTGGTAGTTCATTAAACTTTTTGGCCAGCCACTTAGCTAAATTGTAACATGGGGAGCCAATACTATTGACAATAGGCCTCATCTTTTTTCCATCCTTGTGGACCTTAGGTAAACCATATAATTTTGGATTAGAAGGGTTTGAAACTTTTAATTTAAATTTTTCTTGTTCTTTCATTGTATGTTTTATATGTTTTAATGTGTTTCCCACAGTTCTGATTGTTTTTGGGAGAGGGTTAGATTTAATTTCTTCATATTCTTTGGAGTCTAACAGATGGTTCATTCTATCTACGTAATCCTCTTGATCTAAAATGACAATTTTGTTCCCTTTATCTGCTTTTGCAATTGTAACATTTCTATCTTTAATACCCTTCAAATGAAATTTATCATCTGCATTTGAAACTTTCAAAAATTTTAGGGTACATTTGGCTGGAAAATCTTTTGAACAATGGTTTTGAAAAAATAAATTTCGTAATAGGCAAGAAGATAAAAACTCAAAAGAAAAAATTCAATAACCTTATTCACAAAAAAGAGGCTTTTCGAAAAAATTACCAACCACAAAATTGGAAAAGAGTAAACAAAATCCAAAGATCAGAATCACAAGATAACACCAATGTAATTAATTGTTCAAAAGAGGTGTTAACCAAAGAAGAAACCAAATTACTTAACAATGGTTTAAAAACATGCATAAACTTTTCAAATAATGTTGAAGATTATGTCGCGGATGTGGAAATAGCGATTTCGGAACTAAAAAATGAAGATAAAACTATAATCAGGAAAGAATGTGAAAAAGTGTTAGTAGATATGAAAAGTAATTCAAAAAATAAAGTCACATTGAAAAATATGAAAATTTTGAAGGGTATTAAAGATAGAAATGTTACAATTGCAAAAGCAGATAAAGGGAACAAAATTGTCATTTTAGATCAAGAGGATTACGTAGATAGAATGAACCATCTGTTAGACTCCAAAGAATATGAAGAAATTAAATCTAACCCTCTCCCAAAAACAATCAGAACTGTGGGAAACACATTAAAACATATAAAACATACAATGAAAGAACAAGAAAAATTTAAATTAAAAGTTTCAAACCCTTCTAATCCAAAATTATATGGTTTACCTAAGGTCCACAAGGATGGAAAAAAGATGAGGCCTATTGTCAATAGTATTGGCTCCCCATGTTACAATTTAGCTAAGTGGCTGGCCAAAAAGTTTAATGAACTACCACAATTTGAAAATAAGACCATTGAAAATTCAATTGAACTGGTTGAAAAATTGAATAACATCACTTTGGCTCAGAATGATAGACTTGTTTCTTTTGATGTGATCTCTTTGTTTCCTAGCATTCCTGTTAACAAATTGCTCGCATTTTTGAGAAAATGGTTATATTCACAAAAATTAAAGGCAGAAATCATAGAAGAGTATTTAATACTAACTAAAATTTGTATCGATAATAACTTTTTCACATTCAATGGAAAATTTTATAGACAAATTTCAGGATTGGCAATGGGAAATCCACTTTCTCCATTTTTAGCCAATTTATTTATGGGGTATCTTGAATCACATATCACCAATGCTTATCCTTTGATTTTCAAGTGTTGGTATAGATATGTAGATGATATTATCGCTGTGATTGATAAAAAATACATTCAAGATGCATTGAAATTGCTTAATCTTCAGGATGAGTCAGTGAAATTCACTATTGAAATGGAACAAAATAACAAGATTCCTTTTTTAGACTTATACTTAATAAGAAATGAACAACAGCAAAAAATTGAATTTAACATTTACAGAAAAGACACACATACTGACAACTACATAAAATCTTCAGGTTTTAATCATTTGACACACAAACATGCAATTTTCAATAGTCTATTACACAGATTGTTAAATATTCCACTTAATGTAGAAGATTTTGACAAGGAATATAATCATATTGTTCATGTTGCTAAAATAAATGGTTTCGATGAAGACATTATAAAGAATAAATTAAAGAAATTCAAACAACAAAAAAGGTTACAAGAATACACCACCTTACATCATGGTCCCAAGAAAGATGTAAAATTCAAGAAATTCACTTACCATCCTGAAGTTCATAATAAGTTTCAAAAAATTTTCAGAAATTTTAATATAACATTAGCTCCAATTAACAAATTCAGCCTGGGTAATCTGCTGTTAACTAATAATAAATGTAATACCCCAGACGACAAAAAATCTGGGATTTATCAAATTGATTGCAAGGATTGCAACAAGATATATATAGGAAAAACAAAAAGGAACTTGGAAACTCGTAAAAAAGAGCACTTCAGAAACATGAAGAATGGAGAAATTGAAAAATCAGCTATAGCAGCACATAGTTTATTAGAGCATCATAGGATTGAAAAAGAAGCAAAACTTTTAAAACATCTATCAAAACCTTTGGATTTAACAGTTTGGGAAAAAATATATATTCAAAAAAACCATACTAGAACTATGAACTTCGAGATTCCGGAAGAACCAAGCTTGATTACAAAGTTCTTCAAAAATACAACAGATAGCAGTTTAGGAAATGATTCATTCAAAACAACACCAGATGGCAGTTTGAAGAGGAATTCCTTCAAAAGAACACCAGATGGCAGTCTAGATAATTACCGGCAAAAAGGAGAAAAAATTGACAGTCGTGAAAACAGCTGACGATGACGACAAAGGGTCGCCGATACTGCAGTGCTGTGTTTAAAGAAACATAGATGTATGAGGTAAGAAAAAATCACGATTCATTTAATTATTAATATGTTCTCCGATGAATTTTAATGATTATACCTCATAATGTTTACTTCCCAACATTAATTAAATATAGAGTGTATACTACCTATCAGAAAACTTGGTGGTTGTGGATTTTTTAGCATTTCTTATACTACAGTGTGGGACTACTGGTGGAGATGAGTAGAAATCAATCAGCTCACACTGGACTCTGCAATGTTACTGTTCTTCATCTTATATTAACACTTTACTAAGCCTGCTGTGATAGAGAATTTGGTTGTAGCAAAAACTCAAATAAATATATTGGCAACTAAAATAACTATCTTACTATAGTTCGTTACTAATAGTCCACTGCAAGATTTATGATAATGTTGTAGAAAAATGTACCCAGAAAGGACTGTTGACATAGAGATGGTGAACTTTATTTTTGTTTTAATGGAATTACCTACGATATTTAATTATTTTTATATTTATCTGTGTAAATTTGTTAAATAGTATCATGACTGATCCATTACTGATAGTCCTTCATGAAAAAATATCACTGCATACCATTGCTCTTAACAATATCAAGAACCTACTTTGTATATCCATCCATCCATAGTAATACTGGCCGAGGGCAGGTCTTTCACTGCAATCATAGTATTTTCATGCTATGCTTTGCAGCTTTACTTGGGAATTGTAGGTGTGGTAGCTTCCTGTAACTTCCCACACCGGTGAAGGATGATGATGATGATGATAAGGATGATTATGATGGTTGGATAATTATCGGTGACCATTGGGCCCTAAGCTTCCTGACTTTTGTCTTACAGGTGAGGAAAAACCCCAAAAAAAACCTCACCCAGGAGCCTGTCCCGACTGGGAATCGAACCCAGGCCCGCTGCATGACAAGGCAGCATGCTACCTCGAGACCTCAGCGGTGGGCTGCTTTGTATATGGAATATATTTAAAATTAATCAGGGTTTATTTTCAATTATTTATAAATAGCTGTAACATTTTTCTCATGTAGGCTTTCATTGGCCCGCTGCATGACAAGGCAGCATGCTACCTCGAGACCTCAGCGGTGGGCTGCTTTGTATATAAGGAATATATTTAAAATGAATCAGGGTTTATTTTCAATTATTTATAAACAGCTGTAACATTTTTCTCATGTAGGCTTTCATTGCAATGTCATATTGTACTGAAGTTTTTTGGAATAGGATAACAATGGTTTTGATCTTGAATTCAGTGTCAATGATCTGTCTGCAACTGCAGCAGCTAGTCCTCAGGAGGCCATGCAACAGATATCTTCTACTTGTCTGAAGATGGAAAACACATGTTGCTAGAGTCTCTAGAGAATTTCCAGCACAATTGCAGATGAATTCAAGATGAAAGAGAATTCAAGAACAAGACCATATCACTGTGAAAAACTCCATCACAAGTATTAAGTTTATTACTATTCTTACCTAATGAACCTTCACCGGCACTCTGAAGAAGTTCTGCAGACTCTATTGAGACCAGAGCTCTTTTTGGTGTTCGTTTGGGCGTGTCTTCCGTACTGTCACTCTCTTCTTCACTTGAAACACCCTCATCCCCTACTATCATTAGGCCTTGCTCCTGTTAACAGAAAATACATTGTTGTTTATTTATACAATAACTTTACCCCATCTATAATTTGAAGGGCATGCTGTAGTGTAGTTGGTTAAGTCAACACACATATGTTGTCAAGGATGAGATACCCAAATCAAAATTTCAAGATAAAATGTTTTGGCTGGACTGAGATTTGAACCCAATACACCCAGTTTTACACACTGTTGCACCAGTGTGCTATCCAGGTATTCCAATACATAGATACATTTTTTTCTCTCTCTTACATAATCTCTGCTTTCCCTGCAGTGGCAAACCATTATTCATAATGCAATTGGTTTGCTTCCTATTCAAGAAGATATTATAATGGTGTTATATTTAAATATTAATACTTTCCAATACTGAACAATATTATTCTGAAAAGAAAAATTAATGCTTGAACTGTGATTTGAACCCCAGATCTCTGGTTCTATGTACCAGTGTGCAGTCCATTACACCATTCAAGACACATTACAAACTTCAACATTTCTTTCCTCATATCAATTATCTAAAAAAGAGAAAAAAAAGATGGGTTCATTATTAATATTGTAGCTGTAAAGATATTATCACAATAATGTTAAAAGATTCCGGGCTATGTGGCCGTGGTCTATAATTGGCATTTCTTCCAGTTGGAAGAAATACCAGTTATAGAACGCGGCCACATAGCCCGGAATCTTTTAACATTATGATTACCGGCCGTGAAAGCCTGCATACCACAATATTATCACAATGTTACATTAAATTTATGCACTTGAGATAAATGTGAGAGCCCTTTTGATGCTTTAAGATACTATACCTAAGCCGCTGGATCTCCGGCTCTGAAGTTTAGTTTATACAAGGGGTAAAGGGAGAACTCGCCCTCTACTGCCAAAAAGGAAATGGTTGATGTGCGAGTGAACGTCTACCACAACCAATCACTGCTCTTGACGCAGCTATAGCACACACTAGTAAGGTTTTAAATTGCTGAGATGTTGTCAGCTGTATGTCTGCTAACTGCATACATAAAGCGGCCCCTCCCACTGAATATCCATATTGGCAACACTGTCGTGAAAACGTCAAGGCCGGAGAATCAGTGGCTGGACTATACAGCTTGGCAGTAAACAAAATGCAGTTGTGCTGCGCATGCGCTACAATTCTATGATGTAATGCTCCCTTTCCAGTCAAGTTATGCTGAGAATTCCCTGTGATTTAGCTTGGGAAGGAAAATTAACCAAAGGAAATAATATATTAATAAATTCACCTGAATCAGACGATCTCTCTCTTCTAGCTGTGATTTATACAGTTCCAGATCCTCTTTCAGTTTCACTGTAGCTCTTTTAAGTTGGTCAAACTCTCTACACTTCTCTTTGTGTTCTCGCTGCAATCAAACAGTTTATAAATTTATAACATTTAATCCTTAAAAAAGAGAATATTTTACTCACATATTTCTGGTATAACAAAACTAGTTCAAAGTAAAAAATAAAGGGATGAAAGAGAGAAAATGGAAGTAACTGAATCCTTGCTAGACACCTAGAATTTTTAATTTATAAATTAAGCTTTTAAATAATAAATTATGACCTTGTTCTAGTCTTTCTCGACTATTAACAATATAATTTTTATAAGAGGACTTTTGAAAAAATGTATCATCATCTATTTGTAGATTGGACTAACTAACAAACAAGCAGAAGAAGAATCATCATTTTTGAAAGACCTCTTATAAAAATTATATTGTTAATAATTGAGGAAGACTGAGAACAAGGTACTAATTTATAATTTAAAAGCTGTATATAGTAATATCAATTAAATATTTTAAAAGTTTTGATTAAAAATTGAGTCAAATAAATGAATTTTTCATCTCACCTCATAAAGCTATCAGTTTCAAAGGGCTTTGATTCCATCATCTGCCGAAACTTTGATTGTTCAAATTCTGCCGTTACATCATTTTCCAAACTTTGAGATTAAATTTTGCTTGGTGGGAACTTCAAAATTCATGGGAATTCCTGGCGAGCAAAATTTAATCTCAAATTTATATATTAAATTTGGGAATTTTTAACATTATGAGGTTCAATTCATAAGAATTCTTTTAATCTCAAAGTTCATAAAATTGCCACCAAATGTGATACAGAAGATGATGGGATTGGCAGAATTTCAAGTCGGATTTCTGGTTGATGATGGAGGCGAAGGCCTTTGAAACCAGTACCATGAAAACACAGAGTTTTATGATGTGAGATGAAAAAAATTATCTGATTCAATTTATAAAATGTAAATTACCTCATAGTGTTACATTCACCATAATTTTGATTAAAATGAAATTTTCAATGATATATATATATATATATATATATATATATATACACACACATTTGAAGAACAATAATGTACTTTAATAACTTAATAAAAAGCAGAAAGTATTCATACAAAAGACAGGTAGATACAGTAATTTTCAGAACTGCATAACTTGTACAAAGCAGCAAGTCCTAAAAATGCCATTGGAGATAAAGAGAAACTTTTCAGACATTAATTTATTTCAATCATAATAATAGCTTTAGCTTCTTAACATTAATTCAATACCTTTTTTTAACGAACATCTCCTTAAATTTTATTTTATAAATTATAGAATTTGCAAACTGTGACACTGTCAAGATATTAAAAGAAGAAAATCCAATGGAGTGTCCCGAGTTAAACAAGATGTTAATGGCTGGTTGGGGAAAAATTGATGTGAACAAAATCCTGTACTCTAGATCAACAACACTTACTTGTAACTGAAAATGTGACTCTTCCAGGTCCTCGAGTCTGTCTTTGAGGAGTTCCACTTGGTACGTTAGTGAAGATTTCTCATTGTCAAGCTGTGCTGTTTGTATCATTGCCTTGCGGAACTTTTCCTCTACTTCTTTCAGTTCTTGCTGCAACAACAATAAATATTATTAATCTATTCCATCCATAGTAATTCTGCCCAAAGGCAGGTCCTTCACTGCAATCATAGCATTTTCATGCTATTCTTGCAGTTTTACTAGGGAATTGTAGGTGTGGTAGCTTCCCGTTGCTTTCCACACCAGTGAAAGATGATGATGATGATAATGGTAAGGATGATGATGATGGCCATATGATTTCGGGGACCGTTTGGACCATAAAGTATTCCTGACATTTGTCTTACAGGTGAGGAAAAACCCCGATAAAAACCTCACCCAGAAAAACTGCCCTGACCAGGGACCGAATCCGGGCCCGCTGCGTGACAAGGCAGCATGCTACCTCGAGACCACAGCGGTCTATTAGTGAATTCATAATCAAAAGTTCATTTAATGAACTATATATCTTCTCAGTATTTTGTATAATGAATGTGGCACCAGCAGGCACTATTGGGGGTTTTATTTGTTTCAATGCTAGATCTCAGTGATTCAAATCTTGATCAAATTAGAGGTACAGACCTAGAAAACCCTTGCCCTACCAGCTGGCTGCTGGCCTCTCATCCACGTGTGTTAATCACTGACATAGATGATCATCCAGCCAGTGTAGATGTGACATGTGATCAGAATGTCAGGTCCCCCAGCCATTATAGATGGTTTTCTCAACTTGGAGCCGCCATTTATTGTAGCTACCCAAATTCTTCACAATGCTGGTTGAGCACTGGTCCCATACTGGCCGAAATTCCACGAGAAAATTTCTTCCCCCATGGAGACTTGAACCAGGACAAGTCCTATAGCTCTACACTTAACCACTCAACTACAGCCCAGGACAAAATGTAACTTAGAGTACACAATAAAAAATAAAAAAACTTGTGAATAGAAGATATGAACCCAAGTCACCTTTCAATTATATTTAGTAGGAAATTTTCAAAATGACATAGAAAACTGCTGAATAATGAAATGCCAGCCATACAATTTTTTTTTCTTTGGTGCAAAGGGTTGTTTTTAACAGGGAGGAGACCTTTTAATTCTTTCTAGAATGAAAGCTTAACCCATCCACCTCTCATTTAAAGTCGAGCTCTGCTACCCCAGAAATCTGATTTAAATCCCAAGTCCTACTGCATGGCATTTAAATGTCCTACTGCATGGCATTTAAATGTAACGCAGCAATTTAATATTACCTCAGTAAGTAAAAATGGTTTTAAAAACCACTAAATTGATATACAACAGGGTTATTCTCGGATTTCACCCACTTCCAATCACTTGGCGTGATATGGCTTTGTTTTTTTTGCAGGTGGCGGGACAATAAGTTCATTATCACTCTCACCGCTCTCTTCTTCAGCAGAAGTTGCTTCCGAATCACTTATAGATTCATGAATACTTCTCTCATCACTAAATATATCAGAAACTTCTGAATCACTGCCTAATTCACACTCTAATAATTTCCTAATTCCATCACTGTCAATACCCTTAACTTTCCTTGGCGCCATTTTTCTTACTACTGACACATTTTTTTTTTCTGAGGGTAAAACTCGTTCCAGAAATTTCTAAATGGCATGGAGGGGATGAAATAGCATTCTTGTGAATGTGTAGAAGAAGAAAAAGTGTATGTAACAGATATCTATGAGCAGCAAAATAAATTAAAAATGCGTTTTTTCGATCTCTGCACTGTGCGACCACAGGTCGTCATACGATTTTAGTGCTTAAGAACATCATGCAACCTCAGCTCGTCATCCGATTTAAATGGGTTAAGGAACCAACCTTGACAATTACCCAGCATCCAATCCCTACCCTCTCGTGGTGCAGCTGTTAACATATTAAATTTGAAGAGAAAAATTTTCGCCCAGACCAAGACTCGAACCCGGGACCTTTGGCTTTTTGTACCAATGCTCTACAAACTGAGCTACCGGGGCAAGTACCAATCTAGATTCAAATTTCTCTCTTTTATACGCTGTTAACATATTGTTTATGCAATATGAACCAAAGGGGTGGGCTATCCACCAACTAGCACTGGTCAGCTTGGTGGGTTATAGTCCGATCTGGTATTTCTTCCTTTTCTAGTACCAGATCCCTCTTTTTACTTTCCTATACAGTCTTCCTTGCCTGACCTCTTGTTTTCTTCGACTGTGATGGTAGTAGAGCATTCGAGGCCGAAGGGTTCATTTCTGTCTTTCATATATCACTAGTGAGCTCTCACCTTGAATGATCACATATGCTGCATGTTCAAATGCAGCCCAATAGCAACTTATAGCATAAATTAGCAATGGATTCGTGTCATCAATGACTGGATACATGTCATGATGAACGACGAATGATAAATGAAGAATGAATGAACATTTTTGGATTGCAATGCTGTAACATATTATCAACATTTTTCTCTTCAAACATATTATCAACATACATAAAAGTTCAACATTCAACTGAATTAAATCACAAAAAAGTGCAATGTTAACATTTTATTGCTGATCAGAAAGCAGAGGAAATATTGTCTTATGAGGAGAAATAAAGTACTGTAACTTTAAAAAAAGCAAAACTGTGGAAATAAATTCATGCAGGAGTTACATTAAACATAGTTGCAGAATGTACAGATATGCAAGGTGGTGGATGCTGATGCAATTAATTCATAGACAATATTATTTTAATCAATAGTAAAGAGAAAAATGTTTGCCTGAACCAGGAATCGAACCCCGAACCTTCAGTTTTCTGTGCTGATGCTCTGATCACTGAGCTAATTCAGGCTACATTCCCATCCAAGCATAAATCCTCCCTTTAGATGGGAATGTAGCCTGAATTAGTTAAGTGGTCAGAGCATCAGCACGGAAAGCTGAAGGTCTGGGGTTTGATTCCCGGTTCAGGCAAAAATTTTTCTCTTTACCATTGATTACAATAATTTGTGTTCATTAATTTACTTATTTCTATCATAGTAATAGCTTTAGCATCTCAATATTAATTTAATCATGAACAATATTAAAAATTAATTTGCAACATACAAAAAAAATAATGAGAGGTTTAAAAGATTTTATTATTTATATTTCCATAAAGCTTTCAATTAATCACCAGTATTTATAATATTTTTTTAAAAGTTTTATTGCCTCTGGTCATGCATATCATCCAATAGGTTTATTTTCAATAGGAGACAATGATTGGTAACAACATCACACTCAATGCACTTACTTGCAACTCTTTCACATTTGGGTGATTTTTTGAACTTCTGGATCCAGAGATCTCCCTTGGGGGTGTTTCACTCGACTTTCCCTTATCAGAAAATACAATATTGTGTTAAAATGATTTCTTATATATAAAAATACCCTATTCCTGCCTTGAAATGTTGGAGTTCACAGTTCGAGTATTTTTTTTAAAATTCCTCTAATATTCAAGGATTTGAAATGTTGGCTTTATTCGGAACAGTTGCATTAGAGAATTGACTGCAAAATTACCAAACATTTTTAAGAAATAGATTTACACTAACTTCTCCTTTCCTAACCCTAACAATATAAATTACATACATAAGATTATAAACTAATTTGAATATCTATAAAGGTTCCGGTTGGCCTCAAATTTCTATAAAAGTTTTATCTTTAAGGGGGGTAGAATTTAAGTTGGAATATATCTAACTTGCAATTATCAATAATTGGTACACTGACGTGTCACAATCAAGAATCTTAAGAGATTATACCTTTCCAATATTTAATATTATTTGGTAATACACTCACCCGAACATCTCTAAGACTAATGCCCTCTTCTAAAGAATCCTCAGAACTACGCCGACTTGACTGGTAACTGTTACTTCCTCCCAGTGACGTACTTCTCGTGCTGCTCACGGTGGCAGCCACTCTCGCAGACCGACTCGTAGGATCTAGAAAAATAATCATTATATTTTAATCTCTTATCTCCCATATTCTTAACCCTTAAATTGGCAAAACACAAATTTCTTCTGTTAGTTATTGGAATGTGGCGGACCGCAGTGAGAACGGAATCTTGTGTAACTGTTATTATTAGATATATTGTATAATTAGACACACATTTAATTGGTTTCTTTTTGTTCATTTTCTTCTGATATATTTAAAATATTAAATTAATTGAACCAACTGATGTATCTAAAAGGATACATTACGAATTTAAGGGTTTTAACAAGATGTTCTGAATAAATGAGAATATATTCTTGAAGCAATTGACATTATTATATGAAAGACTGCAGATCACTAGGATTATGACGAATCACATTCAATTTAGCCTCAGAAGGAGATCCATTGATGTCCACATGTCTGTATTCTGTAGAAGAGCAAATAAACTGGAAGTTATTAGAATACTATTTCCCTTCTACAGCTATAAAGAAGAAGCAGGTTGAGAAGAAATGTGAGTGGACACCAAATGCTCTCTCCAAATTTTACAGAGGATAATGCATTGCCCTTACAATTCTTCTAAAGCAAAACCATCCTCAAACTTTTATCTTCCTTTGTTACAAATTTATCATCACTGAATAAGACATGCAAACATTGTTTCCACTAATAAATTCATGGTAAAATTCCATTGAGGTGTTACTCACAAAATTAGAAATTACTTGTTGATATGTCTCCTCAACTGGTAGGTTTGTTGTTATAGACCATAGATTTTTTTTTTAGTCTGGAAACATCTTACCTCAACTTAATGAGTCTGGGCAAGCTGAAGATGATATAGAAGATTATATCGAAACATATTCGAGAACAAATAAACATTAAATTCAGGTAAGATGTTTCCAGATCACTTCCTAAAATAAACCATTATTTGTGATTATTAGAGAGCGGATTTTTAGGTTATAAAAGTTAAGATTGCAACAGAGTATAGCGATAAAATTAATGTAATCTCTTTATATCCAATCAACTGATATGTTTAAGCTATAATGGCTGGGGGATCTGACATGCTGACCACATGTTACCCCTACACTGGCTGGATGATCGTCTACCTCTGTGATGAACATATGTGGATGTGAGGCCAGAAGCAGGATGGTAGGTCAAGGTCTTTCTAGGCCTGTCATGTCATTGAGTTTAGTTTTCAGTTTTTTTTGTTAATTCCCACATACCTCTGTACATGTCGTAAACACTATCGGCATTTTCTTCGATTTCCTTCTGTTGTCTCTCTAATTCTCGCATTCGAATTTCTCGAGCTTCAGCTCTTGCTTGTCTCCTCGCTGCTAAACGAGCTTCAGCCTAGAAAATAAACATCAATAATTTTTTTATGGTAACAGTGATACTGAACATAAAATTAAAAGTAAAAGATAAAGGTCTCTCATTTATAGGCCATGAAAGCTTTAAAGGCATACACACAAGGATGCCAGAATTCTTAGTCAAATTGGAAAAAAAAGAGATGACAGGGTGACTGATCATATGTTCTGATGAATTTCAACCTCAGGAAAATTCAAGATACTAATTTTTAGGAGGCTGAGTGAGCCCTAAAACCGATCTGAAAGTCTTTTGAGCCCAGGTTCAAACTTGGGCTATCTGCCTTATCTTCAGATGCCTGCTACTGGACTCCAAATTCTGGTGTAGATTTTACAACAAAATCATCATCATCATCCTGCCAGGTATTAGTCCTAGAAGAACTGTTACGGCCTGAGAAAGTGGTTTTCGTGCCATCTTTACATAGGTCGACCAAGTGACCATTTCCCATTTGGACAGTAGTTCATTATTGCCTTGGGGATCCTGGATCTAGCCATTCTTGAGACATGTTCCTAGTTTAGCAGATATCTGGCTGGAGATGTAGTCCAGTATTGGTGACACATTAAGTTCTTGAAGGATTTATACATTTTTCATTCGATCCCATTTGGTGTAGCCAGCTGTTTGGTGCATAAATTTCATCTCACAAGCTGTTAGTCTGCTTTCATCTCTAAAATCATACATGTCTTGTAGAAAAAACTCAGAAGAACTTTCTTAAAAATCTATTTTGTCTAGTATTAAAATGCCTGCATACAGCATTTTTTTCCATGTCCTCATGTAACATTCTATCCAATTTGCTATACATTTTTATTTATTTCTTTGAATTTTAGTACTTCAAGCATTCTTTTTTGACACCAAGAATTCTTAACATAAAAAAAGTCCTTGGATCATATTAATGTTAATCATTAATTATCTCGTTAACACACTTGTGCTGTGCTCTGAAGCTATTCTTCTAATGTTCTGCTTTATGAACTAATGACAAACCAGCCATTCATACAAAGAACCAAGGTCAATTTTAAATACAAACAGGTACAGTAAATTAATTTTAATTTCTAGATTGTAATTACTACAACAGCAATAATAATAATAATAATAATAATAATAATAATAATAATAATAATAATAGATGGATCATCGGTTGATTAATGTCTTTGACATCGTCCGATTCCTAATAGCCAATTTTGTCGGTCCATCCAATCTCCTGGTTGTAGATGATTCTCCTTCATGTATAAATTTATTCCTTGACTCCAGGAGGTTTTAGGTCTTCCTCTGCCTCCTCTTCCCTCAGGTTTAGCTGATCCTCTCCCATTCGCTGGACATGTCTGTACCATCTTAATTGCTGAGTTTTAATATAATCTAAAATAGTTTCTTCAATCTTCATTTTCTCCCTTATAATTGAGTTCCTAATTTTTTCTCTTCTTGAAATTTTTGCTGCCCTTCTTATAAAATCCATTTCCGTTCCCAAAAGATACTTATTACTCCCTCCCATCAGAAAAAAATGCAATGCTAAAAAAACCTAATAGAGATAATAATAATAATAATAATAATTTTTATTGTTTTTGTTGATGCGGTAGGCTAACTCCCTCCCATCAGAAAAAAAATGCAATGCTAAAAAAACCTAATAGAGATAACAATAATAATAAAATAATAACAATAACAATGTAAATAGTAATAATAATAATTTTTTATTCATTGAGAATTTTCCTTATCATGAGGTTTTTCTCCAACCAATCTTATTTTAAAATATTTATATATTTTATGTGAACGGCAATGTTTGAAAATAAATAAGAAACGATGTTATGATTAATTTGTTCATCACTGCAACCAGATCATATTATTTATTGCCAAAGGATCACAATATTGTAAGAATGCACTTAGTTGAGAAATTTATAACCAACATTACAGGTTATTAAATAATTTGTGATGTCCTATGATGTAAATGGCAATTATATTTTTCTAGAAAGTAAATTCCTACGAAATTATACATTTAAGAAAGTACAAACAGTGGTTTCTTTTTTTGTGGTATAATCAATTGCTACAAATGTTTTTATATTATATCCCACAAGCACTATCTGCTAACATTCGTGCACTATATATACAATCTGGTAGCCATATGCAGTCACTCCAAAATAATGCCATGACCCATTCAAAATGTTAAAAAGGAGGAGCTTGATTTAAAAGTGATAAAATTAAATTGATAAAATTGACGCGAAAAACGAATGTGAATGGTTCTAAATAAAAAATTAATTCAAATGTGATTTGTCAATGACTCCCATTTGGGGCATGAGTTAAATAGTCACTAGAAAAATTTACATATGAAGTACTTGTGGTTACAAACAAGTCAAACTTGTAATCAGATAGTGAAATTTGAGCAAACAATGCACAAACAATTACTGAATTTATATGACCATGCAATCTCACTTTTATTTATAGGTGAAACATAAGTATACCAATTAAAACATTTTGTCTGTTCATTCTTACCTCTTAGAATAGTTTTTGTCGAACATGTTTCAGAGCTTCTTAGCCCCATTGTCAGCGATTACAGACTGAATTTTCTCATGTTGTTGGCCCTGATTCTTGATTCCTGCTCTCTTTGCCTCTGGTCCAATGAATTTACTAATGAGGTTACTTTCTGCGGGAATTTCAAAGTTCATAATTCTTTCCTTGTTCTTCTGTATATAGATTTTTTCCCATATAAAATTCAGTCTATAATCGCTGACGATGGGGCTAAGAAGCTCTGAAACATGTTCGACAAAATCTACTCTAAGAGGTAAGAATGAACAGACAAAATGTTTTAATTATTAAACAAACCTCTTAATGATGTTTTTATTATTAATTTAACATTTCTCACTGAAAGATAAATTATATTTGAAAGAAAAATTTTCGCCTAGACCGAGACTCGAACCCGGGACCTTTGGCTTGCCGGGCCAAATGCTCTACCAACTGAGCTACCGAGGCGAGTTGCGATCTAGATGCAAATTTTTCTCTTATATACGTTGTAATTCCCTCTCACCAAATGCTTTTGAAACCATTGCTTCTATCTTTGCAAATGGCAGCTTCTTAGTTAAGAAGACATTTATTAGGAATTTAACATTACTTTATAAAGCTAGTAAGGCGTCTAATGATGTTTTTATTATTAATTTAGTCCCGCGCCGTAGCCGAGCGGTTAAGGTAGGAAGCCTTGGCGCAGAGCTACGGGACTTGCGCTGGTTCGAGTCTCCATGGGGGAAGAAATTTTCTCATGGTATTTCAGCCAGTATGGGACCGGTGCCCACCCAGCATCGTGAGGCAATTGGGTAGCTACAATAAGTAGCGGCTCCAGGTTGAGGAACCAGCTATAACGGCTGGGGGACTCGACATGCTAACCACATGTCACCCCTACACTGGCTGTTGATCATCTACCTCTGTGATTGACACATGTGGATGTGAAGGGCCAGCAGCCGGCTGGTAAAAGGGCAACCGCTGAAAAGTGGAAAGACCCTCAATCGGAATTATTAATTTAACATTTCTCACTGAAAGATAAATTTTTCTCTTCAAATATAAAACCTCTTAATGTTACTTCGTATTGTATTTTAAAATAAGTAAATTATTTTAGCTCCTAATAATACTTACAGAATTAAAAAAGTGTTTCAATACAAATACAGAGAGCAACATGTTGAATGCCGTGAAGAAGAAGTACTGTCAGTCAATTCACAACTCCTTGTCACATCTCACGCATTAGCAACATAACTTGGTGTTAAATAAATTTCATCCACAGGATGAGGATTTGAATCCTCACCTAAGAAACACTCATGACTCACTTACAGTGCTTAAACATCATCTTCCTCTGATTGTAAAACAGAATGTATTTACTGTAAATATGAGCATTAACATATCTCTAACAAGATTTCACAATCCAAGACAATAGTGAATTGCTCTGAAATCTTCCGTATATGATTGGTCTATTACAACACCTTAACTCTACTGGAAATCACTGTCCAATATAAACTCTAAAGATTCTCTCTTTATATGTGTATTGACTGCAAATTAACTCTTTACTGGTGTTCAGCATTCCTGTGTATACTTATAGGATATATTTGCCAAGGTTTGCTAACTGAGATAAACTATAATCTTCTATATTTTATGAAGATTTACTATCCAAGATAAACTATTGTGTATTTAAGAATTAAATTAAAGTGTTTAATACCTAACCTCGTATCCAGTCTTTCTTACTTATTCACTGGCACTATCGAACCTGTAGGTTCATGGCCGCGCAGACACCCCTATCCTGAACTAACACTTTCCAATCATTACCTGTATAATCTACTTTCCTCAAATCATAGTTAATGTTATTGTCCCACCTCGTTCTTACCCAGTCTAATTAAACAAATAGAAAAACAAAAAAGAACTCATGGTTTGGGAAAAAATCCACATTCAAAAAACCAAAAATGAAAAACTTATGAACTTTGAAATTTCCACTGATTCTGATTTGATCCGGAGGTTCATCGGTTCACCAACACAGGGAGGAAGAAGCAGTTCTCCTGATCGACATAACATCAGTCTACAAGAAGTTACTGAAAGATGAAGCTGCCCAAGATTCGAAAAATGGTGTAATCAGAAAACTGGATATGAGGTGAGGTATTAAACACTTTAATTTAATTCTTAAATTAAACCTCATAGTGATTTTTTCCCTATATAAGTTCAATATTCCGTATTTGTTTAAGAAAAATTGTATCTTATTAATAAGAAGAAGGATATGAGGTGAGGTGATAACATTTTTTAAAAATAAATAATACCTATTAGTGTTAATGCCTAAAAAGTCAATATTCTGTATTTGGTTCGTTAATATGGCCACTACACACAACTTATACGACGGCCCTTCACCACTCGTCCACATAGTCACACATTATTTAAACAATCACTATACTTGACCGGAAGTGCGGACAAAATACGTCAAATAGCCCATTTGGTGTCTAGCGGTTGAATCTTGTACTATATTTTGACGTAAAAGTAAAAGTGGACCTATGTTCTGATGTGGGTACCATAGAAAAGATTCTGATACACAAAGAGTACCATAAAC
The DNA here is from genome assembly GCA_030220185.1 of Diploptera punctata. NCBI lineage: Eukaryota > Metazoa > Arthropoda > Insecta > Blattodea > Blaberidae > Diploptera > Diploptera punctata. The sequence continues at coordinate 1,734,141 of JASPKZ010009821.1, forward strand.
AAACAAAAAATTGTGAATCATTATCCTAAATGATCTAACATTTTATTATTATGGTTTGCAAACCTCTATCAATGACTTTAACGCATGCCTCAAATGACAGTCAATGACCAATCACATTTCAATGAATTTTGATTTACAACCAATCACAGTCGTTTTTCACCTTCATTGTACAAAGTGACTCCCAGATTGTATATATAGTGCACGAATGTAACCAGACTCGGCTTGCGAGATATAATAGAAAAACATTCGTAGCAATTGATTATACCATAAAAAAAAAGAAACCATTGTTTGCACTTTCTTAAACATATTATTTTCCAGGAATTAATGTTTGCAGAAAAATATAATTGACATATTTACATCATAGGACATCAGAAATGAATTAATATACAGTAATGATGTGTTTCATTTTTTCTCCACTAGGAGTGCATTCTTACAATATTGCGAATCTGTTTGGCAATAAATATGATCTGGTTGCAGTGACGAACAAAAGAAGCAAATCAAGCGTACCAATCGTTTCTCATTTGTTTTCAAACATCGCCGTTTACATTAAATATATAAATATTTTAAAATAACTATATTTAAATAATGATTTGTGAGTAAACAGCTTAATTTTATTCGTTAAATAGTCCGAACAAATGCCACTCTTGATTTCCAAATTATCGATAAATCCTCGATTCGTGAGTCGTGAATTTATCAATAATTTGGAAATCACTCGTGGCATTACTTATGACTATTTAACTCATGCCCCAAATGGGAGTCAATGACCAATCACATTTCAATTATTTTTTATTTACAACCAATCACAGTCGTGTTTCGCCTAAAATTTACCAACTAAAGTATATCATAATAAAGAAAGCACCTCTTTTTTAACATTCTGAATAGGTCATAGCATTATTTTGCAGTGACTGACTCATTAAGAAATACGGCTACCATATTGTATATATAGTGCATGAATGTCAACATTAATATAAAAATGTTTGTAGCAATTGATTATACCACCAAAAAAAGAAACCACTGTTTGCACTTTCTTAAATGTATTTTTTCCCGGGTACTCGTAGTAACATTCCAGAAGAATATAATTATCTAGGACATCATAAATGAATTAATATACAGTTTGATGTGTTTCATTTTTTCTCCATTAGAGTGCATTCTTACAATATTGTGTTCCTTTGGCAATAAATAATATGATCTGGTTGCAGTGATGAACAAAAGAAGCAAATGAAGCGTACTAATCATTTCTCATTTGTTTTCAAACATCGCCGTTTACATTAAATATATAAATATTTTAAAATAACTATATTTAAATAATGATTTGTGAGTAAACAGCTTAATTTTATTCGTTAAATAGTCCTAAAAATGCCACTCTTGATTTCCAAATTATCTAGATAAATTGGAAATCACTCGTGGCATTACTTATGATAATTCGTTTAGAATAGTATCATAGAAATAGAGCAAGTGGAATAATAAAAAAACTTTTCTGGTGTCAAAGGGAAGATATAATATATACATGTATAGAACATAACCTTTATGCTATCTATATTCGAACGATAACAATACCAATATTTTTAGCAATTACTTGGCGTTCTTTATCTGTTTACTCAGGATTCATTATCAGAGTTTATCTGTGTATGTAAAGTCATACCTTGAATTTATGCAATGTAGGAAATACACATCAGATACAGTCAGAAAGGAAAGTCTTATACGAATAATTTTGTACAATAGAATCCTATTTTGGTGTATTTTGAAGATTTTATATGAAATAAATAGTGTCACAAGAAATCTTATCGGTATATTTTAATTTACTTCATACAAATATACAAAACCTAGTTATTTTCTTATGTACAAGAAGTTAATGTATAGTTAGCAAAAAAAACTACTCATGCAATATTAGATATCCTGTTACTTTAAGGGAGGAAAGGAGATTATGAGTATTTGAGAATGAAGTTCTTAGGAAAATATTTTGGACTAACAGATATGTGAATGGAGAAGACTACTTAACTATGAACTACATGGTCTTTATAGGAAGCCAGATATAATAAGAACAGTTAGACTGCGATGGGCAGGACATGTGACACAAATGGGAAATGAAAGACGTGCATGGAAGCTTCTTGTACAGAAACCAGAGGGAAAACGCCCAGTTGGTAGACCAAGAATGAGGTGGGAGAATAAAGTTAAATATGATTTGAGAGAAGTAGATTATACAAGGAATGATTGGAAAGCATTAGCTCAGGATAGGGATGTTATGGAGAGCTTATGTCCGCACGGCCATGAACCTACGGGTTCGATAGTGCCAATGAGTATGTGCTGTAAAAGGTAAAGGTAAAGTAATCCAACTACAGGGCATGGGGTATTAGGAAGTTAAGATTCCCACTTTTTCAAGACAATCGACATCAGGCGGGTTTTCAGCCCTGCGTGACGGTCGGAATTACCCCCAAGACAAGTGTCTGATACTCATTTCCGATAGAGGATGAGTCGACCCCAGGGCCATGGTGCCACCAAAAGTTTTGGGTCAGTTTAAAAATCCTGAACCTACCGGAACTCGAACCATCGACCATCTGGTTTGTAGCGTATTGCCCTAACCATCTATGCTGCAGCATTTGAGGCAACATTATTTGGCAGGGAATTATAGAGTGCTCGCTGGTTCGAGTCCTCGTGGGAGAAAAAAATGTTCTCATGGAATTTCGACCCACTCAGCATCATGAGGAATTTCGGTAATAATTTTAAGCAACAGCTCCAGGTTGAGAAACCTAGTGAACTTGCAAACCCTCAATAACTTCGAATGATCTTCATTCAAAATCCGCGTATTAGTTCTGATAGATTAGTGCTTACCGTACTCATCTCTGGTACTGATGTTCAAATCTCCGGTCGCCGTCGATCGATTTTTAGTAACGTAAAAATTCTGAGTGTGGCTTCTTTCGGAGGGAAATGTATGTAGATTTAAGACACGTAAAAGACTCTCAATCCTAAAATAAGAGTCTCGGAACAAAATTTTTACGACCCTTCAAATTTAACTTGAACTTTGGTTCTTATGAGTAAATAACTACTGTCCACAGACGAAGTGAATGAAAGCAGTAGGTATTTCATACGTTATCTTATGAGTGTTCCTTTATTCTCAGGTATTGTATATCTGGCTTAACTTGGCAAAGAGAGAGATGGGTAGATAACGGTTGAACTTTGACCGCTTTCTCTCAGTCACAAAAAAAATAACCCACCCTGTTGTCAGTTTTCGTCTTCCCCCTTGCCCTAATTAACATCTGGTGAAGAAAACCGACAACACTGGTGCGAGTTAGAGAGGTGAGCACAGCTGTCTCTTTCTAGATTTTCTTTTGCAAAGTTAAACTAGACGAATTATAGTATGTCATTGTATCGCTTACAATTCCCCGTGCCACCCCTTCGTCCCGTGCTTTCATTCTCTTCGTCTGTGGACTATTGGACCATGTTGAAATCTGATGAGGAATTATTAGGGCGTTTTGAAAGGAAGATACTGAGATCCATTTTTGGTGCCGTGAAGGAAAATGATGCATGGAGAAAGAGATACAATAATGAATTGTATAAATTGTACAATCAGCCAGATATTTTGATTTTTTTTTAAAGTTAATAGATTGGCATGGGCTGGACACATTATTTGCATGGACAACAAAAGGATTACAAAAAGAATTTACAATGAACAACCACTATTGGCCAGAAAAGTTGGAAGACCTAAATTAAGATGGGAGGATGGTATAATTCAAGACGTTAAAATTTTAAAAATAAAAAACTGGAAGAATGCAGCGCAGAACAGGGAAGTCTGGCATAAGCTTCTGAAGGCGGCCAAGGTCCACATGGGGCTGTCGAGCCAATTATGATGATTATGATGATGATGTCTGTGGACTATAGAGATGGAACAAATTCCTTCGTAAATTCTATATCAGGGTACAGTTGATGCGACCATTGTACATGACGTCAGAGGGAAGGGGGTTATAATAGTTTTCTGTACCTTTTGGTTACAGCAACAGTTTAGAATAACTTTAGTTCACTCCAAATGTTCCAAACAGTCAGTGCGCAACTTTTATATTCCAACCTAGTATACTTTGTTTGTCTGAATCCTGCTCTTGTTTACATCTGACCGCTGTTCAGAGTGACCTCTACTGTATGGTTGAAGCTGAGTCAATCTCGTGTCATTGGAAGGAGATATTTCATCTCTAGTAATGACTTCGTTGAGCGTCGTTAAATAAAACAAAATCCGTAACACATGCTGACATCACAAATAAATGAATGTTCTCTCAATCATCAAAATGGATGACAGTTTTCGGGTAATAGGCCTAAACTTCCAAGGAAAACAATCTGCAGGTCTTAATGGGACACACCCTGTACACATGAATTAAGTATGTTCATATGCTGTGTATATAATACAATCAAACGCAGTAATCGTTTACGTATATTGTAATTTAGATGTAAGATGAGATACCTTAGGAGGACTGCAGGATACACACTACTAGATCACAAAAAAAAATGAAGACATCTTAGAAGAATTACACATGGAATCTTTAGAAAACAAAATTTCTGATTATAAGTCAAGATGGATACAACATGTTCATCGAATGGAAGATCACAGAATACCCAAACAAATGTTAAGATATCAACCTGCAGGAAGAAGAAGACCAGGACGTCCACTCAAAAGACCTTTGGATAGTGTTTCTCTTGAGGCCGAAACAGGCCAACAAATGGCCTAAATTCGCGAATGTACTATGATGATGTAAGACTATTATTTTTTTGTATTTTTTTTAAACCTGGTTAAGTGGCAGACAAGGCCTTAAGGCCTTAACTCTGCCAGGTAAAATAAAGCTATTATCATAAAATAAAGCTATTATTATTATTATTATTATTATTATTATTATTAAAAGCTGTAGAGACCAATTTTTAAAAATATGATTAACCCGACCCTTTCATATAAAATGGAGAATAATTCAATAAATAGCCCACAACAAGTATTTTCTAGCTAATTTAAAATAAAACCGTATTTATACAAAATTTTGAGATATTTTGTTAATGTCGGTTAAGACACTGTTAAGACATTCAAGGTCACTTAATTAATTTTAGAAGGAAAAATACGTGTTAATGTGGCATTTTTTAAAGAAAAAGTATATAATTGAGGTGTGCGCACGCATGGAATGACACGTAACAATTAGCCTAGTAAGGTACGCCGATAGACGCTAACCCACCATTTCCGTCATTATCGCGATAACCCGTCAAGGTTGGTTAACACGTTGACAACTTCATGAATACTTTTCCATAAAAGAATACTTGACATTTGATGGATTTTATACATTCACATGAAATATTACACATGAGTCATAACTGTTTAAGTAAAATAACACAACCTAATAAATTATCTTCTCGTCTTAATAGGTCTGATGAAAAATGTAGACATTAAAAAATATAGATTTTTAAAAAAGTATTTAAACCAATACAATTTGTGCATGTTGTGGCAGTCGTCCTTAACAAATCGTATTTGTATAAAATATTCAGCTGGGTCTTTCGGATTAAACCGAAAATACATAAAAATGTTATTCTCACAGTTATATTATATGGATACGAAACATGGACTCTTACTTTAAGGGAGGAAAGGAGATTACAAGTTTTTTGAGAATAAAGTTGTTCGGAAAAAATTTAGGCCAAGGAGAGATGAACAGACATGTGAATGGAGAAACTACTTAATACTGAACTACATGATATGTATAGGAAGCCAGATATAATAAGAACATTTAAGTCTCATAGACTGCAATGGGCAGGACATGTGGCTCATTTGCTGCAACAACGTCATAACAAAAAACATAGTTTTTCAGGAGAAGCATTTAAAGGTTTGAAATCCATATACCTTTGCCTACATTTGTCATAAATATCAAATTACTATACCAACCCATTGTATACAACAGCTTATGTCGTTCGTCCTGAATATAGAATTGGGGTTTGTCTTTCATGTAGTACTAATAACTCAAAATCGACAATTTTGAGTTATGACGTTGTTGCAGCAAATGATCGATATATGTGAATGAATAATACTTCCCTTCGACTCGGCTGTAGGAACAAAAACTACCTGCAAGAGTAGTAAACCGGATGGCAAGAATACCCTACCTCCCAGCGCTAAACTCGTCGGAGGAGGACAGTAGATGTCGGTGTGTTGACCGCATGCCAGACATCACATTTTTTGGGCAAATAGGGTAACGAAAAATAAACTTGTTCTATAAACTCCTGACAAAGGAGAGGCTATGGCTCAACAATGGGCTACGTCATTAATCACAATCATAATCTATTAAAAATTACTACACAATAATAGTTCACTTCTGGCTCCAATGTTTCCAATTCACACCCGATTGTGGTCGATGTAAAGTTCATCATCATCATAGTACATTCACGAATTTAGGCCATTTGTTGACCTGTTTCGGTCTCAAGAGAAACACCATCCAAAAGTATTTTGAGTGGACGTCCTGGTTCATTGTGCCGTTTTCTTTAAACCATATTTCTTTGCTGTCGGTCGTCATATTTAAATTCCTTCTGGATTTTTTCATGTTGAGACTTGAAAGTAGTTTTGAAGTTCCTTAGGACAGGTTACTGGCCCGACGCTAAGTAGTCCAGTGGTAGGGCTGCTACCTTTTAGTCTCTGGACAGACATTAGGATACCGCATTTACTCAGTACCCGATGGAACGGTTATACCGCTGTGACTCGGTCCTCAGAGCCTATTTTGTGAAAACGGGTTGTACCACGAGAAGGTGAGGATGAGAATTGGGTAGGAAAGGTTATACACACGTCACTACCCCTTACAACCCTAGTAAAGTGTAAAGTTAAGAGTGTAAAATCGGCTTTTATCGTAAATAGAGTCCCGTGCAGTAAATTACGTCATGCTCAAATGCTTAGATTCAATATAGAAGTGTTCGAGATAATCAGGCGACAGAAGATGGAAAAGAATGATGACACATTTACACATTCATAAGTTTACTCTTATCGGTGTTTAAAAACAATACACCTAAATGACTGAACAGCTTATCAGTCTTATCTTTCTTACTTACTCACTGACACTATCGAACCCATAGGTTCATGGCCGCACGGACATAAGCTCTCCATACATCCCTATCCTTAGCTAATGTTTTCCAATTATTTCCTGTATAATCTACTTCCCTCAAATCATAGGTGTTATTCTCCCACCTCATTCTTGGTCTACCAACTGGGCGTTCTCCTCTGGTTTTCCTCAAAGAAGCTTCCATGCACGTCGTTCATTCTCCATACGTGCCACAAGTCCTGCCCACCGCAGTCTACGAGACTTAACTGTTCTTATTATATTTGGCTTCCTATAAAGACCATGGAGTTCTCTGTCATGCAATCTTCTCCATTCACCTGTCTGTTCATCTCTCTTTGATCCAAAAATTTTCCTTAAGTACTTTATCCTCAAATGCTCGTAATCTCCTTTCCTCCCTTAAAGCAAGAGTCCATGTTTCGCATCCATATAATATAACTGGTAGAATAATAGTTTTACATATTTTCAGTTTAACGTTTTTTGAAAGAGATTTTTTTCGAGATTTTGTAAAACACTTCACAAACGTGTGTTTTACAATATTTTTGCACGATGGTGTTTTCAAAATAATAAATAATAGTAAAATAATATAATTTTTGTTGGAAATATTTTCGTTCGTTATAAACAACTGACTGACGTTAGCAGTCTGGCCAATGTATATACGCTAAATGCCGAAAATGATTTAGTTGAGACTACAGTATGCCGTGATACCAATCAGCCATAACGAATGTATTGTTTCAAATAGAGTTCAGTTCTTTTAAAATGCAGTAATTTGTTTCTTATAATGTATATTAATACTACCTTTTGGATATACAGAGTGTCCACAGAGTCCTGCTATCAACACAATGTAACTTAGCGCGTAAACTATTTGAGATAGAGACATGTGGTTTTTCGCAACGTATTCCACATCTCTCAGAGTTTTTTTATTACATTTGTTGCAGATTATGATTTAAACGACAATGACACCACATAAAATACCCAATGTGTATGGTGGTATGCTGAGTCTGGTAAATCACCATATCCGAACGTTATGGCGGATAACATGTCCGGATACAAAGAAAATCGCTTCATCAGAGAACATCACCCTCTGCAGGTACTCATTGTCTTCGTCAATTGCGTGCTGTATGGAATCAGCAAAATTCAGCACGCCGAGGAAAGTCAGTTGGCAGCAACGTTTGCATAATTTGCACTTTATAGGCTTGAAGATGTAGCCGCTTACGGAGGACTTTATGAATGGTTGATTTTGGTAAATGCAGTTTCCCTGAAGCACGACGGACCGATTTTTGAGATCTGAGTTGAAATGCAAGTAAGTTGCACATTGTAGATAGTTTCTTGGGTCACACCTGGTCGTCCACTCCGTGGCAAGCCCATTACACTCTCAGTCGCTAGAAATTTCTCGGCCAATCTAATTATGGGTGATTTGGATGGAGGATCTCTTCCGTAATGCGGCGAAAATTTCGCTAAACAGTATAGGTGATTTACCAGATATCAGCATATGACCATACACAATGGGCCTTTTCCTGTGGTGTCAACATTGTCGTTTAAAACACATTCTGCAAAAAAAAAAAAGTAAACAAAACTTTGAGAGATGTAGAATACGTTGATAAAACCGCATGTCTCTATCTCAAATAGTTTAAGAGCTAAGAAACATTGTTTTGGTAGCAGGATTTTTTGGACATCCTTTATTTTTGTATATACATTGTAAGTAGTATACATAAAGGGAAGTGGTTTTACTTCCCGCCCTAGATAGATAATTTGTACTATTACGTATAGTTATTTATAGGTTGGCAACCCCGAAATTTAGGAAATTGAACTTTAAATTGTGACCGCCATTCCTGTAAGTACGACTGAACGCACTATCGTGCAAAAAAATGTATGTAATGTGAAAAGTCTTTGAAAAGTAAAACTAGATAGCATTTTTAAAAGAAGTTGGAATTGAGACTAGACTCTGCGGATTCTTGAATTATACAAATGGTATATATAAATGTAGTCAAAAGAAGGTAAAGTTGCAAAAAAATCTTTTAAGACCTAAAAAAGATAGCTATTAAAAAAGTACGAAGAAGCCAAAACAAGTCGGAAAAGGACAAATAAACCCCACAATTTTCTGGCCTATAATGACCCAAAAGTGTGTGTATATATATATGAATAAGAAAGTTTTCTTGGGTTTTCCGCGTCTTGGATTCAAGTTCGGCCCCTGGCCACTGACTCCGACGTTTCGGCATGATCCCACATGCCATTATCAAGGAATGGTAAGTTCTAGTCACAGGTTTAGGTCTTATATAATTAAACAAATAGAGTTTTCGCTGTGGACCGTTTCGAAAACTCTATTTGTTTAATTATATAAGACCTAAACCTATGACTCGAACGTATCATTCCTTGATAATGGCATGTGGAATCATGCCGAAACGTCGGAGTCAGTGGCCAGGGGCCGAACTTGAATCTAAGACGCCGAGAACCCAGGAAAACTTTCTTCATTATACTTATATCCGCGAAAATCTGCAATATAATATACATACATAATGTTGGGCCTCGTCTTCAGAAAGAAAAAATGAATTTTCCTCAACTTCCGAACCCTACTTATATTGGGAAAATACAAATAATGTCCTCGGATACCGAACCTCGAACCTTGTGTAGATAATGTGTAAGATAATGCATGAACCACTTTGCGCGGTAAATAAACAATGTTAACAGCGGAACATACCAAATGTACGAGATAAGTAGAGTCTTGTTCTATTAAACCATGGAATCAACTAGGACTATGTCTGTACGGTAACTGTATTTTATATGTACTTCACTACAATCAAGTTTGAAGAATAAACTGTTATTACAGGCTTCCCACAAAACATGTTTCGGGTTTTTATAGGAACCCCAATATCTTCTTCTTCTTCTTCTTCTTCCGTTCATGTGATAGACCTAGCGGTCTGTTAAGTTCTCAATCCAACGTTTGAAGGGTCTGCCCAATAATCTCTTGCCTGGTGGCTGGTAATTTAAGATTTAACGTGGTATTCTTGTCTGCTCATTCTTTTTACGTGAAATTTCCAGTTGTTTCTGTATTTTTGCACATATTCCATGACTGATTCTGTTTGTAATTCTTTGGGAATCTCAGAATTCCTGTCATGGTCTGTTCTTGAGTAACCTGCAGTATGTCTCATAAATTTCATTTCTGCCGCAGTTAGTCTTTGTTCAGGCCTCACTGGCGTAACATAATATGGGTCTGGACAGTGTTTTATAAATTCTAGTTCGTGTATGTTGCTGTACTGTGTTTGGTTTGAAAATATTATTTATAATTCATGTTACTCTGTTAAATTTTATAATTTTTTGACTAAAATCTTTTTTCTCTTCGTATGTAACTTGGTATCCGAGGTAGTTAAATGTGTTGGGTTGTTCTAATATGTTATTATTAATAATAATTTTACTGCAAACTGGGTCTTTTTCTAGGAAAGCCATGACTTCAGATTTTCCTGTTCATATCTCCATGTTGTAGTTTATTGCAATAACACCTATACGCGTGTAGTATATTAAGATTGACCTTTCTGGTGATATTTTAAAGTTTTATTTGTAAGATAATATAACAATATTTTGTTTTCGATTTTTAAAGGAAAACTTTTAAAACCTAATCATAAGATATAGCATTAATATATGAGAATTTAACAAGTATAATTAGTAGGGCTAGAATTTTTATGACCTAAAAACCACAGAAATATGCTGTTATGACCTAAAATTTACTTAAAAATGCACTGTAACATAAAACATATTACCTAATAATAGTATATTTATGTAACAATTTCAGTTATAAAATCAAGTAATAAATCAGTTAATGACAATTAACTATTTATTTAAGAATAAAATGCAAATGAGAAGTAAACTGAAGTATGGAATTTGAAATTGTAACATGCTTATTATTTTATTGAAATTATCAGTAACTATCTGCTTGTCGCGAGACAGTACATACATATTTGCTCAGGTATATACGTAAATACCGTGAACTGAAACGAAATAAAAGAGGAAGATAGATTTTACAAGAGAGAACATTTCAAGAAATTTGACAAGTCAAATGAACACGAAAGAAAGACAATGTACGATAAAAGTTCTTTACTTCTTAAAAGAGTGAAACATATGACGAATATTACCAATGCATTATTATAATATGCTCTGTCACATATAAATGGCCAAATGTGCATAAATATGACTTAACAAAGTACTTTAATTCAATTAGTTTTTTTATATAAAAACATTTATGTATATTTAATAAACATATGTATCACTCTTACAAAAATATATGCTATGTCATAAAAATCCTGGCCCAGGAATAAACATTTGAGATTCAATACTAGTAAAATTGCTGCTACAAACAGTTGGAGTATACATCACCGTACACAACAACAACAAGTAACGGAAACTCAACCTGCAGAAGATGGAAGGTAACTTCCGAAAGCCCTCCAGTTAATTTTATATACAATATATTAACAAAGTTGAGGACGATGGCACCTACCAATAGATACAATTTAATTTTTAACTTTCATCATAAACATTTGAGATTATTGAACTATTATAGGAAATATCACTATGAGGTATAATTTAAAATTTTAAATACAATCTGTTCACCTCACCTCATATCCTGTCTTCTAATTAGACCGGTTTAAAAAATAGGCGGTTTGTTAACAGGAGTAAAAAGCAGTGGTCCTTGGACGACAGAAAATCGGTCGTGAAATTACTGATGATAAAACCGCCTATGTTTAGAAACCAGTCAAATTAGAAGATGGGATATGATGTGAGGTAAACTGAATTTATTCTAAATTTTTCAAAATTTGACGACCCATTAACGCCCAGATTTAAATTGCGACGTAAATGGTCTCAATTGTTAAATAAAATACATCCTTCAGAATAATGAAAAGGCCTACAACATAAATAAATATATAATTTATAAATATCTAAGAAAAAACAAAACACGGCTTTCTAGAGAAAAATAATAATTTTTGATCCAAAAATAGATCAATAAGATCATCAAAGAGCAAGGCAATGCTTTTATTTGCCACTTTAGTAAAGCGTACAATCTAATATCAGGCGCGGCCAGTGATATCGTAACAAGTCTTATTTTAAACGATACTCAACTGTTATTATTTCAGCTTATGTTTATTGAGAACAATATTTTTGCTAGTAAGATAAAGTAAATAAATTTCAGGCTATTTGTGGAACCATAAAAAGAACCTTAGGTCGGAAAACAAGGAAAGATACGAAACTTAAATTATATAAAACAATGGCTGTTCCTTTGTTGTTGTATGGAAGTGAAAATTGGATAATGAAATCAAGGGATAAAAGCAGGATACAGACTGCGGAAATGCTGTTTTTACGTAATGTGAAAGGATGCACAAGAGCGGATAGAATAAGGAATAAAACTATACGAGAAGAATTAAATATACATAAAATTGAAGATAAAATCAGCGAAAATAATAAGAAATGGACAGAACACTTAATGAGAATGAACAACGAAAGAATACCAAAAAGAACCTTCCTGTATAATCCCAGAGGAACAAGAGATGTTGGCCGACCACGCAGAAGATGGACTCCACTTTTAACTTCGCCGGAACAGGCTGCATAGCCTAAACCTTGTATTAGAAGAAGAAGAAGAAGTTTGCAAACATTTTATTGCCATGTAACTGGCATTCCTTGTTGTGAAATGATTTCTTCTATTTTTGAATTGCGCTGCAGGGTCAGTGATTATCGGGCCTGGCGGATCCTACTCCGAACCCTTCAAGTGCAGGACGACCTGACTATTGAAACGATGCAAACAAACTTGCATGAACGAGGGACGGGAGCAATAATTGCACAACAACGTCAAGCAGGACCAGGTACAGTTAGGTGCTGCAAAAATTTTATAATACAGCAGACAATTACAATTTACAATAAATTAACTAAAATACTATACAGTATTGTCGATGATAGCAAACACAGATAAACAAACATAAAACAATGCATACTTTATAAGTCCACCAATACCTGTAATAAGTGCATTACTTAACATAATACTTAATACAGGCTTTCCACTTTACAGCAGTTTGCCTTTGATTCCTGCTTTCCAGAGATTCCTATCTTCCCCTTGTCCATCTTCCATACCCCTCTTCATCATGGTGTCATATATTCCCTCATCCATGCTCTTCTACTTCTTCCCCTTCTCCTTCTGCCTGGTACCATCTAATCCAACACCAGTTTAGGCCACTGGTCTTCCGGCATCCGTTGCACATGTCCATACCACTGTAGAGCTCTCTTTGTTATCCTATCGATAACAGTTTCTTGTGCATACATTTATTGTCTGATATATGTATTTCGAATATGTTGTAGCCTGGATATTCTCATACTTCTCCGTAATCCATCCATTTCTGTCGCCAACATTCTTTTCTGCATCCTTTCATTTATTGTCCAGCTTTCTGATCCATATGTAAGTATACTTTCTATTATTGTCTGTATAATCCCTTTTTTTGTTTTTCTGGTCAAATTTCTATCCCATAAAAGACATTTCAGGGATCTAATCGCCTTCCTTGCACAATTTACTCTGTTAATAATATCTTTTTCACAAGTACCAGATTTATCTATTATAGATCCAAGATATTTAAATTCTTCAACACGTTTAATTATCATATTATTTATTTGTAGGTCTTCTGAATTTCCTCCGATTACCATATATTCTGTTTTAATGTAAGTTATCTTCAGATCTGAACTGAAATTAATGTTACTCCCTGAACGTACTACTCTATTATATAGTAATTGGACGATACTCTCTCTGTACTCCGCGTAGAATCTAACCTGTAGTGTACAATCCGCTAGACCTGGTGATTATTGTTCAAAGTGCATTTTGCAAATGACATAACGCTACAATGTCTGAATTTGTTTTGATAAGTCAAAAATTCGTTTTGCTATGTCAAAAGTTCAGCATGATCGGTGCTGTAGTTTGATCTACTTACTTGCCCCCTTCGCTATATAATAAATGCTAGCCACATAAACAGAAAAGGCATTGACGTTTTGATGGCATTATAGAAATAGTTATATAAAGTTATATAAAAACGGATTGTCTGCACTGAGGAAAATCATCTGGTCGCTATCAACTTCAGAGGAAGTCAGAGAACGCATGCGGTTATATTTTGTAAGAGGACAAAAATCAACTACTGCAACTAAAGAACTGGATACATTAAAAACAAAAGTTTAGAGAGCCTTGTTGATGAGAATGTGACAAAAACTATCGTGTGGACGAGCGCTGTGGTCAACTCATTAAACAATTGTGGGTGTTAAAAAGTTATTGAATTCCTTGTTCATTCAGTATGGTTTTTCACTAATGTAAGTTCAGTGGTTTAGTTGCAATGGAGCTTTATATATTTTTTTCTTTTTACTTAGTTTAATCTTTGTTGCATTTATTTCTAATTCCTCGAAAAGATCTGTGATCATAAGTAAGCATTTTTTAAGTATTTGGGATCAATAATTCAAAAGGATGGATCATCTGAATTATACATCAAAAAAAGAATAATAGAGTCAAAGAAAGTTATTGGCAAATTAAATTATATTTTATGGAGTAAGTATATAATCAAAGAGGACTAAATTATTAATCATTAATCATCATCATCATCATCCAGGGATTAAGCCTGTTGGCTCATTCCGGTTCCATGAAAGCTAGAATTGTTAAAACTGTTCAGACCATCTTCTGTGTGGGCGTCCAACATTTCTCCTTCCGTGCGGTTTATAATTTAGCAATAATTTTGGAAATCTTTCTTCTGGAATTCTATCAATATGCTCTTTCCAGTCGTTCCTATATTCAATTATTCGGTATGTAAGTTTGAAAATATTTAGTTCCTTTCTTATATCTTCGTTCCTTTTCTTATCCAGCAGAGTATATCCTGCTATATTTCTTAAAAATCTAATCTCAGCTGCTTCCAATCTTTGTTCTTGTCTTTTAGTGATCGTCCAACATTCTGATCCATACGTCAATACAGGAACAGCCATTACTTTATAAAATTTATAAATTATTAATATATAACACAATTGTGAAGAGTATTTTATTATATGGAGCAGAAACATGGACGTTGAAGTAAAACACAGAAATAAATTCTTAGTCACAGAAATGGACTGTTTAAGAAGATCGGCAATAATATCAAATTTGGATAAAGTAAGAAATAATACAATAAGAGAAATAATGCATGTAGAAAAGGATACTGTACAAGAGATTGAAAAAATTAAATTAAGATGGTATGGACATGTAATGAGAAGAAGGGACACAGAAACAAACGAAGAAGTATTGAAATGGATACCTCCAGGAAAAGGGAAACGTGGTAGATCAAAGTCAACGTGGATAAAGGGAATTCAAGACAACACGAAGAAGAGAAATATGACAGAAGTAGACACGCAAGACCGGGAAGTGTGGAAGAAAAAACATGTATATTTTGATTGAGGATACCTGTGTAAATAACAAAAACAATCCTGAAAAAAAAAACTTAGTTTAATCTCTCCCTTTGTAGGTACTTTTACATGTTCCACACCACATGGGCCTTATAGGGATATGACCTGTCTGGAAAGGATATTTTATTTTGAATCAAACACATACTTTATTGACCGCACAAGGAGAAGGGTGAGTGGTCAGCTCAATGCCAAGGCCACCTCCGAGAGAAAACATGAATATTTAAGACACCATTCACTCATTCATTCATAGGAGCAATGCGAATATGATATGAATGATTATAATGGCCAGATGATGTTCGACGACCATTTGAACCTTACAGTTTCTCTACAAGTGAGCGAAAAAAAAAAAACTTCATCCAGGAAATTTGTACAGATCGGGGATCGAACTCGGGACTGATACGTACGAGACATCGATGCTACCACGATAGTGGACCAAGTTCTATAACGCCTCAAATATTAAAGTAAAGTGATCCCATAACAGGCCCGGAGGCCCTTGGGGTAGTAGGAGGTTAAGGCTCCCACTTTTTCTAGACAATCGGCACTTTATGTCAGCCGGGTTGTCAGCCCTGCGTGACGGCCGCCTTTACCCCCAGAACAAGCGTCCGGTACTGATTTTCGTTAGAGGCTGAGTCGACCGCAGGGCCATAGTGCCGCCAGAGGGTTTGGGTCAGTTTAAAAATCCTGACCCCAACGGGACTTGAACCCTCGATCCTCCGGCTTGTAGCTCAGTGCCTTAACCACTACGCTACGGCGTGCCAAACGCCTCAAATATTATGTTTTTTTATTTTTATTTCAGGACTGTTTGTTATTTACACAGGTATCCTCAACCAAAAGTATACATTTTTTCTTCCACACTTCCCGGTCTTGTATTTGTATTTTAATTATTTGAATTGTCCACCCCTGAGGTCTCGAGGTAGCGTGCTGCCTTCTCACGCAGCGGGCCAAGTTCGATCTTCTGTCGGAACAAATTTCCTTGCATGTAAGACAAATATCAGGAACTTTACGGTCATCGAACACTGCCTGACCACGATTATCATATTCGCCTCATTTGATTAAGGCCTTTCTTGGCGCATCATCACCTTCCATATCATCGGGAAAGCGTAATCCCGCCTTCAAGACGGTCCACTCTCAGAAGTGGGTTACAAGTACGCCATGCCAGGAGAGGATACCAGAAATGTAAAGACAACCTGGTGATATTGAAGTAACAGTACGACTATTAGCCTAAAAGGAAGAACTTGGTAACTGAAACATTGTCTTTTTTTTATGAAGAAATCGAGGTTGAGACGAGGAAATTAGATTCGTTACAAATTATCGACTTTATTATTTTTTAAGGATAAAGTTGTCAGCTTTTGCATCTGGCATAACGTCGTTATCCCGGGCCAGCGGCCGCACTATCGATCCCCGGCCGGTATAAATTTTCTGGATGAGATTTTTTCGAAATTTCGCTCGCCTTGTAAGACAAAATGTGAGGAAACTCTAAGCCAAAATAATCCCCAAACACAACCTGAAACTATCAATGCGTTTCAAGGTGGTTAACCACTCATCCGAAGAAGCCCTCTACGTTCTTGTGTGCTTAAAAAATATGAATTAAATTAAATGTCTCCCCTGTAATGTCCAGGAGGTGTGGGACATGTAAAAGTGTCTACGAAGTTTAAAAAAAATGGATCAAGTTTAAACGAGTGTGAGGAAATATAAAACTGACATGGAATTTCCAAGTAGATAATCCTAAAGCCTACTGTCATAACCTTGGTTAACATTTTTATAAAACGAACTAACGTGTTATCGTGACTATTAACTAGATAGCTTCTATTCTAGTCACAAAATATGTAATAGTTAATGTAAGGTAATACATCCACGTCAGTAGGCTACAATTTACACGTAGCCTATCAAAAATAAGTTCACAAAAAATTATTAAAACTCCATGGCGTGACAGACCTACCAGCCGGCTGCTGACCTCACACACAGTTTTCACGATTATAGACTATTCGGACTGTAAATATAACGCACTTCTTACCACAATGTTAACACTAGGCCACAAGATAACATTCTGCTGCTAATCTCTCTCCACACCACTTCCTCTTCGGACTCGGGACCCACGGTTTATATAGTCATCATCATCTTAAGGCACGCAACTTCAAATGTGAAAGTTTTGGCCTTCTCAACAATCCTCCTCCATGCCAATCTGTCTCTTGCCATATTCAAATTAGTCACTTTCATTTTCCTTAGATCTTTCATTGTGTCATCCTCCCATCTGATCTTCGGTCTTCCTACAGCTCTGCCTCCTATAGGTTTCCATTTGTAGAGTTTTTTGACCAGTTCTGATCATCCATTCTTATCAAATGTCCAAGCCAACCAATTCTGAGAGATCTTATATGTTTTACTATGTTCTGATTTTTGATTAATTTGTTTTGATTCTCCAACAGTTATCAGTTCCTCTATTTGGTCCAAATATTCTTCTTAAAATTTTCTTTTCAAAAATTAGTAATTTCTGTTTTATTGTTTCTTTTAGGACCCAAGTTTCACAAGCATATGTAACTACTGGTCTAATGAGTATTTTGTATAACCTTATTTTTGCAGTTTTTTATATTAAATTGCTCTTAAATAAGATTCTATTTGCAAAATAAGCTTTATTCCCATTTACCAATATTTCTTTCATTTCCTCTTCTAATGTATTATGTCCATTTACTTTGGTACCTAAGTAGTCCTACATATAATTCGTGACACGACAGCTCCGAGAACCATTGCCGACTGAATTGGCTCCTGAAACTAAATTTCTTAGATAGAATTCATTACTTCTCATACCAAGTAGCTAAATCAGTCATCACGAGGTTGAGTGGACCAGTTCCAGATACTATACACAAAGAAAATATCGATGGCATAATTGTGACACACAGGAATACAAGTCCATAACGCTACACAAGGGGCCTAGATTAATTAAACGTAAGCAATAACCAATCGTAACAACTTTAAATAAATTACAATCCGAAAAACTATATATATTTTTTAATATGTTGTAGGAAAAGATTGTTAATAATCTATCATAATGTAACTGTCCGTTCGAGTGGTTAGTACCTAACATGGTCGTCTCCGTACCCTATATTCCAAGGTTCAAAACGTTCCCAGGCATTGGTGGATTTTTCATTATTTTTTTTGTCCAATGCCATCAGGTTGAAGCACCGGAATGCGGAGTTACGTTACCCCGCTGATACGATGGGTGATAAATGATAATGAAGTGCCAGGAGAATACTTAACCTAAATTCCAGACCATGGGCAACCACAGAAATAAACCATTTAAGAATGAATTCCTTCGGAATAGAAGTGAAGAACAAAAATCGTAATAGACAACAAACCTCTGGAACAAGTAACAAATTTTAATTATTTGGGTTGTAATTTTACTATAAACACAAAAACTGAAAGATGCATAAATATGAAACTGTCGAAATTTCAAATGATATGCGGAACTATACATAAAACATTAAAGAATAAAACAAGAAGAGATACTAGAATAAAGTTTTATAAAACATTGGCAGTTCCTGCATTACTTTATGGGAGCGAAACTTGGGTAATCACCAAAAAATTACAAAGTAGAATACAGAGCGCAGAAATGAACTTCCTTAGAAGAACAAAAAGCGGCACAAGATTGGATCGGATAAAGAATGAAGATATAAGAATAGAGTTAAATATATATCCATTGCATGAGAAAATCAGAGAATATAGAGAGAAATGGTTTACATATGTGGAAAGAATGAATGTAACAAGATTACCAAGAGCAGCATTCAACTGCAAGCCAAGAGGTTCAAGGAATGTAGGAAGGCCAGTGAAAAGATGGACAGAACAACTGTGAGGCGGAACAGGCAATTTTTGTCTAGCCAGTGAAGTGAAGAAGAAGAAGATACAAGTGAAGCATGGGCCGAGAGCCTCCAAAATTGAAAAAAAAGATCTGTGTAAAATTGTCGATCCTTTCATGCCTACCTTTAAATCGTAACTCTAATCGATTTGAGATGTAAAATATTCCATCTCATAACGCAAGGGGTTAAGAATTTTACAATTTAGCTTCTCTAGTTTCACATTTTGAAAGAATCTACATAACGGTGAGCTATATGATTTTATACCAGATATTATAAGAACAGTTAAGTCTCATAGACTGCGATGGCAGGACATGTGGCATCAATGGGAAATGAAAGAGAGGCATGGAAACTGTAGGAAAACCAAAGGCAAAGTGCCCAATAAGGAGGCCATGAATGAGGTGGGAAGTAGATTTGAGGAAATCAATGTTCTGCCTTCACAGAAATGCATTTTATGCAATCACCCTGATGAAGAAATGGACGAAGGTCGTCTGAACAACTTTATCGCTGTCAAACATGAAGATTCTAAGACCTCAAAGTATTAGAGAGCAAGACTGCTAATGACTTCAGTGTTAGATGCAGCACATTAGACAACAACAACAGATTTGAGGGAAGTAGATTATACAGATACTAAGAGAAGGATTGGTAAGGAATATCTAAAACAGGCTGGAATCAAAAACTAGAAATAGAAAACAAGTTATCATAAGTAATGCCACGAGTGATTTCCAAATTATCGATAAATTCAAGACTCACTCGTGGCATTTGTTAGGACTCTTTAACGAATAAAATTAAGCTCTTCACTAAAAAATAATTATTTGAATATAGTTACCGGTGTTTTAAAATATAGTTAATGTAAACGGCGATGTTTGAAAACAAATTAGAAATGTGAGGTTATGTATATTCACTGCAACTCGACCATATTATTTATTGCCAAATAGGATCGCAATATTGTAAGAATGCACTCTAGTGGAGAAATAATGAAACATCAAACTATTATAATCAACATTATAGATTAATAATTTATATTTTGAATAAACAACTCAGTAAAATCACTGAATCTATTCATTATTTGCTATATTCAATGTATTTGTTGGAGAAAAATAATGGTCTAACCTGTTCAGAATATTAACCCATTCACTTCTGGTTTAAATGTTCAATGAACTTCCCCAGAAACCGTATTTATGTGACCGTAAATTATATTGTCTATTTTCAGACATTCAAAACGAACAAAATATAACGGTACTTGATATCTAAATAAGGGTGAAAGCAAAAACACATCCCTCTACTGTTCATAAATGTTAACAAAACGTTACCCTACCAACAGATGTACAAAAATTGAAAAAAAATATAACAGGCAGAGTTAAGCGAGTGTACCTCGTCTTCTGAGTCGAATGGGTTAAAAAAGGAGGAGCTTTCTTTATCACAAAAGTAGGAGCTGATAAAGAGAAATCGATAAAGAACGAAGTGAAACACGATTGCCATTGGTGTAAAACAGAATTCATTGAAACGTGATTGGTCATTGACTACCATTTGCAACATGAGTAAAACAGTCAAAGTGAATAGATGACTGTTAAAAGGGAGGTCAAGGTCACACTACAAGGACCATAGCACCAATGAAGAAGATTATACAGGGGATGTTTGGAAAACATTAGCTCAGGATAGGGATGTATGGATAGCTTATGCCAGCGCGGCCACGCACCTACTGGTTCGATAGTGCTAGTGAGTTAGAAAGTCAGTTACATATTTTAGTACGTTTTTTTTAATCCAGTGGAAACGTATAGCAGACACATCCTGTACACACAAAGCCGGTACCTTGTCTTATCAACAGGATGACTTCAGCTTCCGAATTACATCACCACTCCAACTGCACGCATGAACTTCAAAATAATACTGTATTAACTTGAAGAATTCGATGGGTGTGACAAATACCTACCTTATCGTTGCTTTTACCGAGGAAATCAAATATGACGTCATCGTCTTGATATTCACAATCACTAGATTCACTTTTACCGTTTACATGATTTGTGTCCGGTAGCAAGTTATTATTCTGTTCGTGAGGTACGTCAGACTCCTGATCGCTCATCGCGCCAACTAAACGCACCGCGACAAAGAACAATTCGCTATCTGTCTTGTTCCCCTTCCACTGTCACACACGTCATTCTTACCGAATGTTGACTTGACGTGTTATCAAGGAGACAACCAACTAACAACAAAAGTATTTCTCTTTCTTCCTTCCATTACGTTTTTATGGTCGCATTAGCACGGAACTCATATCGCGAGTTCTTTGAATTCGATTTTGAAATCGGGGCTATTAAGTTGGTACTTAAAGGAATATTACTGTTGATTTCTTGCGTGCTCAACTACGTTTCACAGGTAAACTATCTTAAATATGCTATTATGTACATTGCAACTGAATAATGCTTGATAACAGGGCTTTCCATCAGAATGCATGTTATTATTATGGAATACAGGAACTTTTGTCCCAATTTCTCTAAAAAAACATTAAATTTAAAATAAATAAAACTGTTATTCTACCAGTTATATTATATGGATATGATACATGGACTCTTACTTTAGATTAGATTAGATTAGATTAGGATTTATTTAGCCTGGTGGAGTTAAGGCCATGTGACCTCTTCCACTCACCAGGACAAACATACGTTACATCAGAATATAACAATCACAATTAACTCTAATATTAAATACTAAATAAAAATGCAATCAAAAAGATATAAATTATATTACGATCTAATTGCAACCAGTTAATGTTAGTTAAAATTAAGACTAAAACTAATAATAAAATGTATACGTAACTTTGTTTAGAAATAAATCTAAAAACTCAAAATTAAAACTCTATTGTATGTTGGTAATACCAGTTGTGAGATTTTGATATTAAAAGAAAATGACAAAAACTTTTCGTGTTCAAAGGGAAGATAGTGAGGAAGATATTGTTTTCTTACCAATAAAAGTCACATATGTCCACCGCTGTGCCTTGTCACGCAGTGGGCCCGGTTCGATTCCCGGTCGAGGCAAGGCTCTTGAACGAGGTTTTTTTCGGGGTTTTTCCACGCCTGTAAGACAAATGTCAGGAAGCTTAGGGCCCAACGGTCCCCGAAAATCATCCGATCATCATCATCCTTATCATTATCATGATCACCCTTCACCGGTGTGGAAAGCAACGGGAAGCTACCACATCTATAATTCCCTAGTAAAACTGCAAAGCATAGCATGAAAAATGCTATGATTGCAATGAAAGACCTGCCCTCGGGCAGAATTGCTATGGATGGATTTACATTGCAACAGAATAATGCTTGGTTACAAGGCTGATCACGAGAATGCAAAGTTTTTTTTTTAGAAATTAAACTAATATCTAACTAACTAACTCACTGGCTCTATCAAATCAGTAGATCCATGGCCGCGCGGACATAAGCTCTCCATACATTTCTATCCTGAGATAAATTTTCCATCATCCCCTGTATAATCTACACTCCCTCAAGTTATGGTTAGTTATTCTCCCACCTCATTCCTGGCCTATCTACTGGCATTTTCCATCTGATTTTCCTACATGGAATTTCCATGTTCCTCTTTCATTTCTCATTCGTGCCACATATCTATCCATCGTAGTCTAGAGATTTAACTGTTATTTTATCTGGTTTGCCTTAAAGATCGAACAACTCATTGTTATATATTAGTCTTCTCCAATTGCCTGTCTGTTCATCTCTCTTTGGTTCAAACATTTTCCTAAAAACTTTACTCTCAAATACTCATAATCTTTCCTCCCTCAAAGGAAGAGTTCATGTTTCGCATCCATATAATAGAACTGGTAGAATAAAAAGGTTTATATATTTTCAGTTTAACTTTTTGCTTACTATTACTTATGGTTCCGAAACGTGGACAGTGACAACAGAAGAATCTGCCAGAATATAAGCTGCTGAAATGAAATTCCTCTGACCAATAGCAGGATATCAAAGAACAGACAAAAAACATAACACAGAAATAAGACAACTAAAAGTAGAGGAATTAAACAGAACGATAGTGAAATACAGAACAAACTGGAAAGAACACTTGGCAAGGATGACTGAGAATAGAATACCAAAATCAGCATACAGCTATTCACCACGAGGAAGGAGAAGTTTGGGAAGACCAAAGAAAAGAAGGAAACAGCAGCAATTTGGAGCGGAACAGGCTAGTAAATAAGCCTAAACTGTGATGAAGAAGAAGAAGAAGACTTTTTGAGAGAAATTAGGACAAGAGTCCTTGTAATGCATAATATCAAGTATTTTCAGAATTGAGTCTATGTTTAATGTCTTTGTGCATCTCATTCTTATTTTGAATTCAGTCACTTCTTCAAAAATTCCATCGTCATCAATTTTCCATTTCCATTACATAATGTATTTCTATGTGTGAACATATATGCCTATATAATTTTATTTATGTTTACTTCTAGTCCCAATTAAACATCAATAAAACTTAATATAAATGTATACCTATAAACTCAAAATTAAAATTGGTATACGTTGTTAATACCAGTTATACGTGAGACGTGGACATTAAAAGAAAATGACAAAAACGTTCCTTGTTCGAAAGGTAGATAGCGAGGAAGTTAATTGAGTAATGAAAGTCACAAATGATGCATGATGAATTGAACAAACAGTGAATTAAATAAATTATTTAAAAATCGAGCCATAGTAAAGTATATCAAAGCACAGAGATTAAACTGGTTTGGGCATATTAACAGAATGTCAGACGACGAGAGACTGATACAGAAGTTATACAGTATAAATAAAAGCAAATTGCTATGCAGACGACCGAAGAACAGAAGGGAGGATGAAATAATAAAGGCTCTAAAAATATGAAAGTTAAAGACTGGTTGAGAGTTAATAAGAATAGAGCATCATGGAACGACATTCAGAAGGCCAAACAATTCACCAACTGAATTTGTAACAGCTGTAGAAGAAGATTACATTGCACAATATAATTACAATGCGTTTTATAATCTAACCTAATGAATCATCCTTTATGTTGGTATTTTAAGGAAATTAACGGAGCAAGTCTCGTGTGAAGTGCCGTTATCAATTTCCAATCCCAGGAGTCAACAACTGACAGTTTTTTTTTTCTGAATCGTCCAATGCTGGGCTAAAATTTCGTTAACAGGATCTTTTCCATCATGAATCGTAATTTCAGATGAAGTCTACAGGCGTCTAAATATGGAATGTCACAATAACCAAGAATTGAGATATATTATATTAACTTTTGAACAATTCTTGTTTTACCCTAGAACGGCTGTTTCCGACCTTTATCGACTCGCGAATCCCTTCCACAACCATCTGAGTTGGGTGAACCACTGACTCTTAAAATATACATACGGTAGACATGCATAAAATTTAATTCTAAGCAAAAGGTTTAATAATCTAAAATTGACTTAACTCTTAACGGTTAAAACCAACTCAGGGATTGGTGGTAAATATTCATTTATTGTTGAAATTATGTAATAAATTCCCGATGTTATAATACACGTATGTAACAAGGGGCATTATAGGGTTAATTTAATTTCAAAATAATAATAATAATAATAATAATAATAATAATAATAATAATAATAATAATATATTATTATTATGACAATGTCACAGAAATTAAGGGAAAATTAATAGGCCTAACCTCGAAACCCGCCATTACGGAAAAGTTTTGGAAACCCCCTGGGGGTTCGCGAACCACAGGTTGGGAAACGATGCCCTAGAATAACAAAACTTATACCATTAATTTCACTAAATTTAATATTTTACCAATATTAACCATTCCCAATTAAAATATCCAAAACATAATTTGCTTTTCCCTTTAATCCTCGCATAATTAAAATCAGCAAGAGGATGGAAAGAAATGTTTAAAAAATGGAGACGATTTATGGGCCCATAAAAAATCGGGAGGGGGGGATGGAGAATTCATACGGAAAATGTTTGGCTTGCGTGGAACTGACCGGCGACGATAGTATTGGTGCTAAATTCACTGCAGGTAACATGATTTAATTTTTGGGCGATTAAGGGGACCGAATGGTGAATTTCAAATTTCTTTTAGTTTTCATCTGATTGTTTTGAAATTTTTATCACATTCATTATGTGCTTATAGAAACATTTCTGTGAGGTTTGGTGTTTATAAGTAGAATAGTTTCAGAATTATGATTTTTTCAAACTATTTTTTAAATATTTCCTAAAAAATGCTCCTTACGATGCATTTTTAAATGTTCTCTGTTGAAATTTGAGATACAATCTTCATGATTCCACTAAACACATTTGCTATGCAAAACATATTCATAAAGGGAGGATACTGCTTATTTTTCATTTTTTGAAAAAAAAAATAGTTTTGTCACTCATTATTTTTTCCATCTCACTCAATTTAAAAGAACACATGTGTCTTAGACTAGTAACTGCATAGCAAATTTGAATTAGCAAAAGGAGAGTCTAGTCACAAAATTTCACTTTGATTGCAAAAAAAAAAAAAAAAAATGCATTGTAAGTTTTGGAAAATGCCAAAAAAAAAGAGGAAACCGATAAAAACGCATTTTAAATTTTAAGTAGAAAAATTTGCGTCTAGATCGTAACTCGCCTCGGTAGCTCAGTTGGTAGAGCACTTGGCCCGGAAAGCCAAGGGTCCCGGGTTCGAGTCCCGGTCTAGGCGAAAATTTTTCTCTTCAAATATAATTTATCTTTCAATGAGAAGTGTTAAATTAATAATAAAATCGTTATAATTATATACCAAGAGGACGAAGATCACTGGGCCGTCCTATGAAACGCTGGAGGGAAAATTTTCTATAGGATCGTAACAGGCCTTGGCCTAATACTTGGAAGGAAGGAAGAAGAAGAAGAAGTAGTAATGCTAACCATACGTGCAAGGGTATTTAAACTCTTACGTCACGGGGTCAATTTTGCTCCTACAATAAAAATGCTTACACGAAAATGATCGTAAAGAATTAGTGTCATTAAAAGCAAATAAACAAAAAATGAATTTTTTACCATTTTCACCATTTGATCCCCTTAATTCAGCCGACTGAGAAAAAATCCAAGGAGCAAGTCCTCCAGGAGGGACTTTAAGCCGTGGATCCCGAGTCTGAAGATTTTCAGACTCATAAAAGTATTGCAAGCCTGAATAAAAATATTTTTGTAAAATTTACCGAATTTCTTCATCCCAGTAATACCTAAGTTGCCTCCTACGTGTCTCGCATACCATTCATGACATCTCTAGGAATATAAGCGTAACTAAATTAACTTGGTCTAGTGGCTCCTAACAGAGGAGAGGTTAAGGCCCAACACTGGGCTGTTACGCCAATGTAGATGTAGAAATTCAGCCGATACCAACTATTTTTATTTTAGAAAAAACTCTGTTCGAAGATCGACCATCCTTTTCAAGACATAATACGCGGCCTAACATGTCGTTTACTTGTGTGGTAGTGCCATCACATTGCTACATTTATAAAAATTGAAATGGGAATATCTTTTATAATGGATTTATTCACGACGTGTTACGTGCAAGAATCGCATTACAGCTTGTATTTCCACAGATGTAATGAATATGGTAATTTAAGATGCTCTGCTATCAAATGATGAAAATCCCACATTAGATTTTATTTAATTTTCATCCAAGTATTTAATATAATGCGATCATTAGATCAAATAAGATTACTTTAATCACTGCAATATAAACAGAAGATTTACGTCTGGGCCTGAAATAAAGTTAACCATAATTATTTGCATTTTATTTCATTACCAAGGGCTATTTAACTGTTACATAAGTTTTACATTTTGAATGTATGATTTCGTAATATCTACCGCTTTTGTTCATTTTTTGTTTTAACCAAATGTGACCATTAGGGTTATAACTTTTTGGACTTTTGTGAAATAAAATATTTCCTGTGCAATGAATGGGTGAACTTTTGCTTAAAACCATTGAAAAGGCCATTATTTAACTAAGCTTCAAGAAAAGGTCACCCCCAAATTAATATTAAATCTTAATATATAAAAATGTAGTGTCACGTTGTTTGTCAGCGATGGAATCCTAAACTGCTGAACCGATTTTAATAAAATGTTGCACACTGTGTGCAGTTTGATCCAACTTGAAACTTAGGGTAGTTTATAACTAAATTTATAGTCGTATTTTTTATTGCAAATTATTTGCTTATTATTTAACAAAGAGTTATAATTATCTGAGTTCCATATGATTCTAACAGATGGCGGTGTAATTATCTGTGAGTTCCATACGATTCTATCAGATGGCGGTGTAAGGTAATTTGGTAAGATTGGTTTATTATTTAACAGAGAGAGATGCAGATGGCTGTGCTTTTTGTTGCAAACGCGAATTTCAATTGAATTACAAATATTATTTCATAATTTAAGTAAGTTCAGTGTTTATTTTATTTTCAATATTATTAATTTCGTATGTAAGTATTAGTAATCTGGCTAAAAGACAGCAACTTAATTAAAATTTTTAACGTATACCTTAGCCACAGCAATGCGTGGCGGGGACTTCTAGTATTGATATATAAATATATTTGGGGTGACCTTTTCTTGAAGCTCAGTGAAATGAAAGCCTTTTTCAATGGTTTGTAGGTATAAGTTCATCCATCAATTGCACAGAAAATATTTTATTTCACAAAAGTCCAAAAAGTTATAACCGTAGTGACCATTGCCGTTAACTGCAGACTTGTAAGTTGCAAAAATTACTTCATGCCTTTGGAAATGCCGTTAGTGCAAAACTATTTCAGCGGTTTGCCCGGATCTGTATTTCTCAATAGTCGCAGTTAAACTAAGATTGTATTTTGAGTTGGGGGACACTTTAAATTATCACGATTGTTTTCTGGTGTGAGAAACTCAATTATTGCCTTAAATGTGAATTATATCATCAGTCGCAGTCTATTTTCTGTGTATTTCAATATCTTATTACAATCATCGAAACGAAACCAGGACAAAACCAATTATCAGTTGGTCACCTCTAACTTGACAGAGATTTTTTCTTTCCTTATTATGGGACGAATGGGAAATTAAAGATGGACAGAATCTAGGAAAACCAGAAAGTCTCCAGTAGGTATTTCAATAATGAGGCGAGAGAATAATATTAATCATGACTTGAGGGAAGTATGCGCTGTAGTCGAGTGGTTAAGGTAAGTTGCCTTGGCGCAGAGCTACGGGACTTACTGGTTCGGGTCTCCGTGAGGGAAGACATTTTCTCATGGAATTTGGGCAGTATGGGACCGGTGCCCACGCAGCATCGTGAGGCATTTGGGTAGCTACATTAAATAGCTGGTCTAGATTCAAAAAATCAGTTATAACGCTGGAGGATCCGAAAAATCACCCATACACTGGTATGTGATTAATACATGTGGATGTGAGGCCAGCAGTCGGATGGTAGGCCAAGTGACTTCTAGGCCTGTCGCGCCATGGAGTTCGTATGAGGGAAGTATATTATACGGAGGTAATTGGAAAACATTAGCTCAAGTTAGGGATGTATGGAGAGCATATATCTGCATGGGCATGAACCTACAGGTTCTACAATGCCAGTTAATGTAAGTAACCATGTTTTTTGCCCCTAAAGTATGAAAGAAAAGATTGTTTTACATATTTTAATCTTTAGATTCTTAGTCTAATATGTAAATTAGAAGTTAATGGGAAAATTATACAACAAATTATGGATTTTAAATATCTTGGGACACACATTTCTAGCTCTCGTTGATTGATCGATGAAGTAAGATCTCAGGTTTTAAAAGCATCGAGAATATCAGGATACTTACGAGATGTTATATGGGGGAAAAAATGTACTTAAACACAGAAAGTAAAGTACGAGTTTATGAAACATGTGTGGACCAATGAATTTTCGAAAATTTTGACATTTTTTGGAAAAACAGTAAGACTATAACCTTGGAAAACTCAATTTTGAAATTTTGGATTTAGACCGGATTTTTCGCATTATAAATTCCGGATACACCCTCTAGATAGTATTTTTGCAGTTCTTGAATTTTCGAAAATTTTGACATTTTTTTGAAAAAAAAAACAGTAAGAATATTACCACGGAAAACTCAATTTGGAAATTTTTGATATGAGATATGGTGCGGATACACGAGCAGATACTAGCCAAACAAAACTCATGAGAACAGCAAAGCCATAGTAAACAAAATAAAATTTGACAGAGTCACGAACCAGGATGTAAGGAAGGAATGCAATATCATAGATGTTGACACATTTATTACAAGGAAAAGGGAATGGAATGCCCACGTGGACAGAGCTGACGATGCGAGACCTATTAAAACAGAGAAGAACCTACGTTCTAGAAGAAAAAGAGAAGTGGGCAGACCTCTCAAGAGATGGAATGAGATGTAATCACCAGTGATGTGTGTAAATAAACTGGTATATGCCTATAGAAACGAAGAAAAAGAAGAAGATTCTTAGACAAAAGCCAAAGCGGGATACCTTGAATAATAGGTTAATATCTCCGGGTTACGTTATAACAGTTGATCACTGTAGTTTAATGTTCAAGAATGTTATTACATGTTAATATAATCTCGATTTATAAATGTATTTCTGGACCAGTCTCATGGTCTTGTGATCAGGACTTCTGACTATAGTTAATGAGGTCCCAAGATCGATTCCCACCCAGACCGCAGGAATGTTTGCTTAACGGGAAATATCCCTGTGACCGCCCATGGTATAGAATAGGTTCTCCGGGAGAAACTTTAAGCCGTGGGTTGGTCCCGAGTCTGAATCTGAAGATATTCAAACTCATAAAAAAACAGCAAGCCAGAATAAAGAAGCGCTGTGCAAAATAACCCGACCGTTCCATCCAAATAATACCTTAGTCTAGGCGAAAATTTTTCTCTTCAAATATAATTTATCCTTCAATGAGAAGTGTTAAATTAATAATAAAATCGTCAATAGAAGTCCTACTGGCTTTATAAAGTAGTGTGAAATTCTCAATAAATGTCTTCTTAACTAAGAAGCCGCCATTTGCAAAGATAGAAGCTACGGTTTCAAGCATTTGGCGCAAGGGAATTACAACGTATATAAGAGAAAAATTTGCGTCTAGATCGTAACTCGCCTCGGTAGCTCAGTTGGTAGAGCACTTGGCCCGGAAAGCCAAGGGTCCCGGGTTCGAGTCTCGGTCTAGGCGAAAATTTTTCTCTTCAAATATAATACCTTAGTTGCCCACTAGGTGTCTCAGTGAGGCGATATGTCGACGCCATATCACTCGTTGACATCTATGAGTAAATAAGCCTAACACTCCTATTAAGGAGCACCCTAATCCCCACACGGGGAAGTACGAGGTATATAGATAACTTAGGTTAAAGGGGCTCCCTGGTGCTTTGTTACCATTTATCGCCCATCATATCATCGAGGTAATGGAATTCCGCATTCCAGGAGTCACAACCCCAGAAGTGAGTAACAATTCCGTCAATACCAGAATTGTCGTAAGACAACTTGATGGCTTTGAACAAAACATATTTATTTCTGTGGATATCCTTTAGTAATCTTTAGGGTTTGGAATATAATAAAATAATGTTTAAAGAGTACAACATTCTACTAATATGCAACATACACTGCGAAAAAAAAAATCATACTTTATATATTAAATTCAACATAACTTGAAAAAGGAATTCTGCGTTCATTAAAAATAAGTTCTTGGATAATTTAGAATGAACAATTTTTTTCCACCTTCGATGAATTCTGCGAACCCGCTATTGATATTATGGAGAAATAAATTGAAATTCAAATTAGTATAACTAGAAGCATAAATATAATAAATAAATATATACAAATAGTATATATATGAATATATACAGATCGTATGAATACAATTCACCCCCCATGGTATCTTTAGCTTGTGGTGGAGTGGCTTGCGTGCTTAAATGATCCTGAGAGCTAAGCCGGCGGTAGCATTGCTGCCGATAGGGTTACCCATGCCGGACTGGTCCAAGGTGATAAGCCAGACGAAAAAAGTACCTTGGGCGAAAGAGTGATGATCTTTCACCGTAAAAATACAACCGTCAAGAAATGCGGACATGCGTTCATCTGGGGTAAAATTTTCCGGAGATCAAATAGTCCCCCATTCGGTTCTCCGGGCGGGGACTACTTCAGGGAACCCATGCCAAAGGCTCAAACACAGGGACATGTTCCTAGGAACATGGAAACAACATTAACTATGATTTGAGGTAAGTAAATTAAACAGGGAATGATTGGAAAGCATTAGCTCAGGATAGGGATGTATGGAGAACTTATGTCCGCGCGGCCATGAACCTACGGGTTCGATAGTGCCAGTGAGTAAGTAAGTAAGTATGAATACAATTCAAGAAGGTAAAGTTGCAAAGAAAAGCCGTAAAAACCTTTAAAAATGGGTAAAAAAGGACTAATAAGCTAAAGTATGTAGAAAGAGGGAAGAAAGGACAAATAAAACACCATTTTCCGGCCTACAATGACCCAAAATGTATATGTTTTATGTTGGGCCTCGTCTTCAGGCATAAAATTTAAAAAAAAAAGTATTTTTTCCTCAACTTCCAAGCCCTAGTAATCGTACACTCAAATTGTTTCCACGAAATTACTATATTGTAATAATAATAATAATAATAATAATAATAAAATTTTTGACATTGAGAAATGCATATATATACCTTATATATAGTATTGTTATAACGTGAAAATATTCCACACACTCAAATGGGTTCGTGACAATTAGTGCATTCTTATAAAAATCGGGGGAGGCAGGGCTTGCTTGAACTCGACAAAGATTGGAATAAAGTGTGGCCCATTTCTCCTAAGCTATGTTTAGAATTTGCTGTCTACTATATCTGGCATTTGAAGAGCTGCATACCACTTGAAGCTGTTGATAGCTTCAACCCTCGCTGAGGAATGTCATTAAATTATCGTTAACTTTATGGACGATAATAAAAGTGAAAACAGGGTGAAAATAGTAGTATCTCTATTAAAAATCAGTTACACGAGGACATTTCTGCTAATGTAATAACAAATGGAGCAGTAAGGTCATAAGTCCATTTGATATATTTCTGAAAAATAAATTGAAAATAACATACTCTTAATGGGACAGTAATTTCAACGATTTTTATACATTAAATGTAAACATCAATATATTTGTTTGTCATCTACTTTCTTTAATAATTGTTTTCGGATAGATGTCATTGACTGGTGCGGAGTCAGCGTTCCGCCTCATAGTGACATCTAGGAAACCAAGGTAGTACTAGGATGGGAACATTCGGTAAAATTTGCACAGAGGCTTTTTTTTTTATTCAGGTTTGTCGTTATTTTACGAGTCTGAAAATCTTCAGACAATGGCTTGGAGTTCCTACCGGAGGATTTGTCCCTTGAATTTTTTAATCCTAAAAAACCCATCGACCATGCCCGGGTTTGAACCAGCGTCATTCGGAACTAGAGACAAGGAATATAACCACTAGCCCACCGCGGTCGACAAAATCGAATTGAAAAAAAGTGTAACAAATGAATCTTCCAATGTCAACCTGTAACTCTTTGAATTTAAAATATGGAAATGACGATAATGTTGCTTGTACAATATAGCAATTAAAGTCCACCGCTAATGGTCTCGAGGTAGCGTGCTGCCTTGTCACGCAGCGGGACAGTTTTTCTGGGTGAGGTTTTTATCGGGGTTTTTCCTCACCTGTAAGACAAATGTCAGGAAAACTTTAAGGCCCAAACGGTCCCCGAAATCATATGGCCATCGCAATCATCATTCATATTCATATTAGATTAAGCTTAGGATTAGAGACTCTCCTGGCGCACCATTATCATCATCATCACCAATCATATCATCGGGGCAAGGTAACCCCGCCTTCCAGGCGCCCCAAACCTCAGAAATGGGCTACAAGTACGCCATACCAGGAGAGAACACCAGGAATGTCGAAAGACAACGTGGGGCATTTGCAAAAAAAAAAAAAAAAAAAAAAAAAAAAATATATATATATATATATATATATATATATATATATATAGGCCTATATATTGTGGATCTTCTCGGTGTTAATCTTTTCCTTCTCCAAGTGAGGTATTTCCCATCAGTAATTTATTGTATCAAAATACTCTTCTGCTTTTGTCTGTGTTAATTTAGCTCAAAATCGCGTACAGCCTCTATATTAATGTGAACAGTCTAAGAATATACAAAAGTTGTACGAATATATTATTGTATTTTTAATTAATCCTTAAATTAAAAATGTACCCTATTGGATACATTGATTTCATTGATTTATATCGTTTTAGTACAATAGAAAAACAAACGAGTAAAAAATTACTTAAATTTATCTCAAGTAACACAATAATGTATAATAATAACAACTTGGTCAGAAGAAATTTTAATAAATCAAGGAGTTAGACAAGGGAGTAGTCTATCGCCCACTCTTTTTAATATATATATCGACGACATTATGAAACAATGGAAAATTATAATGGACAAAGGCCTTAGATTGAACAATAACTCAAGTATTAATAAACTTAATTTTCGCCGATGATTTAGTCTTACTACACCATGATGAAGATCTGTTACAATTGACTGCTTACAAAGTAAAGGCAATATGTAGCGATTGTCATTTTAAAATTTCAATAAGTAAAACAAAAGTAATGGCATTTTGTGGAAGAAATTCTCTTCGTGCAAAAATAGTAATTAGAGACGAAATTATTGAACAAGTATCCCACTTTAAATATTTAGGATGTGTCATCAGCTATGGGTATGATAAAAGATATTGAACACAAAACACATCAGTTTCAAGTTATTTGTGATACAATAAATAGAACATTGAATAATAAAGCCCATAAACAAACAAAATTAAAATTTTATAAAACAATGGCTGTCCCTCTCCTTTTGTATGGGAGTGAATCTTGGATTACCACTACCAAACGAGAAAGTAAAATCCAAGCAGCCGAGATGAAATTTTTAAGAAGAGTAAAAGGCTGCACTAGAATGGACCAGATAAGAAACGAGGATATCCGTGAAGAACTGCAGATCTACTCCATAAAAGAAAATATATTTAACAACAAGATACAGTGGAAAGAACATGTAGAAAAATGGAAGAAATTAGATTACCAAATAAAATCTTCCATTATTTTCCAAGAGGAAGAAGAGATGTCGGACGTCCTCGGAAGAGATGGTCTTAGATCTATTACTGAAGACGGAACAGGCAACTCTTGCCTAAACCAGGAAGTGAAGAAGAAGAAGAACTTACAGTTTTACATGAATTTATTTTCCTTGCGGTCCGGAACATTTAAATAACTGGCACGAGAAAATATTGTACTGACAATTTAAGGGTTAAATTCAAAATAAAGACCAAGAGAAACCAAAAATGTTCTAGAATTGCTATAATATCCTCCTTGTTTTTTTTTTAAGACTGACAAGTGGTTACTCAGGGTCAGTTCAACATGTGAAATTCAAGTTGAAATATTAAATGACATGGAAAAAAATCAAGGTTATGCAATTGACTCATTTACATTGGTGTAACATAACATGCAATAAGACATTTTTAATTATAATAATTAGCAATTTTATAACACTGTACAAATTAACAATCGAAAATGGATGTATCAATGCTTAGGTACAGTGGTGAAAACTAAGCACTACTCTGTTCATCATCTTCTTCTTCATCCAACCAAGTCTTAGGCCTATAGGCCTGTTACGATCTCACTGATGAATTTTATATCCAGTGCTTCCTTGGACGGCCCTGTTGGGCAATAACGAAGTATGCCCTTGAGAACTCTATCTGAACTCATTCGTCGCAAATGATTCACCCAAATGTATGTATTCAATGACCGGTTCTAAATGTAGTTCCTTCAAGATACCATCATTGGGTTTGTGATCCCATTTGGTATATCCTGCTGAATATCTCATGATCGTGAATCTAATTTCACTAGAAGTTGTCCTGCTCTCTTCTCCTTTCCTCAAAGTCCATGCCTCATTGCCATAGCAAAATGCAGGTCTTACTAAAGTTTTGTATAACCGTACACTGGCATTTCTCTGTGCTAGCGAAGGTTTCGTTACTGAATTTATTATCCCCATCTTCTTCTTCTTCCGAATGCAGTATTGGGTGATGATGCCCGTTCTGCAACTACAAAAACTGATCTTTCCATCGGTTGAAGGGTCTTCCGAGGTCTCTTTTGCCTTTAGGGTTGAGGTGGTAAATCATCTTTGGTAAACGGGAATATGACATTCTCTGGAGGTGTTGGAACCATTTAATTATTATCCCCATGGTTTTATTAAAATTAATAATTTTATTTGCTATGTCCACTTCATCCAAATATGTTAATGTATATCCAAGGTAGGTAAATGAATTTATTCTTTCCAGTATTTTTGAATCTCTGTTCATCTTTGTTACAATATTCTTATACAATTGTACTTTGTTATTGTTTCATGTTAATTTACTTCATAATATTACACAATTATAACCCTTATATACCGCAAGATTTTCATGCATTGGACAAATAAAAAAAGTAGTAGAAGTGACCAACGATATAGAAACAACCGAAATTATATTCTTATGAAAAACAGCAGGGAAAGGTACACATTAAGGGATGGAAAAAAAAATCATAAAAGAACTTGGAATCTTTAATGTTTTTATTCAATGCCCCATGTTGTCATTTCTACATTTCTGGTGTTCTCTCACGTCACTGGCTTAATTGTAAGTCACTTCTAAAGTTGGGGCGCTTGGAAGGCGGAGTTACGTTACCCCGTTGATAAGTTGGGCAATAAGTGATAATGAAGCGTCAGGAGAGTTCTTAACCTAAATTTCAGACCATGGACAACCACAGGAATGATTCCCTTTAAGAAAAAATTCCTATGGTTTGACCGGGAATCGAACCCGGGACCTCATGAACAGTAGTCAGCTTGGGCAAAGGATTGTAGATAGAAAGAAGGATTCGTATGCACATTTATAGTGTATGAAACCACATAAAGCAGATAGACAGGCATTTGAATATAGACCTACAGGACGCCATCATATTGAACGTCCGAGAAGAAGATGGATAGATGATTTGATTCCTGTATGCGCGGAACGGATCTGGATCCACCATGAAGAAGAAGAATAATTTATCTGCTCGTCTCACAAAATTACCCATATAGAATATCCAGTGATATACCATTGGTGAAACACGGGTTGTAACATATATGTAAATAAAAAAAAATTCACAGAACCAATAAAACTTCAGCGAAACTCATTTTTTTTATATAGAGTTAAAATTTTCACGATTCATCTTGTATGTGTAGATGTCTTGAAGAACAGTTTTGATACGTTACGTATCATAATATTATAATATGATCCATTATTGGAACTATGTTAAAATAACAGTACTGGAAAATGTTAAATAACGTTACGTATCACTATCAATTCTTACGAACTGTTGAATCGTGCTTGGTGAACATGTAGGATGATTTCTGCACCCTCTGTTGACTGACCGATGAACAGAGGAAGCAGAAATCAACCTACAGGATCACCAACTGCCGATTCAACAGAATTGACAATGGTACGTAACATATGGAAACTGGTCTTCAAGAAATCTACAAATATGAGTTGAGTCATAAAAATTCCATCTCTATATTAACTAAAATAAACCACATACTGTCACTTCTTTTAAATATTACGAATACTTTTCCTTATTTGTAATATTATTTAATTGCAGTGGACTCAAATAATGTAAAACCTAAAGAATTTAGATAACATTTGTGGCATAACAATGACACACAGTATTGCATAAGTTCGTTTACAACGTTTGAGGGATGAATGAAGAGACACCAAGATGAACAATATTTATGTATGAAAATATATTAGAGACTATTTAACTCATGCCACAAATGCTAGTTAATGACTAATCACGTTTCAATGAATGTTGTTTTACAACCAATGACAGTCGTGTTTCACCTCACTCTTTATCGATTTATCTTTATCAGCTCCTGCTTTTGTGATAAAGAAAGCTCCTCCTTTTTAATGTTCTGAACAGGTCAAAGCATTATTTTTCTCCAACAAATACATTGAATATAGCAAATAATGAAAAGATTCCTTGATTTTACTGAGTTTTTTACTAAAAAAAATAAATGAATAACCCGTAATGTTGATTATGATATATATATAGTTTGATGTGTTTCATTATTTCTCCACTTGGGTGCACTCTTACAATATTGCAATTTTATTTGGCAATAAATAATATGATCAAGGTGCAGTGAATGAACATAACCTCACATTTCTGATTTGTTTTCAAACATCGCCGTTTACATTAAATATTAAATATTTTAAAATAACTATAGTTAAACAATGATTTGTGAGTAAACAGCTTAATTTTATTCGTTAAATAGTCCTAACAAATGCCACTCTTGATTTCCAAATTCTCTAGATAAATTCACTCCTCACTTCGTGAGTTGTGAATTTATCGATACTTTGGAAATCACTCGTCTTCTTCTTCTTCTTCCTTCCAAGTATTAGGCCAAGGCCTGTTACGATCCTATAGAAAATTTTCCCTCCAGCGTTTGAGGGAAATTCTCGTATAAGACTTGAAAGCATAATAATAGTCCCTTCGATTGGTTGCTGGCCAAAGGAAGGCAAGACCAGTGATGGGGCTGCCATCTTATAGCCTCTGGTCAGGCTTTTCTGGAGAAGAAAAGAAAATAAAGGAAAGAAGAAATGGAAGAAATGAAAGACTCCCTAGGCCTCGGATGCCCTAATAGCGTCGGGGTCGAAAAAACAAGAGTTAACCAAGAGAGGTTAGATAGTAAAGTTAAAAGAGTGCAAAACACAAGTAAGTGGAAGAAATGTTTTGCACAGCTTGGGCACCTTGTGGCATTACTTATGATAATTTTCCCGCCCATTTTTCACTTAAACACGTTATTAAAATGGCTCATCATTCACTTCAAACCACGACATGAAAGAAAAAAAAAAAAAAAAAAGAAAAAATACGAGTACATTATAGTCGGATAATGGGATATCATTCATATACATGCAGTTCCCTTCGCTGATGCCTAAGTGCAGGTCATGTGATATCCAGATTGTCAGTGGAACGTATCCAGGCCTGTAGCAGCACGTCACGTATAAACTGACCTAAAGCGGAGTACATGATTCATCTTATTTGCGCCCCCAATAGCAAAAACGGTTGAGATAAACATTTTGGTACATAAAAATTGTTCCCTATCCCTCAAATGTTGTAAACATCTCTTGCACAATCCTGTATACAAGGATGAATGTTTGGCTTATATAAAATAATATGTGCAATTTCTGAAAAATAAAAAATAAGATAGTGCAACATACATGTACAATACTAGTCATCCACCTACATCAGGGCTACTGTTAAGTGCTCACTGCATGTGAAAAGGCGGTCCCTCCCTCATACCCACATACAGGAGCACTACCAATGAAACAATACAACTGACAAGTAAAGAGCAGTGTCTTACCTGGCAGTTTTTGTTCTAAGTTTTTGTTGAATTTCCAAACTTCAGCTCCATATGTGACAGTACTTCTCACTATTGAATTATATATTTGTAACTTATTTTTCCTGGTTATATGTCTGTTCCATAAGACTCCATTCATCATTGCTGTTATTGCTCTACCTTTATTTATTCTGTTCTTAATATCACTTTCTTGTTTATCCCCTTTATCTAATTTTACTCCCAGATACTCAAATTCTTCACATCCTCTAATATACCCCTTTTCATCTTCTAATATCAAATCTTCGATTTCGGCTCTACATCCCATATAAAATGTTTTTTTTCTCTAAATTTATTTTCAAATCCCAGTTATCGTATTCGTCCAATAATTTTCTGAACATATATCCCTCCATGTCTTCATATTCTTGAGGAATTATTATCTGGCCATCCGCAAATAACAGTGCATATATTGTATCTGTTCATCAAATTTATATAATAATAATAATAATAATAATAATAATAATAATAATAATAATAATAATAATAATAATAATAATAATAATAATAATAATAATAAGTATGTAAGTGCCACTCGAAAGAGCATTAAGTTTTAGGTTTATGATTTGTCTTTTATCAGTTCGTTCGACGATCCCATCCATCTTCCGCATTGTTTGTAATGGTATCGCGCTCGCATTTTTGTCCACATATCTTGCATTCACACGAGTCACTCTGTTGGTGGAATTTCGTATTTTTGCACATTTTATGATGATATCCATGTGTTGCTAGGCCTATGATTGCGTGCCTTTGTGGTTGGTTTCTTCCGGTGGAATTCGTGGATGCAAACACGACCAATGTAAAAAATACACACACACACACACACACATATATATATATATATATATATATATATATATATATATATATGTGTGTGTGTGTGTCCACCAATGTAATTTTGATGTAGCGTGCTGCCTTGTCACGCAACGGGCCCGGGTTCGATTTCCGGTTGGGACAAGCTTCCTGGGTGAGGTTTTTTCGGGGGGTTTTCCTCATCCGTAAGACAAATACCAGGATGCTTTGAGGCCCAAACGGTCCCCGAACATCATCTGGTCACCCTTATCGTCCCTCGGTGTGGAAAGCAACGGGAAGCTACTAAAAATAAACTCCTGGCGCGACAGGCCTACAAGGCCCTTAGCCTACCAGCCGGCTGCTGGCCTCACATCCACATGTGTCAATCACAGAGGTAGATGATAATCAGCCAGTGTAGGGGTGACATGTGGTCAGAATGTCGAGTCCCCCAGCCGTTATAGCTGGTTTTCTCAACCTGGAGCCGCTACTTATTGTAGCTACCCAAATGCATCACGGTGCTGGGTGGGCACCGGTCCCATACATCGTCCCTCGGTGTGGAAAGCAACGGGAAGCTACTACATCTCTATAATTCCCTAGTAAAGCTGTAAAGCATAGCATGAAAACGCTATGATTGCAATGAAAGGCCTGTCCTTGGGCAGAACACAATATATATATCCCCCCTCTTTCCAGAAAACGAAAACTTTTCGACAGTGTAAAATCAGTCTATAGTAAAGTTGTTTCTTTAAGACAAGATAAATATCTAATAAAATGGTAAACAGAGAGAAAATTCGAAGCAGGGATAAGGTTAGCTATATAAAAAAATAAAATCAATTAAAAACTTGAAAATTTTCAATGCCACTCATTACACTTTTCGTACTTAGGGTTCCGCGTTAGGCTCAGATGGCGATAATGTGGTATAATTTCAATTTAAGCACCACTTTTAGAGACCACTTTTTGTAGATAATGTATAGTTAGGAGGAATGTAATGTGTGTCTGTTGTATAGTGTAAATGTACTGTCTGAAGATGATGGTGGCGAGTGATGAAATACTTACTGGCCCGTAGCCTACATAGTCGAAAATCACCAATGAAATCACCAATCTTAACGTTCCCACCTGATGGACGAATTGGAATCAACAGTAAAACATATCTTTTCAACATACGTACTGCAAAGGGTTTGGAATTTAATGAAATTAAAAAGTGAACACCACTACACCAGGGACGCGCGTAGTGGTTAAGGCACTGCACTACAAGCCGGAAGGTCGAGGGTTCGAGTCCGTGGGGGTCAGGATTTTTAAATTGACCCAAATCTTCTAGCGGCACTATGGTGCTGGGATCGACTCAGCCTCTAACGGAAATGAGTACCAGACATTTGCTCTGGGGATAAAGGCGGCCGTCAGGGCTGACATGAAGTGACAATTGTCTAAAAAAAGTGGGAGCCTTAACCTCCTACTACCCCAAGGGCCTCCTGAGGCCTGTAGTGGGATCACTTTACTTTTACGCCACTACACCTCCTAGCTCCGAAATTAAAAATTAAGAAAATAAAATGTCTAATCTTGCCATACATAAACCCGGAAGAAGACATGCTACCTGAGTTAGTGGATCGGACAATCCCAGCTAATTTCGATTAATTTATTTTAAAATATGCAATTCCATTCCATTACCAAAGTTTAGCCTCTTATCTTATAGGTACTTTTTCGTGCCACGAGCTACCCGGGCCTTACAGTGGCAAACCTGTCGGGAGACGGATTTTAACTATGGGTCAAACACATACTTTTTGACCACACAAGGGTATGAAGGACCTCCCCGAATGTCAGGGTGTCCTCCGAGACAAAACACACCATTCACACACATATTCATACTAAACATGGCAAATATGTTGATTATAATGGGCAGATGATGTTCGGGGACCGTTTGGGCCTTAAAGTTTCCTGACTTTTATCTTACAGGTGACGAAAAATACCGAAAGAAACAATCACCCAAGAAACTTGTCCCGATCGGGGATCAAATCTGGGCTCGCTGCGACACTATCCGAAGATCACAGCGGTGGAGCAAAATATGTAATCATTAGAAAAAAAATATGTACATATCTAAAAGATAAGGAAGTCTTACAAATTTCAAGTTTGGAATTTGAGACCTGCATGTTTCAATGTTGGCCTGTCACCAAGTTCTGGGTTCACTAACTTCACGTGTACAATGTGAAGGTATTACTAATCATTCTCATCTTCAGACACACGTCACACAGTAATGAGTTGATGTTTTCTCTCAAACTACTCTGCGCCTGCAATATTACTAAAAATTGTAAACGAAAATTTTTGTTTTGGAATAACTTCTGAAAACATGATACGTTTATAATTTAACTAGCGGGACCCGCGACGTTTTTCGCGTGGACAAAATAATTCAAATAGGTTATATCGCACCTTGGGAAGAAGACGGCCACAAGTGTAAAGTTTAGTTCCGAGTTATTCGCAATTAAAGTTTTAAAAAAATATATAGTAAATTCATTTTTTTAATAAAGATACGATTTTATTCTGTCTCCATTTTCTTGCACATGACTTGTGGCCATAAGGAAATATATTTGTAACCATTTTTTCTAACCGATAGTTGTCTTAACTCGATTTATGACTTTTTACACTTGTGGCACTCTTCTTCTCAAAGTACGATATAAGACAAAAATGGTTTCTGTAAGTTATCGGCAAAATATAGCCTATGTTGTTGCGGACATTTT
Organism: Diploptera punctata; assembly: GCA_030220185.1. Lineage (NCBI taxonomy): Eukaryota > Metazoa > Arthropoda > Insecta > Blattodea > Blaberidae > Diploptera > Diploptera punctata. The sequence goes on from JASPKZ010009821.1 coordinate 1,776,444, forward strand.
GTAGAATTTTTTTTTAGATATTTAATTCTGTGCACATTAATTTGGTGTATTTGTTATGGTTTATGCGGCGTAAGTCATTTAAGGATCTAAGAAGCTACTTTCTTAGTGCATCAATGTTTCTTTAAGTACGTACTTCAGTACTTTTTATAGTACTTATGGTAATATGTTACATGTGTTAACTGTCCCAATTTTTTTCTAAATGATGGTTAAAAACCCCATTCAAATCGATCAAGTAATTTTGAGTCCAAAAAGGACAAATGCACATACCCACAGATGTACATTTTTATATATAAAGATTAGATGAACGCCCGATTTTTTTCCCTCCAAAATATTCTTGTCACAGTCAGCTTATTCACCCAGAAATATTGATTCATCGCTAAATCCGATTATTTATTTTTTGTTTCTTCTCACCTCCAAACAGTTGGGGCTATAATAATAAAATAATAATTATAGATGTAAAAAGATTACCAAAATAATTTATACGAAATACTGATTCTCGAGGTTAAATTCCTCTTTTAACTTTGTGACTACTTAAATATGTTCACTAAATAATAAGGGAAATAAAAAAAAGCTTAAAACCCATAAAAAATAATTTAAAGATAAAGGTAAAAAGCTCTTGGACTTAAAGGGCATCGGGACTGTAACAAATTGATCACAGCGACCCCGAAAACCGTGGATTAGATATTAATCTTGATCATTTTGGACTTTTCTTTTTTCTTCCCTTACCTCCTAGGGGTTTTAGGTCAAACTTGGCCTAAAATGACATCTGGACTGTGGCCAATCAACTAAATGGCCCCTAAAACCATGGATTCGACACTAATCTCGATCCTTCTGTGATTTTATTTTCATCCCTTCTCATCCTCTCATATCTTTTAAAGGATTCTAAGAATAAAATTTGGGTTCAAATTTCATCAGGACTGTCGCCAATTAAATTAGCTACCCCGAAAACTGTGAATTCGAATTAATAGAACTTGTTCCATCTTAGTTCAGACTTGACGTACAAAGCTTGCGCAGGCAACCGTAAGGGTCCTTGCCAGTAGGCTTGTCCCCGTAACTGCAAATACATGGTTACTACTCGCAATGAAAATATTAAATCTGAGTCGGAAATGAATTAAATAACTATGTACCACGTGTAATTTTTTAAAACTGAAATAAAATCAGAATAAAGTTAATGCAATCCAATAATTTATCGGATATTATTTATGTTAATATTAATTAATATTATTTTTAAGTAAAACTATATTCTCTTCTCTTACATTGAATATATTGGATATGATAACTTCATTACAGCGAATTTTCAGACATAATGTAATTAAAATAAAAAAAAAAAGCAAATGGAAATGTTTTCGTACTTAAAGAAATTCCTATTGGTATAATATGTTCTTTGAGAGGAAAATATTTAGAAGAGTGCTAGGTCCAGTAAAGGAAAATGGAAATTGGAGGTTGAGAAGGAATGACGAATTATACCTCAAGAATAATAAAGAAAATATAGTTAGTTTCATCAAATCCAAAAGATTACAATGGTTTGGACATACACTAAGAATGCCAAAGGGAAGATTGCCAAATGATATTTTGAATTGGAAGCCACAAGGAACAAGACCAAGGGGAAGACCCAAGGATCGATGGGAAGATGACGTAATTGAAGATTTGAGAGAAATGGGGATTTTTGATTTGAAATCCACTGCACAAGATAGGAAGAAGTGGCGTAAACTGGTTGAGAAGGCCAAGACATTCCACTGGAAGTCGTAGAGCCTGACGAAGAAGATAATATGTTCTTAGTGCTCCTCGCTGTATACTATAAAGGCTCGCCCGACACATGTCCTTCCTAATCACTTCATTTAGAAGTAGAATTAACACCTGTTTCACTCTCACTTTCTCCTAAATTAATAACTATTATAATTCTCAGTTCATCTATCGTCATTTCTGTTGCTATATACTTCTTTTTTCCGCTCCCTAGCCTTTTGGCACCATGAAAACCAGTTCTCTGACATGATACTCTTGCACTTCTCCTCAACTAACTTTATAGCACTGTCTAATTGAAAAGCCGAATTTTTTTTTCAGCGAACCACCCCTTTAGCAACACTCCAAATCTTTTTCGATGGGGGTGAGTTCTGGATGATATGGAAGTAGTAGCCATGCACAATGCCCATCATCTCCAAGAAACGAATACATTTTAAACTTAAACTTAGGCTTGTTGAGTCTGACCAGTTCTTCAGTCCTCCATTTATAATAGCCTAATTAGAAAAATTCATGCCGTCATGATAAATCTCCAGTTTTGCGCCCAGACTTAAAAACAAGGATTTTTTTTTTACAAATTCTACTTCTCCTGTATTTACAATTACTGTTCTCTGTCCCTTCGAAATATGGCCAAAATTCATATGGAAATTATCGTTTGTCCAACTATTTGGCATAGTGTGGCAGGCGTGAATGAATATTTCGCTCATGTATATGATTGGCCTACCTTCTTGTCTGTATTTTGCAATTTATTTTAGATATCGAGTTCTCTTTGCTCTAATATCAGATGTTTTCCATTAGGATATTTCTATTGTATCTAGTTTTCACCCAAGGGAATCCCATTTTACGAATTATTATATATAATATGTATAAGTGCTGAAAAGTAACAATAACAAGATTTTCACATACTATCATCATGTGAGGAGACTTCGTGACCATATTGTGAAAAAAATTGTGTGATAAATCACAGAAGAAAACTGAAAATATCTTAAAGCCAAACAAATAAAGAATATGGATGTAAAATCATGTAGGCCTAGTGTATCTTATGCCATCATAATAAAACTACTATGCCATTTTATCCACAATTTTTTTCTCTGTAATTTTTATTTTATTCAATATGGACTTCGTCAATCCGGACAATACTCAGCCCCAATTGATACAGATTAACGAGGTTTTACTGCATTATAAAAATACAGTTGACATAAACAAAATTTAATTTTAGAGGAAAATTTGAATTCGTTTGTCTAATGGATGTGTATTGTACTGAATATACCTATTTTGGTGGTAAAATCTGTTTTTATCACAGTATTCGATTATTTTAATATTAGTTGATGATGAAATTATTTGCGGTAATGAAAATCCTACCCAGCACTTGCTTTGATGTTAAGTCACTTAGACTGCGATAGGCAGACATGTGGCAAGAATGGGGAATGGTAGAGGGGTATGGAAACCTCTTTTAAAAAATCAGAGGGAAAGCGTCCAATACATTGGCCAAGAATGTTATAGGGAGGCTGAGGAAGGTGAATTATACAGGGGATGATTGGAAAACATTAGGTCAGGATGGGGATGTATGGAGAACTTATGTCCGCGCAGCCATGAACTTCCGAGTTCAAAGTGCCAATTAGTTATATGGTTTTAGTGAGAATAAATTACTTCAAAACAACAATATTCAAGGAATAACATGGAATCCAAAAATTCTTCAGTAAACTGACAATACGGTTTTATAATCCTATATAAATTTCCCAACAAAGCAAATGCTAGTTTTATTAATGAAACTGCACACTATAAAAGTGACATCTGATAACCATTAAACTCGAAGGACAAGGGATAAAAGCAGCTTGGTGACTCATTATAGTTGTTGGTTTTGAAATGCCTTGCATAATGTAATATTAGCAGATTTAGGAGTATACAGTAATATGCGTTTGGAATCAAAATGTACGAAACTCAGGCAGGAACTCCCAATATCGACAACACAGGCTTACCACCAACGAAAATTACCAGGAGTGAGATATAACTAAACTAGCTGTATTATTTTATTTACAAATCTAAGTTTGATACTATATAAAGTGGTGGAATTTTCAAATATTAATTTCTATAGAATAATGAATAGACATCATTTGTAAACTACTTTTCTCTAGTAAAAGTGTAATTTTGAACAAATAGCCACATCGCATTTTTAACTTAGACTAAATTATCTGCTTCCTTCAATCCCGCGCGGTAGCCGAGCGGTTACACGTATCATGTCTTGGTATAAAGTTAAGTGATTGCACTGATTCGAGTTTCCATGGGAATGGAATTTTCTCATGATTTCGGCCATAACCGCGAGGAATTTGAATGCTTACAATAAATTAGCGGGTCCAGGTTGAGAAAACCAGTTATAACGGCTAGGGGAAACAACATGCTGACAACACGTCACCGCTGATACTGGCTGGATGATGGGCCAAGAGTCTTCTAAGCCTATCGCCACATGGAGAAAACAAGATATAGATTGTGTTTCAAAATAACGTATGAAATAAATTTTACAGCGGTCCGTCATTCTTTCCAGAGGGGTCCCCCCCTTTTGGGGGGTGAATATTATTATTTTATTTAGATCTACATTCAGTACGTTCTATTAGTAAATAAAGTAATTCAAAATAAGATCGATAAAACGTAGTATGGTGTAAGGAATAGCAAACCTATTTATCAAAAGTAATGCCACGAGTGATTTCCAAATCATCGATAAATTCACGACTCACGAAGTGAGGAGTGAATTTATCTAGAAAATTTGGAAATCAAGAGTGGCATTTGTTAGGACTATTTAACGAATAAAATTAAGCTGTTTACTCACAAATCATTATTTAACTATAGTTATTTTAAAATATTTATATATTTAATGTAAACGGCGATGTTTGAAAACAAATGAGAAACGATAGGTACGCTCCTACTGCTTCTTTTGTTTATCACTGCAACCAGATCATACTATTTATTGCCAAAGGAACGCAATATTGTAAGGAGGAGCTTTCTTTAATATGGTAATTATAACACTGATAAATATTTGGTGAAACACGACTCTGATTGGTTGTAAAACAGAAATCATTGGAACGTGATTGGTCATTGACTCCCATTTGGGGCATGAGTTAAATAGTCAAAAGTAATGTCACGAGTGATTTCCAAATCATCGATAAATTCACGAAATGACAAAGTAACGAGGATTTGGAAATCAAGAGTGGCATTTGTTAGGACTATTTATCGAATAAAATTATGCTGTTTACTAAAAAAATCATTATTTAAATATAGTTACCGAAATATTAAAATAGTTATATATTTAACGTAAACGGCAATGTTTGAAAACAAATCACAAATGTGTGGTTATGTTTATTCAGTGCAACTTGATCATATTATTTATTGCCAAATAGGATCGCAATATTGTAGTGGAGAAATAGTGAAACACATCAAACTGTATATTATAACCAACATTATAGGTTTATTTTATTTTTTAGTAAACAACTCAGTAAAAACATTATTTAAAAACACAATTATTCAACACACAATTATCAAATGCGAGTTCGAAGGAATCTGTTCATTATTTGCTATATTCAACGCATTTGTTGAACAGTCAGTCACTGCAAAATACTGATCTGATCTATTCAGAATATTAAAAAGGATGAACTCTCTTTATCACAAAAGCAGGAAGTTGTAAAGAGAATTCAATAAAGATCGAGGTGAAACACGACTGTCATTGGTTGTAAAACAAAATGCATTGAATAGTGATTGGTCACTGACTCCCATTTGCGGCATGAGTTAAATAGTCAATACTAAGGAATTCAAATTCTGAAATTATGTTTAGGAGTTAAGGTCAAAGTTGGATAAGATTGCTATATTCTATTTGTAGTACAGTATTATGAAGATGTGAGAGACTCGTATTATAATCAAGGAAGACCTTCATGAAATGTATAGTTTGAGCGCCAATTAACGTCAAGATTGATAAATATGGATTTTTGCATTCTACTTGGAATACAGTAATACAGTGCGATCAGTATAGCATTGGACACCGCGATCCTATGCTGTCCGTCCCCCGCCGCGAATGCGCCAGCAGTGCCAGTGAAATCCCCGCGTCTGCTGTCCAATGCCATACTGATCGCACTGTCCAAATGTGTATGCGACTCCTATAATAACAAAGAAGATCTTTCAAAAATGTATAGTTTAAAAAATGTGTAGCTAAGGATCGTCGCTTGGTTAACCAGTTCCTGCATAATGGACTTTTTCCAGTGACATTTCAAATCTCTTCAATAATTGTAACCAACAATTAACCATCTTCTTAAGCCAATTGCCTTCTACGTCTGTCATGTTTTGGAGTTTTAACTACTTCAACACTAAGGCGGTATTTAAGAACAAAGCTCTCTAGGCTATGCCATCGCCATCTTTCGTAAGCTGGGCCTCATCTTTCAATTGTTTCCGGAAAATTTTCTTTAAATAAATATCTTGTTAGCACACGATATTGAATAGAGTGAGCCAGTTAGAGTAGGTTCTGCATGACCCACGTAATTAACCACGGAGAGACGGGCTGAGAGTCGCTCTTCGCGAAAAGTTTGGTTCTTGAATACCAGCCTAAGAGTAGATCCCGATGGGCAAGTGATTAAAATATTCGTATCTAGTTCTGAGGATCCCGGGTTTAAAGTCGGCAGAGGTCAATGGATTTTTAAGGATTTCAGGAGTACCTATGTAAAATAGTGGGTGCCGTGTCGAAGAAGTACTTCAAGTTTGAAATGAGGCCTCTTAGCAAAATGTGTAGAATATTTTAAGCCAATTTCGAATTGCGACATTAATTACATTGTGTGCTTAAAAGCGACGTTAAATTAAATATTATGCCTACATCTTAAACCAGAGATTTTCGCATTATTCTTCAAGCATCTTAATATGCAAATATTTCAATATCACCCTTACATTATATTTCATCTTATTTTAGAGTATTTAGGAGATTTAAATTCAACATTGCGAAAATTTAAGCTTGCTGTAATAATCCCCCCCCCCAAATGTCCCAGGTTGTCATTTCGATATTTCTGGCATTCTCTCCTGGTATGGTGTACTTGTAACCCAAATCTGAGGTTGGGGCGGGGTGACGCTGCCCCGATGATATGAGAGTTGATGATGGTAATGATGCGCCAGGAGAGGCCTTAAACTACACTTAAGCTAATTAGGCGAATATGATATTAAAGATAATGATGACCAATTGATGTTCGGGGACCGTTTGGCCCTTAAAGTTTCCTGACATTTATCTTATAGGTGAGGAAAAACCCCGAAAAAACTCATCCAGGAAACTTTTCCCGACCGGGGATCGAACCCGGGCCAGCTGCATGACAAGGCAGCAGGCTACAATTATAAAAATACCTGAAATTTTAATTTAAATTCAACAAATACTAGGTTTGTAACATTATCGCGAGATGCCACTACACTACACACAACTCTGAGATGTCACGATACAATAATTAACTACTTTCTCATTAAAGTAGCAGTTATCAATAAATTTATTGAAGAGGTATATTATTTTATAAAAAATAAGGCAAAATTATAAATTATTACGCAACATTAAAAAAAATTCAAAAGCTACTTTCTTCACCAAAACAAAGTGCTTTGATTAAGCCTAATAATAATTACTGTATCAGCAATAAAATATTGTCACTATAAATAATTTAATTGTGAGTAATTTTAAATTAAATAAATATATAGGCAGACAGCTTAGAAGAGCCAAGGGCAATTCAAGCAATTTATATAAATTGCAAGCATATGACACTTCAGGGAGTCAGTCATATGGTCAATGTGGCACAAAATATCTCGTAAGTTCTAGTTTTCTTAATATAATTCCGCTACTTCTCATTTCAAATTATACATAATTGTTATTATTTTATTTAGTTCTGAAAGACCTACTACCGCACCCAGCATATTTTTCCCTTAAAGATAATTAATTATTCCTATGGTTGCATTTGATCTAGAATTTAGGTTAAGAACTCTCCTGGCGCTTCATTATCATTTATCACCCATCATATCAAAGTAACGTAACTCCGCCTTCTAGGCGCCCCAATTTCAGAAGTGGGTTACAATTACGCCAATGCCAGAGGAGAAACCCAGAAATGTCCTAAAAGACAACCTGGTGGCAACACTACCATCTGTTGTGGCTCAAGAAGCATGCATTATGACGTCACATTGTCGCGCGTAATATGTCGGTAATGCAGATGACTATACTGGACATAAAAAACCTATAACCCGATCGTAGCATCACCATCAATTGTGAATCTAAACAATCCTGGGAACCACTTAAATATATATATCATCAAAATCGATCCAGTCGTATAGGCATTTTTTTTTTTAATTTTGGATTTCAAGTAAACCTCCACTTCTAATTGTCGGATTTCGCTCATTTTTTGATAATACATACCTCGGTTTATTTGAATACGATATAACTTACTGAGTTTCGTAGTGAAACATCGAAAAATATGACCGCTAGGTCACATTTTCACTTCAGGTGAACTCCTACGCCTAATTGTTTAGAGGGTCCAATTGTCAATCCAAACCATCGAAGGATCCAATCAGACTCAAAAAAAAATCATCAAAATCGGTTCAATCGTTTAGGCGGAGTTCAGTGACAAACACACATACATAAGAATTATATACAGTATAAAGATAATCATTAAGAGCGGAAAATTGAAATCTGGCCTTGTAAAGGTCTAGTAATTTTGCTCATAAGCCTCTTTTATCAGGCTTGAGGTCCTTTTATGTCATACATCTACGACAAGAGACCCAGGATTTTACTTGCCTTCCGAAGGAACCCATACTTAGGGCCTATACGTCCTGAAAAATCCATTGGTCCTGACGGGCTTTGAAACCTTAAACCCTGAGGCGAGCAAGCTAACCATTAGTCCACCAGGACCAAATATTATTAAATTAACCTCACAATGATAAATTAACCTATTACACACCACCAAACAGAAAGAAAAACTTCATTGGTAGAGCCTAGAAATGAACTATAGATGACTATTTATCTCACAGACCGATAAAATTGCCTCTTCCTGTTGATAAAATGTCTCTTCTTGTTCTTAATGAGATATATCTCCGCAAATTAACTTCTTTGACAAGATATCGATATAACAATATACGATCGACATGGTATAGCAAGAAATGCCAAAAGAAAACAGCCTGAAAAATTAAAAACAAAAATGTATTAAATATTGTGTAATGAATATGCATTATTGTTAATAGTTATTTCTCATACAATCATCTGTTATTGATTTTTCCCAAGTTCAAAGAGATTTAACAATAAAGATACGCTATTTATAACTTATACAGCCGACTTGGAAATCGCCCGGAAATAAGATCGGAATACATAACCTCACATTTGGTAAATATTAAACATTATAATTAATTTTAGCGTCTGATGTTATATTATTCACTGAATAGTCCACTCCAAATCCAACGGGAGGCTGAGTTTTTCATTAGACAAAATCACTTGTGACTTTGTAGCTCCTGATTTCTTTTTTTTCAGAAAAAAAAACAATCTCTTGTTAGATTACTGTTGACAATCAAATATGGTATCTTATATATATATATATATATATATATATATATATATATATATAGAGAGAGAGAGAGAGAGAGAGAGAGAGAGAGAGAGAGAGAGAGAGAGAGAGAGAATGAGTTCTAAATTTCAGTAAAACGTTGTAAAAGGTACATTAAAATATTCTCCGACCGACTTCGTTTCAAAATCTCAAAAGAATTTGTCGGCTACGCTCTGTTTAGTTTATAATAAAACTCATACAAGTAGACATAGTAAGCCATAGCAAAAAAAGTTACAGGATGGGCACTACCCATTCTGGTATTCTGCTGACTATAACTGCTAAATGGACATTTAAACTCACGTATTTGCACGTGGTCTCATCTTCTTGAAGACTAGTCCACGTGTTGCTAGAATCTGACAAGGACCGGCGTAGTCTCGCATTCCACTGGCTATAATTCAGCACATAGTGCGAACTTGTTACTAAGTACACGTTCATATCCTAACCTTAAAACTCAACGAAATAGCAAATTGGTAAACAATTGAATCTTAGCGACATCACTACACCTCGCTAACGTGTCTGGAAACGCACTAATCTAAACTTAGCATCTCCAGCCCCTCCAGCACCCGAGACAAAAATAAAAACACCAATCTACTCTACAGAATGTCTCAAATATCCATCAAACTCTTTCCATTGATGATGGTTCAATGACATTGAATGAAGAGAGGAAAGTCCAATTTTCTAAAATAAAAATTATCTCAGAGAAGTGTAATTAAACAAAAGATTGATGTTCAAATTTAAATTGTGGATTTAATGAAAAAGTATGATTATGTAAAAAGAATGACAGAAGACAGACTTCCAAGATGAATTCTATAATGGGTGTCACTTGGTAGAAGAAAAAGAGCACGACGAAAAATAACTTGGATTTATGGTGTTTGAAGCAGTTTGAGAGGGAAAAGGTTTGAATGACGGATATTAGAATGACAGAGAGATGTGCAGGAGAATAACAGTAGATTAAATGGGCGCAGGAAAATGTTATGAAACTTTATAAATAAATAAATTATAGGCTATATGTCCACCGCTGTGGTCTCGAGGTAGCGTCCTGCCTTGTCACGCAGCGGGCCCGGGTTCGATCCCCGGTCGGGGCAGTTTTTCTGGGTGAGGTTTTTATCGGGGTTTTTCCTCACCTGTAAGACAAATGTCAGAAAAACTTTAAGGCCCAAACGGTCCCCGAAATCATATGGCCATCATCGTAATCATTATCATCCTTACCATTATCATTATCATCATCATCATCCTTCACCGGTGTGGAAAGCAACGGGAAGCTACCACACCTACACAATTCCCTAGTAAAGCTGCAAGCATAGCATGAAAATGCTTGATTGCAGTGAAGGACCTGCCTTCAGGCAGAATTACTATGGATGGATAGGCTATATATATATATATATATATATATATATATATATATAAATATAAAGTAATCCCACTACGGGCCTCAGTAGGCCCTCGGGGTAGTAGCAGGTTAAGGCTCCCACTGTTTCTGGACAATCGGCACTCAATGTTAGCCGGGCTGTTAGCCCTGCGTGATGGCCGCCTTTACCCCAGAACAAGCATCTGGTACTCATTTCCGTTAGAGGCTGAGTCGATCCCAGGGCCATAGTGCCGCCAGAAGGTTTTGGGACAGTTTAAAAATCCTGACCCCATCGGGACTCGAACCCTAGACCTCCCTGCCTGTAGCGTAGTGTGTGTGTGTGTGTGTGTATATATAGGCAACTCCGTGGCGCAAGCGGTTAGACGCTGGTCTCTTACCGCTGGGGTCTCGATATTGAATCTCGGTCACTCCATGTTGTTTTCGTGGTGGACGAAACGGAGTTTGGGGAGGTTTTCCCGGGGTTTTCTCCCGTTTTCCCCTGCCACAATTCCATTCCATCATTTCTCCATGCTCATCTCACCATTTCGTTCATCTGCCCCTGTGATGGTGCGTCAGGCGTGGTCGGCCGGCACCCTTGTAATTCACAGACCTCTATATAAGGGGCTTCATCTTATCTCATTCCTCAACCCGACCATGAGTTGGACACAAACTTACAGACCCATCGAATATCCATATGCAGCGGAATATGGATTATTTATTAAAATACTTCGCGTGTGGTTTAAACTACGTAAAAAAAATATTGGGTACATTTTTTATTTATAATAGGGTACCAGTATGTAGTTCAGATAAATTGCATTTTCTTTCAACTTTTTAAATTATAATTTAGTTAATACACTGTGGTCTCGAGACAGCGTGCTATCTTGTCACGCAGTGTGCCCGGGATCGATTCCCGGTCAAGACAAGTTTCCTGGGTGATGATTTTTTCGGAGTTTTTCCTCACCTGTAAAACAAATGTCAGGAAACTTATGGTCCAAACAGTCCCCGAACATCATCTGGCCATCATTAACATATTAATTAAGTTTAGGATTAAGGCCTCTCCTGGCGAATCCATCATATTGATTCATATATATATATCATCGGGGAAGCGTAACTCGGCCTTCCAGGCGCCCCAACCTCAGAGGTGGGTTACAATAACGCCATGCCAGGAGAGAATACCAGAATGTCGAAATTACAACGTGGTGGTATTGAATAAAAAAAAGTTTCTTCCATTCAACACTGGTAACAAACGGTTAAAACGTGGCTGAAATGAAAATAAGTTCAGTTCAGACTATGTTGTCGACCGCGGTGGTCTAGTGGTTATGTTCCTTGCCTCTAGTCCGTACGGTCGCGGGTTCAAGCCCGGCCGAGGTCGATGGATTTTTAGGATGGAAAAACCCAAGGAACGAAACTTTAGCCATGAAGATTTTCGTGCTCGTAAAAGAACTTCAAATCTGAATAAAAAAGACTACTGAGCAAAATTTAACCGACCTTCATCCACCCGAGTATTACCTTAGTTTCATATTAGATGTCTCGAGGCGATGTACGAGGGCGGATCGGAAAGTAACGCACAATAATTTTTTTTCTGCCTTGGTATTGCAGCTAGAATGTTGAAATTTCACAGAGATATAGTTTGAAGTTTTCACTACAGATTATAATATTATTAGGTCATATTTTTTTATGTTACAGCGCATATTTTTGTAAATTTTAGGTCATAAACTGCATAATTTTTTGCATATTTCGGTGGTTTTTAGGTAATAAAAATTCTAGCCCTAATAATCATAAACTATTTTAAAATACAATAGGAAGTAACATTAAGATGTTTGTTTAATAATTAAAACTTTTTGTCTGTTCATTCTTACCTCTTAGAGATGTTTTTGTCGAACATAAGTTTCAGAGCTTCCCCTCAGGGGTCCCCACCTAGGGGATATGTGGATGGCGACCACAAGGTACCCAAGCTGAGCAAAATTATTACTTCCACTTACTTATGTTTTGCTCCTTCTTTCGCTTCTTATATCTAAATTGGTATTTATTCCTTTCCAGGTACGAATTTCCTCTTTCAACTTTCCTATCCAGTCTCCCTTGACTGAACTCTTGTTTTCTTCGAACCCGATGGTATTAGAGTATTCGAGGCCTAGGGGATCTCTTCATTTCTTTTCTCCTAAACATTTCTAAAAAAAACGAGTGTAATGTAGTTCGCCTCCGCTGGTAATACTAGCAGGTGCACTCTGGGTCATGCAAAATGAACTACAAAAGATGTTCAATATGCTTCCCAAAGCAAAAGATTCCGGAGTAAAAGTCCCCCATTCGGATCTCCAGGAGGGGAGTGTTTTGGGAGAAAAGACAAATAACATCAAGGTCTTACAATGGAATGCATGTAATCAAGCGAATGATGACAAATCAAGAGCTTCAGAACATTTGAATACTACTACTACTACTAGTTTCAGAGCTTCTTAGCCCCATCGTCAGCGATTACAGACTGAATTTTCTCATGTTTTCGGCCCTGATTTTTTATTCCTGCTCTCTTTGCCTCTGGTCCAATGAATTTACTAATGAGGTTCCTTTCTGCGGGAATTTCAAAGTTCATAATTCTTTCCTTGTTCTTCTGTATATAGATTTTTTCCCATATGGTGAGTTCATTTTTGTTTTCTAACTGTTTTAATAATTTTGTGTTTATATCTATTTTGTGTTTTTCTGACCAAATATGAGCAGCCACTGCAGGTTTTTCTACTTCCCCCTTTTTTTTTACATTCCTTATGTGTTCTTTAGTTCTGATGGTTAAATTTCTTTTTGTTTTCCCTATGTATATCTTATCTATGTATATCACAAACTAACAAGTTTTTTACTGATTGACTCATAAGGAGGTAACAAATAAAACGTGGTCACAGTAACAGCCACAAACTATTCAAGAAGACATGCGCTGCACAGGATTTTACATGAGTTTACATATTGACAATGCGCATAAAAACAAACAAAATGTTACTTGCAACATACTATGTTAAGAACTCACTTACTTACTTACTCACTGGCACTATCGAACCTGTAGGTTCATGGCCGCGCGGACATAAGCTCTCCATACATCCCTATCCTGAGCTAATGCCTTCCAATCATTCCCTGTATAATCTACTACCCTCAAATCATAGTTAATGTTGTTCTCCCACCTCATTCTTGGTCTACCAACTGGGCGTTTTCCCTCTGGCTTTCCTACAAGAAGCTTCCATGCAAGTCTTTCATTCCCCATACGTGCAACATGTCCTGCCCAATGCAGTCTATGAGACTTAACTGTTCTTATTATATCTGGCTTCCTTATAAAGAACATGTAGTTCATTGTAATGTAATCTTCTCCATTCACCTGTCTGTTCATCTCTCTTTGGTCCAAAAATTTTCCTAAGAACTTTATTCTCAAAAACTCATAATCTCATTTCCTCTCTTAAAGTAAGAGTCCATGTTTCGCACCCATATAATATAACTGGTGGAAAACATAAACCCTGTGGCCACATTTACTTTAAAATACTAACCTAAAGAAATTTAAAAAAAAAATAAGTAGCCCTGTAAATGCTTGGATTTATTTATGTATCAGTTAACAACTATAAATTTTCAGTTTAATTTTGTTGCTCTCTGTATACAATAGAGCAGGATGTAAAGGTCATGTATGTTTATGTTTAAACAGATGATTCCTCTGAAGTAATAAAAAATGCATTTTTATACCACAATTTAGACACTGCATATCATTACAGCAAAACCCCAAAGGAGAAGTCTAAGATAAAATAGTGATTTCAGTAAAAATATATATATATATATATATTCTTCCAATAATGTGTTTCATAATTCAACACAAAACAGTGACTTCTTATAAAATGACATGTTTTTCTATTTCTTTTCTATTTGTTATTAAAGTGATTTGATATGAATAGTGACTCACAATATATATATATATATATATAAAGGGCTTCCAATATAAAACCGGACCGGCCTAACGGAGTTTCACCCGGCACGCAGTGCTGTCTCTGCCTCCCGCAATTCACCCTGCCTGCCACCTATCCTTGAACTGTTTCTTACCTTACAGAAAATGCTAGAAATGTTGTCCTCCGCAGGTAAACAGGCATTATACCGAGTAAACACATTTAGATTTACACGCTGTAGTTCGGGCACTGTCAAGTTTCTGATTTCATTTCTTATGTTGTTCTTGTCCCGCGCCATAGCCGAGCGGTTAAGGTAGGCAGCCTTGGCGCAGAGCTACGGGACTTGCACTGGTTCGAGTCTCCATGGGGGAAGAAATTTTCTCATGGTATTTCGGCCAGTATGGGACCGGTGCCCACCCAGCACCGTGAGGTAATTGGGTAGCTACAATAAGTAGCGGCTCGAGGTTGAGGAACCAGCTATAGCGGCTCGGGGACTCGACATGCTAACCACATGTCACCCCTACACTGGCTATTGATCATCTACCTTTGTGATTGACACATGTGGATGTGAAGGGCCAGCAGCCGGCAGGTAAAAGGGCAACCGCTTAAAAGTGGAAAGACCCTCAATCGGAATGTTGTTCTTCAGTTCTTCCAATGTGTGCGGATTTGTTTTGTACACTTTGTCTTTCAGGCTACCCCACAAATAAAAATCACACACTGTTAGAACTGGGGAGCGAGGGGGCCATATACCAGCACTAATCACTCTATCTTCAAACACTTCCCTAATTTCGTCTAATTTTTCTTCGGTGAGAACCGTACGCCTTCGCGTGTGTTTCTTATTTGGTACTGAACCAGTGGTCTCAAATTTGGTCACAAGATCGTGGATTGTCGATCTGGAAGGAGGTAATTGTCCAGGAAAGTTCTGAATAAATTCCTCGCGAACGCGACGAGCTGATTCGTATTTATAATAACATTTACACACATAAATGCGCTGCTCTAATGTCAGCTGACGTCTCATCTTGTCGGACAATAGTAAACTGACTAGTTCAAGGACGAGCGGCTGGCAGAGTGAAATGCAGACGAGGAGAGAGCGCTGCCTGACGGGTGAAACCCCGTGAGGCCGGTCCGGGTTTATATTGGAAGCCCGGTATATATATATATATATAAAGAGCAATATAGCCAATTGTATTTAAAAAAATTGGAAGAATCATTCTTATAGGATATTATATAACAATATTTCAATTTTGTTACATTTTGAATTAACACTTTTCACAATTGGACATAGTTTTATTCTGGAAAGAAAAAATTAACATTCGGACCAGGACTCGAATCCTGGATCTCTACTCTGCATATCAGTATATCAATTACACCAATTGAACTCCAATACGAACGTCAACAAATCTTTCCACTTACATAATTCTCTTTCATCAGAAGACCAGTAGCCGCCACTATCATTATATCAAAACATTTAATTGTTTCTCATGACAGTCAGTTTGATGTAAAACAATATGCCCAATACTAAGGGCATAATAAAAGAAAATATTTAATTTACAAGACAGGCCTATATAATCTGTAAACCAGCAAAATCAGATAATAAATTCAATTTGCTAAGGAATTAGTTTAGTTCAGTTCCTTTGTGATGGACTTCCTTTTATCGTCTTCTTCTTCTTCTGCTTCATGAAATTAGGCCTTTTGACCTGTTTTCACATCAAGTGGGATTTAATGAATCCTCCCATCTAGTAAATGGGCGTCCAACATTTCTATGTCCTATTGGTTTGTACTTTAGTAACAGCTGAGGGATTCTATCTGTAGGCATTCTCTTGACATGTTCATACCAGTTGTTTCTCATGTTGTCAATTCTATTTGTTAAATTGAAAATATTTAAGTCCTTCCTAATATCCTCACTTCTTTTCTTGTCCAAAATTGCCACACCCGCTACTGAACGTAGGAACTTCATTTCTGCAGTTTCTATTTTTCTTCTGTCTGAATGGTTAAGAGCCCAATTTTCACTTGCATATGTTAAGACAGGCACTGCCATAATTTTGTAAAATTTTAGTTGTGTGCTCCTCAAAGTTTTATTTATCAGTGTCCGTCTTATAGTGCCACACATTCTGTAAAATCTATTTAATTTAATATTATTATCTTCTCCTTTTTTTGTGTATATATATGTATATAATTTGGAATGATAAAACTGCAAGGACCTTGGTTAATGAAGTTAAAAAACTAAAGACACAGCTGTGGTCTAGGACTGGCTTAATTTCCTCTCACAGGAGATTTGGGTTCAATTTCCATCAGATTGAATTTCCTCACTGAGAATTATATTTAGATTTTCAACTATAAGGCAAAGCCATGAAATTAAGAACACATTATCCCTAAAAAAATTACAGCTATATAATTATCATCAATTATAAGAAATTAATTTAGGAAACAGAGCCAATTACTTCACAACAATAGAACCAAATCACCAATAATTACAATATTACACTTTCACAACTAGTATTCTCTTATATATTGAGAAAATTAAAATCATGTTAATAAGAATTTTTTGGAAAATTTTCCCAGATATTATGTAAAATGTTCAATTGAAAAGGTTTCAGATTTTCAGAAAATCTGATTATTTTATCATTGCTATATTCAACATTTAGAACCATCAGTCAACAACTACTAGACCAGATATTATTTTTTCTACAAGGAAATACACTGCAAGTAAAATAATTATTACGATGTTATGTGTAAATTTGATCAATAAATCATGTTTTTAAGAACAAAATTAACAAGATTAAAAAAAAATAGACATTTAATAAGAGGAACTAAATTCAATACGACACTAAATATGTATTTAATATTACTTGGTATTGAAAATTTTTTTTATTTATTTATTTTACCTGATGGAGTTAAGACTGTAAGGTCTTCTCTTCCACTTCACCAGGGTTAAATTATATATACAATAACAATTATGATTGATACATAATAGAAATAGACCACACAATATAAATTTGACAAGGGTAAGAAAGAAAAATAATAATAATAATAATAATAATAATAATAATAATAATAATAATAATAATAATGATAATATCAAAAATAATAACCTATCCATCCATATTAATTCTGCCCGAAGGCAGGTCTTTCACTGCAATTATGCCATTTTCATGCTATGCTTTGCAGCTTTACTAGGAAATTGTAGGTATGGTAGCTTCCCGTTGCTTTCCACACCGGTGAAGGATGATGATGATGATAATGATAAGGATGATGATGATGATGGCCATATGATTTCGGGGACCGTTTGGGCCATAAAGTTTTCCTGACATTTTCTTACAGGTGAGGGAAAACCCCGATAAAAACCTCACCCCAAAAAAGTCCCGACCGGGGATCGAACCCGGGCCTGCTGCGTGACAAGGCAGCACGCTACCTCAAGACCACAGCGGTGGACAATAATAACCTATAATTAGATTAAATAAATACTTGGCAAATAAAGTTTAAAATATAAAGAAACAATAAAAGTATACAAGTAACACGGTTATATATTATATTGTCTAAGGAAATATGAAGTGTTTCTTTTTTTAAACTGTTTTTGAGTCGAGCGGTTCTTGATATACAAGGGGAGTGAATTCCAGAGTCGTGTGGCTGAAACAAGGAAGGATGAGGAATAGTGAGATGTTCGATATAGAGGAACAGCTAGAGTTAAATTTTCTCTCGATCGTGTGTTTAAGTTATGGTGGGAGGATAGCGAATGAAAGCGAGTAGAAATATAAAGGGGTGATGAGGTGGACAAAGTGTTGTATAAGAAGCAGAGGCAATGTATCTTTTGCCTGTCTTCCAATCGAAGCCAAGACAACAAAAACTGGAGTTATGTGGTCTGATTTACGGAAGTTGAATATATATCGTGCACAAGCATTATGAACTCGTTGTAGTCTTTGTCCGAATGTAATATTCATGTCAGTTAATATCCTATGGAGCAAATTTGCTCATATTATCTTTTGACTCTTATTTAGGATATTCCACGTTAAAAATCCAGCACTAGTCAATTTGACTAGAGTAACTAACTCACTGGCACTATCAAACCCATAGGTTCATGGCTGCTCGGACATAAGCTCTCCATACATCTCTATCCTAAGCTAATGTTTTCCAAACATCCCCTGTATAATCTATTTCCTCAAATCATGGTTAATAATGTTATTCTCCCACCTCATTCTTGGACTACCAACTGGAAGGTTTCCCTCTTGTTTTCTTACATGAAGTTTCCATGCCCCTCTTTCATTCCCAATTCAAGCCACATGTCCTGCCCATTGCAGTCTACAAGACTTAACTGTTCTTATTATATCTGGCTTCCTATAAAGATCATGTAGCTCTCTGTTACAAAGCCTTCTCCATTCACATGTCTGTTCATCTTATTTTGCTCCAAAAATGTTCCTTCTTCTTGTTATAAGCCCATGTTTCCCTTAACAGAGATTTTTGGTGCTCTCCCCTACAGGGAAGAATTTGAACCATACTAATTTAGTTACACTTGTTTTTGTATAGATGTCATTCGAGTGCCCCGTGGTCAGCGTTCATCATCATCTGCATTCATGGAATAGGTCTGTTGACCCGTTCCGACTTCAGCCCATCTCTTTCTAGGTCTGCCCACATCTCGGGTGCCTTTTGGTTTGTATTTTGTTATTTGTTTTGGATATCTATCTTCATTCATTCTGTCTATGTGTTGCTTCCATTTTTGTCTATATGTATCTATTTTATCAGTTATTGCAAATATTTGAAGTTCCTGTCTTATTTCTGTGTTCTTGATTCTGTCTTCCTTAGTGCACCCTGTAACAGATCTCAAAAATTTCATTTCTGCCGCCGTTATCCTACTTAGATCTTGTTTTTTATGTATCCAGGCTTCTGAACCATAGAGCAGTACCGGTACTGCCAATGTAATATAAAATTTCAATTGGGTCTCTCTTGTTGTTTTATTATTTAGTGATCGTTTTATCGTACCACATATTCCCTGGAATTTTGCTATTTTATTAGTTATATCATTATCATAATTAAATGAAATGTCACATCCTAGATAATTGAGATGGTTCACCTGTTCTATGATTTTGTTTCCTATTACTATTTTGGATCTGATTTGATTTTTCCCTTGGAATGCCATTACCTTAGTTTTTTCTATGGATATTTTGAGATTATATTGTTCACATATATTATGTAATTTAAAAATATTCCTTTGAAGCTCATCTTCCGTATATGCTATTATTACCTGGTCATCAGCATATAATAATGTTTTCAAGTAGTGTGTTTTATATAATTTTATTCCTTTATTTGTTTCTTTGTTCCATTTTTTTATTATATCATTGATGTATAGGTTAAACAAAACTGGAGAGATACTGCATCCTTGTTTAACTCCTTGATTAGTATGAATTTTATTTTTACTTACTTCATTTCTAGTTTTTATAACAAAATTTGTGTTCCAGTACAAACTCTTTATAGCATTCCTAAGAACTTTATTCTCAAATAATCATAATCTGACTAAACATTTTTTTTTTTAGTTTTTCTTGTTCATGAAGTCAAACCTAGGTTGGGTTTTTATTGCCAGTTACGTCTCATAGACAGCGATGGGCAGGATATGTGGCATGAATGGAGAATGAAAGAGTGGCATGGAAACCAGAGGTGAGTATGGTACCTACTAGTCTACTAGGATCGACTAAGCAATAATTTTAGCCTCATATTTGAGGATATCAAATTTTTCTTTTAATGGAGACTTGGAATATTTCCTTTTAATAGACATGTTTAAAACATGATGAAAATTTATCTGGTGCTGCTCTACTATCAATTGGAATGTCGCTACAAGAAAGATAGGAATGAATTAATCAATCATAAGTTGACTACACTGTATCTGTAAGCAACATGTTACGATATACCATTTTCATACATTACACTGGTCAACATGATTTTTGTCTCATGAGTACCAATAGTTGTACTTAATGCAGTTTTTTATCATGTTTTCAAATATTTATTTGGAATTTCTCCATCATTCACAGTTTTCTTTATTTCGCTTTCAATTAATGGATTTAAATAATTATTTTTTTAATAAACTTTTTTGTCTATTTATTATCTTGGCACAGTGAGCGATGAGCACGGACACTTTCATCAGGAGATTTCAGCTATGGAAAAGAGATATCAAGGCAAATGGAATCCTAATATGCTGGCCAATTATTGTTGGACCATCAAGAGGGTTGCTCCACAGGCAAAATATAGCAGAAAATCGTAATTTCTTACTTTCTAGGTGAGTCCGAATGTTCGAATATTGTGTAGTTATGAATGTAGAAAATATTAAAAGTGTTTGAAATTATAAATTCCTGTCTCTTGGAAACCTTGCGTGATGGAGAAAAACCGATATCATATTTGAATTCAGGAGAGAAAAAATACTATCAGAATCACATATTTTTCTTTCTGAGACAAAAAAAAGTTTATTATTTGTAGCTCAGTGTTATCATCCAACTTTGTTACATTACATACTGAAAAAGTCGACCAAACCAGATTCCTTAAATTGAGAGAGGACGGAAGTGGAAAGAAAGGAACAGGATGCAGATAATGGCATGTTGTTCTAAATATAACTTTCTAACTATTCATACTAAATTATGATAAGAATTAACAAGTTTCAATTTCAAGAAAATTATTTTATGTTTGTGTGTCAATAAGAATACTCAATTTATTACACGCTGATGTGTAGAGTCAGAGGTCCGGGATTCGACTCCCAGTTCAAGCATTCATTTTTCTTCTAAAAAAATAATTTTGTCCAGGACTCGAGTGTGTTAAATTAAATATAACATCATAAAATTAAGCTTTACTACTTGAAGTAATGTAAAATTCTCGTTAAAAATACTTTGAATAGAAGTCGTCTGATGACATTGTTAATAGCGCTAGCTATCTGCCTTTGGACGTAAGAGAATTGTATAAGAGGAAAGAAATTTAAAGATTGTATCGGGTCTTGAATGGTGTAATTATTCTATAATACTATAGTTAAACCTGTCTTAGCCGGAACCTTTATATGAAGGAAATCTGTAGAGACGGAAAAAAATCTCCAGAACGGTACAATTTTATATGTAAAATCGTCCTGTATAAGCCAGAAACCTTCATAATGCAGAAACGAAATGGTTTTTAAAGTACCAACAGTTAATTTTTACCTCCGTAAAACGGAAAATTATTCTTCCGTTCTAATTACAGTATTAATGACCACACGTGTAAGTATTGCATATGACGCTTTCTGCATTACATAGTTTTATCTTCTTGTGTTGCCATTGTATTGCGGGGATACCCTCGCTTTTTCCTTACCTTAGAATGTTCATATGTGCGCTCAGTTGGTTGGTATGCAAACATCCAGCCAATAGTTGATTTCGACCCAACAGCGCCGGATCATCGCAGGCGTGATTGTTGCAACAGCATCAGTAATCCTTTGCCTTAAATGTTGCAGATCTCTGATCAGTTCACCGTATACAATATTTTTTTTACGTATCCCCATAAAAAAAGTCTAAGGGTGTCAAGTCGGGGCTTCTAGGAGGGCATTAAATAGTACCGGACCTACCAATCCACCGATTAGGGAATCTTGCATGTAGAGATCTCGAACTTCTTGGGAAAAGTGTGCGGCGCGCCATCTTGTTGAAAGAATAACATTATGTTATTTTCTTCTTCAATTTGGTCTACTTGTGGGAAAACATACTGTTCTAGCACGTCTAAGTAAACATCTCCTGTGATAGTCTGCTCAATAAAAAAGAAAGGGTCAATGACCTGATCGTGCATCAAAAACATTGAGATAAAAAACATTGTATACAGTGAACCGATCAGGGATCTGCAAAATTTAAGACAAATGATCACTGATGCTGTTGCAACAATCACACCTGCCATGATCCAGCACTGTTGGGACGAAATCGACTATTGGCTGGATGTTTGCAGAGCAACCAACGGAGCGCACATACAAACATTCTAAGGTAAGAAAAAAAAACTTTTTGAGTTGGTGAATTTAACAAAAAAATACACGTTTTGATATCTCAAATAGTTGCTGAGTTATGATTTTTTTAAATTGCTGCAACCTTTTTTGATGAACCTGTATTATATTAAACTGTTTTAACTCAGCCAACTGATGCAGTTTATTTACTGTTTTTTTTAATAATAATAATAATAATAATAATAATAATAATAATAATAATAATAATAATAATAATAATAATAATAATAATAATAATAATAATGATTTATTTTAGCTGGCAGAGTTAAGGCCATAAGGCCTTCTCTTCCACTCAACCAGCGAATAGTAAAATTATACAAAAATTACGTACATATTACAATTTTAAGATATTAAAATACAGACTAAACAAAATACAATGATGATGGATCTAATACTAGCTAATGCTAACAAAAACATAGAATATAATAAAATTGAAATGATATAAAATAAAGTAAGTAGCTTCCTACATGATTATTAATAGAATGCTCTATATAGTTGTTATGTAGTTAATGTTTTCATTGTGTCGAACTTAAGATATCAGTTAATTTGGATTTAAATAATGATAGCGATTGACAGTCCCTGACATGACTGGGAAGTGAGTTCCATGCTCTAGTCATAGATATTGTGTAAGATTCAGAGTACAGACAGGTCCTGTGTTGTGGTATCAAAAGTAAAGAAGAGTCTTGTGATCTTGTTCCTAAATTGTGATGAGCCGATAAATGTTGAAAACGTGTTGTTAAATAAGTTGGTAAGTTTTAAATAAGAACTTGTATTTTATGTAGGAAAATTTACATAAGCTACATGCTTTAAAAAAGTATTTTAATTAAACTTTAGATTTTAGAATTTTAATTAATGTTATTCTTTAATATCTCATTTATAAATCATGATTGAATGCTGGACACCATAGTATGACTTCTTTACATTGGATAATAGGAATAAATAAATATTTCAAGTATTCTGTAGATTACAAGCAGCAAAGATAAGATTTCTTCAATATGCTGCTAGATAAGAGAACCATATCTGATGCAAGTTTTGTCACGTTAGAAAGGTCTAGAAATCTGCAGATCTGGTTTATGAAAACACCTTAAACATAGATTTTTCACTTTCCTTATCAGTGTATTTTTTAAAAAAATAAAATTGCTCTTTTCATGTTTGATTCATAAATGTAGTAATAAGATTAGGTGAAAATGGATCTATAAGACACTTTTGGAAGATATTGGTAAGTACCACAGCTGATTTATCATTTAATCAACATACTTTCTCTTTGATGTTTTTATTATTGATTTAACACTTCTCACTGAATGATAAATATTTCTCTTCAGATATAATTTATCCTTTAGTGAGAAGTGCTAAATCAATAATAAAAACATCAATAGAAGCCCTACCGGCTTTATAAAGCAGTGTTAAATTCCCAATAAAAATGTCTTCTTAACTAAGAAGCCGCCATTTGCAAAGATGGAAACAAGGGTTTCAAAGCATTTGGCACGAGGGAATTACAACGTATATAAGAGAAAAATTTGCATCTAGATCGCAACTCGCCTTGGTAGCTCAGTTGGTAGAGCATTTGGCCCAGAAAGCCAAAGGTCCCGGGTTCGAGTCTCGGTCTAGACAAAAATGTTTCTCTTCAAATATAATACTTTCTCTTTGCTTAATATTATGATCAACACTTTTAAAATGCATATGAAAGCACCGTTCAGGTTATGTAATAAGATGTCAAATATAAAATTGTTACCTGGTAAGTCAGTCTTCCTCAACTAAATTATTAAACTTCATGAAGTAGATTCAATATGGAGGCTTTCAAAAACAATATTTAATTTTAGGAAGTTATATTTTGAGGTACATAATAAATTTTAAAATATATTTGAGAAGTTTAATATTAAATTAGCACCAAAATAACTACAGTTTAAATAAACTAATAAAAACCAACAAAAATGAAAAAAACTGATAAAAATAAAAAGTCAGGAATATATCAAATTGAATGCATGGGTTGTGAAAAGATATATATAGGGAAAACAAAAAGAAACCTAAAAATTAGAACCAAAGAACACATAAGAAATATTAAAAATGGAGAAATTGAAAAATCTGCAGTTGCTGCTCATGTTTGGTCTGAAAAACATAATATAAATTCAGACACTAAATTATTAAAACAGTTAGAAAATACAAAAGAGCTGACTATTTGGGAAAAAATTTATATTCAGAAGAACAGAAACAGAGTTATGAATTTTGATATTCCGATGGAGGGTGACCTTGTTTGGAGGTTCTTTGGCCAACCACAGGATGGAGCTGACATCGACATCCAGGTGGTGCAACATAATGCAACATAAATAAAACCAGTCTGGGAAAGCTGACGATAAAACAGAATTGTTTTGAAACATGTCCAAGAACAAATCAACATTAATATTGAGGTAAGATGTCCAGACCAAAAATAATATAATTTCAAAAACAATGTTTCATCTTCTGTAATTTAACTGATACTGATGTTGTTGTATAGGTTGTACAATGGGTTTATGTCTGCAGGTGTGTTCTTGTTGAGTAGGTCTGTATTCTTTGCTTCTTTTAGAAACATCCTTGAAGATATAGAGATTTTAAAAGCAGCAAAGAATACAGGCCTACTCAACGAGAACACACCTGCAGACATAAACCCGTTGTACAACTTCTACAACATCAGTACCAGTTAAATACAGAAGATGAAACATTGTTTTTTGAAAGGCCTACATATTGGAACTATTTGATGTAGTTTAATAATTTAGTTGAGGACGACTGACTTACCAGGTACCAATTCTATATTTAATATCTTAATACTATGAATTTAATCTTCAAAGGTATGACACAAATACATACATTCAGCATTATATAAAAAAAGTTTTCCACACATATTTTCTATACTATGCTGGTATGTGCTTTGTCCATTACTTGATATTTTTTATAAAATAAAAATATACACCACAAAATAATAATGGAAACAAGAAAATCAATTTGTATCTTATAAAACTTTTGGTAATAAAATTGTAAGTACATTATCTAATTTCTCATATTTGTTGGCAGGTGGTATTTTATTTAAAGATGCATTTTATCATCCTTATTATCCTTTCATGGCATAGTTTATCTCTTCCTCAGTTGATCCAATGATCTTTTACTACGTCACAGGTAATTTAGAACTGTTCTGGAAATCCTGGATCAGGATACTTTTTATAATTTATTATGGACATCATTTTCAAGTCCCCAAGAATCTCATGTCCTGCATAGTAGCTGAGTGGTTAAGACAAGATGCCTTCACAGACCTACAGGGCTTAACTTGGTTCGAGTCCCCCTGGAGGAAGTAATTTTCTCATGGAATTTCGGCCAGTATGGGACTGGTGCCCACCCAGCATCAATAGACATTTGAGTAGCTACAATAAATAATGGCTCCAGGTTGAGAAAACCAGCTATAATGGCTGGGGACCCGACATGTCACTCCTATACTGTCTGGATGATCACATGTGGATGTAAGGCTAGCAGCTGGCTGATAGGCCAAGAGCATTCTAGGCCTATAGTGCCATGAAGTTTTTTTTTAAGAATGTCATAATTTCTTCACTGACTCCACATGTCTGCCATCTGCCTCATGAAACTTTCTCACATGCTTTAACATATGAGGTTAATAGAAAGCGATTCAAAGCTAGATATGAACAAACCCAAATTTTGCTCACAGGAATCATATTTCAGACTGCCATATGTACAATACAAGATCTACTGATGTTTTTATTATTAATTTAACATTTCTCAATGAAAGATAAATTATATTTAATGTCTTCTTAACAAAGAAGCCGCCATTTGCAAAGATAGAAACAATGGTTTCAAAAGCATTTGGTGAGAGGGAATTACAACGTATACAAGAGAAAAATTTGCGTCTAGATCGTAACTTGCCTCGGTAGCTCAGTTGGTAGAGCATTTGGCCCGGCAAGCCAAAGGTCCCGGGTTCGAGTCTCGGTCTAGGCGAAAATTTTTCTCTTCAAATACAAGATCTACTGTTTAACTTCCATTCCAAATGCAATTATAATCATCTACCAGCCTTGACTGTGTTCGAACCTAGAGATGAGCACAATAATCACTGAGACAGACTTCTGATTTATATTTTTTATATATACAGCAAATTTCTGATTATCCACACTTGAGGAAAATAAATGGACGTGAAATCCCTGAAGCACATGACTGCTGCAGTTATTGCAATTTGTTCATGATCAAAGCACAGTTCAGCAGAAGCAAAAATATAGATCATTTATTTGATTAATATAATTATGTGTTTGACGCTATTTATGTTATCTATAGTTGATCAGAATAGAGTATACATCTACATACAAAATAACTACTACATCTTCTGTCTACCCATAACCCATAAACTTTTAAATCAAGAAAATTTGATCACATAATATTCTAAATTTTAATATACTTTACATGTAAAAGACTGACAGTACACTGGAATTACTGGATCTCTGGACTTCTGGCAGTTCAACATTTGACAACAGCCAATCACTACATGATCATCCCTTGCTCCTGCTCACAAACTCAAACATTCCCGAAAAACATTATGAAATGTTGCAAGTTCTTTAAAATACAACCACAGATTTGTTCTTTGCATTAGGTTTTAATTCTAATTGTAAATATGAGTATTCAACTAATTCTAAGGGTCGCATGCAAATACATTAGTCTCTACTCAAATTACTTCCAATCCTGGTGAGCTGACTTTCCGTGAATAAGTGCAAAGATCGAATTAGCTACCCACTAACTGGTCATGCATGAAAGTTGTTGTTTTCGTAACATTGGCAAGAAATTACCCAGAATTCTCAACGATAAAACCACTTCCGTTATTTTCGTCTGCTAGAGGAATGCATTTACGTTTGCATCCCGAAAATAATACTGTATACGACGACGTCTGCATCGTGCAATATTACGTCGATTCTCATGTTCTTCCAGTTGAATTCTTTGGTAGACTCTATCAAATTCCTCTTCACCGCGTATACCGGAAACATGATCGAAGTGTTCAAGGTCCGACATCTTGGATAAAGCAGCAAGGTACGCGGCAAGGTTTCAAACATCGGTTCCCATCGGGATTCTCACGATTCGTTTCTCTCCTAAGTAACCTTGTCAGGTAGCTTAGGAATTTCAACGATTATCGCATGAACAGATTTTTGAGTACGCAAAAACGTATTTGGATACAACTTTCTCAGCAGAGTACAGGCAGAGAACGACTTTTATGGTCTAATGTGTTCATAGATTCAACCCTTAGTGTCTATGTTATATTGTTAATTACTATATCTATTAAGTTATGTAGATAGGAAATAACACTATGAGGTTTTTTAACCCTTAAATTGGCAAAACACAAATTACTTGTGTTAGTTATTTGAATGTGGCAGACTGCAGTGAAAACTGAATCTTGTGCAACTGTTATTATTAGGTGTATTGTATAATTAGACCCACATTTAAGTGGTTTCGATTTGTTAGTTTTCTTCTGATTTATTTAAAATAATAAATTAATTGAACCAACTGATGTATCCAAAAGGATACATTATGAATTTAAGGGTTAATATTGTTTATTTTTTATTATTTCACTCACCTCATACTTCATAATTCATAGCAGACCCAGGGTTTCTTCACATCTTTTGTGACATTCTCAATGCTGTGTCACGTTCACAACTGACGTCCAACGGCCTTCTATCCTGTAGACTGACCTCCGTGCCATCTGGTGGCCGACCGAAGAATTTCCAAATCAGTCCTCTCTCCTTATAATACCCGGTTATAAGGAGAGAGGACTGATTTGGAAATTCTTCGGTCGGCCACCAGATGGCGCGGAGGTCAGTCTGCAGGATAGAAGGCCGTTGGACGTCAGTTGTGAACGTGACACAGCATTGAGAATGTCACAAAAGATGTGAAGAAACCCTGGGTCTGCTATGAATTATGAAGTATGAGGTGAGTGAAATAATAAAAAATAAACAATACTATATCTTTAAATTAATATTAAGAAGCTAAAGCTGTTACTATGATTGAAATAAGTATATTAAAGTACACTACTAAATGATTGTAATCAAATGGTAAAGAGAAAAATTTATGCCTGAACCGGGAATCGAGGGTTCGATTCCCGGTTCAGGCATAAATTTTTCTCTTTACCATTTGATTACAATAATTTAGTAGAATACTATATCTATTGTTACTATTCTTGGTGATATGTTACCAGTCTGAATTATAAATTCTAGCAAGCTGGTGTTCCCCTATATTCCTGTTGTTATTCTACGTATGAGTGACAATACTGTACCTCTCTCTAGACTCCATTGAAGTTCAAGGATCCATTAATTCCAACGTAGTAAGTAAAAATTAAAAATTGATATAGATTAAAATTAATGTACCTCTTTCGCTATCTGATCTAAAGCCTGGTCTTCAGCAGAATGTTTAGTGGCACCACGTCTACGACCGCCTCCAATTGTAGCGTTCTCCATTATCACACAATATTACACACCTGTAACATACATTTTTTATTTACATATCTATAAGGCTATCTCACAATTGATATTTCCACATTTTCAATAAGAATCAAATGAATTGTGAATTCTTCTTACCTCATACATCTATATTTCAAGAAAAAAAGCTGAAGATGGGAATGGTTGTGTTTCCCAACACTGCAGTTCTGTGTTTAAAAAACATAGATGTATGAGGTAAGAAGAATTCACAATTCATTTGATTCTTATCAAGAAAATCTCGTAAAAATTCCTAACTTTATTATATTAAGTTATTTAAAAGTCTTAATTTTTAAAGGCCAGAGGTCATATATTTTTAATACACAGATTTAAACAAATTCTAAATTGCGTAATGTTTTACATACAGAATAACCAATAAACCCAACATCAGTGCATTCACTTGTTCTATTATTACTTTATTACAAGCGTCAGATTTTGATAACTCTCTCCGCAACAATAATGATCCAACCACATATCTCTATTACTTCCTCCTATATCTTTCTTTCTTTTTCAACATCCTTGTTCTACTATTTTTGTATAATTGCCTCTGAAAATAAAGTTTTTAAGAAAAAGTAAAATTTCTAATTCCATGCAAGAGGCAATTTTATACTCAAGGTCAAAATCAAATGCCCCTATTTTAGATAAATTTTCATACTCAAATCGAACAATAAATTAATTTTTGAAGGGAAACATTTTCTCTTGAACTGGAATTTGAATCCAAGATCTCCAGTTGTATGTACATAAAAGTAGAGGCTCTAGGTTCAAATCCCAGTTTGGGCAAACATTTTCTTTTAAAAAATTAAGATAGATAGATAGATAGTTGATTAATGTCTTTGGCATCGTCCAATTCCTCATTTGTTTTCAAACATCGCTGTTTACATTATATAAATACTTTAAAATAACTATAGTTAAATAATGATTTGTGAGTAAACAGCTTAATTTTATTCGTTAAATAGTCCTAACAAATCCCACTCTTGATTTCCAAATTATCGATAAATTCACGACTCACAAAGTAAAAAAACCATACTAGAACCATGAACTTCGAGATTCCGGACGAACCGAGCTTGATTACAAAGTTCTTCAAAAATACAACAGATGGCAGTTTAGAAAATGATTCATTAAAAAGGACACCAGATGGCAGTTTAGAAAATAATTCCTTAAAAAGAACATCAGATGGCAGTTTGGATAATTATCAACAAAAGAAAAAATCGACAGTCGTGAAAACAGCTAACGATGGTGACAATGGGTCGCCGATACTGCAGTGCTGTGTTAAAAAAAAACCTAGAAGTATGAGGTAAGAAAAAATCACGATTCATTTAATTCTTAACAATAATTGTTAATAATTTATGTTTTCACATGTCTCCTGACAGCCTTTCAGATGAGTCTTGATGTGGTGTCCTAAGGGTGGTTCCTTTTGTCTAACTATTTCTTCCTCTTTCTCATTGTGAATTGCTAATTTCATGGCTCGACAACAAGAGGCAGTTTTAAGCAAAAAGAAACTTTTGTATGACATTTTGTTGTTGGTGTTTAGAAATTTATAACTCATAGAAGTGTTTAAACGTGCATAATTTAGAAGCAACAACACAACTTGGAAAACTTTAATTTACCTTCCCTAACAAATTTTCTGAGTCCTACAGAATAAAAGTGTGCATCCACAAAAGTTTACACAGTTTGTCGCTAAATGAAACTACATATCTGTGAAGTCCTACAGAAAATTTATAAAGTTGTCACTATAGATGGAACTATTTGGCTGTAAAATCAGTATGACCAACCTTTGTAATAAATTCCCAAACATTTATTAGAAATGGATGTACACCTCTTCCTAATCTACAAAATAAATGACATGCATATCATTTAATGAAGTAACACTAATATGATATATACTAACTTGTCCCATTAGAACCTAATAAAATGGAGTGAGTGAACATCCATTTCTTAAAAAAATTCCATGGCATGACAGATCTAGAAAGCTCTTAGCCTACCAGCTGGCTGCTGGCCTCACATCTAAATGTGTTAATTACAAAAGTAGACAATCCAAACTGCCAGTGTAGTGGTGACATGTGATCAGCATGTCGGGCTCTCAGTTGTTATAGCTGGTTTTCTCATCCTGGAGTCGCTATTTACTGCAGCTACCCAAATACCCCACAATGCTAGGTGGTCACTGGTCCCACACTGGCCATGGAGACTTGAACCAGTGCAAGTCCCATAGTTCTGCACCAAGGCATCTCAGCTAAAGCATGGGACCCATTTCTTAAAAAAATATTTTCAAATGTTGCAGTTGTTACAATTTCACAGATATCTCTGCCATCTAGTGGAAGTTTCTTTAACCATTTGTGCATGCATGCAACGATTCTGCAAAACTTCGAAGAAATCACTGTATATGCAGATAAATATTTAGATAGATCATCGGTTGATTAATCTTTGACATCGTCCGATTCCTAATAGCCAATTTTGTCAGTCCATCCAATCTCCTGGTTGTAGATGTTTCTCCTTCATATATAAACATATTCCCTGACTCCAGGAGGTTTTAGGTCTTCCTCTGCTTCGTCTTCCCTCAGGTTTCCACTCCAAAACAGATTTGGTAGTCGATCCTCTTCCATTCTCTGGACATGTCCATACCATCTTAATTGCTGAGTTTTAATATAATCTAAAATAGTGTCTTCAATCTTCATTTTCTCCCTTATAACTGAGTTTCTAATTTTTTCTCTTCTTGAAATTCTTGCGGCCCTTCGTATAAAATCCATTTCTGAGATTTAATAATTTAAAAAAAACTGTTATTAGTATCATTGCAAAACGAAATGTTAGCAATGATGGAAGAAGTACTTACTGTTAGAACAACAATATTACATGAATATATTATTATGGAAAATCAAGTGGAAGGTAAATCTAAAGTTGAGCTAGACAACTTTCTTGTCCCATTACACTATTTTTCTATAGATGGATTAATATGATAGGTACTGGTCAGCCCTGTCTACGCCCTTCATATATTTGTTGTACTGAAGTATGCAAAAGGATCTTTCAACTTTATACCTCCCACTCTCATATCTTTTCACTGTTGCCTGATGTAATGTGCTGACCTTTCTTATTTCCTTTTTGTCTTTCCATGTTTGTAGAAAATTTTCCCCTTCCTATAAACACACTCATTCCTGCTTTCACAAATGATTTTGCAAGCCTCCTATTACTCATTGTTCCACAAACTCTTGTCTTTCTTTTAACCAAATGTTCAGCTATTGCCACACTATTATAATAATTGTCCTGTAGACAGGATGCCATCAATCCAGATTCGATTCCAGAGAGGAAAATATTGTTTCTTCTAATTTTTATTATTTGAGGGAGATAAATTATACAGGGGATGATTGAAAAATATTAACTTAGGATAGAGGTGTATGGCGAGTTTATGACCACATGGCTATGAACCTCCGGGTTTGATAGTGCCAGTGAGTTATTCAATTAATTATATGCAAATCAAAGCTATATTTAACAAACTCAAAATAATCAATTGAATTAGTGTTTACTTGATGAAAATCCATAACTTATTTAATTAAATAAATTAATTTGTTATCATGTCTGAAAACTTTAAGTTTTATTTTTATTTAATTAAATAAACTCAAAATATGTTGATAAGGAACAAGCATAGGTCTATATATTTAAATTCTGGTTAAAGAACATGCAAATGCATGAAAATTCAGTCCTCTGTTATAACATTAACTTTAAACTACTTTTTTCTGTCAAATTTGAAATTTTAAATGAAAGAGAGGGGTACAAACGGAACTAGAAATCTATTGTACATTAAAAATAAAAAAAGTGAAGAGATAGAAAATAATCAAACCCTATTGATGAGGATCATCATCATCATTGATCGCTTTCCATCCCACTGCAGGGCATGGATGTTTTCCCAGTAGGAAGTTTTTTTTAACCAGACTAATTTAGTTATGCTTATTTCCCTACAGATGTCAGCAAGGAATGTGTGGTTAGTACATTGCTTCGAGGTGATATCTAATAGAAAACTAATATATTACTCAGATGGATGAAAGTCGGTTAAAATTTGCTCAGTGGTCTTTTTATTCAGATTTGAGGTTCTTTTAAGAGCTCGAAAATCTTCAATATCAGGATCCACGGGCATAAAGTCCCTCCCAGAGCGTCTGTCCATTGGAACATCATGGCCAGCAACTAAAGCCTATGTAAAACCGGAAATCTCTATGGCTGGTCATCTGACACTGGACATTTAAACTGGGAGGTCTCCGTAGCCCATAACCAATGAGTTAATTTTTAGTGCATAAAAATTTGGGCTCTGTTAATCACAGAGGTGGACGATCAAGCAGACAATATAGGGGTGACATGTGGTAAGCACATCAAATCCCTCAGCTGTCATAGCTGGTTCACTCAACCTATAGTCACTACTTATTGTAGCTTCTAAATTTCTCAAATCTACAAATTGATGACATGCAAATTAACACAGTAGAATAATTTAAATACTTAGGTACCAAAGTAAATGGACATAATACATTAGAAGAGGAAATTATGGAAAGATTGGTAAATGTGAATAAAGCTTATTTTGCAAATAGAACCTTATTTAAAAGCAAATTAATGTCAAAAACTGCAAAAATTATTATTTGTTAACATGTCTGAAGAAGGTATAGTGTACCGAAACAGCTGTCACTGAATTATATAATAAATATGAAAATCAAATAAATATTTAAGATTTTACAGTACACTGGTTATTTGTAAGACAGGTATATATGTATTTAGCATTATGGGTGCGCAGTGAGGCCGAAATAAAATTTCAGGTAATTTACTTATTTCAATCACAGTACAGTAAAACTTGTTTAATCCGGAACAAGAATAATGCAGAAATGTGTCCAATGTGAACAAATTTATTGGTCCCGGCGAAATAATAGTAGTTTTACATGTATTTATTTTGCATAAAACGGAATCTGTCCAATGCGGAGACGGAAGGATATTTCTACACAATTCTTGAAAAAAACTTTTTATAAAGCGGAAAGACAGAGAAATAAATTAGTTTCCACTTCATAGAATTCCACTGCCTTTAAAAAGTGAAGTATAGTATTGTATACGCGACTTCCATGGTAATGCACGAAAAAATAGTCCTGTTTCGTCAGCATTGAAAATGTCTCATAGGCGCGTATCCTGAAATTGAAGTATGCAGTTTCGGTTCCGCTCACTAACTACACTTTTGTGCACATCCTTTGATTCCCCGAAAATTTCATTCCACGCTACATTGTGTCGTCTAAAACTGTCCAGCCAACCTGAAGATGGCTTGAAATTGTTATTCCCTAGGGATATAGCAACAGCTAGAGCTCGACTTTGGAGCACTGGTCCGGAAATTTGGAGATTTATCTCAATGACTTTCACTTTTTCATTTAATGACAATGATACATACGTTTTAGCCATCTTTATTCTGTAAATT
Organism: Diploptera punctata; assembly: GCA_030220185.1. NCBI lineage: Eukaryota > Metazoa > Arthropoda > Insecta > Blattodea > Blaberidae > Diploptera > Diploptera punctata. The sequence goes on from JASPKZ010009821.1 coordinate 1,810,908, forward strand.
CAGACCGATCAGTTGATATGTACTATAATAACACAATTCATAATTTGTTAACATGTCTGAAGAAGGTACAGTGTACCGAAACAGCTGCCACTGAATTATATAATAAATATGAAAATCAAATAAAACTACGTTTTATTTTTATTTAATTAATAAATATGGATTTTCATCAAGTAAACACCAACTCAATTGATTAAATTAATGTACACAACTAGAACAATGCAGTCAATGGTAAAGAGAAAAATTTTTGCCTGAACCAAGAATCGAACCCCTAACCTTCAGCTTTCCAGATTTTAAATTTATAAAGTTCAATTGTCAAGGTTCCTCGACTGGTTGACTTACCACAAATTCACCTCTTCTGGAATATTCAAATAGAGGACAAACTAATTTTAAATTTGCTTTCATGAAAACAATAATTTCACACAACTTGTCACAGAGTCCTATATGTTATTGTAAAAAACATTAAATACTGGAGGTAAATTAACTTAATTTCTAATAACAGGTGAGTAGTAATTAAATAAGTGTAATTAGTATTTAGTGATAGTCTCCATGTCAGCATATACAATCATAGTGCTGAGTGACTGATTTAAGAAAAGAGTGGCAGTAAATTTTATTGTGTAAAATATACTAATAAATCATACACCTTCTTCATTTGTAAATCTTAAGTTTCAATTTTCTAATCTATGTTTTATTTCTTATTAAATACAAATAATAAATATACTCAACTCATGTCCAACTCAGGGCCAAGTTAAGGAATGAGATGAGATGAGGCCCCTATATTTATAGAGGTCTGTGAACTACAAGGGTGCCAGCCGACCACTCCTGGTACACTAACACAGGGACTGATGAATGAAATGAAATGAAATGGATGAGATGAGTATGGAGAAATGGTGGCAGGACAAAACGGGAGAAACCCTGAGAAAATTCTGCCCAAGCTCCATTTCGTCCACATGAAACCCACAAGGAGTGACCAGGACTCAATCTCATGACCCCCAGCAATGAGAAGCAAATGTCTGACCACTTGCGCCAGGAAGCCTGTTCAATTTATTTATTTATTTACAAACTTGGGCCTCCCGGTGGATTATCACCTTGACGTAGTAGGGAGGCTTAGTACCAATGACCCAGACGATCATAACCGGGCAGCCATGGCTTGCGGTTAGATAAGAGGAGAGGGAACTAAGAATAATCTGCAACGTGGGAGCAATGACCATACTGGAAGCTGCAAACACAGAAGACCACAACGGCAGACACGGCAGAGATTGAAATATCAGAATGGCGGAAGTGGCAACCCAATCTCTAGGGATGAAATAAGAGACCCAGCTTGGGGAAACAAGAGTGAAGTCCTCAACGGCAGAAGGCGGAAGAGGCAACCCTCCTTGTGGGGATAAAACACAAGGAAGCAAGTCCAAAGGCTTTAAGGAGGCAGCTCCTTCAAAGGACTAACCCTGCAGTACGTTAGTAGCGCATTCAGGGGACACTTCAAAATACTTACAAGCTCCAAAGATACAGCCGGACTGTCCAACCGATGACGACAAATGCAAAGCATAAGGATAAACGTTTTGGAATTCAAGGCCAAATTAAAGTAGCAAAATGGAATGTTAGAGGAATACATCATAAAGAAACTGAACTGGAAAGAGAATTAAAAGAAAGAGGCATAGATCAAAAAAATACAACATGGAAATATCCTCACAAAAATAAAAAACAATGGCCTTCAAGGGCACTCATCCAGTTCAGACAAAGATAATAAAATAAACCAATAGAACAAATGGTAAGATATAACTTCCTAGGTTGCGAAATATCATACACAGCAGAAACAGATATAAGTAACAAACTAAATAAGTTTAATTATATAACAGGAACACTAAAAAGAACTTTGAAAAATAAAGCCAGGAAAGACTCTATAATGAAATTATACCAGACAATGCCAGTGCCTATTATTACTTATGGATCCGAAACATGGACAGTGACAACACAACAATCAGCCTGAATACAAGCTGCTGAAATTAGATTCCTCAGACCAATGGCAGGATATCAAAGAACAGACAAAAAATATAACACAGAAATAAGACTACAACTAAAAGTAGAGGAATTAAACACAACAATAGAAAAGTACAGAACAAACTGGAAAGAACACTTGGCAAGGATGACTGAGAATAGAATACCAAAAGCAGCATACAGCTATTCACCACGAGGAAGATGAAGTTTGGGAAGACCAAAGAAAAGATGGAAAGAGCAGCAATTTGGAGCCGGAACAGGCTAGTAAATAAGCCTAAACTGTGAAGAAGAAGAAGAAGAAGAAGAAGGAGAAGAAGAAGCAGAAGAAGAAGGAGAAGAAGAAGAGACTTAAACTTGGGAAAAATTTTCTATTCTGGCACTCAGGAATTTTTTTCTAAGTTCTACAGAATAGTAGTGCGCATGCATAAGGCTTATGAAGTTGATAATGGATGGAAGCACATGAATTGTGATGCACAGAAACTGATATGACTAACTTCGTAAGAAATTTCCAAAAAAATATGCTTAATATATTTCCTACATTCTACAATTCCAAACCTATAATTTCGTAATGTAACATAATGGAAGCTAACCAAAGGACCTAAACTAACCAAATGTAATTAACAGTCATACTAATAATGTGGCAGTCTGAATGAAATTGTGTAAAATAATATATTTAAAAACTAATGGGAAAAACTGCACTTAAACTAGCGTGAAATATTTTCAAAGTCCTGTAGAACAACATTGCATATGTGCCAGTTTATAGAGCCAGTCATAACCCATAATCGAACCACATCTCGATTACTATCCATCGCTATAAAATTTAAATGACCAATATTTGCAATAAATCCCCAAATCTACATTAAAAAAATTGATAATATTATAATTACCAAACGTTTATTAAAATGGGTGTGCACTTACTTATCACTCCCTAACGCTGATCCAAAACAGCGATAGAAAAATCATAGACTATGTAATATACTCTGTGGAGAAAATAGCAGTTAGCATCACAATATTATCTAACAGTGTCATAATATTGTGATTTGCATATTTAAATAAATACTTCAAAATTGTATGATAATGTTATAAAAATTATTTGAAAAAGTTTAAAATATTAAATAATGTTAGTACTGCTCGGGACCCAGCTCCGTGTGTCTGAAAGGAATTTGCTGTCTCAGCTGTTAGTACTATGAGAAGCATAGAAGTGTACCTCCTCCCACTCCCCACACTTCTCTCCGCAAACACACAAAGAGCTTGGTCTCGAGCTGTAAGTACAGAAGAAGAGCTATAGTTTACAACAATATAACTGAAAAATCAAGCGCTAGTAGAAGTGTAGTTGAGCCAAACCAATGTGTGAACAATATAACTGAAAAATCAAGCACTAGTAGAAGTGCAGTTGAGCCAAACTAATGTGTAGAAACCACAGTTTATGCCTCACCATGAATTTTTTTAAGTCCAACAGAACTTGCTCCATAGATGAACAGGACTATCTGTGAAATGCTATGACCAACCTTCACAAAACATTTCCACATGCTATAAAAAATGGTTATATACTAACTTGTAATTTCGTAACCTAACAAAGTAAATCATATTATTTCAATAAATTATGAACTAACATAACTCTTCTTAATCTATCAAAATAGAAGTAGTAGTACAATTTCTTAATGTGAAGGTTGGTCATACCAGTAGCACTAATTGTCCTGCCATCTGTTGACAAAGTCTTGCACATGAGCACTAGGGTTCTGGGTTCTATAGAACTTACAAGAAATGACAGAGATTTTGCATACATAGAAAAATATTTAAGAATTCTAAAAAAATCTTTTAAGAAGCGTTAGAAAATATAAATAGTATGAACTTACTCCATATATGGCAGGACTATCTGTGCAGTCGGTATGACCAACCTTTGCAATAAATTCCCAAACGTGCTTTTAAAAATGGATGTACACTAACAAAATTAATTATTTACATATAATTTCAATAAACTACAAACAATTTTTTTTAGCATTTGCAAATTTATTCCCAAAGTTGGTAACAGCGACATCAGAGCCATCTACCGGAAGCTACATTAACCATTACAGCGACTCCTGCAACTCGCGCATGCGCACTGCGATTCTGTAGAACTTAGAAGACTTTGTGTGCACCCGTTTCTCTACCTTATGATTGCAATAGTCTACTTGTGTATATTAATTTACTTATTTTAATCATAATAATAGCTTTAGCTTCTTAATATTAATTTAATAATTCAAATCTGAAGTCTTAGTATTGATAAATCTTAAATGGTATTATTGAGTGGTTAGTAGATAGATTTAATTGTAAATTTTTAATGTATTTTATAAACATTTCTTATGATTTTTAAACATTTCTAAATTATGCAAATATTGTACATTGAGTTCTACAGGCGCGGAAATGCTTCATGGAACATCCGCTAGGTGGTTCTCACATCTGAGTTACCAACATTTGAAAATAATTCCAAACCACATTTAATGTTAGTATACATAAAATTTCTCCATGGGGGAAGAAATTTTCTCATGGTATTTCGGCCAGTATGGGACCGGTGCCCACCCAGCATCGTGAGGCAATTGGGTAGCTACAATAAGTAGCGGCTCCAGGTTGAGGAACCAGCTATAACGGCTGGGGGACTCGACATGCTGACCACATGTCACCCCAACACTGGCTGATGATCATCTACCTCTGTGATTGACACATGTGGATGTGAGGCCAGCAGCCGGCAGGTAGGCTAAGGGCCATCTAGGCCTGTCGCGCCAGGAGTTTTTTTTTTTTATACATAAAATTAGTTTATTAAATAGTATGCATGTAAATTGTTTTGTTAGGTTAGGAAATGGGAAGTTAGTTTACGTCCATTTTTTTTTTTGTATTTGGGAATAAATAATATGCATGTAAATTGTTAGCTTAGGAAATGGGAAGTTAGTTTACAATTCGGTGTATGCTAACTACTCATTATTAATACAATTTCTTAATGTAAAGGATGGTCATACTGTTAACACAGTCCTGTCATCTGTTGAAGAAGCCTTGCACATGCGCACTATGGTTCTGTAGAACTTAGAAAAAATGATTACTAGAGATTTTGCTTACATATATAAATACTTAGCAATTTAAAAAAAATAGAAGGCAATGTTAGTAGAAATGGAAAAGTTAAATTGAGCAACAATGTCAAATGAATATTGCATTGTGTAGCATAGTGTGAACTAATCTATAGTTGAGCCCAAACCTCAAAATGATGTCAGTAGTCTTAAATGTCCTACTAAATAAGTAATTATCAAGAACATTTCTTTAATAATCCAAAACATCGTGTAACATGCATGCACACTAACCTGTTCATAACCTAACCTGCAATCATTATTACATATGATGGATCACCGAAAGGTGTATATAATAGAATAAAACTAATAATATAAGCATTTTATAATTGGTGTATTTTCAAACATCGTTAATTTTCTGTGATAATCGCACAACAAACTTTGCCTGGTCATCTTACGAGCCAAGCCCTCAATTCGATCAGAATGTCAGTTCTATGGTCACTAGCGCAGTAAACATGCACAAATACCAATAGATAAAAATACTCACTGACTACAAAATCGGTAAATCGCTTCGTTCCATGCAAAAATCCATTGTTTGCGAAACTCGATACAGTCAAAGAAATCATCTGCTATAAATAATCAATCGCTCAACGACCTTCATGTCACTTGGCTGGGCCTCTATTTAAGCTTCAAAATCTCATATTTAGAGTGGAATCGTATATCTCTATTGTACTAGTGTAAAATAGTTTAAAATGTTCCTTTCTATGTCAATCATTTATTAACTTAGAGTCCAGCTCTTCACTAACAATGAAATACAGAAAAATTAACACTTTATCAACACATGTGGGCCATTATTTTCACTCTTTCTACTCTTCGCTCGGTTGCGCTAGGCCACCGCTAGTCTATGCTCGATTCTGTAATCTTCACCGCTTTACCTAATTTCATCTTTGACCGGCAAATACACATGTGTAAAGTAATTTAACAATGCAAACTATTGTAAATGTGTTTAAAATTAATTACAGCATTGATTTGTACGTTTCATTGTTAATTTCCGCAACACGAAGCACTGTATTCACAGTTATGAGTGGCATGTGGTTATAATAGAATACATAAATGCGTATTACGACAGGTGAAAGTTATGTCATTCGCATTAATAATTCTCTTTTTAAACTTGAAATGGAAATTTATGGCAACCGAGAATTCTAGAAAATAATGACAAATCTAACACATTTCTAAAACTATACGAATTTAAAAACGTGAGAAAAAAAAATTCCGTTATTATTGCACGAACAGCTCAAATACTACCTAATCTTTTAAATAATATATATGTGTATATGTTGCGCTGGTTTCGAGTCCCCAACGGGGGAAAAATTTTTCTTATGGAATTTTGGTCAATGTGGGACCGGTATTCACCCTTGAGAAATTAGGGTAGCTAACTAACTGATTGGCACTGTCGAACCCATAACTTCATGGCCGCACGGACATAAGCTTTCCGTACATCCCTATCCTGACTGTTTTTAATCTCCCCTGTATTATCTACTTCCCTCAAATCATGATTATTCTTCTCCCACCTCATTCTTGGCCTGCCTACTGAGTGCTTTCCCTCTGGATTTCCTACAAGTTTTCATGCCCCTATTTTACTCCCCATTCGTGCCACATGTCCTGAGACTTAACTCCTCTTATTATATCTGGTTTCCCATAAAGAACATGTAGCTCACTGTTATGAAGTCTTCTCCATTTGCCTATCTGTTCATCTCTCTTTGGTCCAAAAATTTTCCTCAAATACCCATAATTTTATCTCCTCTCGTAAAGAAAGAGTCCATGTTTTATATATTTTCAGTTTTTTTTTTTAAATGTGGGTAGCTTTAATAAGTAATGACTTCAAGTTGAGAAAACAAACTATAATGGCTGGAGGACTGATATTCTGACCACATTTGCCTCCTATACTGGCTGGATGATCATGCACATGTGGATGTGAGACTTGCTGCCCAAGTGCCTTCTAAATCTCTTGGGCATGATGGAATTTTTTTATTATAATTGTGTAAAATAATCAGCAAATACCAGTATACTTACAAGGGACATTCAAAATATTTTGCAAGTGTCTGTAAATGCAAATTTTGAAACATATCAAGTCACTTCCAACATGACTACAGACCTTCAAAATATTCTCCATCTACTGTTGAAAGAGTTGCAACAATTTACCAAAGGGTCTGTGGTACTCTGATTGAGATATTGTTCACTTAGCTGAATACACAGCTTTTGAAAAGTCCTGGATCTTATTAAAAGTCTTCTAACAATGGTATATTTTACTTTAGGGAACAACCAGAAGTTGTATAGTGCAAGATTAGGACTATAGGGTGGATGGTCAAATACACAGGGCACTAGGAAAGTTTTGCAATACAGTCATACTTTTCATGACCTCTCAAAATAACTTTCACCATACTCAATACACCTCTTCATACGTCAAAAACAATCACTAAACCATTGCTTCCACTTTTCTTTGGACAGCTCCATGCACTCGTCCCATGCTGCCAGAAGCACCTTTTCCGAAGGGAAACGCTTTCCTTTCATCTTATGTTTAACTGCTAGGAACAGTCCTATGTCATGAGGAGCAAGGTCTGAACTGTATGGAGGATTTTCAAGCAGTGGAAGTTTCTATTTCTTCAAGAACTTCACGGTATCAGGTGCATTATCATGATGCAGCATGCATGTATCTAGCCTTGACCTTGGACAGAGTTTCTTCAGCACTGCAATCATCTTTGGCAGGCATTCTTCTGTGTACAATTTTACAGTGACTGTGCATTGTTTTTGCAGTACAACCCGTTCCAAAAATCCCCCTTGTGGTGAAGAAAACGGTTTTTGTTCTCTTGTTCACTGATTGTGATTTCCTCACTGACACTGGTGTACCCTCATCTTCAAATAGCCACACCTTGTTCTGGGCTTTTGTTTCATTGCCATAGTAATACAGCCATGTTTTGTCTCCTGTGAAGATGCTGTTTACGTTACGATAAACCTCGTTATTAATAAACTTTTTCAACATAATTTTGCACCATTTGCCATGAGTGCTCTTCTGCATGTGGCACCCACAATGAATAAACCTTCTTAACATGAAGATGCTCATGTAAAATTTTATAAATGGCTGGTGCAGGAATGTGGATGGACTCTTCTATCTGCCAGTAGGTTATTCGCCTCTCTTTCTCCAGCAGTTTCTTCACAGCCTCGATGTTCTTGTTGACAACTGACTTGACCGACCGCCCTGAACGAGGTTCAGCTTCAAGGCCAAATTTTCTCTTCTTCAATTCTCTGTACCAGCGGAATATGGACAATCATTCCCCAATACAGGAACCATCTCCTCAAAGCACTGATCTACAGTCAGACTATGAGAAAAGTTGTATCAAATGGTACTGTACTGAAGTTAGGACCATCCTGACATTTTTACAAACTTTCACTTTTGCTGTTAAACTAAAACTGCATCTGAGGAAGAATGATCCCCCAATCTTATATTTGTTTGAACCTCTCTTTCTTCCCCTAGGGGCACCAGGCCTGTCAGTCTTGGATTATTGCATATCGCAAAACTTTCCTAGTGCCCTATATATTGATACTCAAAGTTTTGCATGGTTCAGTTTCTTCAGATTTCCAGATGGTTTATGTAAAAAATTATCATTCTTAAAATTCCTATCTTATGAAGAAGAGATGAATGCCAAATAACAGCAAATGAGATGCGATTTATACACCATACAGCAGACTATAAAACGTGGAATCATAAAATAAATGAGGAAATTATGGAAAAGTTGGATGTAGAACCCATTCTCCATCATATACAAAACTACCAGAACAACTGGAAAGCCCATCTTCAATGAATGCCATCTCACAGATTTTCAAAAGCTATGCTTCGTTACTATTCTCATGGCAAAAGATCACTGGATGGAAAATTCCTCTTTGAGACTGTAACAGGCCAATTGGCCTAATACTTGCATGATGAAATTCCTATCTTTGGATGTAATTTCTTTTGTTCCTAAATACACATGTACCATCATTTTTTCTATTTATTATCCTCTTATCTGGCTCGCAGTAAACCATATAGTCCTTGATAGTTGAGAAAATTATAAAATGTCACTTCCAAGAAGGAAAATCTTATTGAAGAACAACTGGTCTTCTTTCATTTTCATATAACCGCACACAGTTCTAGATCTTGTTTGGTGTCATATAGTAGAACCAACTTTTGTCATCTATGCATATATAAGTTGGGACCATTTGCCGGAAACATTAGGAGCAATTTTCTTGCATTCACTATTTTAACATATGCAATCTTTGTTATTACTCACCGTCAGCAATCGGCATTTAGCATTTAATAGCATCTTTTGAACAAACAAGAAGTCCTCATGGTCCCAAACACCAATCTCCTAAATAACATTATTGGCAATAAGTGACACTGAAATACTCATGTACACAGATGTTCACTTAATGAATGTCACTGCTGTACTTTCTTTTCATTTGTGAGGGAATATGGAAATCATTTGGCACAGACTTTTCACATGAGTAAATAAATGTTCACGGGTATGATATTGCTCTCAACATTGATACCAACTTACAAACAAACATTACAGTGGTGATATGGCAATGTTCTTTACAGTCTTTACACTACCACGGAGGTGCATTTTACGAAACCTGACATCTCTTTCAAATCTAGTTTTGAAATACCAAGCAATTTATTAATACATTATTGGTAGTTATTAACACCATTTGGACATTTTTTGTAGTTAGATTCTAAAAAAAAATGTATATTTAATTCTAGTATGTATGCCATCATGAATTTATAGGATGAAATTTATTAAGGACAATTCGCAGTGTAGATGAACAAAGACTAACTGCGGTAGAAATCAAATTTATGAGACGTAGTGCAGGTTACTCAAGAATAGACCATAAAAGGAATTCTGAGATTTTCAAAGAATTACAAACAGAATCAATCATGGAATATGTGCAAAAATACAGAAACAACTGGAAATGTCATGTAAGAAGAATGAGCAGAACAAGAATACCACGTCAAAACTTAATTACCAACCACCAGGCAAGAGATTATTGGGCAGACCCTTCAAACGTTGGATTGAGGATGTAACAGACCGCTAGGTCTATCACATGAAAGGAAAAAGAAGAAGAAGAAATTTCTTAAGGCTTTTGCAAAATCAAATATTCTACAATGGAACCAATGTGTTTTGGAAAAATACACCTTAATTGTTCACTCATTACAATCTTAAGAGGTCATTCAGAGCATCTTTCAAATTCTTAAGTCCTTGTGCAAATGATTAAATCCATCTTGCTATGTCAATCAAACATACTTGATCCCTATGAGCTGTCTCCAAATCCTCACAATTTTTGTTTTGCCCTTTCTCCTAGCTTACAGCATGTGAAAATGAAGAATTGAATGCTTCCATAGCAAAATCAGTTACAGTATTTTCAAAAACTCTTGAAACAACAAATTTCACAGATTCTGCTTCTATGATTAACCAAGAATGAACTTTTTCAGACGTAATTTTTTGTTGCAACTAGATTAGAGTTAAAAATTCTTACTGCACTTGTAAAATAAGTTGGGTTGACTTACGTCTTTTGTAATTAGCCTTATAATACTATCAGGTTATTAACAATGCAGACTGGAGACTTCACTAACAATGAGGGCATTGGGCATCATGCTGAAGGAAACCAACTTATGGAATGTTTCTATCAATGTTATGATATAAAGGTTGAAGCACTGTCTTTAGACATCTAACATAATAAACTGAGTGTTTATGTCAAAAGTGGAGAGGCCCTCAAAAGTAAGTAAGTGTTTATGTCAACCCAATTACACTTCTCAAACTTAGTTTTGAAGATGATAGAAGGGAATTCACACATTGATATGGTCTGTTTCACATTTTTTACATACCTTTCCAATTGCCCAGTTATATAAGAAAAATGATATATATAAACACACACACACTCGTTGCTTGAGAAATATCTTGAGTATATGGTGGCCAGAGATTATAAAAAATGAACTTTGGAGAAGAACAAATCAAAATGAAATTTGGAAAGAAATATAATTCAGAAAATGGAAATGGGTTGGTCATGTGTTAAGGAGAGAGAATGGTAACGTCACAAAAATGGCATTTGATTGGAACGCCCAAGGATTTTTTTGGAAAAGGGCCATTCTCGTTGAGGTGAACTGGTTTGCAGGCCACATGATCCGATTTTTTAACCATATTAAATAGGATCTAATATAAACCAATTAATTTAAATACAAAATAGCTGATATAATGATATATTATTTTTATTAAAATATTAATCATATATTAGTTAAATTATTTTTAAAATTAAATTAAATTAATATTTTTTCATGTATAATCTAATTATAAAATCTAAATTGAATGATATTTTTTGCCGCTATACTTAGAAGCCATAATTAACACTTATAAAACTCACAGAATTAATTCTATAATTCAAACCTCTCACTAACACTGACACTACTGTATGAGTGAACTGCAAACTGGAAACTAACTTGAAATGAACAAAATGTAACAATAATAAAACATCTGGCACACACTCACCTTTAAAAGTAGTAACTGCGCAGTCAACAATGCATGGAGACTTCAAAGCAATGCACGGTAGGTGGAATCATAAATAAAATTTGGTCTGGGTGTTTCTTAAAACTGATGTGATTTCTCCACGTTTTGAGTAAGAGGATGAGTAGGTTGAACTTTTGCAAACACATGTGTTGGAAACAGAAAAAGTGTTTATCTTTCAAGTTTATCTTCTTCTTCTTCACTTCCTGGTTTAGGCAAGAGTTGCCTGTTCCGTCTTCACTAATAGATCTAAGACCATCTCTTCTGAGGACGTCCTACATCTCTTCTTCCTCTTGGAAAATAATGGAAGATTTTATTTGGTAATCTACTTTCTTCCATTCTTTCTACATGTTCTTTCCACTGTATCTTGTTGTTAAATATCTTTTCTTTTATGGAGTAGATCTGCAGTTCTTCACGGATATCCTCGTTTCTTATCTGGTCCATTCTAGTGCAGCCTTTTACTCTTCTTAAAAAGTTCATCTCGGCTGCTTGGATTTTACTTTCTTGTTTGGTAGTGGTAATCCAAGATTCACTCCCATACAAAAGGACAGGGACAGCCATTGTTTTATAAAATTTTAATTTTGTTTGTTTGTGGACTTTATTATTCAATCTTTCAAGTTTATGTTATACCAAATAAGAATTACTTATTTCATAAATGATATTAGACTATAACTTACAAGTATCACTGTGGGCCAAATGTGATGTGATAGAGCAAATATCATTCCGGGCCACATGTGATGGGGTCGAGGGCCACAAGCAGCCCATGGGCTGTGGGTTGGACATACCTGACCTAGGGCAACATGGAGTAATGCTATCAGGGATGAAGCTGAACAGGCAGGGATGAGTTGGAACAAAATTAAGCACTGGCTAACAACAGAGTGCATTGGCGAGCTTTTATCAAGGCCCTGTGTTTCTCAGCGGAGTGGCCAGGACTACTACTACTACTAAACACACACAGGGATGTTATTTTTCTTTGCAACAGAAAACGTGGCAGCTTTACTGCTACATTCACGTTTCAACTTCTGGGAAAGTTAGATGTATGTCTGCTTGTGATGTACAATGCTTGCATTTACGTTCTTAGTACTTTTACTTACCTTGCTTATAACAGATGTTGAAAATTATTCCATTTGTAGCCGCATATGTTTCATATCCCTGTATATAATGTTCAAGAAGTTCGTATTAGGATGCATATGTTTGACATATTTTGAGAAGAATATGCACATATTTTAGTGAAGAAAATTACAGCAAAGTGAGATCAAATTCTATATCCTTTGCATTTTCTCCACAATTAATATTTTGTCAGTTTCATAAATTGATACATTTTTGAACAATTAATTTGCAAATATATTTTAATTTTAATCTGTTCTCCCAACAAATTACGAGCAAACATGCTACTGTCCTGCCCTTTCTTTTAATATCTGACATCAAGCTTGTGATTACTAAATGAACCTTAACTTAAGAAAAAAATATGAAGGAGGATATAGTGGAATGTGACGTTAGTACTGCAGTGCCAGATAGATTACACTGGGCAACAAAAAATAAACTTTTTTTTTTGTCTCAGAAAGAAAAATATGTGATTCTGATAGTATTTTTTCTCCTGAATTCAAATATGATATTAGTTTTTCTCCATCACGCAAGGTTTCCATGAGACAGGAATTTATAATTTCAAACACTTTAATATTTTCTACATACGTAACTACACAGTATTCGAACATTCGGACTCACCTAGAAAGTAAGAAATGACGATTTTCTGCTATATTTTGCCTGTGGAGCATCCCTCTTGATGGTCCAACAATATTCGGCCAGTATATTAGGATTCCATTTGCCTTGATATATCTTTTCCATAGCTGAAATCTCCAGAGTTACCTCATTTGGTTTTATTTTACAATGGACGAAAAAACATTTATTAAAAAAATAATTATTTAAATTCATTAATTGAAATTGAAATTTAAAAAAAATTGTGGGTGATGGAGAAATTTCGAATACATATTTCAAAACATGATAAAAAACTGCATTAAGTACAACTATTGGTACTCATGAGACAAAAATCATGTTGACCAGTGTTATCAGCAAACTACCAGATCCTCAAAACAGTACTCATAATAGAGTATCATGCAGATTAATAAAACATATGCATTGGATCCACAAAATAAGGCATAATATACAGTTTAAAGGTCCAAATAATATAATAAATTAAAAATCCTCAAAACATGAAAAGAAACTATTTTGAAGTTTTACAAAGTATTGGCAGTTCCATCTCTTATCTATGGATGTGAAACCTGGACATTAACAAAGACAGATAGTAAACAAATAGAGGCTGCTGAAATGAAGATGTTGAGAGCAATAGCAGGATACCAAAGGACCGATAAAAAGAAAAACGAAGATACAAGAACAGAACTTAATATATTTAATCTCTGAAAGAATAAAATATTATCAAAATGCTTATCTTCAGCACGTATTACGAATGAATGAACAGCGCATACCAAGAAGAATGTATAATTATAAACCAAAAGGGAGAAGAATGTTGGGAAGACCATTGAAGAGATGGAAGGACCAATTCGACCTATAATGAGATCGGGCCAGGCCATTGGGCTTAATCCTTGTTGTTGATGATGAAAAATTCTCAAAACATGACATGAATTTACTCCGAAAAGGATAAAACATGCAAGGAAAGAATAAGTTTATTTTGAATTAAGATTAAATTAAAATGCTTCATACCTCATCTCTTATCCAGTCTTCTAATTAGACTACGGTTTCAAAGCCTTGGCAGCTTCATCTTCAGTAATTTCTCATTGACTGATGTTATGTCGATCACAAGAACTAGTTATTAGATTATATTATTTTTAGTCTATTCACCTTACCTCAATATGAATAGACTAAAAATAATATAAATTATATTTGAAAAGAAAAATTTACGCCTAGACTGTGGTTTGAACCCAGGACCTTTGACTTTCTATGTCAATGCTCTTCCATCTGAGCCACCTAGGCCTCCAATCTAAATGCGTATTTTTCTTTAACTATGTGTAAGAGAAAAATACGCGTTTAGATTGGAGGCCTAGGTGGCTCAGATGGAAGAGCATTGACATAGAAAGTCAAAGGTCCTGGGTTCAAACCCCAGTCTAGGCGTATATTTTTCTTTTCAAATATAATTTGTAAATCATTAAGGTGTTTAAAAACGAATAATATTAACATTAAAAATAATATAATTTAAATAACCTCAAAATATCACTTCCTAATATTAAATATTAGTTATTAGATATTTAAAATAATTAAAAATAAAGGAAAAATAAATATAAATTATTTTTTCATTGTGAGCTTCACTTTATTTCATAACAACTTTACTATTTGGCATTTGGATGGCAATATTTTTTTTTTCAATGTCCGCATTTCAAAAGACTGAAACAATACATTTCTACAACCTCCATACAAATACATACATTATTACAGAGAAAGTGAGATGATATATGGATAGGAATGCTTTTTTTACTACAGCAATAAATCCTGATCGATATAAAACTTTGCTAGATATTATATATAAATTAATAAAAGCTATTAACAGTAGTGGGATTAAATAGCACTTCCTTACTGGTTTATACTCCAAAATACCACAAACAAGATGAGCATGGACTTTACCAAACTAGTTGTGTTTCTTTAATGTACAGAGACTGTAAAAAGATGTCAAACTTTCTCAATTTTTTTGCTAGTAAACTGTTTTTCAAAAATGTTTACTTCACTTTTGATCCGTAGAACCAGTAAAGAACTTAACAAATCCCATCACTGGCTACAATACAATATTGTTTGATGGATCTTACGCAGAACACCCACCAGAGATCACTAATACATACATACACACCCACACACATACATCCTTCTCTACAAACAAAAATAATAGCTGTGTTTATACATAAATAAATAAAAATACAACATTTACAGATGAAAATTATATAAAAAGCATGAGGTTAAGATACTGTAAAAATTATTCCACATCTGCTCCATTCTTTATGTATGTATCAGTCTTTCGTTCTTACTAAGTCACCGTAAGGCAGAATTTAGACAATGTCTCTTTTATGCAATGTCATATGCAGTTTAATTGAAATATTACACGCATCAGACTGCGCATTTTATGATGTAACTTGTCTTTCTATATTACACATTTAATCTGAGATAACATTTAAAAAAGTAAATCTTTTTTTTAATTAATTCAACTTGAAAGAAAGATCTTAAGATTATGTGATGTTGACGATTTTTATTATTAATTTAACACTTCTCATAGAAGGATAAATTATATTTGAAGAGAAAAATTTTCGCCTAGACCGGGACTCGAACCCGGGACCCTTGGCTTTCCGGGCCAAGTGCTCTACCAACTGAGCTACCGAGGCAAGTTACGATCTAGACGCAAATTTTTCTCTCATGTATGTTGTAATTCCCTCGCGCCAAATGCTTGAAACCATAGCTTCTATCTTTGCAAATGGCGGCTTCTTAGTTAAGAAGACATTTATTGGGAATTTAACACTACTTTATAGCCAGTAGGGCTTCTATTGACGATTTTTATTATTAATTTAACACTTCTCATAGAAGGATAAATTATATTTGAAGAGAAAATTTTTCGCCTAGACCGGGACTCGAACCCGGGACCCTTGGCTTTCCGGGCCAAGTGCTCTACCAACTGAGCTACCGAGGCGAGTTAATTACAACATACATGAGAGAAAAATTTGCGTCTAGATCGTAACTCGCCTCGGTAGCTCAGTTGGTAGAGCACTTGGCCCGGAAAGCCAAGGGTCCCGGGTTCGAGTCCCGGTCTAGGCGAAAATTTTTCTCTTCAAATATAATTATGTGATGTTATTTGCTTTTAAATTTACTTTTATGTTTATTCATACATTTCATTAGTATCGGGCTGGAGTATTAAATTTACCCTCTCAAATTATTTCTAACTTTATGGGAAGCTCAATGATCCTATATCTTACATATGCCTTAACCCACTGCATGCCACTGGTAAAATCTCTTGTATCAGAGATTTAAATCATATCTGCTGATATGATCGGCTTTGCTAGTAGTTTAAGTATATTGTCTGGCAGGTAATGGACAGTAGCATCAGAGCCGATCTGATCAGCTCATGGCAGCTAAAGAGTTAAAAAAGAAGTAAATTTGGAAGTTATATGGTTTCAGTCAGCTGTAAAGTTTAAAAACTCAGCTTTATATAATAATAAATAATAATTCCATGGCACGACAAGCCTAGAAGGCCCTTAGCCTACCAGTCAGCTGGCCTCACATCCACATGTGTCAATCACAGAGGTAGATGATCGTCTAGCCAGTATAGGGGTGACATGTGGTCAGCATGTCGAGTCCCCCAGCCGTTATAGCTGGTTTTCTCAACCTGGAACCGCTACTTATTGTAGCTACCCAAATGCCTCATGATGCAGGGTGGGCACCGGTCCCATACTGACCAAAATACCATGATAAAATTTCTTCCCCCATGGAGACTCGAATCATCACAAGTCCTGTAGCTCTGCGCCAAGGCTTCCTGCCTTAACCACTCGGCTACAGCACGGAACACAAACTGAGCTTTATATAGATGTAAATCTTTCCATCTCGATAAGGTAGAAGAAATACACAGCAGTTCTACCTTGATGATGGTATCTGAATTTTATACAGTTGATAAAAGGCAACTTATTTTTAAAAGTTATCACTCTAACAAAGTTTAAAATCTAAAATTTATGTTCGTAAATTTATAACAAATAAGAAAAAAAAAAAGACAATTAATTCAAGCTGAACTCAAATCCCGTGTGTTAAAAGTTGAATTACAGTAATTAAGAAGAAGAAGAAGAAAAAAGGAACAAATCAAATTACTAATTAAAAATGAATTTTAAATTGTATAGTGAAAATCTAAAATATAATACTAACAACCAGGCATATTTATAACATTTATGGTATACTATAACTCTCTTATTTTGGAATACTTTTTTAATATTTATATACATATAGAAATAATTATGACATGATATTAAAAAATTATTGCATGTATGTCCCAAATATACCATATTATTCATTGCAAGAAAAGTGACACATCTGAAAGATAGTAAATTTTACAATTCAATTTATTCTATGTTCTTTATTCTTATAGATTTTACACTTTTACAGTTGCATCCACATCTAAGAGCTAACAGCGTATATAAAAGGGTAAAACCCTTAAGAATTAAGTTGTAAAGTTAATATTTGAGATGTATCACTTTTCTTGTGGGTAATCATCATAAGCCTTTAAAAGGAAACATTTTCACTTTTCACCATATAATTATTGTCAATGGGAAAAAAGGTAAAGCTCACAGATAATACTTTGAGATGTAAGTGATGACGTATTGCATAAGCAAGCTGCAATATGAACTATTTATATCTAATCCCTGCACATAAAACTGATGCACCTTTGTCTGCATGTATTACCTTACCTCTAATTGCATTAAGAGACATTGTCCAATACAACCTTAAGGGATGACAGTGTGCACAAATTGTACAAAATCACAAAACAATGTAGATAAATCACAAAATACACTTACATTGAATATTTTATAATGACTAGCATCACATTATCAATAACAATAAAAATTATTTAACAAAAAGAAACACCTCCTATGTAAACATGTCAAACACCAATGTAAGTGCATACAAAGATAATATTAAGAAATTATGTGCTTTTGTATGAGTTATTCCAAAAACCTGTTTCTTAATCTTTATATAACATTGAGATTCTAGCCTTGTCTACTTGTCTGGGAAACACTACAACATACAAATTTCACTTCAAGTCCTTGAATACATGCTCTGTTTATATAGTAAGATTAAAAATTAATTTCTTAAATAATAGTACTTCAAAAATATTTACTTTTTTCAATTGATTGGGCATATATTCAACTATCATGCTACAAACAAGTATAGTGAGGAAAACAGTTTGGTAAATTAGCTTCTAAAGAGTTGAGAGTTGAGGAAAATTATTTCCCTAATATTTAAAAAAAATTAATTTCCTAATATTCAATTAATAGAATATAAGACCCATGACTTAAAATGAACTTAAGTGATTTATTTGAGAAGGATGATTTATTTAAAAAAATATATTTTATGAAAGAAATCTCCAAATTTCTCATCATCTTCATCATCCGGTATCATGGCAGCTGCCGCCATCTTCTGGAAACCAAATGCCATTCCTCTCTGTCCATCCATTGATCTTCCTCCAATCCTCTGATATTCATAGCTGCTTGTACCCCTTCTATCCAAGTTTTCTTCAGTCTTCCTCTCGTCCTCCTTTCCATTGGAATCCATTCCATAACAATTTTAAGCAATCTTTGCTTTGGCATTCTTTTGACATGGCCATACCACTGTAATCTTTTCTTTTCTATAATGTCTATGAATTTCTCTATATATTAAATATTTTCCTAACTTCAAAAAACAATTTGGATTGTTAAAACAAGATAAATATTTGGATAATACAACTGGCACATAAATATGATTTTGTTTTAATTTGCTTCTTGTAAAATATAGCTTAAATTTGTTCATTAGAAATATGGCATACATTCTCAATTACATTTTCACCTAATTTTTTCTCTCTGACTATTTAACTCATGCCCCAAATGGCAGTCAATGACCAATCACATTTCAATGAATTTTGATTTACAACCAATCACAGTTGTTTTTCACCTTGATTTTATCACTTTCATTTTATCAAGTGGTTTCCAGATTGTATATATAGTGCACGAATGTAACCAGATTCTTCTTGTGAGATATAATAGAAAAACATTCGTAGCAATTGATTATACAAAAAAAAAAACACTATTCGCACTTTCTTAAACGTATTATTTCTCAGGAATTAACTTTGCAGAAAAATATAATTGACATATTTACATCATAGGACATCAGAAATTAATTAATAACGTGTAATGATGTGTTTAATTTTTTCTCCACTAGGGTGCATTCTTACAATATTGTGATTCTATTTGGCAATAAACATAATCTGGTTGCAGTGATGAACAAATTAAACATAGCATTTCTCATTTGTTTTCAAACATTGCCGTTTACATTAAATATATAAGTATTTTAAAATAACTATATTTAAATAATGATTTGTGAGTAAACAGCCTAATTTTATTTGTTAAATAGTCCTAACAAATGCCATTCTTGATTTCCAAATTCTTAGCACGCCGTAGCATAGTGGTTAAGGCACTGAGCTACAAGCCGGAGGGTCGAGGGTTCAAGTCCCGTTGGGGTCAGGATTTTTAAACTGACCCAAACCCTCTGGCGGCACTATGGCCCTGGGGTCGACTCAGCCTCTAATGGAAATGAGTACCAGATGCTTGTTCTGGGGGTAAAGGCGGCCGTCATGCAGGGCTGACAACCCGGCTGACATAAAGTGCCGATTGTCTAGAAAAAGTGGGAGCCTTAACCTCCTACTACCCCAAGGGCCTCCGGGCCTGTTGTGGGATCACTTTTGTAGATAAATTGGAAATCACTCGTGGCATTACTTATGATAAACTTATAATCACAGTGAATCTACTCCTGAAAATAAATAATCCTTCTTCCACTTAAAATGAAATGATATAACACAACCATATCTTACCGTATGTAATAAACATACTACTTGTTTTTGCATAAAAATTGTATATTCATTGTTAAAACATAGCTGCTAATAATATTCTTGCATATGTAGAATGAGCCAATTTGTATCTCAGAGTTTCCGTATCTTATAGATCAACTGCACGGTTCTTGAAAAACTATCCTACTAAAACAATATGATTATATTTTAAAAATACAATAGGAAGTAACATTAAGAGGTTTATTTAATATTTGATCTGTGTATTCTTACCTCTTATGGTTGTTTTTGTTGAACGTGTGTTTCAAGGCTTCTGAGCCCCATCTTCAGCGATTACAGGGCTCAGAAGCATTGAAACGTATGTTCAACATAAACAACCATAAGAGGTATGAATACACAAACCAGATATCTTAATGTGATCATAGTTTGTTGCAATAAGTATGCAATTGATGTTTCTGCATCTTACTTCTTGACCTTATTTGCTTCCAATGTTCTTCCTTGCAAAATGTGACTCAAGAATGGCATTGATTAATAAACTACATTGGGAAATAACATTATGATGTTCTTTTTAATGTTTAATTTGAGTCTAACATTTTACAAAATAAAACAATTTATGAGGTAAGAAGTTAAGACTCAAATTAATTATTAATGGTGTCAAATGTTCACAAAATAAAAGCTGATTGCTCATTAGCAAGATACCATATAATAGCAATCACATACTTCATTCACATACCAGCAATATTTAAGGATAAGAATCAAATGAATCGTGAATTCTTCTTACCTCATACATCTATGTTTTTTTTAACACAGAACTGCAGTATCGGAAAATACATCCTTCCCATCTTCAGCTGTTTTCACGAGTCATGAAACTAGCTGAAGATGAGAAAGATCTATTTTCTGATACTGCAGTTCTGTGTTAAAAATAACATAGATGTATGAGGTAAGAAGAATTCATGATTCATTTGATTCTTATCCTTAATACATCTTTCTCATCTTCAGCTGTTTTCATGAGTTGTGAAAACAGCTGAAGATGGGAAAGATGTATTTTCTGATACTGCAGTTCTGTGTTAAACTCAGATGTATGAGGTAAGAAGAATTCACAATCAATTTGATTCTTATTCAGAAAACTTCATAATGTAAAAATTCCCAAATTGATTATATTAAGGTTTAAGGAGCCTTAAAAAAGTATATACCATCTCTTGCAGATCTTGCACTATAAGCATTGCAGTGGCGTAATATAACTATCTGGAGGAATTGTACTTTTCAACGCAAGCAATGACAACTTCTATAGCTAATCTCATGGAATAATATTTCATGAATCAATGAAAATATTCTGTTAGCTACAGGTAAGTGTTTGGTGTACAACAATACGTAATTCCATCTCTTAAGAGTGTAGATATGAATAAAATATAAATTAAATAATATCTACCTATTGCAATTATTTACACTGATTCAAGCTTTTATATCTCTATTCAACTACAGAATATTAATTTTAAGTTATTAAATTAGAATAGCTTCTTTGCAGAGATATCCCTTCAAAGTCTAAGAGAAATGTATTAAAATTTAAAGAACAAAAATCTATCTGCATTTATTATTAATAATTAATACATTTTAATAATATTAAAAATTGTATGTAATTGCACTTATCTATTTTAAACTTGTGACATATTTATGTATAAATTAACTATTGCAACATATTTTAGTTAAAAATACAGAGAGTATAATAGTTGGCATGTTTCAAGGGCTTGAATTTATGCAATGGAATATGCAGCAAAAAGCAAATCTACATCTGTTGTCCCTTCAGAGTGTTGCACCCATACTTAATTCTTTAACTGTACCATTTTGTAAAAATAATATCCCAGGAATAATTTAAAACAATAGATAATGTTCAGCTATAATACTTGGAGCCGGAACGAACCAAAAAGATTCAATTCTTGCCAGAAGAAAAAGATAATGTTCAGTGCTTCTGTATCAATTGTTGTATGTTACTCCAACTTTCACCATCATCTTTCCTGGACGAATAAAATTATTTTGGTGGTGTTTAAAACTAGAATCCTGATCATGCAATAAGAAAAAGGAACAATTAAGATCATAATAAATATGGATGTGGTGTCTGCTTCAGGCTTAGAAACAATTTTTGTGTCACATAATGAAAATTACATCCTTTATTTCTTTGGATAAAGCAAGAGAACACCTATTTCCTGCCATAATCCTAGCTTTTATAATTTTATTAGCCATTATCCCATGGAACTTACACTGATTTAAAACTTTTAAGACAACACAAACAAAAGGAAATGTGATATAATAAATTATTTAGCTACCTCAGATTCATACTATGTAAATTAAATAAATAAGCAATTAATTTCTTAATATTGTTTGGTTGTTTCTTGACTCACCTCATACTTCTTAACTTCCAAGCAGACTCAAGTTTCTTCACTTCATTTGTGACATTCTCAATGCTGTATCACGTTCACAACTCATTTGTGAATGTAATACAGCATTAAGAATGTCACAAATGAAGTGAAGAAACTCGAGTCTGCTTGGAAGTTAAGAAGTATGAAGTGAGTCAAGAAACAACTAAACAATATTAAAATAAACCTCATAGTGTTATTTCCTACCTACATAACTTGATTAATTTCTTATCTTACCTCATACTTTTTTTAAACATGGGAACTGCAGTTTCCAAGAAGTCCCTCTTATCTTCAGGCGACAGGAACTCCTCTTAAAAACTGTAGTTCCAGTGTTTAAAAAAAAACAAAGTATGAGGTAAGATAACAAATGACTCATTCATTCATTGAATTAAGAACCTCATAATGTTATTTCCCACATTTAACTATGAATATGCAAAATGATTTTATCCTACTGTCTCTTATTAATTTATAGTTTCAAATGTAAGGTAATAAAACTTGCAGATTCTAAAATTTACTTCATGTAGTGAACTAAAACAAGGTGCAACACTCACCTAGAGACAAATGCGCTTATAAATAAATGAAATACATGTTTTCATTTTTTAAAATACAAGGCAAGCACTGGTTGGCCGGATTAGACAGCATTCTGACGTTGTTCAAGTCAACACTCTTTTTTAAATGAAGGCTTGTGCACTGCAAGATTATAAAGCTATGCCTTGCAAATAATTGTACAACAATGTGCCAAAAATGTAAACAAGCTATGGCCAAAGGTGCTAAAGAGTTACAAATATATTATCGGGAGAAGGTAAACTTTCCCATCCT
This sequence comes from Diploptera punctata, assembly GCA_030220185.1. NCBI lineage: Eukaryota > Metazoa > Arthropoda > Insecta > Blattodea > Blaberidae > Diploptera > Diploptera punctata. The sequence continues at coordinate 1,834,324 of JASPKZ010009821.1, forward strand.
ACAATACTCCAATTCCAATAAAGCTGCATTTACGTATAACTTTTCCAAAAAGCTCTGAGTACAACAGTAGTTCAGATGAAAATATGGAGAGTTCAGAAAACAAGTGTACAGTCCATTATTTCAGATATGAAACTTGGCTATCCATTATTTTTTGTTTTGTTTTCACATTACTTTATTCTTTACTACAATCCACACAATGAAACAAGTGACTTCTGACATGTCTGCAACGTCCATTTTTTTAAGATACTCCACCTGCTACCCAAATGACATCAGAAGCATTGCACAGAGGTTCTACTCTTAAGCTTCCTCATGCAGAAACCTATCTAGTTGACAATTTGGGGTACCGTGCCAATACAAGGGATGAGCAAAAAGCAGTCACAATTTCGTGATGATACGGAGGTTCAAAAAACCGCAGCCAAAAACATCAGTAGCCTAGTAGGTCAGTTCAGGTAAGTGAAACCTTCTAGTTTGGCAACACTGGCTGTACAAAGTAGAGGTGGTGAACTTCAACTTATCACTCTGTATGATTAAGTCTTCAGCCAAGACAAAATCCAGTTGCTGAGCTCAAAATCCACGAGTATTACATTGCATTTTAAATATGACCAAAGCTCCCATCATTGTTCCAACTAAGGTTTTCCATGCTATTCCCTGGTTATGAAGCAGATATTGTAAATTTATTTTTGAAAAGAAAAATTAACTCTCAAACACCAGACCTCTGACTACAAATCAGTGTGCTGTTTGTTACACCATTCAAGACCCAATACAACCATCAAATTTTCTTTCCACTTATACAGTTCTCTTAAGTCTGAAGGCAGATAATCACTGCTATTCAGAAATATTTCTAACATGAATTTTACATCACTTTTACGCAGTGAAGCTTAATATTTTGATGTTAGGATAGTTTAACATATTCCAGTCCTGGACAAATTCATTGTAAGTAATACTTAAAATAAGTTGTATGATGAAGTTGTTGATAGTGCAGGCTATCTGCCTTCAGATGTAAGAGAAATGGTGAGAAAATTTGAGGTTGAATTGGGTTTTGAATGATGTAACCAGATAGCACACTAATGCTTAGAATCAGAGGTCTGGGGTTCGATTCCCAGTTCAAGCATTAATTATTCCTTCCAAATAGTTAATTTGGACTGGAATATGTTAAACTAAATATCCATCCATAGTAATTCTGCCCAAAGGTAGGTCCTTCACTGCAATCATAGCATTTACATGCTATGCCATCAGCTTTACTAGGGAACTGTAGGTGTGGTAGCTTCCCGTTGCTTTCTCCATACCAGTGAAGGATGATGATAATGATAAGGACGATGATGATGGCCATATGATTTTGGGGACCGTTTGGGCCTTAAAGTTTTCCTGACAACATCAAAATACTAGAATATTTCATCGAAGGTTCATGGTATGTTTCTTGTTGATCATAGCCACATGATACAAGAGGAATTTGATTTTCACATGTCTTAGGGCCGCATGCAAATACATTAGTCTCTGGTGAGCTGAGTTTTCCGTGAGAACGTGCAAAGTTCGAATTAGCTAGTCCTGACTGGTCATGCATGAAAGTAGTTTTTTCGTAATATTGGCAAGAAATTACCCAGAATTCTCAGCGATAAAACCACTTCCGTTATTTTCGTCTGCTAAAAGAACGCATTTACGCTTGCATCCTACAAATAAAACCATATACGACAATATCTGCATCACGCCGATTCTCCTGTTCTTCCAGTTGAATTCTTTGGTAGACTATCAAATTCCTCTTCTCCGCATATACTGAAAACCATGATCGAATTCTTCAAGGTCCGACATCTTGGATAAAGCAGCAAGGTTTCAAAGTACATCGGTTCCCTTCGGGTTGCTCACGATTCGTTCTCTGCAAAGTCACTTCGCCAGGTACCTTAGGAATTTCGACAATTATTATCGCATGAACAGATTTTTGAGTATGCAAAAAGTCTTTGGATGCAACTTTCTCAGCAGAGTACATGTTGAGAACGACTTTTACGGTCTAATGCGTTCATAGATACGACCCTTAGTGTTTACCACCAAAGTAGTAGAGATTGGATTGTAACATTTTGACATCTTCTACTGACTGCTTCTTCTTCAACGGCATAATGGCTTAATGTTGGACCTTAGCCTCTCCTTTGTTAGGAATTACTAAATTTAGTCACGCTTATTTCCTTAGAGATGTCTTGAATGGTATGCAGTCAACATACTGATCCAATAAGACATCTAGTAGGCAACTAAGGTATTACCAGAATCAATAAGATTGGTAAATTATGCACAGAGGTATTTTTATTTACGCTTGAAGTTCTTTTATGGGCCTGAAAATCTTCAGACTTAGGACACAAGTCTTAAAGTCCCCCCCTCTCCTGGAGGACCTGCTCCTTGGATTCTTCATTCCAAAAAAATATCCATCGACTCTGGTTGGGTTTGATCCTTGGGATGAGAGGCAAGGAATGTAACCATTAGTTCACCATGACAAACTTGACTGACTGCTTATTTGTTACATTACCTGATGGGGAGAACGATAACAGAAATGGCACTAGATAATTTCTTGTATTTTAGTTATCCAACTTCCTTTTCTTCCTACTCAAAATGCCACAAGTCACTTTTGTAAAGATTGCAGCTGGTATGTCGTAAGGGTCGAATCTATGAATGCATTAGACCATAAAAGGCGTTCTCTGCTGAGAAAGTTGTATCCTAATACGATTTTGCTTACTCAGAAATCTGTTGATGCAATAATAATTGTTGAAATTCGTAAGCTACCTTACGAGGTAACTTAAGAGAGAAACGAATCGTGAGAATCCCGAAGGGAACCAATGTAGTTTGAAACCTTGCTGCTTTATCCAAGATGTCGGACCTTGAAGACTTCGATCTTGTTTTCGGTATACACAGAGAAGAGGAATTTGAAAGAGTGTACCAAAGAATTCAACTGGAAGAACAGGAGAATCGGCATAATATTGCGTGATGCAGACGTCGTTGTATACGGTATTATTTGCAGGACACAAGCATAAATGTGTGCCTCTAGCAGACGAAAATAACAGAAGTGGTTTTATCGCTGAGAATTCTGGGTAATTTCTTGCCAATATTACGAAAATGACAACTCACCAGTGATTGGAAGTAATTTGAGTAGAGACTAATGTATTTGCATGCGGCCCTAAAACTTGCTAAGCTCTATCAGATACAAATTCTTCTAATCAGATGTAGAAATCCTAATCACTGACTGACTGCATTATATTTGCTCATATATACTGCACAGAAAACCTTTCACAATTGACTATATTTATCATACATGCATCCACATATTTTCATAGAACTACTGTTGCACAGACAGAAACATTAAAAATACACTAGACACTTTTACCACACAAATACAAATCGTCTGATACAAAACTTCCACATAAATAATGAGATATAAGGACAATGACTGCTGACACAATGGAAATATATTTATACATATATTCACTCAAGATCAAGTAGACCTTCTGGAAAATCAGTCCATTGGTCATATCTCAAGACAGAGGTAACAAACTTTACAAATATATCTCATCTCTGTTTCTGTTCAATTTATGTAAGTGACATTTGATTATTTTCATACAATGCCTTAGTTTTGATTGAGAACACAACTCTAACAGAACTGGAAGCATATCTAATAAATATAAACACCGCTAGAATTGATCATCTCAACAGTCAAGATGCTTTAACTAAAAAGTTATGCAACAATTAAATGAGTTAAAATTCATCAGAGAACATTTTGTTTAAACAACTCACCTCATAGGATTCATGCTTCCATGATACCGCGGTTTCAAACACAGTCGTGTTCATCTTCAGCCATAACTCTGACTCAGTCGGAGTTCATCTTCAGCCACAACTCTGACTCAGTCGGAATTATGGCTGAAGATGAACACGACTGTGTTTGAAACCGCGGTATTGTGGAAGCATGAATCCTATGAGGTGAGTTGTTCAAACAAAATGTTCTCCGATGAATTTTAATGATTATACCTCATAATGTTTACTTCCCAACATTAATTTAATATAATTAATTGAGTTGATTTTTATTATTAAAAGTTAATAAATAATTATTGTATTTATATGTAATGCTCTTACAAAGACAACTGGAGAACTGTCAATGCAAATAATTAGACATTACTAAGAAGCTGGAAGGAAAACGGAGATCCTCCAATTCAAAGAGCATTAGCAACGAACCAACCATATTTGAAGAGAAAAAATATACACCTAATCTAAGGGTTTGAACCCAGGACCTTTGCTTTATATGCTAATGCTCTACCACTGAGCTATCCTAAGGCCTCTAATATAGACACACATTTTTTCTTATTATTTATTTTAGGACAAATTTTTCTCTTTAACCCGTCAGCGCCGACATCCATACGTGGTATAGACCCTCTCTTCTTCACTTATTGCCGACATCTATACGTGGTATAGACCTACGCAGGCGTGTTTTCTTTTTGTTCTGGATCGTACATTTTTTAAGCTACAAATACGTAATTTATTTGTGTTTAACGTAGAAATTATGAGCTTTCAGGACATATGAATAAAGATAATATTTGTTTAAAATTTAATTTCATATTATTTTTTTAAAAATCAGATGAGATTGAAGTAATCGTAATTTTCTCTAAATGCGCGCGACCTTTTCATTTGTTTTTTTTTACTGCTGTATATTCTTATATTTGCGTATGAACAATATAATTTTGAAGCCTAAGATCTTAGCTTTCTTTCTAAGTGTATGAATCAGCTGTGATCACATTTTGTGCATGTGGTATTGATGTTGAAGTAGTTTCTTACTTCAACACTCGATGGCACACAGACCTAGCTTCGTGCTGCTTTCTGCAGGGCTTCTAATAAACTTATACACAATCTAATTTTTCAGGTCGATAAAATGATATACAAGCTATCGATTGATATATAAATCGACCCATTTAGGGGAATACCTGATTTATTTTGCCTCTTTCAAATAGATGTTACTTACAAGGAATCAGTCTGAGGCGCGGTGTCGTGCGTTATATACGTAATTATGGCCAGTCGTAACCTAAAAGACACTTCATCAGAAAAATTACCCTTAAAAGTGATAAATTGAAACCTCAAAGGAGGTGTGTTGTTTGTACTAAATATGGGAGAAGAAAGACATCTGTTTATTGCTGCCAGGAATGTGATGTAGGTCTGTGTATTGAAGAGTGTTTCGAGCTGTATCACACCAAGCTCAACTACTAAGGTTATGTGATTTTTTATTTCTAAAATTAATAGTACTAAAATAAGAGAAAATTATTTTGATGGTCTGTGTAGTTGTAAATAACTGCTGTAGAATTTTTATATACGAATCCAAGCAATAATTCAGATTGTAAGTATAAACATTGCTAGTGCTTTGACACAAGATTGAGCTTGAGTTCACTCTTCTAAATATTCATTCTGATTTTGGTTATGCCAGCTGCTTTTGTATATACAAGTTACAGATGAATCACACTATGCCACACAATATATTTAGTGTCTCACAGAAAGAAACAGGGATGTCCAATGTGAGCAATCAATTATTTAGTAAAAATGTGTATCATGAGAGAGAAATTCAGATTTCAAATTTTTTTAAATAGTTTATAAAGGCTACTGAACTCCATACGGTATGTATTAAATTTCTCATTTATTTCTGAGCTAACAAGTAAAAATTTCGTTCAAATCCATCGATATTTAAAAAAGTTATGATCGTTTATACAAATCAGTGTTCTAGGAATACTAAAATGTTAAAATGGCCTCCGTCCATGCAGTAGGAAAGCAAGTAAAAGGGTGCGTCACTGACGGGTTAAGAGATTCAAACCCCAGTATAGACATTTATTTTTCTCAAGTTTTTTTTTAGTCTAGAAACATCTTACCTCAATTTAATGTTGATTTGTTTTTTAAATGTTTCAATATAATCTTCTATACCATCTTCAGCTTGCCCAGACCATTTATTTTTCTCTTCAAATATAATTTGACCTTCAATGAGAAAGCTTAAATTTACAATAAATAATTGTTATATTTATGTTTTTATTATTAATTTAACATTTAATTTTTTCTCTTCAAATATAATTGTTATATTTGTTTATCTCCACTTTTTAGATAGAGCAACTTGATAATAGGTGCCAATACCAGATCTTAGAAGCTGAATTTCCCAACTGTGTGCTTTTGATTAAATAAATCATTACATTGATACTTTTTACAAAAATTATTTCCAATTTTCAAAGCTTCTTCAATCAGGCATCTTTTTATGTATTTCAAGGAAGCTTAGCTCATCTGAATTCTGCTATTTCTTCCCTAATTCAATTTGTTCTACTATTTACTTAAGAGAAAAATTTTTTACCTGAACCAGGAATTGAACTCAAGACCTCTGGTTTTACACACCAGAGCACTAACAATTGTACTATCCAGGGTTCCCTGTTTAAATGTAAATTTTTCTTGAACTATTATAGGAAATATCATTATGAGGTTTAATTTAAAGATTAAATTAAAATTCTTTACACCTCACCTCATATCCTGTCTTCTTTTTAGACCGGTTTCGTAACTTAAACAGTTACACCTTCAGTAGTTTCACAACATATTAAGTAGTTGCACGACAGAACATCGGTCATGATACTATTGAAGACATAACCATCTAGGTTATGAAAAAAAAAGGAAGACAGGATGAGGTGAGGTGTAAATAATTTTATTTTTAAAATTGAAATTTTTTTCTCTTTTTTGAATAGGGAAGCCTACATAGCACAATAGTCAGTGCACTATACGTAAAACTAGGAGTCTTGGATTCAATTCCTGGTTCTGAGTGTGTAAATTAACATGTATCATCATAATATTGTTCTACATTGTGTCAATTACTGAAATAGAGCTTTCTTAATTCTCTCTTAGTCCTAAGCCATAGCCGAGTGGTTAATACAGGAAGCCTTGGCATAGAGCTATGGGACTTGCGCTGGTTCGAATCCCCATGGGGGAAGAAATTTTCTCATGGTATTTTGGCCAGTTTGGGACTGTGCCCACCCAGCATCGTGAGGCATTTGGGTAGCTACAATAAATAGCAGCTCCAGGTGGAGAAAACCAGCTACAATGGCTGGGGGACTCGACATGCTGACCACATGTCACCCCTACACTGGCTGGGTGATCATCTACCTCTGAGATTGACACATGTGGATGTGAGACCAGCAGTCGGCTGGTAGGCTAAGGGCCTTCTAGGCCTGCTGCGCCAGGAGTTTTTAATTCTCTCTTATACTAATATATTCTCATGCAAAGGAAACCAAACTTTAACCGAGATGAAAATTAAATGTTGATTATTATTATTATTATTAAAAACTAACTTACTGGCACTACCGAACCTGTAAGTTCATGGCCACGTGGACCTAAGCTCTAATCCTGAGCTGATATTTTCTAATTATCCCTGTATAATATACTTCCCTCAAATCATGATTAATGTTATTCTCCCACTTCATTTTTAGTCTATCTACTGGGAACTTTCCATTTGATCTTCCTACATGGAATTTCCATGTCCCTCTTTAATTTCCCATTTGTGCCATATGTAATACCCATCGCAGTCTACAAGACTCAACTGTTATTATATCTGGTTTGCCTTAAAGATCAAGCAGTTAACTATTATGTAGTCTTCTCCATTTGCCTGTCCATCTCTATTTGATAAAAAAATTGTCCTAAGAAGTTTATTCTCAAATACTCAAACTTTTTCTCCTCCCTTAAAGTATGTTTCACATCCACATAATATAACTAAGAGAACAATAGTTTTATATATTTTCACTTTAATGATTTTTGAGAGAAATTTGGACAAAAGTCCCTGTAATGCATAATAGCATGCATTTTCAAAACTTACTTACTTACTCACTGGCACTATCAAACCCGTAGGTTCATGGCCGCACGGACATAAGCTCTCCATACATCCCTATCCTGAGCTAATGTTTTCCAATCATTCCCTGTATAATCTACTTCCCTCAAATCATAGTTAATGTTATTCTCCCACCTCATTCTTGGTCTACCAACTGGGCATTTTCCTTCTGGCTTTCCTACAAGAAGCTTCCATGCAAGTCTCCCATTCCCCATACGTGCAACATGTCCTGCCCATCGCAGTCTACGAGACTTAACTGTTCTTATTATATCTGGCTTCCTATAAAGACCATGTAGTTCATTGTTATGTAGTCTTCTCCATTCACCTGTCTGTTCATCTCTCTTTGGTCCAAAAATTTTCCTAAGTACTTTATTCTCGAATACTTGTAATCTCCTTTCCTCCCTCAAAGTAAGAGTGCATGTTTCGCACCCATATAATATAACTGGTACAATAATAGTTTTATATATTTTCAGTTTAACGCTTTTTGAAAGGAGTTGGGACATCAAGAGTCTCTGCAATGCATAATAGCACGCATTTCCAGAATTGAGCCTGTGTTTAATTTCTTTGTGCATCTCATTCCTATTTGTGATTATTGTTCATAGGTATTTGAATTCAGCCACTTCCTCAAAATTTCCCTCATTTGTCATTAGCTGTCCATTTCCATCATATAATGTATTTATACGTGTGACCATATATTTAGTTTTATTGATATTTACTTCCAGTCCTAATTTCTTAGTGTTACTCAATAGCATGTGCGTGTTGTGCTTTAGTATCTCCTCGCTATCAGCCAATAGTACTACATCATCAGCATAAACTAACAGCTTATTAATACCATTGAGTTGTAAGCCTTCCTCATTCTCTAAAGATTTAATGGCATGCTCTAGTACAAAATTAAATAGTAGAGGAGATAGTGCATCTCCTTGCTTCAACCCATTCTGGATTTCAAAAGTGTCCGAAAACTGTTTGCCTACACGCACCCTACTCTTTGTGCCATTTAGACACATTTGTATAAGTCTAACTAACTTTTTAGGAATTCCGAACTCCAGCAGGATACTATATAACTTCTCCCTCTTAATTGAATCATACGCTTTTTTGAAGTCTACGTAGAGTTGATGTACAGTACCATTATATTCCCATTTTCAAAACTTACTTACACAAAATTGTTAATTAACATTGTATAAGAGAAACATTTGCATTTAGATTGGAGTGCTCAGGTAGCTCAGTGGTAGAGAACTGGCATAGAAAACCAACGGTTCTGGGTTCAAGCATATATTTTTCTCTTCAAATATAAGTTGTCCTTCAGTGAGAAGTATTAAATTAATAATAAAATAATAAAAACATTGAAAGAAGCTATATAAAGTAATGTTAAATTCCCAATAAAAGTCTTCTTAAAAAAGAAGCCATCATTTGCGTGATCGAGCAATGGTTTGTAACATTTGGCGCTCGGGAATTAACAATGTATAAGAGAAAAATTTGCATTTAGATTGGTGTGCTCAGGTAGCTCAGTTAGTAGAGCATTGGCATAGAGAGCTAAAGGTGCTGGTTCAAACTCCAGTCTGAGCATATATTTTTCTCTTCAGATATAATGTAAACAAAGTTTGGAGAAATGCAAAATACAAGTCAATGAAATGTCAAAATATTCAAAATAGAAGTCAAATATAAGCAATCATCAGACTCATAAAATGATTCGTGGTGAAATCGGACATCAGTGTTTTAAAATAATGGTTGTAAACACTTATATTCATATTTTAGTGGTCAGTATGTGATAGGGCTATCTAGTAACCTACAATAAACATAATAAAAATGTATACATTTTTAAATTGTAACTGAAACACATTGATTAAAATTAAGTTATATTTATATTATATTTAGTCTGAACATCTTACCTCAATATTAATGTTGATTTGTTCTTGAATATGTTTCAAACACCTCAATATTAATGTTGATTTGTTCTTGAACATGTTTCAACAGAATTGTTTTGAAACATGTTCAAGAACAAATCAACATTAATATTGAGGTAAGATGTTCAGACTAAATATAATATAATTAAAATAACCTCAAAATATAACTTCCTAAAATTAAATATGAAGTTATATATTTAAGAAATTATGCAAACATTGAGGAATTATACTAGAATTCCATCAGGAGAGATGTTTTGTGAGCCCTGTGTATGCCACATTCTTAATGTTACAATACAGGCAATGTATGAAGTTTAATTTTTTGAAAAAATCATCTTTTACAAGGAGTATCTCCCCACTGGTCAAGTTTTCCTTTATCTCATTATTCATCATATTGTAGGTAATGGATATAATGTTAAAATACAAGTCTCAAATAGAAAAATCAACTATAAAATTATATGCAATTTCAAAACTACATGATGTTACACCAAATTAAGAACCATTTTGTGTTAATCTCAAGAATAGATGGAAGCATTTTCCAACAGACCACAGCATTCCAATTTGGAAGTGATAAATTCACTGCAGTATTTGTAATTAATAAGATAATTAAAATTAAGGGCTTAATGGATTTTGTTTATTAATTGATCATGTAAGATTTAATATTAGGTTTGATTACTATATACACCGGAACTAATATTTTATGATTTAATATTATCATTATGATGAAAACAGATTAAAGTAGAATTCAAGTAATAATAATTAAATGAATCGTGATTTTTTCGTACCTCATACATCTATGTTTTTTTAAACACAGCACTGCATTATCGGCGACACGTTGTCGTCATCGTCAGCTGTTTTCACGACAGTCGTGAAAATAATGACGACAACGTGTCGCCGATAATGCAGTGCTGTGTTTAAAAAACATAGATGTATGAGGTACGAAAAAATCACGATTCATTTAATTATTATTAATTGAACCTCATAATGTTAAAAATTCCCAAATTTAATATATAAATAGAATTCAAGTAAGTGAAATTAAATATTTGATGAGTATAAAAAAAACAGAAATTAATTTAGAGATTCAGTGGGAGTACAAAAATTGACAGAAGTAATAGGGAAAATAAAATTAAAGTGATTTGGGAATTTAAGAGGATGGAAGAGGGAAAAATACCAAGGAAGTTATGGAGATGCAAATGAAAGGCAGAAGAAAGCTTGGACGATCCGGGATTATATAGCTAGATCAAGTTAAAATGAATCTAAAAAAAAAAAGGGGGTTGCAATTTTAACAAATCCAGAAGAGAAAGTGTAGCTGGATAAAACTTTCAGGTGGTGGTATGTTCAGAGACGACCCACACTTAAGTGGAAACTCAATAATTAAAGTCTTTTTGGTCTTGATGTTGATATATTCCTGAATTAGAGCATTACTTCCTTATATTGATAAAAAAATAATAACTGGATTAAAAAAATTTGTGATAGCTTCAAAACCATACAACCGTTACAGAACAATAAATTTTTTTCTTGATTATCTGGTCATTTTGAAGATTAATATAGGATAGTTTGAACTTTTATAGGAAAAAATCACTAGAGGTTTAATTTAAGGTTAAATTAAAATACTTCATACCTCACCTCATATCCAGTCTTCTAATTTACTGCAGTTTTAAAGCTTTGGCAGCTACGTCTTCAGTAATATCTCATCAACTGATGTTATGTCGATCAGAAGAACTACTTCTTCCCTCTGTTGGTGGATCAATAAACCTCCAGATTCAATCAGAATCCGTGGGAATTTCAAAGTTCGAAAGCTTTTTCTAAAAAAAAACTTATGAACTTCGAAATTCCCGTGGATTCTGATTGGATGCAGAGGTTTATTGGTTCACCAACAGAGGGAAGAAGTAGTTCTTCTGATCGACGTAACATCAGTTGACGAGATATTACTGAAGATGAAGCTTCCAAGGCTTTGAAACTGCAGTATAATTAGTAGACTGGATATGAGGTGAGGTATGAAGTATTTTAATTTAATCTTTTATAGGATAGTTTTTTTATTAACTAAATAGTTTATAAATATTTGTAAAAGAATATAGCTTCAATATACTTTTCAAGTTGTATAAAGAAAAATAAAATATATTATCAAGTATAAAAAAATAAAAATGATATATACAGCAATGAACACATCCATACTATATTTGATTAGTTAAATTACAAAATAATAAATTATTACACTACAATAGATTCCTGCAAACTTAACTAAAGGGTAACAAGTTATAGAAAATAGTGAGTTTTACAGACAAGAGGAAGGATTTTCACAACTCATAACGCAGTATTAATTCACTAATCTATCACAAGTTTAAATATATTGTAAACTTTAAAAATAATAACTAAATAATATAGTAAGTGAAAAGAAGAAACAAGTAGGAAAGAAGTCGTGTATAACCAGTTTTTTCACCAGGAAAAGTTAGATTAATCCTTATGTTATCTTCAATAGAAAATAATATACAGTTCATATTAGTAATTATTATTACTGCCTTGATATAAGTTTTATGGAATGTCAAATTATCAAGTGACGAGTTCCTACTGTAATATAGTTCAGTAGACATCAAACTAAATAATAAACAAATGCAGTAATCTCAGAGTATCTGACAATTTTTTACTAACCTTTAATTAAAAGAGAAACAAAGAAAAGTTTGAACTTTTATAGGAATAAATCATTATGAGGTTTAATTTAAGATAAATTACCTCTCCTCATATCCAGTCTTCTAAGTATATCATGATTTCAAAGCCTTGGCGGCTTCATCTTCAGTACCTTCTTGTTGATTGATGTTACATCAATCAAAAGAACTCATCTTCAGTACTTTTTTGTCGACATAATAATTGACAAGAAAGTACTGAAGATGAAGCCACCAAGGCTTTGAAATCGCGATCTACTTAGAGGATTGCACGAGGAGAGGTATGAAACATTTTAATTTATCTTAAAGAAAAGGTTATATAAAAATATAATTATAATGGTAAAATTAATATATATACATATAAATAAATAAATAAAATAATATTCTATGATATACCAAAAGAGAAAAGTAAAGAAATGATTAAACAATGTTAAAACAAAATTTGTCCATGTCTGGTGTTACTTTGTAATTGTTTAATTTAATGTAAATATATATTTATACGTATTACTCCTTACTAAAATCTATAACTCTTAGTGGTTCTTATTGTGGTGTATCACCTTGTAGTATATGGTTACGTCTGCTGCCATAAAATACAGAGCTTCTACGTAATCAGTTCATTTAGTGTTTATATCTGAACGCTCTCCAACTCACCAAACTAAGCAAGCATGAGACTAATGTAATGGACATTCCAAATTTTTAAATCCAAAAAACAACAATATAGAAAAACTTTTTTCCCTAATAGCAATTTTTTTAACACAACAAATGCCAACGGTCAACAAGTATAAAATTCTGTACATTGTATGTTGGTGCCCATCATGTTCACGCCTGTTTCTCAATCTACTTCAGACGAGAGAACAAGCTAATCTTCATGATGTACTGTAGGTTTGGCGCAGTCACCATATTTTTTTTTCTCACCTGCTTTAAGCGAGTCCTCAAAACATGTGCTTCACTCTATTCCAAAAGTATTTGTTTCTTCTACAGCAAGCAGCAACTTTTCATAAAGAATTTCTGGTGTTGGATATGGTGGCAGATCCAGTCTGTTGAAGCATGTATGTGCCCTGCAAACACAACCCAGTAAGTAGTACTATCAATACAGTAATGCCACGAGTGATTTCCAATTTATCTAGAGAATTTGGAAATCAAGAGTGGCATTTGTTAGGACTATTTAACGAATAAAATTAAGCTGTTTACTCACAAATCATTATTTAACTATAGTTATTTTAAAATATTTATATATTTAATGTAAACGGCGATGTTTGAAAACAAATGAGAAACGACTGGTACGCTTCATCTGCTTCTTTTGTTTATCACTGAAACCAGATCATACTATTTATTGCCAAAGGAACGCAATATTGTAAGAATGCTCTCTAGTGGAGAAAAAATGAAACACATCAAACTGTATATTAATTCATTTCTGATGTCGTATGATGTAAATATGACAATTATATTTTTCTGGATTATTACCTGGGAAAAAATACATTTAAGAAAGTGCAAACAGTGGTTTCTTTTTTTTTTTTGGTGGTATAATAAATTGCTACAAATGTTTTTATATTAACTCCTGCAAGCGCTATGTGTTGACATCTATGCACTATATATACAATCTGGTAGCCATATTTCTTATAGGCTCAGTCACTGCAAAATAATGGTCAGACCTGTTCAGAATATTAAAAAGGAGGAGCTTTCTTTAATATGGTAAATATAACACTGATAAATATTTCGTGAAACCAACTCTGATTGGTTGTAAAACAGAAATCATTGAAATGTGGTTGGTCACTGACTCCCATTTGGGGCATGAGTTAAATAGTCATCCTCGATTACTATCCATTGCTATGAAATTTAAATGACCAATATTTGCAATAAATTTAATTACTTAGATCATAGTAATAGCTGTTACTTCTTAATGTTAATTTAATAGATATAGCTATAGCTGTATGAAATCCCCATCATGATTTCTTAATATAGAAGCAATTCAATAAGTTTAATTGACCACCGGTGTGGTCTTGAGGTAGTGTGCTGCCTTGTCACACAGCAGGCCGGGGTTCGATCCCTGGTCGGGACAGTTTTTCTGGGTGAGGTTTTTATCGGGGTTTTTCCTCACCTGTAAGACAAATGTCAGGAAAACTTTAAGGTTCAAACGGTCCCTGAAATCATATGGCCATCGCAATCATCATCATTCATATTCATCTTAGATTAGGCTAGGATTAGGGACTCTCCTGGCGCACCACTATCATCACCCATCATATTATCAGGGCAACGTAACCCCGTCTTCCAGGAACCCCAATCTCAAAAGTGGGTTACAAGTACGCCATGCCAGGAGAGAAAACCAGGAATGTCGAAAGACAACCCGGGGCATTTGAAAAATAAATAAATTTGATGTTCATATTATTCATTTTTAAACAACTTAATGATGGACAAATTATATTTGAAAAGAAAAATATACTGGGTAGCTCACTTGGAAGAGCATTGACAGAGTGTCAAAGGTCCTGGGTTCAAACCCCAGTCTAGGCATATATTTTTCTTTTCAAATATAATTAAATAAATTTGACTTTGTAGGAATTAACACTATAAGGAAATTTACAATTCAAATTTCCATTTCTACCAGATATTGAAACCAGACCTGTTAATAAGAAAACAAGCAAGCTACTAGTGAGCTGGTGAGACAGACTACATTATATAAAAAAGAACAAATACCTGGGTAAACTGTTCGGCTTGCCCCACTTTTCGACACAGAATTTTCTTGGACCAGTGCTGCCACGAAGAGCTGCAAATCCTTCATAAGGGATGCTAGAAGTTCCTGTGACAAACTGCAATAACCTCAGTCGCTGTTCATTGGTGAACCTCTCAATGGCTGACCAGAACCACTGCATTACCGGATGGTTGTCATGATAACCTATCAAAAATCCAATTATTGCTTATCACTTCAAAATTCAAAAGAATGCATAGATCCTTACATCCACATTGGGTCCTCAAGAACTCATAATAAACTTTCTCTATATATTAATTTCTTCATGAAAGAAAACATGTGAAACAAAATCTTCTCAAGTAAATTACAGTATATGGTTTTTTATATAATATATTCATATTATATTAATTAATTAACAGTAAATTCTACCTTAATGAATATACCTCATAGTGAGAATTCCTAAAGTAAGTAAATTCCATGTTTTTATTGTTCATTTCATGTATCTCAATGATGGATAAATCATATTTGAAGAGAAAAATTTTACATTCAGACCAGGACTTGAACCCAGGACCTTTGGCATACATCTCAATGATATATAAATCATATTTGAAGAGAAAAATTTTGTATGAAATGAACAATAAAAACATCGAAAGAAGCCATACTGGCATTATTAATGTAATTATAAAAATTCCCAAATAAATGTCTTCTTAATAAAGAAGCCGCCATTTGCAAAGATATGATGGTTTCATAGCATTTGGTGCACAGGAATCAACAACGTATATAAGAGAAAAATTTGCATTTAGATCGGAGCTCAGTCGGTAGAGCATTGGCCCAGAAAGCCAAAGGTCCTGAGTTCGAGCACCGGTCTGGCATAAAATTTTTCTTTTCAAATATGAAGTAAATTCCATTTCAGTTTAAAACCAATACTAAAGAAAAAAAACTTAAAGATGAAATGTAAATTAAATTTATTTTATGAATAGTGAATGCTAAACAAACCTGAACGGTATTCTGTATTCTTTCTCCAATCACACAAATCTATCTCGGCTGTTCCTGCTATTACCAGTTCTAATTCACGAGCATCAAATACGGACACAAGACGAGGATCCACAACTTCATAAAAACCTCTGACAAGAGATTCAGTTTGCTCGGCCACTCCTCTCTCCAGTCTCCATCTTACTACTCTTTCTAGATATTCCTGCAATTAAACCAAAGTTATGCTGTTCACAACGTAAGATTCTCTATCTAAGTAAAGTAAAGTATTGACAATTTTATTATTAATTTAACACTTCTCATTGAAGGATAAGTTATATTTGAAGAGAAAAATTTTCGCCTAGACCGGGACTCGAACCCGGGACCCTTGGCTTTCCGGGCCAAGTGCTCTACCAACTGAGCTACCGAGGCGAGTTACGATCTAGACGCAAATTTTTCTCTTATGTACGTTGTAATTCCCTCGCGCCAAAAGCTTGAAACCATAGCTTCTATCTTTGCAAATGGCGGCTTCTTAGTTAAGAAGACATTTATTGGGAATTTAACACTACTTTATAGCCAGTAGGGCTTCTATTGACGATTTTATTATTAATTTAACATTTCTCATTGAAGGATAAGTTATATTTGAAGAGAAAATTGCAAAGATAGAAGCTATGGTTTCAAGCATTTGGCGCGAGGGAATTACAACGTACATAAGAGAAAAATTTGCGTCTAGATCGTAACTCGCCTCGGTAGCTCAGTTGGTAGAGCACTTGGCCCGGAAAGCCAAGGGTCCCGGGTTCGAGTCCCGGTCTAGGCGAAAATTTTTCTCTTCAAATATAATTTATCCTTCTATGAGAAGTGTTAAATTAATAATAAAATCGTCAATAGAAGCCCTACTGGCTATAAAGTAGTGTTAAATTCCCAATAAATGTCTTCTTAACTAAGAAGCCGCCATTTGCAAAGATAGAAGCTATGGTTTCAAGCATTTGGCGCGAGGGAATTACAACGTACATAAGAGAAAAATTTGCGTCTAGATCGTAACTCGCCTCGGTAGCTCAGTTGGTAGAGCACTTGGCCCGGAAAGCCAAGGGTCCCGGGTTCGAGTCCCGGTCTAGGCAAAAATTTTTCTCTTCAAATATAAAGTAAATTATTCCCACTACAGGCCTCAGGAGGCCCTTGGGGCCTATGTATACTTTATTGCAGTCCTTACAATTAATTTGATATCCTATGTATACTTTATTGCAGTCCTTACAATTAATTTGATATTCCTATGTATACTTTATTGCAGTCCTTACTATTAATTTGATAAAGTATACATAGGAAAAACAAAAAGAAATTTGGACACTCGCACTAAGGAACACTTCAGAAATATTAAAAATGGTGAAATTGAAAATTCAGCTATTGCAGCACATAGTTTATTGGAGAATCATAAAATTGAAAAAGAAGCCCTAGTTTTAAAACATTTGGAAAAACCTTTAGAATTGACAATTTGGGAGAAGATATATATTCAGAAGAACAAATTTAGATCCAAGAATTTCGAGATTCCTGATGAACGTGACCTCATCTCAAAGTTCATCAAATCAATGCCAGATGGCAATGTTATTGATGGAGATTCCAACGAAAATCCGGTAGTCATAATGTCGGTTGAAAATGAGAGAGATCCTTCTCTCAAAAACTAGTTCCCATGTTTGAAGAAACATAAAATATGAGGTAAGATGTTAAAAAAATGACTCATTAATTTATGAAAGTTATTATTGATTTTTAAAAGATGGCAAAATTGTATAATAAGAATTGATTGTAATAAGAAGTTAGTCTTCAAATAAATAAATAAATGAGGGATTCAATAGGAAATAAGCACATGTCATCAAAGCGTGTTTTCTGTTAGGAGTTAATAGTTATGATACTAGGTGACACTGGGGCTGAAACTAAATGTAAACAAAACGCAAGCAATAATTATCGGACATCCAAGGCTATTACACCTCATAAACAATGGCAATATGCCGGCTGTCATATTAGATAATGAACAAATTCCTTATACCGACGTCGTTAAAAACTTGGGATTTTACTTAGATTGTAATTTAAAATGGCATGAGTAAGTAAAACAAACATCTAAAAGGATCGTCTCTATAATGCATTCCCTAAAGTGACTTAAACATTTTCTTCCTACAACTCTTAAAAGAATTTTAATCCAAACTTTAGTGATGCCGCATTTTGACTACTGTGACGTTCTACTAACTGACATAAGTGACGGATTGTCGGACAAACTGCAGCGTGTCCATAATATGTGTATCAGATTCATATTTAATGTTCGAAAATACGATCACATTTCTCCATTATTCCACGAATTGTCATGGCTACATCTAAAAGAGAGAAGAAAATCGCACTGTCTAATTCTCCTATTTAAGATCCTACATACCTCGATTCCCAATTATTTATCATCCCATTTCCAGTATCTATCCCCAAACCATAACATAAACACAAGATCACAACATAGTCTCTTACTTAATATACCGCAACATAGGACATCACATCACTCCATGTCATATACCATCTCCACTTCTCGCAACTGGAATTCCCTACCACAAGAAATAAGGGGCTGCTGGACATTGGCATCTTTTAAAAGAAATCTAAATTTATATTTGCTCTAAACTCGACTTCATTATTATCCAGTGTAAGATATATATATATATTAATTGGTGTTTCCCGTATAATGTATCATATTTATATTATTATTATTATCGTATCATTATTGTTATTACCCTATAAAATGTTGTTTGTACATGACATTTACATTGTTACATTTATTGTATCTTTAACTGTTTATAATTAGTATAGTGTATATCTATATTTGTCGAATATTTATTTGTATTTGTGCTGGTTGAGTGGAAGAGAGGGCCTTATGGCCTTAACTCTGCCAGAATAAATAAAGTATTATTATTATTATTATTATTATTATTATGTTCTCTCTCTGTATTAAAATCAGAAGACAGGCAGAATGTGCCTCTTTTTGAATGGGTTCCTCAGATTTATAATTTGTATACACACATTATGAAAACTAATGTGTTTCAACTATGAATAAAAACCAGTAAAAGAGAAAACTTTTATTCATTAAATGAAACTATATGATTTTCATTCATAAATAAAGAATATGGATTTTCATCAAGTAAATGCCAAATCAATTGATTATATTCAAAGATTTAGTTTAGAACACTATGAAATTATCATACTTTTTTGTAAAAACATTCTGATCATAGAATTCAATACCTTTTTATTCTTCTCAGTTACATTTATATTCTTCCCTCCAGGCTTCAGTTCACGTTCCACAACTTGGCCAAACACTTCCTCCGTAACAGCAAATGTGAGATCAAGTACATCATTAGAGATGTCGTTCTCCTTGATCCATAACAAACTCTGGTGAAATTCTCCATCCAGAGATTCCAGATCACTTAATGATACAGGTCTGTAACATAATTTTATTTTAAATTATTATGATGTTAAAAATATAATCTTTTAGATAAAAACAATAAAATTAAAAATAAATAAGTGCAGGAAAATTAATGAATTTTAATACAAATTACTTAATTATAATGTAATTAAATAAATAAATCCTTGATACGACAACTCCAAAGAGCCAATGTTAACCGAAGTATTAAATTAATTAATATTAAGAAGCTAAAGCTGATACTATATTGAAATAAGTAAATTAATGCACACAACTCAACTATTGTAATCAATAGTATGGAAAAATATTTGTAATTCATTTTGAGTTGTTTTTTTGACTCATCTCACATTTTTGGACTCCCATGCAGACCAGATTTCATCACTGCATTCGTGACATCATCGATGCAACACCACAATCACAACTGCTGTCCAGCGGTTTTCAGAACGGCAGATTGTGATCTGTGGTTTGTGCATCAAGGAATGATCAACACAAGCAAATGACGAAACTTGGATCTGCCATGGGAAGTCCAGAAATATGAGATGAGTAAAAAAAAACTCAAAATTAATTAAAATAAACTCCATTGTGTCTGAATAAACCATTTTGTTTTACAGACGATTGTAATCGATGACCCCATGGGCGCCTAAGAAGCTCTTGATGAAACATATGTTCGACAAAAAACAACTCTAAGATGTAAGAATGAACAGACAAAATGTTCTAATTAGTAAACAAATCCTCTTAATGTTTACTTTCCTATGTTTATTTTAAAATATAAACACTCAGTTATCGCGTGTATTTTGCCCTAGGACTACGTAACTTACGAAATATTTGTGTCTGAAACGGGATTCAAATCCCATGAACCTTCAGGTTTTCCATGTGCGTATATCCCAGACCCCTGAACCATTCTCAGGCCTTTCTATCCATGCATAAATGGTTCGCTGTACCTTTACTCTCCTCGGATCCCATATCACCACTGCAAATAATTCATCATTCATAAGTCAGACCTAATGCGACTCCACCTGGACTGATATAGCATTATTTATTAAATTACTTTAAGAATATCTGTTAGGGTATTTGTGAATGGAATGACGATCATGCCATTTGGATGGTGCGGATAAAGAGGATAAGTAATAAAGGGAAGAATTTATTCTTGGATGGGAAGAAGCATGATATGACTCGGTGGTCCAACCCCAACTGTACAATAATAGCTGAAGGTTTCAGAATTCAATTCCTGGTTCAGGCATAAATTTTTTACTTTGAAACTTTTACGTAGGAATAAATCACTATGAGATTTCATTTATCATTGATTTAACTGAGGTAGTTGTTATTCGCTGGTTTGTATAATGACGGCACAGAGAGACTGCAATTAGGCATGATACAGTTCTTCAATCTTAGATTTTATTTTTCTTAAATGAATTTTGATAAATCTCATTCTTTAAGTAGCTACACAGCGTGCGAAAATTAATTAGGATTTTTATATAAATAATATTCTGAAGGTGTCTTATAAAATAAGTTTGGTCTGTATTCATCTTATCTCATAAATTGTTTTTTTTTTACAGACTCAGTCTGTGCCAACTGTCGAAGAAGCACAGAAGCACTGAAATGCATTTTATAAAAAAGAATTTATGAGGGTTAAAAGAATTGTAGAACAATATAACTTAGTTTATTAGCTACTCTGTCGTCTTGCAAGACTGATAGGACCCGTGTCACATGAGATCCTGTACTGAAAGAAAAATTTCTACGGGTATAGCTGGGGAGTTGAAACTGAGACCCTGGAATGCTGCTCAGATGCTAAAGAGGAGTTGTCTTATCACTTATATGAATACTTATTGCCCGTTCAGAAATAAGCAAGTGTGTTTTCAGTAAATTGCATATCATCTGCAGTATGGATTAGGAACATCCATACTAGAGTCACTCAACCTCATACGAATTTGGTTTCCTTCAAGAAAATGCTTTATGGAAGAGAAATTGAGACAGGGCTATTTTGGCCAATGTGGACTTTTTTTAATGATCTTAAAGCCCTTATCTTATACATTGCAACCCTGGTACAAGCCTGAGTTCTGGCAATACGGTTTTGTTAGTACAGGTAGGAAACTCTTGACTCACAATCCTCTGAAAATCCAGGAGAAAATCTACAACCAGAATTTAAAAAAATCTCCTGGTGCAACAGGCCTACAAGGCCCTTAGCCTACCAGCCGGCTGCTGGCCTCACATCCACATGTGTCAATCACAGAGGTAGATGATAATCAGATAGTGTAGGGGTGACATGTTGTCAGCATGTCGAGTCCCCCAGCCGTTATAGCTGGTTTTCTCAACCTGGAGCCGCTACTTATTGTAGCTACCCAAATACATTATGATGCTGGGTGGGCACCGGTCCCATACTGGCCGAAATACCATGAGAAAAAAATTGCTTACTCCCATGGTGATGGAGACTCGAAGCGGCGCGCACGTCCCGTAGCCTCTGCGCTAAGGCTTTCCTGCCCCCAAAAACACTCGGCTCGTCGCGGGACTACAACCAGAATTACAAGGACAAAATAATAAATTTTGAAATTCCAAGGGAAAATAATTAGATTTGGAAATTCATCGGTCAATCAACAGAGGGAGGAAAATTAGGTCTACAGGAATACCAACCGTGAAATCAACAGTCATATGCCAGTATGAAAATACATTAGGAAGTAACATTTTGAGGTTCTAGTTAATAAATAAGTTTGGTCTGCCATCATCTTACCTCATATTTTGCTGCTTCTTGTAAGACATGTTTCAAAGCATCTCTGCTTCATCTTTAGTTGGTACAGACTCCAACTGTACATCTTCAGTTGGTACAGACTGTACAGTTGGAGTATGTACCAACTAAAGATGAAGTAGAGATGCTTTGAAACATGTCTTACAAGAAATAACAAAATATTAGGTAAGATGAAGGCAAACCAAACTTATTTATTTAGGCAGATGCCAGTTGACAATGAGAAGTTTTCCTTCAAGCCCTGGAAGGGATTCAAAATATGAGGTGAAGTGTAAAATCCGATTTATTTAATGATTATTACGTAGCATACTCTTGACTATCTTGTTCATTATTTTCTTTCCCATAGTTACTCTATTGAAATAAAATTAGGATAAGCCTTGTAACTGCATCCAGCCTATACATGAGTCAATTTGTAGTAGTTATCCATCAAATTCTCTTCTATGTATAAAATTAAAGAGAAGGAATAAAAATATATTACTTACATTCTTAAATTAATGGGTCATTTTTTACATCTTACCTCATATTTTGTTTCTTTAAACATGGGAACTAGTTTTCAAGAGAAAGATCTCTCTCATTTTCAACTGACATTATGACTACCGGATTTTCGTTGGAATCTCCATTAATAATGTTGCCATCTGGTGTTGATTTGATGAACTTTGAGATGAGGTCACGTTCATCAGGAATCTCGAAATTCGTGGATCTAAATTTGTTCTTCTGAATATATGGTTGGTTGGTTGGTATCTAATGTCAAGCACTTGATAATGAAATCATTCGCTCTCTTGCACTCCAATATTTAGCAGAAAGGCTGGTCTCTTCTACAAAAGCTGGACAACGGAGGAGATGGTTTCTTTCCATATCTTCATTTAAATTGCAAAAAAGGCATTTAGGTGAATCTGTTATGCCAATTCTGTGTAGGTGGACAGTAACCTAGTGTCCAATCCCTCACCTTCTCGTGGTGCAGCTGTTAGTAATCATGCTTATGCATGATGAACGAAAGGGAAGGGCTACTCACCAACAAGCACTGGTCAGCTTGGTGTTTTTTTCTTTTTTGACCGAATTGGTATTACTTCTCCTCCCCATACCAATTCCCTCTTTCAACTTTTCTATCCAGTCTCCCTTGACTGACCTCTTGTTTCTTTCGACCCTGATGGTATTAGAGTACTCGAGGCCTAGGGGTTCATTTCTCCTTCCTTCCTATACCTACTTTCTCTCAATGGGTGACGTAACCACCACATGTGGTGCCTACTACTAAACGGTTACAACTAGTTTATTGTACTCCAATACAAACATGAAGTCTTCTGAATATATATCTTCTCCCAAAATTGAAAAAAGAAGCCCAACTTTTAAAACATTTGGAAAAACCTTTAGAATTGACAATTTGGGAGAAGATATATATTCAGAAGAACAAATTTAGATACATGAATTTCGAGATTCCTGATGAACGTGACCTCATCTCAAAGTTCATCAAATCAACACCAGATGGCAACGTTATTGATGGAGATTCCATCGAAAATCCAGTAGTCATAATGTTGGTCGAAAATGAGAGATCTTTCTCTTGAAAACTAGTTCCCGTGTTTAAAGAAACATAAACTATGAGGTAAGATGTAAAAAATGACTCATTAATTTATGAATTAAGAACTTCATAATGTTATTTTCCATATTTAACTATGAATATATTACTTACAGCCTGAGCAGTGCCTTGTAGAATGGGCGAGTAAAGAAGGCATCCAGCAGGTACTGATGAACTAAAGCCAAGCCTAACACTCGACCACTAAACCTAAACCTGCAAAGAAACAAAAATTAAATTTTAACATTAATGACTTAATAATATGTAGGGTCAAGTGTTATGGATTAAAAAAAGTTTGATTTTAGAAGTAGATGGAATTCCCATGTATTGAGGACACCAATATTCCACATTCTAGGACAAAAAGTAAAATATTAAAATTAAATAATACTCATTAATTATTTAAAGGAAGTGACACTATGAGGTTTATTTTAATTAATAGATTCAGTTAGATTTAACAACTCACCTCACAATTTTTTTTAACATTATGAGGTTTAATTTATGATAAAATCAAATATTTCCTACCTCTCCTCATATGAATCTTTTAAGTAGACTGCGATTTCGAGACCATAATGGTCTCATCTTCAGTACAATCTTGGCGACTGATGTTATGTTGATCAGAAGAAACAGTCTTCCCTCTGTTGGTGGACCGATGAACCTCTGGATCAGGTCAGATGAGACCGTTATGGTCTCAAAATCATGATCTACTTAAAAGATTCATATGAGGAGAGGTAGCAAACACTTGATTTAATCACCTCACAATAACTAGCTAATACTCTGCATGTACTGCTATGCCAAAATAATTTGTTTTTTATTCTTAGTTGAACAAGTAAGAAGAAACTTAGAGGTTAATTAAATTGTATGATACACATTGCGATGAACCAAATATGACGATTGTTGCTAGAGTCAATTTTTAATTTTGGATTTCACATAAACCCCCACTTCTACTGTTTGGATGTTTCTGAGTTTTGGACAATACCTACCTTGGTATATTTTAATAGCATATACTATGTTTCATTGTGATCATCGAGAATTGCGATTGCTAGAGCAATTTTAAAATTTTTGTTCCAGGTGAACTCCTATGTCTTATAGTTTTAGAGCATAATAGATAGTGGCTGAACACTTACTGTAACTTAAAACCTGTACATATAAATTTTCATGAAGATCTGTTTGGCAGATTAGAAGTCTATAAATCACAAATATATACAAGCTAAAGTTTTATATATAGAGATAATAATAATAATAATAATAATAATAATAATAATAATAATAATAATAATCCATAGTAATTCTGCCCGAGGGCAGGTCTTTCACTGCTATGCTTTGCAGCTTTACTAGGGAATTATAGGTGTGGTAGCTTCCCGTTGCTTTCCAAATAATAATAAAAATAATAATAAAAATAATAATAATAATAATAAAAAATAAATAAAAAAATAAAAAAAATAAAAAATATAAAAATAAACAAAAATAAAAAAATAATAATAATAATAAATGCAAAACTTTTCACTCATAATATACAATTTCAATTACTAAAATATAATGAATTAACAAGGTTTACTGCTGAATATATGTGTAGTATATAGCAATAAATGCATTTGTAAAACACATTTTGATTTAACTTAATTAAAGTCATATATTAATTTCATGATACTGTCGTGTTTTGAGTGACAAAAACATTGTCCTGGATTGGGTGAAAATGGCAATTATTAAACTGATTGTTATCTTTATTGCTATACACTATGATAGCTACCAAAACATTCACTACTCAACACATGCACACAAAACAGGTTTAAAGTATTTAAGAATATATAACAATATAGAAAAAAAAAGAAGACTAAACAATAGCAAAGCAATTTACGATCTGATTAACTGAAGCATCAGAAGTTCAATGTCAATATACAGCATTTGTTCTTATTTGTTCTTGCTAAAATCTAGCAACAATATCTATTGTACTAGTTTGTATTATACAATATTTTCTTATCTTAATTGGGTTTAGAACATATTTTATTGTTACAACTATTTTCCTCTCTTATGATAAACCTAAACCGAAAGTGCGTTTTTCGGCTCATTACTGCAGCGTCGTTCTCCTCCCTAGACTGGGATATTCATGAACTATGCCAATATTCCTTTCTCCTTGCATCTACCCCCACTCTCCCTCTTTACCCCTCCTGCTGCGCTGTGTCAACGGCGCATCTCCCCTCTACCTCGGAACCTTCATATACGTGGTGCACAGGCAGAACGTTATCATTCAAGCAGATCATTCATTCAGCATTCAATGTTTGAATCATCGATCCAGTCCGAGATGGGATTGGAACTCTAATATGGACAAGGTCGTCTGAAGCCGAGAAGCGGCGCAGTTTTAGTTGGTCCTGTAGACCAGGGAAGAAGCCGCCCCTGGCTTGGACTCTAGCATGAGTGTGGTATGTGGTACGATGTGGTTTTTTGTCCTGTAGAAGTACTATCATTTATTTATTTATATTACGTTCTTGAATGATCAAATGTTTATCTTGATTTTGTTTTTACTTCAGACAACTTGTTTGCATTAAATATCATCTTTTATATAATTCCTGTGCTATCTGATTTATGTGCACGTAGCTGTTTAGGTATCCTATACGGAAACTCACTCACTTAGGAAATCATTTCCAGCTCCCTTACTTTTGCTGTCTAGCTTTCCTGATTGATAATCATAGTGAAAACCATTATTTTCAGTCACTCTGTGGTTTTGAGAACTATTATTTATTTATGTTAATATACCTAGGAAAGAAAGATGAATCAATCCTTGCCTTTCATGGGCCCGAGGCAAGTAATTTTGTGATTAATAACCTTGCAGGTAATCAGATCTACTGTAATAGAAGCAACAGCAACAAAACACGATCCCGTACTATGTGGCGAGTAGTGAGGTTTTCCCGCGCCCGCACAAACCAGTAAGAAATTCACTAAGTATAAAAGGAATCATGAATATAAATCATAGCACAAAACTCTAGCAAATAATATGAAGACAAAATTGTATTTAAATTTTATTATGATCTATATAACTGCCACATAGTTTTAAAACGATATGACAAGTGCTTAAGTATCTTTTAGTGCAATATGTGCTATTACAAACACAAAATAATCCTTGTATTAGTCAATGAATATAAAATTATATTTTAGCTCTGTACCTTATCAATAACTAAAAGGAATTAAACAATTGCAAAAGGAAGTAACATTATGAGGAGGTTCTTAAAAAAATAAGGTGAATCTGGTCGTCTTACATCATAAAAAGTTGTGTTTTATTTTATGTGTTTCAATATGCTGTCCATATCATCAGTTTGTCCAGGCTGAAGTTGAACAGCTGATGATGACATGGGCAGAATATCGATACACAACTATTTATGATAAATTTAATCTAATGTGTGGCACTATTAAAAGAACCCTTAAAAACACAAGAAAAGAAACAAAAATTAAATTTTATTAAGTAATAGTGTTCCTGTATTGATGTATGGATCAGAATGTTGGACGATTACTAAAAGACAAGAACTAAGATTGGAAGCAGCTGAGATGAGATTTTTAAGAAATATAGCAGGATATACTCTGCTGGATAAGAAAAGGAATGAAGATATAAGAAAGGAACTAAATATTTTCAAACTTACAGACCGAATAATTAAATATAGAACAACTGGAAAGAACATATTGATAGAACACCAGAAGGAAGATTTTCAAAATTATTGCTAAATTATAAACTGCACAGAAGGAGAAATGTTAGACGCCCACACAGAAGATGGTCTGAACAATTTTAAAAATTCTAGCTTTCATGGAACCGGAACGAGCCAACTGGCTTAATCCCTGGATGATGATGATGATGAACTATTTATGAGGTAAGGTGACCACCTTATTTATCTAAAAGAAAGATTTTAATGAAGGATGGAGTGACATATCTTCATTATTTTCATCATCATCAAACTTCCAAATAACCATTTGATGTAAATAAAATTAGAGTAATTCTGTGCCAAGTTTAAGTGGTTTAAGGTAATATGCCTTAGTGCAGGGCTACGGGACTTGTGCTGTGATAAACATTAAGGGCCGCATGCAAATACATTAGTCTCTATTCAAATTACTTCCAATCATTGGTGAGCTGACTCACCGTGAGCAAATGCAAAGATCGAATTAGCTACCCACTAACTGGTCATGCATGAAAGTCGTAGTTTTCGTAATATTGGCAAGAAATTGTCCAGAATTCTCAGCGATAAAACCACTTCCGTTATTTCGTCTGCTAGAGGACGCATTTACGCTTGCATCCCGCAAATAAAACCATATACGATGACGTCTGCATCGTGCGATATTATGCTGATTCTCCTGTTCTTCCAGTTGAATTATTTGGTAGAATATCAAATTCCTCTTCTCCACGTATACCGAAAACATGATCAAAGTCTTCAAGGTCCGACATCTTGGATAAAGCAGCAAGGTATGCGGCAAGGTTTCAAACTACATCGGTTCCCATCGGTTAACATTGGGTTGCTCACGATTTGTTTGTCTTCCAAGTCACCTCGCCAGGTAGCTTAGGAATTTCAACAATTATTATCGCATGAACAGATTTTTGAGTATGCAAAAATGTATTTGGATGCAACTTTCTCAGCAGAGTACAGGCAGAGAACGACTTTTACGGTCTAATGCATTCATAGATTCGAGCCTAAATGTTGAAGTGCATATAAATAAAATTGAATAATAAAAATGAGAAATTTTAGTTTTTAGAAGGAATATCTTACTCGGTGCCAGCACATAGCCTACTCCTGTCGAAAAACATTATGGGGGCTTCCAGGTTTAATGTCCCCATCCAACGGACAAATCATTACCCACAGTACCACATGCCTTCTCAATATATGTACTGTGGAGGGATTTGCAATTTAATGCAGGAATATGGTGCACAATCTAGTGATTAAAAATTGTACACCACCATTCCTACTAGCCATGAAATTGAAAAATTAAAATTTTCAACCCTGCTAGATATCGAACCTGGGTCTGCTAGTCAGAAGGCAGGCATACTATCACTTGAGCCAGATGATAATGATTAAGGCAACAACACACACCAACAAAATGCAGTACATAATGAAAAATTAATTAAGGATAACGTATTAGTTTAAATTTCTCAGATACTTTGTGGCGACATCCTATTGAATTACATAAATGGACTAAACACAGTAGTGCTGAAAACAAACGTAAGCATGTAATTAATGTTGACAATGAGAATGTTCATCAGACCATAAAAACCATTGTTTTATCAAATGTGAATTTTGTTAAATTATGTAATTTTTTACATAAAATATGACTCAATCTATGTAGCTCTAATTATTAAGGAGTTTTCTCTTTGTTGTGTTAATGGAAGGTGCCTATAAAAGTTACATAACACAGCTCTCATACTTAGAGCACAAATTCATTCTTTCTCTCCTTAAATTTCATTCCTTTCTATTTAAGAAGTCATTAGACAACCCCTAAAATGAGGATGTGATATACCACAGTATAGATAAGTAGGTTTTAAGTCTTGCACATATACAGAGTGAGTCTGGAGGAAAGGGGTGATAGTACTGGTGATTCTGAATAAAAAAACTTCTAATATACATATGGCCTATTCAGGGTAATTTAACGAAAACATCGAGGAACCAAAAAAGTGCAGGTGACAATAAATCAAGGTACTGTTATCTTAAGTTTTATTTAATTGTGTACGTTTCCTCACAAAGATGTTCAAACCTCAACCACCAGCTTTATTACATTTTGTTGCTCTTGTAGACAGCTGTTGTGTTGCTGATCTACGTTCATTTGTACATTCCTTTATTTGAACACAAGCATGTAAAATATGAGTGAGAAGTTCCTCTCTTGTGTCCAAGCTGTGCTTGTAGACTTCGCTCTTAAGCCAACTCCACAAACAGTAATTGAATTGGGTTAGATTGGGTGACCTCGATTGCCAAGCAATGATTCCATTGTGTCTCAGCTGTCTACAAGAACAGCAAAATGCATTGAAGTTGGTGGTGAAGTGTTTGAACATTTTTTGTGAGGAAAAGTACACAATTAAACAAAACTTAAGATAACAGTATCTTGAGTTACTGTCACCTGCACTTTTCCGATTCCTCATTGTTTTCATTAAACTACCCTGAAATGGTTAAGAAAATGCCGTATGTATATTAGAAGTTTTTTGTTCAGAATCACCAGTACTATCACCCCTCAAAGCACGTATCTTTCCTCTGTATGTTTATCAGGTAGGTGCCTTTTATCATATATTGCACAAACAGTAACAGATTACATTAACTATATAAAATTCATCCACATTATATTTGAAGAGAAAAATTATATGATCAGAGTGGGGTTCTAGGTTCAAACCCCAGTCTGAGCACATAATTTTTCTCTTCAAATATAATTTATCCATCAGTGAGAAGTGTTAAATTAATAATCCATCCATAGTAATTCTACCCGGAGGCAGGTCCTTCACTGCAATCATAGCATTTTCATGTTATGCTTGCAGCTTTACTAGGGAATTGTAGGTGTGGTAGCTTCCCGTTGCTTTCCACACCGGTGAAGGATGATGATGATGATGACGGTGATAATGATGATGGCCATATGATTTCGGGGAACCATTTGGGCCTTAAAGTTTTCCTGACATTTGTCTTACAGGTGAGGAAAAACCCCAATAAAAATTTCACCCAGAAAAACTGCCCTGACTGGGGATCAAACCCGGGCCTGCTGCGTGACAAGGCAGCACGCTACTTCGAGACCACAGCAGTATAAAAACATCAAAATAAGTCCTACTGGCTTTATAAAGTAGTGTTTAAATTCCTAATAAATGTTTTCTTAAAATAGAAGCTGTCATTTGCATAATCGAGTAAACGATTGTAGCATTTAGTGATTGGAAACTAACAATATATAAGAGAAAAATTTGCATTTAGATTGGTATGTTCTGGTAGCTGAGGGGAAGAGCATTGATCTGGAAAGTGAAAGGTCCTGGGTTCAAACCCCAGTGTGAGCCTATAATTTTTCTCTTCAATTATAATTTATCCTTCAGTGAGAAGTGTTTAATTAATAATATAAAATGCATCCATATTACTGAGAAGATTGATTAACAGTACTTCTCTGACTCTCCTCTTGAATGGAAAATTTCTTAAATATAATGGTAATCAATTGAACAATTTCAAAGATGTAACCTGAAAGCTATTTAATATTTTAGTGCAACTGCTGCATTTATTTATGTACATAACTGAATTGTTACATGTACAGTATTTATGCACATGTCACAAGTTGTGAAACAGTTGTGAAATTTTGACATTGAAGAGGCAAGCAAATAGAAAACATTGAAATGAACATAAGAATCTTTTGGTATTATATTTAAATATTAATACTTTCCAATACTGGATAATATTATTTTTAAAACAAAAACCCCAGTCTGAGTATATAATTTTTCTCTTCAAATATAATTTGTCCTTCAATGAGAATTATGAAATTAATAATAAAAACATCAAAAGAAGCCCTGCTGGCTTTATAAGTAGTGTTTAAATTCACAATAAATGTCTTCTTAAATAAATAATAGTTTTAAAAAACTAAAAGAACACGCTTTATTAGAAAACTAAAAAATGAAAAATAATTTTAATTTCCAATACGCTTGGGATAAAATAAAGTGGTCAACAAAAAAAATCATCTCCAACACATATAGAATAAAATTAGAATTATCAACAAAAAGAAAATAATTTTACCATCAAAAGCGTGGGGTGCTCTATATCAATTAATATAATTGATAATAAACAGATATTGGTAAAAGTAAGCTCTCTAAGAAGAAAATGTAAAAATCATAAAAGCACCCCACGCTTTTGATGGTAAAATTATTTTCTTTTTGTTGATAATTCTAATTTTATTCTATATGTGTTGGAGATGATTTTTTTTGTTGACCACTTTATTTTATCCCAAGCGTATTGGAAATTAAAATTATTTTTCATTTTTTAGTTTTCTAATAAAGAGTGTTCTTTTAGTTTTTTAAAACTATTATTTATTTTTTAGTTTTAATATTTTACAGAATAAGATAAAAATGTAAATATCTTTAAATTCGATACTATTGTAGTATGAGCTAAAAGTAATACTCTTCTATAAAAAAACCCTCCCAGCCGGATTTGAACCAGCAACGTATGGATTACTGAAATTATATGCCATTAAGAGTTCACTACTCTACCAACTGAGCTCTTACAACGATTGACTAAAAACTCGACAAGTCCGCAACCTATTATACCAGTTTTCAGTTTTTTTATTTTCGGATTATTCTGGCCAGGATTTTAGAAACAAAATATGAAATTATTGTATTGTCACGGGTCCTCTACATGTATACAAAGTTTCAAGTCGATCCAATGTTTCTAAGTGGGTGAAAATCGCGTTGAAAGATTCCGTTACATTGATGCAAAAACACTTTTTTTGATTTTCTGATGATTATGCCCAGGATTTTTGAAAATAAATATGAAATTATTGTATTGTCACGGGTCCTCTACACGTATACAAACTTTCAAGTCGATCCAATGTTTCTAAGTGGGTGAAAATCGCGTTGAAAGATTCCGTTACATTGATACAAAAACACTTTTTCTGATTTTCTGATGATTATGGCTAGGATTTTAGAAAATAAATATGAAATT
Organism: Diploptera punctata; assembly: GCA_030220185.1. Classification (NCBI taxonomy): domain Eukaryota; kingdom Metazoa; phylum Arthropoda; class Insecta; order Blattodea; family Blaberidae; genus Diploptera; species Diploptera punctata. The sequence goes on from JASPKZ010009821.1 coordinate 1,866,771, forward strand.
ATTATATTGTCACGGGTCCTTTACAAGTATACAAAATTTCAGGTCGATCCAATTATTTTAAGTGGGTGAAAAACGCGTCGAAAGATTCAGTTACATAGATAGATAGATAGATAGATAGATACAGGTCAAGCTAATATAAAGCGTGTAAAAAGAAGTTGCCATTTGCATGATAGAGCAAAGGCTCATGCAAATACATTAGTCTCTACTCAAATTACTTCCAATCACTGGTGAGCTGACTCACCGTGAGCAATTGCTGACTTACCGGTCATGCATGAAAGTTGACGTTTACCTAATATTGGCAACGAATTACCCAGAATTCTCAGTGATAAAACCACTTCCATTATTTTCGTCTGCTATAGAGGAACGCATTTACACTTGTGTCCCACAAATAATACCGTATACAACGACGTCTGCATCGCGAAATATTACGCCGATTCTCCTGTTCTTCCAGTTGAATTCTTTGGTAGACTCTATCAAATTCCTCTTCTCCGTGTATACCGAAAACATGATCTAAGTCTTCAAGGTCTGACATCTTGGATAAAGCTGCACAGGTTTTAAACTACATCGGTTACCATCGGTTCCCTTCGGGATTTTCACGATAAGTTTCTACCTTGAGCTATGATCTTAAGTTACCTCGTCACGTAGCTTACAATTATTATCGCATGAATAGATTTCTGAGTAAGCAAAATGTATTTGGATAAAACTTTCTCAGCAGAGAACGCCTTTTACTGTCTAATGCATTCAAACATTCGACCCTTAATGTCTACCCGATTTTGTCATTCCTTATTCTATCTCTCCTTGTTTTATGTAGCATTCCATGTAAGAATTTCATTTCTGTAGCTTGGATTCTGCTCAACAATTTTGTAATGCTATTAATTTGCAGGTGGTCATGTAAAGGGGGTTAAGTCTAAAATTGGGTACAATGAGATATCTTTCTTATGTAAAAGGAATTAAATGATACTTTATAACGGGACGAAATGGAAAGGGCTTGTACTGTATATCTCAGGGTTGTAGATTTTCACCATTGGATAAGGTGAGGAGCGAACTATGGACACTGAGTACAATCAGGAGGCTTACCAAGACAACACTGATGTCAATTATATAATATTTATTAATCGACATGTAGCACAAGGCGATCCACTGTTACAGTTCCAAGTCCAGAACATTGGATTTATTTGGATATATTCCGTATTTTTCACTTTGGAATAATACAAGTGCGAATAGCGGTCGACACTGGACCAATTTTCTTAATATTGAGGCAAATCTATCGCGTTTTGAAACACTGATAATTACCGGTCTTCACTCGACCTAAAGTGTGATATAACACCAGCAGACTGATGCTTTTAAAATGAACTTTTATAACTTGCCGTACTTGGCCTAACACATTTAGTGTATCTAATGGGTCGCTTGCCTGCGACCGGCAAAATATACGAGTCCGCACTACCGCAGAACTCAAACAATTAATCCTACGCGGGAGTCTTATGTAAATTTTGCTCCTCATGGGAAGCCTTCCCGGAGTAGACTACTTTCATGATATTCGGAATATATCAAACTCCATCTTACAAATACAATGTACAAAACCAATATTTTCATTGGCTAAACATATAATTAACATATATAAAAAACACCTTACTCGCAGAATAATATTTACTTATGGACTCTGATTGGGCATTATGGTTCCCACTATAGTTAAACCAGAATCTCGGGACAATCATTGGTCCATGTATATCCAGGGTGTGTTTTTCACACGGCTGGTGGGAATTTGCTAATGACGCTGGAAATCGGTCAATATATTACAGACACACATGGACATAGTTTTTGGCTACTGTCGCCATCTCAACAGGTGGTCTACTGGTCTTTGACACCGAAGACTGACCATCATTTATCTCTCTGGAAGGATGACTTCCAGAGCTGGACAAGGGAAGTTACGTCTCCAGCTGCGACCTTATTATTAGAGACAGAATTAGTCCCGGTTGTAAAACAATTTAACTTACATGTGTCCATCTTCAAAGAAAACTTGAGATACAATGGACAGAAATGTCTTTTTATATACTCAAGCGTGACAGATTGAGTAATAGTTTCTCATGAAACTTTTTTGGACAGTGTAACTACATATTTAATAATCATGTTTAATAATAAAATTAATTAGTGCAGTTATTTCCGCTACAACTTCTATCAAATAGATGGTTGGTGTGTGTGATTTTTGTGATGAAGGAGTTATAACAGCATTCATAACATAGGTACAAACTTTGTTTTTGCTCTCCTAAAAACTGAGTTCATTTGAAAGAATCCCCTTTTACATGAGCACCTGCAAACGTAACTGTTAATATAGATGTGATACTCACCATTCGTGATGATTATCCACGAAGGCAGACATGGGCGAAACTTGTACAGTGTAAGTGTCATTTGCTGAATATTCAAAAAGACCATAATATGGGTTAAAGAGTTCCCGAGAGAGCAAGAAGAAAAATTCTCGAGATGGCCCACCATAATCCAATCCTTCCTCTCGATCAAATGTTACATACAATTTACATTTCTGTAAATCCTTTTTCGAGGCAGCCATTATCTTGTTAAATGCATCTTCCAGCAAATGTTCCCGGCGAATATGCAACCTGTAATGCACAAAATTAAACTTTTAACTAACTGTAGATTATGCTGATATAGATGTCAATACTTATTCACTGGCTAGGTTGAAGGAGATATATTGTACAATTAAAGAAACAATAGGAAAACTAGCTTTAACCTGTAACGGAACAAGCCAGGAGGCCTAATTCCCAAAAGTTTATTTAAGCAATAAAAACAACTTAGCCTATATCTTGCATATTTGGAAGAGTTCATGTTTCACATCCCTTTAATATAACTGACTTACAACGTTTTATATCCAAGATAATGAAACTATCCAATTAACATTCAGAAAAATCTTATAATAATTAATAACCTCATAGTTTGCTAGTGAGTCAAAACATTGAAAAAGAAGCTAACTTTTAAAACTTTTGGCAAAACCCTTGGCACATTAAAACACCACAAGTTTCAAATTTTTTTTAAAGATTTCAACATAAGGTTAGCACCCAAAAATGACTGCAGCATCAGTAGATTGATTAGACCTAATAAACACGAGAAAATAAAAGAAGAAAACAAAATAAGGAATTTATCAGATTAAATGTGAATGTGAAAAATTTTACATAGGAAAAACTAACAGAAATTTGAAAACTAGAGTGAAAGAACATCTCAGGAATGTCAAGAAAGGGGAAGTAGAAAAATCTGCAGTGGCTGCCCATGCATGATCTGAAAAACATCTCATCGAGAAAGAAGCTAAATTATTAAAACAAATAGAAAAACCAAAAGAACTTACTGTTTGAGAAAAGATCTACATTCAAAAGAGTGAAAAAAAGAAATTGATGAACTTCAAAATTCCTGGGAAGAATGACCTGGTTTCGAGGTTTTTCAGTCTGCCAATGGAAGGAGCAAAGGACGGCTCTTCAAGACGACAGAACAACGGTCGTGATGATACTGAGGATGGAATAGAAACTATGTTCGAAAACTATTTTATAGTTAAAGAAGAAGAAGAATAATATGAGGTGAGTGATAAAAAATTTTACCTAAATAAATTTAGACCTTGAATTTTAAGAGCTGAATTATTAGAGCTGTTAAAAAATTTAAATATTTGGGATCACTTAATGATGAATTAGGGAGTTGTAAAGCTGAAGTAGATAGCAGGTTAGTACAAGCACAAAGAGCCATAAAAATGTTGAATGGAGTACTGTGGAGTAGGACCATGTCAAACCACACGAAGAAGAGGATTTTGAAGTTTGTTGTGGAAAGCATAATGACTTATGGTGCTGAGGGATGGACTTTGGTAGAGGGACAAAAAACTAAGATCTTGGCAGTGGAGATGGATGGAATAAGACGCAGTGCCAGGGTGTCCAGGTTGGAAAGAAGAAGAAATGAAGAAGTGAGGCAGATGATGGATATGGAGGAGACAGTGGTGGAAAGGATCAAAAGACAAGCTCTTCAGTGGTATGGGCCATGTCAGGAGAATGGAGGATAATAGGTGGCCCAAAACTCTTTTGGAATGGTCACCTTCTGGTAGAAGGAAACGGGGCAGGCCAAGAACAACTTGGAGAGGAAAGATCCATAGAATGATGAACACCGAGGTCTGGAGGAGGATGAATGACATGATCGGCAAGAATGGCGAATGGGAATACAGGGTAACCGCTGAAAAGTGGAGAGACCCTCAAAAGTAAAAGTAAAGTAAGAATTTTAAAATTCTCAACAAGCAAGATTTTATTTCAAAGTTCATCAAATCAACACCAGATGGCAGCTTTGAAGATGATGTAAACCAAAACTCAACAGACATAATGATGGCTGAAGATGAGAGGGATTCCTTTTGAGAACTACAGTTCCTGTGCTTGAAGAACACAAAGTATGAGCCGAGGTAGAATTTATTTAATTAATTTTTATCAATCATTAATTGGAAATCTTGTAATATTACTTCCCATAATTCAATTATGAAATCTTATAAAATCAACTAACTCAATGCGTGATATGTAATATACAATTTTCTTAAACTTACTTGAGTTTTCCTGGTCCCTGTCCATACCCTTTTGACTCAAGTTTACGATAAAAATTCCTAAGTTTTGCTTCAAAATCTCTTCTGTAAGGTGCAGGGGCACGTGCATTTGCTCGAGACAGTCCAGGAGATGCTTGAGGGGAGAGCTGAGGAGAACCACGAGGAGATCGAGCTGTCGTTGGTACTACAGGCACATAGCTCATAATCTCCTGCTCAAATAAACTGCAACATAAAATAAAAACATAGTTCTATTTTATATTCTAAATTAATATTGTTACAAGAAACATAAGTCCACAATATTAATTCTCCTATTTCTTCCAACCAAGTATTAGGCCTATAGGCCTGTTACGATCTCACTGATGAATTTTGTATCCAGCATTTCCTTGGGCAGCCCAGAGATCTCTTCCCTGTTGGACAATAGCAAAGCATGGCCTTGGGAACTCTATTTGAACTCAATTCATTGCAAATTATTCATCCAGTTGTTCTGGTATCTATGTATGTATTTTATGGCCAGTTCTAAACATAATTCTTTCAAGATATCATCATTGCGTTTGTGATCCCATTTGGTATATCCTGCTGTATATCTCATGAATCTCATTTCACTAGAAGTTATCCTGCTCTCTTCTCCTTTCCTCAAAGTCCATGCCTCACTGCTGTAGCAAAGTGCAGGTCTTGCTAAGGTTTTGTATAACTGTACTCTGGTATCTCTCTAGACTAGCGAAGGTTTCATTACTGAATTTATTATTCCCATGGTTTTATCAAAATTAATAAATTTATTTGCTGTGTCCACTTCATCCAAATATGTTAATGTGTATCCAAGGTAGGTAAATTAATTTATACTTTCCAGTATTTTTGAATCTATACAAATTTTGCTACTTACAAAGCATTTTCCTTGACTATTTAACTCATGCCCCAAATGGGAGTCAATGGCCAATCACATTTCAATGATTTTTGATTTACAACCAATCACAGTTGGTTTTGCCTAGAATTTACCAACTAAGGTTTATCATAATAAAGAAAGCACCTCCTTTTTAATATTCTGAATAGGTCATAGCATTATTTTGCAGTGACTGACCCTCTAAGAAATATGGCTACCAGATTGTATATATAGTGCATGAATGTCAACATGTAGTGCATGCGGGAGTTAATATAAAAACATTTGTTGCAATTGATTATACCACCAAAAAAAGAAACCACTGTTTGCACTTTCTTAAATGTATTTTTTCCCAGGTAATAACATTCCAGAAAAATATAACTGTCACAGGACATCAGAAATGAATTAATATACAGTTTGATGTGTTTCATTTTTTTTTTTTTTTCCACTAGAGTGAATTCTTAGAATATTGCATTCCTTTGGCAATAAATAATATTATCTGGTTGCAGTGATGAACAAAAGAAGCAGATGAAGCGTACAAATTGTTTCTCATTTGTTTTCAAACATCGCCATTTACATTAAATATATAAATATATTAAAATAACTATATTTAAATAATGATTTGTGAGTAAACAGCTTAATTTTATTTGTTAAATAGTCCTAACAAATGCCACTCTTGATTTACAAATTCTCTAGATAAATTCGAAATCACTTGTTGCATTACTTATGAAAAACGATTACTTTTGTTTTCTCTGCATTGATTTTCACATTATATTTTATGGATATTTTGTTAAAATTATACACTGAATATTGTAATTTGTCCTCTGAGGGTGCCACTAATGTACAACATCTGCAAAAATTAATGTATCTAATTTCATATATATCTATTCAACTGTATATGTCCATGACATTGTTCTCTCCATTCTCTATCTTATTCATATATATGATAAATACAAGTGGTGATAGAGGGCATCCTTGTCTCACCCCTGAAGGATTTCCTGCCATTGTGATAGTTTATTGTCACTTCTTACTGCAATTAAATTAGATATATTAATTATCCATTGCAGTTAATTGGCATTAACCATGATTTGGGGGAAGTAGATTAGACAGAGGATGATTGGAAAACATTAGCTCAGGATAAGGATGTATGGAGAGCTTATGTCTGTGCGGCCATGAAGCTATGAGTTAGATAATGCCAGTGGGTTAGCTTGTTAGTTATAAAAAAATGTACATGTTTGTGACAAAGGAAAGAAGTTGGACCTTTTAGAAGTTGTAGAGATAAATAAATTGAAAAATGGTAATAAGCTGTTAAATTCCCAACTAGATTTGAATGAATCATCTCTTTTAAATTCATAATAGAGATAGTAAAAAGAAAATTGTTGCATAGTTACAGTTGTTATGTACTATAATAACAAAATTCATTAATTCGTTATCATGTCTGAAGAAGGTACAAAGTACCGAAACAGCTGTAACTAATTTATATTTTAATAAATATGAAAATCACATAAAACTTCAAGTTTTATTTTTCATTTAATTAAATAAAATAATTTTTGTTTGTTTCAATTCTCTTGGAAGTAAAAAAAAAAAAAACCCCGAGAATGTAATGAAAAATCAGTTAAAAGGGGAAAAATAAAAATAAATATCCTCAACTCATGTCCAATTCAGGGTCAGGTCGAGGGATGAGATGGCATGAACCCCTATGTATATCCATCAATAGTAATTCTGCAGGGCAGGCCTTTCACTGCAATCATAGAATTTTTATGCTATGCTTTGCAGTTTACTAGGGAATAATAGGTGTGGTAGCTTCCCGTTGCTTTCCACACAGGTAAAGGACTATGATGATGATGATGATAATGATGGCTGGATGATTTTCGGGAACCGTTGGGCCCTAAGCTTCCTGACCTGATATTTGTCTTCCAGGTAAGGAAAATTAATATAAAATTATGGAATATTCACCTGAAAGGTCCATCTCCTCAACTTAATTAATTAAATGATTAATTAATTAAATGATTAATTAAGTTGAGGAGACGGACCTTTCAGGTGAATATTCCATAAAGTAAAGTGATCCCACAACAGGCCTCAGGAGGCCCTTGGGGTAGTAGGAGGTTAAGGCTCCCACTTTTTCTAGACAATCGGCACTTTATGTCAGCCGGGTTGTCAGCCCTGCGTGACGGCCGCCTTTACCCCAGAACAAGCGTCTGGTACTCATTTCAGTTAGAGGCTGAGTCGACCCCAGGACCATAGTGCCGCCAGATGGTTTGGGTCAGTTTAAAAATCCTGACCCCAACGGGACTTGAACCCTCGACCCTCCGGCTTGTAGCTCAGTGCCTTAACCACTACGCTACGGCGATAATTTTATATTAATTTTGAATAATACCTCAACGGAACACATCATGAATCTTATAGATAGATGGAAAGCTCTGCGGCCATCACTTAAGTGTTGGCGGTGAACGATCCATTTTGGTCCTCCTTAATAGGTAGAACCCCGGGTTCCTGTAAAATACATTAGCCTCGGTTTAAATTTTGAATTTAATTTTGAAGTTAATTAGAAGAGTGAATGAATCTTATAAAAGGTAAGGAAAAACCCCAAAAAACCTCACCCAGGAGACTGTCCCGACCGGGAATCGAACCCGGGTCCACTGCGTGACAAGGCAGCACATGTATGTATGTATGTATGTATGTATGATGTATGTATGTATGTATGTATGTATGTATGTATGTATGTATGTACGTATGTACGTACGTATGTATGTACGTATGTATGTATGTATATATGTATGTATGTATGTATGTATGTATGTATGTATATATATATATATATATATATATATAGAGAGAGAGAGAGAGAGAGAGAGAGAGAGAGAGAGAGGAGAGAGAGAGAGAGAGAGAGAGAGAGAGAGAGAGAGAGAGAGAGAGAGAGAGAGGGGTATAGTCCACCGATGTGGTCTCGAGGCATCGTGCCAACGATAGTCCGAACGCTTCAACTCGACGCCTCTGTAGGGAGTTGAATGTCCATAGCAATAGAGTGTGATACATTTAAATTCTACATTTCACTCTGCGAAAACATCCTTGTTACGTCTGCTTGATATAAGGAATCGTATAACAAAAGCAGCAGGATTTTCTTTTACGGTTTAAATGTTAAGATGACATAGAGGAGTGGCATTTGGTTTCCGGAAGACGGCGGCAGCTGCCATGATACCGGATGATGATGAATAATGTTAAGATCTACATTTAGTTTGACAGTTGAAAGATGGAGTACGTGTTTTCACCTAGATGGTGGCCATGTAGAAAGGCAGCAGGATATATGTAAAACTTCACAATAACATTGATTTTTCAATCACCGTCTTTCTTCAGTAACTTTAGAGGACTTTACAGACACCATATACACTCTTTGCTGCGACGGCGTAGTTCGGTAAAAATTGTTGTAAAAGAGCTGGTAAATTTTACTCAAATGCCTTTTATTCGAAGTTTGAGGTCCTTTACGCAAGTAGATATATTTAACTAGCTAATACCGGCGTGCGCTGCTACGCTTGAATAAATGATAATTAACGCGCTTTTATGTTTAGAGGAAAAATTTATAACGTAATTGTTTTTAGATATCTCGAACTGTTTACCCGGCGTTGGCCGGGAATCTACTCATCCCGATCTTCTTGGCATAAATGAGCTGAAAGACAAAAAATAATGTACTTCTTATGATTAGTTGAATAAGTAAGATGAAAAATAATTATAATGCAGAATATATCGTAATTATTTTAAGATTCTCCGTGCTGATTACCCGGTGTTGTCCGTGAATCTACTTATCTCGATCTTCTTGGCATAAATGAGCTAAAAGACAAAAATTCGTTATTGTGAGTTATCCATAAAAGAATACCCGCCATGTGCTGCTATGCTTGCACAGGAATCTACGTACCTGCCTCGATCTTCTTGGCATCAATGAAAGACAAAAATGATTATTGTGAGTCCGTAAGAAATAAACATATGCTGTCGCGGACTTTTTTATAGAGCTTTTTTAGATATTCAATTCTGTGTACATTAATTTTGTGTATTTGTTATGGTTTAGGCAGCGTAAGCCATTTAGCGTCCAAAGAGCTACTTTTTTCACGTTTTCCACTACAAAGGGCGATTTTTAATGGTGTTAGGAGTTGAGTATCACAAGTATCTTATAGACTATGTTCATCCCAGGAATCTCCTGAACATTTTGCAAAAAGCCCCATTACAATCGATTCAACAGTATGGCCGCGCATAAAGTACAAACAAACAAACATTAATTTATATATATTAGATTTAGTAATGATCTTTTTAAAGTTTCATAACTGGGCGTGAAAGTATTGAGCAATTTTACTCAGATATCTCTTATTTCAGGTTCGAGGCCATTTCATGTTTCTTAAATCTACGTCATGGGTTCCACGACATTACTTCTCTTCCGAAAGAAACAAAACTGATTTTTTATACCTTGAAGTAAACTCTCGACACGGCCGAGGTCCAACCTGGGAACCTCTGATCTCTAACGAGAATGATCCTGTTGGTACAAGAAAGAAAGAAAGAAAGAAAGAAAGAAAGAACTTTATTTTAGAAGTCTGTGATACCGAAATTACATCTAGTGAACGATGTAGCCTTTTTTTCTTACATTCAGACTAAGCAATCGAGTACAAATATTATGCTGTTATTTCGGCGCCATTGTGACCTCCACAGTTTTTTATTAGTTTTTTTTATAGAATTTCACCTTAACAATGAGATGAATATGAACAATGAACATTTTTTGCACCTATAGAACATGTATCCACAAAAACAGCAATGAATGTTATTCATCCTCGATTGACAACCGTCATTTTAGTAGTTAATAAATAACAAAGGCATAATGTAGTAAAACAGTTGAAAACTGATCACGATACAACAGTTGTGAAGGAATAAATCAAACAAAATTAGAAGCTGTGAATATACGTCGATGATAACTAAAAATGTTATAAACATTTTAAAAGTTCTAGCTGGTTACCCGGAGTTGCTCGGGTATTTATGTATCCTGATTTCCATGTTATCAATTAACTTGAACGATTTCTAAAATCATTTATTCGACATAATCTCTGTCACTTTTGAGATTTTATTGTTCGCCCATTCTCACCACCAATAATTTCTTATGGAGTTGCTTGGAGTCTAACTTGGGCTTAAATGTCTTCGGGACTGTCACCAAACAGATTAGCAACACCGAAAACTGTCCATACGATATTAATATCGATATATTTTTTAATTATTTTTAGGTCACCCCTTTTCACCCCCTCCCCTATCTAAGGGGGTATTAAGTTATATGTATAACAAGTTTGGTTGAAATTGCTCCAGAGGTTCCGGAGTTATGCTGGAACATAGATCGGTCGTTTTCGATTGATTTTATGTCACTCCTCTCTCACGCTTCTCCCCTCCCCCCATAAATCTAAGAGTACTATATATCTTACACACAGCCTCTTTTCAAAATTATAATTTATAGGTCCACCAAGTTTGTTTGAAATTGCTGGGTGTTTTAGAATTAATACTTCTAAAATTTATTGTTAATCACCGTTGAGGTCATGTAGTAAATGTTGAAATATTAAAGTGAGTACCTGATTTATCAACTAAAATATTTATAGTTGAGGACGACTGATAAATCAGGTATTTAGTTTAATATTTTAACATATTATTTCAGAGTTATGCTGGCAAACATGTGTGTGTCTGAGTGTGTAAGTATCAATAAAAAGCTAAATTGAAAACACGGTCGATTACTGAAGTTATTAATAGGATAGTTGGTCTTCACATAATTTCAAATTAAGGTCCAAAGTCATCCCATATCAAATTAATTTTAATATTGAATTATTATTATCAATTAAGACAACTTTAACATCATCATCATCTGCATTCATGCATTAGGTCTGTTCACCCGTTCCGACTTCAGTCCATCTCTTTCTAAGTCTGCCCACATCTCGGGTGCCTTAAGGTTTGTATTTTGTTATTTGTTTTGGATATCTATCTTCATTCATTCTGTCTATGTGTTGCTTCCATTTTTCTCTATATGTATCTATTTTATCAGTTATTGCAAATATTTCAAGTTCCTGTCTTATTTCTGTGTTCTTGATTCTGTCTTCCTTAATGCACCCTTTAACAGATCTCAAAAATTTCATTTCTGCCGCCGTTATCCTACTTAGATCTTGTTTTTTATGTATCCAGGCTTCTGAACCATACAGCAGTACCGGTACTGCCAACGTTTTGTAAAATTTCAATTGGGTCTCTCTTGTTGTTTTGTTATTTAGTGATCGTTTTATCGTACCACATATTCCCTGGAATTTTGCTATTTTATTAGTTACATCATTATCATAATTAAATTAAATGTCACATCCTAGATAATTGAGACGGTTCACCTGTTCTATGATTTTGTTTCCTATTACTATTTTGGATCTGATTTGATTTTTCCCTTGGAATGCCATTACCTTAGTTTTTTCTATGGATATTTTGAGATTATATTGTTCACATATATTATGTAGTTTAAAAATATTCCTTTGAAGTTCGTCTTCCGTATTTGCTATTATTACCTGGTCATCAGCGTATAATAATGTTTTCAAGTAGTGTGTTTTATCTAATTTTATTCCTTTATTTGTATCTTCGTTCCATTTTTTTATTATATCATTGATGTATAGGTTAAACAAAACTGGAGAGATACTGCATCCTTGTTTAACTCCTTGATTAGTATGAATTTTATTTTTACTTACTTCATTTCTAGTTTTTATAACAAAATTTGTGTTCCAGTACAAACTCTTTATAGCTGCTATTAAGTGTTTCGGAATTCCTTTTTCTTTTAAAATTGTCCAAAGTTTTCCTCTATCTACTTTATCAAATGCCTTGACAAAATTAATAAAAGCAAAAACAACTTTAACAACTGATGATTTATTTTTCCTCTAAGACATTAGGTTTCCTATCTCAAATTGGTAGTATGCAACCATTTTCTTACCAGATAAATTTAAACGAATTTTGAAACTCTCTATGATGAAAACTCAAGAACATTATTAGGCTAAGTTCCTACATATCGTACAAACATATAGCTCATTTGCTGCAACAACGTCATAACTAAAAAATCACATTTCAGTTAATATCACAGAGAGACTTGGAATGACAGTATTTAAAAATTCAAATGCTTCGCCTGAAAAATCGTGATTTTCGAGTTATGACGTTGTTGCAGCAAAATGAGCGATATGTTTTAGCTTTCTAACAAATAATTGAAGAGCGCATAATCATTTAATTCCTAAATCATACTTCAATCAAATTTATATTCTTGTATTCATGCATACTACCAATACAGTACATAATAGTATATTACGATGCGAGGTTGGGAAGTGGTTTTTACAGAAGCGAGGAAATGTTAAAAAACGAGCGATTGCGAGGTTTTTAATCTCCGACATTCTGTAAAACACTTCACAAACGTGCGTTCTACAGCCTTTGAAATAATTGATGGCGCACAGATAATTTTTAAGTCTCAGAACGAAGCCACTGCGCATGATCAGAAATCAGCTATTTGATTCACAAGTATATAACTATTTGAGAAACTAAATCCGTTCTATTTCGTTGTGTGTGATGCAATGGAAAACAATTTCGTGTAAATACTGAAAACAAAACAAAGCAAAATAAATGAAACAAAAGAAAGAAAATTAATTGAAATAAGGACGAGAGAGAGAGAGAGAGAGAGAGAGAGAGAGAGAGAGAGAGAGAGAGAGAGAGAGAGAGAGAGAGAAATAAGCATGATAGCAGGATCGAACACGCGATCTCACGCACGTGAAACAGAAGCTCCCTCCACTAGACCACAACCATCTCTCCTAAAAACTGTATGAAGCGATGCAGTACTTAGATACCGTATTAATTTAATTTAAATTAATCAGACGCATTTTGTATTAGTAATGGAAATAATTTTATTATGTCATGTGTTTTGTAAACAAAGTAATGAGACGTTACAATCGCTATTCATCTCTCTCTCTCTCTCTCTCTCTCTCTCTCTCTCTCTCTCTATATATATATATATATATATATATATAGCTATTTGGTGTGTGTGTGTGTATGTATATTTATTTATTTTCATATATTCCATTTCATAGTAATTCTGCCCGAGGGCAGGTCTTTCACTGCAATCATATCATTTTCATGCTATGCTTTGCAGCTTTACTAGGGAACTGTAGGTGTGGTAGCTTCCCGTTTCTTTCCACACCGGTGAAGAATGGTAATGATAAGGGTGATGATGGCCGGATGATTTTCGAGGACCGTTGGGTCCTAAGCTACCTGACATTTATCTTACAGGTGAGGTAAAACCCCGAAAAAAATCTCACCCAGAAGCCTGTCCCGACCGGGAACATTTCCACATATCTTAATATATAAAAATTTCGTGTCACGTCGTTTGTCCGCGATGGAATCCTAAACTACTGAACCGATTTTAATAAAATTTTGCACACTGTGTGCAGTTTGATCCAACTTGAGACTTTGGGTAGTTTATAACTAAATTTATAGTCGCATTATTTTTTTATTGCAAATTATTTGTTTATTATTTAACAAAGAGTTATAATTATCTGTGAGTTCCATACGATTCTAACAGATGGCGATGTAATTATCTGTGAGTTCCATACGATTCTAACAGATGGTGGTGTAAGGTAATTGGTTTATTATTTAACAAAGAGAGATCCAGATGTTGCAACCGCGAATTTCAATTGAATTACAAATATTGATTATTTCATAATTTAAGTGTGTTCAGTGTTTATTTTATTTTCAATATTATTAATTTCGTGTGTAAATATTAGTTTTAAGTAATCTGGCTGAAAGACAGCAACTTAATTTAAATTTTTAACGTATACCTTAGCCACAGCAGCGCGTGGCCGGGACTTCTAGTATATATATATACAAATTTATTTATATAACGAAGCCTGGTAACATGTAGGCATTATGAAAATTAACGACGTCATTAAATAATAAATACATTAATAAATCTACCTGACCGGAATCGAACGTGGGCCCGCGTCGTCGGAAAACGAGCATCTTACCGACTGCTCCACTTAAGCGAACGATACGAATACTGCATGAAGAGAGACTTACGCCGTCCGCTTTATAATCAAACGAGTCAGAACATGTAACAACGTACTGGTGTGAATCGCTCTTCAAAATTCATAACTTTCCGTCATCAAGAGTTGCGCCATCATTTTTTTCAAAGGCTGTACATTATTGTTTTTTTGCGCGATGGTGTTTTCAAAATAATAAATACTAGTAAAATAATATCTTTGTTTGAAATATTTGCGTTCATTATAAACAATTGATTAACGTTAACAGTTTGGGTAATGTTTATTAGTTGAAATTACAGGAGGCCGTGAGACCAATTAGTGATAAATGTCGTGAAGTACGTATTTATTGCTTTATATTATTTCAAATAAAGTTCAGTTCATTTAAAATGAAGTGATTTGTTTCGTATAATGTATATTAATACTGCTTTTTGAATATTTTTTTGTGTATACATTGCATGTAGGCCTAGTATGCATAGAGGGCAGCGGTTTTACTTCCCACACGCGTTTGGAATATGTAATATTACAGTATAGTTATTTTATTACAGTACAGTTATTTAGGTTGGCAACCCCGAAATGCAGGAAGTTGAATTTTCAATCGTGGTCGCCATAGCTGTAAGTACGACAAAACGCACAATCGCGCAAAAAAGTAGATAAATATACACATCAACTTTGCCCTGCTTGGATGTAGAACATTCTGATATAACAATCTAATTCACAAGGACACAAATAGAAATAGATTTCCCTCATTCGTATTTATTATTTGGTGTTGTGAACTCTAGGCTACATAAAGCTTAATGTAAAAATGAGAAAAGCATTAAAATCTTAATTTTATAATAGTCGGAAGTTTTGTCGAACACTAATATATGTGCTTTAGACCCTTGTGCAATTAAATGTCTCCAATAATTGTTAACAATTCCACTTCCAGGAAACTATAATTATATAAATGACAAACTTATTATAAGTAATGTGCTATGTAATTTTGAAGGGCTTGGACTTAATACGTTTACCCTACAGGCACCTCACAATTTATTGCACGTATTACCATAGTAACACATTTCTGGCATTTTTAAGCTTAATATATATTCTTGTAAGTTCATAATTCCGAGTAGCGATAACGCGGACATTTTACCTTATAGTTAAGATTTTTAAATATATGTCCATGGTATCTTTGTCTTGTGGTGGAGTGGCTTACGTGCTTAAATTACCCCTAGAACTATGCCGGCGGTTAGCATTGCTGCCGAAAGGATTACCCATGCCTAAGAGGTCGAAGGCGATAAGCTAAACCATCTTTCACCGTAAAAAAAAATACAACCGTCAAGAAACACGGACTTGGGTTCTACTGGGGCAAAACTTTCCGGAGTAAAATAGTCTCCCCATTCGTGCTAACCTCATAAAACTTATGAATTTTTTTAAAGAAACAAAATAAGAAATGGTTAGATGAAGAAATTGCAGACATTGTGAAAATAAAGCCAGCGAAAATTAATTGATTATACGAATCAAACTCGCGAATGCGCACTGCGATTCTGTAGAACTTAAAATAATTAATGTGAGACAAATAGTGCACTTTTCCTCCTGTTTCTTCTAAATCCACATTGATGATTTCTTACATCGTCAATATAGGGAGTTAGTCTGGATATTATTAGAATTTTGTACGAAGTCGAAAGTAATGAGATGCTCCAATAATCGTGCAATCATTTTGTGTCTTTCTTGTAGATTCATGCTATAATCGATTATTTTCATTAATTTGGAAGTGCTTTTTTTTTCAATTCAAATTAAGCAACAGATGCATTTTGTCCATCAATTGTTTTCCTCGCGATTCTATCGTTCTGCCTATATCCCGTCTGAATATGATGCTTTGTACATCTTCTATTTCTCTATTATCATTTCAACCTCTAATGCGCTTGGCTCTATGACTATTATTTCTGCTCTCTGTAAATTATCCTCTTCAGTATCTTGTTCTGTATGTACATTTAATCATCATCATCATCATCATCTTCATTCATGGATTAGGTCTGTTGACCCGTTCCGACTTCAGCCCATCTCTTTCTAGGTCTGCCCACATCTCGGGTGCCTTTAGGTTTGTATTTTGTTATTTGTTTTGGATATCTATCTTCATTCATTCTGTCTATGTGTTGCTTCGTACATTTAATATATGATTAATAATTGGTTTGAACATATGCAAAGACTGACAAATAATCGTTTATCAAAACAGCTGCTTTATTATAGGCCTCTAGGCCGAAGAAATGTAGGAAGACCAAAACGTCGTTGGAAAGACGACCCGCACCTGCAGCATATAGTGCACCGGGGAGCGGAACGGGCCAACAGGCCCATACCTTGAAGATGATGATGATGATGGTGATGACGATTCAAATGAAGTAAATTTAGAACAATTGGGTAACATCAGACACGAAACAACTAGATTTTTCCGATCGAGGGTCTTTCCACTTTTCAGCGGTTGCCCTTTTACCAGCCGGCTGCTGGCCCTTCACATCCACATGTGTCAATCACAGAGGTAGATGATCAACAGCCAGTATAGGGGTGACATGTGGTTAGCATGTCGAGTCCCCCAGCCGTTATAGCTGGTTCCTCAACCTGGAGCCGCTACTTATTGCAGCTACCCAATTGCCTCACAATGCTGAGTGGGCACCGGTCCCATACTGGCCGAAATACCATGAGAAAATTTCTTCCCCCATGGAGACTCGAACCAGCTCAAGTCCCGTAGCTCTGCGCCAAGGCTTCCTACCTTAACCGCTCGGCGCGGGACAACAACTAGATTTTAAAGATTAAAAAGAGGGAATATTTGGGAGAGAAGATTAAATATCTCGAAATGAAGGTAAAAAGTAAGAATATCATAGAATTATATAAGGGAATTATGATAGAAATAAAATCGTTTCATTCTAGAATAAATATAATTAGAAATGAAAATGGAGATATTATTGTAGATTCCACGGGTATAGCCTATTAAATAGATAGAAGAATTACTTTAATCATATATTAAATGTACATACATAATAAGATACTGAAGAAGATAATTTACAGAGAGCAGAAATATTAGTCACAAAGCCAAGCGCATTAGAGGTTGAAATGATAATAGAAACATTAAAGATGTACAAAGCATCATATTCAGACGGGATAGAGGCAGAACGATAAAATCGAGAGGAAAACAATTGATGGACAAAATGCATCTGTTGCTTAATTTGAATAATTATTATTTCAATTTCAATTATTGAAAAAAAAAAGGCCCTTCCAATTTAATGAAAATAATCGATTATAGCATGAATATACAAGAAAGACACAAAATGAGTGCAACGATTATTGGAGCATCTCATTACTTTCGACTTCGTACAAAATTCTAACAAATATTAATATCCAGACTAACTCCTTATATTGACGATGTAAGAAATCATCAATGTGGATTTAGAAGAAATAGGAGGAAAAGTGTACTATTTGTCTCACATGAATTATTTTAAGTTCTACAGAATCGCAGTGCGCATTCGCGAGTTGCTGTAGTGGTTAATGTAGTTTCCGATAAATGGCTCTGAAGTCGGCGTTACCAACTTTCGGAATAAATTCCCAAATGCTAAAAAAAAAATGGACGTAAACTAACTTCCCATTTCCTAACCTAACAAAAATTACATGCATATTATTTAATAAACAATAAACTGATTTTATGTACACTAACTTGTCCCATCGGAATCTAACAAAATGAAGTTAATTTCTTGAAATATGGTTTGGAATTATTTGCGAATGTTGGTAATACCGATTTAAAAGCCATGTAGCGGGTGTTACATTAAACATTTGCGCGTCTGTAGAATTCGATTCACAATATTCGCGTTAATTATAAAAAAAATTATTTTCAATATTTAAGAATCTTAAGAATGGTTTAAAATAGTACGAAACGTGTTTAAAAATGTGTAGTGCAACAGTAGCGTAAGGATGTTCTATGGAAAATCGTGCGAAACAAACAGGTAACCTCAGCTGAAATAGGTATACAACAGATCAGTTTATTTTAGTATAAGACAGATTTTAGAATGGAAATGAGAATATAATGACACTATGCATCAACTACATGCAGATTTAAAAAAATGCATTCGGTTCAATTAAGAGGGAGAAATTATATAATATCCTGCTGGAATTCGAAATTCCTAAAATAGTCGGACTTAATCTGACCTAAATGATACAAAAAGTAGGTTAAAAGGGTAGGAAAACGGTTTTCAGGCACATTTGAAATTCACAATGGGTTAAAGCAAGGAGATTCACTATCTATTCTACTATTCAATTTTGTACTAGAGCATGGTATTAAATCTTTGGAGGATAAAGAAGGCGTATAACTCAATGACATTAATAAACTGTTGGTATATACTGAAGATGTATTAAGAATAATGGCGAGCAGATAGGCCTACTAAGGGCCAACATGCACATTCTATTGAGTAAGTGATTGGGTCTGGAAGTAAATATCAATAAAACTAAATATATGGTCACATTAGACATTAATTGTATAGCATCGTTAGAAATTTGGATAGCTACAGAAAGTAGCGGCTCCAGATTGAGTAAATCAGCAATAGAGGTCAGGGGACACGGTATGCTGACCACATACCCGTATACTAGCTGTGTGATCATTCACCTTTATAATTAACACACAAGGATGTGAGACCAGGAGCCGGCTGGTAGTCCAAGAGCATACTAAGCCTGTTGCATCATGAAGTTTTTAAAATTGAAATTGACAGTTAATGGCGAGAAAAATTTTGAAGAAGTGGCTAAATTCAAATAGGCCTACCTAGGAACAAAAGACTAATTACAAACAGGAATTAGGTACAGAAGGAAATTAAACATAGGCTTAATTCTGGAAATACATGTCATTTCGCATTGCTAGGGTTTTTATCATCCCAACTTCTCTAAAAAAAAGTTAAACTGAAAATATATAAAACGGTTTTCTCCTAATTTATATGGATGCGAAACATGGTCTCTTATTTTAAGGGAGGAGAAAATATAACAAATAAGTTATTTGAAAATAGTGTTCTTAAGAATTTTTTTGGTCCCGAACAGACGTGAATGGAGAAGATTAAGTAATAGTGAGAAACGCAATATTTATGGAAAACCAGACACAAAAAATAACAGTTCAGTCTAATAGACTGCGATGGTCAGGACATGTAGCATGAATTGGGAATGAAAGAGGGGCATGGAAACAAAATCAGAGGGAAAGCGCCCACTAAGAAGGCCAATAATGTGGGAGAATAACATTGACATGATTTAAGGGAGGTAAATTATACAGGGGATGACTGGAAAACTTTGGCTCTGGTTAAGGATGTATGGGGAGCTTATGTCCGCGCGGCCATGAACTTACGAGTTCGACAGTGCCAGTGAAAAATAGTTATATATCTCATAGGGCAATGACCTTATAATGTATGAAAACTTTTGCTTCAATATGTGCCCGCATTACACGATTAACTAATTAAAAACCTTCCTTTCAAATCACTCGAGAGATTTCTATCAATACTGCATGCTGGGTAATTACTGCAATTCCCATAAGGCACTATTCTCACATTGTTTTGCGAGAAATTTAGTTGCCATTAGCTTAATAACAATATAATTATAATCTGGGCCAAAGTTGTCATATTATTTTATTACTTAATGGAAACCTTATATATGGTTTTTAAAACGGCCCACAAACGAGAATGCAATTCAAATAAAACAGATGGCTAGAAAAATTCTATTGTCAGAGGGTAAACTTACATAAGTCTGAAAACATATATTTTCATGAGAGCTTATTAACCCTTAAATTGGCAAAACACTTGGGGTGGATTTCTCAACCAAAGTCTAAACCACGACCCCGGTTTTCCAATTTTTTATTGTTTACATAACACCTATAAAAATGACTGAAAATTCACAGGAATTGTTATGAAACCATAGAAATGATTCAGGTATTTGTTTTTGTAATTAACACCTGTAGATTTTCAGTTTATAAATTTACAGAAAACAGAATATGTGTGTTTGGGAAATGATGTGGATGACCTCATACTCGAAACAGGGAAAATAAAAAAAAATGTGATTTTTTTTAATATCTTGGGTCAATAATTACAAGTTCAGGTACCTGTGAGAGAGATCCATCCATAGTAATTCTGCCCGAAGGCAGGTCCTTCACTGCAATCATAGCATTTTCATGCTATGCTTGCAGCTTTACTAGGGAATTGTGTAGGAGTGGTAGCTTCCCGTTGCTTTCCACACCGGTGAAGGATGATGGTGATAATGATAAGGATGATGGCCATATGATTTCGGGGACCGTTTGGGCCTTAAAGTTTTTCTGACATTTGTCTTACAGGTGAGGAAAACCCCTGATAAAAACCTCACCCAGAAAAACTGCCCCAACCGGGGATCGAACCCGGGCCCGCTGCGTGACAAGGCAGCACGCTACCTCGAGACCACAGCGGTGGACACGTGAGAGAGATGTACAGACTAAAATTGCAATGGCAAAAAATGCAACTAAGACATTACCAAGGAATAATTTGGAACAAAAATATTACAAAGGAAACTAAAATGAAAATTTATAAGAGCATAATACAGAATATTTTGTCATATGGAAGTGAAACTTGGTCTTTCATGGAATTACAAAAGAATAAAATTAGAACAGTTGAATTTGATTATTTTAAAAGAAGCTTCCAAAATACAAGACAGGATAAAATAAGAAATGAATTCCTTTGGAGAGAAATGAATGTCACATCTGTTAAGAGGATTGAAAATCAAACGCTTAAATGGTATGGCCATGTACAAAGAATGGAAAATGAAAGATGGCCAAAAATATATACCAGTGGTCACGCCTGGAAAAAATAAACGTGGCAGACCAAGATGGTAACGGAAAACCTACGTCAGAACTATAATGGATGTTAGGAATTTCGAAGAGGGAGATTGGAATGATAGAGATAAATGGAAACTGAAGACGGCAAACCTATAAATGGGGGAAAGCCGAAGAAGATTTTCAGTTTTATGCGTGTTATGGAAACAACAAAAAATCGGAAAACCGTGGTCATGGTTTAGACTTCGGTTGAGAAATCCACCCTTGGAATAGTATATGGGGTTGGAATGCCTTGCGGCTAGCCAAATTAATGACTAACGGTGAGCAAATTCTTTCGGTTCCCCTGGAAGTCCAGAATGGGAGAATCCCGGGTTCCTGCTACAGCATTGGTCCCGGTGTTAATTTAGATATAATGATGAAAGATACCGAATGAATATAGAATAACGATTTAAATCATTCTAACCAGCATTATTGTCAGTATTTTGAGTGAGTTTGGGTTGTTGAGATGGTTAAATTCTCTTCTTCTTCTACTACAAGGTTTAGGCTATGCAGCCTGTTCCGGCGAAGTTAAAAGTGGAGTCCATCTTCTGCGTGGTCGGCCAACATCTCTTGTTCCTCTGGGATTATACAGGAAGGTTCTTTTTGGTATTCTTTCGTTGTTCATTCTCATTAAGTGTTCTGTCCATTTCTTATTATTTTCGCTGATTTTATCTTCAATTTGATATATATTTAATTCTTCTCGTATAGTTTCATTCCTTATTCTATCCGCTCTTGTGCATCATTTCACATTACGTAAAAACAGCATTTCCGCAGTCTGTATCCTGCTTTTATCCCTTGATTTCATTATCCAATTTTCACTTCCATACAACAACAAAGGAACAGCCATTGTTTTATATAATTTAAGTTTCGTATCTTTCCTTGTTTTCCGACCTAAGGTTCTTTTTATGGTTCCACAAATAGCCTGAAATTTATTTACTTTATTTTCTATATCTTTATTTTCTCTATAAGTTATATCATATCCTAAATATTGGAAATGTGATACTTGTTCTATTATTTTGTTATCCAGTACAATTTTTGATCTAATTCCATATTTACCAATAAATGCCATTACTTTTGACTTGTTTATTGATATTTTACAATTATATCTATTGACTATTAATTTAAATTTATATGCTAACATTTGGAGCTCATTTTCAGATTTTTTATTAAATTTATTAAATTTGTGGCAGTTGTTAATAGTTATGCGTTAATGTGTGTTTGGACTCTTTGAAGTTCGCGCCCTGAAGGTATTGGCAAAACACATATTTCTCATGTCTGTTATTTAAATGTGGCGGACCGCAGTGAAAACGGAATGGTGCGTAACTGTTATTAGGCAAATTGTGAAATTCTAAAAAAATTAAATGATCTCTTCTCTCCAGTTTTCATCTGTTTTTATTAAAATTATTAAATGGATGAAGCTAATTTACGTATTTTTTTTTGTCTTTCGATATTCCTGGTTTCTCTCCTGGCATGGCGTACTTGTAGCCCACTTCTAAGGTTGGGGCGTCTGGAAGGCGGGGTTACGTTGCCCCGATGATATGATGGGTGATGATGATGATAATGGTGCGCCAGGAGAGTCCCTAATCCTAAGCTTAACCTAAGATGAATATGAATGATGATGATTGCGATGGCCATATGATTTCGGGGACCGTTTGGGCCTTAAAGTTTTCCTGACATTTGTCTTACAGGTAAGGAAAAACCCCGATAAAAACCTCACCCAGAAAAACTGTCCCGACCGGGGATCGAACCCGGGCCCGCTGCGTGACAAGGCAGCACGCTACCCTGAGACCACAGCGGTGGATTATGGGACACATTTTTAAGCGAAGGGTTAATATTCAAATAATAATGACCGCAGATTTACAATACTTCTGACCAAGAGATATCTACTATAAGAAATTAGCTACCCTTCAACCGATGGAAAGATCAGTTTTTGTAGTCGCAGAACGGGCATCATCACCCAATACTGCAAACGGAAGAAGAAGAAGAAGGAATTAGCTATTACTTAAAAACTTTACTCTTACAGAGGAAGAAAATGTTATATTTCTGACAATCTACAAAATAAAAATCACTAAATTGGACTTTGTACTTTTACCCTAGTGTCACAGAATTATAAAAATTGTTAAACATATGTCTCAGGAGAAATTATATGAGAATTTGAGCTTACTATTGCGAAGTTATATATATCAATCCATAGTAATTGTCCCGAGGTCAGGTCTTTCACTCCAATCATAGCATTCTCATGCTATGCTTTGCAGTTTTACTAGGGAATTATAGGTGTGGTAGCTTCCCGTTACTTTCCACACCGATGAAGGATGATGCTGATTATATATATATATATATATATATATCTTGTTTTTATATTAAACTAGCTAATGCCCGGCGTGCGCTGCTACTCCTAAATAAATGTTAATGTGCGTTTACCACCAGCCGTGCGCTGTTTTACTTGCCCGGGAATCTGCTTATCCCGATCTTCTTGTCATCAATGAAAGAAAAATGGTTATTGTGAGTTATCCGTAGAAGATAAACGTATGCTGTCGCGGACTTTTTTGTAGAGTATTTTGAGATGTTCAATTCTGTGTACATTAATTTGGTCTATTTGTTCTGGTTTAGGCAGCGTAAGCCATTTAAGCGCCAAAATAGGGACTTTATTTCACGTTTTTCACTACAAAGGGTGATTTTTAAGGGGTGAAGGGGTTGAATATCACAACTCTCTTATAGCATATGTTCATCCGGGATTCTCCTGAACATTTTGCAAAAAAAAAAACATCAAAATCGGATCAATACGAACATAGAATACGAACAAATAAACCAACAAACAAACAAGCATTGATTTTTATATATTAGATAGTTCATAATCAAATTAAATGGTTCCAACACGTCCAGAGAATGTCAAATTCCCGTTTACCAAAGATGATTTACCACCTTAACCCTAAAGCCAAAAGAGACCTCGGAAGACCCTTCAACCGATGGAAAGATCAGTTTTTGTAGTCGCAGAACGAGCATCATCACCCAATACTGCATACGGAAGAAGAAGAAGAAGATAGTTCATATATGAGCCATTTCTATAACTGTCATCCAAGTTTTACCAATAATGTTTATAGGCTAATCTCTCTAGTATTGTTCAGGTGAATCATTACTATACACACCTTATCATATAATTCTAAATGGCTCCTAATATAGTTTTAAATATCTCCTAATTTAAAAAAAAACTATGGTTCTAACCTTAAGTTGTGTTGAAAAACCAAGTGGGTTGGCTTATCGTGTGTGAGAATTAAGTATATGATTAGCAACAAGTAAGTATTTTGCTGCTCGACAATAACCTTATTATTATCTGATCCCAGGGGCTTACAGCTGATTGTTGAGATCATCGTTATATTTTATATTGCAGTGAGAAATAATCTGATGTTGAAAGCAAATGATAGCAAGTAAGATTTATAAATGACAATCACAAGCTTACATTTCACGCACTATAGATTGTAGCATATGAGAGATGTATATAGGAGATTCCGAATTCAAAATAAATTGTCATCGATCTGTTTGGATTTATCTTAGTCACTAAGAAATGGTTAATTGGATTTATTTTAATTGCCACAATTCAACTAATCATATTATATCCATCCATCCATATTTTCATGTTATGCTTGCAGGTTTACTAGGGAATTGTAGGTGTGGTAGCTTCCCGTTGCTTTCCACACCGGTGAAGGATGATGATGATAAGGATGATCATGATGATGATGGCCATATGATTTCGGGGACCGTTTGGGCCTTAAAGTTTTCCTGTTGTCTTACAGGTGAGGAAAAACCCCGATAAAAACCTCACCCAGAAAAACTGCCCCGACCGGGGATCGAACCCGGGCCCGCTGCTTGACAAGGCAGCACGCTACCTCGAGACCACAGCGGTGGACATCATATTATATATATACCTTGTTCTTCCTTCCAAGTATTAGGCCAAGGCCTGTTACGATCCTATTGAAAATTTTCCCTCCAGCTTCTTCCGGAAAATTCTCGTATAAGACTTGAAAGCATAATAATAGTCCCTTCGATTGGTTGCTGGCCAAAGGAAGGCAAGACCAGTGATGGGCCTGCCATCTTATAGCCTCTGGTCAGGCTTTTCTGGAGAAGAAAAGAAAATAAAGGAAAGAAGAAATGGAAGAAAGGAAAGACTCCCTAGCCCTCGGATGCCCTAATAGCATCGGGATCGAAAAAACATGAGTTAACCAAGAGAGGTTAGATAGTAAAGTTAAAAGAGTGCAAAACACAAGTTATATATATATATATATATATATATATATATATATATATACACACACACCTCTTAGTTCCAGTTAAAATAATACAGAATGCGGCATAAGTCAGTTAATCACTGCACATGGTTGCAAGGAAAACAAATCAGATTGTTTTAAACTGTGGTTTGAATACGGATAAAGATAAAGTGATCCCACTACAGACCATAGGAGACCCTTGGGGTAGTACGAGGTTAAAGACTCCCTCTTTTTCTAGACAATCGGCACTTGATGTCAGCCGGGTTATCAGCCCTGCGTGAAGGCCGCCATTACCCCCAGAACAAGCGCTCGGTACTCGTTTCAGTTAAGAGGCTGAATCGACCCCAGGGCCATAGTGCCACAAGAAAGTTTCGGTCAGTTTTTAAAAATCCTGACCCCATCGGGACTCGAATCCTCGACGTTCCGGTTTGTACGGGACTTTCAGAATATAATCTCAAAAACTGCTGCTTTGTAGTTTCAACCAATCTATTTTTTTTATTGCAACCATTGTGCAGTAGTTAACTGAATTATGCCGCACCCTTTATATCTAAATTAATCAGTAATCGATGTTAGTGAACTTTCAAGATAAAATATAAGTAATGAGCTCACTGATCACGCCCAAAAGCGATATCAATTAAAATATTCTATTAATACGAATTAGATTAAAAGAGCAAAAAAATATCGCAAAAACACAAAACAAATTGTGCAATATTGTTAAGAAACTTTTTTTTTTCTGAAATTATGTCTTAAGAAAAATGCAGTTAATAGCATTTTATGGTCTTTTGGAAACGCTAGTATGGGTGGTGTTACAGACAGTGGAAATCAACATTAAACGTTGTATAGACTAATTATATAACACTAACTGGCTCATCGAACCCGTAGGTTCATGGCCGCGCGGACATTAGCTCTCCATACATCCCTGGCCTGAGCTAATGTTTTCCAATCATCCCCATGAATAATAATACGGGCATATTAATATATGAGTAAAAATAACGGGAAAAGTCGGTTTTCTAACTAAAGAAAACAATTTACATGCATATTATTTCTTCCCAAATGCTTAAAAATGGACGTAAACCAACTTCCCATTTCCTAACGTAACAAATCAATTTACATGTGTACTATTTAATTAACTATAAACTAATTTTACGTACACTAACACTAAATATAGTTTCGAATTATTTTCAAATGGTGGCAACGTTGGAACAACATGGGAAAGTAGCAAGGAAGTAATGTATCCACGATCATGTTTTACGTAAATATATAAATATAAAATATTGTGAAGAAAGCTTGAAGATCATTGCAAAATGTTTAAAACGGTACTAAACGTGTTTACAAGTGTTTAGTGCATCAGTGGCATAAGAATGTAAGTGTAGAAATGTGAGAGACAAAACCGACCACATCCAAAATAACAATAAAAATTATAGCCTGAACAAACCAATAACTTAACGTAAAACATAGGGGGTTTAAAAAATTAAAGGATGAATTACTATTA
Organism: Diploptera punctata; assembly: GCA_030220185.1. NCBI lineage: Eukaryota > Metazoa > Arthropoda > Insecta > Blattodea > Blaberidae > Diploptera > Diploptera punctata. The sequence goes on from JASPKZ010009821.1 coordinate 1,893,851, forward strand.
ACATTGCAATATACTATAAGAATTAAAAAAAGTCATTCCCATATCGATACTAGTAAAATTCATGGTGATTTTCCGTTGAGGTATTAGTTCACAGTAATATAATGTACGATTAAAAACTATAATATAGTTACCTTGTAGGTCCGTCTCCTCAACTTAAGTTCTCTGCTGATGATGGGACTAGTCCCGAAAGGCCTACAGAGTTTTAAAAGAACTTAAGTTGAGGAGACGGACCTACAAGGTAACTATATTATAGTTTTTAATCGTACATTATATTACTGTGATTCCCACATCTTCGAATTATAGACACCAAAATTGATAGCCAATCTACTTCCTTCAAATTATGGATAATGTTATTCTCCCATCTCATTCTTGGTCTACCAACTGGGCGCTTTCCTCTGGTTTTTCTACAAGAAACTTCCATGCACATATTTGATATAACACTGTTCTCCCAATTAATCCTTAAATTCTGTGGCAATTTGTTCCAGCGAATTCTTAAAACATATCGTCATATTCACTTTTAAGTTAAACGTACAGTATACAATATTTATCTTTCAATTTCCAGCTCTGTGTCCATTTATAACACACGCAATTTTATAATGCAATTAAAAAATAACACCATCTTGAATTTAGATATTTTTTGTTTTCTAATGCAGATAAAATCAAGGAGGTGGATATAATGTTATGCAAATATACAGTATTTACTTACAGAGAGAAGAGAATGCCTAAAGTTTTGGTTAAAAATCCCATGGCGCGGAGTGGCGCGATGTTTACAGCCGGCAGTCATACCGGTGACTGGTCTCTACTTCAACAACAACTTTATTGTATGCCTAGCCCAACCCCTCCAAGCAATAAAACCATACTCAATAACACGGCACCCATATTTTATTTTTGCTCTCTTTTCGGAAAAAAAGTACGATGTTGAAAGAGGGCTATACCTCTAGCCATAAACATATTGTAAAGTTAAATGGAGGGAGACTCAATTACAATTCTAGAGCCATATTTATGTAGTCATATTAAGGTATCCGGAGTTCAAAACACGTGACCGCTCAAACTGACCAGGGATATTCCATGGTTTCCCTCAGCAAATTTATGTCATCTTCAAGGTATGGGCCTATTGGGCTGTTCCGCTCCCCACAGTACAATATATTGCAGGTCATCCTTCCAACGTCGTTTCGGTTTTTCTACATTTCTTCGGCCTTCAGATGCTAAGTATTGCTACATTTTATTTCTTCTTCTTCTTCTTCTTCCAAGTATTAGGCCAAGGCCTGTTACGATCCTATAGAAAATTTTCCCTCCAGCGTTTCATAGGACGGCCCAGTGATCTTCGTCCTCTTGGTATATAATTATAAACAGCTTTGGGGATCCGATATGAACTCATTCTTTCAAGATGGTGTTTCCAATTTAGTTGGTACTGTTTAATATATTCCAAAATTGGCGTAGTCTTCAATTCTTTTAAGATATCGGTGTTCCTTTTTCGATCCCATCTGGTGTAACACGCTGTTCTGCGCATGAATCTCATTTCACAAGACGTTATTCTGCTTTCATGTTGTCTTTTTAGTGTCCATGCTTCACTACCATAGGTCAACACTGGTCTAGCCAAAGTGTTATATAAACGTAATCTGGTGTTTTTTTTTGTACAAGGGATGGTTTCATAACTTGATTAATAATTACTAAACTTTTATTATAACTAGTAATTTTTTTAGGGATATCCTTTTCATCCCAGATAGAGAGATAATATCCAAGATATGTAAATTGATTAGATCTCTCTAAAATTTTATTCTGGAGACAGATTTTACTTTGTATGGGGTCCTTCCCATGAAATGCCATAATTTTAGTTTTGTTAATTGATAGTGCCATATTAAATTTGGCACCTATTTTTTTTGTGAATTATAAATTGATCGTTGCAAATCATTTTCGGAATGTGCCGGAGGAGCTAAATCGTCTGCAAAAAGAATAGCATCGAGTTTGAGGTTCCTATTGATGGATATATATCCCCGTTGTGTTTTCCTCCATTCGTTTATTAATTTATTCGTATATATAATGAAAAGCACCGGTGAAAGTCCACATCCCTGTCTTACTCCGGTATTGATCTTTTCCCAAGAAGATAATTTGCCATCTTGTTTAACAGAGATTTCATTATCTTTATAGATGTTGAAGATATTAGTATATTGTTGTGGAACGTTATCATCAGCTAAAATTTGTAGTAATATTTTTCTGTCTACTTTGTCAAAAGCCTTTATGAAGTCAACGAAGGCGATATGAGTTTCTATACTATATTTTATTTATATACAGAATTTTAATGTTTACACATCTTTCTGTGCCTAAAGTTTTATTCTTCTTCTCCACTCGTCTCTCTCCATCCAATCCATGTCCTCCAGCCCTCTTGGTCTCATTCCAGTTCTTATTTTCTGCATCCACGAGTTTCGAGGTCTTCCTCTCCTCCTTCTTCCAGGTGGACACCATTCCAATGTTTTTCTGGATAATCTTTCTTCTTGCATTCGTCGTACGTGTCCGTACCAATTTAATTGCTTATATCGTATATAATCTACTATTGAATAACCAATATTCATTTTTTCTCTTAGGACAGTATTTTGTCTAATTTTGAACATCTTGCTGCTCTCCTCAAGAAATCCATTTCCATCGACATAAGTTTTTGTTGAATTTCCAAACTTCAGCTCAATATGTGACAGTACTTCTCACTATTGCTATATATTTTTTATTTATTTTTAGAGGAATTAAACCCAATGGGTACAACTTGGACACAACACACACCACACACACACACACACATACACACACACACAGACACACACACCCACCCAAGGCTGAGATTTTTAAAAATCCCTTACCCGCCGGGAATCGAACCCGGGTCGCCGGAGTGGAAGGTAGAGACTCTAGACTACGTCACAGCGAGGGATTTTATTTATTTTCAGGATTGTTTTTGTTATTTATACAGGTATCCTCAATCAAAATATACAATTTTTTTCCTTCCACACATCTCGGTCTTGCGTGCCTGCTTCTGTCATGTTTCTCTTCATGTTGTCTTGAATTCCTTTTATCCATGTCGGCTTTGGTCTATCACATTTCCCTTTTCCAATACTTCTTTGTTTGTTCCTGTGTCCATTCTCATTACATGTCCATACCATCTTAGTTGGATTTCTTCAATCTATTTGTGATGTCCATAATTCTTTTTTATGCGATAGACCACAAACATTCCATGTAGCTACACTGGTTAGAGATCGTCTACCGCTGTGATCAACACATATGGATGTGTGACCAGCTGCCGGCTGGTAGGCCAAGGACTTTCTAGGTCTGTCGCGCTTGGAGTTATGCTCACTTTTGCTAGTTTCCATAATCGTTTATCGAGTTTATTTAAATTTTCTCATAGCAGGTAACCGACCTGCTGCCGAGTAAGTCCAATGGTGGACCTATCACCTCGAAGCATTTGAACATGCTTCCATCCGTACAAACCGCATATGGAGGACTGCCTCTTCCGCTCAAATTTATGTTTGGATTTTAAACACCATGACCAATTTGTCTATTAAACATCGTAGAGTGAGATGAACAGATAGGCGAATGGAGAAGACTACATAACAGTGAGTTATATGATCTTTATAGGAGACCAGATATAATAAGATCAGTTAAGTCTCGTAGACTGCGATGGGCAGGACATGTTAGCACGAATGGGGAATGAAAGAGGAGCATGGAAGTTTCTTGTAGGAAAACCAGAGAGAAAACGCTCAATTGGTAGAAATTACATAAGAAAATTTATTCTCCCATGGGGACTCGAACCAGGGCAACTTCTGTAGCTCTGCATCAAGGCACCCTAAGGTTGAAGGATTATTTTGGGGAGGAAAATTTGAGGATTCCCCTTCCTTCGGAGGTGAATTTAAATCCTGTCGCTCTCGTAATACAGAAACATGCAGCATAATGATTTACGAACATAAAAAGAATAAATGTAAAAATCCCCAAATGTAGAAGCACCTCGTGGTGTCGCGATTAGTCTCGGATGAGAAATTGATAAGGTAGGTAGGTAGGTAGGTAGGTAGGTAGGTAGGTAGGTAGGTAGGTAGGTAGGTAGGTATCCAGTTATATTGTATGAGTGCGAAACATGGCCTCTTACTTTAAGGGAGGAAAGGAGATTACAAATATTATTTGAGAATAAAGTACTTAGGAAAATTTTTGGAACAAAGAGAGATGAACAGACAGGTGAATGGAGAAGACTACATAACAATGAACTACATGGTCTTTATACTCGTAGGAAGCCAGACATAATAAGTTAAGCCTCGTAGACTGCGATGGGCAGGACATGTTGCACGTATGGGGAGTGAAAGACTTGCATGGAAGCTTCTTGTAGTAAAGCCAGAGGGGAAAACGCCCAGTTGGTAGACCAAGAATGAGGTGGGAGAATAACATTAAATATGATTTGAGAGAAGTAGATTATACAGGGTATGATTGGAAAGCATTAGCTCAGGATAGGGATGTATGGAGAGCTTATGTCCGCGCGGCCATGAGCCTACCGGTTCGATATGCCAGTGAGTAAGTAAGTAAGTAAGTAAGGTAGGTAGGTATATAGATAATACCGTATTTTATTCAAACTCAAGCCATTGGTGTCACAATTAAAATCTGGGCTTAAAAAGCCGAAAAATAATTAACTCACGTAGGCTTGCGAATTAATTTTTTTTTTTTACCTTCCGTAAATATGTAACTCAGAACCTGCAGTTTTACTTCCCATATGAAGAAACCTACTTTAACAATTTTCATTCCCTAATAGTAATCGATATCGACCGGGTCTGTAAACTGCGAATCCCGGATTCAGGGTTGAGCATGGTAACCGCTGCACAATGATATCAATCACAGCAGAAATATGGTATTTTCATCTTACCAAACAAACAAACGCTGGAATGGAATAGTTCTTTAATGAAAGTGTTGAGTTAATCTGGCATTTGTTAATTCACGTAAAACGCATTAACAAAAGGAAATTACGTTGTATACATAACCTTATCAGAAAGAGTTGAATCATTTATCTGTAAATACATATTATGCTACGCTTTCTATTTTCTACGGACTTGTAAAACATTTCATTAAACTTATACAGATAGTCTCATAAGAAGAGCGAGGATTTTTATGAAATTTCATGTTTTGAACTATTAGTCAGAGAGCACTGAGACAAAGTATCTTTACATTTTTTGATCTGTAGAATCAAATAAGACCTACATATTTTTCCATATTTCATAATATTTTGGCAAAATGTTCATATTTTGGCAAAAATTTAATATTCTTTCATATTTTTAAACTTTCAATTTAAAAAAAATTCTAATAATTGGTTAAAAACATTTTTGAAGTGATTTAGTTTTAAAGTTGTTTGACAATATAATATGGTAGACATCCGAAAATTTCTCAGTATCCCATCCAGAACAAGATAAATAGTTTTGATAAAAGAAAATAATTGAATAAGGAGACGGAATAACTAAGTGGAGGCTTTTGACCTAAACTACAGAACAAGAACAGGGATTTCCTAATCTGTGACAAGAAACATGATTAAGTAGAATAATGTTTGAATCTATCTATCTATCTCTCTCTATCTATCTCTATCAGGTAGCAACCTCTACTTAAGGGCAGTCCTTATTTTGTTAATGGATTACAGTATTTAAATGTAGAGAAGACTATTGCTTCTAAACTTGATGCTATGCTGAGAAAAAAGATCTCACTCCACAGTTTATGAAATTAGTATAAAGTTCTTGTAGGTAAGGCCAATATTATTCTCACTAACATCAAACTATGAAATATAGCGCGGTAAAAAGTTAAAAAATGGTAGCTTCATAAAATTTTTGTGTCATATTTTTCATATTTTGTTGTTATGATTTCATATTTTGGTATAATTTTCTTCATATAATTCCTCGCTCTACTCATAAGTAATGTTTTTATTTTTTTAAACAAAATGGTATATAGAATGTTTTTTGACAAGAAATTAAACTAATCTTCAGAGTAGAGGCTATCAATTCCCTCCGCCCTATGTCAGAGACTGTCAAACTATAACATCCTTCAAAAACAAACTAAAGAATTATTTAATAACAAACTAACTTATACACCTCACTGATAATATTCTTTTAACAATTAATAAATTTAATTATTTATGAAAATAATATTAAGAATAACAAATATTTTTGTTTTGTTTTAAATATTGTATAATCGTAAAATTAGTTTTCTATATCTCATTATTTTCCTTTGTTTTTTATATACACTAGACAGGGACAATTTAATATGTCTTGCTTGTATACATTTTATTATTAGTTTTAGTCTTATTTTTAACTAACATTAACTGGTTGTATTATAGATCGTAATATATTATATATTATCTTTTTAATATATTATATATTATCTTTTTGATCAAATTTTTACTTAGTATTTAATATTAGAGTTAATTGTGATTGTTATATTCTGATGTAATATATGTTTGTCCTGGTGAGTGGAAGAGAAGGCCACATGGCCTTAACTCCACCAGGCTAAATAAATAAAATCTAAATCTAAATAAAATCTAAAAATCTAAAATCATCATATTCTGAATTCATGAGTCATCTTTAAGCGAAATTCATTAACCCGTGACGTTACCAGTCTCTGGTTTCTGAATTCTTTGTGAACCATCGTTACAGCTTCAATTATTTCATATTTTCGAATTTCCACGCAATTAATGGACCATGGATCAAAATATATGGTTATCTGAAGGCGCAAGATCAAGGGTTGTATGCTGGATGTGTTAGCAGTTTGATTCCTCCCAATTCCTGAATTTTTGTCATAGTTGTTCGTGCAGTATGAAGTCCGGACGGGTTTGAACCCGCGACCCACAATATTTCATGAACTCGTTCCAGTTGTTAGAGAATAAAGGTCCGAATCGACTGCACGCCCATTTAGAACAAACTCCCAGTGAATCACATCTTCAAAATTCCATCAGACACACACCATTACAATAAAAAATACATTATTTGAGGCAATCTAATCGTTACAATTCTATTGTGTGCAGCATGAAGTGCTTAAAAAAATAAAACGCTATTTAAAAAATATTATACTGAAGCTAAGACAACCGATGTGAAATTTATTACTATCCGTTCTATTCTATTTCAAACATCAATATCCTTCTATTTTCTACTCTACTTCTAGGATACACACGAAATTCCTTTTTGACAAAATTCCTACTACTGAGTCAAAAGTCTTACAATGGGAAGCGATATGAAACTCGAACACTGTACGCGAAAGAATATTTCCTTAGATTTATTAGTTTTTTTCCTACATTTATTTTACAATATATTATATATAAGATATATGCCTGTGATTAAAGGTAAACGTGAAGCGTGCCCATCTAGTTTGGAAGTTGGCACATATAAATTTGAACTGGTTCATAGCTTTATTTATCTAGGATCTGAAGTAAATTGTAGAAATGACAATTCGGCTGAAATACATCTACGGATCATGACTGCAAACAAGTGTTTTTTTTGGACTCAGGACAATGTTTAGATCTCAGTTTATATCTAGAAGGACAAAAATACTCATGTATAAAGTTCTCCTTAGACCAGTGTTAACTTATGCATCAGAAGCTTGGACCATGTTGAAATCTGATGAGGAATTATTAGGGCGTTTTGAAAGGAAGATAATGAGATTCATTTTTGGTGCCGTGAAAGAAAATAATGCATGGAGAAAGAGATACAATAATGAATTGTATAAATTGTACAATCAGCCAGATATTTTGAATTTTGTTAAAGTTAATAGATTGGCATGGGCTGGACACATTATTCGCATGGACAACAAAAGGATTACAAAAAGAATTTACAATGAACAACCACTATTGGCCAGAAAAGTTGGAAGACCTAAATTAAGATGGGAGGATGGTATAATTCAAGACATTAAAATTTTAAAAATAAAAAACTGGAAGAATGAAGCGCAGAACAGGGAAGTCTGGCAAAGGTTTCTGAAGGCGGCCAAGGCCCACATGGGGCTGTCGAGCCAATTATGATGATGATGATTATATATAAGATATATGCCTACATAATAAAATAACGAAATAATTAAAATAAATATTTTTTGGTTACTTTTTCACACCACATGTCGTTTATATATATATATATATATATATATATATATATAAGTCTGCTATAGATTTCGTAAGTACTTCGTTGATATCTGAGATTCGATAAGTCTGAGAAAATTAATTTTGCTCTCAGAGATTCTATGAAAATTTGGAGCTGAAACGATTGTGATTCTTAATTTATGGCTCTGTTATATTTAAGCATATATATTCAGTCAATGACATTCCTTATTACATAAAAATATATTCGAGTTGATTTATGGCTCTGTTTGACATTCCTTATTACATAAAAATATATTCGAGTTGTCTCTAAAACACGGACAAAAACTTTCCACTTCATGTAAAGACAACTTTTGTCATATATATATATATATATATATATATATATATATATATATATATATATATAGAAGAGATCATTATTACTAATAAATTTAGTCACAAGTAATAGCCTTTACCAGATATAATGAGAACAGTTAAGTCTCTTAGACTGCGATGGGCAGGACATGTGGCACGAATGGGGAATGAAAGACGTGCATGGAAGCTTCTTGTAGGAAAACCAGAGGGAAAATGCCCAGTTGGTAGACCAAGAATGAGGTGGAACAATAACATTAAATATGATTTGAGGGAAGTAGGTTATACAGGGGATGATTGGAAAGCATTAGCTCAGGATAGGGATGTATGGGGAACTTATGTCCGCGCTGCCATGAACCTCCGGGTTCGATAGTGCCAGTGAGTTAGTTTAGTAACAGCCTTTAACGATAGGCGTGTGGAAGGAAAGTCAATACAATAAAAATCCCCCTTTTTTTCGTTCTCTCCCCCCACCCTTTTCCATCTTTCTAAAACTCCATGGCGCGACAGGTCTAGAAGGCCCTTGACCAACCAGCCGGGTGCTAGCCTCGCATCTACATGCATTAATCACAGAGGTGGAGATTGTCTAGCCAGTTATAAGAGTAACATGTGGTCAGCATATCGGATCACAAGCCGTGTTCCTATCCTTCTAACATATTAAAATTCAAACCAAAACGTGTTCTAGAATTCAAGCACAAACATTTTATGGAGGACTCTTACTATGAGTCTTCTCCATTCACCTGTCCGTTCATCTCTCTTTGGTCCAAAAAATGTTCGTAAGAACTTTATTCTCATATAATTGTCAACTTTTCTCCTCCCTTAAAGTAAGAGTCTATTTTTCGCATCCATATAATAACAGAATAAAACAAGAAGACATATTAGATTGAAGTTTTATAAAACACTGGCAGTTCCTGCATTACTTTATGGGAGCGAAACTTGGGTAATAACCAAAAAATTGCAAAGTAGAATACAAAGCGCAGAAATGAACTTCCTTAGAAGAACAAAAGGCTGCACAAGATTGGATCGGATAAGGAATGAAGATATAAGAACAGAGTTAAATATATATCAATTGAATGAGAAAATCAGAGAATCCATCCATAGTAATTCTGCCCGAAGGCAGGTCCTTCACTGCAATCATAACATTTTCATGCTATGCTTGTAGCTTTACTAGGGAATTGTAGGTGTGGTAGCTTCCCGTTGCTTTCCACACCGATGAAGGATGATGATGATAATGATAAGGATGATTATGATAATGATGGCCATATGATTTCGGGGACCGTTTGGGCCTTAAAGTTTTCCTGACATTTGTCTTACAGGTGAGGAAAAACCCCGGTAAAAACCTCGCCCAGAAAAACTGCCCCGACCGGGGATCGAACCCGGGCCCGATGCGTGACAAGGCAGCACGCTACCTCGAGACCACAGCGGTGGACTAATCAGAGAATATAGAAAGAAATGGTTTACACATGTGGAAAGAATGAATATAACAAGATTACCAAGAGCAGCATTCAACTGCAAGCCAAAGAGGTTCAAGGAATGTAGGAAGGCCAGTGAAAAGATGGACAGAACAACTGTGAGGCGGAACAGGCAATTTATGCCTAGCCCGTGAAGTGAAGAAGAAGAAGAAGTTTTATATATTTTCAGTTTAACGTTTTTTTAATATATTTTCAGTTTAACGTTTTTTGAGAGGAGTTGGGACGACAAGAATCCGTGTTAAATCCATAATAGCATGTTATATACTATGGATGTGTCCCCCTCAACATAAGTGTTCTGGAACACTGAGGGTAACATCTGTCTTCCACGAGCAACATTTTATTTTATAAAATGGTTTGAAAGAACTTTAAAGTAGAGAGGGCGAGGCTTGGGCCATGTCCGGAGAAAGTCTGAGGTAAAATAACAATCGATAGGCATATCCGATATCTTTTTTACCACTTCAAATATACGTATACAGTTTGACAACAAAAGATAAAGAAAGGCGGATAAAATAACGACTTTTTCGTGTCCTGATAAACGTTTTATGTGTACCAACATTCACTGATATCTGAAATCCAGTAATATACTTTATTTACGGAAAAGAAGATTAATTAAAAGTAAATAAAGTGGCCAATTAGATCAGGAGGCAAGGGCTGATCGACCCGGGTTCGACCCTGGGCAGTGATAAAGATTTATCTTCACTTATACTTGTCCAGACTGGCTCTATAAAATGTGTGTCGAATGTTCATTTGCTATTAATGGGGTAACTTTAACTAGTCGTGTAAAATAAAATTAAATTAAAATAAACTCGAGTATCGTACAGTAAACTAAAAATTATTTATCATAAGTAATGCCACGAGTGATTTCCAAATTATCGATAAATTCACGACTCACGAAGTGAGGAGTGAATTTATCTAGAGAATTTGGAAATCAAGAGTGGCATTTGTTAGGACTATTTAACGAATAAAATTAAGTTGTTTACTCACAAATCATTGTTTAATTATAGTTATTTTAAAATATTTATGTATTTAATGTAAACGGCGTTGTTTGAAAACAAATCAGAAATGTGAGGTTATGTTCATTCACTGCTGCTTGATCATATTATTTATTGCCAAATAAGATCGCAATATTGTAAGAGTGCACCCAAGTGGAGAAATAATGAAACACATCAAACTATATATCATAATCATCATTTATTTTTTTAGTAAACAACTCAATAAAATCAAGGAATTTGTTCATTATTTGCTATATTCAATGTATTTGTTGGAAAAAAATAATGTTCTGTCCTGTTCAGAACATTAAAAAGGAGGAGCTTTCTTTATCACAAAAGCAGGAGCTGATAAAGAGAAATCGATAAAGAGCGAGGTGAAACACGACTGTCATTGGTTGTAAAACAACATTCATTGAAACGTGATTGGTCATTGACTAGCATTTGTGGCATGAGTTAAATAGTCAAGTTTAACAACAAATTCCTGCGCCTAATTAATCTATCGTCATTCTCCTCCACATTTCTCTGTCATTCCAATCTCCATCGTCCAACCCTTTTTCCCTCATACTGTTCAAAACGCTATCAATTCACGCTATTTTTGGCCGTTGTTTTCGTATTTTACCAAGTGGCACCCATTCTAGTATTCTTCTTTGGTAATCTATTTTCTTTAAATAAAATATTGGTCTTGCAAACCAAAAAATAAAGTATCTTTTAGAACTTCAAAGAGGAAATATATTTCTTCATAAGTCTCCAAAACTTATATGTTTAATAAACTACTCCTTGAAATAGTTAAATTAATTATTTTAATTTCTAGTCTACCTTTTAGGAGGCTCAATATTGAGATGATTAATTTTCCCTACTCCTTCATTTATTTGTCATTTCTTTTACATGACCATACCATTTTAATTGTATGTTTTTTTTTAATGAAATCCAGAATATTAAAGTGTAAACAATAGTCTTTTGTTGAATTACACTCTTTCTTATTTTCTCTCGTCTAGAAATTCCAGCTGAACGTCTCAAAAAATCCATTTCTGCAGAATTTCATTTACTTATTATAAATTTTAATTCCAATGTTTCTACACTGTATGTTATTCTACACATTATTGTATTGGCTGCAAAGGGTTATTGTTTCTTAAGAGGGAGGAGACCTAATTCTTTCTAGATTGAAAGTTTAAGGAACCAACCCGGACAATAACGAAGCGTCCAATCCCTACCTTCTCGTGGTGCAGCTGTTAACATATTGTTTATTCAATATAAACTAATGGGATGGGCTACCCACCAATTAGCACTGGTCAGCTTGGTGGGTTATAGACCGATCTGGTATTTCTTCCTTTTCTCGTACCATATCCCTCTTTTCACTTTCCTATCCAATCTCCCTCGACTGTCCTCTTGTTTTCTTCTACCCTGATTGCATTAGAATATTCGAGACAGAAGGGTTCATTTGTGTATTTCCTATATCTCTTTCTTTCAACCTCGTGGGCATTCAATGCCCACATAAGCTGCATGTAATGCAGCCCCATTGCAAGTTATACACCGTTAGTATGCAATGGATACGTGTCATCAGCTGCGACTGGGATACACGCAATCAAGAATGAATCATTATTGTATTACAGACGGATTTAAATAAACTAAATATTATGTTATTCTCTATAACTACTAAAAATTATATTATTCTCTATAACTATAAGGGAATTAGAGTATACAGGGGATAGGGATATATGGAGAGCTTATGTCCGCGCGGCCATGAACCTACGGGTTCGATAGAGCCAGTGAGTTAGTCTATAACTCTATAACATCATTTATATACTGACTTTTAAGGCAATTCAAGTATTAGATGATTGGTTACATGGTCGTCCCGCGCCGTAGCCGAGTGGTTAAGGCAGGAAGCCTTGGCGCAGAGCTACGGGACTTGCGCTGGTTCGAGTCTCCATGGGGGAAGAAATTTTCTCATGGTATTTCGGCCAGTATGGGACCGGTGCCCACCCAGCATCGTGAGGCAATTGGGTAGCTACAATAAGTAGCGGCTCCAGGTTGAGAAAACCAGCTATAACGGCTGGGGGACTCGACATGCTAACCACATGTCACCCCTACACTGGCTGTTGATCATCTACCTCTGTGATTGACACATGTGGATGTGAAGGGCCAGCAGCCGGCTGGTAAAAGCGCAACCGCTGAAAAGTGGAAAGACCCTCAATCGGATTACATGGTCTATTTTCCAGTTGCTGGCCTCACATCCACATAGGACAATCACAGAGGTGGACTGTCATTCACCCAGTATATTAGTGGCATGTGGATCCCTTCCCCTTATGACTGATTTTCTCAACCTGGAGTTACTACTTTCAAAGCTACGCAAATTCGTCACAGGGTATGACTTCGGTCCCCATACGCTATTTGCAATTCCACGAGAAAATTTCTTACCCTATGGAAACTCGAACTAGCATGCTGGAGTCAACCGAATTGAATAAAAAACTACATTTTATAGCAATAAAATCATATAATGGTTATATAGCAAGGTAGTATTATCTCGCTTGGATTTATGCTAAATGTAACGGTTATTAACGATAAAAGAACACAACTATACACTTTATATTGACCAAATCATATATATATATATATATATATTTTTTTTTTCTCACAGCATAATTATAATTGATATCAAACTTTATTTCCAAGAATCATAAAATATTTTCTTTTAATTAAACGAACCTTCTTTTACAACTGTATTTGTTAATGTTGGTAACTCACTACTAAAAAAAAAAGTAAAGTGATCCCACAACAGGCCCGAAGGCCCTTGGGGTAGTACGAGGTTAAGGCTCCCACTTTTTCTAAACAATCGGCACTTTATGTCAGCCGGGTTGTCAGCCCTGCGTGACGGCCGCCTTTACCCCAGAACAAGCGTCTGGTACTCATTTCCGTTAGAGGCTGAGTCGACCTCAGGGCCATAGTGCCGCCAGAGAGTTTGGGTCAGTTTAAAAATCCTGACCCCAACGGGACTTGAACCCTCGACCCTTCGGCTCGTAGCTCAGTGCCTTAACCACTACGCTACGGCGTGCCCCAACTCACTACTACTAGACTAAAAAATAAGCTGAACATTACTTACTCACTTACTCACTGGCACTATCGAACCCATAGGTTCATGGCCGCGCGGACATAAGCTCTCCATACATCCCTATCCTGAGCTAATACTTTCCAATCATTCCCTATATATTCTACTTCCCTCAAATTATAGTTAATGTTATTCTCCCACCTCATTCTTGGTCTACCAACTGGGCGTTTTCCCTCTGGCTTTCCTACAAGAAGCTTCCATGCAAGTCTTTCATTGCCCATACGTGCAACATGCCCTGGCCATCGCAGTCTACGAGACTTAACTGTTCTTATTATATCTGTCTTCCTATAAAGACCATGTAGTTCGTTATGTAGTCTTCTCCATTTATGGAGTAAATTCAACTTTTATAGGCCTACACCTCACCATTACACTTAACCTCATTGGAGCGTAACATATTTCTGGCAGCTTTGTATTATTTCTTAAAAGTCTGCTAGTCGTTTTTGTTCATCTCGTCATATGTCTATTGACTGATAATTATCACTTATTATCAATTATAACTCCACCGCTGTAGTCTCGAGGTAGCGTGCTGCCTTGTCACGCAGCAGGCCCGGGTACGATTCCCGATCGGCATAGGCTTCTGGGTGAGGTTTTCTTTTCGGGTTTTTTCCTCACCTGTAAGACAAATGTCAGGAAGCTTAGGGCCCAACGGTCCCCGAAAATCATCCGGTCATCATCATCTTCATCATTATCATAATCATAATCATCCTTCACTGGTATGGAAAGCAACGGGAAGCTGCCACACCTATAATTCCCTAGTAAAGTTGCAAACCATAGCATGCAACTGCTATGCTTGCAGTGGAAGACCTGCCCTCGGGCAGAATTATTATGGATGGATTAATTATAATTGATCTTTGCATTTGTATCTTCACCATTTGTTAATCTTTGAATCGACAATGTACTTTGCAGATTAATTTATTGAATATTTTTATTAGATCATTAGAAAAACTAATTGGAATGTGTGATTTTTTTTTTTTGGAAATTACAGAACAATACACAATAACAAGTAAGGGCTAGGTAATTCAAGCAGCAAAATCATCTGACTACAGGCTGAATTCGATTCCGGACAGCAGAGGTGTGGAGATTATTCTTCATTCGTGTCCACATTAGCCCTAGGGCCCAGTCAGCCTCCTAAAATGAGTACCGCGAATGTTTCTGCTAATACAGTCGGTAGGGGTGCATGGTTTGCTAACCTATCTTACCGCGCCGTTGGCTTAGAATCGCAAATTTTTGGATGCACGCCTCATTGAGCTGTGTTCATACGTTTACCTTGAATCCATGGCGCGATAAGCCTCGAAGGCTCTTGGTGTACCATCCGGCTGCTGGCCTCACATACATAATATTAACAGCATGGTTATATATTAAATTGGCATAGTACAACAATTTAACCATATAGGAACAATGGAATGGAATAGAAGAATCCCAGAACAGAATAAACAAAGCAAATAAGATCTAACTAACTAACTAACTAACTCACTGGCTCTATCGAACACGTAGGTTCGTGACCGCGCGGACATAAGTTCTTCATACATCCCTATCCTGATCTAATGTTATCCAATCATCCCCTGCATAATCAACTTTCCTCAAATCATGGATAATGTTATTCTCCCACCTCAGTCTTGGTCTACCAACTGGGCGCTTTCCCTCTAGTTTTCCTACAAGAAGCTTCCACACACCTCTTTCATCTCCCATACGTGCCACATGTCCTGCCTATAGGAGTCTACGAAACTTAACTGTTATTATATCTGTCTTCCTATACATATAATTATTGTAGCTCACTATTTTCTCTATTCACCTGTCTGTTCATCTCTTTTTGACCCAAACATTTTCCTAATAACTTTATTCTCAAATACTCGTAATCTCATTTCCTCCCTTAAAGTAAGAGTCCATGTTTCGCATCCATATAATGTAACTGGGAGGACCTAAAATGCGTTATTATCTATGTTATATGTAAAAGTGTGCACCCATAGATAAAAATTAGTAACACCTGGGTTGTAATAAAATAAAACTGAAGACATTTAACATAGATTTGAAACGAAAATATTAAGAAGTGTTGTTGGTAGTGGCTTCCGGGATTGTTGACCCAAGTCATTCTCTCCCTAGCTTCCTAATAAAAAGGTTCCAAGTTTCCAGTTTACTATTTATTTTTATTTAGTTTTCTGCAGCTGAGAAGGTGTTCCTAGTTTAGAATCACATTACAGTTGTCACAGAGTGGGTAACATCTCTCCACTATCAGTTTCATCCTTAATATGTATTCTTGAAGACAGTCATGTTTTAAAATTACCTAGAACTGAGGTACTCCAATTTTTCTAGGTTTCGACACTAAAGTTTTATATTTATGTACATTTTCATAAACTTTTCTCTTCGTGCACTTTCTTATTCTTTCGTGTTCTTCATGTATCACCTGACTTTAAATTAGTTTAAGTTTGTACGATAAAAGGTAAAGTGATCTCACTACAGGCCTCAGGAGGGTAGTAGGAGGTTAAGGCTTCCACTTTTTCTTTACAATCGGCACTTGATGTCAGCCGGGTTTTGGCCCATCTGGGCCTATGCCTCCACCCCTTGGGATACCTCGGACAAAGACCATACTCCCAAGTCCCAGTATCTTGTCCTCCCTATCTGTTCGCGTCCACGTTCAAAGGTTCTCATCTCAGGGAGAAGGTGTTGGAGTCGTAACTTCAGGGAAATTGCTGAGCTACATAGTACGTCGTGTCCCGCGCCGTAGCCGAGTGGTTAAGGCAGGAAGCCTTGGCGCAGAGCTACGGGACTTGCGCTGGTTCGAGTCTCCATGGGGGAAGAAATTTTCTCATGGTATTTCGGCCAGTATGGGACCGGTGCCCACCCAGCATTGTGAGGCATTTGGGTAGCTACAATAAGTAGCGGCTCCAGGTTGAGAAAACCAGCTATAACGGCTGGGGGACTCGACATGCTGACCACATGTCACCCCAACACTGGCTGATGATCATCTACCTCTGTGATTGACACATGTGGATATTAGGCCAGCAGTCGGCTGGTAGGCTAAGGGCCATCTAGGCCTGTCGCGCCAGGAGTATTTTTTTACATAGTACGTCAGGTCGCTCATTCCTGACGACCCCACAGTTGGTCCACGGGCTCCTCGAGCCTAGTCGGGAGGACTACAATCGCAGATCCACCGACCGTTCCCCTGTTCTACCTCCAGGGACGCATCCTGCAGCCGTTGTGAGACCGGCTAGGGCTTGAATTCTCAAAAGCCCCGCAGTATGAGACTTTAGTACATCCAGGTGCTCATCTCCTGGTGACCCCACAGTTTGTCCACGAGCCCGGGTTGTCAGCCCTGCGTGACGGTCGCCTTTACCCCCAGAACAAGCGTATGGTACTCATTTCCGTTAGAGACTGAGTCGGCCATTAGTGCCGCCAGAAGGTTTAGGTCATTTTAAAAATCCTAACCCCACTGGCTATATATAATATCATTTTCCTTTCAAGCCGACATGTCCAGATATACACCTAAGTCTACTAGAAGTATATTTGGACCTATCAATGACACAGGTAACTGGAGAATAATATATAATGATTAAATGGAAAAGGTTACAATAAGATGGATATGTACATAGAATGGACAGGCAAAGCATTCCCAAGATGGTCATGGAAAGAGAGATGTTTGGTAAACGATCTATTGGAAAACCTAAGAAAAGATGGTTGGATGCTACAATAGAGGATTGTCAACAGTTGTTGAAGCTGAAGAATTGTAAAGAGAAAGCTGTGGGCAGAGAAGAATGGAGGCAGATGTTGAGGAAGGTCAAAGGCCTGTCTTGGGTTGTAGTGTCATTACTGCTACTGCTGATGATGACAATGGCAGTTATAACTAACTCACTGACACTCTCAAACCCGTAGGTTCATGGCCGCTCGTACATAAGCTCTACACACATCCCCATCCTGAGCTAATGTTTTCCAATCATTCCCTGTATAATCTACTTCCTCAAATCATGGTTAATGTTATTCTCCCATCTCATTCTTGGTATACCAACTGGGAGTTTTCCCTCTAGTTTTACTACAAGAAGCTTCCATGTCCTCTTTCATTCCCCATTCGTGCCACATGTCCTGCCCATCGAATTCTACGAATGATGATTATACATTAGATATTACACTGCAATCCGAAGCATATTTTACTTAATTATTATTTATAGAGTCCACCGCTGTAGTCTCGAGGTAGCGTGCTGTCTTGTCACGCAGCGGGCCCGGGTTCGATCCCCGGTCGGGGCAGTTTTTCTGGGTGATGTTTTTTATCGGGGTTTTTCCTCACATATAAGAAAAATGTCAGGCCCAAATGATCCCCGAAATCATGTGGCCATCATCATCCTTATCATTATCATCATCAATCATTATCATCCTTCACCGGTGTGGAAAGCAGCGGGAAGCTACCACACCTACAATTCCCTAGTAAAGCTGCAAGCATAGCATGAAAATGCTATGATTGCAGTGAAGGATCTGTCTTCGGGCAGAATTACTATGGATGGATTATTTATAGACGATTCAACATCTATGATCATATCGCTACCCTCATTTTTATTAAAGTATAAATTTGCTGTTCCTTTGTTGTTTTATGGAAGTGAAAATTGGATAATGAAATCAAGGGATAAAAGCAGGATACAGACTGCGGAAATGCTGTTTTTACGTAATGTGAAAGGATGCACAAGAGCGGATAGAATAAGGAATGAAACTATACGTGAAGAATTAAATATATATAAAATTGGAGATAAAATCAGCGAAAATAATAAGAAATGGACAGAACACTTAATGAGAATGAACAACGAAAGAATACCAAAAAGAACCTTCCTGTATAATCCCAGAGGAACAAGGGATGTTGGCCGACCACGTAGAAGATGGACTCCACTTTTAACTTCGCCGGAACAGGCTGCATAGCCTACCTTGTAGAAGAAGAAGAAGAAGATAAATTTGCGAATTTGATTAAATGAATCTGCTAGTGAAATCTCAATCCAACAATTGCCGTGACTGAGGAAAAATCTCAATCAGGTTGGTCGGCACAGGTATTTGAACCCGGGACCGCTTGAAAGAGCTTCAAACGCTAACGCGTGACTAGTTCGGTTCGATAAATTTAAATAAAATGGCTGTAGAAATTTAATTTTGCCAATTCATGGGTCAATAAAGCGTTGGTATTATTTTTAAAACCTAAATACATGGCATTATTTGTAAGCAACACGAGGTTCTAGAAGTTTTTGTCCGGAAGGATTAGGCTTAAGTTAAACACAAAATCACAAAAAATAAATACATTTCTTTTAATGAAGACTGCACAAAAATGCTGTGAAAATAAGCAAATGTAGTGGAACTGAGATTTTTTAAAGCTGCACTTGGGAGATCACAGCCCCACGTGTTGGTCTTGTGTAAAAATAGCACAACCATTTCCACATGCTGACATGCACTTCACACTGTTTTATTAGGTTATTTATAGTTGAGTTTTTAAATACCTCGTAATAGCCTGATTGATGACACATACAAGAAACTATTACTTAACTGTAGAGCTACCGGCTATACTTTTTATTAAAATGCAAAAACGTAGCGCAGGACATAATAAATTCAGTAGAGGTCATTCAACCAAATGGAACTTTCAACAAATAGTAACCTGACAGGTTTCACAGGAGGTGCGCAACCCTTAGCGCAACATAAAAAGTTTACGGGGGGGAAAAATAATGAAAGAAAGAAAGAATAAATAAATAAAACGTATTTTGTTTATAGAGTTGATTTAGGGAGAGTCGGTTCTGTTTGACTTATGGTTAACACTCTCGCTTCTGTTTCCTAAGTTCGCGCGTTCAAACCCGGCCAGGATAGATGATCCCCCCCCCCTTTTCGTTTACACTGTTTTACCTTTTTGTTAACTTCATTTTATTCTCACATATAGACACAAGGACAGGGCACACACCCAGATCAAAGGTGGGGATTTAAAATCCCCTACCCGCCGGGAATCGAACCCGGGTCGCCGGAGTGGAAGGTAGGGACTCTACCGACTACGCCACGGCGACGGCCTTTTTAAAAGCGTAAAAATATTTTTAGCGCAATAGTGCGTTTTGTCGTACTTACAGCAATGACGACCATGATTGATAAAGTTCAACTTCGTACATTTCGGGGTTGCCGACCTAAATAACTATACTGTAATATTACATATTACAAACCTCGTGCGGGAAGTAGAGCCACTGTCCTTTATGTATTCTACGTACAATGCATATATAAAAATATATCCAAAAGGTAGTGTTAATAGACATTATACGAAACAAATCACTGTATTTAAATGAACTGAACTTTACTTGAAACAATATAAAACAATAAATACGCTTGCCGCCATTTTATCACTAAATGGTCTCACGGTCTCCCGTAGTTTCAACTAATAAACATTGCCCACACTGTTAAAGTTAGTCAATTGTTTATAATGAACGTAAATATTTCCAACAAAGATATTATTATTTTACTATTATTTATTATTTTGAAAACACCATCGAGCAAAAAAAAAAAAAAAAGTACAACGCACGTTTGTGAAGAGTTTTACAGAATCTCGGAAATTCTAGCTTCTGTAAAAAAATTGCAACCGCAGGTGTATATTATATAAAAGCAAGAAAACGTTTAATATTTATGAAAAATGGGGACTGATATAAACATTGAGAAAACTAAATACCTGTGTATAGGAAAAGAAATGGAAAATATAAATTTCAACAGTGGAGAAGAACTAAAACCTAGTATTGAATGCACTTATTTAGGAACAAAATTAGACCATTCAGGCGATAACACAGTGGAAATTAAAAATAGAATCGCACAAACAAAACAAGCAATAAATGCTTTAAACTCTATTTGGTGGAGCAAAAATATTACAGAAAATAGAAAATTACAAATATATCAAACCATAATTCAGAGCATTTTAACATATGGTGCTGAAGTCTGGCAAATTCCTACCAGGGAAATCAAAAGAATTTTAAGTACAGAAATGGATGTTTTAAGAAGATAGCTGGAAAATCTAGAATGGATAGAATACGAAATAAAGAAATAAGGGAAATTATGGGTGTACAAGAGGAGCCGGACATCACAGACATTATAGAAAAGAAAAGATTACAGTGGTATGGCCATGTCAAAAGAATGCCAGAGCAAAGATTGCCAAAAATTGTTATGGAATGGGTCCCAATGGAAAGGAGGAAGAGAGGAAGACCGAAGAAAATTTGGATAGAAGGGGTACAAGCAGCTATGAATATCAGAGGAATGCAGGAAGATCAATGGATGGACAGGGAGGAATACTTACTTACTGGCACTATCGAACCCGTAGGTTCATGGCCGCGCGGACATAAGCTCTCCATACATCCCTATCCTGAGCTAATGCTTTCCAATCATTCCCTGTATAATCTACTTCCCTCAAATCATAGTTAATGTGGACAGAGAGGAATGGCGTTTGGTTTTCGGAAGACGGCGGCAGCTGTCATGATACCGGATGATGATGATTTAATATAAAACTAGAAGATGAAGCATATGCTTCGAAAGTACTCCACACCCCAAATCCAAAGCTGAAGAAGACTGAGATCTGAGGTACTCTATTTTTATATTATAAATATTACATAGCAACCTCAACGGTGTTTCGTCATGAATTTTGAAAGTATCAAGAAAGCGTTTGCTCACTGGTTGCCCCTGTTGCATGTCACTTTAAAAGAACAGTTTGGCAACAAGAAAAGCATTCTAAATTTTAAGTGGGGGGAAATATTCCCTGGGTAAGATATAATATTACATGGTGAAGAGGAGCGAGTACATAATGGCAGTAAAATCCCAAACATTCTTCCTTACACATCATGTGATAGACTACCCCACTGTAAGGAACAATAGACCTATAAAAAACTCCAGTTTCGCATCTTCATATCTTTAGGATCATGTAATTCGACAACTTGAAAATTAAGCATTATAAGAGAATCAAATTAAATCACCTAAACAATATAAGTGCAATATATTGGTTTACACTAATAATACTAATACCATTCTGAGCCACTACATCACAAATTATAATTATTTTCCCTAAAGCGTCTTAAACATTTTCTTCCTACAGCTCTTAAAAGAATTTCAATCCAAACCTTAGTGATGCCGCATTTTGACTAATGTGACGTTCTACTAACTGACATAAGTGACGGACGAACTGCAGCGTGTCCATAATATGTGTATCAGATTCATATTTAATGTTCGAAAATACGATCACATTTCTCCATTATTCCACGAATTGTCATGGCTACATCTGAAAGAGAAAAGAAAATCGCACTGTCTAATTTTCTTATTTAAGATCCTACATACCTCGATTCCCAATTATTTATCATCCCGTTTCCAGTATCTATCATCAAACCATAACTTAAATACATGATCACAACAGAGTATCTTGCTTGATATACCGCAACATAGGACATCACATCACTCCATGTCATATACCATCTTCACTTCTCGCAACTGGAATTACCTACCACAAGAAATAAGGGGCTGCCGGACATTGGCATCTTTTAAAAGAAATCTAAATTTATATTTGCTCTAACCTCGATTTCATTATTACCCAGTTGTAAGATATATATATATATATATATATATATATTAATTGGCGTTTCTCGTATAATTTATCATATTTATATTATTATTATTATTATTATTATTATTATTATTATTATTATTATCGTAAGTATTATTATTGTTATTATCCTATAAAATGTTGTTTGTACATGAATTTACATTGCTACATTTAATGTATCTTTAACTGTTTATAATTAGTATAGTGTATATCTATATTTGTCAAATATTTATTTGTATTTGCGCTGTTTGCGTGGAAGAGAAGGCCTTATGGCCTTAACTCTGCCAGAATAAATAAAGAATTATTATTATTATTATTATTATTAGATTTTTTAATGATAATGTGTTTTTAATCTAATTTGGATCTATAAACTTTAAAGATGGCTGACTTTTTTTTTACTACCAATAACATAACTTTAATTCTAACATTTTATACGAGACAAATATAAACCGTACATAAAAAAAAATCCTGAGTTAATATTTATATGTAAAAAACTCCAGGCGCTAAGGCACTTAGCCTATGTACTTAACCAATTATTATTATTATTATTATTATTATTATTATTATTATTATTATTATTATTATTATTATTATTATTATTATTATTATTATTATTATTATTATTATTATTATTTTACTATTTGGGTTCCATTTTAAAAAAATATTATTTATTGGTTTGCCAATTTTAACATTTTATAGATTTTAAATGCGTATACAACCTATTTATATTGTATAATCTTATATTTTTTTACAATTTTTCTAATAAGGGCCTACACACATTTTTGTTTTCATTTGTGTGCCCTTAAATACATATTTTGGGAACACTCTTTGAGACTAATATGTGTGTGTGTGTGTGTTTTTTACGAAATATAATTAAGCTAAAGAGAGCTGTTAGTAATGAGTTCAACTTGTAACACATAAAATTAAGACATCTAAAAGGCAAACCCCCACCGCTGTGGTCTCGAGGTTGTGTGCTGCCTTGTCACGCAGCGGGCCCGGGTTCGATTCCCGTAGAGACAAGCTTCCTGGGTGAGGTTTTTTCGGGGTTTTTCCTCTCCTGTACGGACAAATGCCAGGAACCGTCGCCGGCCCCAAACGGCCCACCCCGCACAACTCATCTGGCCTTCATCCCCTCTTCCCCGAGTGTGGAAAGCAACGGGAAGCTACCTCACCTATAATTCTCTAGTAAGGCTGCAAAGCATTGCATAAAAATGTAATGATTGCAGTGAAAGACCTGCCCTAGGGCAGAACACTATATAATGGAATGCAAATGAGATAAGTGCACTTGTTTGTAAGTACACGTATGTCCTTGGCATCTAAATGCCTCAATTAATGGATTGACTAATGTTCCCGCATTACTTCATGAATGCGAAATTTGGGTAATGACCAAAAAATTACAATCTAGAATACAAAGCGTAGAAATGAACTTCCTTAGAAGAACAAAGAGCTGTACAAGATTGGACTCGGATAAAAATAAAGATATAAGGACAGAGTTTATATTATATAGAGTTATATATCATTTTTTTGGTTTGGAGACAGTATATCTATATATATATTTTCCACTGAATGAAAAAATCAAATAATACAGAGATAAATGGTTTAAACATGTAGAAAGAATGGATGTAACAAGATTACCAAAAGCATTATTTAACTACAAGCCTGGAGGATCAAGGAATGTGGGAAGATCAGTGAAAAGACGGACAGACAGTTGTGGGGCGAAACGGGCAGTTTCCTAACCTATGAAGTGAAGAAGAAGAATAACTTGGAAATGAGGTAATGTGTGGGAGAAAAATACAATAATTTCTTTTGTAGAAACTATGAATTTTGATTGATAGGCGTGAATGGAAAATTACATTTTATCAATTTAGTAATTGTTACAGTTAAGTTTATAAAACTATATGATCACTAGAGACCGGATGTTAGGGAAAATGCCTACAGTTATTTATTATAGATATTGTAAAAGTGACTTCATATAAGTTCATACCGATGACCCTAGAGTTGTTTTCC
This sequence comes from Diploptera punctata, assembly GCA_030220185.1. Lineage (NCBI taxonomy): Eukaryota > Metazoa > Arthropoda > Insecta > Blattodea > Blaberidae > Diploptera > Diploptera punctata. The sequence continues at coordinate 1,918,416 of JASPKZ010009821.1, forward strand.
ATTAAGTTAATTTTGCCTATAAATGCCTATTTCAGCTTACAATGCCAATAAATGTCTATTTGCCATTTTTTTCTTGAAATTAACTTAGTATAAAATAAAATAAGTTAAAATATACCTTTTTAGGTAAAATCCGTTGTCCTCAACTTATAAAATATGTAATCTTTATGCCTGTAGACCTTTCAGAACATCCGTTCCATATTCAGCAGGTCACTCTTCACTACAACATCCAGTATGACGGTCACGACAAAGCCACATTAGGACCAGCAGCATCAACCATCATACTGGATGTTGTAGCGAAGAGTGACCTGCTGAAGATGGAACGGATGTTCTGAAAGGTCTACAGGCATAAAGATTACATATTTTATAAGTTGAGGACAACGGATTTTACCTAAGAAGGTATATTTTAACTTATTTTATTTTATGGCTCTCCACCTCAACGGCTTTAACAATGAATTTTATTAGTATTGATTAACTTAGTATTAGAATGAAATTAATTGAAATGGACAAACTTTATGACACATATCGTTGCATAGAAACCTTTAAGTGACTGGCAATATTACTTTTTGTTGGTAACACTGAATTCAGTCTGTAGTCTTCGTTTTTACCTTTAGAACAGCTGTTTTATGATGCCTAAAGAACGGACAACAGTAAACAGAAAAACTGACCAATTTCGTGAAAGAATTTGGCGTGGAAATATTCTCAAGTGACGGTTCAATATTGTTTTGCAAAGTGTGTAAAATTTCAGTGAATTGCGCGAAAAAGTGTCATATGTTTCGCAGCACGTACACACTGCAAAACATAGATGATCTTTGTAAAAAAAGGCAAAACAAGTTCCAAAATCATATCTGATATCTTCGTATTCTATTGATAGCATATGTTTATATTCTTTATTTATTTATTTATTTTTATTTATTTAGCCTGGTGGAGTTAAGGCCATGTGGCCTTCTCTTCCACTCACCAGAACAAGCATATGTTACATATTAATACAAAAAAAATACAATAATAGTCATATAAAACAGGACAAACATATGTTACACATGAATACAAAAAAATTACAATAGTAGTCATATTAGACAGGATAAACATGTTACATATGAATACAAAAAAAAGTTACAATAATAGTTATTGAACAATATTCATTACGTAAGGCTGTAAAAATTTGTTGTAATCCATTTTTTGTAAGAGCCTATTTTGAATTTTTAGTGCCTATATTAATGCTTTTAGTGCCTTTTTGCCTGCCTATTTTGAATTTTTTAAGTGCCTAACATCTGGACTCTAATGATCACATCTGGAAAATATATTTTATTGAACGAAGATTTGTAGTTGTTGAATACTCTATATAAGTGATATTCATCCTGGGGTACACAATGGCTTTTTAAAAACAGGTCTACTTAAATTTAAAATTGCAATTATTCATCTTCTTACATTCCCCTCAACTTATTTTCACAAGCAGGGTTTCTCAGCTTTGGCAGGAATCAAAACACAAAACTCGATTGAAACCAGAACTACCACTGACGCACTAACGAATTCAAAAGCTGGTGTGCAGAAATACGCACAGTCATCTCATAAATAACACAAAAACATGTAAGTTCAGAATATATTTCCCCCCCCCTTGTAATATAACATAGTTTGTAACATGTATATGGTGATCTTTATTTTTATAGTAAATCAGGATTATGATAGTTAATATAAATTATTTATTTCTGCGAATTCCGAAGGTTGTTTTCATGAAAATATGTTTTAAATATTTTTACAGATTTTCGTCGATCCTATATAGTAGACATGTAAAATGACATTATATATATGGTATGATAAGAAAAATAAATGCCTGGACGGGATTCGAACCCGGAACTCTGAGTCTGTACCTCAGTGTGTTATCCGTTACACCACCAGGCGAATCCAATTCAAACACTTATTTTTTTTATATAAGAAAGATAAGTGTTTGAATTGGATTCGCCTGGTTGTGTAACGGATAACACGCTAAGGTACAGACTCAGAGTTCCGGGTTCGAATCCCGTCCAGGCATTTATTTTTCTTATGATACCATATTAAGCTTGCATTGCTCAATGTTAAACATTTAATTATAACACACGCATATATATATATATATATATATAAAGCCTTCATTGCCAAATGTCAAAAATATATTTATAATATATATGCATTGCTCAACGTTAAACATTTAATTATAACATATATATATATATATATATATATATATATATATATATATATATATATAAGGGAGAAAAATAAATGTTTGTGGCAGAATGCCTGAGTGGCGCGTTATTGTTTTATTTCTTATTAATGAAATAAACAATAAAACTGTTAAAGTTTTATAGGATTTTCATACTTATCTAAATAAAAATCATTACATCTGTTTCAGTAGCACTTTCTTCAGATGAATATTTTTGCGTGTGTGTTTGTGTGTGTGCGTGTGTATTAACGCACTAGTGGCAGCAATTGTTGTATAATCACAACCAAATTTGGCATATAGCAATTAATTAAAAAAAGTAAGGTCGAGTTCATTAACCAGCAAATTTGGACCATTAGGTGTTGGAGTTCACCTCAAACGAAAATTTAAAATAATCACTCTAGCTGTCGCAATTTCTGGTGTTTCGTAATGAAATTCCGTTAAAATTATTGGGATAAGACAAGGAAGGTATTCACCAAAAATCAGCGAAATTGGAATATTAGAAATAGTGGTTTATCTGAAACCCGAAATTAAAAACCGCTTTGTTTTCATTGCTGTCCACATGCTGGCATTAGAAATTGAGTTTCTTTCTCAATTAACAAAATGAATATACATTCCATAAACCATCAAAATTGGATAATAAATTCGACCTACTGAGAATTCGCTTAGTTTACGCAGTTCCTTCGTGATGGACTTTTAAATATATTTACGTCTTATTTAACGATTCCCTTTAACAGCGAAGATAATCAGCATCGCGATTCAAATCTGGGCATGAAAGGGACAACAAATTTTTGCTCAGAGGCCTAGGCTCAATTCTGGAAATGGGTGCTATTATGAATTACAGAGACACTTGACGTCCCAACTCCTTTCAAAAACGTTAAACTGAAAATATATAAAACTATTATTCTACCAGTTATATTATATGGATGCGAAACATGGATTCTTACTTTTAGAGAGGAAAGGAGATTACGAGTATTTGAGAATAAAATTCTTAGAAAAAAATTTTGAACGGAAGAGAGATGAACAGACAGGTGAATGGAGAAGACTACATAACAGTGAACTAGGTGGTCTTTATAGGAAGCCAGATAATAACAACAGTAAAGTCTCGTAGACTGCGATGGGCAGGATACATGGCACGAATGGGGAATGAAAGACGTGTATAGAAGCTTCTTGTAGGAAAACCAGAGGGAAAACGCCCAGTTGGTAGACAAAGAATGAGGTGGGAGAATAACATTAACTATGATCAGATGCTGAATTTGCAGTGAAAGACCTGATCGTGGGCAGAACACTATCTATATATGTATAAATGATTTGAGGAAGTAGAATATACAGGGAATGATTTGAAAACATTAGTTCAGGATAAGGATGTGTGGAGATCTTATGTCCGCGCGGCCATGAACCTACTGGTTCGATATTGCTAGTGAGTTAGTTTTAGAGTTAGTTAAGGGATCCGTGCCCACCCAGCATCGCATCGTGAGGAGTTTGGGTAGCTACACCGTAGGATGGTTAAGGCAATACGCTACAAACCGGAAGGTCGAGTCCCGGTGGGTGTCAGGATTTTTAAACTGACCCAAACCTTCTGGTGGCACCATGGTCCTGGGGTCGATTCAGCCTCTAACTGAAATGAGTACCGGGAGCTTGTTCTAGGGATAAAGGCAGCCGTCACGCAGGGTTGACAAACTGGCTGAAGTCAAGTGCCGATTGTATAAAAAAAAGTGGGGGCCTTAATCCTCTACTACCCCAAGGGTCTCTTATGGTCTGTAGTGGGGTCACTTTACCTTTATTTTACAATAAGTAGCGGCTCCAGGTTGAGTAAACCTTGAAAATAAAATTACTAACAGAAACAACTCACTAATATTACTTTTTAAAAATTAATAATGTGTTTTTTTCATTATTTAATAAAAATATATTTAAGATTCATTAATATATTTACCTAATGTCTTGTATAAAAAGTATAGATCAATTCATTGCAGTTTATTGCTTTCTTTGTATTTTCTTTCTTTCTTTTCTTTTTTAGGTACAGTAGATTCGAGCTGTTATTCTTTTCTGTATTCATTATATCATTAATTTAATTTTAAATGTATTTAATTTCATTGTATTATTAGACATTATTTTCATTATTATTCAATTTGACAGACAATTAATCGTTTAGTATGATTATTATTGTATTTTTTTGTATTTATATGTAACATATGTTTGTCCTGGTGAGTGGAAGAGAAGGCCACATGGCCTTAACTCCACCAGGCTAAATAAATCTATTCTATTCTATTCTAAACCAGTTATAATGGCTGGGGAACTCGAATTCTGACCACATGTCACCCCTACACTGGCTGGATGGTCGTCTACCTCTCTGATAAACACTTATGGATGTGAGGTCAACAATCGTAACTTCTAGGCCTGTCGTGCCATGAAGTTTAATACTGTTCTGTATTACTTAATTTGGATCGGTTATACCTTGTTGTTGGGTGTAGTGATTTGAAGTGTCAGAAAGTGATGTCTAGATCTGGAAAAATCCGGAGAAAGGACAAATGTCCACATACCAAGAGTATTGAATAGACAAAGTGTGTCTTGGGAAGTTTTTAATCGTCACAGTGACATGACCAGCAGTGCAAACCAAGAAATATCAGTTTTCCCACGTAACAAAAGTGATCTCCAGAGCGTGAGAAGAACCGGTAGGGACATTTCAACAATAAAGGGGTTGAAAAGGCAGGTGTGACGCCGACAAACATGCATATAATTTTCACATCTTAAAGTGAACTCCAGCGCAGTACAATGCAGAATATGTCTTAACGTTCTTACCACATGATGATCACCTGTCTAAACGTCAGCAGCATTATTCTTCCAGTAAAACTGTGGAATTTTACTTATCCTTGGTACAGGACCCGTATTTTATAAGTTCTATAGCAGTCAACATTAATACAATTCATGATAAAATCCCGTTGAGTCATAAGATTAAAATAACAATATATAATAGCCTATATTACAATGCGAGGTTGGTAAGTGATTTTTACAGAAGCGATAAAATTATTAAACACCGAGCGATACCGAGATTCTGTAAAAAAAATTCACAAATGTGTGTTGTACATTATATTTTGCACGATGGTGTTTTCAACATAATAAATATAGTTAAATAATATCTTTGTTGGAAATTTTTGCGTTCATTATAAACAACTGACTGACGTTAGCATTCTGGCCAATTCGCTGTGGTCTCGAGGTAGCGTGCTGCCTTATCACGCAGCAGGCCCGGGTTCGATCCCCGGTCGGGGCAGTTTTTCTGGGTGAGGATTTTTATCGGGGTTTTTCCTCACCTGTAAGACAAATGTCAGGAAAACTTTAAGGCCCAAACGGTCCCCGAAATCATATGGCCATCATCATCATCATCCTTCACCGGTGTGGAAAGCAACGGGAGGCTACCACACCTACAATTCCCTAGTAAAGCTGCAAGCATAGCATGAAAATGCTATGATTGCAGTGAAGGACCTGCCTTCGGGCAGAATTACTATGGATGGATATATATATATATATATATATATATATATATATATATATATATATATATATAGTCCTCCGCTGTGGTCTCGAGGTAGCGTGCTGCCTTGTCACGCAGCGGGCCCGGAATCGATTCCCGGTCGGGACAGGCTCCTGGGTGAGGTTTCTTTCGGGGTTTTGCCTCACCTATAAGACAAATGTCAGGAAGCTTAGGGCCCAACAGTCCCCGTAAATAATCCAGCCATCATCATCATCATTCTTATCATTATCATCACCATCATCCTTCACCGGTGCAGAAAGCAATGGGAACCTACCACACCTATAATTCCCTAGTAAAGCTGCAAAGCATAGCATGAAAATCCTATGATTGCAGTGAAATACCTGCTTTCCATACCGGTGAAGGATGATGATGATGATAATGATAAGGATGATGATGGCCGGATGATTTTCGGGGACTGTTGGGCCCTAAGCTTCCTGACTATGTCTTACAGATGAGGAAAAAACCGAAAAAACCTCACCCAGAGGCCTGTCCCGACCGGGAATCGAACCCGGGTCCGCTGCGTGACAAGACAGCACGCTACATCGAGACATAAGGGGAAATATGATGAAATTACACCCAGCATATGCCTTGACGACTGACGAAAATCGTGAAAACGTTTCAGATTAGTTGACACGGAGTTTGAACTTGGAACCTCCCCAATATGAGTCTTAAACGCTACCATCTGCATCAACTCGCTTGGTAGCCATCATTCTTACGTATCACAGACCTTCAATAACAATAGAGGCTTCAACTTATCTCATCCCTCGACCTAGCATTACATCGGACACGAGCAGAGGGTTTACTTTTAATGCAATGTTTTACTCTAATTACACTGCTGTTTTCTCAATGAACAAATTTGGCAGAAATTCGGTGATGTCATCAATTTGAGCAAAGAAAGGAGAAGACTGAAAACTTTACTATTTCAATAAGAAGAATGATATGAACATGGAACTAGAAACACATATCACTGATGAAACGATGATAATGTCAAAAGACGTCTGTCTGACGCCAGAGATTTTAGTGGGTGGAGGTTAACTTACATTTCATTAGCTTGCTAGTTTCATTATGGGTAAACTCTTGTCATCTCAACTTAAGAGATTAAACTAAAATACTGTAAATATTCTTCCAGTTATATTAAATGGATGTAAATGTTCTCTTACTTTAAAGGAGGAGAAAATATTACGGGTATTTAACCCTTAATTTCGTAATGTATCCTTCTAGATACATCAGTTGGTTTAGTTCATTTAATATTTTAAATAAATCAAAAGAAAACGAATAAAAATAAACCACTTAAATGTATGTCTAATTATACAATATACCTAATAATAACAGTTACACAAGATTCCGTTTTAACTGCGGTCCGCCACATTCAAATATCTAGCAGAAGACATTTGTGTTTTGCCAATTTAAGGGTTAAGAATAGACTTCTTACAAAAATGTTTGGACCGAAGAGAAACGAAAAGACTTGTGAAAGAAGACTACATAACAGTGAACTACATTATGTTTATGGTCTAACTGAAGCTATGTGCAAAGCACGTTACTCGTTGACATCTGTAGGAAAATAAGCGTATCTAAATTAGTCTGGTTAAGAAGCTCCCCCTAGGGAGCAACCATGTCCCCAACCGGGGCGTAGCCGAGTGGTTAAGGCAAGAAGCCTTGACACAGAGCTAAGGGACTTGCGCTGGTTCGAGTCTCCGTGGGGGAAGAATTTTCTCGTGGAATTTCAGCCAATATGGGACTGGTACCCACTCAAAAATTTTGGTAGATGCATTAAGTAGCGGCTCCAGGTTGAGAAAACCAGCTATGATGACTGGGGGATCCGACATGCTGACCACATGTCACCCTTACACAGAAGAAGGGTGATTACCTCTGTGATTAACACATGTAGATGTGAGGCCAGCAGCCGGATGGTATGCCAAGGGTCTTCTAAGCATGTCCCACCCTGGAGCTCTTTATGGAAAACGAGATGTAATAAAAATAGTTACGTCTTGTAGACTGTGATGTACGGAATGAAACAGGGACATAGAAGCTTAGCATATAAAAAATTAAAATTGGCAAAAAAATATATTAATTCTAAAGATTCAAAGTACACATAAATAACGGCTTGACTGATATCATCATCATCATCATCACTCCAGGGATTAGGCAATTGCCCGTTCCGACTTCATAATGCATCAGCCCAACGTCTTCTAGGTCTTCCAACATCACGTCTTCCTCTTGCTTGATAATTTCTTGCTAACAATGGATATCTCTCCTTACTCATCCCATCCATGTGATCAATCCATTTCTGTCTGTAATTCGTGACCTTATCCAATAAAGGCTGTACTTTCAATTCTTCTCTTATATCATATAATTTCTTATGGGGCACGCCGTAGCGTAGTGGTTAAGGCACTGAGCTACAAGCCGGAGGGTCGAGGGTTCAAGTCCCGTTGGGGTCAGGATTTTTAAACTGACCCAAACCTTCTGGCGGCACTATGGCCCTGGGGTCGACTCAGCCTCTAACGGAAATGAGTACCAGACGCTTGTTCTGGGGGTAAAGGCGGCCGTCACGCAGGGCTGACAACCCGGCTGACATAAAGTGCCGATTGTCTAGAAAAAGTGGGAACCTTAACCTCCTACTACCCCAAGGACCTCCGGGTCTGTTGTGGGATCACTTTACTTTTACTTTACTTTACTATCATTTCTTATTCTATCAAGTCTTGTACATCCTTTTTCTTGTCTTAGGAACCTCATCTCCGCCGTCTGTATACTGATGATATAAAGCGCAAAATATTTCCAAATTTAGGAAACTCATGAAAAATGCAAACGATTATCAACAGTAATATAACAAAGAAGTTGTTTTTCTGAAAACATCACGAGCAAAGAAGTCGCGAGTTATTTTGTCTAATGAAAAACTCAACCTCGAGTTGGATTTGGGGTGACTATTTAGCGAATAATACATCAGAAGCTAAAAATCCATCCATCCATCTATCCACAGTAATTCTGCCCAAGGACATATCTTTCACTGCAATCATAGCATTTACATGTATGCTTTGCAGCTTTACTAGGGAATTGTAGGTGTGGTAGCTTCCCGTTGCTTTCCACACCGGTGAAGGATGATGATGATGGTCATATGATTTCGGGGACCGTTTGGGCCTTGAAGTTTTCCTGACATTTGTCTTACAGGCGAGGAAAAACCCCGATAAAAAACTCACCCAGAAAAACTGTCCGGACCGGGATCGAACCCGGGCCCGCTGCGTGACAAGGCAGCACGCTACCTCGAGCGGTGGACCAAGCTAAGAATAATAATTATTTATAATTATTATAATGTTTAATATCTACCAAATGTGAGGTTATATATTCCGATCTTACTTCCAGGCGATTTCTAAGCGTCGTAGTGTAAATAGCATAGGCCTATATTTACTGTTAAATCTTTTTGGAGTTTAAAAAAGATATAGGCCTATATATAACAGATGATTGTATAAGAAATAGCTATTAACAGTAATGCAGATTCATTACATAACATTTCATACATTTTAGAGCAACAGAACTAACTTTTTTGTTTTTTGTAATTTTTAAATTGCTTTATTTTGGCATTTCTTGCTGTACCATATTGATCGTAAACTGTTCTATCGATGTCCCTATCAAAGAAGTTAATTTGCAGAGATATCTCTCATTACGAACAGGAAGAGGCACGATTATCGGTCTATGAGTTAAGTAGTCTTCATAACTCTGTAGAATCATGAGGTCCCGGGTTCGATTCCCGGTCAGACCATAGACTTTTTTCTTAAAAGGGAATTATTCCTGTGGTTGCACATGGTCTGGAATTTAGGTTAAGAACTCTCCTGGCGCTTCATTATCATTTATCACGCATCATATCATCGGGGTAATGTAACTCCGCCTTCCAGGTGCCCCAACCTAAGAAATGGATTACAATTCCGCCAATACCAGGGGAGAAAGCCAGAAATGTCATAAAATACAACCTGGTGGCATAAGAAAAAAAAAATGTGATGTACGATTTGGCCTTCAATATATTAAATTATTTAGTGCTAAGTATATTATTTTACTATATCTAAGTATATTCTATCTCATCCTTAGATATCTATCTATACACACACACACATACACACTATTTTTTAGTGTATGTCGAATGGTAACAAATAATGGTTTTATGGTTGGGATCAGAGGATAATATCTCAGTGGCAATATGGTCAAGAATATTCTGTACTACCAAGAAGAAGAAGAAGAAAAAAACACTTCTCTAAAAGTTAAGTGTTCAGAAAATTAGGCGGTGAAAACTCCTGCTTCTTTAAGTCAACAGTAAATGTTTTACGATAGTTAAAATGTAAAAGATAAAAACTTGTTCCGAACAAACTTACAAAGATAAAATCCACCGAGCGCCCCACTTTGTTATCACAACTAAGTCAAGAAACTTTTAATGTAATTAGAACCATCTACTTTCCATTTTGCTTACTTTAACAAAGTTCTTTAAATTAAATTACATTTATATAAAATAACGTGTTATTAAAATTTCTTATAACTAAACATGAGAATAGTTGAATGCAGGCTTTCACGGCCGGTAATCATGATGTTGAGTGATTCCGGGTTCTGTGGCCGTGGTCCATAGTTGGTGTTGATACCAGACGTTTCGCCCTCAACTGCGGAGGGCATCTTCAGTGGCGAGTGCTTCTAGGCGTGTTTCCTGGTCGGAAGCTCTACTTAGAGTACTTAGAGCTCTAAGTAGAGCTTCCGACCAGGAAACACGCCTAGAAGCACTCGCCACTGAAGATGCCCTCCGCAGTTGAGGGCGAAACGTCTGGTATCAACACCAACTATGGACCACGGCCACAGAACCCGGAATCACTCAACATCATAAACATGAGAATATTGTAATGAAACATAAAAAATGAATAACTAACAAACTAACTCACTGGCTCTATAGAACGCGTAGGTTCATGGCTGCGCGGACATAAGCTCTCCAGATATCCCTATCCTGAGCTAATGTTTTCCAATCATCTCCTGTATAATCTACTTCCCTCAAATAATCGATAATGTTATTCTTCCACCGCATTCTAGGTATACCAACTGGGCGTTTTCCCTGATTTTCCTATAAGAAGCTTCCATGCACCTCTTTCATCCTCCATGCGTGCAACATGTCGTACCCATCGCACTCTATGAGACTTAACTGTTCTTATTATATCTGGCTTCCTATAGATATCATGAAGCTATTATGTAGTATTCTCCATTCACCTGTCTAAAATTTTCCTAAGAACTTTATTCTCAAATACTCGTAATCTTCTTTTCTCCCTTAAAGTAAGAGTCCATGTTTCGCATCCATATAATATTACTGGGAGAATAACAGTTTTATATATTTTCAGTTTAACGTTTTTTGAAAGGAGTTGGGACGACAAGAGTCCCTGCAATGCATTGGCCTAATAGCACGCATTTCCAGAATTGAGCATGTTTAATTTATTTGTGCATCTCATGCCTATTTGTAATTATTGTTCTTAGGTATTTGAAATCAGCCACTTATTTAATATCAGATATAATTTACGGTTTGTTCCCAACATTATCTGACTTACAGTTAGTGTTTACCCGTGCACTGCTTTCCATGTGGACAAGGGTTCCCCCTATCGGGAGTTAGTTAACCAAGCTAATTTAGATACTTTTACTTCGTCACCGATATCGATTCTTCAGGAAAACTATGAAAGATGTAAGATAATCTGATCGGCTCCAAAATCAGGGTCTCAATCTAATTTCTCAGAATACACAAGTGGCTGTATCTATAAAATCTTGCTGATGTGGATTGTTCCAAGTTCAATTAATTGTTCGTTTATCTTCGGTTATAATTTGTCAAACCCATCGAAGTCTGCCCCAAGCCAGGTTGAAAAAGGGTGAGGGGGAGGAGTACCAACTTCGTTAAAAAACCAGGGTTCAGTACGCTCGGCTGATAGTACCCTGTGAGAGTCCTTGCCTAGGGTTACAGGTACTGCTCTATTGTAGTTTGATTTTGGCTCATCAAAGGCTGGTGGAAGACAACCTTGATCAAAATCATTCTATCCTTCAGGTTAGAGATTGATGTGTGGGCCAGCTCCTCACTCGTAAAAAATATAAAATGCTAAAAAACAGAATCTTAAGCCTCAGAAAAAAAAATGGATTATAATTGTTCTTTCTCTTTCTCTCTCTCTCTCTCTTTCCGTTTAACTTCCCATTTGTCGGTACTTGTATATGAAGAGCTTATTTTCAAAATGTCTCTTATCATAATCAACAACAACAAGGATTAAGCCCAATGGCCTGTTCCGATCTCATTATAGGTCGAATTGGTCCTTCCATCTCTTCAAAGGTCTTCCCAACAATCTTCTCCCTTTTGGTTTATAATTATACATTCTTTTTGGTATGCGCTGTTCATTTATTCGTAATATGTGCTCAAGATAAGCATTTTGATAGTATTTTATTCTTTCACAGAGATTAAATATATATTAAGTTCTGTTCTTATATCTTCGTTTTTCTTTTATCGGTCCTTTGGTATCCTGCTATTGCTCTCAAGATCTTCATTTCAGCAGCCTCTATTTGTTTACTATCAGCCTTTGTTAATGTCCAGGTTTCACATCCCTAGATAAGAGATGGAACGGCCAATACTTTGTAAAAATTTTTAAATAGTTTATTTTCCATTTTCATAAATTTATGGATGGTAATCTAAGGTCGCTATTTTGATGCGAATAGGAGTCATTTTGATTATAATTCCCATTTTTAACGCATGTGTGTGCTGATTTAAAATGTTTCTGAATCCAAATGGTGGCATTTGTATACAAGAGAAATACAAGACGACAAATACTATAGTATTAAAATTAAAACACAATTAAACTCCGGTTTTGGGAAATGTATATAATTTCATATACATATACCTAAGTAACATGGAGCCAATAGCACGGAGCATAACACATAATATATATTAATTAAATAACTATTTGATTTTCATATTTATTATACAATTCAGTGACAGCTGTTTCGGCACACTGTACCTTCTTCAGACATGTTAACAAATTATGAATTGTGTTCCAACTGTTCTAAGCAACAATACAACAATATTTATTTAAATTTTTAAATTTAACAAAGGGGATTCATTCAAATCAAGTTGAGAATTTAACAGTGTTTTACTACTTTTCAATTTATTTATTTCTGCAGCCTCCAAAAGATCTAACTTCTTACCCTTATCACAAACATGTAAAATTTCAATTTTGAAATTTTGTGATAAGGGTAAGAAGTTAGATCTTTTGGAGGCTGCAGAAATAAATAAATTGGAAAGTAGTAACAAACTGTTAAATTCTCAACTGATTTGAATGAATCCCCTTTGTTAAATTTAAAAATTTAAATAAATATTGTTGTATTGTTGCTTAGATCAGTTGGAACACAATTCATAATGTGTTAACATGTCTGAAGAAGGTACAGTGTGTCGAAACAGCTGTCACTGAATTATATAATAAATATGAAAATCAAATAAAACGACGTTTTATTTTTATTTAATTAATAAATATGGATTTTCATCAAGTAAACACCAACTCAATTGATTACATAATACGTATATAGTCTGCAGTCACAGCCATCGGAGCGATGATTCTGTTTTCATTGTATTGATTATTATTAAATCAAATATTTGCTTCGGCAATACTCTACATTTTAGGGTTTAATGGACACAGGCAACACAGTAGCTGTAATACCAGCCGTACTCTGTGCTGTTTTTTTTTTACTTGACTTTTGACTAAGGTAAACACAAAAATTCCGTTTTTGTAAAAAGTGGACAAGAGACATTTTGAAAATGAGCCCCTCATTATGCCCCATGTCTCTTACTAGACATGACCTGTCAGGTGAGAATTTTGAACTCAGAATTGTATACTTCAAGTTTGTCCAAATGACGGCCAGCGGGGCGCATGCCACCCTCCAAAGCCATTTGAAACGGTTCGCGAAATTCTCGTTTATTGTAATATAATGTAACACTTTGAGTCCTGCAGTGGTACCAGTACCACTGCATTTAAATGACACTGAAGCCGGAGAAAATTAAATCCCTCGGCATGCCTGTGCCGGCGGATTTACAGTGGTGCTTGAACTAGTAATAGTAGTAGTAGTAGTAGGAAAGAGGTGCATGGAAGCTTCTTGTAGGAAAACCAGAGGGAAAACAATATTAACTATGATTTGAGGGAAGTAGATTATACAGGGGATGATTGGAAAATATCTTAGGATTGGAATATATGTTGAGCTTATGTCCGCGCGGCCATGAACGTAGTGGTTCGATAGTGACAGTAAGTAAGTAAGTAAAGTAGGTAAGTAAGTAAGTTAGTTAGTTAGTTATCAGTTAGTGGTAGTAGAAGTATCATCATCGATATCTAAACTTTAGAGATACAGTGTAAACTATTCGGTTACATAGACCTACTTTACACGATAGGTTAAAAAATCCTTTCACTCGAACCGCCGTTGAATCCACGATCTATTATAATGTATTTGTCCAATCGTACCAGACTATCTGACGACATTTCTGGCACTGCCGAAATTATAACCTAATTCTAGATTGAGCACCTTGAAGGCGGAGTTAAGTTAACCGATTACGATGGATGACAAATGACAACCAAGCGCCAGGAGAATTACCTTTTAACGAGTAATTCCTGTGGTTTGAACAGGAATCGAACCCGAGACTTAATGAATTGTACGTAGAAGCTCAGAAACAATATCTTGAGACTGGTTTTAATAATAATAATAATAATAATAATAATAATAATAATAATAATAATAATAATAATAATAATAACGAAATAAAAATATATACAGACATTCATAGTGATATTAAAAAACGAAGGTTAAAATTTTATGGCCATATTAAACGAATGAACTCAAATAGGCTTACAAAACAGATAATGGAATTCTACGAAAACAGAAGTAAAGCTCCAGTGGATGCTATGAAGTGGATTGATGAAGTCAAAAAAGGACTTAAAATTGGCAGGAATTACTAAATAATCAATTGAGTTGGTGTTTACTTGATGAAAATCCATATTTAATTAAGGAATTACTAAAGATGATATCCCAAACAGAGATATATTTAGAATTAAGGTAAATAAGTGGCAAGTTGACCAAGAGGACAAACCGAAGAAAAGAACTGGGACAACTTGGACAGATGATAGAAAACAAGCTCATAGCAAGAGGATCAAAGAAATTTGGGCTCAAAGGAAACACCTCTAAGTACTTTGCGTAGTCCTACATGGGTTCATCCGCAATAAAAAAATAATAATAACAACACTGGTCAACAAGATTTTTGTTTCATGAGTACCAACAGTTGTACTTAATGCAGTTTTTATCGTGTTTTCAAATATGTATTCGGAATTTCTGCATCACCACCAGTTTTTTTTATTTCAATTTCAATTAAGTTAATGAATTTAAATAATTATTTTTAAAAATAAAACTAGATTTTTTCCCGGAAAATCTTGGCGCAATGAGCGATGGGCACGGGTAACACTTTCATCAGGAGATTTCAGCTATGGAAAAGAGATATCAAGGCAAATGGAATCCTAATATGCTGGCCGATTATTGTTGGACCATCAAGAGGGTTGCTCCACAGGCAAAATATAGTAGAAAATCGTCATTTCTTACTTTCTAAGAGAGTCCGAATGTTCGAATATTGTGTAGTTACAAATGTAGAAAATATTAAAGTGTTTGAAATTATAAATGCCTGTTCTCTCGGAAACCTTGCGTGATGGGGAAAAACCGGTATCATATTTGAATTCAGGAGAAAAAAATACTATCAGAAGACAAAAAAAAAGTATTTTTTGTTGCTCAGTGTAATGGGTGCCACTTGGTAGAAGAAGAAGACGGCCAAAATAACGTGGATTGATGGCCATTTAAGCAGCATAAAGGAAAAAGAATTGGAAGATGGAGATTGAAATGACAGAAATATGCGGAGGAGAATCGCAAAGAAAAATGCTGTGAAAAAAATAATAATACTAATGATAGTAGTAATAATAGTAATAATAATAGTAGTAATCCATCCATAGTAATTCTGCCCGCAGGCAGGTACTTCACTGCAATCATAGCATTTTTATTCTATGCTTGCAGCTTTACCAGGGAATTGTAGGTGTGGTAGCTTCCTATTGCTTTCCACACCGGTGAAGGATGATGATGATGATGATGATGATTAGCCATATGATTTCAGGGACCGTTTGGGCCTCAAAGTTTTCCTAACATTTGTCTTACCAGGTGAGGAAAAATCCCGATAAAAACCTCACCCACAAAAACTGCCCCGACCTGGGATCGAACCCGGGCCCGATGCCTGATAAGGCAGCACGCTACCTCGAGACCACAGCGGTGGACAATATAATAATGCATTATTTAATTAAATTAATAAATTTTCATTTTTATTTAATTAAATAAGTTACGGATTTTCATCAAGTAAACACCAATTCAATTGATTACATAATAATAATAATAATAATAATAATAATAATAATAATAATAATAATAATATATGGGTGCAAAACATGGACTCTTACTTTAAGAGAGGAAAGGAGATTACAAGTATTTGAGAATAAAGTACTTAGGAAAATTTTTGGACCAAAGAGAGATGAACAGACATGTGAATGGAGAAGACTTCATAACAATGAACTACATGGTCTTTATAGGAAGCCAGATATAATGAGAACAGTTAAGTCTCGTAGACTGCGATGGGCAGGACATGTTGCACGTATGGGGAATGAAAGACTTGCATGGAAGCTTCTTGTAGGAAAGCCAGAGGGAAAACGCCCAGTTGGTAGACCAAGAATGAGGTGGGAGAATAACATTAACTACGATTTGAGGGAAGTAGATTATACAGGGAATGATTGAAAACCTTAGCTCAGGATAGGGATGTATGGAGAGCTTATGTCCGTGCGGTCATGAACCTACGGGTTCGATATGCCAGTGAGTAAGTAAGAGTAAGTAAGTAAGTAAGTAATGTAAAGTAAAGTAAAGTGATCCCACAACAGGCCTCAGGAGGCCCTTGGGGTAGTAGGAGGTTAAGGCTCCCACTTTTTCTAGACAATCGGCACTTTTATGTCAGCCGGGTTGTCAGCCCTGCGTGACGGCCGCCTTTACCCCAGAACAAGCGTCTGGTACTCATTTCAGTTAGAGGCTGAGTCGACCCCAGGGCCATAGTGCCGCCAGAGGGTTTGGGTCAGTTTAAAAATCCTGACCCCAACGGGACTTGAACCCTCGACCCTCCGGCTTGTAGCTCAGTGCCTTAACCACTACGCTACGGCGTGCCCCCAAGTAAGTAAGTAATAATAATAATAATTTTAATATTATTATTATTATTATTATTATTATTCTCTTCAATCTTTAAATTCCTTTTCCGTTTAGCCATGTTCCAGTACAAAAATTCCGAACTTAAATAAAACAAAACTTACTTTTGTCGGAAATGATTAAGAGGGGACAATGTAGTGTTAAAATGTTATTATTATTTCTATATTTCAAGCCTAACACTTGTGATGACAACATTTTTGGTTGTTGATGAATGCTAAAACATGTATTTCCACTTTTCTGCTGTTACAGAAATGACTTAATATGCCTCTAACATGAAAATGTTTTTTTCCCCTTCTACATTCGAAGACGACGAGGGCAAGGTTTCATAAGTAACCGTGAAAAGGGAACGTGTCCCTCTCAGGAATCCGTTATTCCTCGGTAATAAACATTCAAGTATTGTCCGAGAGAGGAAACATTTGACCACAAGCCGCGCACTTTCCAGTAACTATTTCCAACTTAATATTACTCTACTAAACAACAACAATAATAATAATAAAAATAAAAGCAACAACAACAATAATAATAATAACAATAATAATAATAAAAATAAAAGCAACAACAATAATAATAATAATAATAATAATAATAATAATAATAATAATAGTAAATGCAAAAATATCTAAATTTTTAAGAATTTTAGGGTTAATAAATTCTATCTTCAAGCCACAGTTAGTCCAAAAGCATTCAAAACTGAAAGTGTATAAAACACTGGCTCTTCCAACTCTTTTGTATGGTAGCGAAGTATGGACGTTGAAACAGAAGGATATACAGAGACTTAGATCTGCTGAAATGAGATATCTTCGGAGGACTGCAGGATACACACTACTAGATCACAAAAAAAATGAAGACATCTTAGAAGATTACACATGGAATCTTTAGAAAACAAAATGTCTGATTATAAGTCAAGATGGATGCAACATGTTCATCGAATGGAAGATCACAGAATACCCAAACAAATGTTAAGATATCAACCTGCAGGAAGAAGAAGACCAGGACGTCCACTCAAAAGACTTCTGGATGGTGTTTCTCTTGAGGCCGAAACAGGTCAACAAATGGCCTAAATTCGTGAATGTACTATGATGATGATGATAATAATAATAATAACAATAATAATAATAATAAACACGTATGTCCAAAAACAAACATTCTAATACAATTATAAAGAGTACAATGACATACGGTTCAAAAACACAGGAATTAAAATCTAGAACAAAAAGTAAATTAAATTCTGCAGAAATTGATTTTTGGAGGCGTCCCAAAAATTAATCAAACTTCTCAGAATCGAACCTGCGAACCTCCGGCCAAGATGCTGACGCTACATCTATACATGGGGCACGCCGTAGCGTAGTGGTTAAGGCACTGCGCTATAAGCCGGAAGATCGAGGGTTCGAGTCCCGGTGGCGTCAGGATTTTTAAACTGACCCAAACCTTCTGGCGGCACTATGGCCCTGGGGTCGACTCAGCCTCTAACTGAAATGAGTACCAGACGCTTGTTCTGGGGTAAAGGCGGCCGTCACGCAGGGCTGACAACCCCGCTGACATCAAGTGCCGATTGTCAAGAAAAAGTGGGAGCCTTAACCTCCTACCACCCCAAGGGCCTGTAGTGGGATCACTTTACCTTTTACATCTATACATTATTTATTTACAGTGTTCTGTCCTAGGGCATGTCCTTCATTGCAATCATAGCATTTTCATGCTATGCTTTGCAGCTTTACTAGGGAATTACACTAGTGTGCTAGCTTCCCATTACTTTCCGATGATAATGATGATGATGATGGCCAGATGATGTACGGGGACCGTTTGGGCCGCAAAACTTCCGGACATTTGTCTTATAGGTGAGAAAATGCCACGAAAAAACTCACACAGTAAGCTTGTCCCGTCCGGGAATCGAACCCGGGACCTCTGCGTGACAAGGCAGCACGCTACTTCGAGACCACAGTGGTGGACACATCTGCTCGTATATATAACTGTAAATATTATATGCTATTTTTTTACAAAAATAAGTTTTCATCATAACAGCGTTTTTCGCAAACAATTTCATCATAATCGACATTTTGCAACTGATTAAATTTAATAGTAGTTCTATTACGCGTTAATAAGATGTTAGTATAATTATGCTGATGATGTAGTATTATTAGGCGATAGCGAGAAATACTCAGGGCCGACAGGTACATTCTATTTAGTAACACTAAGGAATTGATGCTGAAAAAAACTCCTGGCGCGACAGGCCTACAAGGCCCTTAGCTTACCAGCCGGCTGCTGGCCTCACATCCACATGCGTCAATCACAGAGGTAGATGATAATCAGCCAGTGTAGGGGAGACATGTGGTCAGCATGTCGAGTCCCCCAGCCGTTATAGCTGGTTTTCTCAACCTGGAGCCGCTACTTATTGTAGCTACAAAAACGCATCATGATGCTGGGTGGGCACCGGTCCCATACTGGCCGAAATACCATGAGAAAATTGTTTCCCCCGTGGAGACTCGAACCAGCGCAAGTCCCGTAGCTCTACGCCAAGGCTCCCTGCCTTATTACCCGTTCAAGGAGTAAGTGCAGTTGTTGACGGAGGGCACTGCAGTCGTGTTTATGCAGGAATACAACACGTGACACTGCTATCTATGAGTGCTGAGGGGAATGGGACGTGGGACGCTGACAGTATACACTGCCTTACATGACGTCACGTGTAGTAACAAACTCGAGCTTCGTAATTCTTCCGCCTGCAGAGATATTTTGAATGACTAATATTACCCGTTTAAGGAGTAAGCGCAGTTGTTGACGGAGGGCACTGCAGTCGTGTTTATGCAGGAATATAACACGTGACACTGCTATCTATGAGTGCTGAGGGGAATGGGACGTGGGACGCTGACAGTATACACTGCCTTACATGACGTCACGTGTAGTAACAAACTCGAGCTTCGTAATTCTTCCGCCTGCAGAGATATTTTGAATGACTAATATTACCCGTTTAAGGAGTAAGCGCAGTTGTTGACGGAGGGCACTGCAGTCGTGTTTATGCAGGAATACAACACGTGACACTGCTATCTATGAGTGCTGAGGGGAATGGGACGTGGGACGCTGACAGTATACACTGCCTTACATGACGCCACGTGTAGTAACAAACTCGAGCTTCGTAATTCTTCCGCCTGCAGAGATATTTTTGATATGACTAATATTACCCGTTTAAGGAGTAAGCGCAGTTGTTGACGGAGGGCACTGCAGTCGTGTTTATGCAGGAATACAACACGTGACACTGCTATCTATGAGTGCTGAGGGGAATGGGACGTGGGACGCTGACAGTGTACACTGCCTTATATGACGTCACGTGTACGAACAAACAGAGCTTCCTGATTCTTCCGCCTGCAGAGATACTTTGAATGAGTAATAACACTGATGCTGGAAGGAAACATCAATAAAACTAAACACAAACACAAATTCACTCTATAATGAAAATGAGGGAAATTTTGAAGAAGTGTTTCAATTCAAATAATCAGAAATATGAATAAGACACAGAAAGAAATGAAATATAGGCCCAATTCTAGAAATGCAGCGACTTTTATCGTCCCAACTTCTCTCAAAAAACGTTAAAATGAAAATACATAAAACTGTTATTCTTCCACTTATATTATAAAGTAAAGTAATCCCACTACAGGCCTCAGGAGGCCCTTGGGGTAGTAGGAGGTTAAGGCTCCCACTTTCACTGGACAATCGGCACTTGATGTCAGCCGGGTTGTCAGCCCTGTGTGACGGCCGACTTTACCCCCAGAACAAGTGCCTGGTACTCATTTCCGTTAAAGGCTGAGACGACCCCAGGGCCATAGTGCCGCCAGAAGGTTTGGGGGATGAAAGAGAGGCATGGGAACTTCTCAAATGAAAACTAGAGGGAAAACGCTCAATAGGTGGGCCAAGAATGAGATGGAAGAATAACATTTACCATGATTTGAGGGAAATAGATTATTATAACTAACTAACTCACTGGCACTATCAAACCAGTAGGTTCATGACCGCAGGGATATAAGCTCTCCATACATCCCTATCCTAAATTAATGTTTTCCAATCATTCCCTGTATAATTTACTTACCTCAAATCATAGTTAATGTTATTCTTTCACCCCATTCTTGGTCTACCAACGGGACGTTTTCCCACTGGTTTTCCTACAAGAAGCTGCCATGTCCCTCTTTAATTCCCCATTCGTGCCATATGTCCTGCCCATCGCAGTCTACGAGACTTAACTGTTCTAACTGTTCTAATTATATCTGGCTTCCTATATAGACCATGTAGTTAAGATATTTAAATATTTTTGGTTTTTTATTTTTCTACAGGATTAACTGTATGTTATTCACTGTTATGAAGTCTTCTCCATTCGCCTGTCTGTTCATCTCTCTTTGATCCAAACATTTTCCTAAGAACTTTATTCTCAAATACTCGTAATCTCCTTTCCTCCCTTAAAGTAAGAGTCAATGTTTCACATCCATATAACTGGTAGAATAATAGGGAAGTAGATTATACAGCGCAGATTAGAAAATATTAACTCAGGATAGGGATGTATGGAGAGCTTATGTCTCCGTGTGGGAATGAAAGAGGGGCACAGAAACCAGAGGAGAAGCACCCAGTAGATAGGTCAACAATCAGATGGGAGAATAACATTAAGCATGATTTGAGGGAGGTAAATTATATGGGGATTGAATGGAGATATCATGGAGAGCTTATATACGCGCGGACATGAATCTAAGGGTTCGACAATACCAATGAGTTAGTTAGCCTATCTGTTCTATTACATAATAAGGCAATGGGGACGCACAACCTACTGATATACATCCAAAGATACTAGATGCAAAATTATCATAAGTAATGCCACGAGTGATTTCCAAATTATCGATAAATTCACGACTCACGAAGTGAGTCGTGAATATATCTAAAGAATTTGGAAATCAAGAGTGGCATTTGTTAGGACTATTTAACGAATAAAATTAAGCTGTTTACTCACAAATCATTATTTAACTATATTTATTTTAAAATATTTATATATTTAATGTAAACGGCGATATTTGAAAACAAATGAGAAACGATTGGTGCGCTTCATTTCCTTCCTTTGTTCATCACTGCAACCGGATCATAATATTATTTATTGCCAAAGGATCGCAATATTGTAAGAATGCAGTCTAGCGGTAAAATTTATAACCAACGTTATAGGTATTAGTTAATTTGATGTCCTATGATGTAAATATGTCAATTATATTTTTCTGCAACGTCATTTCCTGGAAAATAATTCGTATAAGAAAGTGTAAACAGTGTTTTTTTTTGTGGTATAATCAATTGTTACAAATGTTTTTATATTATCTATCGCATGCGCTTTCTGCTGACATTCATGCAATATATATACACACACACACAATCTGGTAGCCGTATTTCTTAGGGGGTCAGTCACTGCAAAATAATGCCATGACCTATTCAGAATGTTAAAAAGGAGGTGCTTTCTTTATTATGATAAACTTTAGTTCGTAAATTTTAGGCGAAACACGACTGTGATTAGTTGTAAATAAAAAATCACTGAAATGTGATTGGTCATTGACTCCCATTTGGGGCATGTGTTAAATAGTCATAAGTAATGTCGCGAGTGATTTCCAATTCATCGATAAATTCACGAGTCACTTCGTGAGGAGGATTTGGAATTTGTTAGGACTATTTAACGAATAAAATAAAGCCGTTTATTCAAAAGTAATTAATTAAATATTTTAAAATATTTATATATTTAATGTAAATGACGATGTTTGAAAACAAATCAGAAATGTGAGGTTCTGTTTATTCACTGCAACTTGATCACATTATTTTTTTTTTCCAAATAGGATCGTAATATTGTAAGAATGCATCCTAGTGGGGAAATAATGAAACACATCAAACGGTATATTATAATCAACATTATAGGTTATTCATTTTTTTGGAAACAACGCAGTAAAATCACGGAGTCTGTCATTATTTGCTATATTCGATGCATTTGTTGGAGAAAAATAATGCTCTGACCTGTTCAGAATATTAAAAAGAAGGGACTTTTTTATCACAAAAGCAGGAGCTGATAACGGGAAATCGATAAAGAGCGATGTGAAACACGACTGTCATTGGTTGTAAAACAAAATTCACTGAAACGTGATTGGTCATTGACTACCATTTGGGGCATGAGTTAAATAGTCTGTTATATTATATAATACTACATGAATAAGACAATAGGCACGCCAATCTAATGATACACATCCAAAGACCCTAGACGCAAAAGTATCAAAAATATTATTAGAGCGCCTCAAAATGAAACTGAAATAAAAATATAAAATTCTTAGAGAAGTGCATGTAATATAAGAGAATGATTGATATGCGCGTGTATCAACAATAGACAATGAGATGAAACAAAAGAGTAACGGGACACCATCTCAATGCAATACATGTATACGAATGTACATCCGGTCATCTCGTGTCGCGAATACTGTGGATCTTCTGATTATTATTGTGCACGGATTTAAATAAATTACCCGTCTCCCAGGTAGAACTGTAAAAATCTCCCGCGAAGAAACCGAGAAGGACTACAGAAACGTCTCGATTATTTTTGTAGTCTTATTTATTTATGGTTAGTCATATGAAAGCATTTTTGAGTTGGATATCTGAAGAACGATGACTAAAAAAGGTAAAGTGTTCCACATACAAGCCTTACGAGACACATGGGGTACTAGAAGGTTAAGGTTCCCACTTTTCTAGACAATCGGCACTTAATGTCTGCCGGGTTGTCAGTCTGTCTAACGGCCGCTTTACCTCTAGAATAAACGCCTGGTACTCATTTCCATTAGAGTTTGTGACGGTCACAGGGTCATGGAGCAGATAGAATTTTTGAGTCAGTTTAAAAATCCTGATCTTACCGGGATTCGAAACCTCGACTTCCGGCTTAAAGCATATTGCCCCTTAACCCTTAAATTGGCAAAACACAAATTTCTTCTGTTAGATATTTGAATGTGGCGGACCGCGGTGAAAACGGAATCTTATAGAACTGTAATTATTAGGTATATTGTATAATTAGACACACATTTACGTGGTTTATTTTTGTTCGTTTTCTTTTGATTTATTTAAAATATTAAATTAACTAAACCAACTGATGTATCCAAAAGGATACATTACGAATTTAAGGGTTAAGCAACTACGCTTTGACGTGTCCCAAAAAAGGATTACTATAATAATAAAAATTCAGGAAATTTTAACACTAACAATGGCATGAATAATCTAGGAGCCGCCACTGCTTTGAAACTGTGTAATGTAAATAAGGTTGACTGATTCCAGGCGCTCTTGACTTCTCAGTTAGTCTTATTCGAACTGTTTTTACGAAAAATCGGTATGCTCTCCAGGTAGCGTGCAGCCTAGTCAAGCAGCGGGCTCGGGTTCGATCTCCGGTCGAGACAAGTTTCCTGGGCGAGGGTTTTTCCCCCCTCACGTAAATGGTAGAAAACTTTAAGGCCCAAACGGTCCTTGAACATCAGCTGGCCATCATTATCATATTCACCTCACTGTATTAAGTTTAGGATTAAGGGCTCTCCCGGCACATCATAATCATCTACTCATCTCACATCATATCATTGGGGAAGCATAATCCCGTTTTCCAGGCGCCCCAACCTCAGAAGTGGGTTACAATACTCAAATGCCGGGAGAGAATACCAGATGTCAAAATGACAAACTGGTGGGATTGAATAAAAAAACGAAATATACAAGCGATGAGCTAAGATTTCAGTAAATCATCTAATCTGAATATCAGGCGAGTTTTTTTTCTGATTTAATACCTTTTTTCAAAAAAATTATGAACAATATATATGTGTAAAAACACAAACATAAGTGTAGATAAAATGTAGCAAAACATTTATTATTTACATACTGTAAAATTATAAAAATTTGAAACATAAGGAATAAATTATATATATGGTATGATAAGAAAAATAAATGCCTGGACGGGATTCGAACCTGAACTCTGAGTCTGTACCTCAGCGTGTTATCCATTACACCACCAGGAAAATCCAATTCAAACACTTATTTTTCTTATATATGTATTATATTCTCCATTATTACTAGATGTCGCGAGAACTCGGACTTCACTGCCATTTAGTAGCTGACTGTAACAAATATATATCCCGTCCAGGCATTTATTTTTCTTATCATACCATATTAAGCTTGTATTGCTCAATGTTAAACATTTAATTATAACATCGATAAAGCATCACTGCTATAAAGTAAAAATATTCTCTTTAATTTGCTTACTTGTTATAGTCAGCTACTAGATGGCAGTGAAGACCGAGTTCTCGCAACATCTAGTAATAATGGAGAATATACATATATAAGAAAAATAAGTGTTTGAATTGGATTTGCCTGGTGGTGTAATGGATAACACGCTGAGGTACAGACTCAGAGTTCCGGGTTCGAATCCTGTCCAGGAATTTATTTTTCTTATCATACCATATTAAGCTTACATTGCTCAATGTTAATCATTAAATTATAACATCGATAAAGCGTCACTGCTATAAAGTAAAAAACCGCTAATCTAAATTTTGTATCATATAGCTAAGCGCCAAATGTTCTCACTCTTAGATTGTTGATGCATAACTGTCAAACAAGGAAATTAGCTTACAATATCCAATGTTGTTAGTTTGGCGCTACAATAAATAGTGAAGATTAACTTAAACTTTAAACATATTTTTTCTCAAAACTTACATAATTGTGCATAGCCAGGTGACGCGTAATGCCATCCATATAACATTGTGCACAATCATGTGATATCCTTAATAAATGACAATACTTTTCAAATAGTATGAAATACTGGATCCTCTGTACAATAAAACCAAACTTCTTCTTCTTCTTCCTTCCAAGTATTAGGCCAAGGCCTGTTACGATCCTATAGAAAATTTTGCTTCCAGCGTTTCATAGGACGGCCCAGTGATCTTCGTCCTCTTGGTATATAATTATAAACAGCTTTAGGGATCCGATTTGAACTCATTCTTTCAAGATGGTGTTTCCAATTTAGTTGGTACTGTTTAATATATTCCAAAATTGGCGTAGTCTTCAATTCTTTTAAGATATCGGTGTTCCTTTTCCGATCCCATCTGGTATAACCCGCTGTTCTGCGCATGAATCTCATTTCACAAGCCATTATTCTGCTTTCATGTTGTTTTTTTAGTGTCCATGCTTCACTACCATAGGTCAACACTGGTCTAGCCAAAGTGTTATATAAACGTAATCTGGTGTTTTTTTTGTACAAGGGATGGTTTCATAACTTGATTAATAATTCCTAAACTTTTATTATAACTAGTAACTTTTTCAGGGATATCCTTTTCATCCCAGATAGAGAGATAATATCCAAGATATTTAAATTGATTAGATCTCTCTAAAATTTTATTCTGGAGACAGATTTTACTTTGTATGGGGTCCTTCCCACGAAATGCCATAATTTTAGTTTTGTTAATTGATATTTCCATATTAAATTTGGCACCTATTTTTTGTAAATTATAAATTGATCGTTGCAAATCATTTTCGGAAAGTGCCAGAAGAGCTAAATCGTCTGCAAAAAGAATAGCATCGAGTTTGAGGTTCCTATTGATGGGTATATATCCTCGTTGTGTTTTCCTCCATTCGTTTATTAATTTATTCATATATATAATAAAAAGCACCGGTGAAAGTCCACATCCCTGTCTTACTCCAGTGTTGATCTTTTCCCAAGAAGATAATTTGCCATCATGTTTAACAGATATTTCATTATCTTTATAGATGTTGAAGATATTAGTAATATATTGTTGTGGAACGTTATCATCAGCTAAAATTTGTAGTAATATTTTTCTGTCTACTTTGTCAAAAGCCTTTATGAAGTCAACGAAGGCGATATGAGTTTCTATATTGAATTCCTTGTGCTTTTCTAATAGTAGTTTTAGAGTAAAGAATCCATCTGTACAAGATCTACCCTTTCTGAATCCATTCTGCTCTTCTCCAATTATATTTTCATAAATTTTCCTCAATTTATTCTTAACTATTCTTAAAACCAAACTTACTTGTACAAAACAGTTGTAGTTGCATCATTTAGAAGCAGCAATAAATTAATTTATGTTAGCAATCATGATTCCAATCCAACAATAACTAATATAAATAAAAATCAAATGATGATGAATAAGGACACAAAATTACTGGTATATTAAGCATATTACTCTTAAACTAAGGAAATCCTATATTAACAAGAAAAAATTTTATCTGGCAAAGGAACTGTCAACCATTGCATGCCGAAACCTACCTTGAAATTTCTCCCAGAAAAGTGTTATGATGTACCCAGGCCTTGTCCAAAAAATCATCAGCAATGTTTATGTGACATCATCAATGTTGTCTTGTGTGTTAATGATTATACTTTAGTCATTCATAGTTAAATGTGGGAAATAACATTATCAGGTTCTTAATTCAATAAATTAATGAGTCACTTCTTTACCTCATAGCTTATGTATTCTTAAATACGGGAACTGTAGTTTCAAGAGGTCACCCCTCTCATTTTCAACCGATATTATGACTCATAAACTATGACGTAAAATAAAAAATGACTCATTCATTCATTCATTCATTCATTGAATACTTTAGTCATATTCAAAAGTTAAACAATTCTGACATAAAAAATCGCAGATATCTAGCAAGGTTACATTGTGGA
Organism: Diploptera punctata; assembly: GCA_030220185.1. Classification (NCBI taxonomy): domain Eukaryota; kingdom Metazoa; phylum Arthropoda; class Insecta; order Blattodea; family Blaberidae; genus Diploptera; species Diploptera punctata. The sequence goes on from JASPKZ010009821.1 coordinate 1,946,130, forward strand.
CTTTTCAAAGCCTATTATAACTTGCCCATAATTGTAAAATGATGTAACACTAAGTTTTTATCAGTGAGTCATGTATGAACTGTATTACTAGAGATCCGTGAAATTCGCGAGATGTGATAATGCAAAATTTTGTTATTTTCTTTTACCATTTCTTAACCTCATTTCCTATAACCTCAAAAAAAGCATATATATATATATATATATATATATATTTGCTTTATTAAAAGCATAATTACTTATAGAGCAGAACTCTGGCCATTAACAACAAAAACACATAAGTATCTTTTGGCAATGGAAATGGATTTTATATAAAGGGCAACAAGAATTTCAAGAAGAAAAAAAAAATAGAAACTCCGTTATCATCATCATCCATGCAAGTATTAGGCCGTGTGGCCTGTTATGGTCTCAAAGAGGAATTCATCCGAGGCTTGGTTTGAGACTTGAAAGCAAATGTAAATTTTTTCGCCCAATGGGTTGCTGGCCCATAGGGGTATTATGTGGGGTTCCCACTAATGTAGCATTTCCTCTACATTAACTCAGTTATAAGGCAGAAAATGAAGATTGAAGACACTATTTTAGATTATATTAAAACTCAGCAATTAAGATGGTACGGACATGACCAGCGAATGGAAGAGGATCGGCTACCAAAATGTGTTTTGGAATGGAAATTTGAGGGAAGATGTGTCAGAGGAAGACCTAAAACCTCCTGTAGTCAGGGAATATATTTATACATGAAGGGGAAACATCTACAATCAGGAGATTGGATGGACCAACAAAATTGGCTATTAGGAATCGGATGGTGTCAAAGACATTAATCAATCAACGATCTAGCTATCTATCTATTTCATTATATTTGCGATTTAAAATTTCTGACTTATTTCATTGTATCATTGCATCCCAATTTTCTAATGTTTGCAAGATTTTGATGGCTCTTCCTCCTAGGCTGAATATCAGTACATAAGGAAACAAAGATGGTGTAATATCCAATCAGATATAATTATGTTCTTGTTATTTATCATTACTAATTCTATGATGAAATTGTTGTGGTTTAAACTGACATACAATAATTCAAGAATCATAAATATTTTAAAAAATTCAAAAAATTACAAGCAAGTGGATTAACCTTTAGAAGACTTGTTGGACATATTTGTCCATAAAATGTAAAGCCTTAAAGGACTTAGTGGACATATTTGTCCATTGATAACATTATTTCTTTGTAAAAGTATAAAAATTCAGAAAATGTTGCAAGGAAGTTATTTGTGGCTCTAATCTATTGTTTTAGATCAAGTATTCATAAAAAATAAAATAATAAAACATTAAAACATATTGTATCTTTTCCACCCCTAATTTTGTATTTAAATTATAATGAGTTAACATAGTAAATATCTTGTTAGTATTTATTTTTAAAAAATATCTGATATGCTACTTACATTATTTTGATAATCCAGGATGCCTTGGTCACTCGTTTAGAACTGTCTTTTTGTATGATAGTCCTTGAAGCACCCCGATATACACAACCCAACGTTAATCTTTTCAATCCTGTTTGCATATTATGTTACACGCTAATTCACTACACGTATCATAGGTGTCAGTGTCACTATCAGCGTATAATTCTTCCACAATTTCTTCTTCTGTAACTAATATACGTGAAGCCATTTTTTATATTTTAAAAAACGAACCACAGTCTACAGTTACTAATTCAAGACTGAATGTGGTTAGTACAAACTTGCTAAGGGTTTGACTGCCACAGAAAAAAAAAAATTGCTGATAACTCTGTCGTCAACAAGACTGGGTACCCGTGTTTATGGTTTGAAAGCAGATTTTTCAAGGCACACGTGTTCACACTATGTCATAAAATTCCCCTTGCAACAGTACAGTCACCTTTAAATCATAAACTGAACCCGTTATAAAGTCAAACCAAAAAATATAGACCTCGCAAAATAAATTTTAACTTTTAATAATAAAATTCTCTATTGTATGTAAAAATAAAACATTTAATTGAATAATACACTCCTTTATGAATTAAATAAAAGTTATTTTATACTTATATCTCTTATAGTTTATCGTAAAAAAATTTTTTTGTTAGTATGCGCGCTCTACCATCCATTTAATATCACGGACTGGGATGTAAATTCCGTCCAGCAGTTCATGCAGTATTTTTAAATACCCCGGAATATAAAGGTTAAAGAAGATGACAGATTGGAGGGATCCTGGAGATGCAAAGTCGGAAAGATTCTGAAGATGCTAAATTGAGACGATTGATGATAGCAAAAAATCAGGAATATACCAAATAAAATGTGCAGATTGTGATAAGATATACATAGGAAAAACAAAGAGAAATTTAACCATTAGAACCAAAGAACATATAAGAAATGTAAAAAAATGGAGAGGTAGAAAAATCTGAAATGGCTACTCATGTCAAATCAGAAAAACATTAGATAGATGTAAAAACAAAATTATTAACCCTTTAGGTGTCATGAGCCGATTAGATCGGCTCTGGTGCTCTTGTTCATTACCTGCCAGACAATATACTTAAACTACTTGCAAAGCCGATCATATCGGCAGGCACAATTTAAATCTCTGACACAAGAGGTTTTACCAGTGGCATGCAGAGGGTTAAAACAGAAAACACAAAAGAATAAAAGAAGAAGAGATACTAGATTGAAGTTTTATAAAACATTGGCAGTTCCTGCATTACTTTATGGGATTGAAACTTGGGTAATGACCAAAAAATTACAAAGCAGAATACAGAGCGCAGAAATGAACTTCCTTAGAAGAACAAAAAGCTGCACAAGATTGGATCGGATAAAGAATAAAAAAATATAAGAACAGAGTTAAATATATACTCGTATATCCATTGAATGAGAAAATCAGAGAATATAGAGAGAAATGGTTTACACATGTGGAAAAAATGAATGTAACAAGATTACCAAGAGCAGCATTCAACTACAAGCCAAGAGGTTCAAGGAATGTAGGAAGGCCAGTGAGAAGATGGACAGAACAACTATGAGGCAAAACAGGCAATTTTTGCCTAGCACATGAAGTGAAGAAAAAGAAGAAGAAGAAAACACAAACAAATGAAAAAATCTACATACAAAAGAACAAGGAGAGAACTATAAATTTTGAAATCCCTGGGGAGAGGAACCTAATAAACAAGTTCTTTGGACCACAAAGAAAGGGAGCAGGAGTTGAAATGCAGGGCCGACAACTTGAGAAATATCAGTCTGTAACAACTGACGATGAAGAAACTAATACTTCTTCATTACATGTATCCAGCTGTAGCTGATGACACGAATCCATTGTATACTTATGCTATAAGTTGCAATGGGCTGCATTTGAACGTGCAGCTTATGTGGGCATTCAAGGTGAGTGTCCACGAGGTTATAAGAAAGAGATATATATGAAAGACAGAAATGAACCCTTCAACCTCAAATACTCTAATACCAATGGGGTCGAAGAAAACAAGAAATCAGGCAAGGGAGACTGGACAGGAAAGTAAAAAAAAGAGGGATCTGGTACTAGAAAAGGAAGAAATACCAGATCGGTTAAAAATAAAATTAAGGAGAAAAAACTAAGAAGTTTTGATATGCATCTTACAAGAACAACAAATTTATGAGGTAATAAGAATACAGGCCACACTTATTTATTACTGTAAACTGAGAATAGATGTGAATTATATATATTTTTGTTAAAATTATTATTGTTTTAGAAATACCACAATCCATAGAAAGACTTCTCTGTTGCATATAAATTATACAGTTGGTTATGGAGAGGGGCAGAACATCCATGTTATAGTACCTAAAATGGTTAAGAGCTTCAAGATGTTTATAAAGTTGATTTAATTAAGGTAAGTTATAACTTGTAGTTATTTTTTGTGCATGTTAATTATGGCATAACCATAATTTAGTCCGTCCACAATATATAAACTAAAGCCATAATTTATTTTCACATACTGTTAGCTGTCTCTCATTCTCTGCTAACAATTACTAATAGTATGAGTTGCTTGCAGGTTTCCTTTGTTCGGCCAAGAATGAAAGTGCGAGTAAAAATTTATAGTCAATTGAGTTGGTGTTTACTTAATAAATTAATGAGTCATTTTAACATCTTACCTCATATTTCATGTTTTATAAAACACGGTAACTATAGTTTTCAAATGATCTTGTCATTCATTTTCAAGAAATTCAATATTACATTGGCACCGATAAATAAATTTAGCCTTGGTAACTTATTAATAACCAATAAGAAAATGAACACCCCAGATAGTAAAAAATCTGGAATTTATCAAATTGATTGTTGAGATTGCAATAAAGTATACATAGGAAAAACAAAAAGAAATTTGGACACTCGCACAAAGGAACACTTTAGAAATATTAAAAATGGTGAAATTGAAAAATCAGCTATTGCAGCACATAGTTTGTTGGAAGGTCATAGAATTGAAAAAGAAGCTAAACTTTTAAAACATTTGGAAAAACCTTTGGATTTGACAGTTTGGGAGAAAATATTTATACAGAAGAACAAATTTAAATCTATGAATTTCGACATTCCGGATGAACGTGACCTCATCTTGAAGTTCATCAAATCAATACCAGATGGCAACGATATCTCGAAGTTCGTCAAATCAACACCAGATGGCAACGTTATAGAGGGAGATTCCAACGAATATCCGGTAGTCATAATGGCGGTTGAAAATGAATGACAAGATCATTTGAAAACTATAGTTACTGTGTTTGATAAAACATGAAATATGAGGTAAGATGTTAAAATGACTCATTAATTTATTAATTAAGAACCTCATAATGTGTTTCCCAATTTTAACTTTGAATGGTGTTTACTTGATGAAAATCCATTTTAATTAATTAAATAAAAATAAAACTATGTTTTATTTTTATTTAATTAATAAAAATTTATAGTGTTAACGATTGCAGAAATCCTTACCTGAGAAAGTGTCTATTAGTATATTGAAATATATCAAAATGAACAAATGTGATTATGTCATATAATAGTTTGGCAGTAGAAATAAATTAAAAAAAAGGATGTAATTAAAAATGAAGACCTACTCCACCTCTCACTAATTTATTTAAAAGAAACATCATTGTTCATGCCAACAATGAGCCTCATTCCCAAGTAATTACCATGATATAAAATCTACTGAAAAGAATATAGTTCAGAATCACATACCACAATACATAGATATCAGAACTTGTAATTCCATCTAGGAAATATGATATGGAATAAACAAAGAAACTAAATAGCAAAATATATGACTAGTAAAACATCTGACATACAGAAACTGCATAAATTAAGCTAGACAAATGTATGGTCTGATTTTGCTAGTTTTCAGAATGTATCTTCCTTTTCATATACGTATTTTCTTTTGTCTAATGCCACCAGGTTGTCTTTTATGACATTTCTGGCTTTCCCCCCTTGAATTGGCAGAATTCTAATCCATTTCTTAGGTTGGGACACCTGGAAGGTGGAGTTATGTTACCTGATGATATGATGGGTGATAAATGGTAATGAAGCACCTGGAGAGTTCTTAACCTAAATTCCATACCATGGGCAACCACAGGAATAACTGCCTTTAAGAAATAATTCCTATGGTCCAACCGGGAATCGTACCCAGGACCTCATGAACAGTAGTCAGCAACGCTGATCACTAACCAGAGACTGGTCTTAAATCATATATAAAAATCACCAAACTTCATTGCAAGAAAACAAAAATTACAATCAATGTTAAAGAGAAAATTTTCTGACTGAATCAGAAATCAAATCTGAAATTTCAGTTTTATGCACTAATACTCTACTACTTAACTATTTAGGCTTCCTCCCATCTAAGTATAAATCCTCCTCTTTAATTTTTTCTCTTGACCATCCATAGTAATTCTGCCTGAAGGCAGGTCCTTCACTGCAATCATAGCATTTTCATGATATACTTGCAGCTTTACTAGGGAATAGTAGGTGTGGTAGCTTCCCATTGCTTTCCACACTGGTGAAGGATGATGATGATGATAATGATAAGGATGATGATGATGTCCATATGATTTCGGGGACCGTTTGGGCCTTAAAGTTTTCCTGACATTTGTCTTACAGGTGAGGAAAAACCCCGATAAAAACATCACACAGAAAAACTGCCCCGTCTGGGGATCGAACCTGGGCCCGCTGCATGACAAGGCAGCATGCTACCTCGAGACCACAGCGGTGGACTTTCTCTTGACATTTTTACCCAATGTAATTAACCATCATCATTCATAATTGGGTTACTTCCACATTAAGAAGACATATGATGGGATTCCATACAGTTAAAGGTGTATTTATGATCAATTAAGTAAATTAATATTACACAGTAAAGCTATTACTAAACTGAACCGGTTTAAGAGGAAATTTTGTCTATTTACCACTGATTGCAATAACATAGCTGTGTATAATAATTTAATAATAATAGGAATTCCATATAGGAAATATTTTCAGAGGTGAAAACAACATTTCTACTGCTATGGATCCAAATATTGTAGCTGTGTTTAAATATACTCCAATAATATTTTAAGAGAAAAAATATATGCCTAGACTGGGATTTGAACCCAGGACCTTTGGCTCTCTATGGTAATGCTCTAACAAACTGAGCTACCTAGGCCTCCAATCTAACAAACTGAGCTACCTAGGCCTCCAATATAAATGCAATTTTTTTCTTAAATAAATAGTTAATTCTCGATTGTCAAATGCTACAAGCCATTGCTTGATTATGCATATGGCGGCTTCTATTTAAGAAGACTTTGTATTGGGAATTTAAACACTACTTTATAAAGCCAATAGGGGCTATTTCGATGTTTTTATTATTAATTTAACACTTCTCACTGAATATTATTCGTCCTTCAGTGAGAAGTGTTAAATTAATAATAAAAACATTGAAAAAAATGCTCCAATAACTTCAGTAGAAGTGGGAAGATAATTTCCGGTCCTCAAAAATATGATAATGAAGGGGAACATAACTTAAAAGTGGAAAATTTGAAGAAAAAAAAAATTATTGTGATCTGTAATCAATCAATAACTGATTACTAAATAATGACTGCTAAAGAATCTTGTGACTTTATAGTGGTATAGCATTATAATGTCAATCATATATTACATCTTTGGTTTTGTTATTGAAGTATAAGGCTCGAATCTATGAACGCATTAGACAGTGAAAGTCGTTCTCTGCCTATTCTCTGCTGAGAAAGTTGCATCCAAATACGTTTTTGCATACTCAAAAATCTGTTCATGTGATAATAATTGTTGAAATTCCTAAGCTACCTGGCGAGGTGACTTAGCAGAGAAACGAATCGTGAGCAACCAGATGGGAACTGATGTAGTTTGAAACCTTGCCGCGTACCTTGCTGCTTTATCCACAATGTCGGACCTTGAAGACTTCGATCATGTTTTCAGTACATGCGGAGAAGAGGAATTTGATAGAGTCTACCAAAGAATTCAACTGGAAGAACAGGAGAATCGGCATAATATTGCACGATGCAGACGTCGTTGTATACGGTATTATTTGCGAGATGGAAGCGTAAATGCGTTCCTCTAGCAGACGAAAATAACGGAAGTGGTTTTATCGCTGAGAATTCTGGTAATTTCTTGCCAATATTATGAAAACGACAACTTTCATGCATGACCAGTTGGTGGGTACCTAATTCGATCTTTGCACTTGCTCACGGAAAGTCAGCTCACCAGTGATTGGAAGTAATTTGAGTAGAGACTAATGTATTTGCATGCGGCCCTAAATCTACATGTAAAGGACACAGGGAAAGAACTAGGTAAGTCACTTTTTCGTCATTAGATTCTGCATGAAGAGTATTATTGTTCAGAAGTGTGAAACAGTAAAATATACACTTTACTCATGGGTTTATTTATCTCCAAAGTTTGGTATTCAGGTAAGGAAGTATACAGATAATTAAAACATTTTGTCTGTTCATTCTTACCTCTTAGAGTTATTTTTGTCGAACATATGTTTCAGAGCTTCTTAGACCCATTGTCAGCTCTGAAACATATGTACGACAAAAACAACTCTAAGAGGTAAGAATGAACAGATAAAATGTTTTAATTATTAAACAAACCTCTTAATGACGATTTTTATTATTAATTTAACACTTCTCATAGAAGGATAAATTATATTTGAAGAGAAAAATTTTCGCCTAGACCGGGACTCGAACCCGGGACCCTTGGCTTTCCGGGCCAAGTGCTCTACCAACTGAGCTACCGAGGCGAGTTACGATCTAGATGCAAATTTTTCTCTTATGTACGTTGTAATTCCCTCGCGCCAAATGCTTGAAACCATAGCTTCTATCTTTGCAAATGGCGGCTTCTTAGTTAAGAAGACATTTATATTGGGAATTTAACACTACTTTATAGCCAGTAGGGCTTCTATTGACGATTTTTATTATTAATTTAACACTTCTCATAGAAGGATAAATTATATTTGAAGAGAAAAATTTGCGTCTAGATCGTAACTCGCCTCGGTAGCTCAGTTGGTAGAGCACTTGGCCCGGAAAGCCAAGGGTCCCGGGTTCGAGTCCCAGTCTAGGCGAAAATTTTTCTCTTCAAATATAATTTATCCTTCTATGAGAAGTGTTAAATTAATAATAAAATCGTCAATAGAAGCCCTACTGGCTATAAAGTAGTGTTAAATTCCCAATAAATGTCTTCTTAACTAAGAAGCCGCCATTTGCAAAGATAGAAGCTATGGTTTCAAGCATTTGGCGCAAGGGAATTACAACGTACATAAGAGAAAAATTTGCGTCTAGATCGTAACTCGCCTTGGTAGATCAGTTGGTAGAGCACTTGGCCCGGAAAGCCAAGGGTCCCGGGTTCGAGTCCCAGTCTAGGCGAAAATTTTTCTCTTCAAATATAATTTATCCTTCTATGAGAAGTGTTAAATTAATAATAAAAATCGTCAATAGAAGCCCTACTGGCTATAAAGTAGTGTTAAATTCCCAATAAATGTCTTCTTAACTAAGAAGCCGCCATTTGCAAAGATAGAAGCTATGGTTTCAAGCATTTGGCACGAGGGAATTACAACGTACATAAGAGAAAAATTTGCGTCTAGATCGTAACTCGCCTCGGTAGCTCAGTTGGTAGAGCACTTGGCCCGGAAAGCCAAGGGTCCCAGGTTCGAGTCCCGGTCTAGGCGAAAATTTTTCTCTTCAAATATAATTTATCCTTCTATGAGAAGTGTTAATTTAATAATAAAAATCGTCAATAGAAGCCCTACTGGCTATAAAGTAGTGTTAAATTCCCAATAAATGTCTTCTTAACTAAGAAGCTGCCATTTGCAAAGATAGAAGCTATGGTTTCAAGCATTTGGCACGAGGGAATTACAACGTACATAAGAGAAAAATTTGCGTCTAGATCATAACTCGCCTCGGTAGCTCAGTTGGTAGAGCACTTGGCCCGGAAAGCCAAGGGTCCCGGGTTCGAGTCCCGGTCTAGGCGAAAAAAATTTTTCTCTTCAAATATAAAACCTCTTAATGTTACTTCCTACTGTATTTTAAAATAAGTATACAGATGTTGTACAACTAAAAGTATGTTATCTAGGTTTCAATGAAAAAGTGAGTTACCTGGTTTTTTTCCTCTGTATCTTTCATGTGTACTCAGGTATGTTTCTTTAAAGATTTATTTCAATTGTTAAGAAGCCACATGGAGTAAGGTCACAAGATCTGGGAGGCCATTCCAAGCTGCCATAAAATGAGATCACAGACTGAGGGAACTTCATAGACCAAGTAACTGCCTACCGAGATAGTAAAAGTGGACATAGGCCTGATATAATTTCTTGCACTTAAATAGGAATCTATGTAGATGGAAATAAATAAATAAAAAAATATTTTGATGCAATTCTGACTTAATTATTGCATTTTTAAAAATTGTGTAATATGTGAAAGATCCTATAGATCACATTAATGCCATCTATCTGTTCAGCTTGGAACCTCAACCACATAAAGGTAAGTGAATGGCATTAGAACACATGCATGTCTAGATGAGACCATTTAATATGAAGTAAGATACCAAATGCGTACAGTAATATAATGTACGGTTAAAAACTATAATATAGTTACCTTGTAGGTCCGTCTCCGCAACTTAAGTTCTTTTAAAACTCTGTAGGCCTTTCGGGACTGGTCCCATCATCAGCAGAATGCATTAGGTCCGTTCTTGTTGACCCTTGTTGAAGTTTTTAACCGTACATTATATTACTGTGAACTAATACCTCAACGGAAAATCACCATGAATTTTACTAGTATCAAATGGGTTCACTAACGCAATGACGATATTTTGAAGGAACTACGTTTAGAAATGATCATTGAGTACATACATAGATACCAGAACAACTGGATGAATAATTTATTACAAATGAGTTTAGATAGAGTTCCCAAGGCCATGTTTTATTGTCCAACATCTCTGGGCCGTCCAAGGAAACGCTGGATATAAAATTCATCAGTGATATTCATCAGGCCTAAGACTTGGTTGGATGAAGAAGAAGAAGGATATATAAATCCATTTCCATCTCTCAATAAAATTGGGCTTTCTCATTTTGAAGGGTGCAAATGAAAGTTAAGTAAAAGTTAAGAATATGTCCTACCTTAACAGAATAGTAAGGTCGATGTCATCACTAAGTCGATCCAAAGCGAGGGTCCCGTCCACTCTGACAGCATTAATCTTGTCCCTGAGTGACTGTGATGTGCCTACAACTGCGTGCCTCTCCTTCAGGATATCGAGGATGTTGGGCTGACGTAGGAATGCAACAACCTTCTCGTTGTATGCTGTGGGAATGTCTGGAGGAGCCACTACTCTTGGAGCACTTGCTCCAGTCATGCTGGAACCTATGTTAGTACTGCAACCACAGTTAACAGCTGGTCTTGGAGGTGGTACTGGTGCCTGCAACATCACATTAGATTCAATATTATATATCCTCAACGTAATATGTATTTTAGAATAGAACGCTCCATCAAACTTTGAAATAATATCAATGAGTTAGGGATGGCAACCTCACAAAACAATATAATTATTCTATACCTCTTCCCAGCTAGGTTCCAGTTGTAATGTAAACAAACCAGATGTATGACTGCATTTTCATTGATCAAATAATGGTTTTACTTTAAGTATGTAAGAAAATGTAGTTTGCTCTCTAACACTCAAGAAAAAAAAAGAAGGAAATAAAGTAATGAAAATATATATATTCTAGCATATGTCTATATAAGGTATGTGAAAAAATCTTAAAATACAAAATTACTATTTTAATTATTAATTCAATTTATATTAATTCCCGCAGAAAAAATTGTATTTGGAAGTTCATTGGTCAGCCAACAGGAGGAGCAGAAATCAACCTACAGGATCACCAACCACCGTTTCGACAGCTAGAGAGAATTGATAATGATGCCTAAGGCATCAAAACTCAGGAATCTTCAAATAAGCTACAAATATGAGGTGAATAGTGCATATCTAACTCATGTAATTACTATTTTAATAATTAAATAAAAACAAAACTTGATTTTCATATTTATATATCAAGTAAACACCAACTCAATTGACTATTTTAATAGATTAAATAAGCACTGTTGCATTCTTATACACATCCAATGCAGAATATGTTGGGATTTCTAATGTAGAATTTCTTAAAACATTGGAAAAAAAAAAAAAAAAACTCAAAAAGAGGAGAGAAACTATTTTGAACGTTTTCAAATAGTTTAGTGAAAAATGTCGTACACTAGCCATTGAGGATGTGATGAAAATAACAGCAGAATTTACAAGTGAGTCAACATAGAGCATAAATTTTGCTTGTAATGAAATTGCAAATAAAGGATACTTATCACATCATGGAAGAAGAGTAAAAGTCTGATTAGGTAGGCCCATATATTTTTTTTTCTGTCATAAATAAATAAGAAATGGAATTTCCTAATTATTGGTACCATCTTACCTTGTATTCAGTTTATTTCCCATTAAATTCAATGTTGCCTAAGAACAAAGTTTCTATTGATGACAGTTCCATACACAATTCACTCATATGTAGCACCAGGGTTCCCCAATAGACGGAGTTAGTGGGGTGATACCCTATGCAAGTTTGTTTATAGTACAATTGGAACTAAGCTAGGATACAGTATAGTTTCCATCTGAACATGTGTCTATTTGGAGCTATAATTTTATTAATGTCATATTAGTATACAATTAAATTATTTATATTTATTTTAATTATTTAATGCTTTTCTGTTATATGTTTTGTTGTTTCAATCAAAAGCACTGATTTTAGGCTTGGATAATAGTGAGTATTGAAGGAGCCATATTGGAAAACAGACTCTTAATACTGCAGTGGCACCAACTTCTCATTTCAGCAGTACACTGCCTGTTGCTAATCTATTATTTTAAGTCTCTGATAATATTTTACTACCTGTAATGAACTATTTCACAACTTATGTTACTGATAGAGAATGTGTACATGCAGATAAATACCCAACTCATTAATAGCTACACTGATTAAGAATACATTTGAGTGTATTATTTTTAAGTTAGTAGGAAGTAACACTACGAGGTAATCTAATTTAACATTAATAATATTCATTTCACCCCAAATTTGTCTTCTTAATACACCAGTTTCAAACTAAATACTCCATAGACTTATTGTGTTTGAAGAGAAACATATAAGCTCAGACTGGGATTTGAACCCAGGACCTTTGGCTTTCTATGCCAATGCTCTACCAACTGAGCTACCTGAGCCTCCAATCTAAACATATATTTTACTGGTTTTACTTATACTCAGAAAAAAAAAAAAAAAAAAAGGAAATAAAAATATATATTATCTAGCACATGTGTTGCTGTTTTCAAATGCTGAGCATTGGCAACGAAGCCATTAGCATTCTTGCTCTCCAATATTTCTCTATGCTGGGTCCAACAGGTAATACTCCACAGGTTTGTAGATGTTCTTCATTCATATCTAGCACATGTCTATGTAAGTTATTTGGGAGAATCTTAAAATATATATTTACTATTTTAATAGTATCAGTCTAAGCATGTATTTTTTTCTTCAAACATAATTTGCTCTTCATTGAGATGTATTAAATTAATAAAAACATTGAAAGAAGTCCTATTGGCATTATAATGTAATATTAAATACCCAATAATAGTCTTCTTAACACATTGGTGACGGGCCACGGAGATCTCCGTGTTTAAATGGCCAGCGCTAGACGACCGGTCACGGAGATTTCCGTTTTTACGTTTTATATGGCTTCCCTGCCACTTCGCTTTTGAATGAGGCATTCAATTTTGTTTCTTCTCATTGTGAAATAAATTTTAGTTGTATTTGTACCCCTCTCTTCTCTTTTATGAAATTGTCAACTTTACAGAATTGTTTACAATTTTATGACAGACGGCTGGTGAAATATGGAATTTTAGTGCGGGTAGTTAGGCGATTACGGGATACGTATGTAATCTGTAAATATATTTTTCAGAGCGTAAAAATTAAAAGAAACTCTATTTTGCGTTCTGGAGCCGAATTTATATCTGTGGCATCATGTCCACCAGGATAATTATTATAATAGTGTGGCTATAACTGAAAATTTGCTCGAAAGAAAGACAAGAGCTTCTGAAGCAATAAAGATTAACAGAGGGCTTCCAAAATCATTTGTGGAAGCAGGAAATAAACTCAAACCAGGAGAAAGTGTTTTTGTAGTAAGGGGGACCTTTTCCTACAAACATGGAAAGATAAAAGAGACCTAAGAATGGTTAGCACATTGCATCAGGCAACAGGAGAGTGGGAGGAGTAAAGTTGTAAAAATGCCCTATTGAATACTTCAATATAACAAGTATGTGAAGGGTGTAGACAGGGCTGACCAATACCTATCATGTTACTCCATCCTTAGAAAAAATAGTGAAATGGTGCTAGAAAGTTGTATTGTGGTTCAGAATTGTACACTCCTTAATGCTTTCAGGGTCTATAAATTTCAAAATCCTAACAGCAAAATGTCAAACAGAAGTTTTTTGCTTGAAACAGCCTCTTGTTTGGCAGTCGTGAAATTAGGAACAGATGACAGAGAAGACGAGGAAAGACAGAGAGAAAAGAAACCACTTCTAGGAGACCACCTCACGACCCACCAGGAGGCTAAGACATTAAGAAAAATAAATTAACACCAACTGTGATTGGGAAAAAAAAAAATACCCTCAAAACTTTTCCTCGATTTTAGTGAACACAAGAAAAGAAACTCGCTACGTATGCTCTTTTGCACTTTGCCTTTACATAAAGGGAAATGTTTCCAACGCTATCAAACCCTCAATTTCTACTAGAAGGTCTGGTGAGAACACTAATAAAGATTTACTTATGCATTATTGTTATTGATTGTAAATATATTGATGTAAAAGCCACACTGTGCTAGCGCGGTTTAAAATTTAAAAGTCCACCCTACTGACAGAAATGTCCGGTCCAGCAGCGGTGGGTGCAACACAGAGCTGTCGGTCACCAATGTGTTAATAAAGAAGCTGCCATTCGCATGATCGAGCAACGGTTCGTAGCATTTGGTGCTCGGGAATTAACAGTGTATAAGAGAAAAATTTTACATTTAAGAATGGAGGATCAGGTAGCTCAGTTGGTAGAGCATTGGCATAGAAAGTCAAACGTCCTGGGTTCAAATCTGAGTCTAAGCATATAATTTTCTCTTCACATATAATTTGTACATCATTGAGATGCATTAAATTAATAATAGAAACATAGGATAAATACTCCATCTTCAGAATTCTCACAATCATTGTTCTCTCATGGTGATACATACCTTCTTCCTCCATCTGTTGGTAGACTGATAAATCTCCAAATCAAATCATATTCCCAGGGAATTTCAAATTTCATTAATTTCTCTTTAATTTTTAATGTAGGTTTTTTAATTTACTTTTTTGAATGTAGATTTTTTCACAGTTTGGGAAAGGAACCTACATTTTAAAAAAATGAGGAGAAATTAATGAATTTTGAAATTCCTGGGTAATATGATTTGATTTGGAGATACATAGATTCATCGGTCTAACAGATGGATGAAGAAGCTGTGCATCACCATGATAAAACAAGTGGTAAAAATAATGAAGATGGAGTATTTATTTTCGATGTTTTTATTTAAATTAACATTTTCCAATCCTGGATAGAATCTAATTTAAGAAAGAAAAATTAACGTTTGAACCGGGATTTGAACCCTGGACCTTACATTCTCTGTATGACGATACAAATGTTAATATTTCTTTCCACTTATACAATTCTCATTCGTCCAAAGGCTGATGGCTGTCACTACTATCACACCAACTGACGTCTTCTATTCAAAAGTATTTTTATTGAGAACTTATACATTACTTTTTAGCAGTAAAGCTTCATATTTTCAATGTTTTTATTTACATTAACATTTTATAATCCTGGACAGAATCTAATTTAAGAATGAAAAATAAATGCTTGAACCGGGATTTGACCCTTGGACCTCTCGTTCTCCATATGAGGGTGCTGTCCATTACACGATTCAAACAACGATACAAACATTAACATTTCTTTCCACTTATACAATTCTCGTTTGTCCGAAGGCTAACAGCTGTTGCTACCATCACACCAACTGACGTCTTCTATTCAGAAGTATTTTTATTGACAATTTATACATTATTTTTTAGTAGTAAAGCTTCATACTTTCAATGTTTTTATTTCAATTAACATTTCCCAATCCTGCATAGAATCTAATTTAAAAAATAGAGTATTTACTCTGATACAGGTCTATTAAGACGAAAAAATATGAGGTGAGGTGAATATTATTAATATTAAATTACATTTGAGTTTACTTACTCTAGCATGGTTGAGCTCCTCCTCGCCTGCACTTCTACTTCTGCGCCGAGCACCTGGCAGGATCAACTTGTGAGGATTCAGGTACGGGGATTCAGTCGGCACCCGAGGGTCTATGAAAGTAGTTGTCTTGGTCGTATGGTCAATGAAGAATTGCTACAAAAGGAGATAGATTCCCATACCACCATGCAATGTTAGTTGGATTTGTGTTAATTTTCATTCCCTATCAAGAAGTGAGATTATAATTCATTATTCCACTTTTCTCAATACTTCTAAAACTTTTTTAAATTTTATAGAAGCAATAATTACTAATGGGGACTAAATTTGAACATGAAAAAATCAAAATATTTATCAATTCGTGAACCAGAACAAAATTTAATTTTGTGAAAAGAATGAGAAATAGATACTTTACCCTCTTTACTACAATTTTTGAAGTAGCTAATTTAATTTAAACCCTTTTGGACAAATTTTCATTGCCCACTCATGATCAGATGGTCTCCACATCAAAGTAAGCCAAATAGTGTATAGCAACCACTTTAATTAACTTAGCATATTCTAAACAGTCATGTCAGGATTTATTTTATTTTAATTTTAGTCACAAACTCAAGGTACCATGAGCATGTTAAGGACAATAATGTGTTAATTTTAAAGAATGACAACAAATACTGACTAATGTTTTACTTGGTAAAAAAAAACTGTATATAATCTCACTTCTTAGGAGTCTTCTTTTTTTATAATACCATACTGTACAGCACAGTTAGAATTATTCTCATGCTGTTAAAGTTTCATTATGCAGTATTCTAACAATATGAGTGCCATTAATAGTTCAACCTACAATTCTAGGGATGTAATAAATATAGTGAGATTTCAAATTCACACATAACAATCATCCATTAAATGTCAATTATTCAAACTCTGGCTTCTTCATTTAAATAATTGTATTTTTTAACTACTTTGTTTTCTTCTTTTATTTTCTCATTTTTGTTAGATCCAATTAATCTAGAGATGCTATAGTCATTTTTGAGTGCCAACCTTATGTTAAAATTTTTAAAAAATTTTATTTTTAAACTTATGGCGCTTCAAATGATTATATATATATATATTTTTTTTTTAATCAGGGGTCCTCATCTAGGGGATATGTGGATGGCGACCACAAGGTGCCCAAGCTGAGCAAAACATTTCTTCCACTTACTTGTGTTTTGCACTCTTTTAACTTTACTATCTAACCTCTCTTGGTTAACTCTTGTTTTTTTCGACCCCGACGCTATTAGGGCATCCGAGGGCTAGGGAGTCTTTCCTTTCTTCCATTTCTTCTTTCCTTTATTTTCTTTTCTTCTCCAGAAAAGCCTGATCAGAGGCTATAAGATGGCAGCCCCATCACTGGTCTTGCCTTCCTTTGGCCAGCAACCAATCGAAGGGACTATTATTATGCTTTCAAGTCTTATACGAGAATTTCCCGGAGGGAAAATTTTCTATAGGATCATAACAAGCCTTGGCCTAATACTTGGAAGGAAGGAAGAAGAAGAAGAATTTTGTTTAGTTGTTTCTTGACTCACCTCATACTTCTTAACTCCCTTGCATATCTAGATTTCGTCACTGTATTTCTAACATTGTCAATGCTGTTCATGTTCACAACTAACATGAACAGCATTGAGAATGTCACAAATACAGTGATGAAATCTAGATATGCAAGGGAGTTAGAAGTATGAGGTGAGTCAAGAAACAACTAAACAAAATTAAAATAATATTTAATTTTAGGAAGTGATATTTTGAGGTTATTTTAATTATATAATTTTAATATTTGTAGAGAAAAATTATACGCTCAGACTGGGACTTGAACCCGGGACCCTTGGTTTTCTAGTCCAAGTGCTCTATCATTTGAGCTACCTGAGCATATTATTTTTAGTCTGATCATCTTACCAAAAATAATATAATTAAAATTAAAATAAACCTCATAGTGTTATTTCCTACCTACATAACTTAATTGTATTTTTGTTTTTAAATGTAAGTTTCTATTTATTTCAAACATAGACTAAGAAAGATTACAGCATACAGAAATAACAATCAAGGATGCCAACAGTTTGTATAAGGGAGTGCAAAATAGTTTAGATTTTTTATTTAAGTAATATTTTATCAATTAATTATTAAACAAATCTCTTAATGTTACTTCCTATTGTATTTTTAAATTTTTATCACTTCACCTCATATTTTTCATATTCTTAGATCAGTTTTGGGATCTTCCTTGATTCCATCCCAGTATTTCCACAACCATTGTCATGTCATCTTGAGAATTAACTTTGAAATTCTTGAGGAAAATTATATGATTTCAAGGTTCTTCAGTCTACTAAGAGAGGGAGCAGGAGATTGCTCTTCAAGATGACATAACTATGGTCATGGAACCGAAAGGATGGAACCGAAGAAGGTCCTAAAACTGTTCTTAAAAAAAAGAAAGAATATGAGGTGAGGTGAAAAATTGTACTTAAATAAATAATACCTCCTAGTTACTTCATCATCATCATCTGCATTCATGGATTAGGTCTGTTCACCCGTTCCGACTTCAGCCCATCTCTTTCTAGGTCTGCCCACATCTCGGGTGGCTTTAGGTTTGTATTTTGTTATCCATTTTGGATATCTATCTTCATTCATTCTGTCGTGTGTTGCTTCCATTTTTGTCTATATGTATCTATTTTATCAGTTACTGCAAATATTTCAAGTTCCTGTCTTATTTCTGTGTTCTTGATTCTGTCTTCCTTAATGCACCCTTTAACAGATCTCAAAAATTTCATTTCTGCCGCCGTTATCCTACTTAGATCTTGTTTTTTATGTATCCAGGCTTCTGATCCATAGAGCAGTACCGGTACTGCCAACATTTTATAGAATTTCAATTGGGTCTCTCTTGTTGTTTTGTTATTTAGTGATTGTTTTATCGTACCACATATTCCCTGGAATTTTGCTATTTTATTATTTATATTATCATCATAATTAAATGAAATGTCACATCCTAGATAATTGAGATGGTTCACCTGTTCTATGATTTTTTTTCCTATTACTTATTAAATTAAACCTCATAGTGTTTTTTCTTGTGAAAGTTAAATAGGACAGAAACATGTTCACAAGAATTCTATAAATTATAAGGTGAGATGTTGATATCTGACTCAAAAATTATTGATGAATTCTCAAACTGAACAACATTTATGAAGAACCTACATATTAGGAATAAACAATAAGAATATCAACATTTCTTTCCACTTATACAATTCTCATTCTTCCTAAGGCCGATAGCAGTCACTACCATCATGCTGACTGACGTCTTTTTTCAGAAGTATTTTTATTGAGAATTTATATATTACTTTTTATGGTAAAGCTTCATATTTTTTATGTTTTTATGTGGATTACCATTTTCCAATCCTGGATACAATTTAATTTAAGGAAGAAAAATTAATGCTCAAACTGGGGCTTGAACCCTGGATCTCTGATTCTGTACATCAGTGCGATACCAATAATGCCATTCGAGCATCTGTTACGAATATCAACATTTCTTTCCACTTATACAATTCTCATTCATCCAAAGGCCGATAGCAGTCGCTACCATCATGCCAACAGTTAACAGAAAATTTAATTTCTTCTAGTTTTATTACTTCCATTTTTCTTATCATTTCTTTTTATAAAAAGTTGATCATTTATGGGATATCTGTAATCTGAATAATAAATGCACCAATAATTGGGTGATTTTGTGTGATATTCTAATAATGGCACTCAATATTTGTGTACTCATAGCATGCTATACTTACCTTTATTCTATGTTTACTCTATCTTTTATAGTAACAAAGAGGAGAGATTTTAATTAGATATCAAACTCACCTTGCCATTACGATCAAACTTGGTTTCCCAACCTCTTGGCAGGTCCCTCAGTGAGTCAGCAAACAGGTTAACTAATGTAACAAGATCACGATTATGTTGATATCGCTCAAATGCCTGAGGATCTCGACGAATCTTGGATATCATGTGTTTCAGAGAACCATTTCGATTATATAGGGACAGTGCTTCCTGTAATATGAAAAAACTTTGTATTAAGTTATGTACGTTGTGAATGTGAACAGCGTTGAGAATGTCACAAATACAGTGACGAAATCTAGATATGCCACGGAGTTAAGAAGTATGAGGTGAGTCAAGAAACAACTAAATAAAACTTTTTATTATTAATTTAATACTTCTCACTGAAGGAAAATTTATATTTTAAGAAAAAAATATACGCTCAGACTGAGGTTTGAACCCAGGACTTTTGGCTTTCCTTGCCAATGCTCTACCAATAGAGCAAACTGAGCACTCCAATCCAAACACAAATTTTTCTCTTATACAGTGTTAATTCCTGAGTGCGAAATGCTACGAACCGTTGCTCGATCTTGCAAATGACGGCTTCTTTCAATGTTTTCATTATTAATTTAATACTTCTCACTGAAGGACAAAAGAAAGAAGCCCTACTGGCTCTATAAAGTAATATTTAAATTCCCCATAAAAGTCTTCTTAAAAAAGAAGCCGTCAACTGCATGATCGAGAAATGGTTCATAGCATTTGACGCTCGGGAATTAACAATGTATAAGAGAAACATTTTTTCATAGTTAAATATGAGAAATAACATTATGAGATTCTTAATTCGTAAATTAATGACTCATTAAATTACAAAGAAAAATTTTTTTTTAGATTGGAGTGCTCAAGTAGCTCTGTTGGTAGAGCATTGGCATAGAAAGCCAAAGGTCCTGGGTTTAAACCCCAGTCTGAGCGTATATTTTTCTCTTAAAATATAAAAAAAATATGAAGAAACTTGATGTTTTTATTATTAATTTAACATTTCTCAATGAAAGATAAATTAAATTTGAAGAGAAAAATTTTCGCCTAGACCGGGACTCGAACCCGGGACCCTTGGCTTTCCGGGCCAAGTGCTCTACCAACTGAGCTACCGAGGCGAGTTACGATCTAGACGCAAATTTTTCTCTTATATACGTTGTAATTCCCTATCGCCAAATGCTTTTGAAACCATTGTTTCTATCTTTGCAAATGGCGGCTTCTTAGTTAAGAAGACATTTATTGGAAATTTTAACATTACTTTAAAAGCCAGTAAGGCCTCTAATGATGTTTTTATTATTAATTTAACATTTCTCAATGAAAGATAAATTAAATTTGAAGAGAAAAATTTTTTTTTTTTTTTTTCGCCTAGACCGGGACTCGAACCCGGGACCCTTGGCTTTCCGGGCCAAGTGCTCTACCAACTGAGCTACCGAGGCGAGTTACGATCTAGACGCAAATTTTTCTCTTATATACGTTGTAATTCCCTATCGCCAAATGCTTTTGAAACCATTGTTTCTATCTTTGCAAAAAAAAAAAAATTTTTCTCTTCAAATTTAATTTATCTTTCATTGAGAAATGTTAAATTAATAATAAAAACATCATTAGAGGCCTTACTGGCTTTTAAAGTAATGTTAAAATTTCCAATAAATGTCTTCTTAACTAAGAAGCCGCCATTTGCAAAGATAGAAACAATGGTTTCAAAAGCATTTGGCGATAGGGAATTACAACGTATATAAGAGAAAAATTTGCGTCTAGATCGTAACTCGCCTCGGTAGCTCAGTTGGTAGAGCACTTGGCCCGGAAAGCCAAGGGTCCCGGGTTCGAGTCCCGGTCTAGGCGAAAATTTTTCTCTTCAAATTTAATTTATCTTTCATTGAGAAATGTTAAATTAATAATAAAAACATCATTAGAGGCCTTACTGGCTTTTAAAGTAATGTTAAAATTTCCAATAAATGTCTTCTTAACTAAGAAGCCGCCATTTGCAAAGATAGAAACAATGGTTTCAAAAGCATTTGGCGATAGGGAATTACAACGTATATAAGAGAAAATTTGCATCTAGATCGTAACTCGCCTCGGTAGCTCAGTTGGTAGAGCACTTGGCCCGGAAAGCCAAGGGTCCTGGGTTCGAGTCCCGGTCTAGGCGAAAATTTTTCTCTTCAAATTTAATTTATCTTTCATTGAGAAATGTTAAATTAATAATAAAAACATCATTAGAGGCCTTACTGGCTTTTAAAGTAATGTTAAAATTTCCAATAAATGTCTTCTTAACTAAGAAGCCGCCATTTGCAAAGATAGAAACAATGGTTTCAAAAGCATTTGGCGATAGGGAATTACAACGTATATAAGAGAAAAATTTGCGTCTAGATCGTAACTCGCCTCGGTAGCTCAGTTGGTAGAGCACTTGGCCTGGAAAGCCAAGGGTCCCGGGTTCGAGTCCCGGTCTAGGCGAAAAATTTTTCTCTCTTCAAATTTAATGAAGAAACTTGTTTTAAAAAATATAGACAGTTTGAACTATTATAGGAAATATCATAATACTTTACTTTCCACTCAACCAGCAAAAAATATAATACAATTTTTTTTTATTATTTTTATTCAATTCCCCAGGTTGTCATTTCGACATTTCTGGTGTTCATATTTGAACATTTCTGGTGTTCTCTCCTGGCATTGGCATAATTGTAACCCACTTCTGAAGTTGGGGCGCCTAGAAGCAGAGTTATGCTGCCTCGATATGATGGGGGGGTGATGATGATGATAGTGGTGCGCCAGGAGAGTCTTTAATCCTAAACTTAATCTAAATTCCAGACCATGGGCAGCCACAGGAATAATTCCCTTTCTTAAATTAATGAGTCATTTTTTAACATCTTACCTCATATTTTATGTTTCTTCAAACACGGAACTAGTTTTCGAGAGAAGGATCTCTCCCATTTTTAACCGACATTATGACTCAAGTCATAAAATATGAGGTAAGATGTTAAAAAATGACTCATTAATTTATGAATTAAGAACCTCATAATGTTATTTCCCATATTTAACGATGAATAATTCCCTTTACAGAAAAATTCCTATGGTTTCACAGGAAAACCTCATAAACAGTAGTTAGAAACGCTGATCACTAGTCCATGAGGCTGGTCATACACTTAATATAATTAAAAACATTATATATTTTTATTAAAGATTTTACTGCTATCACTAAATTACCTGGTTCATGTGGAGGATGGAAAAGAAGTCTGGGCGTGAGATGAACCTCACTGCTGGCATGTGGTATACTATCTCTGAATGATGATGTGATCTCTGTTGTTCTCCACCACTGCTACTCCCACTACCATCTGACATGGCCTGGGACTGTCCCTGAATCCCATCTCCACTACTACCTGAACCTTCTTCTGAGTCCAGTCGTCTAGATGTTATTGTTCTTCGAATACTCTGATACCTAAAATAATCATATTAGTATATCATAATCACATCTTCTAATATTATTTCAAGCAAATGTGTAAATTTCAGAAAGATATAGATTTCACTTTTTTATTATGGTACCTCCTATCTAATTGCTGTCTCTGCAGATCATTGCTTATTGGTCGCATTCTCATTACAGAACTGGATGTTGGTCGTTGCCAAGTGGTGGTTCTATTCACATGATCAATATAGAAAATTCGTCCATGACTGTCTATACGAGCTTCCCAATCTGAAAAAAAAAAAAAAAACAAATTTTGATAAAAACATACAATGGAATTTCTAAAACTTGTTAAACAAATATTCAAGCATACATTGCTTACTTATTTTCATAAAAAAAAACTAATTTAAAGAGCACAATTGAAGTTTTTACAGTACCAGACAAAATACTACTTCTTTGCTACATGTTCCAAAATTTTTTACAACCTCTGGATCGAAACATAGTAGATATCTAGGACCCAAATTATATAATGAATTAATTAGATCCAATCCAGAACAAGTAAACTAAACACAGCTAGTTTTAAAAAATCAATTAAATTAATTATCTTTAATTAATTAATTAATTAAGTGAATAAAATTAATCATTTGAATATTTTAAAATAATAAATATAAAGCATCTATTTTTGCTTATATTATTATAAATCAATATATTACTAATTACTTTCTTCTGTATTATTGGTTATAATCCATTACATTATATGGTTTATATTATTTTATGTAAATCATTCTCCATTCCATTAATTCTTTTGTTAGAATAAGTTCAACTCTCAATACATCATTATTTTTTATTTGTATATGTCATAATTTATGTAAAAATGAAACTAGCCCCTAACTTTAAATGTATATATTCTATTTATATTATTCATGTAACTGAACTGCACCCGAGCATGAGCACTTGCTCATTCGGGTGTCAGTACTGTATATAACATTTATTTGTAAATAAAATTTATTCTCATTCTTAAAAAAAATCAAATTTATTCTTAAAATAAATTACTGCTAACACATTACATTTCTTCTAGAACATATTTCAGTTGCATTTAAAAACATATAATGGAAAATTCAAAATCTGATGCAAGTCCCCATGGGATTAGAAATGTTCTCACGGAATTTCATCTAGTATGGACTGCTGTCAACCCAACATCATGAGAAATTTGGATAGCTACAATAAGTAGTGGCTTCAAATTGAAAAACCAGCTATAATGACTGGGGAACAACATTCCAACCAAATTTTACTTTTATACTGAATGGATGATTATCCCACCTCTGTAAATGGCACATGTGGATGTGAGGTCAGAAGCCAGCTCCTAGCCCAAGGGACTTCTAGGCTTGTTACATACGTAGTGTTATTATTGATAACTAGGGCTGGGATTTTTATGTAATAAAAGATAAGATTGCAATGCAGATAGTATATATTATTCAACTGTTTGTGTGTCAAACCAAGACAAATGACAGACAGAAGTCTTATTTCTCATAATTAGAGACCAGATGTTAGGGAAAATGCCTATAATGTTAATATTATTCGTTTTTAAACATCTCTTAATGATGGACAAATTATATTTGAAAAGACAAATATATGCCTAGACTGAGGTTTGAACCCAGGACATTTGACTCTCTATGTCAATGCTCTTCCATCTGAACTAAAGAAGCTGCCATTTGCAAAAATCATAGCAATGGCTCGTAGCATTTGGGGTTAGGGAATTAACTATGTATAAGAGAAAAATATGCATTTAGATTGGAGGCCTAGGTAGCTCAGATGGAAGAGCATTGACATAGAGAGTCAAAGGTCCTGGGTTCAAACTCCGATCTAGGCATATATTTTTCTTTTCAAATATAAAATGCCTATAGTTATTTATTATAGATATTGTAAAAGTAACTTCATATAAGTTCATACTAATGACCCTAGATTTGTTTTCCAGGAAGTTCATTTTGCCTATAAATGTCTATTTCAGCTTATAATGCCTATAAATGCCTATTTGCAATTTTTTTCGAAATTAACTCAGTATATCAATGAAATCAATTGAAATGGACAAACTTCATGGCACAAATCATTTCATAGAAGTTTTCAAGTGTTCTTTTTATAAATTCCCTTAGAATATTTTAGGGTAAAGGTGGCAATAACCCAATAACCTAGCAGGTAAATGTTTTCCCCTTCAATGCACTCCCGTTAGGTAATTGTATTTTTCCACTTCATGCATTCCCGTTAAGCGAAATAGCCCTAAGCTATGTCCCATTGTATTATGCTCCGGCCCTAAAGTTCTTGGAGAAAAGTTCTTTGCTTCTTTTTCGATACAAACATTGCTGAGTGACAAAGAGGGTTCTGCTCTTTGTAAAAAGGCAAAAAAATTCCAAAAGCATCTCTGATATCTTGGCATGCTATTAATAGCATTTGCTTATATTCTTAACGTAAGACTGTAAAAAGTTATGTTGTAGTCCATTTTTATAAGAGTCTATTTTGAATATTTTAGTGCCTATATTAATGATTTTTGTATAAAGTCCTAACATTCCATGTTCCTAGGAACATGTCCCTGTGTTTGAGCCTTTGGCATGGGTTCCCTGAAGTAGTCCCCACCCAGAGAACCGAATGGGGGACTATTTGACCTCCGGAAAATTTTACCCCAGTTGAACCCATGTCCGCATTTCTTGACAGTTGTTTTTTTACGGTGAAAGATCGTCAGTCTTTCGACCAAGGTACTTTTTTCGTCTGGCTTATCACCTTCGACCAGTCCGGCATGGGTAACCCTATCTGCAGCAATGCTACCGCCAGCATAGCTCTCAAGATCATTTAAGCACGCAAGCCACTCCACCACAAGGTAAAGATACCATGGAGGGTAGACTGTGATGGGCAGGACATGTTGCACGTATGGGGAATGAAAGACTTGCATGGAAGCTTCTTGTAGGAAAGCCAGAGGGAAAACACCAAGTTGGTAGACCAAGAATGAGGTGGGAGAATAATTAACTACGATTTGAGGGAAGTAGATTATACAGGGAATGATTGGAAAGCATTAGCTCAGGATAGGAATGTATGGAGAGCTTATGTCCGTGTGGCCATGAACCTATGGGTTCGATAGTGCCAGTGAGTAATAGTATTAATGGTTTTTTGTGCCTTTTTGCCTGTCTTTTTTTAATTTTTTAAGTGCCTAACACCCGGACTCTACTCATAATACTATTCAACTGTTTGTACATGAAATCAAGAACAAAACACAGTCAGAAGTCTAACTTCTCATTATCTTACCTTTTAGTACATAAAAATCCTAGCTCTATTGATAACATACAGTGGATATAACCAGTTAAATGAACATCTCACCAAATCTGGTATACTGAAATCAAAATTCTTTACACCTCATATTCAGTCTTCCAGTTAACCGGTTTCAAAACCTAGGTGGTTTCATCTTCAGTAATGATTGGTCCACCAACAGATGCAGTAAGAAGCAGTTCTCCTGAATGACATAACATCGGTCGAGATATTACTGAAGGTGAAACCATCTAGGTTTTGAAACCGGTTTGATTAAAAGACTGAATATCCATCCATCCATAGTAATTCTGCCCAAAGGCAGGTACTTCATTGCAATCATAGCATTTTCATGCTATGCTTGCAGCTTTACTAAGGAATTGTAGGTGTGATAGCTTCCTGTTGTTTTCCACACCGATGATGATGATGATATGGGTGATGATGATGATGACGGCCATATGATTTCGGGGGGACCCTTTGGGCCTTAAAGTTTT
This sequence comes from Diploptera punctata, assembly GCA_030220185.1. Classification (NCBI taxonomy): domain Eukaryota; kingdom Metazoa; phylum Arthropoda; class Insecta; order Blattodea; family Blaberidae; genus Diploptera; species Diploptera punctata. The sequence continues at coordinate 1,972,963 of JASPKZ010009821.1, forward strand.
CCAGAAATTTGTCTTACAGGTGAGGAAAAACCCCGATAAAAACCTCACCCAGAAAAACTGCCCCGATCAGGGATCGAACCCGGGCCCGCTGCGTGACAAGGCAGCATGCTACCTCGAGACCACAGCAGTGGACGGACTGAATATGAGGTAAGTATAAAGAATTTTAATTTAAATCTTAAATTAAAACTCAATGTGATTTTTTCTATAAAAATTCAATACTGAAATCAAATCATCTGCTGAATTGTCATGATTTGGATCATGCATTAAAAGAAAAATGTAACTCTTAATATTAGTCAGCATGAGAGATGATGAAAAATCTATGGAAACATGCCAATGGACGATGTAACAACAATAATAAGATATGGGGATACATGTAATGAAACAATTGAACGTGATGTATTGACGTAGACTTTCACGGCCGGAGTTGCTATGATGATCTTGAAGGAGATTTTTGGGCTGTAAGCCGTGGTTGTGAGGCTTGTAGTTCCCCGACGTTTCGCCAGAGACTGCGTCTGGCATCCACAAGGGTTGTCTTGAGACTGGCAATTCTGTCCACTGTCTGTCCTATTTATACGTTCACCGCAATGTGTTCGTAAGTTATATCTGCCTTCTGATTGGTCAGCAGTAGGGACTTCCATTGCTCCAATGAGATTGCTGTTTGATGGTCTAGTCGACTGTATTTGTAGAGGTTTGCATTCTGTGATTTTTAGATATGGACACTCTACTCAAAATGAACTCAAGACAAGACCAGGAAGGAGCCGAAGACGAAAACGCTGAATACCAACAGTGTAAACTGCGGCAGAAACCAGCTGACCAGAAAGGACACGCCGGTGAAGAAATGAAGACACCGAACAACAAATTTTCACAAAAGGACGACAACTACACTCATCCTAAGCCAAAACACACGGCCAAAAACGTCACCAAAGACAAAACTTTCGAGATTGATATCAACAACAGATTTATATCTCTACAGAAACTTCCAGACACACCTCCGCCTATCGTCGTAGATGCCAGCGACATAAATGCCTACAAACTTACACACATCGCTGCTGTTGCTGTAGGAAAAGAAAAAGACATCACAATGAAGTACACCAAAGACCAACTTAAAATCTTCACTAAAGACAAAGCCGCATTCAAACAAGTTCAAAAAGTACTAAACAACCATGAAACACAGTTTCACACCCACATATTCAAAAGAAGATCACAGATGACTCAGAAAATAACACTCAAAGGTCTTCCAACTAAAATAACATCAGACGAAATCCATCAAGAACTTACCGACAAAGGTTTTCCAATCCACAACGTCAGACAATTACACAAAACCAGCTTCCAAAACGGATCCAGAATCAAGACTGCTATTCCTGTCTGGATTCTAACTTTCCTACAAAAACCAGACTTCATGGCAAAAATTGTTCAACTTACAGACATCTTCAACGTAAAAATCAAGCTTGAAACCTACAAGACACCAGCTGGAGGTATCCAATGCTACAAATGTCAAGGCTTCGGACATCTGGCAGAATGTTGTACAAGGACACAGAAATGTGTTAAATGTGCAGGCAACCACAGTCTAAAAAACTGCAAAGAAACAGAACTTAAATGCACAAACTGCAGAGAAACCCATGCTGCAAGCTACAGACAATGCCCTGTCTACAAGGAATACAACAATTCAAGACTGAAATACGCACCGAGGACCTCACAACACACCACTGAAGTTTCACATCAAAAAACAGAACCAGAAAAATAAAAAATCAACACACCAGCACTAAAAGTGAATACTTCAATAACTCCTACTCCTACTCCCACGACTACCAATCCTGAAAACCTCCTAAATCCAGAACTCCTAAAAACCACTGTAATGCTACTTACAAACCTAATTCCAAGTCCTTAAACAAATCCAGAAACCACTTCAAGACACCTTTTAAGACCAAGAAGCTTAAGCACGAAGAAAACAACATCTCAATCTTTAAGAATCACCTCAAGAACCAGCTGCGAGAGGAGTACTCTCAACAGCTTGCACTCATTTTTCGCCAGACCTTCACTACAAGCACCTTAATTACTGGGTCAAGACCTTTAAAAGGTCGGTACCATTACACACCTCAATCTTCGCTCTAGAACCGGTATCCATACTTTGTTGACTTTTAATGATTCTTCTTTTCTATTGAAACTGTTTTTATGTTTGAATATTTCGATGGCTTCTCGCTGTAGACAGGTAAAATAGTGTGTGCAGTTAAGGTAGCCAAATGCCTCATCATCTAATTAGTGATGCGCATGAATGGATTAACGAGATTCCCTCTGTCCCTTATCTATAGCGTAAGCCATCGAAATATTCAAACATAAAAACAGTTTCAATAGAAAAGAAGAATCATTAAAAGTCAACAAAGTATAGATGCCAGTTCTATAAAACGCAGAATGCAAACCTCTACAAATACAGTCAACTAGACCATCAAACAGCAATCTCATTGGAGCAATGGAAGTCCCTACCGCTGACCAATCAGAAGGCAGATATAACTTACGAACACATTGCGGTGAACGTATAAATAGGACAGACAGTGGACAGAATTGTCAGTCTCAAGACAACCCTTGAGGATGCCAGACGCAGTCTCTGGCGAAACGTCGGGGAACTACAAGCCTCACAACCACGGCCTACAGCCCAAAAATTTTCTTTAAGATCATCATAATTGAACGTGATTTCTAATTACAAAGCATTATGATGAAAGGAAGACTTACATGGTGGTAATGGTTCTTCTTCAGCTGGCAATTCTAACCTCTGACTTTTTGCTGATCTCTCTGGTATTGAAGGCAGCCTAGTTGTAGATAAGTGACGAAATGGAAGAATCGAGCAGTTTTCTCCAACTCTTCCATGTGCTTCGTCTATCACAGAAGTTTCATGAGATGCAGGAGAGTACATACCATATGTACTAGAAATACCACCTGCCAAAACAACATATCAAGATTATATTTGAAGAAAAAAATTTTCGCCTAGACCGAGACTCGAACCTTGGCTTTCCGGGGCAAGTGCTCTACCAACTGAGCTACCGAGGCGAGTTGCGATCTAGATGCAAATTTTTCTCTTATATGCATTGTAATTCCCTCGCGCCAAATGCTTGAAACTGTTAGCTTCTATCTTTGCAAATAGCGGCTTCTTAGTTAAGAAGACATTTATTGGGAATTTAACACTACTTTATAAAGCCAGTAGGGCTTCTATTGATGATTTTATTATTCATTTAACATTTCTCATTGAAGGATAAATTATATTTGAAGAGAAAAATTTTCGCCTAGACCGAGACTCGAACCCGGGACTCTTGGCTTTCCAGGCCAAGTGCTCTACCAACTGAGCTACCGAGGCTAGTTGCGATCTAGATGCAAATTTTTCTCTTATATACATTGTAATTCCCTTGCACCAAATTTTTCTTTTCAAATATAATTTATCCTTCAATGAGAAGTGTTAAATGAATAATTAAATCGTCAATAGAAGTCCTACTGGCTTTATAAAGTAGTGTTAAATTCCCAATAAATGTCTTCTTTACTAAGAAGCCGCCATTTGCAAAGATAGAAGCTACGGTGTCAAGCATTTGGTGCGAGGGAATTACAATGTATATAAGAGAAAAATTTGCATCTAGATCGCAACTCGCCTCGGTAGCTCAGTTGGTAGAGCACTTGGCCCGGAAAGCCAAGAGTCCTGGGTTCGAGTCTCGGTCTAGGCGAAAATTTTTCTCTTCAAATATAATTTATCCTTCAATGAGAAGTGCTAAATGAATAATAAAATCGTCAACATATCAAGAGTTTAACTACATATTTTATAAGAAAAAAGCAAACTTTCTTATGAACAATTTATAATTAAAATGCTATGAATATTCTCATAAACTCCACAGGATATTCATATCATATTAAAAAATTTAAGTTGGTTTCATAAATGATTTTATATATTATTTAAGATACTTAAATATGGGAAATAACATTATGAGGTTCTTATTCATGAAGAATGAGTAATTTTTTATATTTTACCTCATAGTTAACGTTTTCTTAAACATGGGAACTGCAGTTTTCAAAAGGGAACATCCCTCCCATTTTCAACCAATATTATGACTATCAGATTTTCGTTGGAATCTCTATCTATAACATTCCCATCTGGTGTTGATTTGATGAACTTTGAGATCAGATCCCATTCATCAGGAATTTCAAAATTCATGGATTTAAATTTGTTCTTCGGGGGCACGCCGTAGTGTAGTGGTTAAGGCACTGCGCTACAAGCCGGAAGGTCGAGGGTTCGAGTCCCGGTGGGGTCAGGATTTTTAAACTGACCCAAACCCTCTGGCGGCACTATGGCCCTGGGGTTGACTCAGCCTCTAACTGAAATGAGTACCAGACGCTTGTTCTGGGGTAAAGGCGGCCGTCACGCAGGGCTGACAACCCGGCTGACATCAAGTGCCGATTGTCTAGAAATAGTGGGAGCCTTAACATCCCACTACCTCAAGGGCCTCCTGAGGCCTGTAGTGGGAATACTTTACTTTTTAAAATTGTTCTTCTGACTTACATCCATGAAAATCAAAATTCCTGATGAATGGGACCTGATCTCGAAGTTCATCAAATCAGCACCAGATGGCAACGTTATAGATGGAAATTCCAACGAAAATCCAGAATGAAAGTGTAAAGTTCCGAAACTAGTTTAAATAAAAAAAAAAGAAAAATATGAGGTGAGCGACAAAATTTTACCTAGATAAAAAAAATATATATTAATTGTACTTTTTTTATACCTAATGCAGCATCACCAAAAGGCTGAGATTCTCTTAAAGCTTGCATCTCTTGTTCTGCAGGCCTGTTGACAGGTCTGGCATGATGTGTTGGTGTAGGAGGGCACTGTGGTACACCTGTGGGGCTTGTCACAGCCACCACACGACTCAACAACCTGTCAATAAAGCAAACTTTTCATAGCCATTATATTCCACAGTTAAAATGAGAGACTACCTCTATGATATAACAATTAGCTTGTCTCATTAACACTCCAGGGATCTCAGGTTTAATTACCTGCTACAACATATCAATTTTCCTTTAGAGAACCAAGACTGCAATAGGAACAATGATCAAGTATTATTAAACAAAAAATTAATATATCTAATATAGGCCATAGAAATCATAATCTTCTTCACAAATTAGTCAGCAATTTGTATGTATCAGTCATAGAATTTAAAATGCTAATGACGATTTTATTATTAATTTAACACTTCTCACTGAAGGATAAATTATATTTGAAGAGAAAAATTTTCGCCTAGACCGGGACTCGAACCCGGGACCCTTGGCTTTCCGGGCCAAGTGCTCTACCAACTGAGCTACCGAGGCGAGTTACGATCTAGACGCAAATTTTCCTCTTATGTACGTTGTAATTCCCTCGTGCCAAATGCTTGAAACCTATAGCTTCTATCTTTGCAAATGGCGGCTTCTTAGTTAAGAAGACATTTATTGGGAATTTAACACTACTTTATAGACAGTAGGGCTTCTATTGACGATTTTATTATTAATTTAACACTTCTCATTGAAGGATAAATTATATTTGAAGAGAAAAATTTTCGCCTAGACCGGGACTCGAACCCGGCCCCGGAAAGCCAAGGGTCCCGGGTTCGAGTCCCGGTCTAGGCGAAAATTTTTCTCTTCAAATATAATTTATCCTTCAATGAGAAGTGTTAAATTAATAATAAAATCGTCAATAGAAGCCCTACTGGCTATAAAGTAGTGTTAAATTCCCAATAAATGTCTTCTTAACTAAGAAGCCGCCATTTGCAAAGATAGAAGCTATAGGTTTCAAGCATTTGGCGCGAGGGAATTACAACGTTACATAAGAGAAAAAATTTGGGTCTAGACTCGTAACTGCACCTCGGTAGCTTCAGTTGGTAGAGAGCACTTGGGCCCGGGGAAAGCCAAGGGTATCCCGGGTTCGAGTCCCGGTCTAGGCGAAAATTTTTTCTCTTCAAATATAATTTATCCTTCTATGAGAAGTGTTAAATTAATAATAAAATCGTCAAAATAGAACGACCGACTGGCTATAAAGTAGTGTTAAATTCCCACTAAATGTCTTCTTAACTAAGGAAGCCGCCATTTTGCCAAAGATAGAAGCCTATAGGTTTCAAGCATTTGGCGCGAGGGAATTACAACGTACATAAGAGGAAAAAATGGGTCTAGATGCGTAACTCGCCCAATCGGTTTCTAGCCTCAGTTGGTAGAGCACTTGGCCCGGAAAGCCAAGGGTCCCGGGTTCGAGTCCCGGTCTAGGCGAAAATTTTTCTCTTCAAATATAATTTATCCTTCAATGAGAAGTGTTAAATTAATAATAAAATCGTCAATAGAAGCCCTACTGGCTATAAAGTAGTGTTAAATTCCCAATAAATGTCTTCTTAACTAAGAAGCCGCCATTTGCAAAGATAGAAGCTATAGGTTTCAAGCATTTGGCGCGAGGGAATTACAACGTACATAAGAGAAAAATTTGCGTCTAGATCGTAACTCGCCTCGGTAGCTCAGTTGGTAGAGCACTTGGCCCGGAAAGCCAAGGGTCCCGGGTTCGAGTCCCGGTCTAGGCGAAAATTTTTCTCTTCAAATATAATTTATCCTTCAATGAGAAGTGTTAAATTAATAATAAAATCGTCAATAGAAGCCCTACTGGCTATAAAGTAGTGTTAAATTCCCAATAAATGTCTTCTTAACTAAGAGGCCGCCATTTGCAAAGATAGAAGCTATAGGTTTCAAGCATTTGGCGCGAGGGAATTACAACATACATAAGAGAAAAATTTGCGTCTAGATCGTAACTCGCCTCGGTAGCTCAGTTGGTAGAGCACTTGGCCCGGAAAGCCAAGGGTCCCGGTCTAGGCGAAAATTTTTCTCTTCAAATATAATTAAAATGCTAATTTATTAAACATTATTTATATTAAAATGTATTTAATGCACATCTTTTTTATCTCGCAAAGAAAACTTTGAACACACAAAGGATATTTTTGTAACAAATTTTGGACACAAAATTAATATTTATATATTAAATTTGGGAATTTTTAACATTATGAGGTTCAAATTCATAAGAATTAAAAACAGCTGATGATGGTGATAAGAAATTGCCGATACTACAGTGCTGTATTTAAAGAAATATAGAAGTATGAGGTATGAAATAATCACGATTAATTTAATTCTTACAAAATTAATACCATGTATTCCAATGCTGCCCTCTGACCTTCCATGCTTCAAGTTCTGTTCTTGGTAGACAGATGGCATTAATATGGTCTATTTTCAATTTATGCACCATTTTAGGAGAACCATTTTATATAGATGATATATACAGTAACAAAGAAGATTTTAAGTAGAATTTAAAGAATACAGATGGAGTTATTAAGAAGCAAGCTTGGAAAAAACAGAAGAGAGAAAATACAAATGAAAATTTGAAGTTGGATAAAACACAAAATGAAATGCAGGATATTGGAATATAAGATAGTAGGAAGGGTACCAAGATGAGCACTAGAATTTATATTACAAGGAAGATAATAAATGAAATGTAGATGGGAAGAACAAGTTAAGGAGAATGTCAAGAAAATAGGAGACAAATGATGGAAGAGTGATATAGATACAGGCTTTTGTCCAAAACATCCCAAGGAATGGGGACATAAGACTAGATGAAGATGATTTATACATGTATTATGTAGGATGAGTGTATGGTTAAGTGTTTGTGTATATGTGGTGTCTTCTTCTTCTTCTTCCTTCCAAGTATTAGGCCAAGGCCTGTTATGATCCTATAGAAAATTTTCCCTCTAGCATTTCGTAGGACGGCCCAGTGATCTTCGTCCTCTTGGTATATAATTATAAACAGCTTGTATATGGTGTACGGGTGTTATATAAGGGATGATGATAATTAGAGACCAGTTGCATATGCATTTGCATATTTAGACCTTTTTCACCTGTTATTGCATATTTTAACTAAAATTAGTGATAGCACATATTTTTGCGCTATATTTACAACATTTTAAAAATCTGTATTGTTTTACAATGGACATTTCATGGCAATCAAAAAGTGTAGTAAACAATTTTGATAGTGCAGAGGCTTTGGCAGTTATCAGTGCAAGGAAGCATTTAACAATTCCAGTATTAAAAAAAAAAACATTGCTGTGATTAGCACTCATTTTTCCCAAATGCCTGCAACTATTAAAAAGCTTTAACTCAAGGTTTGGTGTTGATTGAATCTACTTAGTTAATGGATAAAATTCATCAACTGAACTCCTGACAGCAAACTTAAGGAAAAGTTTAAAAACATTTTGAACGATAACCCAGGCTTTGAACCTTTGTGTGAAATTAGTAGTTTTATAAATGGGACGGACGAGCTTTTGCCAGAAGTAATAAATGTGAAAATAGCACCCAAATTCAAATACTGCCCAGTTACTTCAGTTGGCGTAGAACGGTCCTTTTCTGTTTTTAAACATATTTTGAGCAATCGAAGACACAACCTTACTACCGAACATTTGGAACAGTTACCTGATCGTTTCTGTTTACAATAGTAACAAAATGTGGAATATTTAAATTTGTAAACAATACTTTTGCCTTATCCTGATTTATAATGTATCACTTATCAGTGATAAATAGATAATATAAACACTAATTATTATTAATATTGAGTGGAGAACATATTTTTAATAACTCACCTCATACAATTTTAAATTTATTTGAGACCATTGGTTTCGAATGAATTTTTCATTCATCTTCAGTCATGATGAATGAAAAATTCATTCAAAACCAATGGTCTCAAATAAATTTAAAATTGTATGAGGTGAGTTATTAAAAATATGTTCTCCACTCAATATTAATAACATAACCTCATAATGTTTATTTCCCAACATTAATTTTAATATAACTGATTATTATGTTAATTTAGAAATAAAATATATAATACAGTAATAATTATTTTTTTTATTATTTGGTAATGCATATATTGACATTTTTCATGCATATTTCGAGCATGTTATGCTGCATATAATCTGGTCTCTAATGATAATGATGAAGAGAAGGGAGAAGGTGAAACTCCGGACCAGCACATAGCCCACTTCTGTTGTAAAGCACTAAGGAGATCACTAGGCTTAATATCCCCATCCAACCAGAGGAATCACTATCAATGGAGTGACATGCCTTCTCAACATATGTATTGCAGAAGGTTTAGAATTTAATCCAGACATCAGTGCACAATCTAACAATTAAAAATTGTACATCACTACTCTCCTAACCCCAAGATTGAAAATTTTAAAATTAAAATTTCCAACCCTGGCAGGCATCAAACCTACACCAATCTGAGTCAGTGTGATGGATGATTTCAAAATGTGCAATGGACCATTCTTCTTTTGTATCACTATATTTATTAACTATAAATAAAATAAAAAATTTACCTGTTATGTGGACGTGGTGTAGTGGCTGCAGCCTCATTTCCAATCTGACGTTGAAGAGGAAGTCGCACAGGACTCTGCATAAATGGTGGATGACTGACTTGTCTCGATAGTGGTTTATGTCCCCTTAGCGTCGGACTTTTTAAAGCACCAGGTTCTTCAGAACTTGCATCCACAAACTCTGCATTATCGTCAGCTAAATTACAAGCCCCATTCTCTTCATCTACATCAACTATTTCAATTCCAGAGGAAGCTCCCGATTCAAAAGGTTTATCTATTTGGCTATTAGGGACAACCCCTCCGAGAGAATCAGTACTAGAGCTTCGGTTACTAAGAACCATTGTATTTGTATCAGAGCTGCTGCTCGTACTACATTCTGTGGCTGTCGATAATACCATTCCCGAATCAGACATCGAGTTTGGAGAAACTGGAGATATGGATGATGAAGATGGATTTGGAACTGACAGAAAAGAAGAAGAATCTGTGCAAACGTCCTGCGAAGTTGTTTGTGTATCACTTTCAGATGTTTCTGTCAAAATTACTGGCATTTCACACACACGATCCTTGAAATTGACTGTAGATCTCTCATATGAATCTGACAAACACAGTTCAAGTTTTCCACACTTGTCATTTTCTTCAGGAGCATCTACATGACTAGAGGATGCGTTGTTTTGGTTACTTTCACTTACTGGCCAACAACTTCCATTACTTTGGTATTTACTGTTCTCACAAGATATTGATCCAGCAATCTCTTGTGGTATAGAACATGCTAAAGACTCCCCAACAGCTCCCTCATCATCTGGCGTTAAGAACACTGCATCGTCTTCGTCATCTAGAAGGTTCTCAACAGAGGAACTATCAACAAGACTACTATCTTGTTCAGGTGTTGCTAGTGGAGCAGAAACAACAGGGAAATTCTCAGTCTCATTTCTATTACTATCACCATTAACCGCTAGATTCATTGGTCTCTTATTGTGGTTTGTTGTGACAGGCTTCGTATTTTCACTAACTTGTGGTTCTGTCTTTTTACTATTCTTACAAGATTCATTTTCAGGAACGGAATTTTCAACAGTCCACCCATGAGCATCGCACTTGCCCATCTCTTTCATTCGAGTACACGAAACCACTTGCACATTATTATGACTAGAAAAACTTGGTCGTAGCTCATCAGTGTCTATAATTTCAAAAGCAAAACTGTCTTCTGGGTTGAGAAGTTTCCTAGGTTTTGGGGGAAGGGTCGGACCTGACACTGGTTTATGCTGCCTTAGAACTTCAGGAGGATTCAGAGTGACTTGGTAAGGTAATGCTCTCATCCTCTCTAGAGGGCGGTGCCTTGAGTTACGAGAACCTGGAGGAAATGCACGAGGTGGTAAAGGCGGAGGTGGTGGATCTGACGATGGATACAATGTCTCATAAATTGACCTAAATTCTTCATTTCCTCTATCTTCTAGCACTCTGAAACAATAAAATGTGGTTATTTGTAATTTTTATAAAAGGAAAATAATTCAACACCACTATCCATTCATAAAAAAATCTTCCAATTTTACAGATATACAAGAAGTTGTAAATTAAAGCTATCACAATGAAAGAAATGACTTCTGAATTTTGAGTACAACCAGAGTAAAACATTGAAATTACCTTTTTTCCCTCCATTGTATAACAGGCCTAGAAGATCCTTGTTCTACCTATTGGTTGCTGGCTTCACATCCACTTCTAATTTACAGAGTTGAATGATCATTTAGTCAATATACAAGTGACACATGATCAGCATGTCACATCCCCCAGCCAGTATAGCTGGTTTTCTCAACCTGGAGCCGCTACTTATTGTAGCTACCCAAATACCTTGCAACACTGGGTGGGCATTGGTCCCATACTGGCTGAAATTCCATGAGAAAATTTCTTCCCCCAGGACTCAAACCATCACAAGTGCTGTAGCTCTGCACCAAGGCATCATGCCTTAAATCACTCAGCTATGACACAGGACATTGAAATTATCTAGTGGTAACCATTGCCCTAACAGCCAATATATCAAGTGGAAAGCCAATTAAAAATTTTGGACTGACTGCAAAAAGTGTGTAATTCTCTTATGTTGGCAAAAAAGCAAATAAAGGACAATATCTATAAGTGACCCAAGAGGGCAGTGGTCATGATGATATTATGAAAACGTCAGAAGTCACATCTTTTATTGTATAAATTGTAGGATTCAGATGGTTGTGACTTTTTTATCGTAAAACTATTTAATAATTTGACTTAAAATTAAAATAATGTAATTTTCATATAATTTTTTGCAAATTTCTTGATTTAAGGAGAGAGGATGGTATTTTTTAAAACTTTTTTCTTATTTGGTGTAAATTATTTATTTTTTGTATGTTAAGAGCTCATGGCTATAGCAACTTAACCAAAAATAAAAATTTAAAAAAAAAAATTGGGGGGCCCAAATTTTCAAAAAATGTACCTAGTGCAGGGGTTTACTAAAACCAATATATCTAAGCCAATTTTGAAGATAACTTCACAGAATTTGTTACAGTTTACTAGTAAAAGCATGCTCTACAAACTCTCTGTAACATAATTTTGATATTTGTCCCTAAAATTGTAAAATGAACAATTAAAATTTAACACTTTTTATTTCCTTTTTTTGAAAACAAACAGGCATATTTTTAAAAATAAAATCAAATACCTAATTTCTGTTATAGAGAAACGTTTTCTCATTATCTCAAGAGTGTGAGTTCAAAATTTCATGCATGTATCTATAATAGTTCAGAAGATATATCAATTTTTGTCTAGCAATGTAGCAAAAAAATGAAATTACAGGAAACAACAATCAAAAGGGAGAATGTGATTTAAAATCCAGAGCGCAGGCACTTTAAAAATGGCTTCTCAACGTCTGATAAGGGTACAAATATGCATAAAATGTTATGCAATGTATTCCACACATATCACAGAGTATTTTAGAGCAAAAAAATGTTTTTTTTTAATTTGCTCATTTTTTTACTAAAAATAACATCCTCTCCCCTTAATAGGTACCCAACCAGAAAGTTTGTATTTATAAGATAAAAAATCTCATTCATCCTTATTCAATCAAGAATTGCAACACTTCTTTAAAAAAAAAGATAGTGAAAACTGACAAGGGAACTGTCAACCACTGCATGCCAAAACCTATCTTGAAATTTCTCACAGAGAAGCATTGTGATGTACCAAGGAACTGCAAGACACAGAAATTGAAGCCAGAATCCAGCAACGTCAATCTACCATACAGAGCAGATGGTCTCCTTGCATGAGTAAGAGCAGAGTGAAGTGAGGCAGGGCATGGTGCAAATGGCAATTATGAAGATTATCCCATCTACCAATTCAGGTGTTGTATTATTTCCCCCATAGTTTACATGAGAGATTTGTTACTGTATTTTAGTGCCTTGCAGTTAAAAAGGCAGATTTTTTTAAAATTTGGCCTTTGTGCATCTTAACACTTCTTTGAAAGAAATTTCAAGGTGTAGACAGTTTCCTTGTGAGAAAAAATTTGCTAATAGAAAATGGATTTGAACCAAAACAATTCTGTTGGACTATCATTCTTTCAAAAGTGAAAAATATAACCTAATAACTTAAAAATTAAAATTAAATTAAAATGTTTCACATCTCACCTCATATCCAGTCTTCTAAGTAGACCGTGATTTGAAAGCCTTGGTGGCTTCATCTTCAGTACTATCTCGTCAACTGATGTGATGATCGATATAATATCAGCCAATGAGAAAGTACTGAAGATGAAGCTGCCAAGGCTTTGAAACTGCAGTCTACTTAAAAGGCTGGATATGAGGTGAGATGTGAAACATTTTAATTTAATCTTAAATTAACCTCATAGTGGTTTTTTTCTTATAAAAGTTCAGCTTAAAAATTGCTTTAATTGTCCAACAATTTTAATGAATCAACAAATTATATAAACATATAAACCTTAATGTTAGCTATAAGTTGATTTATACTATAAAATAAGTTAAAATATGCCATCTTAGGTAAGATCCGTCGTCCTCAATTTATAAAATATGTATTCTTTATCCTGTAAGCCTTTCAGAACATCCGTTCCATCTTCAGCAGGTTCTTCTTCGCTACAATATCTAGTATGTTGTCACGACAACACCACATTAGGACCAGCAGCATCAAATATCATACTGTACCGAAATCAAGATTTCGATACAGGGATTACGTCATGCTGTGCAACCTATACGTCATCGCGTCTCCATTTTGTGTGTGATCTTTGTGAACAGTGCCAAATGCTCCCCCACCTACCTTTCCCTTCCTAGTATGCACCGTGGGCTATTGCGCATTCTCCCCTCTCCTTGTGAACTCTCATAAATAGCTGTGTTTTGTAACATCGCATCATCATCTGTTGAGTGATTGTCGGAGTCTGGTTAGTGTAGCTCAGAAGAGCTAGTTTGGTTTGTTAGTCCTGAAGGCCAGGGTGGGGACACAAGAACTGTATACCCCAACCCGAGGCTGGACTAGTATGAATGTAAAAGTATGTATGTTTGTTTATATTATTTTTTTTGTATAGATGATCAATCATAGTATTCTTTTCTTTGTTAAATTAATGGTTTATTCATTTATTTTCATGTTATATCTGACTATACTTTTTGACTCGCATTAAAGCTTTAGTTGTGCATTTAAAGTACCTTTTTGCTTATTCATTTAGTAGTTAGCTTATCTCAGACATCAAAGTGAAATTTCAAAGCTTGCTCAAGCGTGTGTTAGTTCCTCTTTCCTTAAAGCTTCCACAATTATAGCTTGTAGCTCACTGCACATCACATGTTTAACAATTTATTAAGGAAAGTTGAATTAATCTTTGCCTTTTATGGGCCCGGGCAAAGATGTCATAATTTGAGCAATCTATGTTTTCTAATCACAATATTTATCAACAATAACGGTTTGAACCAGCACCATCGCAGTGCAATACTAGACATTGTAGCGAAGAAGAACCTGCTGAAGATGGAATGGATGATCTGAAAGGCTTACAGGCATAAAGAGTACATATTTTATCAGTTGAGGATGACGGATCTTACCTAAGAAGGTATATTTTAACTTATTTTATATTATGACTCTCCACCTCAACGGATTTTATCAATGAATTTTATTAGTATTGATTTATACTAACCTACTGCGGGAAGGCAAAGGAGATTTTGTCCAAATGGGATAATAGTCCACATTATCATTCAAGGTTGTAGGATGGGATTTATCTCCCAGATCCAAAGTTCTTTGAGCACATTCATGAGAGTTCCACGTGTGAAGTTCTCGAGGTATCTCTGATCCATCCGATTCATCTCCAGCCCCACTTCCATTCAAATGAGGAGGATAACCATTTGCCAGTCTCTTATCTGGAGGATGAACCAACGCTGACTTCTTTTTTAGCTGCCTTGCACTTCTCTGTTTCCTATACTTAGCTGATGTTTCAACTTCCGAGTCACTTTCTGAACTGTTGTTAGCAAATGCTTTACTTCCTCTTACACGCATCAGGTCAGATGATGAAAACTCCCTGCGCTTCACAACTGCCTGACTTGAGTCACTCTTCTTCTTTATGCTAATCACTGGACTGCTTCTTTGCAAAGTCTCATTCTTAACACTGGTTGTGTTGCAAATTGATTTAACTGTCATTGTCTCAGATTGTGCTAAACAAGACAGACTCAAACCACTGTAGTAGCGAAAACACATCAACTTGCCACATTCTGCAACAAATTACAGTATCAACCAGTCTGGGTAGTTTATAAGTAATACACTTGCAATTACTCAAAGGTCTAGATCCATACCAAAGCCAGCTGAATGGATGTTGAACTTCTAAAATAAAGAATATACAAAAGATGTTCTGATTGAATAAGTCAATTAAGATGTAGCATTTGACATTTGTAATCAGGAGATAAATAGGTTTTATCATCAGGGCAAACCAACTGGGATTTCTACCAGTTGTCCTTAAACATCAAGTAATGCTAGGAGGGAAGATCCATATCATCATAATCATCATTTTATATCCATCTGCCCAAGGACAGGTCTTTCACTGCAATCATAGCATTTTCATGCTATGCTTTGCAGCTTTACTAGGGAATTGTAGGTGTGGTAGCTTCCCGTTGCTTTCCACACCGGTGAAGGATGATGATGATGATGGCTATATGATTTTGGGGACCGTTTGAGCCTTAAAGTTTTCCTGATATTTGTCTTACATGTGAGGAAAAACTTTGATAAAAACCTCACCCAGAAAAACTGTCCCGAACGGGGATCGAACCCCGGCCTGCTGCGTGATTAGGCAGCATGCTACCTTGTCATTTCATATAATCATCATTATTATTATTTAAATCAAATTGTAGGTCTAATGACCTGTTATAGTTTCCTTCCATCTCTTAAAAGGCCAACCCAATGCCTCTTTCTTCAAAGTACACTTAGCAAAAAAAAAAAAAAGAATGAGCATACTCTTGATCTCAAATATTTCAAGTTTTAACATGTGTTTCACGAGAGTAAACTAATTGGACAGTAGAACTACAATACGTTTCCCTTCCTCCTATGAAGAGCATTCTTTTATGCACAGCAAGCCAGCAAACGTTTAGTTCAGTGCCTCATGGCTTGCTTCATAATCAAGAGTCACAGGTTTGATTCCTAATGAGGTTAAATTTTTTAATTGATAGAATGTTTTCTATTTTATTCTGTCTGTCCACTCTTAAAAAAACTAACTATTTGGAAGTATTACTATTATTATTATTATTATTATTATTATTATTATTATTATTACTGCCCATCATCTATGGGCTATTATTAGTCTGGACTTGACCTATATAAACTAAATATTTAAATTGGAGGGTGAAACTTTTTCTACTTAAACATAATAAATAAATAAAAAGAAAAAAAAAATATATATATATATATATGAAGCTATATTATCTTATACTACAAAAAAATTATAGGATTATTATTATTAAAAAGTGGTACTAAACACACAAATTTATACTGGTAGCTAAATAGTGTCATAGAGTTTAAGAGGCAGAAATATTACTTAAAATAGTGTAAAGTGGATGTAGATTACATGGCTGGAATTAAATGTTATGGGATGTATTTTGCAGAAATACAAATAAATAACAAAAAATCATTGTCGCTGGATTTGAAGCCTGGCTCTCATATATATATATATATATATATATATATATATGTCATTTTTTCGTAATTGGTTTTACGATCTATGCTACTTGAACATCGGATACTAGTTGTCTAAATCCTGGCTGTCTTGTTTACTTTTACACTATGCACAAGATATGAACTTTATTCAAAATGTCGCAATTTGATTAATATTGTATATGTCAAACACTTGTAAATATCTAAAAACATGTCTCCTTCACTGCTCTTTAACTATTTAAGACGATTAAAACCAAATACAGCATTATTTAAAACAATGTGTTACCTATTAACCAGAGCTTTAGCTCTTCAAGCATGCATAGTGAGTCCTAACAAGGACTCTGCATTTTGAAGCCGTTCTTCTTCTTCTTCTTTTCTTGCTAAGTGTACATATTTGATTCCGAGGATTTCATCCAGTCCCGCGCCGTAGCCGAGCAGTTAAGGTAGGAAGCCTTGGCGCAGAGCTACGGGACTTGGGGAAGAAATTTTCTCATGGTATTTCGGCCAGTATGGGACCGGTGCCCACCCAGCATCGTGAGGCAATTGGGTAGCTACAATAAGTAGCGGCTCCAGGTTGAGGAACCAGCTATAACGGCTGGGGGACTCGACATGCTAACCATATGTCACCCCTACACTGGATGTTGATCATCTACCTCTGTGATTGACACATGTGGATGTGAAGGGCCAGCAGCCGGCTGGTAAAAGGGCAACCACTGAAAAGTGGAAAGTCCCTCAATCGGATTGGATTTCATCCAGCCAGTAGAGAGGTGACATGTGATCAGCATATCGGGTTCCCTAGCTATTCTAGCTGGTTGCCTCAACCATAAGTTGCTACTTATAATAGTGACTCAAATTTCTCAGGAAGCTGAATGGACACAAGTCCCATATTAGTCAAAATTCTAGAGAAAATTTTTCCTCCATGGGGAGTAAAACCAGCATATTTTCTTTAGTTCTGGGCCCAAGGCTTCTACACAGTACACATTGAAATTTACAACCAACTGGATACAACATGACAATACATGTGAAAGAATTAGATAAAAATACGAGGGTGAATCAAATATAAACCGGAATTATTGTTTACAATTTTATTGAGTTAACAAAAAAATACAAAACCACCACCTCATTTTTCTACATAGTCTCCTGCATTTCCAACACACTTTTGCCATCGAGTTAGCAACTTTTTGATGCCGTCCTTGAAGAATGAGGGATGACTTGTTGTCAGCCAGTTGCGCACGAACTCCTCTACCGCTGCATTGTCACCAAACCGCCTTCCTCCCAGGTCTTCTTTCAGTGGTCCAAACAAATGGTAGTCACAGGGTGACAAATCTGGACTGTAAGGAGGATGTTCCAGAGGTGTCCAATGCATTTTCGTCAATTTTTTTTGTTCCTGGCTGAGGAGCCAAGGAACCCACCTGGCAGACAATTTTCGGAATTTGAGTTCAACACTGATGATGGCTTGAACACTTCCAAAGCTTGTTCCAACGTGTGAAGCAATTTCAGAAATTGTTATGCGCCGATCCTCCTCGGAAAGGTCCCGTTACTGCACGAATGTTGTCTGCAGTGATGCTTTTTCGTTGCCGTCTTTGGTGGGGCTCATTTTCCACTGAATCCCAGCCCGCTAAAATTTGTTTGCGCCAATCATACACCTGCGTCTTCGAAAGGGTTGCTTCCCCGAACTGCGCATGGAGCCTTCTCAAAATTTCAGAAAGTTTAGTCCTTTTGCCAAAAACTTTATAATAATGCGTTGCGCAATAGACGTGTGTACCTATTGCTCGCTCATGGCATACTGAAACAAGCGGCCGCTCATCGGAATGTGACACATCAAGATCCCTACTCCAGACACCTCCACCAACTTCCCCTCCAAACCGCAATCTTTGCAGTTCGCTACCAGAGCCTCCAAATACAAATTCTGGTTTAGATTTTATCCACCCTCGTATTCAAATTAAGACAACTCATTTCTTCAAAATTGAAAAATAATGAAATTAAATAATTACCTTGATGAGTTAATGCAGGTTGAGAGAGATCTAAAAGCCACATGGTTTCCCCAGAATTGCATGTGCCAACACTGCCCTCACTCAGGCATGCCAACCATTTGGACGGGTCTTCCTCATCTGAAACAACATTATGTTTATCAATATTTCAGGAAAATATCATTTAAATAATATAAATTTCTAACAAATATTACATCCCAACTTCTCTAAAAAAATATTAAAATGAAAATATATAAACTGTTATCCTTCTGGTTATATTATATGGATACATGGACTCTTACTTTAAGGGTGGAGAAAAGATTATGAGTATTTGATATCAGAGTTCTTATAAAAAATTGGACCAAAGAGAGGAGCAGACACGTGAATGGAGAAGATTACATAACAATAAGCTGTGATGGGCAGGACATGTGACATGAATGGGAAAGGAAAGAGGTGCATAGAAACTTGTAGTATAAAAACCCGAGGGTATTACAGATTTCTAGGGATTGTAGAAGGGACTTATGTAGAAAAAGTTTTTATAAGGAACCCATGTCCGGAAACGTATAATTTTGATATAAAATAAGTTTGAAGATCGAAACACAATGGGTCCTAAATGGTTAATTGATGAATAGGTTAAGATTTTACGAATTGAAATCTGGTTATATCCCCCGACAGTTCCTGTGTTTCAGAATAAGTATTAAGGACTTCTAGGGATTGTACTACACCTGTCCAGTCGGAGGAAGAGAGGAGCAGACACGTGAATGGAGAAGATAACATAACAATAAGCTACATCATCTTTATGGGAAACCAGATATAATAAGAAAGTTTGTAGACTGTGATGGGCAGGACATGTGACATGAATGGGAAAGGAAAAGGGTGCATAGAAACTTGTAGTATAAAAACCCGAAGGTATTACAGATTTGTAGGGTTTGTAGAAGGGACTTATGTAGAAAAAGTTTTGATAAGGAACCCATGTCCGGAAACGTATAATTTTGATGTAAAATAAGTTTGAAGATCGAAACACAATGGGTCCTAAATGGATAACCCTTAAATTGGCAAAACACAAATTTCTTCTGTTAGTTATTTGAATGTGGCGGACCGCAGTGAAAACGGAGTCTTGTATAACTGTTATTATTAGGTATATTGTATAATTTGACACAAATTTAATTGGTTTCTTTTTGTTCCGTTTTCTTCTGATTTATTTAAAATATTAAATTAACTGAACTAACTGATGTATCCAAAAGGATACATTACGAATTTAAGGGTTAATTGATGAATAGGTTAAGATTTTACGAATTGAAATTTGGTTATATCCCCCGACAGTTCCTGTGTTTCAGAATAAGTATTAAGGACTTCTAGGGATTGTACTACACCTGTCCAGTCGTAGGGAGAGAGGGGCAGACACATGAATGGAGAAGATTACATAACAATAAGCTACATCATCTTTATGGGAAACCAGATATAATAAGAAAGTTTGTAGACTGTGATGGGCAGGACATGTGACATGAATGGGAAAGGAAAAAGGTGCATAGAAACTTTAGTATAAAAACCCGAAGGTATTACAGATTTCTAGGGATTGTAGAAGGGACTTATGTAGAAAAAGTTTTTATAAGGAACCCATGTCCGGAAACGTATAATTTTGATATAAAATAAGTTTGAAGATCGAAACACAATGGGGTCCTAAATGGTTAATTGATGAATAGGTTAAGATTTTACGAATTGAAATCTGGTTATATCCCCCGACAGTTCCTGTGTTTCAGAATAAGATTAAGGACTTCTAGGGATTGTACTACACCTGTCCAGTCGGAGGAAGATCTTTCACGAATTCTGGCTGCAGCAGAAATTATTGAGCACACACCAAGTCTTATGGGGCGAGTGTACGAAAACATTAAAAGGAACAACAGAGGAAAGTATTAATTATTATTAATGTAATTTAGAGTTAATTATTTTCTTGAACATTGATTAAATATATGCCAACAGATACGCTTTGTGCAAGGAACAACAGTGTGATCAGTATATCATTGGACAACAGACACGCTTGCATGTGTAAGCCTTCGTCATCGCACAGCATAAACACCGCGTTTGCTGATCTGCTGTCCAATGCTATACTGATCGCACTGTACTTATTCTAAATCACAAGACGCACAATATCAGCCCATTGTGTTTCGATCTTCAAGCCTATTTTATATCGAAATGTTTGAGAACACTGGTTATTAGTATTTATTAAAAGCTTAATTTAACTTTCACTGGAAAGAGTTTAAGTTGTTCTTGCTAATTCATTCATTGATATTGTTCTACATGATACCTACTATGTAGTTGCTCACTTCCATTATGTTAAATTATTGATTTGTTCAGTCAATAATTTTTATCATTATTTTTATATTTTTATACGTTTCTGGACATGGTTTCCTCATCAAAACTTTATCTACTAAGTCCCCTCTACAAGTCATCATCATCATCATCATCACGGATTAAGCCCATGTGGCTTGTTCCGGTCTCATAGATTCTCATTCAAAAGTAGGATCCATGTCTTCTTCGGTCTACCAACATTCCTGCGTCCTTTTGATTTGTATTTAAGTATAATTTTGGGAATGCGATCATCTGCCATTCTTTGAACATGTTCTTTCCAGTTTTTTTCTATATTCTTTTATTCTATCTAAGAGTTTAAAGATATTTAGCTCATTTCTAATATCTTCACTTCTTCTTTTATCTAGAAGTTTGCAACCAGCCACACTTCTCAGAAATCTCATTTCAGCTGTTTCTATGATCTTCTCTTCCCTTTTAGTTAAAACCCAAAATTCACTACCATACAATAGTAAGGGGACTGCCACTACTTTATAAAATCTTAGTTTTGTTTCTTTTCTTGTGCTTTTGAATATCCTTTTGATTGTTCCACATATATAATTAAATTTATTAAGTTTGTTAAATAGATCTTTCAATTTTAAAATAGGAGATTTCATAACCCAGGTATTTAAAATGGTTCACTTGTTCAATGGGTTTCCCCTCCAGAATTATTTTAGCTCTTAAGGTATCTGATCCCTTAAAAGCTAGGATTTTCGTTTTACTTATTGATATTTTGAAATTATATTTCTGTATAATGTTATTTAACTGAAAGAGCGATTTCTGTAGACCATCTTCTAAACTAGCTATTAGAACTTGGTCGTCTGCAAAAAGTAAGGTATCTAACATCTTATTTCTTCTCTACAAGTCCACAATACATATTCTGAAACAACCTGTACATTATCAATACTTCTAGGTATTAAAAGGGTCTGGTAGTGAAATTCCAACCTAGCATATGTATTGACGATTGAGGTATAAACTAGTTGAAAATCCTTGTAAGATTGGTAAAACTGGGGTTTGAACCCGGGATCTATCGAATACCGAGTTTCAAACAGCTTGAGTCAACTTGGACGGTCCTGCTTCATACTAAATTAATTTTAAAAAAATTAAGAATACTCAAGTGAAACCCCAGTTAGTTAAGGCACGAACCGCCACTGGAGTCTCAGTTATTCTAAAGCTACACTGATCGAATCATATGTACATTATAAACTTGCACTGACTATTTAACACATGTCGCAAATGGTAGTCAATGACCAATCACGTTTCAATTAATTCTGTTTTACACCAATGACAGTCGTGTTTCACCTCGCTCTTTATCGATTTCTCTTTATCAGCTCCTACTTTTGTGATAAAGAGAGCTCCTCCTTTCTTAATATTCTGAACAGGTTAGACCATTATTTTTCTCCAACAAATACATTGAATATAGCAAATAATGAATAGATTCAGTGATTTTACTGAGTTGTTTATTCAAAATACAAATGATTAACCTATTATGTTGATTATAATAGTTTGATGTGTTTCATTATTTCTCCACTAGAGTGCATTCTTACAATATTGCGATCTTATTTGGCAATAAATAATATGATCGAGTTGCAGTGAATATACATAACCTCACATTTCAATTTGTTTTCAAACATCACCGTTTACATTAACTATATAAATATTTTAAAACACCGGTAACTATATTCAGATAATTATTTTTTAGTAAAGAGCTTAATTTTATTCGTTAAATAGTCCTAACAAATGCCACTCTTGATTTCCAAATTCTCTAGATAAATTCACTCCTCACTTCGTGAGTCGTGAATTTATCGATAATTTGGAAATCACTCGTGGCATTACTTATGACTATTTAACTCATGCCCCAAATGGGAGTCAATGACCAATCACGTTTCAATGATTTCTGTTTTACAACCAATCAGAGTCGTGTTTCACCAAATATTTATCAGTGTTATGATTACCATATTAAAGAAAGCTCCTCCTTACAATATTGCGTTCCTTTGGCAATAAATAGTATGATCTGGTTGCAGTGATAAACAAAAGAAGCAGTAGAAGCGTACCTATCGTTTCTCATTTGTTTTCAAACATCGCCGTTTACATTAAATATATAAATATTTTAAAATAACTATAGTTAAATAATGATTTGTGAGTAAACAGCTTAATTTTATTCGTTAAATAGTCCTAACAAATGCCACTCTTGGTTTCCAAATTCTCTAGATAAATTCACTCCTCACTTCGTGAGTCGTGAATTTATCGATAATTTGGAAATCACTCGTGGCATTACTTATGATAATATTATAAGTTGACGAAAGTCTAATATTGTATTAATCATAATTGACGTAAAAAGTATGCGTATACGTGTACAAAACAAGACATGGCGGAACTATTTGCGTCTGACGTGTTGATGACACCCGGAAGCAACCTATCAATGCACTTCCCTTCCTTTACCTTCCACACCTTCGCCCCAACATGTAACGCAATACCTAGAAGAACACGAGGAAAAAGTTCGTAGCATAGGCTTTTCTGAATTTCCACTCGTTATGTAACTCAAGGGCACCCACAACAGTGAACAATAGTTATTTTCCCTAGGTCATTCGTCTTCAAATTGAAAAAAGACGAATCTAAATTTTACATTCTAGCTCAAAACAAACAGAAAATTGAAAAATATCACCTCAGGAAATTAAGAAAAAGTATTTTATTCAAAAAAAAATGAAAAGTTATTATTGTTTATTATATAAAACTTTCCTCATTAGAGGATTGCCTCAAGGACAAAGTGATACAGACAGTTAATTTTTGTAATTGATGAAATACATTTTGCAAATACATTTTAAAAAATTCAACTTGTAGGCCTAATTGTAGTATACATACTATAAAGTAATTTTGTAAATATGGTTTCTTAAAATTGAAATTGATCCTCTAATGGCAGCGATGGCAATTCTAGAAAGATACATCCTGTCCAAATCTAAGGAATTCCAAAATTTTGCTAAGAATCCTCGTATAGTACCTCTTGCCCCGAACATCAATCCTGTGACAGTTATACTATCTAATCTAGTTGGTATTTATCTTTGTAATAGTTAATTGTTGGCTCATATATGGCTTTCTTTTCAGAGTCAACTTCCTCAGGTTGGCCACTATGAGTCTCAAAACAAATAGAGCAAAGTACTACACATAAAGATCATACTAATATGGCCGCGCACTGAAGATCTCCATAAATCCCTATCCTGAGTTAATGTTTTTTTCAATCACTCTGTATAATTTACCTCAAAGGAGTTTCATAATTTTTGTTCTTATTATATCTGGATTTCCCTCTGATTTTCCTACAAGAATTTTACATGTTTATCTTTCATTCCCTATTCGAGCCACATGTCCTGTCCATCGCAGTAGATGAGACTTAATTGTTATTAACATCCGGTTTCCCATAAACATCATGTAATTCATTATTTGTAGTCTTCCTCGTTCACCTGTCTCTTCGTCTCTTCTTAGATCCAAAAATTTTCCTAAGAACTTCATTCTCAAATATTCGTAATTTTTTTCTCCTTCCTTAAAGTAAAAGTCCATAATCGCATCCATATCGTCTCCCTGGATGAGTGATCAGATCAATGTCAGGGCCATCTCCAAGACAACACATTCATTCAAACTAAATAAGTCAAATATGATATGGATGTTTGATATTTGTCTTATAGGTGAGGAAAAAACCTCGCCCGGGAAAGTTTTTTTCACCGGGGATCGGACCCGGGCCCACTGAGTCTAAGGCAATGACTTTACGGCTAGATCAGAGTGGCGGTCTATTCTGAATTCAACTAAGATAATTATTTTGAAAGCAACAGTTTTCTTATTATGATAGTTAAAAAGAAATTATTGTATTGTCATTGGTCCTTTACAAGTATACAAAGTTTCAAGTTGATCCAATGTTTTTTAAGTGGGTGAACATCGTGTTGAAAGATTCCGTTACATAGACAGATACAGGTCAAGCTAATATAAAGCGTGTAAAAAGCAAAGAGTCCACTAAGATTTTAAGAACCCCATGTGGTATTAGGAAGTTACGGCTCCCATCTTTCTAGTCGTAATCGTGGCGCATGATCGTATTGTCAGTCTTACGTGCCAACCGCCTTAACCCCCCAGAATATAGGTCTGGTACACATTTTAGTTAGAATCTGAGTCTACCCCAGGGGCATCATGCCGCCAGAGAGTTTAGACCAGTTTGAAAATCTTGAACCCGTGACCTCCTGTCCTGTAGCTTAATCAACTACGCTATAGCGCGGCGTACCCTGACAGTCTCAGGAATCTATGAAAGTAAAATTACTGATCTAAAATTATAACATTTATATTCTTATACTCTACAAATATTGTCATTAAAATATCAACTCATTATATATTTTATGTCCACCGCTGTGGTCTCGAGGTAGCGTGCTGCCTTGTCACGCAGCGGGCCCGGGTTCGATCCACGGCCGGGACAGTTTTTCAAGGTGAGGTTTTTATCGGGAGTTTTCCTCACCTGTAAGACAAATGTCAGGAAAACTTTAAGGCCCAAACGGTCCCCGAAATCACATGGCTATCATCATCATCATCATCGTTATCATTATCATCATCATCATCCTTCACCGGTGTGGAAAGCAACGGGAAGCTACCACACCTACAATTCCCTAGTAAAGCTGCAAAGCATAGCATGAAAATGCTATGATTGCAGTGAAGGACCTGCCCTCGGGCAGAATTACTATGGATGGATGTATTTTATCTAAATATTCAATTATGAGGCCATACTTATATTACTTATCCTTATTTTAAAAAGATTCCACAAATCTATATATTAAAAATTATAATTCGTGTATTTTTGCCCATGACAAAAAAAAACTATTTTTGTATTTTGGTCCACGACAAGAAATTCTAAATTTTAAACTTAATTAATAGAAAACGCGTTCGCTAGTTTATAAATAGGCCTATACTTAGGCTATACGCTGGCTTATAAAGGTTTTTTTTACGAAGTTAATAGTTCTATATTAAACTTATAAAGTAAAAGTAAGTAAAGTGAACCCACAACAGGCCCGGAGGCCCTTGGGGTAGTGGGAGGTTAAGGCTCCCACTTTTTTCTAGACAATCGGCACTTATGTCAGCCGGGTTGTCAGCCCTGCGTGACGGCCGCCTTTACCCCCAGAACAAGCGTCTGGTACTCATTTCCGTTAGAGGCTGAGTCGACCCCAGGGCCATAGTGCCGCCAGAGGGTTTGGAATAGTTTAAAAATCCTGACCCCAACGGGACTTGAACCCTCGACCCTCCGGCTTGCAGCTCAGTGCCTTAACCACTACGCTACGGCGTTATAAACTTTTATTTTTAGGAAGGTAGAATTTGAATTGGAATACATCTGAATTGTAATCTTCGGGACTGCAGTAAAGAGTTAAAAATATGGGCAGGAAGTTTATAAATATACCTAGATTATATATAGTTGGGCTATAAACTTTTTACGTAATCCATAATTCTGTACTAAACTTATATTTTCATTTTATTTTATTTTTATTTTTAGAAGTACAACATTTGAATTGAAAACATCAGAATCGTAAAAGATTGCGAGTTCAAACCTGGTCGAGGTCGGTAAATTGCTTTTAAATACCTTATCATATTCCGAATGATAAACATTTTAATCAATACAGATAAAATGCTGCTATTGATGATGGAACCCGGATTCCGAAAGACCTTCACTTTTTTTTTAAAAGATTTTAACCAAGTTGAGGACAACGGCACCAAATCAGATACTTATTTTCTTATTTTATACAGAGTGATTCATATTCCTATTACAAACTTCTAGGGGTTGTAGAGGGAACATAGTAGATGAAGTTTTGATACGGAAACGTATCATTTCGATGTAAAATAAGTTTGAAGATAGAAACACAATGGGCTGATATCGTGTGTCTCGTGTTTCAGAATAAGTATTAGAGACTTCTAGGAGTTGTACTACAAGTGTGATTCCACGTGGCGACACCGTTGTTCGTTTGCAAGAAGTGTACCTGCGAAGCATGTTTTCATACACACGTCCCACAAGACCTAGTGTGTGCTCAATAATTTCTACTATCGCCAGAATTCGTGCAAGATCTTCCTCCGACTCGACATGTGTAGTACAACCCCTAGAAGTCTGTGATACTTATTCTGAAACACAAGACACAAAATATCATCCCAATGTGTTTCGATACTCAAACTTATTTTACATCGAAATGGTACGTTTCCGGGCATGGGTTCCTTATAAAAACTTTATCTACTAAGTCCCCTCTACAACCCCCAGAAGTTTGTAATAGGAATTATGAATTACCCTGTATTGAAATATTTAAATAGGATGCGTTCAGTTGAAATTTCTAGAAGAGATAATAAGGTGGATTGGTGGTGTTTTGAGCAACATGAGGGAAAATGAATTGTACGACGGAGATTGGAACCTGCTAAATAAATAAATATTTAAATATAATAATTGTGTATCAATAACAGTACTAGGCTCTAGTAGAGTAACTAGGTTAAGAAAACCAGCTCTAACGGCTAGGAAAACTGAATTGCTGACCACATTTTATCCTTATCCCTAAACGGCTGGATAATTGTCCACCTTTGTGAATGGCAAATGTGGATGTGAGGTCACCCATCAAGCTAGTAGGTCAAGGGCTTGTCATGGAGTTAGCAGCAGGTCTATATTTAACAACACTTTTTAACATCTAAGTCATTAGCGCAACAATTCAATGCTGAGTGCGAATGAGTCAATACATTTTGATTAGAGACTTATTTCAGACCTGACGTTCTTATATCGGCCGCGGTAGACTAGTGGTTATGCTCCTTGCCTCTGGTCCCGAGGGTCGCGGGTTCAAACCCGGCCGGGGTCGATATATTTTTTTTAGGATGGAAAAATCATCATCATAGTACATTCACGAATTTAGGCCATTTGTTGACCTGTTTCGGCCTCAAGAGAAATACCATCCAGAAGTCTTTTGAGTGGACGTCCTGGTCTTCTTCTTCCTGCAGGTTGATATCTTAACATTAGTTTGGGTATTCTGTGATCTTCCATTCGATGAACATGTTGTATCCATCTTGACTTATAATCAGAAATTTTGTTTTCTAAAGATTCCATGTGTAATTCTTCTAAGATGTCTTCATTTTTTTTTGTGATCTAGTAGTGTGTATCCTGCAGTCCTCCGAAGATATCTCATTTCAGCAGATCTAAGTCTCTGTATATCCTTCTGTTTCAACGTCCATACTTCGCTACCATACAAAAGAGTTGAAAGAGCCAGTGTTTTTATACACTTTCAGTCTTGAATGCTTTTGGACTAACTGTGGTTTGAAGACAGAATTTATTAACCCTAAAATTCTTAAAAATTTAGATATTTTTGCTCCAAGGGGCAAATCCTCCGGGAGGGACTTTAAGCCGTGGGTCCCGAGTCTGAAGATTTTCAGGCTCGTAAAAGATCCCTAAGTCTGAATGAAAGGCCTCTAAGCAAAATTTACCGAATTTTCCCACCTTGGTTTCCTAGATGTCAGTATGAGGCGGAACGCTGACCACGGACCACTCAAATGGCATCTATACGAAAACAAGTGTAACTAGATTAGCATGGTTCAAATTCTTCCCTGTAGGGGAGAGCGCCTAAATCTCTGTTAAGGGAAACATGGGTTACAAGATACGTTCTTCTACGTGCCATAAATATATGACAAGGGAACCGGCGCCGGTAAACTAGGTCCCGATGTTACCAAATACGCTAAAGTAATCCCGGTCGGAAAGGGTACCGGCCAAAAAATATAAAAAAGTAGTAATAGGTAAATAGGGTCCTAGCCTATTAATATTATCTAGGGAACACCGCGATATTGGCTGCATTGACCACCAAAAATGTATGATGTTAAAAAATTAGGCCTAAAACTGTTTTTAACCTGATGGTAAACATTTAAAACTCTGCGAATTTACAAAAAAAAATCGAACGAACGAATATGTCCAGTTGCCAACAGTTTCATTTTTTTCAGCAGTAAACTGTTCCTTCCTTTTCCTTTCTTCTTTTAGCTAGCTTTGGTGAACTTCTACATAGAATGTAAAATTCGGATTGAAAATCTCTGAATACAATACAATTTGTGATTGCTTAATTTGGTCTTATTTTTTATATTAACGTATTTATATTTGTAACAAATTAATAGTGTCGTACAAAGTACACAAGTAAGAAAATTAGAGAATGCTACCTGCAACCAGGTCCCAATTTATCTAGATCGAGGACCCAACTTACCGACCACATAAAGATCTGAAATGTACGAGAACCCAATTTACTTATTTCCCACGGGAACCACTTTGATTCCTTTCCGAAGGAAACCATAAATTATCAATAAATATCCTTCTTCTAATATATAAAAATGAATATTTGTTAGTTTGTTCATACTTTATGCGCGGTCATACCGTTGATCCGATTGTGATGGGACTTTTCGCAAAATGTTCAGGAGATTCCCGAGATGAACATATGCTATAAGGGAGTTGTGATGCTCAACTTCTACAACCTTAAAAGTCGCCCTTTGTAGTGAAAAACGTGAAAAAAGTAGCTTTTTGAACGCTTAAATGGCTTACGCTGCCTAAACCATAACAAATACACAAAATTAATATACACAGAATTAAATATCTCAAAAAGCTCTACAAAACAGTCCGCGACAGAATATGTTTATCTCTTACGGATAACTCACAATAGCCATTTTTGTCTTTCATTGATGCCAAGAAGATCGAGACAAATACGTAGATTCCTGTGAAAGCATAGCAGCACATGGCGGGTATTCTTTTACGGATAACTCGCAATAACGAATTTTGTCGTTTAGTTCATTTATGCCAAGAAGATCGAGATAAGTAGATTCCCGGGCAACACCGGGTAACCAGCACGGGGAATATTAAAATTATTATAATTATTTTTCATTTTACTTATTCAACTAATCATAAAAAAGTACATTAATTTTTGTTTTTCAGCTCATTTATGCCAAGAAGATCGGGATGAGTAGATTCCCAGACAACGCCGGGTAAACAGCACGGGGTATCTAAAAATAATTACGATATAAATTTTTCCTTTTACTTATTTAACTAAACATAAAACACATTAATTTTAGTATTTCAGCTCATTTATGTCATGAAGATCGGGATATGTAGATTCCCGGGCAACGCCGGGTAATCACCACGGGGTATCTAAAAAATATACATTTATAATTTATTTTTTCCTTTTAATTATTCAACTAAATTTAAAAGCACGTTAATTTTATTTTATTTAGGCGTAGCAGCGCACGCCGGGTATTAGCTAGTTATTTAATAAATAAAACCAAGTTTTATATGATTTTCATAAACATTTATTATATTAAAATTCCTAACAGCTGTTTCAATATGCTATATCTTCATCCGACGAATGTCATAAAGATACATTGTATTGAAACAGCTCTTATGAATATATTTATAAAAATCATATAAAACTTTGATAGTTTTATTTATTAAATTCATTATGGACTATTTTATAACATCATTTTCACTTATTCTTTAAGACCGAAGCCACTACTACTCTCGTACCCAATACAATGGATAACATTGGTTATGCGAATTCCATTGAAGTATAAAATATAAAGATTTATAGCTACGGAATGAACTAAAGTAGCCAAGTCTATAAAATTCTTAATCAGATAAATGAAATTGTACAAGGAGGAAGTTACGTAAGCTTGCAATAACCTCTTAAAGAAAAGTGATTTGATAATTGACTGGGCACGTCGCGTTGATGCAGGTTAGGGAACAACCGGACTTTATCAAGGACTACCACGTTTTACATCGCTAACAGATTACATCATTTTTCTTCGAGAAATCTCTTACAATCCACAGCGTGACTATCCAATCATTTATTTAAAAGTTTTCACAGAAGCTTTGAATATTGCATGTTGTCTGACATTTTGCCAGCTGCTCTTGTCTATTTGCACAATTTCAGGATAAGAAGAGAAAAAAAGGCACAAGAAAGAATATACAAGAATGAAATAGGGGAAGGAAAAAAAAAAGAGAGGGTAGAGGATAAAATGTAGTACTATGACTATTTAATTTATGCCCCAAATGGTAGTCAATGACCAATCACGTTTCAATGAATTTTGTTTTACAATCTATGACAGTCCTGTTTCACCATGCTCTTCATTTTCGTTTTCTTCCTCTTCTTCTTCTTCCTTTTATGTGATAGGCCTAGTGGTCTGTTACGGTCTCAAACCAACGTTTGAAGGGTCTGCCCAAAGATCTCTTGCCTGGTGGCTGGTAATTTAAGATTTGATGTGGTATTCTTGTTCTGCTCCTTCTTACGTGAGATTTCCAGTGTTTCTGTATCGTCTTCTTCTTCTTCTTCACTTCCTGGTTTAGGCAAGAGTTGCCTGTTCCGTCTTCACTAATAGATCTAAGACCATCTCTTCCGAGGACGTCCGACATCTCTTCTTCCTTTTGGAAAATAATGGAAGATTTTATTTGGTAATCTACTTTCTTCCATTCTTTCCACTGTATCTTGTTGTTAAATATCTTTTCTTTTATGGAGTAGATCTGCAGTTCTTCACGGATATCCTCGTTTCTTATCTGGTCCATTCTAGTGCAGCCTTTTACTCTTCTTAAAAATTTCATCTCGGCTGCTTGGATTTTACTTTCTTGATGTTTCTGTATTTTTTGTACATATTCCATGACTGGTTGTTTGTAATTCTTTGAGAATCTCAGAATTCCTTTTATAGTCTGTTCTTAAGTAATCTGCAGTACGCCTCATAAATTTCATTTCTGCCGCAGTTAGTCTCTGTTCATCTACACTGCGAATTGTCCAGGCCTCATTGCCGTAACATAATGTGGGTCTGGCCAGTGTTTTATAAATTCTAGTTCGTGTGTGTTGCTGTACTGTATTTGGCTTGAAAATATTACGTATTTATAATTCCTGTAACTCTGTTGAATTTTATAATTTTTTGACTAAAATCCTTTTTCTCTTCATATGTAACTTAGTATCTGGATAGTTAAATGTTAGTTTGTTCTAATATTTTATTATTAATAACAATTTTACTACGAACTGGGTCTTTTCCTAGGAAAGCCATGACTTTAGATTTTTCTGTTGAGATTTCCATGTTGTAGTTTATTGCGCGCTCTTTATCGATTACTCTTTATCAGCTCCTACTTTTGTGATAAAGAAAGCTTCTCCTATTTAATATTCTGAACAGCTCAGAGCATTATTTTTCACCAACAAATACACTGAATATAGCAAATAATGAATAGATTCCTTGATTTTACTGAGTTGTTTACTAAACAAATAAATGAATAACCTATAATGTTGATTATAATATACAGTTTGACGTGTTTCATCATTTCTCCACTAGAGTGCATTCTTATAATATTGCGATTCTATTTGTCAATAAATAATATGATCAAGATGCAGTGAATATGCATAACCTCAACTTTCTGATTTGTTTTCAAACATAGCCGTTTACATTAAATATATAAATATTTTAAAGTAACTATATTTAAATAATGATTTATGAGTAAAGTAAAGTAAGTAAAGTAATCCCACAACAGGCCTCGGGAGGCCCTTGGGGTAGTAGGAGGTTAAGGCTCCTACTTTTCTAGACAATCGGCACTTGATGTCAGCCGGGTTGTCAGCCCTGCGTGACGGCCGCCTTTACCCCAGAACAAGCGCCTGGTACTCATTTCCGTTAGAGGCTGAGTCGACCCCAGGGCCATAGTGCCGCCAGAAGATTTTGGTCAGTTTAAAAATCCTGACCCCACCGGGACTTGAACCCTCGACCTTCCGAATGATTTATGAGTACACAGCTTAATTTTATTCGTTAAATAGTCCTAACAAATACCACTCTTGATTTCCAAATCCTCTGGATAAACGCCGTAGCGTAGTGGTTAAGGCACTGAGCTACAAGCCGGAGGGTCGAGGGTTCAAGTCCCGTTGGGGTCAGGATTTTTAAACTGACCAAAACCCTCTGGCGGCACTATGGCCCTGGGGTCGACTCAGCCTCTAACGGAAATGAGCACCAGACGCTTGTTCTGGGGGTAAAGGCGGCCGTCACGCAGGGCTGACAACCCGGCTGACATAAAGTGCCGATTGTCTAGAAAAAGTGGGAACCTTAACCTCCTACTACCCCAAGGACCTCCGGGTCTGTTGTGGGATCACTTTACTTTACTTTACTGGATAAATTGGAAATCACTCGTGGCATTACTTATGAAAAACATTAATTTCCGATGGCTGTTTTAAAACAGAGTTTATGAAATTAGTACATAAATCCCTCTCTATACTAGAGTCCGACGTAATGACAGTTCGAGGAATGAGAAATAAAAACTTTTATTGAGGGTGTGTTGCGCCATTCCAGGGGTAGTTGAGATAGAACGAGACTGACGACATGAGTATATAAAAGTGGTGGAATGAAGAATTTGACACGCAAAAACTGGAGAATTACAGAAAAAAAACACCTGTTACTCGCTCAAATTCGTCCGCCACGAACCCCCCAAGTGGTCTGATCGAGGCGCGAACACTAGGTACCTACCAAAGGTCCGTCTCCTCAACTTTGTACGTTATTAATTCTCTGTAGGCGTTTCGGGACTAGTCCCATCATCGGCAGAGTATTGCATTCAGGGTTGGTAGATACAGGCCTATCTCCTGCTCCTTCTGCTGATGAAAGGCCTACAGAGAATTAATAATTTACAAAGTTGCGACATATCTATTAGGTATGAATATTATAATTTTATATTTTAATTTAATAATAATAATAATAATAATAATAATAATAATAATGTGCCTCTATGGAGCAGAAACATTAATTTTGAACAGAAAAAAAGATATCGAAAATAGAGTGAAAAAAGAATGTAAAATTATAAAAAAAGTTTTAGGTCCACAAGTAATAGATGAAGCATTTAGACTCAGAAGTAAAAAGGAGATAAAAATATATAGAGACATTCATAGTGACATTAGAAAACGAAGGTTAAAATTTTATGGCCATATTAAACGAATGAACTCAAATAGGCTTACAAAACAGATAATGGAATTCTACGAAAACAGAAGTAAAGCTCCAGTGGATACTATGAAGTGGATTGATGAAGTCAAAAAGGACTTAAAATTGGCAGGAATTACTAAAGAAGATATCCCAAACAGAGATATGTTTAGAATTAAGGTGAATAAGTGGCAAGTTGACCAAGAGGACAAACCGAAGAAAAAAACTGGAACAACTTGGAATGAAAGAAATTTCGGCTCAAAGGAAACGCCTCTAAGTACTTTGCGTAGTCCTACATGGACTCATCCGCAATTAAAAAAAAATAATAACTATTATTATTATTATTATTTTAGTTAAAGATTAGTCAGAGGAGAAGGCCTATCTACATATTCCTGTCTTCCCTCAAGTGATTAGAAAATATGCGCTTACACGACGAGCTACGCTTACTTATCAAGTCTCGGAAATAGTCCGGTGCTCACTATACATTTATGATTCTCTTATATAATAAAATTATAAGCTAATGTATGACATCATTCTCATTTTTATGAACAACAGAAACCCATTAATATGCCTTAAGCTACAATGTTGAGACAATGAATATAAGAACAATGCCTAATATTTTCCCTGAATGTCAGTATTTCAAATCAGTAATATTCCATACAAAATAGGAGTAAATACGAAAATAAAATAACGTAATGGAATTAGATATTACATACACTTCGACGAAGTAAAGAATGCTTTCAAGAAATGGCATTCAACTGGATCATCATGGAACAAAGAGATGAGAAAAAATCAAGGGAAATCTGGATGAGGCAAGCAGCAGGATGGGAAATAATTAAGAACTTGTTAGCAATAGTGTGAAGAGAAGCTTTGTGATTTTATATATATATATATATATATATATATATATATATATTCATTTTTCTTTTCATTTCATATTTGCCTTCATTGCCAAATGTCAAAAAGATAGCCTAGTTATAACATCTAAATATACAAGCGTTACTGCTATAAAGTAAATATTCTCTTTAAAAATTTGCTTAACTGTTATGTTGGCCACTAGATGTCAGTTGGAACGACTTCCCGCTACCGCTTGTGTGAATTGAGAATACTACATATATAAGAAAAATGTATGTTTGTGTTGGAATACTTCAGAAGCTCATCGATACTAGTAGAATTCATGGTGATTTTCCGTTGAGGTATTAGTTCACAGTAATATAAATGTACGGTTAAAAACTATAATATAGTTATCTTGTAGGTCCGTCTCCTCAACTTAAGTTCTTTTAAAACTCTGTAGGCCTTTCGGGACTAGTCCCATCATCAGCAGAATGCATTAGGTCCGTTCTTGTTGACCCTTGTTGAAGCACTGACTTGGTTGTGAGAATCCTCTGTACAAAATTCTCACAACCAAGTCAGTGCTTCAACAAGGATCAACAAGAACGGACCTAATGCATTCTGCTGATGATGGGACTAGTCCCGAAAGGCCTATAGAGTTTTAAAAGAACTTAAGTTGAGGAGACGGACCTGCAAGGTAACTATATTATAGTTTTTAACCGTATATTATATTACTTCTGTAGCTCAGTTGGTTAGAGCGCTAAACGTACAGTTTATTGACTCGGGTTCAAATCCCGACTCAAGCATTCATTTTTTTTTCATATTATATATATATTTTTTTTGATCCCACAACAGGCCTCGGGAGGCCCTTGGGGTTGTAGGAGGTTAAGGCTCCCACTTTATCTAGACAATCGGCACTTTATGTCAGCCGGGTTGTCAGCCCTGTGTGACGGCCGCTTTTACCCCCAGAACAAGCGTTTGGTACTCATTTCCGTTTGAGGCTGAGTCGACCCCAGGGCCATAGTGCCGCCAGAGGGTTTGGGTCAGTTTAAAATTCATGACCCCAACGGGACTTGAACCCTCGACCCTCCGGGTTGTAGCTCAGTGCCTTAACCACTACGCTACGGCGTGCCCCCTCATATTATATATATATATATATATATATATATATATATATATATATATATATAATTCTTACTTGTTATAGTCAGCTACTAGATGGCAGTGAAGACAGTGTTCTCGCGACATCTAGTAATAACGGAGAGTATAATACATATATAAGAAAAATAAGTGCTTGAATTGGATTCGCCTGGTAGTGTAATGGACATCACGCTGAGATACAGACTCAGAGATCCGGGTTCGAATCCCGTCCAGGCATTTATTTTTCTTATCATATCATATATATATATATATATATATATATACACACACACACATACATATACACACAATTCTTCTGTACGTATGTATGTCACTGAAGCCCTCCTAAACAACTGGAACGATCTTCTTTTTTTTTTTTTTTTTTTTGAGTGGATCCCTGGATTGTTCACAATTGGACTCTCTAAAACCATTAGGTGTAGGAGTTTGCCTGAAGTGAAAATTTAAAAATCGTTCTAAAGGTCACAATTTTCGATGTTTCATAACGAAACTCAGTATATACTATTAAAATAAACGGAGGTAGTATAGATATTATCAAAAAATGAGCGAAATCCGACAATTGGAGGTTTACCTGAAATCCGAAATTAAAAACTGCCTAAACGACTGGACCGACTTTGATGAAACTTTTTGTGTGTGTTCGATTGAGTCCCTCGATGGTTTCAATTCACAATTGGACCCTCTAAAACCATTAGGTGTAGGAGTTTGCCTGAAGTGAAAATTTAAAAATCGCTCTAGCGGTCACAATTTTCGATGTTTCAGTACGAAACTCAGTATGAACTATTTAAAAAAAAACGAGGTAGGTAGGTATTATAAAAAAATGATCGAAATCCTACAACTAGAAGTGGAAGTTTACCTGAAATCCGAAATTAATAAGTAACTATTAAACGCCATGTTTGGTTCGTCTCAGCGTATACCTTACAATTTAATTAACCTTTAATATTTAATTTATTTAGGCGTAGCAACGCACGCCGAGTATTAACTAATACTTATACATTTTTCAAATTAAGTTGTTATTCAAGATAAGATATGAATGTCCGACTTAAAGGCCAAGGCTTTCAGGTTCCTTAGAAATAGAATATAGTATTGCAATAGTAACAAATCTAATTCTACAGTTTATTTTACAAACAACTGTACCTATTGTCCTCCTCCAACGAGTTTAGCGCTGGGAGGTAGGGTATTCTTGCCATTTGGTTTACTACTATTGCAGGTTGTTTCTTTTGTTCCTACAGTCGAGTCGAAGGGAAGTATTATTCATTCACAAATATGCTGTTTTCAGTTTGCGGTTTTCTGTGACTGTGTCTTTCGTAAATAGGGCGAATGTTTTCAATATGATTATACTTCCTTCCTGACTGGTGTTGTCATCTAGTATCCATCCCCACACCGCATTCCTTTGAGCGGTAAACTCTTCGGAGAAGGATAATAATGTAAAGCAGTAGATGGATGAATTTGCTATATGGAGAGAACTTTTCTCTTTTCCCCCGGAATTTAAAAAAATCCTGGAAAATCTGAATTAACATAGTGATTTAGGTCCACCGCTGTGGTCTCGAGGTAGCGTGATGCCTTGTCACGCAGCGGGCCCGGGTTCGATCCCCGGTCGGGGCAGTTTTTCTGGGTGAGGTTTTTAACGGGGTTTTTCCTCACCTGTAAGACAAATGTCAGGAAAACTTTAAGGCCCAAACGGTCCCCGAAATCATATGGCCATCATCCTTATCATTATCATCCTTACCATTATCATTATCATCATCATCCTTCACCGGTGTGGAAAGCAACGGGAAGCTACCACACCTACACAATTCCCTAGTAAAAGCTGCAAGCATAGCATGAAAATGCTATGATTGCAGTGAAGGACCTGCCTTCGGGCAGAATTACTATGGATGGATACGTTATCCGCTCTTAGAGTGATACTAACATAAACACGAATTGTATCCTTCCGCCGTTCGCGCCACAATTACTGTCATATTGTCATGGAGCACCTGTGAATGGAGTAGATTACAAGACTAATGCATGACTCAAATGCATCATCATCACTCCAGGGATTCGGCAATTGCCCGTTCCGACTTCATAATGCATCAGCCCAACGTCTTATAGGTCTTCCAACATCACGTCTTCCTGTTGCTTGATAATTTCTTGCTAACAATGGATATCTCTCCTTACTCATTCCATCCATGTGGTCAATCCATTTTTGTCTGTAATTCGTGACTTTATCCAATA
This sequence comes from Diploptera punctata, assembly GCA_030220185.1. Classification (NCBI taxonomy): domain Eukaryota; kingdom Metazoa; phylum Arthropoda; class Insecta; order Blattodea; family Blaberidae; genus Diploptera; species Diploptera punctata. Next base: position 2,010,956 of record JASPKZ010009821.1, read on the forward strand.
AAGGCTGTACTTTCAATTCTTCTCTTATATCCTCATTTCTTATTCTATCAAGTCTTGTACATCCTTTTACTTGTCTTAGGAACCTCATCCCCGCCGTATGTATTCTATCCTTCTGTCTTTTTTTTTTACTGGAGCCCAAGTTTCACATCCATACAATATTGTAGGAACCGCCATAACATTATACATTTTTATCTTGGTTTCTTTTCTAATTTTATTTTTGAATGTTCTCTATATTGTTCCACACACCATCTGAAATTTATTTATTTTGGAGTCAATATCTCTTTCCACATTGTAGCCAACATCACAGCCCAAATATTTGAAACTAGACACCTGTTCTATACTTTGATTTTCTAAAATAATTTTGGATCTCACTGGATCTCTTCCTCTAAAAGCCATGATCTTCGTTTTCCTTACAGAAATCTTTAGATCTTATAATTTACATATTTCATTTAATGCATGCATTGATTTCTGTAAGTCGTCTTCATTTTTCTGTATTATGATTACATCGTCAGCAAATAGATTATTTATGCACACTTTATTATCCATTCTTATTCCTGGATTCACTAAAACTTTCCATTTATTTAAAATATCGTCTATATATATATATATATATATATATATATATATATATATATATATATTAAACAAAGTGGGTGATAAACTACATCCTTGTCGTAATCCAGTATTGTTTTGATTGCATCTGTTCTTTTGAATCCGGTATCTATAATTATATTTGTGCCTTCTTATAATTTCTTTATTGTTTCAACAAGGCACAGCGGGTATCCTTTCATTCGTAATATTTCCCATAATTTTTGTCTGTGTACTCGATCGAAGGCCTTATCCAAATCTATAAATCCTATGTGAGTTTCTAAGTTATGTTCTCTTCTCTTTTCTATGAGTTGTTTCAGTGTAAAGACATTGTCTATACATGACCTTCCCTTTCTGAATCCACTTTGATTTTCACTTATTATTACTTCTGTTATGTTTCTCAATCTATTATTTATTATTTTCGTACATATCTTGTAGCCAGTATTCATTAAGCTAATCCCTCTGCAATTCTCGCAATTTATCCGGTCTCCTCTTTTGAATATATTCTTCACAATATATCATCCATATGTAATAAACTATTTTAAGTTATAATTATTGATTAGTTATATTTTATAACATTTTCTGTTTTGAATATTATTATTTTCATTCACGAAGAATAATAAGTATATTCAGGGGACATACTTTTAATTTCATGAAGGGAACTATTTTGAAGTTTTACAAAATATTGGCAGTTCCATCTCTTATCTATGGATGTGAAACCTGGACATTAACAAAGGCAGATAGAAAGCAAATAGAGACTGCTGAAATGAAGGTGTTGAGAGCAATAGCAGGATACCAAAGGACCGATAAAAATAAAGACGAAGATATAAGAACAGAACTTAATATATTTAATCTCTGTGAAAGAATAAAATATTATCAAAATGCTTATCTTCAGCACGTATTACGAATGAATGAACAGCGCATACCAAGAAGAATGTATAATTATAATCCAAAAGGGAGAAGAATGTTGGGAAGACCATTGAAGAGATGGAAGGACCAATTCGACCTATAATGAGATCGGAACAGGCCATTGTTATTGATGATGATGATGATGGAACTATTTTTTTCGGTACTTATTGCATCTACATCGTAAATCGGTGTCCATAACCAATGAAAAGCGAGCAGGTCACATGGTTTTGTTTTGATGAGGATAGCCTTTAGATGGGAGGCAATAACATTAATGCCTACTTCCATATTGCAGCTGTTGTCTATTTTTATCGATGCTTGAAATGATTTCATGCCAATTACAAGTAAGATGAGTAATTGATGTTTAACTATAACAATGTAGAGGCTACAGTCCTAAGTTGGGCGCTAGTAAAAATCCTCGTAGTAATTAGCCAGGTGGAATGAATCAGTACGTTTCCAGGAAGTGCGGGATCCGGTCTCTACACCTGTCTGTCTCATCCGTTTTCATAGAAAGTGAAACAGACACAATGTTTCAAGTAATAAAAACTACTGTAATTTACATTATGTTAATATTCTAACCCGCCATAGCCGAGTGGCAAAACCCCTTGGCGCAGAGCTATCGGACTTGCGCTGGTTCGAGTCCCCCATGAGGGAAGATATTTTCTCATGGAATTTCGGCCACCCAGCATCGTGAGGCATTTGTATACCTACAATAAGTAGGGACTCCAGGTTGAGAAGATCAGCTATAACGGCTGGGGGATCCGACATGCTGACCACATGTCACTGGCTAGATGATCGTCTATCTGTGATTATAACACATGTGGATGTGAGGCCAGCAACCGGATGGAATGCCAAAGGCCTTCTATGCTGTAGCGCTTGAAAAAAAAAAGTAATACTCTAAACTCGAAATTCTTACTAAATCAAAATGAGTTTTTGAGCGATTAAATAGGAAATCCGATTTTTGTTTTATCCCAAAGTTCTATCTGTCTACATCGGCCGCGGTGGGCGAGTGGTTATGTACCTTGCCTCTAGTTCCGAAGGACGCGGGTTCAAACCCGGCTGTGGTCGATGGACTTTTAGGACGAAAAAATCCAAGGGGAAACCTCCGGGAGGGACTATAAGCCGTGGGTCCCGAGTCTGAATATTTTCAGGCTCGTTAAAGAACCGCAAGCCTGAATAAAAAGGCATCTGTGCAAAATTTAACCGAACTTCACCCATCCAACCATAGTTGCCTACTAGATGTCTCATTGAGGCGGTGTGCTAACCACATGTCACTCGTTGACATCTATATGTAAATAAGCGTAACTAAATTAAGCTTGGTCAATAAACTCCCAATGGGGAGTACCCATGTTCCCACGAGGAACGAATGTGAGTCAGTCTATCTGTCTACACCCGTACATTATCATGTGGAATAAGTGTTTTTCTTCCCGGGAGTTACTTGACTAACTAAATTTGTAAGTAAAGTGATCCCATTACAGGCCTCAGGAGGCCCTTGGGGTAGTAGGAGGTCAAGGCTCCAACTTTTTCTAGACAACCGGCACTTGATGTCAGCAGGGTTGTCAGCCCAGCGTGATGGCAGCCTTTACCCCCAGAACAAGCGTCTGGTACTCATTTCCGTTAGCGGCTGAGTCGACCCCAGGGTCATAGTGCCACCAGAAGGTTTGGGTCAGTTTAAAAATCCTGACCCCCGCCGGCACTCGAACCCTCGACCTTCCGGCTTGTAGCGCCGTTCCATAACCACTACGCTGAAGCACGACTCGACTAAGCTAATTTATTTACAGTTATTTTGCTACAGATGTCAGTCGTGAGTGATGAGTAGTTATATCATCGTCTCAAAGAGACACACAGTAGGCAAATAAATTATTAAGATTAAAATGTTTCATACCTCATCTCATATCCAGTCTTCTAAGTAGACTGGTTTCGAAGCATACGCAGCTTCATCTTCAGTAATTTTTCGTCGACTGATGTTATGTCGATCAGAAGAACTACTTTTCCCTGAGGAAGAAAAATTACTGAAGATGAAGCTGCCCAGGCTTCGAAATCGGTATAGTTAGAAGACTGGATATGAGGTGAGGTATGAACAAATTAAATTTAATCTCAAATTAAATCTCGTAGTGATTTTTTTTCTATAAAAGTTCAAAATAAATTATTACTTGGATGAGAACAGTCGATTTCTTTTCCAGAGGATCTAATTAAGTTTCAGATTCTTAAAATCAGGGGCACATTAAGTGTGAAAATTTAACAACAGACATAGAAAAAAGTAGACTAAAATGGTTTGGATATTTAAAAAGAAATGAAAAGGAAACACTACCACAAAAACTGTTAAATCTCAAGATACAAGGAAAACGAACACGAGAAAGATGGATTAACCAAGTGAAGAAAAGTCTACAAGAGAGAGGATACGACTGGGAAGAACTAAAAAGAAGCAAAGCATGGGAAGATAATAGGTGGTTGGAGACATATTTGGAATCGACCTTCCGAAAGGACGACACGATAAGAGGATGATGATTATTTTACAAGACCGAAAATCTAGACTCTGGACTCATGGCTTTAAAGTCCCTCTCGGAGAACTTATCCCTTGGATTTTTCCATCCTAAAAAGACCCCTTCAGGGTTTGAACCCGTGACTCTCGGGAACTAGAGGCAAGAAAACTTAATCCCTAGACCACCGAAGCCTATATTCTTCAGCTTTTGTTCAAGTATTTCATAAGCTGCAAGTTTTTAACTGCCAGACTTACGGAATCCATAGTTCCATCACTCAGGTCTTCCACTGGTCCTTATTCTCAGCCAATTGAATCCAGATATCTCCGATTTCCAGTTTCCTCAGATCCATCCGAAACTCATCTTCCCGCCTACAATTAACCATTCTTAATAGTATACTACATAAGGACATTTTAATGAAATTTGAAAGCATTCCTACTCGATATAAAATTACAAGTCCACCACTGTGGTCTCGAGATAGCGCGCTGCCTTGTCACGCAGCGGGCCCGGGTTCGAATTCCCGTACGGGTCAGGCTCCTGGATGAGGTTTTTCTCGGGGGTTTTTCCTCACCTGTAAGACAAAGGTCAGAAAGTTTAGGGCCCAACGGTTCCCGAAAATCATCCGACCATCATCATCCTTATAATTATCATCATCTTTCACCGGTGTGAAAAGCAATGCGAAGCTACCACACCTATAATTCCCTAGTAAAGCTGCAAAGTATAACAGAATTTCTATAGATGGATGGATAAGTTATAAAATAAAATAAATTTAAACTCTAATTAACATTTTAAAGGGAATATAATGTATCAAACAAACTCTCATAAACATGGAAGCTGAAGTATCATCCGAAAATTAACATTTGCATCAACACTTATAACACATACAAAATGTAATCCTATGTTTTAAAAATAGTATGGATATATTTCGAGAGAAAACGATGCATATTTACAAGAAAAAATGTATTAAACATGGAGAAATTTGTATCTTCTGGGGAACAAACAATTTATATTAAAATTAAATTGGGGATTGATCGTAGGATGGCGTAGGCAAATAAAAAGTATAATTCTGGTTGAATATGAATGGGGGTGGGTAATCTCGAGGTGTTTGGAGCTACTAAATTTATTTATTTATTGTTTAAAAATATTAATAATAGCTTATTAGAGGTGAGATGTTAAGCGGCAACAAGATACTTGCGTGTTTGATCTCCAAGCGAAAAAAAAAAAATATACTTTACAATTACAGGACATTATACTAATTCCTAATACTGTCTATATATTTTGTCCATTTCTCACAAGATATTATTAAAAAATGCCCTCAATTAATATTATAATAATTAATAATCATCGGTCACACTTAGAAATTCATTATAATTAATAATAGAAATAGACAGTTAATAACAATAGGGAAATTTTAAAGAAGTAGCTGAATTCAAATATCTAAGAAAAATAATTACAAACAGGAATGAAGTGCACAAAGAAATTAAACATAGGCTCGATTCTGGAAATGCATGCTATTATGCATTACAGGGACTCTTGTCATCCCAACTGCTCTCAAAAACGTTACACTGAAAATGTATAAAACTGTTATTCTCCCAGTTATATTATATATTATATAGATGCGAAACATGGACTCTTACTTTATGGGAGGAAAGGAGATTACGAGTATTTGAGAATAAAGTTCTAAGGAAACATTTTTGACCAAAGAGAGATGAACAGACAGGTGAATAGAGAAGACTACGTAAGTGAGCTATATTGTCTTTATAAGCCAGATATAATAGAACAGTTAAGTCTCAAAGACTGCAATGGGCAGGACATGTGGCACGAATGGGAAATGAAAGAGGTGCATGGAAACTTCTTGTAGGAAACAAGAGGGAAAACGCACAGTTGGATGAGGTGGTAGAATAACTTAATCATGATTTCAGATAAATAGATTATACAGGTAATGATTGGAAAGCATTAGCTCGGGATAGGGATGTGTGGAGAGCTTATTTTCGCACGGCCATGAACCTACGGGTTCGATAAAGCCAATGAGTTGGATAGTTACGAATTTATATTCTGTTCCTAATTCTTCACTGATACAGAAATCATTGAAAAAAAAAAAAGAATAACACCTGGATCGACCAAGGAAAAGTAAATATTATAGTTTTCGGACGGTAAAAAAAAACAAACATGTTCAATACTGGCAATAGGAAATAACAAATTAAGATTGAAACCACATAATACTTGGATGTCAGGAAGGCGTAACGGATAATCTTGTGCAGAAGAGCGGAACCGGATATTACTAACAATGTAACGGAATGACTTCCTTCCTTTAGTAACCACTTTGGGAAAGTGGAACTACAAAACCTTCTCCTTCTATTGTCCTTGTACTGGTATTGAAATGGGGTCTCCAAAATAGATCCAAAATCTTTTCCTCCATTCCTTCTTTCTTTGTCCAATTTAACCACCAACCTTCTTTAAATTTACAAGGCACAATCGACGAAGGAGAAAAATCTAAATTCTATTTACTGAGTCTTATCAAAGGAACACCTGCTAAGAAATGTGTCAACCCGAAAAAAATAGAGCAGCATATCCAACAAATATTATTATATCGATTATCACTAATAATAATAATAATAATAATAATAATAATAATAATAATAATAATAACAACAAGAATAATCTTCTTCTTGTAATAATAATAATAATAATAATAATAATAATAATAATAATAATAATAGCTTTATTTTACCTGGCAGAGTTAAGCCTTAAGGCCTTGTCTACCACTCAACCAGGTGTAAAAAAAAATACAAAAGAAAAGTCTTAAATCTAAATTACAATATATATATATATATATATATATATATATATATATATATATAAACGATTACAAGTTATGAATACAATACAATTAATATTTATAATGTATTTTGATTTACTCTAAATTTAACGAATTAAATATATAATATGTACAAGATATATAAAAAATCGAGGAAAAGATTAATGACATAGTATAAAATTAAATAAATAGAGAAAAATTAATTATTAGACAACAGGTAACTGTATAAGCGTGACTTAAAGGTGCCAAGTGTGCGGCAACCCCTGATATCTTGAGGAAGGAGATTCCAGGAGCGGGCGGAGGCTACTGTGAAGGAAGTAGAATAGGAGGAAGTGCTATGAAGAGGAATTGTTAGCAGACTGCTATCTTGTGACCTAGTATCAATATTGTGGTAGGAGGAAAACTTCTCAAATCTGGACGCCAGGTAAGTAGGAATGTAGGAATTCAGAAGCTTAAAACTTGAAAAGTAGCGAAAGAGAGTGCAATTTACGTCTGTCAGTAAGACGGAGCCAAGAGAGGTTATTAAAGTGTTCGGAAATATGGTCATAACGGCGGATATTGAAAATGAATCGAATGCAAGCATTATGAACACGCTGCAGTCTCTGCGACAAGGCATAGTTTAGATCATTATATATAATGTCACAATAATCGAAGTGTGGTAACACAAGATTCTGCACTAGGATTTGTTTTAACGAAACTGGGAGAAAATTCTTTAAACGTCTAAGATAATGTAAGATGGAGAAAGTCTTTTTACATATGTGTTTCACTTGTGTTTGCCAGGTTAAATTTGCGTCTAGATGTAGTCCAAGATCTATTACTGAAGAAGAATAAGGGATAATTATATTATTTGTCCATTTGTAAGTCCATGTATCCCTTAACAGAGATTTAGGCGCTCTCCCCCTACAGGGAAGAATTTGAACCATACTAATTTAGTTACATTTGTTTTCGTATAGATGTCATTTGAGTGGTCCGTGGTCAGTGTTCCGCCTCATACTGTCATCTAGGAAACCAAGGTAGTACTAGGACGGGAAAATTCGGTAAATTTTGCATAGAGGCCTTTTCATGCAGGCTTAAGGATATTTTACGAGCCTGAAAATCTTCAGATTCGAGACCCACGGCTTAAAGTCCCTCGCAGAGGACTTGTTCCTTGGATTTTTCCATCCTAAAAAATCCATCGACCCCGGTCGGGTTTGAACGCGCGACCATTGGGACCAGAGGCAAGGAGCATAACCACTAGTCCACCGTGACCAATAATAATAATAAATAATAATAATAATAATAATATTTTTTTTTTATTTAGCAGGTTTCACGAAGTTTCATAACATCTTCCTCTGCCCAATCAATCTACTGTCATTCTCATCCATATCTCTCTGTGATTCCAATCTCCATAGTCCAATCCTTTTTCCCTCAGGCTGCTCAAAACACCATCAATCCACTTTTTTTTTTTTTTTTTGGCCGTCTTCTTCTTCTGCCAAATGACATCCATTCTAGTATTCTTCTTGGGAATGTCTCCTGTCATTATTTTTATATGACGACACCATTTTGTTATTTATGTTTTATAAAATCCACAACTGAAGTTTGAACATTCATATTTCGTTTAATTACACTGTTTCTTATTTTATCTCTTTTAGAAATTCCTGCTGAACGTCTCTAAAAATCTATGTATGCAGAATTAAATTTAAAATACAAAATTATGGAATATTCACCTAATTAATTATTTAACTGTAGCGGTTTCGAGATTTGTCCCATCATCGGCAGGATTCAAAACTGGTGTTTCACTGAAGATCTGGTAGAGGGGGTGATGGGACAAGTCCCGAAAGCGCTACAGTTAAATAATTAATTAAGTTGAGGAGACGGACCTTTCAGGTGAATATTCCATAATTTTATATCTTAATTTTGAATAATACCTCAACGGAACACATCATGAATCTTACAAAAGAATTAAATTTACTTGTTCTATATTTAATTAGGTTACGTACAGGTTACGTGCTGGCACCGGGTTTTATCTTCTCCCCTCTATCATCATCTTCATCAATTACACAGCACACTTTACACTACATAAAAACAAACATACACTCTTCTCTGTACACAATACAATAATACTTCTACGTAAAGTGGTCTGCCGAAGTAGTGCGCAAATTGAAAATTGTACACCCGAAGCACGAATAGTGCAGTGGGTGGCATCAGAACAAACACGACTTTTTAGTTTATTTATTTTATAGTTTAGATGAATATTATTTTCTCCTCAAAATATTACACTTCTCAAAGAATTACAAACAGAATCAATAACGGAATATGTGCAAAAATACAGAAACAACTGGAAATCTCACGTAAGAAGAATAAGCAGAACAAGAATAGCACGCCAAATCTTAAATTACCAGCCACCAGGCAAGATATCATTGGGCAGACCCTTCAAACGTTGGATTGAGATCATACCAGACCGCTAGGTCTATAACATGAAAGGAAGAAGAAGAAATATTACACTTTTAAATTTATATTTGTATGATTGAAAAATAACTACGATAAATATAATATTAGCGTTCCAGGAGTTCTGGATTCAAATCCATTTTATACCATATACTTTTTTTTTAATATGTCTGAAAGAAAGATGCACAGCTTCGTGAGTACAAGAGAACTACTTGTATAGTATTGAGAAGTAGCGATATTTACTTAAGAAAAATGAAATTAAGTATGAAGGATTAGTGCCATGCTTAACAGTGATTCGCTGCACTGTCGTCTGCGAATCAGAAGAAGCAACCACTTTAATTGGAAATGCTCTTCGGAGAAGCAGTGCCACAAATATATTTTACTAATGAATTTCTTTAAAAAAACAGGCGGTAAAGGAAAACGTGAAGAGAATGGGTTATCCTAGAAATTACAGAATACTGAAGTATTTATTTTGACTATTTAACTCATTCCCAAAATGGGAGTCAATGACCAATCACGTTTCAATTAATCTTGTTTTGCAAACAGTCGTGTTTCACCTCGCTCTTTATTGAATTCTCTTTATCAGCTCCTGCTTTTGTGATAAAGAAAGCTCCTCCTTTTAATATTCTGAACAGGTCAGACATTTTTTTTGCAGTGACTGACTCTCCAACAAATACATTGAATATAGCAAATAATGAACACATTCCTTCTAACTACTTATTTGATAATTGTGTGTTCAATAGTTGTGTTTTTAAATAATGATCTTACTAAATTGTTTACTAAAAAAATAAATTATAACCTATAATTTTGGTTAGGACTATAATATACAATTATAGTGTTTCATTTTTTCTCCACTAGGGTGCATTCTTACAACATTGCTTTCCTCTTTGGTAATAAATAATAATATGATCAAGTTGCAGTGAATAAACTAATGAAACATAATCACACATTTCTGTTTTTTTTTCAAACATCGCGTTTAGATTAAATATATAAATATTTTTAAATACCGGTAACTATACTTAGATAATGATTTTTGAGTAAACAGCTTAATTTGTTATTTGTTAAATAGTCCTAACAAATGCCACTCTTGATTTCCAAACCATCTAGATAAATTGGAAATCAGTCGTGACATTGCTTATGATAAACTGCCAGACCACAAGGAGTAAGATTAAAATTTAAGCACTAATTTTGGTTTAAGTGTTGACAATGGTGACGTGACAGGATTTCACGGTCATAATTTGTGTAGGATTTCATTAAGTAAATTCCAGACGAGAACTCCTTGTGAATGTTAAGCAAATTTACTGCTAGTTGTTAGGTAGGTAGTGGAGTTAAAAGCCCATGGTCAACGAGCTCATTTCTGACTTACCACAAATATTCTTTGTTTCCTTCTTTTTCCTTCCGCTCCTCCATTTTCTTCTTCTTCTATGCATTACAGCTTTGGTTGACTTTAACTTGACTCACAATTAGCACCCATGCGTCCTGTTTTCCGTCCTCTTCCAACCATTAGTTCTCATTATCCGCGAATTTTCTTCAAAAAAAATCTTCTTTATCCACTTCTTTATGCATCCCGAGATTTCAGAGCTTCGAAGTTTAATGACACTTATGAATTACTAGCTAATACTCGGCGTGCGCTACTACGCATATATATATATATATATTAAAATAAATATTCTCTTTAATTTGCTTACTTGATATAGTCAGCTACTAGATGGCAGTGAAGACAGTGTTCTCGCGACATCTAGTAATAATGGAGAGTATAATACATATATAAGAAAAATGAGTGTTTGAATTGGATTCGCCTGGTAGTGTAATGGATATCACGCTGAGGTACAGAATCAGAGATCCGGGTTCGAATCCCGTCCAGGCATTTATTTTTCTTATCATACCATATATATATACAAAAACTTATGTTGATGGAAATGGATTTCTTGAGGAGAGCAGCAAGATGTTGAAAATTAGACAAAATAAGAACTACTGCCATAAGAGAAATACTCGGCGTACGCTACTACGCATATATATATATATATATATATATATATATATATATATATATATATATATATATATATATATAAACTTATGTCGATGGAAATGGATTTTTTGAGGAGAGCAGCAAGATGTTCAAAATTAGACAAAATAAGAAATACTGTCATAAGAGAAAAAATGATTATTGGTTATTCAATAGTAGATTATATACGGTATAACCAATTAAATTGGTTTGGGCACGTACGACGAATGCAAGAAGAAAGATTACCCAGGAAAACATTGGAATGGTGTCCATCTGGAAGAAGGAGAAGAGGAAGATCTCGAAACTCGTGGATGCAGGAAATAAGAACTGGAATGAGAGCAAGAGGACTGGAGGACATGGATTGGATGGAGAGAGACGAGTGGAGAAGAAAAATAAAACTTTAGGCACAGAAAGAAGTGTAAACATTAAAATTTTGTATATAAATAAAAATAGGCTACACACACACACACACATATATCCATCCATAGTAATTCTGCCCGAAGGCAGGTCCTTCACTGCAATCATAGCATTTTCATGCTATGCTTGCAGCTTTACTAGGGAATTGTATAGGTGTGGTAGCTTCCCGTTGCTTTCCACACCGGTGAAGGATGATAATGATAAGGATGATGGCCATATGATTTCGGGGACCGTTTGGGCCTTAAAGTTTTCCTGACATTTGCCTTACAGGTAAGGAAAAACCCCGATAAAAACCTCACCCAGGAAAACTGTCCCGACCGGGGATCGAACCCGGGCCCGCTGCGTGACAAGGCAGCATGCTACCTCGAGACCACACACACACACACACACACACACACACACACACACACACACACACACACACACACACACACATATATATATATATATATATATATATATATATATATATAATTTTTAGCAGAATAAGTAAAAATAAAATAAGAGGTTAATTAAATTGTAGGTACACATAGCGACGAACCAAATATGACGGTTGCTTGAGTCAAATCTAAATTTCGGATTTCTGGTAACCCCCCACTTCTAACGGCCGGATATCCCTGGAAAGTATGGTCAGGTATTACTGGCGTCTCAATTGGTCTTCTTCTTCTTCACTTCCTGGTTTAGACAAGAGTTGCCTGTTCCATCTTCACTAATTGATTTAAGACCATCTCTTCCGAGGACGTCCAACATCTCTTCTTCCTCTTGGAAAATAATGGGAGATTTTATTTGGTAATCTACTTTCTTCCATTCTTTCTACATGTTCTTTCCACTGTATCTTGTTGTTAAATATCTTTTCTTTTATGGAGTAGATCTGTAGTTCTTCACGGATATCCACGTTTCTTATCTGGTCCATTCTAGTGCAACCTTTTACTCTTCTTAAAAATTTCATCTCGGCTGGTTGGATTTTACTTTCTCGTTTGGTAGTGGTAATCCAAGATTCACTCCCATACAAAAGGACAGGGGCAGCCATTGTTTTATAAAATTTTGATTTTGTTTGTTTATGGGCTTTATTATTCAATGTTCTATTTATTGTACCACAAATAGCTTGAAACTAATGTGTTTTGTGTTCAATATCTTTATCATACCCATAGCTGATGTCACATCCTAAATATCTCAATTGGTCTCGATAAAAATAGGCGATGATCAGAGATGAAACTCTCCTTCCAATGACCTGAGGTTGACACTAAGCTTCAACCAAACAGGTGACTCTGAACAACAGTCATATGTAAACAAGAGCAAGATTCAGACTTACAAAGTGGAATATAAAAGTTGTGCAACTCACTGTTCGGAATATCTAGAGTGAAATATAACTAATGTAAAATGGTTATTCTAAATCAGGGCCGCCCAAACTTTTTAATGGGTCGGGCTAATAACCGATTGTGCAATTTATCGCGGGCCGGAACATGAATATCGTTACTATTATTGTTGCTACTGCTACTTTTATTACTACTACTATTACTGTTGCTACTGTTACTCCTATTATTATTATTATTATTATTATTATTATTATTATTATTATTATTATATTTTTATTATTATTATTATTATTATTATTATTATTATTATGGTACGATAAAACGATCACTAAATAACAAAACAACAAGAGAGACCCAATTGAAATTTTATAAAATGTTGGCAGTACCGATACTGCTCTATGAATCAGAAGCCTGGATACATAAGAAACAAGATTTAAGTAGGATAACAACGGCAGAAATGAAATTTTTGAGATCTGTTAAAGGGTGCACTAAGGAAGATAGAATCAAGAAGCAGAAATAAGACAGGAACTTGAAATATTTGCAATAACTGATAAAATAGATACATATAGACAAAAATGGAAGCAACACATAGACAGAATGAATGAAGATAGATATCCAAAACAAATAACAAAATACAAACCTAAAGGCACCCGAGATGTGGGCAGACCTAGAAAGAGATGGGCTGAAGTCGGAACGGGTCAACAGACCTAATCCATGAATGCAGATGATGATGATTATTATTATTATTATTATTATTATTATTATTATTATTACAATAAAATTACATGAACATACAGAAGAATCTTAAAACGTTTATAATACAATGCTGCAATTCAAATTGTAAAAAAAAAGGTACCGAACTTAATATATTTACAAATAACACTAATACTATATTTCCATGCCCCTTCATAAAGTACTTGCTGGTCCAGAATTCGTTAAACTTACTACACTCGGAATCAATTTGGCGTTTTTTTAAAGCATTTTCTCAATTTAAATTAACACTATTTTTACAACTATTCCGTGCACAGGCTACAGTTTGATTGACAATAAAACAAGCGAAATAAGTAATGTTCAAAGTTTGGAGTGGGGGAGAAAACGGTAAATAAGGGATGAATCAACTCTACTACATTGTCAAGAGAAGCGGTGACACCTCAACCCCACACTCCTCAGAACTGAATTTCAAACAGTGATGTCCTAACTAGATGTTACATTTTAAAATCTAAATTAAAAATATAAAATTAATTTGTTCATTTCGATGCTTACGCGGGTCATACGAAAAGCCATGGTAAGCCGGATGTGGCCCGCGGGCCGTAGTTTGGACGGCTTTGTTCTAAACTGTTGCTGTAATCAGATGGTACAGAAAAATATTCTAACCTACTTCCCTCTGACGTCACGTACAATGGTCGCATCAACCGTACGCTGTTATTGTTTTTTTGAAGGGATTGTTCCATCTCTAGTGATGATAAACACACTAAAAAACTAAGAAAGTTGCAAATAATAATTTTCTAAAGACATGTTCAGTCCGCGATAACTAAAGTAAACTTACACTTACCAATTCTTTCTTCCGACGTGCGAAAGTTCTATACTTGCAAAATAGTTTAGAGTGGATTCTCTGCTCGTTGCAATAACTTATTATTACAGGAATCGAAATGAAGGGGCTCCGGATGTAAACTAATATTTCAATAAACTTACAAATAGACCATGACATACATGCACTAGTTTCACTCAATACTCAAGTACCATTCAATCGCTATCTGGTAGCGTGTGGACAGACAAACTGACATATCGTCTCTATCAATGAGAAAGTCTATTGCTATTCTCTAATTTATTTGTCTCTACAATTTCTAAAATATATAATTTTTTCCCTTTGTCGCATACGTACATGTAAAACTTTAAAATTTGAATCAAAACAATGATCGTATTGGAGTAGATAATTAGCATACTTTGAAGTGTCTAAATTTCTGTTATATGCTCTCATATGTTCCTTTATACGAGAAATAGAAGGTCTGCCAGTTTGTCCTATATAGACATTGTCCCATGTGCCACACTCCAATTTATATAGGCCTACATCTGATAATTGTTCCTTTTTTTATTTTGGTTTTATTATATTTTGCAAAGTTTTATTAGTTTTAAACGCCACATTAATGTCAACTTTTTTAAAGTATTTACATCCCTTTGGTCCCGCGCCGTAGCCGAGCGGTTAAGGTAGGAAGCCTTGGGGCAGAGCTACGGGACTTGCGCTGGTTCGAGTCTCCATGGGGGAAGAAATTTTCTCATGGTATTTCGGCCAGTATGGGACCGGTGCCCACCCAGCATCGTGAGGCAATTGGGTAACTACAATAAGTAGCGTTGAGGAACCAGCTATAACGGCTGGGGGACTCGACATGCTAACCACATATCACCCCTACACTGGCTGTTGATCATCTACCTCTGTGATTGACACATGTGGATGTGAAGGGCCAGCAGCCGGCTGGTAAAAGGGCAACCGCTGAAAAGTGGAAAGACCCTCAATCGGAACATCCCTTTGTTTCTAACCGCCTCATATAAAAGAAAAGTAAAGTCTCATAGACAGCGATGGGCAGGACATGTGGGACGAATGGGGAATGATAGACAAGCATGGGAGCTCCTTGTATGAAAACCAGAGGGAAAGCTCCCAGTAGGCAGGTCAAAAATGAGGTGGAGAATATTATTAATCATGAGTTGAGGGAAGTAGATTATACAGGGAATTGGAAAACATTAACTCAGGATAGGGATGTATGGAGAGCTTATGCCGCGCGGTCATGAACCTATGGGTTCGATAGTGCCAGTGAATTAGTTGGTTAGTTGTATATAACTAACTCAATGACACTATTCCTAACAAATCCAGAGGTTTACCGCGTAAACACAATGCAATATAAGTACTCCATTCACCCTTATCCTTAGATGATATTTTCCAATTATTCCCTGTAATTCATGTTTCTCAAATCAGGTGAATATTATTCTCCCACCTCATTCTTGGACTATCTACTGGACGCTTTCCCTCTGTTTTCCTGCAAGACGATCGATAATTATTATAATTGATTTGATTATAAAACACATTTTTTTAACAAATGACGAGGTTTCGTGTTCTACAATCATATTTAAGATATGCGTTACAATTGACAAATATGAACAGTAAACTCGTATTCAGGTGTGAACTCAAGACCATCAAACAGAAGACGTAGTACGCAGCATTGAAATTACATAAGATAGTGACGTCACACGCTCCCACGCACATCCTGCCTTGCAGGGCAGATCGCCAGTGTGTTTCTCAATATGTTCCTATGAACCCAGAACGTCCGCGAGAATTTCGACACATGTTTTGACACTGATGAGCAATCAAGTTTTCCGCACATAGGCCTACAATATTCCTGACATGACAAAGTGTTACCTCAACATGCAACTTTCGGACTTAATTTTTATATACATTTTCGTAATTCTTCTTCTTCCTTCCAAGTATTAGGCCAAGGCCTGTTACGATCCTATAGAAAATTTTACCTCATGCGTTTCATAGGACGGCCCAGAGATCTTCGTCCTCTTGGTATATAATTATAAACAGCTTTGGGGATCCGATTTCAACTCATTCTTTCAAGATGGTGTTTCCAATATAGTTGGTACTGTTTAATATATTCCAAAACTGGCGTAGTCTTCAATTCTTTTAAGATATCGGTGTTCCTTTTTCGATCCCATCTGGTGTAACCCGCTGTTCTGCGCATGAATCCCATTTCACAAGCCGTTATTCTGCTTTCATGTTGTCTTTTTAGTGTCCATGCTTCACTACCATAGGTCAACACTGGTCTAGCCAAAGTGTTATATAAAAGTAATCTGGTGTTTTTTTTTGTACAAGGGATGATTACATAACTTGATTAATAATTCCCAAACTTTTATTATAACTAGTAATTTTTTTCAGGGATATCCTTTTCATCCCAAATAGAGAGATAATATCCACGATATTTAAATTGACTATTTAACTCATGCCCCAAATGGGACTCAATGGCCAATCACGTTTCAATGATTTCTGTTTTACAACCAATCAGTCGTGTTTCACGAAATATTTATCAGTGTTATAATTACCATATTAAAGAAGGCTCCTCCTTTTTAATATTCTGAACAGGTCTGACCATTATTTTGCAGTGACTGAGCCAGTGAGAAATACGGCTACCAGATTGTATATATAGTGCTCGAATATCAACACATACCGCATGCGGGAGTTAATTAAAAAACATTTGTAGCAATTTATTATACCACCAAAAAAAGAAACCACTGTTTGCACTTTCTTAGATGTATTTTTTCCCAGGTAACAATCTAGAAAAATATAATTGTCATATTTACATCATACGACATCAGAAATGAATTAATATACAGTTTGATGTGTTTCATTTTTTCTCCACTAGAGAGCATTCTTACAATATTGCGTTCCTTTGGCAATAAATAGTATGATCTGGTTGCAGTGATAAACAAAAGAAGCAGATGAAGCGTACCTATCGTTTCTCATTTGTTTTCAAACATCGCCGTTTACATTAAATATATAGATATTTTAAAATAACTATAGTTAAATAATGATTTGTGAGTAAACAGCTTAATTTTATTCGTTAAATAGTCCTAACAAATGCCACTCTTGATTTCCAAATTCTCTAGATAAATTCACTCCTCACTTCGTGAGTCGTGAATTTATCGATAATTTGGAAAACACTCGTGGCATTACTTACGATTAGAAGTAAAGTAAAGTAAAGTGATCCCACAACAGACCCGGAGGCCCTTGGGGTAGTAGAAGGTTAAGGCTCCCACTTTTTCTAGACAATCGGCACTTCATGTCAGCCGGGTTGTCAGCCCTGCGTGACGGCCGCCTTTACCCCCAGAACAAGCGTCTGGTACTCATTTCCGTTAGAGGCTGAGTCAACCCCAGGGCCATAGTGCCGCCAGAGGGTTTGGGTCAGTTTAAAAATCCTGACCCCAACGGGACTTGAACCCTCGACCCTCCGGCTTGTAGTGCAGTGCCTTAACCACTACGCTACGACGTGCCGCACTTACGATTAGATCTCTCTAAAATTTTATTCTGGAGACAGATTTTACTTTGTATGGGGTCCTTCCCATGAAATGCCATAATTTTAGTTTTTTCTAATTCGTATTTCCATATTAAATTTGGCAGCTGTTTTTTGTAAATTATAAATTGATCATTGCAAATCATTTTCGGAAAGTGCCAGAAGCGCTAAATCGTCTACAAAAAGAATAGCATCGAGTTTGAAGTTCCTATTGATGGGTCTATATCCCCGTTGTGTTTTCCTCCATTCGTGTAATATTCTATTCATATATATTATATTATATATATATATATATATATATATATATATATATATATATATATATATATATATAATGAAAAGCACCGGTGAAAGTCCACATCCCTGTCTTACCCCAGTGTTGATCTTTTTTCGTAATTGGTGCTATAGTAAAAGTACAGTGGATTTCTAGGTTGCTGCTTCCATCACGCAATTCATAGACCGCTCGGTCAAGCTTCGACTTTTAGGCGAAACGGGGTAAAATATTCCCGCAAATGATTATCTTTATCACAGTTAAAACTATATTTTGTAAACGTATTTAAGCATTTAGTATAGTTCACTATAGCCGTTTTGGTAAATCCTAAGGCGCGTGGCAGGACGGAACATTGCCGAGTGGGGGAGGAAACTAGAAGCCATGCAAAACAATTGTATTATTAACTAGCTAATACCCGGCGTGCGCTGCTACGCTTAAATAAATGAAAATTAATGTGCTTTTATGTTTAGTTGAATTAGTAAAAGGAAAAATAATGACTATTTAACTCATGCCCCAAATGGGAGTTAATGACCAATCACATTTCAATGATTTTTTATTTACAACCAATCACAGTCGTGTTTTGCCAAGAATTTACCAACTAAAGTTTATCATAATAAAGAAAGTACCTCCTTTTTAACATTGTGAATAGGTCGTAGCATTATTTTGCAGTGACTGACTTTCTAAGAAATACGGCTGCCAGATTGTACATATAGTGCATGAATGTCAACACATAGCGCATGCGGGAGTTAATATAAAAACATTTGTAGCAATTGATTATACCACAAAAAACAGAAACCACTGTTTGCACTTTCTTAAATGTATTTTTTCCCAGATTATAACATTCCAGAAAAAATATAATTGTCATATTTACGTCATAGGACATCAGAAATGAATTAATATACAGTTTGATGTGTTTCATTTTTTCTCCACTAGAGTGCATTCTTACAATATGTGTTCCTTTGGCAATAAATAATATGATCTGGTTGCAGTGATGAACAAAAGAAGCAAATGAAGCGTACCAATAGTTTCTCATTTGTTTTCAAACATCGCCGTTTACGTTAAATATATAAATATTTTAAAATAACTATATTTAAATAATGATTTTAGAGTAAACAGCTTAATTTTATTCGTTAAATAGTCGTAACGAATGCCACTCTCGATTTCGAAATTCTCTTGATAAATTGGAAATCACTCGTGGCATTACTTATGATAAATTTATATTTTTTAGATACCCCGTGCAGATTACCGGCGTTGCCCGGGAATCTACTTATCCCGATCTTCTTGACATAAATGAGCTGAAATGCGAAAATTAATGTGTTTTATGTTTAGTTAAATAAGTAAGATTGAACATTTATATCGTAATTATTTTTAGATACCCCGTGCTGTTTACCCGGCATTGTCCGGGAATCTACTCATCTCGATCTTCTTGGCATAAATGAGCTGAAAGACAAATATTAATGTACTTCTTATGATTAGTTGAATAAATAAAATGAAAAATATTTATAAATGTATATCGTAATTATTTTAAAGTTCCCCGTACTGATTACCCGGTGTTCCCCGGGAATCTACTCATCTCGATCTTCTTGGCATAAATGAGCTAAAAGATAAAATTCGTTATTGTGAGTTATCCGTAAAAGAATACCCGCCATGTGCTGCTATGCTTTCACAGGAATCTACGTACTTGTCTCGATCTTCTTGGCATCAATGAAAGGCAAAAATGGTTATTGTGAGTTATCCGTAAGAGATAAACATATGCTGCCGCAGACTTTTTTGTAGAGCTTTTTGAGATATTCAATTCTGTGTACATTGGTATGGTGTATTTGTTATGGTCTAGGCAGCGTAATACATTTAAGCGTCCAAAGAGTTACTTTTTCACATTTTCCACTACAAAGGGCGATTTTAAGGGTGTAGGATTGAGGGTATTTCACTATTGTTGTGTTAAATTTCTCTACTTTTAGTCGTTGTCTTATTTCTGTGTTATGTTTTTGACTGTTCTTTGATATCCTGTATTGGTCTGAGGAATTTCATTTCAGCACCTTGTATTCTGGCAGATTGTTGTGTTGTCACGTCCATGTTTCGGATCCATAAGTAATAATAGGCACTGCCATTGTCTTGTATAATTTCATTATAGAGTCTTATAATTAATATCAACCTATTAAATTCCATTGATGCAATTTTTTTAACACGCTACACCGCCACCCGCGCTTTACAGTTGCACGACCTGACGGGAGAAGAATTTTAAACTATAGATGATACATACACTTTTTTGACCACACAAGGACATGGAGGGCCTCCCCGAATGAGCGATTTGCTGGGCCTCTTTCTAGACGACACACCATGCACACACATTCATACTAAACACGGCAAATACGATAATAATGGCTAGATGATGTTCGGGACCGTTTGGGCCTTAAAGTTTGCTGACATTTGTCTTCCAAGTGAGATAAAAGCCCGAAAAAAAAAACATCACCCAGGAAACTTGCCAGACCGTCGATCGAACCCGGGTCCGCTTACTGCCCCGAAACCACAGCGACAGACTTAACGGGTGAAAAAAAAACCTATAATTTACTGTTTCTCCATTATGAGAATGCAGTAAGGAATAAAAAGCGCAAGGAGAGAAGCCTATTCCAGCAAATGTCACCTGAGGAGACGGTTCAAGGCCATACAACATGCTTAGTCCATGATATCCCGTTATTTGCTGTTCCGCCGGTGTGTCGGGTGAGCTGAAGTAGAGAACTATTAGGAGAACGGAACTTGCTGGATAGGGATAAGTTGACCATGAACCGTAAATTGTAATGTTAGTATATGCATATACTCTCTTCGTTAACACATTTTCATCTACTATAACTATTTTGGAAGCTGTCTAAATCACAGTGCATGATGTGGAAAACTTTTTTACTAATTCCTTCACGAAATGTTATCTTATAAAACCTTCTCCTTCTTCCTTTCCAGGATTAGGTCAATGCGACCTGTTCCGGTCTCAAGTCCATCGTTTCCTTAGCCGTCCCAAATATATTTTTCCATGCGGTTTATAGGTGTTGATCGTTTTGGATAATCTTGTATTGTCCATTCTGCCTAAATGTTCTTTCCATCGGTGTTTGTGCTCTTCTAGTTTGTCGAGTATTGAAAATATCTCCAGTTCATTTCTTATTGATTCATTATCCATGCATGTACATCCTTTTACGGATCTTAAGAAAAAATCATTTCAGTAGCTTCAATGTGTGAGATATCTTTTTTGTAAGTACCCTAGATTCAGATCCATATAAAAGAACAGGAACAGCCATAACTTTATAAAACTGAGTAGAGTTTCACTTCGAGTCTTTCGGAGGGTTCTTGTTATGGTGTCACATATCATTTGATCGATTTAATTTATTATGAATATCCCAATCATAGCTATATGTTATATCTGAACCAAGATAGTTAAAGTGTGCCATCTGTTCTATTATTTCATTATTGATTACTATTTTAGCTCTGACTGGCACTTCGCCCTGAAAAGCCATAATTGTAGTTTTTGAGATTGAAACTTTAAGATTTTAATAGAGTCCTAATTGATTCAACGTGTAAATGTCTCTTTGTAAATCATCCTCTGGTACACCCTTGTCGAACTCCATGATTTATTAAAATTTTATCTCTGGAATAATTATCTAAATTGAGGATAATTTTCGTGCCATTATAAAGACTTTTTATTCCTTCTATAAGTTGAGCCAGGTATCCTCTTGCCTTCATTATTTCCCACAATTTTCTTCTTATCACTTTATCAAGATCAAGGAAAGCTAAATATGTGGGTAAATTGAATTCTCGTCTCTTTTCTATTATCTGTCTCATAGTAAATATATTGTCAGAGCAGGACCGTCCTTGTCTAAAACCATTCTGTTCTTCTAAAAGCAATGCATCTTCTATTGGTTTTAATCTATTAAGTAATATCCCTGAATATATTTTATATACAGAGTTCAAAATACTGATTCCTCTATAATTACTTGTTTTATTTCTATCTCCTTTTTTAAAAATTGATATAACATTTTCAATGAGCCATGTTTTGGGAATTTCTTTGTTTACGCAACACATATTAAATATAGGCCTATGTAATAATGTTAATTTTAATAACGAACCTCCGTATTTCAAATGTTCTGCGTTTATATTATCAGGCGGAGGTTCATTTCTGCATTACGATTTTCTTATTGATGTTTCCTATTCATCCAATGTGATTAAATCGTATCCTTCAAATGTATTATTTACTGGAGTATGCGAATGTTCATTCTTATTAAATCACAACTCTGTATAATGTTCAACACATGCTTTTGGTTCAATAACATTTATATTGGCAGTATCTTTCTCTGATTTATTTATATTTCTTAGTATTATAAATGCAAAATCTTGCCTGCCATATACATCATATTCAACATCTATAAATTATACGTTTTATTTTTATTTAATTAATATCTATAAATTTCTCCCAGCTCTCTGCATTAGCGATTTAGCATAATTCCTTGCCTGTATTATTTTTGCCTTGATTCTTCATTATTTTTTGTAAGAAAATGCAATATGTTTTTTGTTTTTGTTTCCACGAATAGCGTTTTCGATATCAGAGTTCCACATTTTAAGTCCTCGTTTTCTTTTCCAAATATTTTGTTTGCCAATCGCTTCTTAAGCTGTTTTAATAATACAACTTTCTATGTTTTGCCATTCTTTTGTTACATCATTTATAGTTAGAACTTCTATTAAATTATGGTTAAGTCTCTGTTGATATAGATCTCTAATTGATTGATTTTTAACAGTCTTATCTTAAATCTTGTATTGTCCCATTTACTTGATAGGTTAGTTCTGTTGCTTTTATATTTTTCCATCTTATAAAACCTTATTATCTTAACTCTCCATTAAGAATTAAAAACACTAATCTATTATATGTTTATGACTTATAGAATTCTAAACTACGCAACATATATTTGTGAAAATTTGTACAAACAGGTATTCAGGTACGGCGAGTGTTTAGTCGCTGTCTATTAAACTCTGAAACTATCAGATGTAGAAGTTCACCTGAAAATTTAAAAATAGTTCTAGAGGTCGCAATTTTCGATGTATCACAACTAAACTCGATATATACTATTAAAATAAACCGAGGTAGTCCTTTTCCGAAAATCAGTGAAATCCGACAATTAGAAGTACGGGTTCACCTGAAATCCCAAATAAAAATTAGTGTGTAACCGCCATGTTTGGATCGTGGAAATCTATAATACCATATAATTTAATTAACCCATAATTTTTCTTTAACTTATTCAACTACAAATTAAAAAAAAACTCATTCTTCATTTATTTAGGTGCAGCAGCGCACGCCGGGTACCCGCTAGTCCATTATAAAAATACGAGTATTAATGAATAATGAACATTTATTTTCATTTATTAGAAGCTTTTAACAAGAAGAGAAGTATTTTCTGCGGACCTTTGGCAAAATAATTACGGAAGAGGACAGTGAAGTGCTTTGTGTGGAATGTAGCATTGTATGGTGCAGAGACTTGGACATTACGACGGAATGAAGAAAAGCGACTAGAACCTTTTGATATGTGGATATGGAGAAGGATGGAACGTATAAAATGGACAGACAAAATAAAAAATAAACATATGTTTGACAGAGTGGGCGAAGGAAAACAATACTGGAACTCATAAAAGAGAGGAAAAAGAAATTGAATTGGCCACTGGCTAAGAAGAAACTGTCTGCTGACGGATGTCCTAGAAGGAATGGTCAACCGAAAAAAGTTAGAGGCAGAAAAAGACACCGGATGATAGATAATATTAAAATACATTGTTTGTATGCGGATACAAAAAGGAAAGCTGAATTAAGGAAAGAGCGGAGAATACTGTGTTTGCAGAGGAAGACATTCTCTTGGGCAGAACACTATGTATGTATATATTTAAAACAGTTTTTGGGATTATTCACTTACCTAACGGAAACTTTATGTCTTGGAAGATGTGATACAGTAAAACTTGTTTAATCTGGAACGTGAATAATGCGAAAATCTGTCCAATGTGAACTAATTTATTGGTCCCGGGTAAATAATAGTAATTTTACGTGTATTTATTTTGCATAAAACGGAATTTGTCCAACGCGGAAACGGAAGGATATTTCTTCACAATTCATGAAAAAATGTATATAAGCGGAAATGCAGAGAGAATAAATTATTTTCCACTTTACTGAATTCCCGTTAGGTCAAGTAAACAATAAGGATTGATTCCTGCCGTCGGGTGAAGTAGAGATTCTACGTGTATCTGAAATTTTATTTCGGCCTCACTGCACACCCGTTATGTGAAATACAGATACCTGTCTTACAAATAACCATTGCATGGCAAAATCTTAAATTAGTGTAAGTTCTGATACTGATCTTTCACAGGTAGCGTTCTGAATTTACAGGAATAAATATGACTAAAACATAGGTATCACTGTCATTAAAAAAAAAAGTGAAAATGATTGAAGATAAATCTCCTAATTTGCGGACCGATTATCCAAGGTCAAGCTTTAGCTGTTGCTAAATCCCTAGGCCCTAAGGAATAACGATTTCGAGACATCTTCAGGTTGGCTGGGGAGTTTTAAAAGACGACACAATGTGGCGTAGAATAAAATTTGCGGGGAATAAAAGGATGTGGACGAAAGTGTAGTTAGTGAGCAGAAATTGAAACTGCATACTTTAATTTCAGGATACGCACCTAAGAGACATTTTTAACGCTAACGAAATGGGACTGTTTTTTCGCGTGTTACTGGCGAAGTCGTTCATACATACTAAACTACAATTAATCCACGGTACATAAAAAATACATATATGCCTACGTTACTCTATAATCTAAGATTTAGTAAGTTTTAGTTATTTATAATGCGGAATTTTGTCTAATGTAAGAAACAAAAATTGGTCCCAAGAGATTCCGCTTTGAGCAAGTTTTACTGTATATGAATATGGGGATGCACAGCATTCACCACATGCAAGTCATGCTCTTTGGGGCTTACGTTGTTAACGATTAGGTTTTTACAAAATATGGTCTTCTCCAGTAAAGGAAAATAACGTTAAACAGATTGCAGCATCTGTTCATGTCATATGCACGCCATTTCTCCAAGTTTTTACCCCTAACGCTGCTAGATTAAGTGTAATGGAAATTAAACAAGAAATAATATAAATCACTAGCGTTGCTGTGGCTAAGGTATACGTTAAAAATTTAAATTAAGTTGCTGTCTTTCAGCCAGATTACTTAAAACTAATACTTACACACGAAATTAATAATATTGAAAAGAAAATAAACATTGAACACACTTAAATTATTAAATAATCAATATTTGTAATTCAATTGAAATTCGCGGTTGCAACAAAAAGCACAGCCATCTGGATCTCTCTTTGTTAAATAATAAACCAATTACCTTACCAAATTACCTTACACCGCCATCTGTTAGAATCGTATGGAACTCACAGATAATTATAACTCTTTGTTAAATAATAAACAAACAATTTGCAATAAAAAAATAATGCGACTATAAATTTAGTTATAAACTACCCTAAGCCTCAAGTTGGATCAAACTGCACACAGTGTGCAAAATGTTATTCAAATCGGTTCAGTAGTTCAGGATTCCATCGCGGACAAACAACGTGACACGAAATTTTTATATATTAAGATATGCCTTGAAAGAAATGTCATTTCTGAGTCCACCTAAGAAATTATGAGAAATGAGAGAAGATTAATCAGATTTGCCAGCAACGGGATTGGAATTCGAATCGTTCGAAATACAACTACCACATTCGGTACTATTATAGATATTCAAATTTCAACGGATTCATTAAGATTAGATGTCTAACTCAGATGCCGCCATGTTCTTTTCTCTCGAGGTTTAGACCATTAGAAGTGCGATATTGAACAAAACAAAGATAATAAATACAGTGTGAAATCTAGTAGATGACCAGGTTACTGGACAATTCTACCGTAACAATCTGAAGAATCTTTATAAAAACAAATCGCGAAGTTGTATGACTGTACAAATGGACTATAATCCGGCTGCGGTAAGGTGAACTCCCGCCCACGTGACCCAGTGACACGGACAATCACCCGGATCTTTACTATGATATTGATAATAATAATAATAATAATAATAATAATAATAATAATAATAATAAATGGATTTTTTCCAAAGGACATCAAGAAAATCAAGAAAGGTGAAAATTCGGAACCAGAAAATTAGATAATTAGTGTTACACATAATATTATATAAAGATTAATAAAATCCCAAGAATGATGCTGGATTGTAATACTGAACGCAGGAGGAGGAGGAGGGGGAGGAAACCCAGGGAACGGAGGATGGATGAAGAGAAGTAACATGATCAGCAGAGACTTCAAAGAAGAAGATGCTGAGGATAGAAATCTGTGGCGGAGCAAAGTACATTTGAACTGAAGGATAACTACTGTAATGTGGAGAAAATCCTTAATAAAAAATTAGGCCTATTGTTATTACCATATTTCAAAATGTTGGAACCTACATTGTCAATATTGTGTATACCCGTACGAAAGTCATGAGGTAAAAAAGTTCATACAATTATATGGTTAAGATCAGTATTTAATTTAAAAATTATCATAAGTAATTCCACGAGTGATTTCCAAATTTGGAAATCAAGAGTGGCATTTGTTAGGACTATTTAACGAATAAAATTAAGCTCTTTACTAAAAAATAATTATTTGAATATAGTTACCGGTGTTTTAAAATATTTATATAGTTAATGTAAACGGCGATGTTTGAAAACAAATTAGAAATGTGAGGTTATGTATATTCACTGCAACTCGATCATATTATTTATTGCCAAATAGGATCGCAATATTGTAAGAATGCACTCTAGTGGAGAAATAATTAAACACATCAAACTATTATAATCAACATTATAGGTTAATCATTTATATTTTGAATAAACAACTCAGTAAAATCATTGAATCTATTCATTATTTGCTATATTCAATGTATTTGTTGGAGAAAAATAATGGTCTAACCTGTTCAGAATATTAAAAAAGGAGGAGCTTTCTTTATCACAAAATCAGGAGCTGATAAAGAGAAATCGATAAAGAGCGAGGTGAAACACGGCTGTCATTGGTGTAAAACAGAATTCATTGAAACGTGATTGGTCATTGACTACCATTTGCGACATGAGTTAAATAGTCTTTAAAAACATAGGTCTTCAGCGTCTCAACTTTAAATCCGGACGTGAAAGGGACAACAAACTCAGGTCAGAGACCTAATTTCAGGCATAAGCTTCCCTTTCCAATCCATGGATCCCGGCGTGGTTTGAACCCCGGAAAATAATCCAGTTCATCAGGATCGACTTGACTATAATTAGTTATTACACATGAAAAAAAAAAACATAAAATATTAGGTATGAAGCCTTGGGAATGGGTTCGGATATCTGGAATCTAAAAAATACGTACATATATCCGAAGTTACCATATTACTTCATTAGCACAAACTAAAATTGGCACATTATCTTTTACATCTAGTGCATAAACTGCAAGTTTTCGCTAAGAAAAAAGGCAACGTAAATGTCAAATAAATGAAGGTTAATTAATTAGTACTTTAATTAATGACGCTCTCTAATGCTCGAGTTGTAATTCAAATTTGCGCATGGAAGGGGCACAGATTTTGCTCGGTGGTCCATTAGCCTTGAGGATATTTTACGCGTTACAAATCTAAACACCGGGCATTAATTCCCGTCCGAAGAAAGATATGTTCAGGATTTTAATGATCTTAAAAATGTATATACTCCGGCTAATTTGAACCCGACAACGTCTGACAGGCGACCAAATAATTTATACTCCAGGAACTTCACCGATAGTAAGTAAAAATGAAATTAGGTGGCCCTTCTGCGACTTTTATGTTAGGCGTGAGGCACTAACTCTAACTAACTCACTGGTTCTATCGAACCCGTAAGACATAAGCTCTCCATACATCCCTATCCTGAGCTAATGTTTTCCAATCATCCCCTGTATAATCTACTTCCCTCAAATCATGGATAATGTAATTCTCCCACCTCATTCTTGGTCTACCAAGGTGTGAAGCACACACAAACAGAATGATATAACTCCCTGGCACTATCGAACGCTAGGTTCATGGGCGCGCGGACATAAGCTCTCCATACATCCCTATCCTGAGCCAATGTTTTCCAATCATCCCCTGTATAATCCACTTCCCTCAAATCATAGTTAAAGCGACTATATATAAGGGAGATTTATCTAATTCACGGGTTAATACCTCTGGCGCCCCGCTACTGTATAAAATCCTAACATTCCATGTTCCTAGGAACATGTCCCTATGTTTGAGCCTTTGGCATGGGTTCCCTGAAGTAGTCCCCGCCCGGAGAACCCGACTGGGGGAACTATTTTTTGATATCCGGAAAATTTTACCCCAGCTTTGAACCCATGCACCACATTTCTGGACGGTTGTATTTTTACGGTGATTTGAAAGATCGCAACTCTTTTCGACCAACGGTACTTTTTCGTCTGGCTTATCACATTCGACCAGTCAGGGCATAGGAAACCCTATCGGGAGCAATCCTACCGCATGGATAGCTCTCGGGATCATTTAAGCACGCGCCAAGCCACTCCACAACGAAAAAAAAAAACCAAAACGGTAAAAGATACCATGGAGGGAACAGAATGATATTCCAAAGAAAACGTTTAAACATTACAGAATTATTAAAATATAAGGTTGCATTTACAGCATATGCGTCCTGAAAGAAGGATAGCGCAAAACCCGCCAATCTACTACTACAGGTGTTTCCTTGACATTGAGATTGAAGGCATCTTATAATCGCCCAAGAAAATGTGACTCAGATACAACCTTGACTGGATCCACAGGGCATCGGTATCGAATTCTTATTTTAACAGAAGGTTGTGCTTTAAATTGGTGCGTCATTTGACCGCGCAATTTGTAAGTAAATTAAGAAAGTCAAGTAATACCACAACAGGCCTTCGGAGGGCCTGGGTGCAAAGAGAGGTTAAAATTTTTTTTTTTTAAAATTTTTTAAAAAAAAACAAAAAAAAAACAAAAAAGGGCTCCCCACTTTTCTACACAAATCGGCACTTGATGTCAGCCACGTTGGTTTTTTTTCCAGTTCTACGTGACGGCCACCTTTACCCCCAGAAGAAACAAATAGTTAGAGAGGTTGACCACAGGGCTATGGTGCCGCCAGGAAATTTCTTTAATTAGAAAACCTGACCCCATCAGGACTCGAACCCTTGACCTTCCGGCTTGTAGCACAATGCCTTAACCAACTACGTAACAGCGTGCCCCAACTTTTATTTGTAAAAATCAATTTAAAAAACAGTTCAACTCGTAGCGTTCGAAAAAGTGTTTATTGAAACTTATCCCAACACAGTGTCGCCTTTCAAGAAACTCTATAGCCTACAAACATTTGCGTAAAAATTTCAAAGGCAGACACAGTTTTGGACAAAATGCATTTCCTCAACACGAACTTCTCAATGGAGGAAAAATTGGATGAAACTGA
Source organism: Diploptera punctata (assembly GCA_030220185.1). Taxonomy (NCBI): domain Eukaryota; kingdom Metazoa; phylum Arthropoda; class Insecta; order Blattodea; family Blaberidae; genus Diploptera; species Diploptera punctata. Next base: position 2,040,760 of record JASPKZ010009821.1, read on the forward strand.
AGTCATTCTAGAGGGTTCGCATCAAAAATAATTTGTTGAATTAAGGTTGTTATTTTTCTTCGCCGAATTCGAACTGAACATTTTATCAGATGATACACGATGTGTGGCCCAGGAGCCAGGTCCCATATTACGGCAGCCATATAGATTAAAGATTGCAATAACTATAGCAAATAATAAAAACTAAATATAGGCCACACGTAGAAATACATTATATAATGGAAATGGACAGCTAATGACAAATGAGGGAAATTTTGAGGAAGTGGCTGAATTCAAATACCTAGGAACAATAATCACAAACAGGAATGAGATGCACAAGGAAATTAAATATAGACTCAATTCTGGAAATGCGTGCTATTATGCATTACAGAGACTCTTGGCGTCCCAACTCCTTTAAAAAAAACGTTAAACTGAAAATATATAAAACAATTATTCTACCAGTTATATTATATGGGTGCGAAACATGGACTCTTACTTTAAGGGAGGAAAAGAGATTACGAGTATTTGAAAATAAAGTTCTTAGAAAAAAATTTGGACCAAAGAGAGATAAACAGACAAATGAATGGAGAATACTGCTTTACAGTGAATTACATGGTCTTTATAGGAAGCCAGATATAATGAGAACAGCTAAGTCTCGTAAACTGCGATGGGCAGGACATGTGACACGAATGGGGAATGAAAGACGTGCATGGAAGCTTCTAGTAGGAAAACCAGAAGGAAAACACCCAGTTGGTAGACCAAGAATGAGGTGGGAGAATAACATTAACTATGATTTGAGGGAAGTAGATTATACAGGGGATGATTGGAAAACACTGGCTCAGGATAGGGATATATGGAAAGCTTATGTCCGCACGGCCATGAACCTACGGGTTCGATGGTGCCAGTGATTTAGATAGTTCAATAATTATAGCAAATACAGTAATGGGAAACATAGGTATATAATTTAATCACAATACAGGATATTACATTCCGGTGATTTTTTAATTATACGATTTTTATACAGTTACATTTTGTTTTCAGGTATATAAGAAATATATATTTTTTTAAGATGTGGGATGTTATGTTGAAATGACAAACAAAAATTGCAAAACAGATGCGGAAAAACACATTGATATACGAATGTTATATTTGCATTGAATTATTTGTTTACATCCTTTGCAATGCACATACATATTAAAATGAATACCTGGAAGAAATCAAGTTATGTTTTGTACAAGAAGTTACTTTAGATATACTCTGAACGAAACATTAAAAAAGTAAACATTTTTAAAGCAAATTACGAGCGGAATTGTTAAACATAGTGTAACAAGATTGAGTCAAATATTGCTCTTGATTCGATTCTTTCTATTGTTAAACGGCTTGAAGCTATTATCAAATTAAAATAATTATGTAAAATGCATTAACTGTGTGAAAAACAAATAGGATAATCAAGAAAAAAAACGCTACAAAAATGTAACTCTTACCATTTTTCATGACCAGCCTCATGGCCTAATGGTCAGCGTTCCTGACTACTGTTCATGAGGTCCCGGGTTCGATTCCCGGTCATACCATAGGATTTTTCCTTAAAAGGGAATTATTGTTGTGGTTGCCCATTGTCTGGAATATAGGTTAAGTTTAGGTAAGAACTCTCCTGGCACTTCATTATCATATATCACCCATCATATCATCGGGGTAACGTAACTCCGCCTTCTAGGCGCCCCAACTTCAGAAGTGGGTTACAATGAAGCCACTGACAGGAGAGAACACCAGAAATGTCGAAATGAAAACCTGGGGCATTGAAAAAAAAAATCATTAAAATGGTATTTTTTAACATATTGCTGAAAGTTAATTTATATCCCATAAACAATAAATTTGTCTAATGTAAAGATAATGTTATTTACATTTAATGTAGATTAAACTAATATTCAAAATGTGTTTTTGTTTATTTACCATGTAAACAATTACTTTTACCATTTTTTTCTTTCACTGTCGTTTTCTTTCGTTTACACTGTCTTCCTTTTTGTTTTACCTTTGTTAACCTTTTTATCTTATTCAAACATACAAACACAAGACAGGACACACACCCAGACCCAAGGTGGAGATTTAAAATCCCCTACCCCGCCGGAGTGAAGGTAGGGACTCTACCGACTGCGCCACGGCGACAGACTGCCAGGACTATACATAAAATCAAAACTTGATCCCAGATTCCCTACGATACAGAATTCTGGCTACATCCTTGGTAAAAAAAAAGGTATTAACTAAGAGAACTTTAAAAAAGGCACAACGTTATCTAAGTCTGGAAAATAATAGATTACTATGTTTCAAGCGGGAAACTGTAGGCCTACTGTATGTATAATATGATAAAAAAGAGAGGGAGAAGGCCAACAACTTCAGCCCAATGAAAATGCAGACTCAAAATGTAATATTCGATCATAAATATTTAATATTTATGGAGAGCAATAATCGTAAAATTGAGAGATAGATAGATAGATAGATAGATAGATAGAGAGAGAGAGAGAGAGAGAGAGAGAGAGAGAGAGAGAGAGAGAGAGATTGATTGATATTTTTGATGGCATTGAAGAAGGTCCAAATTCGATCTCTGCGGACGGCTAATTTATATTTTAGAGGAGGCGTGCTGAGTTTCATATCCAGAACTAGGCATTGTTTTCTACTTTATTATTCCATTATATTTGCAGTATCAATTACCTTTCATATTGAAATAAAGTTGCCTTTTTTTTATAATTTTTGAAATTAGAGCTACATTTTAGTATCAAAGTTAATGCTCCTAAACATGAAAAACAACGACATATAAAATGAGTTAAAATATTCAAAACAATTTTTTTTAAAAAATGTACCTACACAATTTTACATTCCGATATGTAATTTTTTTTCAAGAATTTTTATAAGAAGCAAAAAAATGCCGGCATCGGCTCAATATTGTTTATCGTAATCAAATAAAAACGCGGAAGGTGACTGACTTAAAAGTTTATTTGCATTTCAAGTATCCTGTTAAAATTTGCACAACCGCGCGCACAATGAATTCATTACACTGTAAAATCCATTCTCCATTAAATTGTTAAATGCAAAGAAGAAGGAAAAATCATTGATACAAAATTTATAAACACTAATTACTCATACCACAGAAGTTATCAAAAAACAAATCATTTGTTAACGAAAACATTCTCACGTATGATTTTATTTTTATATACAGATTTTTCAATGTTTACACATCTTTCTGTGCCTAAAGTTTTATTTTTCTTCTTCACTCGTCCCTATCCATTCACTTCATGTCCTCTTGCTCTCATTCTATTCTCATTTCTTCCATCCACGAGTTTCGAGGTCTTCCTTTCTTTCTTATTCCAAATAGACATCATTCCAATATTCTTCTGTGCAACCTTCCTTCTTGTATTCGTCGTACGTGCCCATACCAATTTAATTGTTTATATCTTATATAATCTGCTACTGAATATTTAATATATATATATTTTTTTTCCTCGTAAGACTTTTATTTCTTTTTTTTTTCCAATTTTGAACACCTTGCTGCTCTCTTCAAGAAATCCATTTTTATTGAATTTCCATGCTTCAGCTCCATATGTAATAGTACTTCTCACTAACTAACTCACTGGCACTATCGAACCCGTAGGTTCATGGCCGCATGAACACGCTCTCCATACATCCATATCCTGAGCTAATGTTTTCCAATCATTCCCTGTTTAATCTCTCTCGTAAGCCCAAGTTTTCCCTTAACAGAGATTTACGCGCTCTCCCCTTACAGGGGAGAATTTGAACCATACTAATTTAGTTACACTTGTTTTCGTATAGATGTCATTTGAGTGGTTCGTGGTTACCGTTCCGCCTCATACTGACATCTAGGAAACCAAGGTAGGACTAGGACGGGAAAATTCGGTAAATTTTGCTTAGAGGCCTTTTCATTCAGGCTTAAGGATCTTTTATAAGCCAGAAAATCTTCAGACTCGGGACCCACGGCTTAAAAGTCCCTCCTGGAGGACTTCTTCCTTGGATTTTTCCATCCTAAAAAAATCATCAACTCCGGCCGGGTTTGAACCCGCGACCCTCGGGACCAGAGGCAAGGAGCATAACCACTAGTCCACCGTGGCCGACTCCTGTTTAATCTACTTCCCTTAAATCATGGTTAATGTTATTCTCCCACCTCATTCTTGGTCTACCAACTGGGCGTTTTCCCTCTGGTTTTCTTACAAGAAGCTTCAATGCACGTCTTTCATTCCCCATTCGAGCCACATGTCCTGCCCATCGCAGTCTACGAGACTTAACTGTTCTTATATCTGTTCACTGTTATCCATTGAATTATATTTGTAACTTATTTTTTCTAGTTATAAGTCTGTCCCATATAATCCATGATCCTGGAAAAATAATAGAGCTTGAGACTCATCCAACGTGACTGGAGTTTTATGGTTGATCGCAGATGCTCCAATGGTTCGAATCCAGGTGGTTCCGGTGGGTAATTGGTGGTGGGCCATACCGGAATTAGTACGGATTTTCTCGGAATTCTCCGTTTCCCGAATTTCACCCAACCAACACTCACCACAACTCCTTCACTCCTCTTCATGTCATTTCATGTCTCATTTATTCATTTCATATCGCCCTTCACTTCGTCTCGTGTAAAAAATAGTTTAGTTGGGAATCCACAGATGCTGAAAATATATAGTTGCGGAGATTTAATGTGGTGCTCACTAGGATGCTGCCTCATGACTCCGAGCCTGAGCAATAAAAGAGAAGGAGCTAACCGGAAGAGTTGTAGTTCGCCCTCGCAGTCACGGACCCAACTAAAAAATGGCGGTATGGGTCATGGAAGTAGAATCTGGAAGACGACATACAATTTACTTAACACCGTCGAGTAGAATTTTATTCCACTCATCTCCATAATACTGAGATAGCGCAATAGTTCTTTCTGGTCGCGTTGCTCGGGCAGTCTATCCTCCCACTCTGAATACAGAACATAGAACATATTTGATCTCCTCAGGTGTCAACAAAATTATGGATTGAAATTCTATCATCTTCTTCTTCACGGTTTAAGCTTATTTACTAGCCTGTTCCGGCTCCAAATTGCTGCTCTTTCCATATTTTCCTTGGTCTTCCCAAACTTCTTCTTCCTCGTGGTGAATAGTTGTATGCTGCTTTTGGTATTCTATTCTCAGTCATTCTTGCCAAGTGTTCTTTCCAGTTTGTTCTGTATTTTTCTATTGTTGAATTTAATTCCTCTATTTTTAGTTGTATTATTTCTGTGTTATGTATTTTGTCTGTCCTTTGATATCCTGCTATTGGTCTGAGGAATCTCATTTCAGCAGCTTGTATCCTGGCAGATTGTTGTGTTGTCACTGTCCATGTTTCGGATCCATAAGTAATAATAGGCACTGCCATTGTCTTGTAAAATTTCATTATAGAGTCTTTCCTGACTTTATTTTTCAAAGTTATTTTTAGTGTGCCTGTTATATAATTAAACTTATTTATTTTGTTATTTATACCTGTTTCTGCTGAAATTTTATCACGAAACATTTCATCATTAATCGCATTTCATGTCATTAGAATGAAATCAGTGATCTAAGAAAAACATACAATCCCAACAAATACACTTGCAAAGTCTGCTAGAATACGACAAAGTACCATGAATTTAATTCCTCTATTCAATAAGTACCTTTGAAGTCAAGTTGTGTTTAATAAGAAGGAAATTAAAAAACCGAGAATAATAGTTTAACCTCTACCCTTCATATCGGCAGAAGTATTTATCAAATACACTGAAAAGAAAATAACACGAGAAAAGATACAAACAGAGTGTTTCCGGAAATCTTGTAAATTATGCTGATATCAGTGTTTAATTTAAAACGTTTCTGTTGTGGATAAAGAAGCATCGAGAATACAAACATCTGGCAAGTATATATTTATGCTTCAAAGATCAAGAGAAGTCACTTTCAAACTGCATAATCAAAACATTTAAAATAAATAGTTTTCTCTCCAATTCAAAATTTAAAATAAAGTACAATCGACCTAGAGTTTGACTCTAATGTTTAACCTATTTTTCCATAACAATGAGAAATTCATATAGTTATACTAGAAGTCCCGACCACGCGTTGCTGTGGCTAAGGTATACGTTAAAAATTTAAATTAAGTTGCTGTCTTTCAGCCAGATTACTTAAAACTAATACTTACACACGAAATTAATAATATTGAAAATAAAATAAACACTGAACACACTTAAATTATGAAATAATCAATATTTGTAATTCAATTGAAATTCGCGGTTGCAACAAAAAGCACATCCATCTGGATCTCTCTTTGTTAAATAATAAACCAATTACCTTACCAAATTACCTTACACCGCCATCTGTTAGAATAGTATGGAACTCACAGATAATTATAACTCTTTGTTAAATAATAAATAAATAATTTGCAAATAAAAAAATAATGCGACTATAAATTTAGTTATAAACTACCCTAAGTCTCAAGTTGGATCAAATTGCACACAGTGTGCAAAATTTTATTAAAATCGGTTCAGTAGTTTAGGATTCCATCGCGGACAAACAACGTGACACTAAATTTTTATATATTAAGATATGCAACAAGGGAAGTAATTAGTACGTTACTAGTCGCGGATGTGTTTGAGCCCGAGCTTTAGCAATTAAGTTCCAGACTAGTAATGTACTTCCTTCCCGAATTGCGTATATAATTTTGTTCACTCCTATACTAATAACTATGTTTAATTTTTATATTTCGTGTAAATTTATATCTTAGTTTGAACCAGAAATGTCGAAATGACAGCCTGGGACATTGGAGGTAATATATATATATATATATATATATATATATACTAGCTGAGTCTACCGCTGTGGTCTCGAGGTAGCGTGCTGCCTTGTCACGCAGCGGGCCTGGGTTACATCCCCTGTCGGGACAGTTTTTCTGGGTAAGGTTTTTATCGGGGTTTTTCCTCACCTGTAAGACAAATGTCAGGAAAACTGTTAAGGCCCAAACGGTCCCCGAAATCATGTGGCCATCATCATCCTTATCATCATCATCATCATCCTTCACCGGTGTGGAAAGCAACGGTAAGCTACCACACCTACAATTCCCTAGCAAAGCTGCAAAGCATAGCATTGAAAATGCTATGATTGCAGTGAAGGACCTGCCCTCGGGCAGAATTACTGTGGATGGATATACTAGCTAATACCCGGCGTGCTCTGTTATTCCTAAATAAATGTTAATGTGTTTTTACCACCAGCCTTGAGATGATATCCTTGCCCGGGAATCAGCTTATCCCGATCTCCTTGGCATCAATAAAAGACAAAATGGTTATTGTGAGTTATCCGTAAAAGATAAACGTATTCTGTCGCGGACTTTTTTGTAGAATTTTTTGAGATATCCAATTCCGTGTATAATAATTTGGTGCATTTGTTATGGTTTAGGCAGCGTAAGCCATTTAAGCGTTAAAATAGGGACTTTATTTCACGTTTTTTACTACAAAGAGTTATTTTTAGGGGTGAAGGGGTTGAGTATTATAACTCTCTTATAGCCTATGTTTAACCCCGGAATCTCCTGAACATTTTTTAAAAAACCCATCAAATCGGATCAACGGTATGGCCGCGCATAGAATACGAACAAACAAACCAACAAACATTCATTAATATATATATATATATATATATATATATGCAACTCTTTATTGTTGTCTGAATTAGTGACAGACATTTTAAATAATAGTTTCAGACTGCATATTAATTACATATGTGATTAGTCTACCTTAATTGTGATGTAGAGGAATAGGCGAATGTTTCTGTTCATTTTCTATTACCAGCAAATTGAAAAATAGATATGAAAAGTATTAATTAAGATAACATTTTTATATTATTAGTTAAGTCAATTACTTTTCTTCCTTAGGGAAGTAAGTTGAGCAATTATATGTCATCGTCAATGGATACCAAGGCCTCTCTGGTAAATTGAACTTACTTCCTTAAAACAGAATGATAATTAGGCCATTATTAGTATAGGAGTGAACAAAATCCTTTAAAATAAAGTAGAATCGACCTAAAGTTTGTCTCTAATGGTTAATCAATTTTTTTAAAATGGGAAATGCATAAATCCTTTAAAATAAAGTACAACCGATCATCTAGTGTTTTACTCTAAAATTGTTAACTTTTTTTTTTGCCATTAAGAAATTCATAAATATTTTAAATTAAATTATGATTGACCTATTGTACCGAAATGGACATTTCGATACAGGAATTACGTCTTACTGCGCAAACTATACGTCATCGCGTCTCCATCTCGAGTGTCATCTTTATGAACAGTGCCAAATGCTTTCCTATCTATCCCTTCCTTTCCTAGTGCGCACCCTGTGCTATCGCGCGCGCATTCCCCCTCTCCCTGTGAACTCTCATAAATAGCTGTGTTTTGTAACATCGAATCATCATCTACTTAGTCACCATTGGAGTCTGATCAGAGCAGCTCAGAGAGCTGGTTTAGTTTGTCAGTCAGGAGAGCTGGTTTAGTTTGTTTAGTCCAGTAAGCCAGGGCAGGGACACTAGGACAGTATTTCCCCCAACCCGAGGCTGGACTAGAGTGAGTGATAATATATGTATGTATGTATGTATGTTGATTTATATCATATTTTCTTTTTGTATAGATGGTCTACTATGATTTCTTTCTTTGTAAATTGAATATTTATTTAATTATCTTTATATTATATCTGACTATATTTTGACTCGCATTAAAAGCTTTAGTTGTGCTTTTTACTTACTCTATGCCTATTCATTCAGTAGTTAGCATAAGTCAGATATCAAAGTCAAATTCCAAAAGCTTGCTCAAGCGTGTGTTAGTTCCTTTATCCCAAAGCTTCCACGATTGTATTTTATAAGTCAGTAAACATTACATATTGGGAGAATTTAGTAAAGAAAGTCGAATTCCTCTTTGCCTCTACGGGCCCGGGCAAACCTATTTTTTAACAATGAGAAATTCATAAATCGTTGAATGCAGGCTTTCACGGCCGGTAATCATAATGTTGAGTGATTCCGGGTTATGTGGCCGTGGTCCATACAACACCAACTATGGACCACGGCCACATAACCCGGAATCACTCAACATTATAATTCATAAATCCTCTAAAATAAAGTACAATAGATCTAGAATTTTACTCTAATGGTTAATCTTTTTCTTTTTTCTTTGACAACGAGAAATTCATAAATTCCTTGTTACTAAAAAACATTTTAAAATTGCCAGCATATTTACCGTAATTTTCTAGTCATATTTACCAATTTTTCAGCTAAATTCATTGCTGAACACACTACATTTACATCCACTAAAAATTATATCATAAAACAAATTCGAAGGTTAACAGACCATCAAGTATTTATACTTGCCGGCTGTTTGCAGAAATTACACGTCTGCTGTAATAATACAAGACTACATGAAACTTCGTTTTTAACATGATGTCCGTCGCCGTGGCGTAGTCGGTAGAGTCCCTATCTTCCACTCCGGCGACCCGGGTTCGATTCCCGGCGGGGTAGGGGATTTTAAATCTCCACCTTGGGTCTGGGTGTGTGTCCTGTCTTCTGTTTGTATGTGAGAATAAGAAAAAAAAAGGCTAACAATAGTAAAAAACAAAAAAGGAAGAACAGTGTAAACGAAAGAAAACGAGGAAGAAAGAAATAAAAAAAAAGCGTATTCTTGATGTACTCACGAAAGTGAATCCGGATTGAAATTATTTGTCCGTCGCCATGGCGTAGTCGGTAGAGTCCCTACCTTCCACTCCGGCGACCCGGGTTCGATTCCCGGCGGGGTAGGGGATTTTAAATCTCCACCTTGGGTCTGGGTGTGTGTCCTGTCTTGTGTTTGTATGTGTGAATAAGATAAAATTTTTAACAAAAAAAGAGGAAAAACAGTGCAAACGAAAGAAAACGACAAAGAAATAAAAAAGCACTTAACTCAATGCACTATCGAACCCTTATATCCATAGCAGCGCGGATATAAGCTCTCCACACATCCCTATCCTGAGCTAATGTTTTTAAATCAACCACTGTATAATTTACTTCCCTCAAATCATGGTTAATGTTATGCTGCTTCCTCATTCCTGGCCTACCTATTGGGTGCATTCCCTCTGTTTTCCTACAAGAGTTTTCATTACCTTCTTTCATTCCCCATTCGTGACACATGTCCTGCCATCGCAGACGACGAGACTTAACGGTTGTTATTACATCTGTTTTCCCATAAAGATCATGTGGCTCACTATTTAGTCTTCTCCATTCACCTGTGTGTTCGTCTCTTCGGTAAAAAAGAAAATCTTCGTCTCTTTGGTCAAAAAAAAAGTCTAAGAATTTTAATCTCAAATACTCGTAATATTTTGTCCGCCCTTAGTAAGAGTTTAATGTTTCGCATCTGTATAACTGGGAGAATAAAAGTTTTATATATTTCCAGTCAAACTTTTTTGAGAGAAGTTCGGATGGCAAGAGTTCCTATAATGCATAATAGCATGCGATTCCAGACTTGAGCGTATGTTTAATTCCTTTCTGCACCTCATTCCTGTTTGTAATTACAGAGGTAAACATAATTTTTGTCTCACGAGTACCCAATAGTTGTACTTAATGCAGTTTTTTATCGTGTTTTCAAATATGTATTCGGAATTTCTCCATCACCCACGTTTTTTTATTTCAATTTCAATTAATTGATTTAAATAATTCTTTTTTTAATAAACGGTTTTCTCGTCCATTTGTCCATTGTAAAATAAAACCAAATGAGCTAATTCAAATGGTTTTAGCTATGGAAAAGAGATATCAAGGCAAATGGAATCCTAATATGCTGGCCAATTATTGTTGGACCATCAAGAGGGATGCTCCACAGGCGAAATATAGCAGAATATCGTCATTTCTTACTTTCTAGGTGAGTCCGAATGTTCGAAATTGTGTAGTTACGAATGTAGAAAATATTAAGTGTTTGACATTATAAATTCCTGTCTCTCGGAAACCTTTGCGTGATGGAGAAAAACCGATATCATATTTGAATTCAGGAGAAAAAATACTATCAAAATCACACATTTTTCTTTCGGAGACAAAAATAAATTCTGATGCTCAGTGTTACTGTTCCTAGATATTTGAATTCTGCCATTTCTCATTTTTAAAACTTAAGAAATGTTTTGCTAGCCCACCTCTTAAAACATAAAAAGAGGAGTTTTCTTCGTATAGGACCTTCAGATAATTTTTAATATATATAACTGCATAGTAAAAAGAATAATAGACTGATGGTCCCATAGAAGAGTTAAAATGAGATTTACCAACATTGTTCGTTTACATACAAGGAACCTATGTTATCTGGTATTTTAAAAGAGTGTAATCTTATGTTGATAAGTCATTATTATGCCCCTTGTACTGGCTGTTAGATATCGTATCTCACTCCTGCGCCCGCCGATAACCCACAAAGCCCGCATCAATCCCTATTTACAAGCCAGTTCCTGTAGTTACAGAACATGCGACCTTATCACACTACCTTCACAACAAAATCTTCTTTTATTTTCGTTTATACTGTTTTTCCTTTTTGTTTTACCTGTTTTGTTAACTTTCTTTTATCGTCACATAGACACAAGGACAGGACACACACACCCAGACCCAGGGTGGAGATTTAAAATCCCCTACCCCACCAGGAATCGAACCCGGGTCGCCGGAGTGGAAGGTAGGGACTCTACCGACTACGCCACGGCGACGGGCATCCTTTTAACCATGTATTTTTTTTCTTAAGTTTATACTGTTTTTTTTTTCTTTTCTTATTGTTTTACCTGTGTTAACTTTCTTTAATTCTCACATAGACACAAGGGCAGGACACACACACACACACCCAGTCCCAAGGTGGAGATTTAAAATCTCCTACCCCGCCAGGAATCGAACCCGGGTCGCCGGAGTGGAAGGTAGGGACTCTACCGACTACGCCACAGCGACGGACATCCTTTTAACCATGTTTTTTTTTTTTAGTTTATACTGTTTTTTTTCTTTCCTTATTGTTTTACCTGTTTGTTAACTTTCTTTAATTCTCACATAGACACAAGGGCAGGACACACACACACCCAGTCCCAAGGTGGAGATTTAAAATCTCCTACCCCGCCAGGAATCGAACCCGGGTCGCCGGAGTGGAAGGTAGGTACTCTACCGACTACGCCACAGTGACGGACTAAAAATCACCAAATCACACGTTTCAATACGTACAAAAACTTTCAAGCACTCAATGCATTTTTTTTATTTCACATAATTAATTAAAGTATAGACTTCTCAAAAAAAACATTACATTCCTTAGCTGTATTTCTACTAATCAATGTACTTTAAGTAAATTCCACCAAGTTGCCATTATGACATTTCTAGTATTCTTTCCTGGCATGACGTACTTATAACCCGCTTCTGAGGTTGGGGCGACTGGAAGGAGGGGTTACGCCGCCCCAATGATATGAAAGGTGATGATAATGCGCCAGGAGAGGCCTTAAACTAAACCTAATCTAATGAGGCGAATATGATACTGATGGCCAGATCATGTTCGGGGATCATTTGGACCTTAAAGTTTCTTGACATTTGTTTTACACATAAGGAAAAACCCTGAAAAAAACACACACACCCTGGAAACTTGTCCCCGATCGAACCCGGGTCCGCTGCGTGACAAGGCAGTACGCTACCTCGAGATCACAGTGGTGGATAACTTACAGTCTCCAATATCAACTTTAATTAAATTAATTTATTTTTAGTCTGTTGGGATCCTACCTCAATATTAATGTTGATTTGTTCTTGAACATGTTTCGATTATATCATAATCATCAACATTAATATTGAGGTAGGATGAACAGACTAAAAATAATTTAATTAAAATAGCCTCAAAATATCACTTTCTAAATTAAAATTGTAATTAAATTACTTTATAAATAGACCGCAGTGGACTAGTGGTTATGCTCCTTGCCTCTGATCTCGAGGGTCGCGGGTTTAAATCCGGCCGGGATCGATGGATTTTTTTTTTAGGATGGAAAAATCCAAGGAGCAAGTCCTTCGGGAGGGACTTTAAGCAGTGGGTCCCGAGTCTGAAGATTTTCAGGCTCGTTAAAGATCCTTAAGCCTAAATAAAAAAGGTCTCTAAGCAAAATTTACCGAATTTTCCCGTCCTAGTACATAACTACCTTGGTTTCCTAGATGTCAGTATGAGGCGGAACGCTGACCACAGGCCACTCCAATGACATCCACACGAAAACGAGTGTAACTAAATTAGTATGGTTCAATTTCTTCCGTGTAGAGGGAGAATGCTTAAATTTCGTTGAGGGAAACAAGGGCTTACAAGATGATAAGATAAGAGGAAAGTTTCCTTGTATCGCTTAATCAACATCCTTGAACAATCTCGGAAAGTTTCCTGGTAGAGTTTGTTTTCAACCTGTGCTATACAGATACAATTTTTTTTATGTTTTACTCATAATGTGAATGTGATATTTAATCGGTTTAAAATTTACACCAAATCGAAGACACTCGATATTTAGGCACTGAACGTTTCCTACCCTTGAATTTCGTTTTATTCGTCGTTACTTGAACTACATAGACACGAACTAGGCAAATCAATTCCAGCTTCTGAGAAACTTTAAACTTTATTTACTTTATTAATTAAATAAAAATAAAACGTAGTTTTATTTGATTTTCATATTTATTATATAATAATTCAGTGACAGCTGTTTCGGTACACTGTACCTTCTTCAGACATGTTAACAAATTATGAATTGTGTTCCAACTGATCTAAGCAACAATACAACAATATTTATTTAATTTTTTTTAAATTTAACAAAGGGGATTCATTCAAATCAAGTTGAGAATTTAACAGTTTTTTACTACTTTTAAACTTATTAATTTCTACAGCCTCCAACTTCTTACCCTTATCACAAATATGTAAAATTTCAAAATTTGGATCGAAACAATGATTAAATTGGAATAGGTGGTTAGCATAGTTTGAATTTTCTAAATTTCTGTTATATGCTCTCATGTGTTCCTTTATCCGAGATATAAAAGGTCTACCAGTTTGTCCTATATAGACATTGTCACATGTGCCACACTTCAATTTATATACACCTGATAATTTTTCTTTTTTTGTTTTGGTTTTATTGTTTTTTATTATATTTTGTAGAGTTTTATTAGTTTTAAATGCCACATTAATGTTCAACTTTTTGAAGTGTTTAGATATTTTATTTGAAAGTGGGCCTATGTATGACATTACGACATATTTCTTATTGTTTTCTTTGGGTACAGGAAAAACTTTGTTAATTGCTTTTTTGTAATTAATCTTCTTAATTAAACATTCTACAATTTCAGGGTCGTATCCATTATTAACAGCCAATTGTTTAATAATATTCAATTCATTATTATATTCCAAGGGTGAAAGAGGGATATTTAAAAGTCTATGAATGTAACTATTAAAGGCTGCCATCTTATGAGTATATGGGTGAAGAGAAGAACTAGTTTAAAAGTAGTAAAAAACTGTTAAATTCTCAACTTGATTTGAATGAATCCCCTTTGTTAAACTTAAAAATTTAAATAAATATTGTTGTATTGTTGCTTAGATCAGTTGGAACACAATTCATAATGTGTTAACATGTCTGAAGAAGGTACAGTGTACCGAAACAGCTGTCACTGAATTATGTAATAAATATGAAAATCAAATAAAACTACGTTTTATTTTTATTTAATTAATAAATATGGATTTTCATCAAGTAAACACCAACTCAATTGATTATTTATTTACTTTAGTTTAGTTTAATCTCTCCCTTTGTAGATAAACTTACACAGTCCAACGCCACACGGGCCTATTAAAACGTTATTTATAAAAACCATCTCTAACATCGTACCATTTCATTTTGCAAAATTATTAAAATAATAATTAGAAATAAGAGTTCTCACATTTAGTTGGATTCGTTTATCATAAACAGAAGCTGTAGAGAGAATGAAAGTAATAAATTACCATAACTAGATTTTTAAAAATGTGTACATACGAGTATAGCAATCCAAGATCCCATTGTCTTATAAATTAAGCCAATTTTCTAGTCCAAGATCCATTATGTCCTTTAAAAAGTGTATTTCTCATTATTTCAAGAAAGTAACTTCAATATATTATGGCATTTCATAGGAGGGACCCCATGCAAAGTAAAATCTATCTCCAGAATAAAATTTTAGAGAGATCTAATCAATTTAAATATCTTGGATATTATCTCTCTATCTGGGATGAAAAGGATATCTCTGAAAAAATTACTAGTTATAATAAAAGTTTGGGAATTATTAATCAAGTTATGAAACCATCCCTTGTACAAAAAAAAACACCAGATTACGTTTATACAACACTTTGGCTAGACCAGTGTTGACCTATGGTAGTGAAGCATGGACATTAAAAAGACAACATGAAAGCAGAATAACGGCTTGTGAAATGAGATTCATGAGCAGAACAGCGGGTTACACCAGATGGGATCGGAAAACGAACACCGATATCTTAAAAGAATTGAAGACTACGCCAATTTTGGAATATATTAAACAGTACCAACTAAATTGCAAACACCATCTTAAAAGAATGAGTTCAAATCGGATTCCCAAAGCTGTTTATAATTATATACCAAGAGGACGAAGATCTCTGGGCCGTCCTATGAAACGCCGGAGGGAAAATTTTCTATACGATCGTAATAGGCCTTGGTATAATACTTGGAAGGAAGAAGAAGAAGAAAGAAGAAACTTCCAAGATACGAATATTTACTAACATCGATAGTCTACTTTCTGATAGTGAAAAAATATAAAGATAACATTATACTATACAGCTACACTGGCAACTGGAAACAGAAATTTCTTTGGCGTTTTATTTCAATTTTGGGTATTCCTATAGGAATTGTTGTTTGCAGATGATCAAATAATTTTTTGCAAGGGATGAAGATGATATGAAATATATGATAAATAAACTAATGGAAGAATATAAAAAATGGGGACTGAAAACAAATTTACAGAAAACAGAATATATGTTTGGGAAAGGATGTGGATGACCTCATACATGAAACAGGGAAAATAAAAAAAAAAGTGAATTTTTTAAATATCTTGGGTCAATAATTACAAATTCAGGTACCTGTGAGAGAGATGTACAGACTAAAATTGCAATGGCAAAAAATGCAACTAAGACATTACATGGAATAATTTGGAATAAAAATATTGCAAAGGAAACTAAAATGAAAATTTATAAGAGCATAATACAGAATATTTTATCATATGGAAGTGAAACCTGGTCTTTGACGGAATTACAAAAGAATAAAACTAGAACGGTTGAATTTGATTATTTTAGAAAAAGCCTCCAAAAAACAAGACAGGATAAAATAAGAAATAAATTCCTTTGGAGAGAAATGAATGTCACCATATCTGTTGTTAAGAGGATTGAAAATCAAACGCTTAAATGGTATGGCCATGTACAAAGAATGGAAAATGAAAGATGACCAAAAAATATATACCAATGGTCACTCCCAGGAAGAAATAAACGTGGCAGACCAAGATGAAAATGGAAAACCTACGTCAGAACTATAATGGATGATAGGAATTTGGAAGAGGGAGATTGGAATGATAGAGATAAATGAAAACTGAAGACGTCAAACCTATAAGTGGAGGAAAGCCGAAGAAGAAGATTTCAATTTTGCAGTGCCCTAATATAATTACACTTAAAAAACTCCTGGCGCGACAGGCCTATAAGGCCCTTAGCCTACCAGCCGGCTGCTGGCCTCACATCCACATGTGTCAATCACAGAGGTAGATGATAATCAGCCAGTGTAGGGGTGACATGTGGTCAGCATGTCGAGTCCCCCAGCCGTTATAGCTGGTTTTCTCAAGCTGGAGCCGCTACTTATTGTAGCTACCCATGTGCATCACGATGCTGGGTGGGCACCGGTCCCATACTGGCCGAAATACCATGAGAAAATCTCTTCCCCCATGGAGACTCGAACCAGCGCAAGTCCCGTAGCTCTGCGCATAATTACACTTAAGTGAATTAAAATTATATCATCAAAATATATAAACTTGCAGGATATATAGCTTCGAATTGTGCATGCGTCAGGATTTGATCCATAGATTTACATCACGAATAGGCCTACTGTGCACATAGATACGTGTAACTAAGCCAGCTCGAGGTCTATGATTGAAATCCCAGGAGAGATAGAAAATTATCTTTAAAACATTTGAAACATGGTGAATAGTAGTAGTTAGGGTGGAAGTTGCATATCACATAGTCCTACAGTTTTCAACAATAAAAAGAAAAGTTTATTTTTTTAGGTATAAAACCAAACCATAACAAAACAAATTCCGTATATAAAATGAATAACGAAGGAAGAAATTCAACTTCCACTGTAGTTCTAACTATTTTATTTGCCCCAAATGGCAGTTAATTACCAATCACATTTCAATGAATTTTGATTTACAACCAATCAGAGTCGTTTTTCACCTCGATTTTTATCACTTCCGTTTTATCCAGTGGCTCCCAGATTGTATATATAGTGCACGAATGTAGCCAGATTCTGGTTGCGAGATATAATAGAAAAACATTCGTAGCAATTGATTATACCACAAAAAAAAACACTGTTTGCACTATCTTAAACGTATTATTTCCCAGGAATTAACGTTGCAGAAAAATGTAATTGACATATTTACATCATAGGGCATCAGAAATTAATTAATAACCTGTAATGTTGTGTTTAATTTTTTCTCCACTAGGGTGCATTCTTACAATATTGCGATTCCATTTGGCAATAAATATGATCTGGTTGCAGTGATGAACAAAAGAAACATAACGTATCCCATTTGTTTCCAAACATAGCCGTTTACATTAAATATATAGATATTTTAAAATAACTATATTTAAATAATGATTTGTGAGTAAACAGCTTAATTGTATTCGTTAAATAGTTCTAACAAATGCCACTCTTGATTTCCAAATTCTCTAGAAAAATTCACTTCTCACTTCGTGAATTTATCGATAATTTGGAAATCACTCGTGGCATTACTTACGATAATTTGGATTTCAGATACTTCTTGAAAAAATGGATCGGTTACACAACGATATTACTTGGCCGTGACATAATTAATATAATTAAAATAACAACTCAATGGCACTATCGAACCCGTAGGCTCATGGCCACGCGGACATTAGCTTTCCACATTTCCCTAGCCTAAACTAAAGTTTTCCAAACATTTCCAGTAAATCTACTTCCCTCAAATCATGGGTAATGTTATTATCCCATTCTTGGTCTACAAACTGGACGTTTTCCCTCTGGTTTTCCTACAAGAAGCTTCCCTCTTTCATTCCACATTCGTGTCACATGTCCTGCCTATCGCAATCTACGAGACTTAACTATTCTTATTATATATAGTTTTCTGTAAAGATCATGCAGTTCACTTTTCCATTCGCCTGTCTGTCCATCTCTTTTTTGGTCCAAACATGTTCCTAAGAACTTTGTTCTCAAATATTCTTAATATTTTCTCCCCCCTTAAAGTAAGAGGCCATGTTTCGCATCCATATAATGTAACAGTTATATATATTTTCCAGTTTAACTTTGTTTTTGAGACAAGTTGGGACGACAAGAGTTCCTATAATTAAGACCTTCTATTTTATAATAAATACAACCCACTAAATAAAATAGTAGTTACAAATTAACTAACTGGCTCTATCGAATCCGTAAGTTCATTGCAGCGCGGACATAAGCTCTCCATACATCACTATCCTGAGATGTTTTCCATTCATACACTGTATAATCTACTTCCCTAAAATCATGGTTAATTTTATTCTCCCACCTCATTTTTGGTCTATCAACTGGGCGTTTTCCCTCTGGTTTTCCTACCAGAAGCCTCCATGCATCTCTTTCATCCCCATACGTGCCACATGTCCTGCCCATCGCAGGCTACGAGACTTAACTGTTATTATTGTATCTGGTTTCTTTTAATTGTAGCTAATATTAAATTTCACTTTAAAATCTAGCATACGGAATGACACAGATATATGAAAATCAGTCACATAACGTCAATACTATAACATATATAGATGAATGAGGTTACTTACAAAATAAATTTTCACTAGATTGAATATAGCTGTGATCTTGTAGTAAAGTATTAATATGATATGTAAAGCACAGTTATTTTCACGTGGACGTGTACAGAAGCACACAGCATGGCGGACACTTACAAACTGACTTGTGTACCGTTTGGTCATTGGTGGGGGGACGGGAGTGCCTGCCACATTCATTCATGCCCCGTAATACTACAACCTCCTTCCCATTCATACTTGTGGCCTCTCGTACAGCCAATGCTAAAAGTGCTGTACACCTAAAATAGGTCTTTAAATTCTACGACCTCAAATTCAGACCTTCGCATATTTCTCAAGGTATTCTAGAGACTGCATCTACATTTTACGCCAAATAAGCATTTTCAAAAGCTATAGAAAACTTACAGTAAGTAATACAATAAAATGGGTCTTTAAATTCAACTACCTCTAATTCAGAACTTCGCATATTTCTCAAGGAATTCTAGAGACTGCATCTACAGTTTACGCCAAATAAGCATTTTCAAAAGCTATAGAAAACTTACAGTAAGTAATACAATAAAATGGGTCTTTAAATTCAACTACCTCTAATTCAGAACTTCGCATATTTCTCAAGGAATTCTAGAGACTGCATCTACAGTTTACGCCAAATAAGCATTTTCAAAAGCTATAGAAAACTTACAGTAACACAACAAAATAGGTATTTAAATTCAACTACCTCTAATTCAGACCTTCGCATATTTCTCAAGGAATTCTAGAGACTGCATCTACATTTTACGCTAAATAAGCATTTTAGAAAGCTATAGAAAACTTACAGTAATACAATAAAATAGGTCTTTAAATTCAACGACCTCAAATGCAGACGTTCGCATATTTCTCAAGGAATTCTAGAGACTGCATCTACAGTTTACGCCAAATAAGCATTTTCAAAGGCTATAGATAACTTACAGTAATACAATAAAATGGGTCTTTAAATTCTACGACCTCAAATTCAGACCTTCGCATATTTCTCAAGGAATTCTAGAGAATGCATCTACATTTTACGCTAAATAAGCATTTTCAAAGGCTATAGAAAACTTTTATACAATAAAATAGGTCTTTAAATTCAACGACCTCAAATGCAGACGTTCGCATATTTCTCAAGGAATTCTAGAGAATGCATCTACAGTTTACGCCAAATAAGCATTTTCAAAGGCTATAGATAACTTACAGTAATACAATAAAATGGATCTTTAAATTCTACGACCTCAAATTCAGACCTTCGCATATTTCTCAAGGAATTCTAGAGAATGCATCTACATTTTACGCTAAATAAGCATTTTCAAAAGCTATAGAAAACTTTTATACAATAAAACAGGTATTTAAATTCAACGACCTCAAATGCAGACCTTCGCATATTTCTCAACGAATTCTAGAGACTGCATCTACATTTTACGCCAAATAAGACTTTTCAAAAGCTATAGAAAACTTACACCAATACAAGTACAGGAATCTTATTCAGAATAAAGTCGGTATTACACTTCTAGAGTCCACCGTGGTCTCGCCTTGTCACGCAGCGGGCCCGGGTTAGATTCCCTACCGGGACAAGTTTTGCTGGGTGAGGTTTTTTCGGGGTTTTTCCTCACCTGCAAGACACATGTCAGGAAGTTTTAAGGCCCAAACGGTCCCCGGACATCATCCCCCGGTGTGGAAAGCAACGGGAACCTACCATACCTACATATCCCTAGTAAAGCTGCAAGCTATGATTGCAGTGATTGGGCAGAACACTACAGAATAGAACATTTCAGCATGTTTTATAAATTGTAGTTGTTAGACGGTTTTCTTTGACGAAAAAAGTACATTGGTCGAAAGAGTGATAATCTTTCACCGTAAAAATATAACCGTCAAGAAACGCGGATTTGGATTCCACTGAGGTAAAATTTTCCAGAGGTATACAGGGGATGATTGAAAAACATTAGCTCAGGATAGGGATGTATGGAGAACTTATGTCCGCGCGGCCATAAACCTACAGATTCGATAGGGCCAATGAGTTAGTTTAGACGGTTTTCTTTCAAAAAACTTCATTGATAAATGTTCTTATCTACAAGTAAAATGCATTTGTTTCATACTAGATTATACAAACTCCATGGTGCAACACACCCAGAAGGTCCTTGGCCTACCAGCCGGTTGCTGGCTTCACTTCCACAATCACTAGAGCTCGGATTTTTATGTTGTATTAAATTGAGAAATGTGTACACTTAGCGATAAAAAGAATGAGCCGCTTCAAAAATCAGAGTCCTTGTTATGGCCCACTGCGCATGCTTGAAGAGCTAAAGCTGTGATTCACGAGGTAACGCACTGTTAAATGTTTTAAATACGCTGCATTTGGTTTTAATCGTCTTAAATAGTTAAATAACAGTGAAGGAGACATGTTTCTAGATATTTACGAGTGTTCGACAAATGCAATATTACTCAAATTGCGACATTTCAAATAAAGTTAAACTTTCGTTCATAGTGCAACAGTACAAGACAACCAATATTTAGACAACTAGCATCCGACGTTCGAGTAGCGTAGATCGATAAACCACTTACAAGATAAAATATGTATGAAAGCCAGGGTTCGAATTCAACAATGTTTTTTTTATGAATTTGTATTTTCGCAAAATGCATCCTACAAGTGCTATAATATTTAATTCCTACCACTTAATATACGCCCACTTTACACTATATTAAATAATAACCCTGTTTTCGCAAACTATTTTAGTTACCGGTATAAATTTAATTGTGTGTGCAGTACCACGTTTTAATAATAATGCCATAAATTTATGTAATAAATATATATATTTATATATATATATATATATATAGCTTCATATATTTATGTGCTTATTTATTTATTACGTATTAGTGAGAAAAAAGTTTCACCCTTCAATTAAAATATTTAGCTTATATATGTCAAATACAGCATAATAATAGCCCATAGATGGTGGACAATAATAATAATAATAATAATAATAATAATAATAATAATAATACTATTACGTATTATTATTCTTATTTTTATTTTTTATTTAATTATTTTATTATTATTATGGGATGAATCGAAGGGTGTGAAGAATGTAATTAACTGGAGATCAAAATTAACTAAAAATGTAACCAAGAAAATTACAAAATACAGGATTCAAAAAGGCCGATCAGTAATAACAATGTTAAACGACGTTTTGTGGAATAAGAACATATGAATGGATACCAAATTAGAAATTTTTAAATTCACAATTCGAAGCACGCTAACATACGGTGCAGAAACTTGACAGTTGAATAAAAATTTGAGTTTAAAGCTTATGTCTACTGAAATGGATTGCTCTAGACTCTCAACTAGATTTTCTAAATTGGAAAAAATCAGAAATACAATCATCAGACAATAAACGGAAGTCCAAAATCCAATATTAGATTTTGTGAGATACAGGCACTAGAATGGTATGGTCATACACTAACGATGCCAAATAAAAGATTACCCAGACAAACTTTGGAATGGATTCCACCTGGAAAAGGAAAGAGAGGTCCACCTAGATTTAAACGGATGGATGATGTAAGAAGAGGTATGAGGGAGCTAGGTCTGAAAGAATTGGAATGTGAAGATAGAGAACAATGGAGAAAGAAAATAACTTTTTTAAAAAATTGGGCACAGGGAGATGTTTTATTACATTGTAAACCTGTTTATAAATAAATAAATAAATAAATAATAAATATAGTAATATTTCCAAATAGTTAGTACGTTGTTTTTCTTTAAGAATGGACAGACAGAATAAAATAGAAAACATTTTAACAAATAAAAAATTTGACCTCATCGGGAATCGAACCTGTGACTTTTGCTTACGAATCAAGCCGCTAAGCTTTCTCTGCCTCATTACATTTAGAAAGAATACTCTTCAAAGGAAGAAGGGAAACGTATTGTAGCTCTACTGTGAAATTAATTTACTCGTGTGAATCGCGCGTTGAAACTTCAAATATTCGAGATCAAAAGTCGGCCCATTCTTTTTGTCGCTTAAGTGTACATAAACATATAGCAAAAAAGAGTAAAGTATGTAATTAAATATGTAATATCAAATATATATAATTTAGAATTATACACGAATATTAGCTAATTTTACTCACAAGTGATCCCCCGTGTAAATGTTTTGCTCCTGTTGCTCTTAAATGCTCCAGTTATTACGGTAATCAACATGCTATCCATATCTGAAGAGAAAAATTACACGCTCAGACCGGGACTTGAACCAGGGACCCTTGGTTCTCTAGACCAAATGCTCTACCAACTGAGCTACCTGAGCAAGTACCGATCTAAACGCAAATCTTTCTCTATATACATTTTAATTCCCGTCCACCAAATGCTGTGAAGCCATGCTTCTATCTTGCAAATGGCGGCTTCTTTATTAAGAAGACATATTTGGGAATTAAACATTACAGCCAGTACGGCTTTTTCCAAGTTTTTATTATTGATCTCGTACATCTCAATGATGGATAAATCATATTTGAAGAGAAAAATTATACGCTCAGACCGGGACTTGAACCCGGGACCCTTGGTTCTCTAGACCAAGTGCTCTACCAACTGAGCTACCTGAGCAAGTACCGATCTAAACGCAAATCTTTCTCTATATACATTTTAATTCCCGTCCACCAAATGCTGTGAAGCCATGCTTCTATCTTGCAAATGGCGTACTGGCTGTAATGTTTAATTCCCAAATATGTCTTCTTAATAAAGAAGCCGCCATTTGCAAGATAGAAGCATGGCTTCACAGCATTTGGTGGATGGGAATTACAATGTATATAGAGAAAGATTTGCGTTTAGATCGGTACTTGCTCAGGTAGCTCAGTTGGTAGAGCACTTGGTCTAGAGAACCAAGGGTCCCGGGTTCAAGTCCCGGTCTGAGCGTATAATTTTTCTCTTCAAATATGATTTATCCATCATTGAGATGTACGAAATCAATAATAAAAAAATGCTATCCATAGTTTGACATTTTAAGCATGCACAAAGTTATTTAATCCCTTACCTAAACCTGACAGTAATAATTAATAGAAATTGCTCAAAATCTCTCATTAATTGATTTTATTTTGATAATTTTTATTTTATTTTGAAATCTTGGAACGTATTCCCTATATACCCATACAAATTACCATTCCATATTCGCGGCATATTTGCGGAACATATCCCCCAATAATAATGAGATTTTACTGTACTTAGTGGGTGGTTCAAAGGGCATTGCTTCATGCTATGCAGTTTTACTAGGGAATTATAGGTGTGGTAGCTTCCCATTGCTTTCCATACCGGGGTTGATATTGATGATAAGGATGATTATGATGGTCAGATGATGTTCGGGGACCTTTTGGGGCCTGAGAGCTACCTGACATTTGTGTTACAGGTGAGAAAAAACGAAAAAACCTCACCCAGGAAGCCGGCAATCGAACCCGGGCCCGCAGCGTGACAAGGAAGCGCGCTACCTCGACAATTAGGGATGTAAATTCTACATCACAGCGTGGACAATTAAGTCTATGAGGGATGTAAATTCTACGAAGAAGAGAGCAGAATTCTGGGAATCCTGTAGAGGAAAAAAGCTAATATCGTGCGAGATAATAAATTATAATTTAACAAACACGCCGCCAAGAAGATTGGACTAGATTGGCTCATGATTTTCATGCTGTGGGTGAGCTTATGAACATCATGTTAATGTAAACGAAGCTTTCTCTTTGACGCAACCGGAAGCAGCAAGGACATCAGTCCTTAGAAAAATCAGCTAATTTCATAAACCGACAAGATGCTCTCCCACATATTGTTTTCATATGCAAATTATTATAAATTCATTTTCACTTTACCTTAGCCTACATGTGCAGCAGGTAAGACGGTCTCAACGACTATTTAACTCATGCCACAAATGCTAGTCAATGACCAAACACGTTTCAATGAATGTTGTTTTACAGCCAATGACAGTCGTGTTTCACCTCGCTCTTTATCAGCTCCTGCTTTTGTGATAAAGAAAGATCCTCCTTTTTTAATATTCTGAACAGGTTAGACCATTATTTTTCTCCAACAAATACATTGAATATAGCAAATAATGAATCGATTAAATGATTTTACTGAGTTTTTTATTCAAAATATAAATGATTAACCTATAATGTTGATTATAATAGTTTGGTGTGTTTATTATTTCTCCACTAGAGTGCATTCTTACAATATTGCGATCCTATTTGGCAATAAATAATATGATCGAGTTGCAGTGAATATACATAACCTCACATTTCTAATTTGTTTTCAAACATCGACGTTTACATTAACTATATAACATTTTAAAACACCGGTAACTATATTCAAATAATTATTTTTTAGTAAAAAGCTTAATTTTATTCGTTAAATAGTCCTAACAAATGCCACTCTTGATTTCCAAATTATCGATAAATTCACGACTCAATTCGTGAGTCGTGAATTTATCGATAATTTGGAAATCACTCATGGCATTACTTATGACTATTTAACTCATGCCCCAAATGGGAGTCAATGACCAATCACGTTTCAATGATTTCTGTTTTACAACCAATCAGAGTCGTGTTTCACGAAATATTTATCAGTGTTATAATTACCATATTAAAGAAAGCTCCTCCTTTTTAATATTCTGAAATAGTATGATCTAGTTGCAGTGATAAACAAAAGAAGCAGATGAAGCGTACCTATCGTTTCTCATTTGTTTCCAAACATCGCCGTTTACATTAGATATATAAATATTTTAAAATAACTACAGTTAAATAATGATTTGTGAGTAAACAGCTTAATTTTATTCGTTAAATAGTCCTAACAAATGCCACTCTTGATTTCCAAATTATCGATAAATTCACGACTCACGAAGTGAGGAGTGAATTTATCTAGAGAATTTGGAAATCACTCGTGGCATTACTTATGATAAACCTTCGTTATAATATTAAACCTATGTAACCCATGGCGCGATAGACCTGGTGA
This sequence comes from Diploptera punctata, assembly GCA_030220185.1. Classification (NCBI taxonomy): domain Eukaryota; kingdom Metazoa; phylum Arthropoda; class Insecta; order Blattodea; family Blaberidae; genus Diploptera; species Diploptera punctata. The sequence goes on from JASPKZ010009821.1 coordinate 2,066,786, forward strand.
ATTGGGTCCTGGTCAATTACTCATCCTTAAGTGATCGTTAAATTTGGTCCCCGATCTAGATAATTTGGCTCTGGGTCATGTTGGTTATTACTCGTAATAGTCCAAGATCCGGCTACAAGATTACTATATTCATCGAGTATATAAACAAAATCTATTTTTTTTTTTTCCATAAAATTGTGAATGAATGAATACATTTTTGCCGAGTTGCCTATTAAATTTCGGCCGCCAGTATGTTTAATTAAAATATGATTAAATTATTTACTCGAAATAATTTGATTCACTTGTTATTAAAATAAATTATAATCCAGTTCGCAGAAATCGATGTATAGAGCTTGAAAAGTTTTGGTTGCCATTGTACACTTGGACGTAAACCTCCTCGCGGCTACAGCAGGCTGTGACACCAATCAGTACCAAAATGGCGGTAAGTACGTATTTATTGTTATATATTGTTTAAGTCTACCGCTGTGGTCTCGAGGTAGCGTGCTGCCTTGTCACGCAGCGGGCCCGGGTTCGATCCCCGGTTGGGGCAGTTTTTCTGGGTGAGGTTTTTATCGGGGCTTTTCCTCACCGGTAAGACAAATGTCAGGAAAACTTTCAGGCCCAAACGGTCCCCGAAATCATATGGCAATCATCATTATTATCATTATCATCATCGTCCTTCACCGGTGTGGAAAGCAACGGGAAGCTACCACACCTACAATTCCCTAGTAAAGCTGCAAGCATAGCATGAAAATGCTATGATTGCAGTGAAGGACCTGCCTTCGGGCAGATTTACTATGGATGGGGATTGTTTCAAATAAAGTTCAGTTCATTTAAAATGCTGTGATTTGTTTCGTATAATGTATATTAACACTACCTTTTGGATATATTTTGTATATACATTGTACGTAGTATACATAAAGGGCAGTGTTTTTACTTCCCGCTGCGAGGGAATATAAAACGATAAATACGTACTTACCGTCATTTTATTACTGATTGTTGTCACACCCTGCTGTAGCCGCGAGGAGGTTTACGGCGAAGTGTGCAATGGCAACCAAAACTTTTCAAGCTCTATACATCGATTTCTGCGAACTGGATTATAATCTATTTTAATTACAAGTGAATCAAATTATTTCGAATAAATAAATAATTCATATTTTAATTAAACGTACTGGCGGCCGAATTTTAATAGGCAACTCGGCAAAAATGTATTCAGTCATTCACAATTTTATGAAAAAAAAATAGATGTTGTTCATACACTCGATGAACGTAGTAATCTTGCAGCCGGATCTTGGACTATAATTTGTTACATATGTTTTGTTTTATTCAATGCCCCAGGTTATTTCGACATTTCTGGCGTTCTCTCCTGACATTGGCGTAATTGTAACCCACTTCTGAGGTTGGGACGCCTGAAAGGCGCTGCCCCGATAATATGATGTGTGATGATAGTGGTGCGCCAGTAGAGCCCTTAGTCTTAAATTTAATCTAAGACGAATATGAATGAAGATGATTATGATGGTCATATCATGTTCATATTCGGGGACCGTTTGGGCCTTAAAGTTTCCTGACATTTATCTTACAGGTGAGGAAAAACCCTGAAAAAACCTCACCAAGGAAACTTGTGCGGGTATTAAACCGGGGTCCGCTGCGTGACAAAGAAGCATGCTACCTCGAGACTACAGCGGTGGACTATTATATACAGTGAGTTTCACTCGACTTGCGGCCACTAGTGTGGACACTGCATGGGGAGCGCGAGTTGATGACTCAATGCTTGTAGTCACTTTTCCCGCTATCGCATCGGTCGCAGATCGAGTGAAACTCGCTGTACGATTATAATGTGTTAATATTTAACATTATTTAATATTTAAAGAAAAAAATTAAAAAATTAAAGAAAAAATTAATGAAAAATTAAAATTTTATAAAACAATGGCTGTCCCTGTCCTTTTGTATAGGAGTGAATCTTGGATTGCCACTACCAAACAAGAAAGTAAAATCCAAGCAGCCGAGATGAAATTTTTAAGAAGAGTAAAAGGCTGCACTAGAATGGACCAGATAAGAAACTAGGATATCCGTAAGAACTGCAGATCTACTCCATAAAATAAAATATATTTAACAAGATACAGTGGAAAGAACATGTAGAAAGAATGGAAGAAAGTTGATTACCAAATAAAATCTTCCATTATTTTCCAAGAGGAAGAAAAGATTGTCGGACGTCCTCGGAGGAGATGGTCTTAGATCTATTAGCGAAGACGGAACAGGCAACTCTTGCCTAAACTAGGAAGTGAAGAAGAATAAGAAGAATTAATGAAGTGAACACCAAATTAAGAAAATCATAATATTTAACTTAACTGACGTTGAAAACGTTTAAATCCGAAGAAGTTTAGCAAAGCAGGCTTATATTTGTTAAAAAATAAACAAATAAATATAGTAAAACTTGTTTAATCCGGAACGTGAATAATGCGGAAATCTGCCAATGTGAACAAATTTATTGGTCCCGGCGAAATAATAGTAATTTCATGTGTATTTATTTTGCATAAAACGGAATCTGTCCAACGCGGAAACGGAAGGATATTTTTGCACAATTCATGAAAAAAAGAAATTTATAAAGCGGAAAGACAGAGAGATAAATTAGTTTCCATTTTATTGAATTCAGATACCTGTATTACAAATAACAATTGCACTGTAAAATCTTAAATTAGTTTAAATTCCGAGACTGATCTTTCACAGGTAGCGTTCTGAATTTACGGAATAAATATGGCTAAAACGTATGTATCATTGTCATTAAACGAAAAAGTGAAAATGATTGAAAATAAATTTCCTAATTTCCGGACCGATGTTCCAAACTCAAGCTCTGGCCGTTGCTAAATCCCTTGGGAATAACGATTTCAAGGCATCTTCAGGTTGGTTGTGGACAGTTTTAAATGTAATGTGGAATGAAATTTGAGGGGAACCAAAGAATGTGGACGAAAGTGTAATTAGTGAGCAGAAACCGAAACTGCATATTTTAATTTCAGGATACGCGCATAAGAGACATTTTTAAGGCTGACGAAACGGGACTTTTTTTTTTCGCGCGTTACCGTCAAAGTACGTCCACCGCTGCGGTCTCGAGGTAGCGTGCTGCCTTGTCACGCAGTGGGCCCGGGTTCGATCCCCGGTCGGGGCAGTTTTTCTGGGTGAGGTTTTTATCGGGGTTTTTCATCACCTGTAAGACAAATGTCAGGAAAACTCTAAGGCCCAAACGGTCCCCGAAATCATATGGCCATCATCATCATCCTTATCATTATCATCATCCTTCACCGGTGTGGAAAGCAACGGGAAGCTACCACGCCTACAATTCCCTACTAAAGCTGCAAGCCTAGCATGAAAATGCTATGATTGCAGTGAAAGACCTGCCTTCGGGCAGAATTACTATGGACCGTCAAAGTTGCTAGTGCATACTATACTTCTCTTTTTAACGGCAGCGGAACTACAATTAATCCAAGGTACGCATAAAGACATATACGGTACCCTATAATCTAAGATTATTAATATATTTTAGTTTTTTTACAATGCGGAATGTTGTCTAATGTGGAAAAAAATTGGTCCTATGCGATTCCGCTTTGAGCAAGTTTTACTGTATATATATAAAAAGAGAGAGAGCAGTGTATTACTATAAACCAGGCGTGGCACGTCCTTATGTTCAATTGTTCACTGAATCCTCTAGAATAATTAATTGAATTAAAAATAATAAATAATATAGTGAACCATTGAACATATAGGATGCGCAGCCACTGCTGGAAACATGATATTGTTGACAACAGGAAAAATTAGTATAGTCGGCTAAGTTATTTAGTTTACAGGCGGCATCAAAGGCAACTGTTTCCCTCTGGTTTAAAAAAAATACATTGTTACTGCCAGGCAGAACCAGGGAGTTACCATTAGAGGCTTCTAAGACGCCGCTCCAATCACCCAAAAATTGAAAACATTATCTGCCAATAATGTCTTCGCATTTTTAAATGACGTTTCTATGTCTACTCCACGTGGATATAATTACAGGCGGCATCAAAGGCAACTGTTTCCCTCTGGTTTAAAAAAAATACATTGTTACTGCCAGGCAGAACCGGGGAGTTACCATTAGAGGCTTCTAAGACGCCGCTCCAATCATCCAAAAATTGAAAACATTATCTGCCAATAATGTCTTCGCATTTTTAAATGACTTTTCTATGTCTACTCCACGTGGATATAATTACAGGCGGCATCAAAGGCAACTGTTTCCCTCTGGTTTAAAAAAAATACATTGTTACTGCCAGGCAGAATCGGGGAGTTACCATTAGAGGCTTCTAAGACGCCGCTCCAATCACCCAAAAATTGAAAACATTATCTGCCAATAATGTCTTCGCATTTTTAAATGACGTTTCTATGTCTACTCCACGTGGATATAATTATCTTAACAGCTTTGCAACTTTTGTCCATTGCAGTATCTTTAGTTGGTAAAAATTTATTCTAGTGAATAAAACGTGACAACACCGCTTCACATGCTAAGTACTTATGCGTGCAACCACAAAACAATGTGCCTGTAAACTAAATGATGAGCCGACTATACATTTGAATTTGTAAAATCTGTTAATTTTTAATTTTTTCATCAGGCTTAACATAGTTTTAGGCCTACTTTTTTACATTATACGAGGGCGGATCGGAAAGTAACGCACAATAATTTTTTTCTGCCTTGGTATTGCAGCTAGAATGTTGAAATTTCACAGAGATATAGTTTGAAGTTTTCACTACATATGGTATTTTTTTCTCAGGTGCACCTCTTGCGAGAGAAGCTTGAACTATGCAACAAAGATGGCGCGCATGCTACAGTCGTCCACCTGTGAGGAACAGAGATGTGTTGTTCGATTTTTGTGGGCCAAAGGGCATAAACCCAGTGAAATTCACAGGGACATGCGTGGCGTGTATGGGGATGATTGTATGGACCGTAGCAATGTCTCCAGGTGGTGCACATTCTTCCAAGAGGGACGCGTGAACCTTAGTGATTCGCCACGCTCCGGCCGGCCGACAACAGCAGCAATCCCGCAACACGATGGGAAAAATGTGTTGAGAAAGTTGGTGACTATGTTGAAAAGTAGGTAAAAGATGTAAGTTCATTTGTGATTTTTTTCCTTTTTTTACTATTAAACTTTTAAAAAAAAAAATTATTGTGCGTTACTTTCCGATCCTCACAGGTGGACGGCTGTAGCATGCGCGCCATCTTTGTTGCATAGTTCAAGCTTCTCTCGCAAGAGGTGCACCTGAGAAAAAAATACCATATGTAGTGAAAACTTCAAACTATATCTCTGTGAAATTTCAACATTCTAGCTGCAATACCAAGGCAGAAAAAAATTATTGTCCGTTACCTTCCAATCCGCCCTCGTACATTTTTGGGATTCGATCCAGCCAACCTTCACTCGGTGTTTCCTGGATAATGCTAATAAGCTGGGACTCAATTTACTTATCACTACCCTTTTCGGTTGCTATGCCAAGTGGTCACACTCCAAATGACATTTAAGTCGAAGTCCGACCCCTAGCACCTCAAAGTGGGGTGAGAAGGGGAAGAAATAAAATGAAAACAGTGAGCAATATTAATCTTAATCCAAAATTAAAATATAAAATTATGGAATATTCACCTGAAAGGTCCGTCTCCTCAACTTAATTAGTTATTTAACTGTAGTGCTTTCGGGACTTGCCCATCATCGGCAGGATTCAAAACGGGCCAACCACCGATATTTCTGGGCTGTCGGTCCAGATAGTTCTACCAACATCTCCCTCTCATTTCGGGAAAGATCAGTGACCAGAGGCTTCTACAGTTCGAAGTATCTCAAACCTAAGCCTGGAAAGTTCCTCTCACCTTTATGGATGAGGTGAAGACAGGAGGCCAGTTAGTATTGGTTTGACGGCGATAGCAGCGTCTTGTGTTGTATATGAGAAATTGTGGTGAACAGATTCATGAGTGACTGTGAAAATAATTGTGTCTGAGATAAACATTGAAAGAAGATTAATTGTGATGAAACTTGTGATTAAATGTTTACTGATAATTTGTGAATAGAAATAAAATGTTTTACTCATCAAAGGTTTACAGAGAGTAATAATTTAAACTTTTATAACAGAATTGTTTCCAAAATAATGGGACAAAAGCCTATTATGTCTGCTCTACGAGAAAGGAGATCCACTAGACTATAAAAGTTATCGAGGAATCACTTGTCTGAATTCTGCATATACAATTTTTTTTCAAATATTCTTTATAAAAGACTAAAACCACATGTGGAAAAAGTATTAGGAAATTATCAAAGTGAATTTAGGCCACGAACATCAATTATACATTAGAGTAACACATTTAAGAAGAATACTATAAAAAAATAAGGAATATAATGTAGATACAATATTTTTGTGGATTTTGAAACAGTCTATGATAATTCGTAAATTAATGAGTCATATTTTTACATCTTACCTCATATCTTATGTTTCTTTAAACACGGGAACTAGTTTTCAAGAGAAGGATCACTCTCACTTTCAACCGACATTATGACTAACAGATTTTCGTTGGAATCTCCATCAATAACGTTGCCATCTGGTGTTGATTTGATGAACTTTGAGATGAGGTCATGTTCATCAGAAATTCATGGATCTAAATTTGTTCTTCTGATCCATGAATTTCGAGATTCCTGAAGAGTGTGACCTCATCTCAAAGTTCATCAAATCAACACCAGATGGCAACGTTATCGATGGAGATTCCAACGAAAATCTGGTAATCGTAATGACGGTTGAAAATGAGAGAGATCCTTCTCTTGAAAACTAGTTCCCGTATTTAAAGAAACACAAGATATGAGGTACGATGTAAAAATATGACTCATTAATTTACGAATTAAGAACCTCATAATGTTATTTCCCATATTTAACTATGAAGTCTATGATAATACTGACAGAAGAGAGTGAATGAAGCCGTGGAAGAATTTGGCAACCTCCTAAGGTGGTGAGTCTCCCTAAAGCTGCACTCGGTAGCGTAAGATTCAAAATCAATTTACAGAATTGTCTGTCTTCATCCTTCACTGTAAACAGAGGATTAAGATAAGGTGATACTTGGTATGTAGAGGAGAGGAGGGTATTATGGAATACCATTTACATTTCTAAAAATAGTTTTACTATTTTTGATTAAAAATCCCCAAAATCACCATGAGTACATAATATAACTATATGTAATGAATTGTCACTTGTAAAAAATTGTTATTATAAAAAATCTTTATTTAAAAAATAAATTATAAATGGAGGTTCATATGGAATAGGTGGTTTAAACCATTGAAAAACTAATTAGACTTCATAAAACATCATTATTTTTAAATATAAAAACCATATTTTTAAGAGTATATACAAGTCATTTCTGCTTCAAGGCTATTTACAAATGTCACAGATATTATCTTCTTTCTTAACTCCGGTACAGTCAAGGTGAGCCCACAGGGAACAGCTGAAACACTGAATCCAAATTTTCCCTCGATCTTCGGAGAATTTTCCGTTGCAGAAGGTAAATTCAGCGTCTTTAGTTTTCTGGTTCTTTAGTTGATGGCATAAATTCCATTACACTTGATACATCAGAATGGAACGATTCGTCACTGCTAGCATTGGAGTCATCTAGTAGGTTTAGATCTAGAAGGTCTGTCTAAGTTTAATTTCTTAACAGGGGGTTGTTGAATGTTCAGTTTCTTTTGTTGTTTTGAAGTTTCTGGTTCCTTCTTTTTGTCCTTTCCTTTCAGTTCTCCCTCTAACTTATTTTTATATGGGGAGTAGGTTATTACAGAAGAAGATCCAGCTTGCCTGCCTCTATTTCACTTCTGCTTTTTTGGATGTGGTGGTGATATGTCTATGGATAGGACAACATTTGTTGACTTAGACGTATCAGGGACAACTACATCAGGAGTCTTGGAAGAACAGGTTTGAGGTGAATCAGAGCTTGTAGACGAACATAGAAGAGGATCTTTGTTGATCTCATAGTCTGTGGCCTAGGAACAGTGAGTGTAGAAGCAATAAAATCTTCTCTGCTAAAAACATATCTATTGATAGGATAAATACCTGTCATTTTGAAGCCATTTACTACTATGTCCCCACGTTGTACTTTAAGGTAGGCCCTGCCAAAGAGTTCCATTATATCAAAAAACAGACAATGGCCTTGAGCTATGCCTTAAAAAAGAACTCACTTCCTCACTATAGTGAGACTTACTGGACTCATAAAGGTTTTATCCAAGGGTTGGATTTTATGCGAACAACAGAATCGTAACTTGACTTTCCCTTGCTAAATTAATTACGTCAATATTACGCTTGTGGGTTGTGTGCCCGTCAAGGAGAAGCAGGACAGGTGACTCAGCTGAAGGTTTTGTTATAGAAATAAAATGTTTAAACCATTTGGTAAAAATGTTTGTCTGTATCCAACCAGATGGGTGGCACGATGTGATGGTCCCAGGTGTAGCATCTCTAAGAAGTTGTTCATTCATGTTCTTCCTCAGGAATACCACAAGAGGCGGGACAAAGTCACCTCATGCACTCATCCAGGAAATGATGGTTATGAAAGAACCTCTCTCAGCTGAAGTCAGGGAACAATTAGTCTCTTTCCTTTTAGGCCTGCTACATGAGGAACTTTACTTTGTACCACAGACAAACCAGTTTTGTCTACATTAATTATTCTGTTAGGAGGATAGTTGTGTTTTTTGGAAACAACATCCATTAGGTCAAAAAATTTGTCTACTTCTTCCTTATTAAATCTCCTGGCTCTGGCAAAAGTTGTACCCATGGGTTTATGGACTGAAAGTTTCGGGTTCCTTTTCATAAAACCGTAGAACCAGTCTTTGCCAGCAGTTTCATCCTTGAATGGATGGGGTATGTTATTGCGAACAGCAAGTTGATAAGCAGGACTGCAGACATTCCTTTTAGTGAGCCCAGAGAATATAACCTCCATCCCAATTAAATATTTTTGAAGCTCATCTTCTAGCTCTTTAGAAAAACCTGGTTTATGACCTAGAGTAGTTGAGGCTGCTACATTTGCACATTTCTCTTTACTGTTGACAAGGCGGAAGAGAGATGCTCTGGGAACCTGGAATTCCTTGGATGTCTTAAGGTACGCCATCTTCTATAGCCTTAGCCATCGGCTTCTGACACCAAAGCTTTCGCTTCTTTCCCTCATCTTCCTTCTTCCTTGGTATATCTTAAAAAAATATAAACTATTTAAAACTCTTGAAACTAAGAGAGATTAGGTTTAAACAAACAAAAAAATCTGAAAATAAATGATTTGTAGGTCCAAACTATAGACTAATTTTCAAAGAACAGACAAATTATGTTTTGTTTCCATTCCAATTGATTTAGCTTTTAAAAAATGTACTTTGGTTTTAAATTAGGCTATTGCTATTTATATAATTAATAATTATTGTTTAGCTATCAATATTATAATCAAAACTCATTTTAACTTTATTTTTACACAGTATATCTTGTCGGGTTATATGGAATACTACACCTTTATGTCGGGTATTATGAAATACCTAGTATTCCATATTACCCGACATGCCATCTTGGAAAATTAACCTTTATACTGAAGGACAAAAAATTGTCAGCTAAAAAAGATCACAGTACAACAAACTACAATTATTTTACTATATATTATTCTTAATTTCAATGTTCAAGTCACATGTGTACTAGTGAAGTAAAACTTACCTGCAAAAACTCTTAGAAAATCACAAAACACACTTCATTCTGTAGCGAGCGGTACGACAACAACATGCGGTCAACTCGCACTGCACTGCACCATGGGAGTCTTTATTGTGTAGTTAATGGTATTTCCTTGTGAGAGCAGCAACAAACAGAGCCAAAACCTTGGTATTCCATATTTCCAGACTATTCCATAATACCCGCTCCTCCTCTACTCATATGTTGATTAATTTGGCTTTGAAGAAGGTAGTGCAAAAAGCAGAGTGAAACAAGGGACAATGTATTATAAATCAATTCAATTGCTAGCTAATGCCGACAATATTCACATAATACCAAAATCAGTTATAGAAAATTTTACAAAATTGGAAAATTCTGCACAAATTATAGGAATAAAAATAAATGAGAAGCAAACAATAACAGATAAAACAAGTAACAAATTATTTTAATGTCCTGTGGATAAATATACTTTTCAAAAGGTGAAGAAGTGTAAATATCTAAAAAAAAAACTCCATAACGCAACAGGCCTAGAAGGCCCTTCGTCTACAGTTAGCCTCACATCCACATGTGTTAATCACAGAGCTGAATGATCATCTAGCTAGTATAGGGGTGACATGTGGTCAGCATGTAGGAGCCTCCAGCCATTGTAGCAGGTTTCTCTCAATCTGGAGCTACTACCTAATGTACCTACCCAAATGTCTCATGTTATTATAATTTAATAATGTTTTATTTATTCTAGCAGAGTTAAGGCCATAAGGCCTTCTCTTCCACTCAACCAGCACAAATACAAATAAATATTTGACAAATATAGATATACACTATACTAATTATAAACAGTTAAATATAGCAATGTAAATTTCATGTACAAACAACATTTTATACGATAATAACAATAATAATATTTACGATAATAATAATAATAATAATAATAATAATAATAATAATAATAATAATAATAATAAATAATAATAAATAATGTAATAATAATAATAGTATAAATATGATAAATTATACGAGAAACACCAATTAATATATATACCTTACACTGGGTAATGATAGAGTCGAGGTTAGAGCAAATATAAATTCAGATTTCTTTTTAAATATGCCAATGTCCGGCAGTCCCTTATTTCTTGTGGTAGGGAATTCCAGTTGCGAGAAGTGAAGATAGTATATGACATGGAGTGATGTGATGTCCTATGTTGCGGTATATTAAGCAAGAGACTATGTTGTGATCTTGTGTTTAAGTTATGGTTTGAGGATAGATACTGGAAACGAGATGATAAATAATTGGGAATCGAGGTATGTAGGATCTTAAGTAAGAGAATTAGACAGTGCGATTTTCTTCTCTCTTTTAGATGTAGCCATGACAAATTGTGGAATAATGGAGAAATGTGATTGTATTTTTGAACATTAAATATGAATCTGATACACATATTATGGACATGCTGCAGTTTGTCCGACACTCTGTCACTTATGTTATTGTATGGCCAAAATTCCATGAGAAAATTTCTTTTGCCATGGGGACTCAGTCCACCGCTGTGGTCTCGAGGTAGAATGCTGCCTTATCATGCAGTGGGTCCACGTTCGATTCTCGGTCAGGCCAGGCTCCTGGGTGAGGTCTTTTTTTTTTTTTTGGGTTTTTCCTCACCTGTATGACAAATGTCAGGAAGCTTAGGGCCCAATGGTCCCCAAAAATCATCTGGCCATCATCATCCTTCACCGGTATGGAAAGCAATGGGAAGCTACCACATCTATAATGCCCTAGTAAAGCTGCAAAGCATAGCATGAAAATGCTATGATTGCAGTGAAAGACCTGCCCTTGGACAGAACTACTATAGAATAGAATGAGGACTCAAATCAGTGCAAGGCCGTAGCTTTGGACCAAGGCATCATAATTTAAACCGCTTGACTACGGTGTGGGACATCATACTATGTTCTTGGTGTTACTTTCAGCTCACTCCAAACAAATTAACTCCAGAATAACTGCTACCATCTTTCTGACCAGAGCTGGATGCTTCAATAGATGTGGCTTGGCAGAATTATGGAAACTGAATAAGAAGGTAGGTAGGGGAGAATCATCATTGTTTTAAAAATCAGTTAGAGCTAGTTCTGTACAGTTGCAGCAGCCCGAGTAATCTTCTATTCTATGTAAGTCCAAGTCAACTTCAGATCATGAGATGCCATGGCTGGATAGGCTCATTGTCTAATATGTGACATAGGATGGTCCGTATTTTCAACTTTTCATATTTCATTCCACACACGCTCTATTTTTTTCCCCCTCCCTTTGGTTATAAGAAGTAATTTAAAGTTAATTTTGTTGAAATTTAAGATGAGGGAAGCTGTGCCGTATCGAGCTAGAACAGACATGCCATGTTGTTATGTAATGGTAATGATTTATTATGTTAACAATTAATTTCATTAACCCTTTAGGTGCTGTGAGACGATTAGATCGGCTCTGATGTTTCTGTCTATTACATGCCAGACAATATACTTAAACTAATATTAATATTTAATTTTAGGAAGTTATATTTCAATACTTAAACTACTTTCAAAGCTGATCACATCGCATCCGCCTTTCCAGTGATTGCCATGGATTTGGTTTTATTTTCAGATATTTTCATGTTGTATTTTTCCAGGGTGTTCTGCAATTTAAACACTGATCTCTGCAAATCATCTTCATTCTCCGCTAGAAGTACTTGATCATCTGCGAAGATTATTGTTTGTATTTGATTTCCTCTACATATTTTTACTCCTGGGGGGTTTAGTTTTTTCCACTCCTGGACAATTTTATTTAGATATAGAATAAACAGTAATGGAGATAGTCCACATCCCTGTCTTAAACCTTGGTTAATTTCAAATTTATCTGTTATTTTCCCATGATCTAACTTTACTTTTATAAATGTGGTTTCATATAAACTTTTTATAGCATTTATTAGATTATTGGGGACTTGGTAGCAATTCTTTGATTTTTCTCTTCAAATATAATTAAATATGATTCTTTATAAATGAATACAAAATGCATCGTTTGACTCCACATGCATTTTAATATATGTGCAGCTAATTTCAGCTTCAAAATATAAAGCATTTTACTTATTTTAGGAATTCTCACTATGAGGTATATTCATTAAGATAGAATTTTTTATCACTCACCTCATATTGTTCTTCTTATTTGACTGTAAACTAGTTTTGGAAGAAATAAGAAGAACAATATGAGGTGAGTGATAAAAAATTCTACCTTGATAAAGAATTTTGTTTGATATATGACAGTTGAGTCATCATAATGGCGGTACTAATTATAATTTTGTAATGGTCATAATATTAACTGACGAATAAGAAAGTCAATATACAAGTTTCATGATCGACACAACTTTATTGGTGAATAAAAATACCAGGATTTTATTAATATCTGATATGTGATTTTTATTTGAAGTGAAAACCAATTTTAAATCTTCTCTACGTTCCCCTGAAGGGAACCTTACACTCATGGCAAAGTTAAATTGAACCATCATCATCTCCTTTATATGATCACCTCAACTTGGATCACATCTATTCCTTCTTCACTCTGTATGTTAGCATGCGGCCAATTACACCATTCGAGACATGGCACAAATGCTAACATATCTTTCCACTTATACAATTCTCTTACATCTGAAGGCATTGTATTTTGTTTTTTTTTTAAGAATCTTCATATGACAGCATGCTCCACCACAGTTTTCTGCAGTACTACATGCTTTGGTTTAGCAATATTAAAATATCTCTATCATTTTATGTGTGTTGATGTTCCTGACTATGCATTTATAGTGTTATTTACTAGTTCTAAAGTGTGAAATTATTTTTCTATTTTCGATTCCTTAAAATATAATTTTGAGTTATTGTGACGCTAAATTGTTCTATTTCGTTGTGGTTGTTATTTGCATTTTAAACAATGCTCTCTGTTAATTATACTTAAGCAAGTTATGGTTCCTCTTGGCACTAACAAGTTATGATTAATATTTACAGTTGCTTGATATTGTTCCTATTAGCACTTAAATTGGCGAAACAATACTTTCTAGTGCCCGTCATTCAAGTGTTTCGGACCGCAAAGAAAATAAAATCATGTAAAAGTAAGTTATTACTGTATTTTTAACGTAATTTGACACAATCTTAGGTAATTTATGATAATTTTTTTTATTTTTACTGTTTAATAAACTATAACAAATAAATTAAATCAATGTTTCTTATAAGATACATTGTAAGTTAAGGGTTAAATTAGTGCATTCTTCATTACTATTCCTAACAAAATATGGTTCCTATTTACATTTAAATTGACTAATCCTATCAAGCTATAATCTATATTTACACGCTAAGTTAATATTCTATATGAAATTGTATAAGTGGAAAGATATGTTAGCATTTGTACCAACTCTCGAATGGCATGCCGATGTACAGAGTCAGAGATTTGGGGTTCGATTCCTGGTTTAGACAATAATTTTTTTTCAAAAAATAAATTATCTCATATTGTTACTTCCTACAAATTTTAAGAACATTTGGATGACATTATGCATCAACTGGTTATGTGCCATCATGTAAGTTTCAAGAAAAATATAACATATTATATTTAATTAATGTTGGGAAGTAAACATTATGAGGTATAATCATTAAAATTCATCGGAGAACATATTGTTTACACAACTCACCTCATAGGATTCATGCTTCCATGATATCGCGATTTCAAACATCGTCATGTTCATCATCATGGAAGCATGAATCCTATGAGGTGAGTTGTTTAAACAATATGTTCTCCGATGAATTTTAATAAAATATAACATACTGGATATTATAAGTTATTTTTCTTGTTTATCAGTTATGCATCAACAATCTAAGAGCAGAAAAATTTTATGCTTAGCTGCATGATGCAAAATTTAAATTAGTATTTATGAAGATCTTGTTTCACAGCCATTTAGTGCAAAACATGAATCTCTGACAAGACTTATGGCATTTACATTTTTCTTAAATAATAAAGATTTGGTGCTAAAAATGTGCATACACTTACTTCATAAGCTGCTGCAACAGATGGCATCAAAATATATTTTTTTAATGGCACTTAGTTGGTTGATGCATAACACCATCCATTTAAGTAAATCATTACTTACCAATGCTGCAAAGTGATATCCAGTCACGTGAACTGACTTGCTGTTGAATGTGCCAGACAATAAACAAGCGTTCTTGATGACCGAGTCTTAGTACACCATCCACAGCTCCACTGCTCCGATTTACCACACTCAGTCGATTCCCATTCACCGACTCTTCATCTCTTTTATCTTCTTGCGTCTCTTCCACATCTTCGTTGTTCCCATTGTCATCCAATTCAATCCCATCATTAGGAATAGCTACACAGCAAAATTAACTAAAATTAGATATTTATTAAGAGCTGATAAGCAATTTTAACTATAGCATATATTTTTCATGTCGGCCAAGGTGGACTAATAGTTATGCTCCTTGCCTCTGGTCCCGAGGGTTGCAGATTGAAACCCAGGATGGAGAAACCCAAGAAGCAAGTCCTCTGGGAGTTCATGGGTCCTGAGTCTGATGATTTTCAGGCTCGTAAAATATACTTAAGCATGAATAAAAATGCCTCTAAGCAAAATTTACTGATCTCAACATCCTAGTAATACTTTAGTTGCCTGCTAGATGTCTCTTTGAGTACGTATATTGGTCACATGCCATTCATGACATCTATGGGTAAATAAACTAATTAACTCACTGGCACTATCGAACCTGTAGGTTCAGGGCTGCATGGACATTAGCTCTCCATACACCCCTAACCTGAGCTAATGTTTTCCAATCATTCCCTGTGTAATCTACTTCCTTCAAATCATGGTTAATGTTATTCTCCACCTCATTCTTGGTCTACCAAATGGGCGTTTTCCCTCTGGTTTTCCTACAAGAAGCTTCCATGCTCCTCTTTCATTCCCCAATCATGCCACATGTCCTGCCTATCACAGTCTACAAGACTTAAATGTTTTTATTATATCTGGCTTCCTATAAAGACCATATAATTCACTTTTATGTAGTCTTCTCCATTCACCTATCTGTTCATCTCACTTTGGTCCAAAAAATTTCCTAAGAACTTTATTCTCAAATGGGGCAAATAAGGTAACTAAATTAACTTGGTCTAGAAACTCCTATCAAAGGAGAGGCTATGGCTCAACATTGGGCTATGTCATTATAGATAGATATTTTGGAAAAACTGCACTTAAACTAGCGTGAAATATTTTCAAAGTCCTATAGAACAACAGTGCGCATGCACCAGAGTTTATAGAACCATAGTTAACCCACAATCAAACCACACATTGATTATCATCCTCGATTACTATCCGTCACTATGAAACTTAAATGACAAATATTTGCTATAAATCCCCAAATCTATGTTAAAAAAATATACTAATAATATTAAAATGACCAATCATTTATTAAAAAATGGGTGTACACTTACTTACCACTCCCTAACGCTGATCCAACCAGCGATAACCCAAAACAGCGATAGAAAAATCATAGACTAAGTAATATACTCTGTGGAGAAAATAGCAGTTAGCATCACAATATTCTCTAACAGTGTCATAATATTGTGATTTGCATATTTAAAAAATACTGCAAAATTGTCTAATAATATTATAAAAATTGTTTGAAAATATTTTCAAAATATTAAATAATGTTAGTAAATACAGAAGAAGAGCTATAGTTTACAACAATATAACTGATAAATCAAGCGCTAGTAGAAGTGCAGTTGAGCCGAAATTTTATCACAAACAGCTAGAGAGGAAAATTAACTAAACTCTGACTTTCATTAAGAGTTCATAGCAATATTAATTATCAAATAATTTTCAACCAAAGATGCAGGGCAAAATTACTGTGATCATCATTAACAACCTCAAGCAATATTAACTATAGTATGCTTTTAGGCCACAGCTGGAGAGAAAAATGAACTGTATTGGATGGATTTCATGAGAGATCTACTACAGTAAAACTTGTTTAATCCAGAACGTGAATAATGCAGAAATCTGTCCAATGTGAACAAATTTATTGGTCCTGGCAAAATAATAGTAATTTTACGTGTATTTATTTTGCATGAAACGGAATCTGTCCAACGTGGAAACAGAAGGATATTTCTGCACAATTCACAAAAAAAAATTATAAGCAGAAAGACAGAGAGATAAATTAGTTTCCACTTCATTGAATTCCCGTTAGGCCAAGGAAACAATAAGGAATGATTCATGCCATCGGGTGAAGTAGAGATTCTACCTGTACCTGAAATTTTATTTCGGCCTCATTGCACACCTGTTATGCGAAATACAGTCTTACAAATAACCATTGCAATGTAAAATCTTATATTAGAGTAAATTCTTAGACTGATCTTTCACAGGGAGCGTTCTGAATTTACGGAATAAAGATGGCTAAAACGTATGTATCACTGTCATTAAACAAAAAAGTGAAAGTGATTGAAGATCTTCTTCTTCACTTCCTGGTTTAGGCAAGAGTTGCCTGTTCCGTCTTCACTAATAGATCTAAGACCATCTCTTCTGAGGACGTCCTACATCTCTTCTTCCTCTTGGAAAATAATGGAAGATTTTATTTGGTAATCTACTTTCTTCTGTAGTACTATTGGCCGATAGCGAGGAGATACTAAAGGCCAACACGCACACACTATTGAGTAACACTAAGAAATTTAGGACTGGAAGTAAATATCAGTAAAACTAAATATGTGGTCACAGGTAGAAATTCAGTATATAATGGAAATGGACGGCTAATGACAAATGAGGGGAAGTTTTGAGGAAGTGGCTGAATTCAAATACCTAGGAACAATAATCACAAATAGGAATGAGACGCACAAAGAAATTAAACATAGGCTCAATTCTGGAAATGCGTGCTATTATGCATTGCAGAGACTTTTGATGTCCCAACTCCTTTCAAAAAACGTTAAGCTGAAAATATATAAAACTATTATTCTACCAGTTATATTATATGGGTGCGAAACATGGACTCTTACTTTAAGGGAGGAAAGGAGGTTACGAGTATTTGAGAATAAGGTTCTTAGGAAGATTTTTGGACCAAAGAGGGATGAACAGACAGGAGAATGGAGAAGACTACATAACAATGAACTACATGGTCTTTATAGGAAGCCAGATATAATAAAAACAGTTAAGTCTCGTAGACTGCGATGGGCAGGACATGTTGCACGTATGGGGAATGAAAGACGTGCATGGAAGCTTCTTGTAGGAAAGCCAGAGGGAAAACGCCCAGTTGGTAGACCAAGAATGAGGTGGGAGAACAACATTAACTATGATTTAAGGGAAGTAGATTATACAGGGAATGATTGGAAAGCATTGGCTCAGGATAGGGATGTATGGAGAGCTTATGTCCGTGCGGCCATGAACCTACGGGTTCGATAGTGCCAGTGAGTAAGTAAGTAATCTACTTTCTTCCATTCTTTCTACATGTTCTTTCCACTGTATCTTGTTGTTAAATATCTTTTCTTTTATGGAGTAGATATGCAGTTCTTCACGGATATCCTCGTTTGTTATCTGGTCCATTCTAGTGCAGCCTTTTACTCTTCTTAAAAATTTCATCTTGGCTGCTTGGATTTTACTTTCTTGTTTGGTAGTGGTAATCCAAGATTCACTCCCATACAAAAGGACAGGGACAGCCATTGTTTTATAAAATTTTAATTTTGTTTGTTTATGGGCTTTATTATTCAATGTTCTATTTATTGTACCACAAATAGCTTGAAACTGATGTGTTTTGTGTTCAATATCTTTATCATACCCATAGCTGATGTCACATCCTAAATATTTAAAGTGGGATACTTGTTCGACGGGGTAGGGGATTGGGGGTCATCTCTAATTACTATTGGTGTTGCAACGCAGATTATTTCTTCCGAGGGGCATAATGTGCATTACTTTTGTTTTAAATTACTTATTAAAATTTAAAATTATAATCGTTACATATTGCATTTAGTTTGTAAGCAGCCAATTGTAACAAATCTTCATCATGGTGTAGTAAGACTAAATCATCGGCGAAAAGTAAGTTATTAATACTTGATCCATAGTTGGTGTTGATACCAGACGTTTCGCCCTCAACTGCGGAGGGCATCTTCAGTGGCGAGTGCTTCTAGGCGTGTTTCCTGGTCGGAAGCTCTACTCTAAGTAGAGCTTCCGACCAGGAAACACGCCTAGAAGCACTCGCCACTGAAGATGCCCTCCGCAGTTGAGGGCGAAACGTCTGGTATCAACACCAACTATGGACCACGGCCACAGAACCCGGAATCACTCAACATTATGATTACCGGCCGTGAAAGCCTGCATTCAGCTATTAATACTTGAGTTATTGTTCAATCTAAGGCCATTGTCCATTATAATTTTCCATTGTTTCATAATGTCGTCGATATATATATTAAAAAGAGTGGGCGATAGACTACACCCTTGTCTAACTCCTTGATTTATTAAAATTTCTTCTGACCTTTTTCCATCAGTTTTTATCACAACTTTAGTTTCTTCATATAAGCCTTGGACTGATTTTATTAGATGGTGTGGATATCCTCGTTCCTTCATTATTTCCCATAGTATAGATCTATTTACTCTGTCAAAGGCCTTTTCAAAATCAATGAACAACAAATATGTTGGTAGGTTAAATTCTCTTCTTTTTTCAATTAGTCTCTTTATAATTCTTCCAACATTCGTTTATTAAGTTTAATAATCTTATTTCTGCAAATAAACCTGCATACTTTATCAGTTCATTGTTATACCATCTATACCTGGTGCTTTTCTATTTTTCATTTCTTTCAATGCCTCTCTCATTTCGCTTAGAGTAATTCTGTCTATTTCTGATTTATTTTCACTTTCAGAAGGGCGTTTTATAACTAATTCTTCTTCGTTACACCATAATTCTCTGGTGATTGAGGATGAATCTCCTAATTTCCGGACCAATACTCCATAGTCAAGCTCTAACTGTTGCTACATCCCTAGAGAATAAAGATTTTAAGGCATCTTCAGGTTGGCTGTACAGTTTTAAAAGATGACACAATGTAGTGTGGAATGAAATTTCCGGGCAATCAAAGCATGTGGACGAAAGTGTATTTGGTGAGCGGAAACCAAAACTACATACTTTAATTTCAGGATACACGTCTAAGATACATTTTTAACGCTGACGAAACAGGACTGTTTTTTTTGCTAGTTACTGCCAAAGTCACTCATACATACTATATTTCACTTTTCAATGGCAGCAGAACTATTATTAATCCAAGGTACGTAAAAAGACATTACGATACCCTATAATCTAAGATTATTAATAAATTTTAGTTTTTTTATAATGCGGAATTTTGTCTAATGTGGAAAAAAAAAAAAATAATTGGTCGCATGCGATTCTGCTTTGAGCAAGTTTTACTGTATTACTTACTCTTACTTACTCACTGGCACTATCGAACCCGTAGGTTCATGACCGCACGGACATAAGCTCTCCATACATCCCTATCCTGAGCTAATGCTTTCCAATCATTTCATGTGTAATCTACTTCCCTCAAATCATAGTTAATGTTATTCTCCCACCTCATACTTGGTCTACCAACTGGGCGTTTTCCCTCTGGCTTTCCTACAAGAAGCTTCCATGCAAGTCTTTCATTCCTCATACGTGCAACATGTCCTGCCCATCGCAGTCTACGAGACTTAACTGTTCTTATTATATCTGGCTTCCTATAAAGACCATGTAGTTCATTGTTATGTAGTCTTCTCCATTCACCTGCCTGTTCATCTCTCTTTGGTCCAAAAATTTTCCTAAGTACTTTATTCTCAAATACTTGTAATCCCCTTTCCTCCCTTAAAGTAAGAGTCCATGTTTCGCACCCATATAATATAACTGGTAGAATAATAGTTTTATATATTTTCAGTTTAACGTTTTTTGAAAGGAGTTGGAACATCAAGAGTCTCTGCAATGCATAATAGCACGCATTTCCAGAATTGAGCCTATGTTTAATTTCTTTGTGCATCTCATTCCTATTTGTGATTATTGTTCCTAGATATTTGAATTCAGCCACTTCCTCAAAATTTCCCTCATTTGTCATTAGCTGTCCATTTCCATTATATAATGTTTTACTGTATTTCCAATCATAAATGTTCATGCTATTGCAGACATCTTTCGCTCTCCCTCTATAACATTTAGATTTAATCATACTAATATTCAGACTTGTCCTGCGCTGTTTAGCTGAGTGGTTTAAGGCATGCTGCTGCCTTAATGAAAGCTGCAGGACTTGGGCTGGTTCGAGTTCCCATGGGGGAAGAAATTTGTTCATAGAATTTTGGCCAGTATGGGACCAGTACTTACCCAAAGTTGTGAAGAATTGTGGTAGCTACAATAGATAGTGGCTCCTGGTTGAGAAAATAAGCTATAACGGCTGAGGGCTCCAACATGTTGACCACATGTTACCCCTTATACTGGCTGGATGATGGTCCAATTCTTTCATCACATAATCTACACACATGACCAAACCAACCCCGTATGAAATTAATAATAGGCCTATTCTTATTTTTATTTATTTTAATTCAATTCATAATTCTTATAATTATCCAAGTTCCATCTCGATTTTTGTTTGCCTTAAATTGTTCCTTTTAAAAAATAATAGTTTTGTATTTGAAGAGGAATATGTATGCCTAAAGTGGGGTTTGAATCCAAGGTTTCTGGTTTTATACACCAGTGCTCTTTGCCATCTGAGCTACCTAGGCTTCCAATGTAAATGTGAATTCTTCTCTTATTTATATAATTCCTGAGTGCTGAAGGCTAGGAACCTTTATTCAACACATCATCTGGCAGGTTCTTATTTTGAAAGATTTTTAATAGGAAATTAACATTAGCTATACAAAACCGTAAAGCTTTTCCTGATTTTTTTTTTTAATTTAGCATTTCTCACTGAATGACAAATTATATTTGAAGAAAAAAATGTATGCCTAGACTGGGGTTTGAACCCAAGGTCTCTAATTTTATACACAAGTTCTTTTGTCATCTGAGCTACCAAGGCCTCCAACCTAAACTGAATTTTTATTTTATTTATATAATTCCTGAGCATATTTCAGTTTTTTCAAGGTTTCATAGGCATAAGTCAACACAGGTTGAATCATAGTTTAGTATATTCTACCAGGAAAACTGTAGTTTAGCTTTCCCAATACATTTTCTAAGTTCTTCAGAATAACAGTGCTCATGCGTATGAGTTTATAGAGTTGTCGCTAGGTAGAACCACATCTATTTGAAGTCCTATAGAAAGTTTATAGAGCTGTCATTAGATGGCAGCTCATGGCTGTGAAATCTGTATGACCAACCTTTGCAATAAATTCCCAAATGTTTAATGAATAAGTTTGGTCATGATATTCCTACCTCATATAGTTGTTTCCCAAATGTTTATTAGAAATGGATGTACACTAACTTCTCCCTTCCTAACCTTACAAAATAAGTTACATGCATATTATTTACTGAAGTGTACACTTATCTGATGTACACTAACTAACTCTAACCTAACAAAAATAGTGTAATTGAGTTGTTGATGGTGGCAACATTGGAAGATGAGGGAAAATAGCTGGTGAGTATCATAATATTGTCTAAAAAATGTAATGTTACTGTGTTTCACATAAATAAATAAATAACTAAAAATTGTAAAAAATATTCATAAGTATCGTCGAAAAACATTAAAAATATTACAAAATGTTAGTAAAGACAGAAGATGTACATATAGTAACAGTATTACAAAAAAATATTATGGAAAATAAAGAGAAAGGTAATGTACTATTGAGCCGAGAAGTACAATTACTGCTCATTTATGGAGTGATGCCTGTTATGTTAGAGGGATCGCCAGCTCGTCATAACTTGTAATTCAGACCTGATAACATCTCACCATGAATAGTAAAAATATACATAATCAACAATAATTGTAATAGGGACATTCACAAATTATCTAAATACTATTATTCATAATAAAAATAAAAACCAGACACAATGAATAATATCTGAACAAAAACCATTGATTTGTATTTTGGAGAAGTTTCAACATTTCAAAATATTTTGCAGGAAATTTTGAATTTTGAGGAGGGTAAGGAGTGATCTTGCAGTGATTGGTTGTTGTCAAGGTTCAATGCATTCCTATGACAACTCAGACCCACAATTCTCAAATGCTGAACTGTCAGAAATTCAAAGATCTCTTAATTTCACTACAGAGTATGATTTTTCAGGTACAGGTGCAGAGTAGAATTAAATAAAATTTAACTAATTACAGAGAACTGTTTCTTATCTTACACTGGGTTAGGCATACATTAGGTTGGTGTTTTTTTTATTAATTAAACTTTATGTCATTTAATCATTACTGGTTAAAAGAAAATAGTCAACCTTAACACAAAAAAAAAATCAAAAATTTCTACTTACATGATTCTGGGTTGTGAACATGACTAGCCCTACTCTCTTCCTCTTGAGGTGATTGATCTTGGAGATGAATTTCTTCTTCGTCTTGTGTTGTCACAGTAGCTCCCCCAACAACATGCATCAGCTTCACAATTATTTGACTACCACTAGAATAATCATTAGTGTGAAATAAGCAAACATAAGCTGGATCATATAAAAGTCGATTTTATATTTTATGCAATAACTATACATAATTTCTATAAAACTGTATTTAAAAAAAAAACACATTTTTATTCACACGGCTACGACAGGTGGATAAGTAATTTGACAGCCAAGGCCCTTACCTCTCAGAACTGGTCTACAATTACATTATTCATCTAAGAGAACACAGATATACTGTGGCACTAAAATGTTAGTGAAAACAAAAACGACATGTTAGTAGCATTTACGAAACCACAATAAAATAAAAAATAAAAAACAATTATTCTCTTTCTATCAAAACAAACCTACAAACATTTTACACATCAATCTCTAATTGCAATCAGTACTGCTAACTAAATAACAAAAACAGTTTCCTAAATGAGGAACAAAAACAAATATCGCTAAATAAATTTTCTCGCTAAAATCGTCATCAGCTAATTATTGCGTTAATGAGAAGGAAAAATCACATCGAAATTCACTTAATATTAGTTATATTATTTATTATAAAGACTTTCAAATTAGGCTTTTCTAAAGCATAAGAAGGCAATTGTGCATTTGAGTATACAACTCTATAAATTACAAATGGGTGTTTTAAGAACGTAAGGTTGGCAGCCACCTGCATAGAGAACCGATATATATATATAACTACGGCAATTTAATTACGGATTACGTTAGCTCGATCGAATGAGATGAGTGTCACTTTTCCTACTGCAGAGTATTACGAGTGGGTTATCTCTGGTGTTACGTATTAAATAATAAATTTTATTTTGTAATAATTTGTTAATTACCTCTTCAAAGAACTGTAAAGAATTTTTATTTTAGATGAACAAAGTCGGCGTTAATTAAGAAATATTTGCGCTCATCTGAAAATTGAGGTTTTTAGTTATAGTGGAGTGAAGATACCTGCCACCTAAAGACGCTCTTTAATACTCGTATCTCGGGTCATTGGGGCTTCAATTAAAATATGGCTGAGAAAGAGCCAACAAATATTGTTCACTATATATATATATATATATATATATATATATATATGTTCACCGCTGTGGTTTCGAGGTAACGCAGCGGGCCCGGGTTCGATCCCCGGTCGGAACAGTTTTTCTGGGTGAGGTTTTTATCGGGGTTTTTCCTCACCTGTAAGACAAATGTCAGGAAAACTTTAAGGCCCAAACGGTCCCCGAAATCATATGGCCATCTCAATCATCATCATTCATATTCATCTTAGATTAAGCTTAGGATTAGGGACTCTCCTGGCACACCACTACCATCATCACCCATCATATCATCGGGGCAACGTAACCCCGCCTTCCATGCGCCCCAACCTCAGAAGTGGGTTACAAGTACGTCATGCCAGGAGAGAACGCCAGGAATGTCGAAAGACAACCTGGGGCATTTAAAAAAAATGTATATATTTTTTTTTTCACGTCTAGGATACTATTACGTTCTATGAATCTACGACGCGAACCCCCTTCCGATGAATTGTATGAACTTAAAAATACACCTACTCCGACCGATATGAACCTCGGAACCAGAAGCGATCATGGCAACCACTAAAATCGTTAAGGCAAATACATTGTAAAGTGATCCGATCACAGGCCTTACAAGGTCTTGTGATAGTGGGGGATTAAGACTCCTTTCTAGACAATCGGCATGAGATGTCAGCGGGGTAGTTAACATTCGTCTGGTTTAACTTGGCAAAAAATTTGTAGAAAGAGACAGCTGTGCTACCTCTCTCACTCGTACCAGTGTTGTCGGTTTTCTTCACCAGATGTTAATAGGGTAAGGGGGAAGACGAAAACTGACAACAGAGTGGGTTCTTTCTTTTGTAACTGAACGATAGCGGTCAAGGATCTACCCTTATATCTCCATCTCTTTCTTTGCCAAGTTAAGTCAGATATACAATAGCCCTTGCGTGATGGCCACCTTTATCCCCCCCCCCAGAATATACGTATGGTGCACATTTTCCATTAGTGGCTCAGTCGATCCGAAGGCCACTGTACCGCCAAAATATTTAGGTCAGTTTAAAAATCCTAACCTATCAGAATTCGAATGTGAATTAAGGCAAATGGGTTGACATTTAATTACAGGATCCATTAAAGGCTATTTCATTTACATTAGTTATTCTCTAAATAAAACACATGACAATAAAAAATTATATATTAAATATATGATATTAATATGCTCCTTTTCGAGCAAAATATTGTTGCAGTTGAATTTAACTTCAAATCAGAAGAAATTCGCAGTTGAAGGAGCCTATCAACTTATTCATAAGGAATTATGTAAGAGAATCAACTGCTAATGTAGGCCTACATGAAAATAGCTAACTTTCGCAAATATGTTTTTAAGCTCTACGCCTAATATTTGTATTTTATTAATGTGTTTGTTCCTTCGATACTTTTAAGTAACGAATCCCCCCTCCCAGTTCAAATTAATTATTTTGAATAATCATTAATGTTCTAAGTAGAATAAAATCCTTGAACTAAGAAATCTATCGGTCCTTTATACCCCATGCTTCTGGTTAAAACTTAAATAGGAAGGAGCAAATTTCATGCAATTTTCTTCTTGAAAACCTATTTCGATATTATAAAAATCAGTGCGCAAATCCGTAAAAAAGTCTTCTTTATTATAAATTTCTCTACAATACAGTAGGGCACGCCGTAGCGTAGTGGTTAAGGCACCGCGCTATAAGGCGGAAGGTCGAGGGTTCAAGTCCCGGTGGGGTCAGGATTTTTAAACTAACCCAAACCTTCTGGCGGCACTATGGCCCTGGGGCCGACTCAGCCTCTAACGTAAATGAGTACCAGACGCTTGTTCTGGAGGTAAAGGCGGCCGTTACGCAGGGCTGACAACCCGGCTGACATCAAGTGCCGATTATCTAGAAAAGTGGGAGCCTTAACCTCCCACTACCCCAAGGGCCTCCCGAGACCTGTAGTGGGAATACTTTACTTACAATACAGTAGTTTCCTACAACCCATTGTACATTTTATTCTTCTTGTAAGCCCATGTTTCCCTTAACAGAGATTTTAGGCGCTCTCCCCCTACAGGGAAGAATTTGAACCATAGTAATTTAGTTACACTTGTATTGATGCCATTTGAGTGGTCCGTGGTCAGCGTTCCGCCTCATACTGACATCTAGGAAACCAAGGTAGTACTAGTACGGGAAAATTCGGTAAATTTTGCTTAGAGGCCTTTCATTCAGGCTTAAGAATATTTCATGAGCCTGAAAATCTTCAGACTCGGGACCCAAGGCTTAAAGTCCCTCCCGGAGGATTTGCTCCTTGGAT
The DNA here is from genome assembly GCA_030220185.1 of Diploptera punctata. Taxonomy (NCBI): domain Eukaryota; kingdom Metazoa; phylum Arthropoda; class Insecta; order Blattodea; family Blaberidae; genus Diploptera; species Diploptera punctata. The sequence goes on from JASPKZ010009821.1 coordinate 2,093,356, forward strand.
TTTTCCATCCTAAAAAAATCCATCGACCCCGGCCGGGTTTGAACCCGCGACCCTCGGGACCAGAGGAAAGGAGCATAACCACTAGTCCACCGCGGCTGATTGTAAATTTTATACTCATCCATAAATCCCCATTCTCTGCATCACTCTCTGTTAATCATCTCGATACCATGCTCCTATCCATTCCTTGAATCCACTGTTCTTTTGGTCTCCCCCTATAGTGGGTTATCTCTGATCTCCCCTTTCTGCTGTTGTCCTCCGCTTCAAAATTTAATATCATCTTAGGTATTCTGTCATCTGACATCCTCTTTATGTGACCAAACCATTTTAGTATTCTTTCTTCAATAACTTTAGAACACTTTTTTTTTTTAGCGTAGGCCCTAATTCATTTTTTCTCTCTTTCCATAAGACAGGGAGCTAGCCCATTGTTATGTCTCCCAACCTGGAGGATCAGGTGATTTTTGTTGAAGGTTCTTTCCTATAGCCTTTGACGAACCGTCTCCATACAAGGCAGCAGTTACCATATCCTGGCAAGGAGCCCTCACAGGGTACTATCATCCGGGCCACAATGAACCCTGTCTTTTTTAAGGAGGTGTTACTCTTCCATCATTCCCCATTTCTCCTGGCTTGTGACAGGCAGAGCCTGGTACTCAAAAATGAGTCTAGGTTGGCTGTGTTAAAAATATATATTTCGAAAACTCGCGAATGTCGGAACCAGAGGGGAAACAAGGTAACCAATAGATAGGCCATCGAACCTAAGGGCGCCAGTAAGTTAGTTCTGTTAGAATGGCTTAAAGTTCATGTACATTATTACAATTTCTGAAACTATAAAGTTTAAATCGTTCTGGTCACTTTTAGGCTAAATCCCAATTATAATATAGATTATAGGCCTAATCTCATACCGAGCGAATTGGCTGAAGTGATATGATTTGAGATTCGTATTCGAAAGTTACCTGGTTCAAACTACGGTTTAGACCAACCTAATTTTTTTTTATTATTTTAATATTTGCTCAATCGTCAAAGCAAATGTAGTGATTTAATTTAATTAATAAGACCTATTTACTCATAATCACAATTTCATAGAACCAATGTCTTCAGTAAGCGCATAATTCAACAATAGAATTACGTAGCCTATGGATACATTTAAAGATCTTAGACGCGATATGACCTGAGGTGCTAGAATCTATAAATTATACCGAAATATATACATTTTTTTGTGCAATAGTGCGTTTTGTCGTACTTACCAGCAAAGGTGACAATTATTGACAATTATTTCGGGGTTGCCAACCTAAATAACTATACTGTAATATTATATTTACACATACGGGCGGGAAGTAAAACCATTGCCCTCTATATATCTTACGTACAATGTATACAGGCTACAGAAAATATCCAAAACAAATCACTGCATTTTAAATGAACTGAACTTTATTTGAAACAATATAAAACGATAAATACGGTACTTGCGGCCATGCTATCAATAATTGTTCTCAAGGCCTCCTGTTGTTTCAATTAATAAACATTGCCCACACTGCTTAACGTTAGTCAATTGTTTATAATGAACGCAAATATTTCCAACAAAGATGTTATGATTTTACTATTATTTACTATTTTGAAAACACCATCGCGTAAATAATAATATACAACGCATGTTTGTGAAGTGTTTTACAGAATCTCGGAAATTAAAAACCTCGCTATCGCTCGGTTTTTTAACATTTTCCTCGATTCTGTAAAAACCACTTCCCAACCTTGCATCGTAATATAGCTATTGTTTTAATGGGTTATTAACTTTTACTAGCATGCCATTGATTCATAGTAGGCAATCAACATTCAAGATGGCAACATTGTTTCGTACTTCCTCTGCATTTGTTGCCAGGCAACATTATGCAGTACAGCCGTACGTACAAACAATATTAGGCGTTTATCATTTCTAAAAACAACTTCAATTTATTTTATACACAATTCTGCGTGTGAAATTATTTTAGAATTATATTGTTCTACGAGCAATTCATTTTGACAAATTTCAAGAAATGTCGACAATATTACTTACGCAGCATGACGAAAATGTTTATAAGATTATTAAAAAGGAAGCAGCAAAACCACCTTCAAAAATTAGGTAGGCTTGAAGTAAAATTATAGCGTAATTTATAAAATAAAATATTTATTTCTTTGCTGTATATAAAATACTCGAAGGATGACGGCTAAAAAATGAACAGAGTCAACATGGTAATTTTTCAATACAAACTTTTAGGTAATAAATCTATAATCTAATCTCACAAGAACGGTAAAAAAATAACGATTAACACACTACAGAAAACAGCTCGTTTTATTACAGCTAAAGAAAAGCAACTGATTTTCATCCATATTAGGGAAATTACACTATAAAACAGTTTTCTTGAAAAATTGTCGTTTTTAGCCAGCCTACTTGAAATTTTGTTAATAATTAAGCCTATACGAATTAATTTAAATTGAGATACTAATTACTGTCTTTATATAAAAATAAGAACTCACTGGCACTATCGAACACGTAGGTTCATGACCGCGCGGACATAAGCTCTCCATATATCCCTATCATGTGCTATTTTTCCCAATTATTTCCTGTATAATCTACTTCCCTCAAATCATAGTTAATGTTATTCTCCCATCTCATTCTTGGTCTACCAACTGGGCGTTTTCCCTCTGGTTTTCCTATAGGAAGTTCCATACACGTCTTTGATTCCCCATTTGTGCATACAAATAAGAACACAAGTGTTATTAGATAGAGTTCGAGGATAGATGTTCATAAAACGGGATATTAAGGTCTGCATGTAATTTTAAAATTTATTGACTCATCCCTACTTCTACTCTGAAACAAAATAAAATATTGGCCTAAAGTAGCGTTTGCGTATAGTTTCGGATTAAAGTTGTAAAGAAAGGATCATTGCGTAGAAAGGTACATCATCAGTACCAGTAATAATAATAATGTCCACCGCTGTGGTCTCGGGGTAACGTCGTTGCCTCGTATGCCGCGGCCCCGGGTTTGATCCCGGTCGGGACAAGTTTCCTGGATGAGGTTTTTCTTGGTATTTTTTCCCCCCTAAGCTGTAAGACAAATATGATATCGGTACTTTAAAGCCCAAAGAGTCCCGAATATCATCTGACCATCACAATCATCCATATGATATTCGGTTTTGTTTAGTATGAATAAATGAGTGAATGGTGTGTCTTGTCTTAAATGTTTGTGTTGTCTTGATGGTGGTCCTGGTAATGAGTTGATCACTCATCCAGGGAGACCCTCAATGTCTTTGTTTCGTCAAAAAGTATTTGTATGATCCAGAGTTAAAAATTCTCTCCACGCCGAGTGCCATGAGTTATCTAAAATTACCTGCAAAATGAGAGGTTAAACTACGGTAAAAAGAGAGAAAAAAATATATATATATTCAAGATAGATGTGTTGTTTCATTGCAGCAAAACAATTGTATAGATAAATTATAATTATCAAACAAAATTTGTATGAAAATCATGTAGGTCTATGACTAAGCTGTTATATACTTACTCACTGGCACTATCGAACCTGTAGGTTCATGGCCGCGCGGACATGAGCTCTCCATTAGGCATGGGTTCCCTGAAGTAGTCCCTGCCCGGAGAACCGAATGGGGGACTATTTGACCTCTGGAAAATTTTACCCCAGTTGAACCCATGTCTGCATTTCTTGACGGTTGTATTTTTACGGTGAAAGATCGTCACTCTTTCGACCAAGGTACTTTTTTGTCTGGCTTATCACCTTCGACCAGTCCGGCATGGGTAACCCTATCGGCAGCAATGCTACCGCCGGCATAGCTCTCAGGATCATTTAAGCACGCAAGCCACTCCACCACGACAAGGTAAAGATACCATGGAGGGAAGCTGTTATATAGACACTAGAAAAATATCCCAAAGGCAACATTAAAATTATCCCATTTATTGGAAGTTCATTATGTAAATTTTAACATGGAAAAAAAAAAAATCTCTGAATTCGGATAACATAGCCATATCTGGACCATATACATACTATTAAACCTAAGAGGGACTTGGAGGGCCTCCCTGGAAGAGTGATCAGCTCAATGCAAAGGCCACCTCCAAATCAACATGAATATTTAAGACAATACATACTATTTACTCATACATTCATACTAAACAATGTGAATGTGATAGACAAATGATATTTGGGGACTAATATTGTCTTTAAAGTTTCCTGATATTGGCTTACAGGTGAAGAAAAAACTCGGTCCAACTGCCGTTATGTTGCTCACAATGTATTCCACTGAGACTAGTCTCTGCTACTTCTGCTCACCTGGTCTGTGTGACCTGTGTGAAACGGGGTATTTTTAATAGTACCTCCAATTTATACATATCTTAATTTTTAAGATATATTGGTCTTAAAAAGCTAATAGAAATAAATTACCCTAACTTTATTTCAGATATTTTAAATAAATAAAATATCCTCAACTCATGTCCAATTCAAGGTCGAGTCGAGGGATGAGATGAGATGCAGTATCTTATATACAGATCTGTGAATGACAAGGGTGCTGGCCAAAGATGCCTAACGCACCATCACGAGGTCAGATGAACAAAACAAAATGAAATGAACGAGATGAGTATGGAGAAATGGTAGAATGAAATCGTGGCAGGGGAAAACGGGAGAAAATCCTGAGAAAAATCTGCCCAAGATCCATTTCGTCCACCACAAAACCCACATGGAGTGACCGAGACTCGATCTTGGGACTCCAGCAGTGTCTAACCACTACTGCGCAATGGAGCCGCCTCAGATATTTTAATACAGGTTATTAGACATGTTACAGTTCTAGTTTAGAGAAAATACTTCTTTCATCACTGATGTATGAAAAAAGGTGATTTAAAATGACAAAAGGGTTATTTCTAAACTGTTAATTGAAATGTCACCCCAACCTCAAAACTCACACTATGCCATTGTATAATGCATGTATCTTTTCTCCACCTACTTATACACTTTAATCATAGGCATGATTGTTTTTATAAAATGAACATAATTTTCGAAGAATTCAACTTAAAGTATACTTACTTACTTACTTACTCACTGGCACTATTGAACCCGTAGGTTCATGGCCGCGCGGACATAAGCTCTCCATACATCCCTATCCTGAGCTAATGCTTTCCAATCATTCCCTGTATAATCTACTTCCCTCAAATCATAGTAAATGTTGTTCTCCCACCTCATTATTGATCTACCAGCTGGGCGTTTTCCCTCTGGCTTTCCTACAAGAAGCTTCCATGCACCTCTTTCATTCCCCATACATGCCCTGCCCATCGCAGTCTACGAGGCTTAACTGTTCTTATTATATTTGACTTCCTATAAAGACCATGTAGTTCATTGTTATGTAGTCTTCTCCATTCACCTGTCTGTTCATATCTCTTTGGTCCAAAAATTTTCCTAAGAACTTTATTCTCAAAAACTCATAATCTCATTTCCTCCATTAAAGTAAGAGTCCATGTTTCGCACCCATATAATATAACTGGTAGAATAATATTTTTATATATTTTCAGTTTAACGTTTTTTGAAAGGAGTTGGGACATCAAAAGTCTCTGCAATGCATAATAGCACGCATTTCCAGAATTGAACCTATGTTTAATTTCTTTGTGCATCTCATGAGTATAGCATTCTTAATTAAATAATAGGAATCATTTAATTATTCCAGCGCCAAATCACCTTTCATAGCAAATCTTTTGGAAGCAGAAGAGAAAAAGAACAAATTCTGTCATAAAACATTTGGTTATGCTGAGATTCCACTTAAGAAACCCTCGGAATACCTCAAGAAACATTCACGCATATTGCCTCCTTGTCCCAAGATAGGTATGTATTATTTAGTGAATCTTGAAAAATGTCAAAAATATTAAAACTGATCAAGAATTATATAACAAATATTTTAATATTTTTTTATCTGAAGAGAGAACCAGCAAGAGTTTTGAAATATTCACATATCAGAATATAATCGCACAATGCAATACCCAAGAACATTAAATAGTACATAATATTTAACAAAACAGATCATCCAGCATAAAAGGATTTTGAACACAAAAAACAAGAATATGACACAATGAAAGCAATTTTCACAAAATGTGTATATCACAAAAACATTTTTTCTCTGCATTCTGAATAGGATTTTAGGAATAACTACTTTCATTTCCTACCAATTTCTCAATAAATCACATTAAAAAACAGTAAACTACAGGCCACAAGATGCGCTAAAGGTTTCTTGGCAGTTAGTAACATTTTGTCAAATTACTTCTTCAAAGTAATTGTAATATTTTGATTTTAAAAAGTAAAGTGGTCCCATGACAGGCCTCAGGAGGCCCTTGGGGTAGTATGAGGTTAAGGCTCCCACTTTTTCTTTATGTCAGCACTTTATGTCAGCCAGGTTGTCAGCCCTGCGTGCCGGCCGCCTTTACCCCCAGAACAAGTGTCTGGTACTCATTGTCATTAGAGGCTGAGTCGATCCCAGGACCATGGTGCTGCCAGAGGGTTTGGGTCAGTTTAAAAATCCTGACCCCACGGGGCTCGAACCATCGACCTTCCGGCTTGTAGCAGAGTGCCTTAACCACTACGCTATGGCGTGTCTCTATTTTGATATATTTTTTAAATTAACACTTTCCAGAACTGGACATAGTTTTATAAAGTGAACTGTAAAAGTGGAAAGAACTGTTGATGTTCATATCGGAGTTTGGATGGTGTAATTGCTATCATACTGAAGCATAAATTCAGAGGTCCAGGGTTCAAATCCCGGTCTGAGCATTAATTTTTCTTTCTAAAATATAATTGTAATATATTTACAAATATCAGTGGACATACTGTTAAAAGTGAATTCAAACTAATAGTTATAAAATCAATAAATATAACTAGAAAACAAATAATGGTGGAAAATATTTCATTTTTAGAATTCCAAGCAAAATTGCAATTGCTAAAGTTTATTTAAATACAAAATTGATAAAATACACTGTGAGGTATTTTATCAAAGAAATTTATCAGTTCTTTAACACCTCAGCTCATGAGGTGTAAAAACCAATTCTATTCCTGTACCAAAGTTTATAATTATATTGTTCCTATATCTATGCATTGGCTATTATGTTCTAGATGAGCCTCGTTGTCTCCTTCCTGAAAGACGTCCACCAGTTCCTTCACAGAGATCTCCAGCTAAGAAACAACAGGTAATATTACATATATATATATATATAGTTGAATAAGTACAAGGAAAATTTATATCGTAATTATTTTTAGATACCCCGTGCTGATTACCCGGCGTTGCCTGGGAAACTATTTATGTCGATCTTCTTGGCATAAATGAGCTAAAACACAAAATTTGTTATTGTGAGTTATCCGTAAAAGAATACCCGCCAAGTGCTGCTATGCTTGCACAGGAATCTACGTACTTGTCTCAATCTTCTTGGCATGAACGAAAAACAAAAATGGTTATTGTGAATTATCCATAAGAGATAAACATATGCTGTCATGGACTTTTTTGTAGAGGTTTTTGAGATATTCAATTCTGTTACATTAATTTTGTGTATTTGTTATGGTTTAGGCAGCATAAGCAATTTAACGTTTTCCACTACAAAGGCCTATTTTTAAGGGTGTAGGAGTTGAGTATCACAACTTCACGTTTTCCACTACAAAGGCCTATTTTTAAGGGTGTAGGAGTTGAGTATCACAACTCTCTTATAGCCTATGTTCATCCTGGGAATCTACTGAACATTTTGCAAAAGCCCCATCACAATTGGATCAACGGTATGGCCATGCATAAAGTACAAACAAACAAACATTCATTTTTATATGTTAGATATATATATATATATATATATATATATGGTAATTCAGAATTCCTATTACATCTTTCTAGGAGTTGTAGAAGACACTTGGTAGATAAGGTTTTGACCCATGACCAGAAATATATGCTGTGGTCACGCAGCGGGCCCAGATTCAATCCCCAGTCAGGACATGTTTCCTGGGTGATTTTTTTTTTTTGATTCTTCCTCACCTGTAGGACAAATGTCAGGAAACTTTTAGGCTCAAACGGTCCCCAAACATCATCTCATTGACATATTCATTACGTTTAGGATAAATGCCTCTCCTGGCACATCATATCATTACCATCATTCATTTTGAGAATTTTCCTCATCATTGAGGGTTTTCTCCAATCAATATTAATAATTAACATGAATCAAAAATAAATAAATATAAATGACTACGGACTTATAGACTATCAGTTTGCAACAAACATTCACAAATTTCCCTTAATTAAAGTTCTCTATCGTTCTCTGTCCTCTATGTCATCATCCGTTACACCAAATTCCCTCATTGAATTCTGAATGTTATTCTTCCAGGTTGTTCTTGGTTTTCCTTTTCAGCTCTTTCTTTCAATTTTCCATGCATAGACAGTCTTTGGTAGTCTTCCATCCTGCATTCTTCTTACGTGTCCATACCACATTAGCCTTCTGAGTTCAATCTCATCTAATATACTTCTTTCTCCATTCATTAATTTTCCAATTTTTGTATTTCTAATTCTTTCCAGTCGAGATTTTCTGGCAGCTCTTCTCCAAAAATCCATTTCACCATCACCTATCATATATCATCAGGACAGCGTAACTCCGCCTTCCAGGTGCCCCAACCTCAGAAGTGGGTTACAATAAACCATGCCAGGAGAGAATACCAGAATATTGAAATGACAACACGGTGCTATATATATATATATATGTAAAAAAAGTTCAGTAGGCTCAATATATCAACTATATCCAATGTCACCTGGATCTCCAATCTATTATCTTCATAATTTTGAGATCTGCTTGATGTGAGGACTATGAAGTTCTGTTTTCCAGTCACTACATGGAAAATTTATTTCTATACAAAATATAAATAGAAGTGTAATACATTAAATGGAAATGTTTTACTGAAGCAACATGTGTAAACTGAAAATATATATTAACTGCTAAGGGCACAACTGATGCAGTGAGTTGGTATTAGACATATACTTGCATTATGTACATGTTGTAGTCCTACACCGTAACTGAGAGGTTTAAGGCATATTGCCTTGGTGCAGAGCTACAGGACTTGCACTGTTTTTGGGGTCTTCATGGAGAAAGTAATTTTCTCATGGAATTTTGGCCAATATGGAACTGGTGAGTTCCGCGCCATAGCCGAGCAGTTAAGGCAGGAAGCCTTGGTGCAGAGCTATGGGACTTGCACTGGTTTGAGTCTCCATGGGGGAAGAAATTTTCTCATGGTATTTCGGCCAGTATGGGACCAGTGCTCACCCAGCATCGTGAGGCATTTGGGTAGCTACAATAAGTAGTGGCTCCAGGTTGAGAAAACCAGCTATAACGGCTGGGGGACTCGACATGCTGACCACATGTCACCCCTACACTGGCTGATAATCATCCACTTCTGTGATTGACACATGTGGATGTGAGGCCAGCAGCCGGATGGTAGGCTAAGGACCTTCTAGGCTTGTCGTGCCAAGAGTTTTATTTTATGGAATTGGTGCCCATCCAACACTGTGAGGAATTTGGATAACTACAATAAGTAGCATCTCTGGAAAAACTGCACTTAAACTAGCGTGAAATATTTTCTATATTTCTTATAAAACAACAGTGCGCATACGCCAGAATTTATATACCCAGCAATAACCCACAATCAAACCACTTATCGATTATCATCCTTGATTACTATCTGTTGCTATGAAATTTAAACGACCAATATTTGCAATAAATCCCCAAATCTATGTTTAAACAATATGTTAATAACATTAAAATTATCAAACGTTTATTAAAAATGGGTGTACACTTACTTATCACTCCCTAACGCTGATCCAACCAGCGATAACCCAAAACAGTGATAGAAAAATCATAGACTAAGTAATATACTCTGTGGAGAAAATAGCAATTAGCATCACAATAATGTCTAACAGTGTCATAATATTGTGATTTGCATATTTAAATAAATACCTCAAAATTGTCTAATAATATTATAAAAATTGTTTGAAAAAGTTTAAAATATTAAATAATGTTAGTAAATACAGAAGAGGAACTATAGTTTACAACAATATAACTGAAAAATCAAGCGCTAGTAGAAGTGCAGTTGAGCCGCAGCTCCAACAATGTTAACAAAAAAAAAGTTATTCTTATCTTCCCATCACCCCAACGAAATAATTGAAATAACCAGCCATAACAGCTGGAGGAGGCGACATACTGATCATATGCCACCCCTATACTAGTTAATCTACATTTGTGATTTGAGGATGTTAGGCTAGAACAAGCTAGTAGCCCAAAGGGCCTTCTAGGTCTGTTGTGCCATGAAGTTAGTTGTATACATGTTGAGTAGTTAAAATGACATTATTATTATTGTATACAGGAATCGGAAAATTGTGTATGTCATGCTGATACAATAAAACAAGATGAGGAAGTCAAAAAATGTACAACACATCGTAACTTCTGCCACAAGAATATAATCCAAGCAGTGAGACTTGCTCCTCGACAGCCACAAAGAAATTATGTTGATACAAAGAAGGGAGATGCACATCCGTTAGAACCATCTGGTCTTGAACCACATTACATCCTTAAAAAGGTTTGTCTCAAAAGAGCAGATGAAATTAATTTTAGTCAATAATACTGTAATGGGCAATGGAAACATTTTAATTCCATTTCCACATATTTTACATAAGAGGGATGAAGGGAAATACAGAAATTACACATGAATTGATGGAACAAAATTTCATTTCTACTATTAGATGGTCTAGGGGTTATATTCCATCTCTGGTCCCAAGGTCATAGGTTTAAACATAATAATAATAATACTTTATTTATTCTGGCAGAGTTAAGGCCATAAGGCCCTCTCTTCCACTCAACCAGCACAAATACAAATAAATATTCGACAAATATAGATATACACTGTACTAATTATAAACAGTTAAAGATACAATAAATGTAGCAATGTAAATGTCATGTACAAACAACATTTCATAGGGTAATAACAATAATGATACGATAATAATAATAATAGTAATAATAATAATAATAATAATATAAATATGATACATTATACGGGAAACACCAATTAATATATATATCTTACACTGGATAATAATGAAGTCGAGTTTAGAGCAAATATAAATTTAGATTTCTTTTAAAAGATGCCAATGTCCGGCAGCCCCTTATTTCTTGTGGTAGGGAATTCCAGTTGCGAGAAGTGGAGATGGTATATGACATGGAGTGATGTGATGTCCTATGTTGCGGTATATTAAGTAAGAGATTATGTTGTGATCTTGTGTTTAAGTTATGGTTTGAGGATAGATACTGGAAACGGGATGATAAATAATTGGGAATCGAGGTATGTAGGATCTTAAATAGGAGAATTAGACAGTGCGATTTTCTTCTCTCTTTTAGATGTAGCCATGACAATTCGTGGAATAATGGAGAAATGTGATCGTATTTTCGAACATTAAATATGAATCTGATACACATATTATGGACACGCTGCAGTTTGTCCGACAATCCGTCACTTATGTCAGTTAACCTGGGCAGAGTCAATGTGTTCTTTTTTTTTGGATGGAAAAATTCAAGTTGCAATTCCTCTGGTAGAGACTTTAAAAAGGGAGTCCTGAATCTGAAGATTTTCAGACTCCTAAAAGAATTCAAGCTTAAATTAGAGCCCCTGAACAAAATTTAATCAGCCTTTCCCATCAAATAATATCCAAGTTATGGTGAAATTAAATGTTTCTTACCTCTCCTCATATAAATCTTCTAAATTGATCGCGATTTTGAGACTTATAGTCTCAAAATTGCAATCAACTTAGAAGATTTATATGAGGAGAGGTAAGAAACATTTAATTTCACCATAAATTAAACCTCACAATGGTTAATTCCTATAAAAGTTAAATATCTAAGTTGCCTACTAGGTGTCTCACTGAGGTGATGAGCTAACCAGTTGTCACTCACTGACATCTGTAGGGATATTAGCATAACTAAATTAGCTTGTTAAGTGGGATGTACAGGATAGGAAGAGAGAAGAGATGGTGAAACATCATATAAAGGAATTACGAGTTTTGTACATGCCAATTTGTTTTACAATGGGTGCAATTAAATGAACTAACACAGTTTTACACAAATATTCTCTTGATATAGTTAGTAAGTTTATAAAATTTATTACGGATCCATAGGCTTTTGTTGCATTAAGTTTTGTGGAGTTGTGAAGTTTTCATTGCCCAGTGATAATATGAATTGTCATTAATAAAAATGTAATACATACAATGGAACCGAATGAGTTGACTCAAGATAGCAAAATTTGAGACTCGTTCAGAAGGTCCCTAAATAGAAAATAACATTCAAGATTGTGACCATTAATGACCTGAGGCATTAAGGGGCATTGTTAAATAAAATAAACAAACTTGAATAGTGGAGAAACAAATATTTGCAAAACTTAGTAATCCCATCCAATATTATTGTCTAACTAAATAACTCTATGGCTTAGGAATGTCTTACATTCAGTATTGCATCTACAGAAGTCCCTATCCTCAGCCAACTGAATTCAATTTTTATCTCCAATATCCAGTTCACTAAGATCCATCCAAATTTAACCCTCCCACTTAACAAAGGGTTCCCCAATAAAAAAACAATAATACTGCTGAATTAGTATTTATAAAATTTTGGAACATTAAAATCCTTAAATCTCAGAAAAAACAATATGTGGCTTATCATGTTATTGCTTAAGCCCTTTAATTATAATGCATCACCCTATACTATCTATATAACAGAAGTTTAAATCCCATGGAATTCCATTACCCAGGATTCACTTTAACATAATTGTCATTTTATAAAATCCGAGAATATCAAATCAATATATGCCTTGATGACTGGCAACAACTAAGAAGAACACTAGACATATATGCCAGAAAATGGGACCTTCCATATGAGTCTCAAAAAGGGTGCCCATATCCAGAAAATGTAGGATATCTATCTAAATTTCCAGGATATGTGCTACATTTCAGTTCTATATCCAGATGCTGGGGGTAAAATGTCAGAATGTCCTACAATTGAACATTTGTTTTTTATAATGAATATTAATTTATTATTCAGTTCATTAGATTATTTATAGATTCCCACCAGAAAGTTGTCTTTACTATTAGCTCTGTGAGACCATAAGTAAAAAAATTTTTCTCTTCAAATATAAATTATCCTTCAGTGAGAAGTGTTAAATCAATAATAAAAACATCAAAAAAGTATTATTTTAGCAATTTATTTAAAAGTTTCAGTTGGCTACTCTGACATCAAAATTCATAGCTTTGGAGATTTATACCAATCCTTATTGAGAGAATTTCAACAAATAAATTTATCAATTGAATTTCTAAAAACTAGTTTCTTAGGATATATATGAAAATTTGCCTTATTTTTCTAAATTTAAGTGTTTTTCTTTTCTTCTTTTCTTTCTTTCCTTTCATTTACGTGGATTTGTGGGCCTTTTTTTGTTCTTGGCAGTTTGTGTTTAGTTAGTAATAGAAAGCAATCCTAGAATAAAACTGCTTCCAACAAATCATTCAGTGATTTATATGGTGATAGGTAGCATATGAGGTTAAATTCTGTTGCAGGGCTATATTTTGTGTGTAGTCCTACAATTCAAATACCCTTGTATTTTTTTTGCATAGTAGTCAACTGAGACAATTTGCTCAGTTATTAAATATGTTTTACATTATTATTACAGTCATTTGGGAAAAGCCCAAATTATTTGCGACTGCGTCAGCTGGAAGAAGATTCAGAAAACAAACAAAAGGAGGCAGAAATAAACCGTTTCAAACCAGAAGGAAGATACATCACAGAGAAAGAACGTCTGGCCCTGCTTGAGGTGTGATTCCTATGAATTGTTACAATTCAACAGTTATATAAATAATTTACAAATTTCTAAAATTTTAAGGGCATACCATAGCATTTTTGATAAAGGCAATATATTTATTGCTTTACAAGTTACAAGGTTGGAGGTTTGAATCCCAATGGGATCAGTTTTTTTAAACTGGGCTAAACCTTCTGGCAGCACTATGATCCTGGGTTTGTCTCAGCCTCTAAATAGAAATGAGTATCAGCATTAGTTCTGGGAGTAAAGGCAGCCATAATGCAGGGCTGACATTAAATGTCATTTGTTTAGAAAAAGTGGGAACCTTTTACCTCCTACTACCCAAAGGAGTTTTGTTTATTTATCTACAGATGTCATGAGTCCACCACTGTGGTCTCGAGGTAGCATGCTGCCTTGTCACGCAGTGGGCCCAGGTTCGATCCCCGGTCAGGGCAGTTTTTTTGGGTGAGGTTTTTCCTCACCTGTAAGACAAATGTCAGGAAAACTTTAAGGCCCAAACAGTCCCTGAAATCATATGGCCATTATCATCATCATCTTTCACCGGTGTGGAAAGCAAAGGAAAGCTACCACACCTACAATTCCCTAGTAAAGCTGCAAGCATAGCATGAAAATACTATGATTGCAGTGAAGGACCTGCCTTCGGGTAGAATTACTATGGATGGATGGATGTCATGAATGATATGCAATCAACAGACTGGTCCTATGAGACAACTAGTAGGCAACTAAGGTATTAGTAGGATGATGAAAGTCGATTACTTTTGCTTAAAGACCTCTTTATTCAGGCTTAAGGTTCTTTTACAGCCTGAAAATCTTCAGACTCAGGATCCATGCCTTAAAGTTCCTCCTGGAGGATTTACTCCTTGGATTGTTCCATCCTAAAAAAATCATTGATCCCAGCTGGGTTTGAATCTGCGACCCTTGTGACCAGAGGCATGGAATATAACCACTAGTCCACTCCAGCCGAAGTGTAAGTGACTACTGACATAAGAAATCACACTCTCTTTTCTGCTCCAATATTCAAATCTGGAGATAACAGTATTTTGTGGATACAAAAGTATTATTAGTCGGCCACGATGGACTAGTGGTTATGTTTCTTGTCTCTGTTATGCCAAATCCAGGAAGAATTAAAATATAGACTTCTGGGTGACCACAAAATTAAATAAATGTTGGTATAAAATAGGGTCTCCTCCCCCTGCGGTTCCGAGGGTCGAAGGTTCAAACCTGGCTGGAGTCAATGGATTTTTAGATAAGAAAAATCCAAGGGGCAAGTTCTCCGGACAGACTGTAAGCCATAGGTCCTGACCTAAAACTTTCAGGCTCGTAAAATATCTTAAACCCTGAATAAAAAGGTCTCTAAGCAAAATTTACCAACTTCCTGCATCCTAATAATATCACAGTTGCCTACTAGATGTTTCACTGAGTCAGTATGTTGACCACATACTATTCATGACATCTTTAGGTAAATAAGAGTAACTAAAAAAATTAACTTGGTCTAGTAATGCCTAAAAAGGAGATGCTATGGCCCAACATTGGACTGTTACACCATTGTAGATGTAGTAATATTATTAAAAAAATATTTTGTAAAGAAAAATTAACGTCTGAATCGGGATTTGAACTCAATCTTCTGACTTTTTTTTGCAGAAGCATACTTTTTTCATTTCATGAAGAGTTTCACATTTTATTGTGACTTCAAAACTGCAATAATGTACTTAAGTGAGAATGAGACAGCATTTGCAAACATTTTGGATTTATTGTGAATAAATTGCAAGAAAAAAAATCTAGTGATATGGCTTAATATTAAGCAAGCTATGATATAGTGAATCCTCCACTTATTGTTAGTTTCTGAAATAATTAAAAAAAAAGATGAAATATATTTACACAGTGATATATTTTAGGCCGGTATTCAGAAACCAATCTTTATGCAAAGAGCGACTCTTTCCCCCTCTCTACGTCATAGAGAGAGGGAAAGAGTTCCTCTTTGTGTAAAGATTGGTTTCTGAATATCGGCCTTAATGAGTACTTGATAATCTTTATCTTGGAAATGTTTTAATTTCAGGGACTAAAACACAATTGGGTGGAAGTACAAAAGGCATACCAACAATTACCAATCCTCACAGACACAATACCCAAGAAGAAACATAAAACAAGGTTGGAGAATGAACTGAAACAACTTGAGAATGACATTAAGACACTGGAACGTCATCCACACATTTATGTGACTGATGCAGATTGTAGCGAATTCAATTATGATCCAGATTCTGATTGAGTTTGATTATTAAAACAATATGTGAAGTCATAATAATCTCATAATTAAAAAAATAAATAATAATACAAAATTAAAACAACCTATACTTGGATTAATATACCTTAGAATTCAAACAACTTCCAACTTATAATTGAATTGGATAAAATATTTTTACATCTCACATCATAAAGTTCCACGTTTTCACGATAACGGTTTCAAAAGTCTTTGCCTTCATCTTCAGTTAAACTCCAACTGTTGAAATATTGCCATTACCGCCATCTTCTGAAATGAAATTTATGAGGTGAGAGGTAAAAACATTTTATCCACTAACAGAGGGAAGAAGAAGAGTTTCTTCCGATCAACATAACATCAGTTAATAGTGAGTGGAGAACATATTTTTAACGACTCACCTCATATAATTTCAAATTTCTTTGATACCGGTGGTTTCAGACAATATCTTGTCCCTCTTCAGTCATGGCTTCCACTGATGAAATTCTGTGGTTGTTGATCTCTCCAAGG
Source organism: Diploptera punctata (assembly GCA_030220185.1). Taxonomy (NCBI): domain Eukaryota; kingdom Metazoa; phylum Arthropoda; class Insecta; order Blattodea; family Blaberidae; genus Diploptera; species Diploptera punctata. The sequence continues at coordinate 2,110,002 of JASPKZ010009821.1, forward strand.
ACATCACCTCTTGTGCTGCCATCTTTCGTTCGGACTATAAACTTTGTAATTAAATTTTTATCCACCGGAATATCGAAATTCATAGATCGATATTTATTCTTCTGAATGAATATCATTTCCCAAATTATCAATTCCAACGGTTTATCTAATTGTTTCAAAAGTTTTGCCTCTTTTTCAATTTTATGATGTTCTAGCAAACTATGTGCAGCAATTGCTGATTTTTCAATTTCACAATTTTTTATATTTCTAAAATGTTCTTTAGTGCGTGTTTCCAAATTCCTTTTTGTTTTTACTATGTATACTTTGCTATAACCATTACAATTTATTTGATAAATTCCAGATTTCTTACTGTCTGGTCCCGAAATCGCGATCTACTTAGAAGATTTATATGAGGAGAGGTAGGAAACATTTGATTTTACCATAATTTTTTATCCAATTCATTTATAGATTAAAAATTACCTCATAGTGTTACTTCCCACTGTAATTTCCATTAAACTTCCAACTTTCTTTTCTTGTTGGTTTCCCTAAAATGAAAACAAACAATCCTAGCGGATAAAAATTCTAGACTTTCATGGTCCATATCTTCATTCAATTTTTTTCTTTTATCTGAGTGGTGTTGCTGCAACAAAGTGTTTCTGTTTTCTTACTTCCATCATCATATCATAGCCTTCTTCTTGTTATATTTGTACTGCCCCAGTTCTTGAAAAACTGGAGAAATGCAGACATTGTTGGATTAAAGAAGTGATAGAAATTCCACACAATCCAAATGATTTGAATAGAGATGAAGGCTCTATTCTAAAAATTGTTCGGAAATATTTTCTAAATCTGCAGTTCTCCATATTGTCCAGAATCAGTAATCAGATGACAGACTCCCATTGGTTTGCAATATCAATGAATATGGTCAATCAGATAAGGACATTTACGGCAATATAAATAAATAAGTAAAACAATATATATATATATATATATATTAATTAAATAAAAATAAAACTTAGTTTTATTTGATTTTCATATTTATTAAGATATAATTCAGTGACAGCTGTTTCGATATACTGTACCTTCTTCAGACACGTTAACAAATTATGAATTGTATTATAGTACATATCAACTGATCTAAGCAACAAACAACAATAATTTATTTAAATTTTTTAATTAACAAAGGTGATTCATTCAAATCAAGTTGAGGATTTAACAGTTTATTTCTACTTTTCAATTTATTTATTTCTACAGCCTCCAAAAGGTCCAACTTCTTACCCTTATCACAAACATGTAAAATTTTAAAATTTGGATCGAAACATTGATTAAATTGGAATAGGTGGTTAGCATATTTTGAATATTCTAAATTTCTGTTATATGCTCTCATGTGTTCCTTTATCTGAGAGATAAAAGGTCTACCAGTTTGTCCTATATAGACATTGTCACATGTGCCACACTAAATTCCCAACTTGATTTGAATGAATCGCCTTTGTTAAATTAAAAAATTTAAATAAATTATTGTTGTATTGTTGCTTAGATCAGTTGACATGTACTATAATAACACAATTCATAATTTGTTAACATGTCTGAAGAAGGTACAGTGTACCGAAACAGTTATCACTGAATTATATCTTAATAAATATGAAAATCAAATAAAACTAAGTTTTATTTTTATTTAATTAATGAATATGGATTTTCATCAAGTAAACACCAACTCAATTGATTATATATATATATATATATATATATATATGTAACAATTTATCAACATTGATCCCAAATCTGCTCTGAAGAAGGACATGATATGAGGCAGAAACATCAGAAAAAAAAAACACTTGGACATGGTAACAAACAGACGACAGAAAACTGAAATCCTAGAGGATATTTTATTTCTTTGAGTTTGTTTACAATACAGTGCCAGCTATAGTGAGGCACATAAATTGAATTAGGGGCATAGCACCATGTTTAATATTGTTAATATTATTATAAGTAAAGTATAATCCCAGAGGAACAAGAGATGTTGGCCAACCACGTAGAAGATGGACTCCACTTTTAACTTTGCCGGAACAGGCTGCATAGCCTAAACCTTGTAGTAGAAGAAGAAGAAGAAAGTAAAGTGATCCCAATATAGGCCTCGGGTAATCCATGGGGTAGTAGGAGGTTAAGGCTTCCACTTCTTTAGACAATCAGCATGAGATATTAGCTGGACTGTCAGTCCTGCATGATGGTTGCCTTTACCCCCAGGGACATGATGCTGTCAGAGGGTTTAGGCAAGTTTAAAAACTCTGACCCCACCGGGACTCAAACCCCCGACCTTCCAGCTTGTAGCATATTGCTTTAACTAACTAAGCTATGGCATGCCCCCAGTATTATTATAAAAGTAGTATTTATGTTATTTTCCTTTTGATAAAAATATTTTAGATTCATGCCTCCATTTAGGTAAAATAAAATCTGACACTTCTGAACTAATCAATGTTCAATGTCCATTACAGCTAAAGTATATAGTATGCTTAGATAATATGATGTATGGTCTTAAAACAACTTGATCTAAGAGGAAATATTTCAACAAGACTAAAACAGTGTCTTGCATATGCTGATGATGTAATAATAACAGCAAGAACAAAAAATTCCCTACTGGAAACCTTTGACAAATTGAAAAATGAAAGTATAAAATATGGGCTTGTAATCAATCTAAATAAAACAAAATATTTAAGATGTATGAGAAATAAAACAAATTTGACTGAACTAACTATAAATAGTGACTGTATTGATCAAATTAACTCCTTTAAGTACCTAGGCACAATACTAAACGATAATAATACTGTTGAAGAAGAGATCAAAACAAGAATATCGCAAGGGAATAAAGCATATTTTGCTAATTTCGATATATTCAAAAGCAAATTAATATCAAAAAATGTTAAATTCAAATTATATACAGCAATAATAAGACCAATCATATGTTATGGAGCTGAAACCTGGGTACTAAAAGAAGCAGATAAACTAAGACTATTAACGTTTGAGAGGAAAATATTTAGAAGAGTGCTAGGTCCAGTAAAGGAAAATGGAAATTGGAGGTTGAGAAGGAATGACGAATTATACCTCAAGAATAATAAAGAAAATATAGTTAGTTTCATCAAATCCAAAAGATTACAATGGTTTGGACATACACTAAGAATGCCAAAGGGAAGATTGCCGAATGATATTTTGAATTGGAAGCCACAAGGAACAAGACCAAGGGGAAGACCCAAGGATCGATGGGAAGATGACGTAATTGAAGATTTGAGAGAGATGGGGATTTTTGATTTGAAATCCACTGCACAAGATAGGAAGAAGTGGCGTAAACTGGTTGAGAAGGCCAAGACATTCCACTGGAAGTCGTAGAGCCTGACGAAGAAGAAGAAGATAATATGATGAAAGTTAAAAATTAAAATGTACCTGTTGGTAGGTGCGGTTGTCCTACTTTGTTAAAATGTTGTATATATAATTAACTGGAGCGCTTTTGGAAGCTATGTTCCATCTTCGGCAGGTTGAGCTTCCGCTACTCGTTGTTGTTGTGTACGGTGATGTATACTCCAACTGTTTGTAGCAGCAACTGACTTGTTTTTGACAATCTCGTATAATGGGTTTGACTGGGGTGCGTTCTCATTGAGAAGTGAGGTGTTTGGGAACGCACCCCAGTCAAACCCATTATATAAGATCGTCAAAAACAAGTCAGTTGCTGCTTCAAACAGTTGAAGTGTACATCACCATACACAACAACAACGAGTAGCAGAAGCTCAACCTGCCGAAGATGGACGATAACTTCCAAAAGCGCTCCAGTTAATTTTATATACAATATTTTAACAAAGTTGAGGACGACGGCACCTACTAACAGGTACATTTTAATTTTAACATTCATCATATGACTTCACCTCAACGGAATTTTATATGAATTTTAGTAGTATTGATGCTTAGATAATATTACATGATACAACAGAAGATTAACTTTTATATATTTTTACAAAAATACTTTTAAGAAGATAAAATTGATCAAGAAATTAGCCTATGGTTGTCTTTTGATCTATTATGAATCCAATGTATACAGCTATAAAAAAACCAATGCTGATAGAATTGGTAGTGTCAAGACATCACAGGACATAAGCTCTCCATACATCCCTATCCTTTTTCCAATCATCCCCTGTATAATCTACGTACCTCAAATCAAAATTCCAAGTGCGACAGGCCTAGAAGGCCCTTGGCTGACCAGCCGGCTGTTAGCCTCACATCTACATGTGTTAATCACAGAGGTAGACGACCATCTAGCCAATGTAGGGATGACATGTGGTCAGCATGTCGGATCCCCAGCCAATATAGCTGGTATTCTCAACCTGGAGTCGCTACTTATTGTAGCTACCCAAATGCCTCATGATGCTGGGTGGGCACCGGTCCCATACTAGCCGAAATTCCACGAGAAAAATTTCTTCCCCCGCGGAGACTCGAATCAGCGCAAGTTCCGTAGCTCTGCGCCAAGGCTTCTTGCCTTAACCACTCGGCTACAGCGAAGGACACCTCAAATCATGGTTAATGTTATTGTCCCACCTCATTCTTGGCCTACATATTGGGCATTTTCCGACTGGTTTTCCTAAAATCTATAGTTGCAGCAGGAAGGATTACGATAAACTCAAAATGTTAGTTATTTTCTTGAATAATGATTACATATGTGCCAGCAGTCGCGGTTATACATATATCAAGAATTCGAATGATTATATTGTATATTTTAGTCACTAGAAATGAACTACATTTGAATATGAGATCTTCAAATACATTGGCACTGCATTATTTACAAGTTACTCTCAATTAATATAAAATTATAGAATATTCACCTGAAAGGTCCGTCTCCTCAACTTAATTATCGTTTAACTGTAGCGCTTTCGGGACTTGTCCCATCATCGGCAGGATTCAAAACTGGTGTTTCACTGAAGATCTGGTAGAGGGGGTTACATGTATTGGGTTTGTTTTCGTTTATCAGGCTGTCGTGAGCTGCTTTCATGCAACAAATTTTATATAGGAAGGACAAACAGGAGTTTTAACATCAGATTCAAAGAACATTTTCGAGACTTCATTCACGCAGAAGGTAAATCAAGCTATGCAAAACACGTTATCCATGAAGGACATCGCATGTTAAATATTGAAAACACCCTAACAGTAATGCACAGAGAAAATAATCCAGCGAAGATAAACGTACTCGAAGAGATGGAAATCATGAAAGCAGCTCACAACGACAGCCTGATAAACGAAAACGAACCCAATACATGTAACCCCCTCTACCAGATCTTCAGTGAAACACCAGTTTTGAATCCTGCCGATGATGGGACAAGTCCCGAAAGCGCTACAGTTAAACGATAATTAAGTTGAGGAGACGGACCTTTCAGGTGAATATTCTATAATTTTATATTAATTTTGAATAAACCTCAACGGAACACATCATGAATCTTATAAAAGTCAAGTTACTCTCATTAACAAGAAAATATTATATTTGTTAAATCCTTCATTAAAATAAAGGTTTTAAGTAAACTATTTATAAAATGATTTAATTTAACAACAGATTAACTAAGTACAATTTATTGTAAATAGATCTATACATCAAATCCTGTCATATTTTTTATTGCCTTAGCTTCATCATGAGGTGACATTGGCTGATAACTATGGAACTCCATCGTAAAGGATGAAGTTCCTGATGTTATTGTGCGTAAATCTGTTGAATATCCTAGAAGTTCTGATAATGGCGTAAGAACAGATATAATTTTCGAGGGACCTCTGTTATATATATCTTGAATCTGTGACCTGCGTCGAGACAAGTCTGCCAAAACAACTGAACAAAATTCATCATTTGTAACAACTTCTAAACTCATCAAAGGTTCAAGCAAATGGATTCCAGCTTTTTCTAGAAGTTTTCGAACACAATGAGTAACCGATGAAGAAACAATTGTTTCTGAAGTTCCTCGTCCCACTTCTAACCAATGTAAAACTATTTGAACATTTATTACAGGACAACTTAATTTTGGTCCATGGGCTAATGCAGATTCTATACCTAATTTCACAGCATTTAAATTTTTAAAATGAATTGCTGCTATATTAGCTGCACTATCATGGCTTCTGTCAAGAATCAAAACGTCTTTATTTTTGTTCTCATTTGGCAATACACTCAAAGTGACCATTACACTATGGATACCAGATCCAATCTTGTGTTGAATTTCATGGCTATCTTTTACTTTATTTTCTATTGTTTCTTTATATGCAATCTGCAGTTCTCCAAGCTCCACATCTATTTTGTATTCATGTAAGATTCTATTCTTTATAATTTCCAGGTGAAGCTCACCCATTCCTCCAAGTACGGTCTGCCCTGTCTCAGAGTCTTGGGTTACTCGGAGACTTGGGTCTTCCCTCTGTAGCTCCCCTAGAGCCTGTTCCAGCGCAGCCTGATATGCCTTAGAAGGTGGTTCAATTGAACAAAAAAACACAGGATCTGGTATATGAGTTTTTACACCAAACAGTTCAAAAGAATTGTTATCATCCTCAGATCTATTTTTAAGCTTTGCAAACTTCTTATAAGCAGAACCAGCAGCACTTGCACTGTTCGTCACCAGATCTCCTGCCACCGTGAACTTCAGACCAGATACTGCTGCAATATTACCACTACCAACTTCCATAACTTCTTCAGTTTCATCAGCAAAAGCCACCATAAGTCTTGAAGAATTTTCTGTTTTTTCTTGTGGAATATTATAAATTTTCTGACCTTTAGAAACATTGCCTGAAAATATTCTAAAAAATGTTATAGGGCCTTTTTGATCATCATGGATTACTTTAAAAGCTCGGGCACACAGATTTGAACCAAAACAATCACTTAGAAGTTGGTTTCGTTCATTTGGAGCAGGAAGATAATTGATTACGGTATCCATTAAGGTCTGAACTCCTGTATTCTTATAAGAACTGCCACAAATAACAGGGAAACCACGTCTGAGTCGTGTTATTCTTCTTAATGAGTCCATAATAGATAGAGGTGATATTTTCTCTAAAGTTTCTTCTTGTATAATTATTTCTGCTAATTTGTCATCAATGTCTGCCAATTTTTCTATCAAGTTAATTCTAGCAGCTGTTGCTTCTTTGAATAGATCTTCAGAATTTTCTATGTTTAACTTCAACCGGTCATAATTTAAACCTTGACTCTCTTTTCTCCATATTAACTTTTCTAATGTTACCAAGTCAACAATTCCTTGTAAACTTTGACTGTGTTTTGCATTGAAAATAGGATACTGTATAGGAAGAGGTATAGCTCCTAGTTTAGAACCAATACTTTCAATGCATAGAGAGAAATCTGCATCACTACGATCCATTTTATTTACATATATAACACAAGGCAGGTTATATCTCTCTGCCTGTCTCCATACTGTCAAAGTTTGTGCTTCTACTCCTGCCGACCCATCCAAAATAATAACTACTCCATCCAATACACCAAGTGTCTGCTCTACTTCCATAGTGAAGTCAATATGCCCTGGCGTATCAACTAAATTAAATCTATGTTTATTCCACTGAAATGTAACTGCAACTGATGAAATTGTTATTCCTCTAAGTCTTTCTTCTTCCATAAAGTCGGTAACTGTATTACCATGGTGAACTTCACCCATAGAAGAAATTGTACCTGCATAATACAACATTCGTTCAGTTGTAGTTGTCTTACCAGCATCTATATGGGCTAACAAACCTATATTTCTAATAAGAGAAATTGCGTCCTTGTCTTCTTTTTCTTTTATGTTATATTTTTGAGAATAATGCCTGTATTTGGAGAATGACCATTTAAATAAATCAGCACATCTTCTCGTACATTTATATGCCATCATTATTTGTGTATTCAATAGTAATAATTACTTAACGTTTACACATAACCTCTCTCAAATTTGTACATCCTATTTAATTATCCTGTATTTAAAATAAATATTCAGGATTTACAGATGCATTTGCTATGTCCTTAAAACAACACTATAGTGGTATTTATAAACTCCATAAAACTCAAATTTGTATATAATTTAGTCATAGTTTCACTTTTCACTTAACCTAAATACAATTATTTTTCAGTTACTCAAACGATTAATGGTGGTAGCCATGCTTAATTTGTTGGTAGCACTGTATTTATTATGAAACGCGCACAATATGATTGTAATATTTATCAACTTGGTACACTACATCTATTTCTTATTGTTGTTGTTGTTATTATTATTATTATTATTATTATTATTATTATTATTATTATTATTATTATTATTATTATTATCTTCTTCATTTACATTGTCGTCGCTATAGTGAAATTTAAAGACAATACGTGAATAATTATTTTGTATCAGCAGTACTGAAAATCGGTTGCGAAAGCTTAAATAATGTTGGAAGGTTGCGTTTTGCTAAACCACATGCCATCTAAATCGGTTCTCTATGATCTAAATGAGATTAAACATTTTAATCGGTCTTGGATTTCCAAAGTTGGTAGTCTCTCTTTCTACATAGTTAGAATTTTCTTTTTCATAGTGAGCATAACTGGATATCAATAAAATGAATAGAAATAATGATCCGAACTTTAGTTAATTAAAATGAGATAATTGAATGGTATTCTGGAAGTTTCCTGACTTATAAATAACTTCTACACCGTGACTCATAATTAAAATTACGATTAAATGGGGATGGTACCCAAATATAAAATAAAATAAGAAATCAAATTAAGTCATCATCTGCCTTTCAAGTATTAGGCCCAGTGGCCCGTTACGGTCTCCCGCCATCTCCGAAAAGGTCGACCCACAGATCTTCTGCCTCGAGGAATGTAGTGAAGAATTTGTTTTGGTATTCTGTGACGATCCATGCGCTGAATATGGGCTAGCCAATTGTTTCTATATTCTTGGAGGTATTCAGGTATAGGTACGATGTTTAACTCTCTGGCTATTGTTGAATTTCTTTGGTGGTCTAGAAGGCTGTAACCTGCAGTTCGTCGCAGAAATTTCATCTCCGTGGCTGTAATATGACGATCATCCTGAGTTCTGATGGTCCAAGCTTCACTGCCATAACAGATTATGGATCTAGCGAGAATTTTATAGATTTTCATTCTTGTGTGTCTCTGCACTTTTGATGGTTTAAAAACTTGGTTGATAATTCTTAAAGCTTTATTACAGTTTTGTATTTTAAAGGATATATCACATTCCTCATTATAAGTTAGATTATATCCTAAGTATTTAAATGAATTAACTTGCTCTAATATTGAATTATGAATACAAATTAAGTCGGATGTATTAAAAGTCCGACCTATACTTATAAATTAAATAATCGAATAAATCAGATTTTTATCATATTTAGTCTATCAATATTTTAATACAAAGAAACATTGGCATTTGTTCAATTGAATTGCCTCTTTATGTGGTTTTGTAGTAAATTAACTGCTAAAAATTACTACATATAGAATTTGATATGGTCTGTATTTACATGTTTCCGATTTCATTAGTTGTTCAACATTTAATTGTATTTTCATTCTCTTTATCGTAATGGTAAACTCTAATTGGAATCAGATTAAAATTATTATTATTATTATTATTATTATTATTATTATTATTATTATTATTATTATTATTATTATTATTATTATTATTATTGATCATTGGAGGCAATGGACCTTAGTTCGATTCTAGTCTGGAGAAGTTTCTGTGCGAGTTTTCTCGGGGCTTTTACTCTCCTATAAAAAATGTCATCTGGCCTTCAATATTGCCTTATTTAGTATGAATGTATGAGTGAAGGTGCCTTATCTTAAAAGTATCGTGTTCTCTCGGAGATGGCTACGACATAAAAATACCATCCCACAGATTAGATCGAGAGGAATAGAGAGGGGTGAAGGGAGAAAGAGAGCGAGAGCGAGAATGTACAGAAGTAGAGAAAAATATTCGCGATCTAGGTTCAAATTCCGATACAGGTACAGAATTTTCTACTTATATTAACCACAACCAATAGGCGAAAGTATTAATTTTCAATTTAGACTATAGTCTACAATACTGTATTTAGTTTCTTTGTGAGATGGCGAAGGAACATATTTTTGTCATAGGCTATTTGTTGGCCCTATAAGAAAAACATATTTGTATTTTTTTAATTGTTCAAAGGTATATTAATTATAAAATTTCCATTGCTCGTATAATAGCGCAGGAAATTCCATAACACGAAGCAATTATTTTAAAATTAAAACTACAGTTTCCGGACAGTATAAACGCATACAGGACAAAAGTATTTGATAATAATAGCATAGAAAAGACCGGAAATTTGTAAAAAGCTACTAATCGACCAACATTACACGACTTATTAAACAAAAAATATCGTGTAATCAGGGGAGTCACTAATTTTACATAATTCACATCATGGAAATCGTCAAACTGATAACATATTCTAGAAACATACGAATTTTAGACAAATACATAAGCAGGTATTGTGAATCAATTGTTTTAAACTAGAGGGTATACATCTCTCAGACGTACAGTATCTTCTGGATTTTCTAGGCCTACGTTAAATTTAATCCTTTTAAGCCCAGCGTCTTTTGTAGTGAAAATGATTTTTTAAATTTTTATTGATAACCAGTTTACTGTACGTGATAATACTATGGAGTCAAATTTTAGAAATGAATTCAGTTTCAGCAATGATCACAGACATTTTAGATTTTTATTCATAGGCAGATGGAATTTATAGGAGCAAAGCTAAAAGACAAAAGTGATCCCGCTACAAACCTTGGAAGACCCTTGGGACGGTAGGAAATTAAGGCACTCTCCTTTGTAGACAATCGGTACGATATTTCAATTAGATTATCGGTACTGCATGACAGCCGCTTTTTCCCAGAACATCATGTTACTCATTTCCGTTAGAGGTTGAGTTAACTCTAGGGTCATGGAGCCCTATCGGCACTCGAATCCGCTAACTTCCGGCTTGTAGCGCATTTCATTAACAAACTATACTATTTCGTGCCCCTGTTATGGAAGCAAAAGCCTTTAAATTAAAATAAATAAATAAAAATCTGGAAATTGTGACGTAACCACCACATGTGGTGCCTACTACTAAATGGTTACAACTAGTTTATTGTACTCCAATACATTTCTGCTAAATATTGGAGTGCAAGAGAGCGAATGATTTCATTATCAAGTGCTCAACATTAGATACCAACATTTTGCCACAAGAGAGTAGCCTACATTTTGTTCTTTTGAGCCTGAATTAAAAATTGGGCTTGAAGGGTTAAATGTACAGGTTAACGTTACAGTGATGCATGCAATTTTCGTCAGGACTAAAATAATTTAAATTAAATTTTTAATCAATTCGAGCCTCTACATTAAATTTGGATTCAGGTAATATCTTGGAATGATAATGTTACAAAATGTTTGTTCCAAAATGTATTACAGTGCCTTTTGTGTTACATTAAGTAAAAGTAAAGTGATCCCAAAACAGGCCTCAGGAGACCCTTGGGGTAGCAGGAGGTTAAGGCTCCCTCTTTTTCTAGACAATCGGCACTTTATGTCAGCCGGGTTGTCAGTCCTGCGTGACGGCCGCCTTTACTCCCAGAACAAGCGTCTGGTACTCATTTCCGTTAGAGGCTGAGTCGACCCCATAGTGCCGCCAGAGGGTTTGGGTCAGTTTAAAAATCCTGACCCCAACGAGACTTGAACCCTTGACCCTCCGGCTTGTAGCTCAGTGCTTTAACCACTACGCTACGGTGTGCACCCATTTGTGTTACGTTAAGTTTTGGAAAACAAAGTAAAAATATGACTTACATTATTGTAACTTTAACCCATGTAAATATCCAGTGAAACATTTATGTTCATCTGAAGCTTCTGCAAAATCTTACAGATAATAATTTAAAATAACACCCAAGACGTATGTTTGCGAGACGACAAAAATATAATTTTTATGACCAGAAGAAATTAAACATAGGCTCAATTCTGGAAATGGGTGCTATTATGCATTGCAAACACTCTTGATGTCCCAACTCCTTTTAAAAAACGTTAAACTGAAAATATATAAAACTATTATTCTACCAGTTATATTATATGGGTGCGAAACATGGACTCTTACTTTAAGGGAGGAAAGGAGATTACAAGTATTTGAGAATAAAGTACTTAGGAAAATTTTTGGATCAAAGAGAGATGAACAGACAGGTGAATGGAGAATACTACATAACAATGAACAACATGGTCATTATAGGAAGCCAGATATAATAAGAACAGTTAAGTCTCGTAGACTGCGATGGGCAGGACATGTTGCACGTATGGGGAATGAGAGACTTGCATGGAAGCTTCTTGTAGGAAAGTCAGAGGGAAAACACCCAGTTGGTAGACCAAGAATCGGGTGGGAGAGTAACATTAACTATGATTTGAGGGAAGTAGATTATACAGGGAATGATTGGAAAGCATTAGCTCAGGATAGGGATGTATGGAGAGCTTATGTCCGTGCGGCCATGAACCTACGGGTTCGATAGTGCCAGCGAGTAAGTAAGTAAGTAAGAAGTGTACAGACTGGACGCTGTAGGATGTCAAAATAAGCAACACTTCATATAAGGTGTAAGGCCTACATTCCACATTTTATCAAGAGACCTGTACCAAAATAAATTATCTTTGCAATAGATTATTCGGTCCGAAATTATAAAGACCTACTGATACATATCTTACAAATTACAAAAAACATTATTAAAACACAGGACAGACTACCCCATTAGAATATGATCCATGGACTGTACCGTAGAGTCACGTCGGTCACGCTCATGAGAGATCAAGAGAACTAAATGGCGTAGTTAGTCCATCCACCTTGAACTAGTGGCTAGTGAGTTGCATAACTAGTAGGGCGCCGAAAATAATCTCAATAAAATTACAACGACCAAATCATACATTTTGGACATTCCCCTCTTCTTGAGTAATTGTATGTGTGTATATAAACCTGAATATGTCAACTTAGTGCAGGGAGGGTTGTAAGGCCTTTTCGTGACCCGGAGAAAAGCCCAAATAAAATGGAGCGATCCTATAGATTCGCACCCAATATAATATATCTTCAAAAAATAGAAAGCTAATTCTTGATGTGTCGAAACCAGAACACCATATATAACAGACTACATAACACCGTTGAGTATATTTCATTCTATAGATGCGAAAAACGCAATAGATCTTTCAGGACACAGTGTGCGGGCAGTTTGCCCTTCCAGTTTCAATATAATAGAAAATAAAATACACTCTCTTGCAAGCAGAAGTAATGCACTGAAAAATATTGCATGAACCATTTGCAAGGAAAAACGTATTAAGCATATCTGAATAAATATAATAAAAGCAATAGGATATTTCTAAATATTCCTAATTATAAAATACTCGCTCAGGCCTATATAAAAATGTCATTTATTTGTATTAAATGATAATAATAATAATAATAATAATAATAATAATAATAATAATAATAATAATAATAATAATAATAATATTAGTGATAGTAATAATATGATAAATCATCAATAATGCACATTAAACTTGATTGAACTCTTCTTCTTCACTTCCTGGTTCTTCATGAAAGTAATTTTAGAAACATTAATAAATCTGGACTCTTTAATTAACGATCGATATTAATTAAAATGTAGCCAATTGAAATAAAATTTGAAAGTTTAGAAACTATTTTTGTAAATATATTTACACTAAGATAAATTAAAAATTTGCGGCCGACAATTTACTTTCCAGGGCCACATACGACACGGCAATTTACATTTTGATTAACCTTGTTCAGTACTTTCATTTTATTGCGTGATTTTGCGACCAAAATCTATACCGTGCGTTTCCTGTGATTTGATTGAAAACTATTAGATATAGCAGAAATTATTATTATAATCGAGACCTTCAAATTTGATGGAGCCAAATGCCTGTTTTGAGTGGAAATTAATAAAACCATTTCAATAATCCAGATTATTAACATATTACATAGAATGAACTTTATTTAATATTATTTATTTATTTATATACAGAATTTTAATGTTTACACATCTTTCTGTGCCTAAAGTTTTATTTTTCTTCTCCACTCGCCTCTCTCCATCCAATCCATGTCCTCCTGCTCTCATCTCAGTTCTTATTTCCTGCATCCACGAGTTTCGAGGTCTTCCTCTCCTCCTTTTTCCAGGTGGACACCATTCCAATGTTTTCCTGGGTAATCTTTCTTCTTGCATTCGTCGTACGTGCCCATACCAATTTAATTGCTTATACCGTATATAATCTACTATTGAATAACCAATATTCATTTTTTCTCTTATGACAGTATTCCTTATTTTGTCTAATTTTGAACATCTTGCTGCTCTCCTCAAGAAATCCATTTCCATCGACATAAGTTTTTGTTCAATTTCCAAACTTCAGCTCCATATGTGACAGTACTTCTCACTATTGAATTATATATTTGTAACTTATTTTTCCAGGTTATATGTCTGTTCCCTAAGACTTCATTCATCGTTGCTGTTACTGCTCTACCTTTGTTTATTCTGTTCTTAATATCACTTTCTTGTTTATCATCTTTATCTAATCTTACTCCCAGATACTCAAATTCTTCACATCCTCTAATATACCCCTTTTCATCTTCTAATATCAAATCTTGGGTTTCGGCTCCACATCCCATATAAAATGTTTCTTCTAAATTTATTTTCAAACCCCAGTTATCGTATTCGTCCAATAATTTTCTGAACATAAACTCCATGTCTTCATATCCTTGAGCATTTATTTAATATTAATTGTTTAAAATTATAATAAGACCAGCCTCATGAGCTAGTGGTCAGCGTTTCTGACTACTGTTCATGAGGATCGATTCCAGGTTAAACCATAGGAACTTTTCCTTAAAGGGAATTATTCCTGTGGCTGTCCATGGTCTAGAATTTAGGTTAAATTTAAGTTAAGAACTCTCCTGGCGCTTCATAATCATTTATCATCCATCACATCATCGGGGGTAACGTAACTCCGCCTTCTAGGCGCCCCAACTTCAGAAGTGGGTTACAAATAAACCAATACCAGGTGAGAACACCAGATATGTCGAAATGACAACCTGGGGCATTGGGGAAAAAAATAAGAATCCACAATAAATAATCTTTAAATCTATTTAATTATAATTGTATTAAGTTACATTTTTGGAAGCCTTTTAAATAATTGTTTAAGGGAAAACATTTATATCAAAGAATTTTAATTGTACATAAAATATTAAATATTCAAAAAAATTGGTTTTTTTTGGCACTTAGCTTCTTCATGTTGGAATAACTTGGTTATCAGGTTCATAAGAGCAATTTCACACATATTGTAAAATAATCTCTCATAGTTATATATATATTTTTTCACACCCATATAGCAAAATAATCTCTCTCCCACACATATACATATATAGATATATATATCTATATGATATATTTACTATATATAACTAGGAAGAGGTTATTTGGCCCTCGTTGGGTGAAATTGCGCTTATGAACCTGATAACCAATTTTTTATCTCTATATATATATATATATATATATATAGTAGAGAGAGATAGAGAGAGAGAGAGAACTTATTGCTAACTTAATTCAAATTCCCAGCTCCACATACATTTAAAATATGGGTATAGACCAACATGCGTTCCACCGCTGTTTGGGGGGGTCCTCGAGGTAGCGTGCTGGCCTTTTCACGCAGGCGGGCGCGCGGGTTCTATCCCCCGGTCGGGGGCGTTTTCGGGGTGAGGTGTTTATCGGGGTTTTTCCTCACCACTTAAACAAAATGTAAAGGAAAACGTTAAGGCCCAAACAAAATCCCGACATCATATGGCCATGATCATCATCCTTATCATTATCATCATCATCCTTCACCGGTGTGGAAAGCAACGGGAAGCTACCACACCTACAATTCCCTAGTAAAGCTACAAGCATAGCATGAAAATGCTATGATTGCAGTGAAGGACCTGCCTTCGGGCAGAATTACTATGGATGGATACCAACATGCTGTAGAAGACAGTGGAGGTAGAGAATTGTTAGAGGTATTAAAAACACTCTTTAAGTATTCTCAATTTTATTATAACTTTTATTGTAAAGTAAAGTAAAGTGATTCCACAACAGACCCGCAGGGCCCTTGGGGTAGTAGGAGGTTAGGGGCTCCGCACTTTTTCTAGACAAGATCGAGCACTTTATGTTATGCCCTCTGCGTGACGGCCGACCTGTATCCCTCAGAACAAGCGTACTGGTACTCATTTCCCGTATAGGCTGCTTCAAAGACCCCAGGGCCATAGTGCCACCAGAGGATTTGGGTCAGTTTAAAAATCCTGACCCCAACGGGACTTGAACCCTCGACCCTCCGGCTTGTAGCTCAGTGCCTTAACCACTACGCTACGGCGTGCCTCGACTTTTATTGTATGAAACCAATTCAGCAATTATACTCAAGTACTACAATAAAAGAGTCCATCACACAGGATCTACATAAACTAAACAAATTAATATTATGAACCTGACCTCGTCACTTTCATTAAACTAAGGATACTGGAGTGGGCTGGCCATGTACAAAGGCTCTCAATAGACTGAGCACCAAAAAAAAGTGCTTACAGCAAATTTGATGGGGAATAGGCCAAGTTGGAAGACCGAAGAAAAGATAGGAAGATGGTATCAAGGAAGATACTGCAAACTTACTTAAGTGTCACAATTGGAGGGTTGCTATACTTACTTACTCACTGGCACTATCGAACCCTTAGGTTCATGGCCGCACGGACATAAGCTCTCCATACATCCCTATCCTGAGCTAATGCTTTCCAATCATTCCCTGTATAATCTACTTCCCTCAAATCATAGTTAATGTTATTCTCCCACCTCATTCTTGGTCTACCAACTGGGCGTTTTCCCTCTGGCTTTCCTACAAGAAGCTTCCATGCAAATCTTTCATTCCCCATACGTTCAACATGTCCTGCCCATCGCAGTCTACGAGACTTAACTGTTCTTATTATATCTGGCTTCCTGTAAAGACCATGTAGTTCATTGTTATGTAGTCTTCTCCATTCACCTGTCTGTTCATCTCTCTTTGGTCCAAAAATTTTCCTAAGTACTTTATTCTCAAATACTTGTAATCTCCTTTCCTCTCTTAAAGTAAGAGTCCATGTTTCGCACCCATATAATATAACTGGTAGAATAATAGTTTTATATATTTTCAGTTTAACGTTTTTTGAAAGGAGTTGGGACATCAAGAGTCTCTGCAATGCATAATAGCATGCATTTCCAGAATTGAGCCTATGTTTAATTTCTTTGTGCATCTCATTCCTAGTTGTGATTATTGTTCCTAGGTATTTGAATTCAGCCACTTCCTCAACATTTCCCTCATTTGTCATTAGCTGTCCATTTCCATTATTTAATGAATTTCTACGTGTGACCATATATTTAGTTTTATTGATAGGGTTGCTATACAAAATAGAAACGATTGGTGGCAGAAGTTAAGGGAGGCCAAAGTTCGAATTTGAGCCAATTAGCCATTGAATGGATGGATGGTGGGTCTGTGAATAATTTTATGCCATATTCTAATCATTAACATAAATGTAAACCCATGTCTTGTGAAATGTCATGTCTAAGGATAAGATGACATAAAACCCCTATTATTGAAGATTATTGATATAATGGATACCTGTTGACTAGGCTTCTCACACCATGTGAATTGAAAGTAAACATAATGGATTAAATAAGTAAGGAGAAGTGGTGGAATGAAGTTTTTGGCAGGGGAAATTGTGAGAAATCCCAAGAAAAACCTGTCCTGGCCCCGATTTTTACACCATGAACCGTATATGGAATGACCAAGATGCAAACTCAGGTTCCAGGGATCAATATTCTATCGATCTGATCTAGATACCTCATTGGTAAATACTTACCAATGGATTCAATGCTTCCAGATACAAACTCAGTTCACCAGTGGATTTTCTAAAATCACAAAAGAAATTCTAGGTACCTACAGGTAAGTAGAGGAAAAATGGAGGAATTCATTAGAAAACTCATCATCATGGACAAAAAAGTTTTTGAAACTAGAACACATCAGAGATTCTTTCCTACAAGATCAGGTTTACAGTTGTTAAAAACTGTGATACGACGAATAGTAGTTAAAGCAACTATAAAATATCAAAGGATACAATTTCAGGTCTAAACTATTATGAAAAGAAGACTATCATGAATAATTCATGAAATCAAGAATTATTAAAAATGAAATCAAGAATTATTACAATGCATTAATTTCATAAGTGTTGTGAAAAATACATATTATAAAAATAATTTTATAAAAAAGTTAAGTTTCATTAGGTTCAAATAAATAAATTCACAGTTAAATATGGGAAATAACATTATGAGATTGAAAAAAAAGGTACACTCATCCAACATATTAAGATCAATCACCTATCTTACAAATCAGTACAACTCTACACCAAAATGAAAATAAAATCCCATATAGCTAAACAAATCAAAATCTAATGTGAAACCAAGATATGGAAGACATTACTAGAACCCCAATTGCAGTTGCATCATTTCGTCTTAAAACTGGTCATGATTGCTTGGCAGCACATCTACATAAAATTAAGCTACTAGACTCTCCACACTGCCCTAGTATGCAATAACACAAATACGATAATGAACAAGGATCACTTGATCTTCTGCGCTGATCTTCAGAAAATAGTTAGAGCACCATTCCAAATTGCTGAATATTATTGGGAAAGCCCGCAAGCAAATGATGACAAATCAAGAGCTTCAGAACATTTGAATACTACTACATTATTCATGAATTAATGAGTCATTTTTTATATCTTACCTCATAGTTTATGTTTTCTTAAACACAGTTTTCAAGAGGAAACATCCCTCCCATAATGTTGGATGAAAATGGGAGGGATATTTCCTCTGGAAAACTGCAGTTCCCATGTTTAAGAAAACAAAAAACTATGAGGTAAGATATAAAAAGTAGCTCATTAATTCATCAAATAAATAAATCCTAAATAAATTACACTCATAAAACATTTTAGTAACTGGATATTTTTAAAAATCTCTTCTCTTGTGTCTCTTGACATGGATACATAAGGACAACATTAAGAGTCACGAATATTATAGATGACATATATCAGAATAGTCAGCTGCGGTGAACTAGTAGTTAGGCTCCTTGCCTCTGGTTCCAAGGGTCATGGGTTCAAACCTGGCCACGGTCGATGAATTTTTTAGGATGGTAAAATCCAAGGAGCAAGTCTTCCAGCCGCGTTTAAGCCGTGGGTCCTGAGTCTGATGATTTTCAGGCTCATAAAAAATCCTTACACCTGAATAAAAAGGCCTCTAAACAAAATTTACCAATCTCAAATATCTTAGTAATACCTTAGTTGCTTGCTAGATGTCTCATTGAGTCGGTGTGTTGACCACATGCCACTCATGACATCTATGGACACATAAGGTAACTAAATGAATTTAGTCTATTAACTCCTAACAAAAGAGAGACTATGGTTCAACACTGGACTATGCCATTATAGATAGATATAACTAACTAACTCACTGGCACTATCGAACCCGTAGGTTCATGGCCGCGCGGACATAAGCTCTCCATACATCCCTATCCTGAGCCAATATTTTCCAATCATCCCCTGTATAATCTACTTTCCTCAAATCATAGTCAACGTTACTCTCCCACCTCATTCTTGGTCTACCAACTGGGCGTTTTCCCTCTTCTTTTCCTACAAGAAGCTTCCATGCACATCTTTCATTTCCCATTCATGCCACATGTCTTGCCCATCACAGTCTATGAGAATTAACTGTTCTCATTATATCTGACTTCCTATAAAGACCATGTAATTCACTGTTATGCAGTCTTCTCCATTCACCTGTCTGTTCATTTCTCTTTGGTCCAAAAATTTTCCTATTAACTTTATTCTCAAATACTTGTAATCTTCTTTCCTCCCTTAAAGTAAGAGTCCATGTTTCGCATCCATATAATATAACATATAACTGGTAGAATAATAATTTTATATATTTTTAATTTAACATTTAAGTGAATAAATTATATATATATATATATATATATATATATATTATATATATATATATATATATATTAGAATAATTAGCAGGGTTGTTTGTTGGGAATGGAGCCAAACGAACATATCCAAAAACCTTTATTGTACCAATCTAAAGATTCAGAAGGAGAGGAAAACCAAAATAACGGGGAGCCTGTCAAGGACATCTTGAGACTTAGAAACAGGTTCAGAAGAATCTACATGATGATAAAATCTATTGTGACACATTGTAATAGCAGCGTTTGTATTTTGCAGTTGACAGTGAGAATACTGGCCTTGCATTGGTGGAAATAGATTTGTGAGTTGAAAGACCCACACAGAATGTTTGATGCATCTAAGCCTTCCATTCTGGAAGGTTCTCTACACATCTACCCTCCATATACAGAAGCTTCTATTTCGAAATTTCCAAACTAGAAAACTCTCAACGACTAGTCGGGGAAGTTATTGCCCTGGCTATATAAGCATTGCTAGGGTCAAAGGCAATTGGTTGTGTGATACAGTGAACTGAGATCAGAAGAAATGGTACCAAGTGAAATCATTAGTGACTGGAAATAATTGTGCAACGGATAACTGTAAAGCAAGATTAATTAATGCAGAAATTTGTTAGTGAAGTGTCACTTATAGTTTATGACAAACAAATAAAGTTATTGTGAAATTTTATCTGAACGTCTATTGTGTTTATTAAAATAAGGAAGGTGAGAACGACCCGCTATTTTATCATGAAACTGTCTGCTGCACTCACTACCTCAGCTGCTTCTTTCTGATGATTCATTTGTTTTATATTATTATGTAGCAATATTTTAAGTCACTGAACATTGAAATAAAAATTACAAACTAGTTGGCTTAGAAAATAACATTTAAAATTTGTTTTTTGGTAGTCCTGGGTTCAAATCTGAGGTTTGATCAATCTGACAGCTCTCTTTTTTGATTCTTACATTCACATGTATAATCCATGTTTTTATTTAAATTAACACATTCCAATTCTGGATAGAACCTAATTTAAGAAAGAAAAATTAATACTTGTACTAGGATTTGAACCCTGGACCCCTAGTTCTATGTACTAGTGTGCTGTCCAATTACACCCTTCAAACAACGAAACACATTATAAGTGTTAAATTAATAATAAAAACATTAATAGAAGCCCTACTGGCTTTATAAAGTAATGTTAAATTCCCAATAAATGTCTTCTTAACTAAGAAGCCACCATTTGCAAAGATAGAAACAAAGGTTTCAAAGCATTTGGCACGAGGAAATTACAACATATATAAGAGAAAAAATTGTGACTAGATCGCAACTCGCCTTGGTAGCTCAGTTGGTAGAGCATTTGGCCTGGCAAGCCAAAGGTCCCGGGTTCGAGTCTCGGTCTAGGCATAAATTTTTCTCTTCAAATATAATTAACATTTCTTTCAACTTATACAATTCTAGTTCGTCCAAAGACTAATAGCTGCCGATACCATCACACCAACTGACGGCTTCTATTCAGAAGTATCTTTATTGAGAATTTATATACTACTTTTAGCGGTAAAGCTTCATATTTTTGATCAGTCAGGACTAATGGATTTTTACAATGTAAAATTCTTGAGTATGACTTGTTTTGGAAGGGAAGTAGTAGTAGTAGTAGTAGTAGTGTAATGCCCATTAGCTTGGATGTGTTCCATTTGCTTTCTTGCTTCCCAATAGAGTCCTGCCAGAGTTGTTGTAGGTGACATCTTCAGAGCCTCACAGCTAGCAAGATGATCTTTGTTCATGGTAGTGTTATTGTCTTGGCACAGGATACAATTTGGAGAGTTGAAGATTCCAATTTTATGGAGGTGTGCTGCCTGGTAGTCATGGCCTGTTAACAGTCTGAATGTTGCTACTGCTTTGTGTCTTGGTTGTTCAGGTATTAAGTTTTTATTCTGCGAGATAGCTGCCCATTGTTTCTCATTACTTAAAAGCAATACCATGATGTAATTATAGGGCTTATGTGTTGTTCATTTTGCACCACCCAGAGGCACGTGTAGATTAAGGAGTTCTACGGATGCGAACAACTTTGCCTTAGATTTTTAAGAATAGTAATAGTACAGAGATTGAAAAAAACCCTAAGGCCTCGAGTGCTCTAATACCATTAGGGTCAGAAAAAAAAAGAGTTTAGCCAAGGGAGGCTAGATAGGATCGTTGGAAGAGAGAACTGACATAGGAAGGGGAAGAAATATCAGTTCGGTCGAATGCCTCACCATGATGACCAGTGCATTTGATGAGTGGCCCTTCCCTTCGCTTCATCATGAATATATACATGAATATATACATGACTACTAACAGCTGCACCATGTGAAGGAGAGAGATAGGACTCTAAGGCTTGTGTCCAGGTTGGTTCCCGCAATCAATCAAATTATTGAAGGAATTGCGGGGTCTCCCTCCTGTTAATAACAAAAGCCCTTTCGCAGCCTTTTGGAAGGGAAGTTAATCTGGGGATCTGATGTTTCAGATTTATGGTACATAAAAGAACCTCAACTTAAAATAAGGCCTCTGATCAAAATTTGTCAGCCTCCTCATGCCCAGCTTTGATATGTGACACTAATGAGGTAATAACCTTATTTATAAAGAGCATCATTAAATAATAAATTACTACTACAACTATCATTGCATATTGTGTTTTAATAGTTTAATAACTAAATGAGCGAATAAAATTTTTATAAGTTGAAGGTCAGCTTGTATGTCCTATATATAAACATGATTATGAAGGTCAAAGAATTTACCCATATAAATGGATGGGGCACAATTAGATATCATTTCAAATAACTACTCTCTGACAACATGGCCAAGATATTGTTATATGTGGTAATTTGCTTTCTTGCATCTTCAGCAAATGGATGTAACATAGGCAAAAGAATAATAAATGATTTTGATATGGAAAAGGTAAGCCAACTTAATGGATTTACAGGTACCAAATGTGAAAATGTGGTCATACTTTAGTTTGTCCTGAGCAAAAAAGTTTGTATGCCGGGAACACAACATTTACCCTATCTTAAAAAAATTATATTATAATTAGATGGATTATGCATCAATCAGCTATGCACCATTATGTAAGTTTCGAAAAAAATATGTTTAAAATTTAAATCAATCTTCACTATTTGTTGTGGTGCCAAAATAACAATACAGGATATTCCAAGTTATTTTCCTTGTTTGATAGTTATGAATCAACAATCTAAGAGCGGGAACATTTGGCGCTTAGCCGCATGATAAAAAATTTAGATTAGCATTTATGAAGATTTGGTTTCAAAGCCGTTTGTTGCAAAAATAAAGAATCTCTGATAGGACTGATGACGCTTACATTTTTTTTTATATCCAATAAGGCTATATTTAAAGATTTGATGAAGGTACAGTGTATCAAAACAGTTGTAACTGAATTATATCTTAATAAATATGAAAATCAAATAAAACAGTAAGTTTTATTTTTATTTAATTAATAAATATGGATTTTTATCAAGTAAACACCAACACAACTGATTTATTAAAGATTTGATACTAAAAGTGTGCATACATGCATGTGTGCATGAGATAGTGCAACAAATGGCATCAAAATCTCAATTTTTTAAAATGGCGCTTAGCTGGTTGATGCAAAACATTGTCCAATTGATCATAATTTGCATCATTGAGTGACTGATTCACACAGGAATATTTGTCACTTGTTTATAGAAGGTCCCAGGTTCTGATCAATCTAACTGGAATCTATTTCTTGTTTTCTCTCTCTCATGAAATTAAATCCTAGGTTGGAATTTTATAATAGAAGTATTCATTTCATGACATGATCACAATTAAATCATTGAACCTCTGCAAAAACACGTGAAAAACAAACAGAAATGTACAATCTATTGTAACAACCTAAATAAGCAATGTAACTGTATATGATAAAGCATTTATAAAAAAAATTGAAATAAAAATTTTCGTGTCATTTAAAGAAAAGTAGTATTTAACTCTTTGAAATCCATGCTACTTGTGAAGGTGGCAGTAGGTTGGTATGCCAAACCCTGCATTTATCAGTCCATTTGTATAAATATAAGGGAATGTTGAGGGAAAGAGGAAAATGTGACAGAAAAGGGTTAAATTATTTGTTTAAATTATTGTGATAATCACAATTCTTACACATACAAATGCATATATATATATATATATATATATATATCCATGCAAGTATTAGGCCATGTGGCCTGTTACGGTCTCAAAGAAGAATTTTCCATCCAGCGCTTTTTTTGACGTCCCAGCGATCTTTTGCCTTGGAGGCAGTAACGAACCATGGCTTTTGGAATTCTATGAGATGCCATTCTTTGAAGATGGGCTTTCCAGTAGTTTTGTATATGGTGGAGAATGGGTTCTACATCCAACTCTTCCATAATTTCCTCATTTCTTTTATGGTCCCACTTTGTATAGCCTGCTGTAAGACACATAAATTGCATCTCATTTGCTGTTATTCGGCTTTCATCTCTTCTTCGTATTGTCCACTACCGTATCTTAATAATCTTTCTGTTTTGTATAGTTATTTTGTTAACATTCCTGTCATTGTACTGTTCCATTCCATAGTAATTCTGCCCAAATCTTTCACTGCAATCATAGCATTTTCATACTATTCTTTGCAGCTTTACCTAGGGATTTATAGGTGTGGTAGCTTCCTGTTGCTTTCCACACCAGTGAAGGATGATGATGATGATGGCCGGATGATTTTTAGGGACCGTTGGGCCATAAACTATCTGACATTTGTCTTACAAGTGAGGAAAATCCCCGAAAAAAGTCACCCAGGAGTCTGTTCCAACCAGGAATCGAACCCGGACCCACTGCATGACAAGGCAGCACGCTACTTCGAGACCATAGCAGTGGACCATTGTATTGCATTTTATTGTAAAATTAATATGTATAAGAATCCACCATTGAGCACAAGACTTTGGTCTCATTCAGGGGTGGCTAGATTAAATTAAATATGTTTCAATAAATGATTTTAATTTGATTTATGATCATGTGTTTGCCCACAGGCTTTGGGTTATTGGTTTTTACTTTATTATCCCAAGGAATTTGGGGATAAGTACTCCTGTTATCGGGATATTTATGGTAAAGACGATAATGGCTACACTATTAATTCAACTATTGTCTTAACAAGGTAAGGCTAATTTTTTATGCAATATTTACTTACATTTGTGTAAAAACTGGTTAGTTAAAATGTGTGTGCGGCAATAACTTTGTGACACTTTTCATGCTTTGGGTTCTACACCCAGTACATAGATATGATTTATGTGGTCTCAGTTATGCTTTGATCTCAATTTATCCATAAAATCTCAGTTTCAATTCCTGTAATGTAAATAACAAATTACGAGGGTGGATCAAATATAAACCGGAATTTGTATCTGGAGGCTCTGGTAGCAAACTGCAAAGGTTGCGGTTTGGAGGGGAAGGTGGTGTGGGTTTCTGGAGTAGGAATCTTGATGCATCGCACTCCGAAGAGAGGCCGCTTGCTTCAGTACACCATGAGTGAGCAAGAGGTACACAAGTCTGTTGCGCAACGCATTATTATTAAGTTTTGGTGAAAGAAGGCACTAAACCTTCTGAAATTTTGAGAAGGCTCCATGCGCAGTTCGGGGAAGCAACCCTTTCGAAGACGCAAGTGTATGATTGGCGCAAAAAATTTTAGGGGGCCGGGATTCAGTGGAAAATGAGCCCCACCAAAGACAGCAACGAACAAGCATCACTGCAGACAACATTTGTGATGTACGGGACCTTATTGAGGAGGATCGGCACGTAACAATTTCTGAAATTGCTTCACACGTTGGAATAAGCTTCGGAAGTGTTCAAGCCATCATCAGTGATGGACTCAAATTCCGAAAATTGTCTGCCAGGTGGGTTCCTCGGCTCCTCAGCCAGGAACAAAAAAAAATTGACAAAAAACTGACGAAAATGCATTGGACACCTCTGAAACATCATCCTTACAGTCCAGATTTGTCACCCTGTGACTACCATTTATTTGGGCCACTGAAAGAAGACCTGGGAGGAAGGTGGTTTGGTGACAATGCAGTGGTAGAGGAGTTCGTGTGTAACTGGCTGACTACACGTCATCCCTCATTCTTCAAGGACGGCATCAAAAAGTTGCCAACTCGATGGCAAAAGTGTGTTGGAAATGCAGGAGACTATGTAGAAAAATGAGGTGGTGCTTTTGTATTTTTTTTTGTTAATTCAATAAAGTTGTAAACAATAATTCCGGTTTATATTTGATTCACCCTCGTATTAACATCTTGCACCATGAGCGAGCAGTCCAAAGAATCATGCCTTGGACAGAACTACAGGACACAATAGTTTGAGTCCCATGGAAGAAGAATTTTTTCTCATGGAATTTTTGCCAGTATGGGAGCAGGAGCATGAGGAATTTGGTTAGCTACAATAAGTAGCTCCAGGTTGGGAAAACCCACTATAATGACTCTGGGTTCAACATGACGACATGTCACTCCTATATTGGCAGGATGATCATCTACTTCTGTGATTGACACATGTGGATGTGAGGCCAGTAACTGGTTGGTAGACCAAGAGGTTTCCTGACTTGTGTCCCATGGAGCTTATTATTCCTATTAATTAAAGATAGTAATTGGAGGCACGCTATAGCATAGTTGTTTAGGGCAATATGCTACAAGGCAAGGTTAGGAGTTAAAGTTCCTATGGGGTTAAGATTTTTAAATGGGCCTAATCTTCTGGGAGCAGCATGGCCCTGAGGTCTATTGAGTCTCTAATGGAAATGAGTACCAGGCGCTTGTTGGAGGTAAATATGGCTGTCACGCAGGGATGACATCGTGTGCTGATTGTCTAGAAAGGTGGGAGTGTTAATCACTTACTACCCCAAGGGCCTCCTAAGGCTAGTAGTGAGATCATTTTACTTTTAACATTAGAAATTAACAGTACAATTATTACAATGGTGACACACAATTCATATTTGTCAGATTTTAATTATAATTTTACAAATAAATGTCACATTATATAAATAACCATGCATTTTTATATAAGTCAACAAAATTTAGTAATAAATTTTCGATTCAGTATAAACAACTCACCACATAATAAGTAGAATTCATGAAAACTTGTTTCAGAATTTGATGGTGTTATGCATCAATCAGCTATGTGCCATTATCTAAGTTTAGAGAAAAATATGTTTAAAGTTTAATTCAATCTTCACTATTTATTGTAGCACCAAACTAGCAATACTCGATATTGCAAGTTATCTTCCTTGTTTGACAGTTATGCATCAATAATCTAAGAGTGGGAACATTTTGCACTTAGCTGTATGATGCAAAATTTAGATTAGCATTTATGAAGTTAGAGGAACTGATGACTGTTGGAGAATCAAAACAAATAACGAATTAAACAAATTAATAAAAAATCAGAATATAGTAAACCATATAAGATCACTCAGAATTAGTTGGCTTGGACATTTAATAGGAATGAATGATCAGAGACTGGTCAAAAAACTGTATAAATGGAAACCTATAGGAGGCAGAGCAGTTGGAAGATGAAGATAAGATGGGAGGACACAATGAACGATCTAAAGAAAATGAAAGTGACTAACTTGAATATAGCAAGAGACAGATTGGCATGGAGGAGGATTGTTGAGAGGGCCAAGACTTTCACCTTTGAAGTTATCGCGCCTTAGGATGTTGATGTTGATTTATGAAGATCTGGTTTCATAGCCATTTTGTTGCAAAATATAGCATCTCTGATAGTACTTATACTTACTCACTGGCAATATGGAACCCATAGGTTCATGGCTGCACGGACATAAGCTCTCCATACATCCCTATTCTGGGTTAATGCCTTCCAAATCATTCCCTGTATAATCTACTTCCCTCATATCATAGTTAATGTTACTGTCCCACCTTATTCTTGGTCTACCAACTGGACGTTTTCCCTCTAGTTTTCCTACAAGAAGCTTCCAAGCACATCTTTCATTCTCCATACGTGCCACATGTCCTGCCCATCACAGTCTACGAGACTTAACTGTTCTTATTATATCTATAGTACTTATAGTGTTTACATTTTCCTTTAATAATAAGACTATATTTAAAGATTTGGCACTACCTCATTAGCTAGTGCAATAGATGGCATCAAAATCTCAATTATTTTAAAAATGGCGCTTAGCCATTTGTTGACGCATAACATCGTCCAATTATAATAATTATGAGATGATATGTTTATACTGACTCAAAAATATATTAAAATAAACCTCATAGTGTTTCTTCCTATTGAGGTATTATTCAAAATTTAGTACGAGTAAATTCAAAATGAAACAGATTCCATTATAATGAAATAACTAAACTCATTGTTAAAAATAAAATTCAAATTACTGAATGTCTCCAAACTAAAGGGACAAAATTATACAGGTAGCAGAGAGCTGTATACTGAGAATTTTGAATTAAGGAAACAATGTTCAGAAATGCATATTTCAACCATCATGACATCCTGAATTTATGAGAGATGGCCTCATCACAAACAGGACACACTGTAAGAATAAAAGTACTGGTACTAATGCACATCAGTAGATAAACTATTGACAGAATTGAATTCCGGGTTAAAAGTCATTTGGTCACAATCCATCCACCTGTAGTAGATGATAGGGGTACAAATGCACTTCACTCATTAATATCCACAAAATACAGAGTGTCCCAAATTGATGTATACACTCTTTGAAGCGTTATTTCTCAGCAACGAAATGAGACAGAAATACAATTTTTGTTGTGTATGATCCACAAGGCACTGGAAAGGCATAGCAACATGTTCGTTGATCTTCACATCTTTATAAACAACAATGGCGGCGAGATTATCATTCAATGAATGTAGTGGATACTGAAGTGTTGTTGGAAAGTGGAGAATGTTGTTGAAGTGCAACGACATTGGATGGTTGAATTTGGGACACCACCACCAACAAGGGTAACAAGAATCCGAGACAAGTTTGAAGACGATGGAACGGTGCAAGATGTGTTGAAAAGTCAGTGCGGAAGAAATATACATTCGACTGATAATGAGAATACTGTTACAGTCATGCATCGTCTTCAAACTTGTCTCGGATTCTTGTTATTGTTACCCTTGTTGCTGGTGGTATCCCAAATTCAACCATCCAACGTCGTTGCACTTCAACAACATTCTCCACTTTCCAATAACATTTCAGTTTCCACTTACTTTCATCGAATGATAATCTCGCCGCCATTGTTGTTTATAAAGACGTGAAGATTGATGAACGTGTTACTATGCTTTTCCAGTGCCTTGTGGATCATACACAAAAAAATTGTATTTCTGTCTCATTTCGTTGTTGAGAAATAACGTTTCAAAGAGTGTATACATCAATTTGGGACACTCTGTATCTTTTGAATTATGTGTTTGACAGGCAATTTGATGGATTCTTCATGATCCAACACAATCTACTCAAAACCTAATGTAAGAATAATTGACAATTTTATTATTAATTTAACACTTCTCATCCTTCAATGAGAAGTGTTAAATTAATAATAAAATCGTCAATAGAAGCCCTACTGGCTTTATAAAGTAGTGTTAAATTCCTAATAAATGTCTTCTTAACTAAGAAGCCGCCATTTGCAAAGATAGAAGCTATGGTTTCAAGCATTTGGCGCGAGGGAATTACAACGTATATAAGAGAGAAATTTGTGTCTAGATTGCAACTCACCTCGGTAGCTCAGTTGGTAGAGCACTTGGCCCGAAAAGCCAAGGGTCCCGGGTTCGAGTCTCGGTCTAGGCAAAAAATTTTCTCTTCAAATGTAAGAATAATTGTTTATTTTGCATCCTACCTACTTCACTTTGACTTAAATAACTCAGAATATTGTAAATTAAAGATCTTATGACACCTGAAATATGAATATTGCTTCTCAATCTAAAAAATCTCAGATTACAAACCTCGTACAATTCTTTAAGATCAGAGATATTCTGTGCAATACTATGCTTATTTTAATAATAAATTCCTATTTCAACAGTGGTGAAACTGTGGTGTACTTGGGTACAATAACCATGGATGACAACATTATTAACATAAAATATAATACTTTTGGTAAGTGTCTCTAACTTATATTTCATAATGAAAATGAAAATTAAGTTATTTTAACATTTATTTCAATTTTATGTTAAGAATATATGAAAATCTGTAGAAATTAAAAAAAAAAAAGTGCTTTCTTATAGTATACTTTTAGAAGAAACTTTCTGGATTCATATTTACAAAGAAGATCCTTCCAGTTATATTATATGGTTATGATACATTGACTCTTACTTAAAGGGAGGAGAAAATATTACATGTATTTGAGAATAAAGTTCTTAGGAAAACTGTTAGACAAATGTGAATGGAGAATACTACCTAACAGTTAACGACATGATCTTTATGGGAAACCAGATATAATAAGAACAGTTACATCTCACAGCTGTGGTCTCGAGGTAGCATGCTGCCTTGTCACGCAGCAGGCCTGGGTTTGATCCCCGGTCGGGGCAGTTTTTCTGGGTGAGGTTTGTATCAGGGTTTTTCCTCACTTGTAAGACAAATGTCAGGAAAACTTTAAGGCCCAAACGGTCCCCGAAAAAAATAGCCATCGCAATCATCATCATTCATATTCATCTTAGATTAACCTTAGGATTAGGGACTCTCCTGGTGCACCACTATCATCACCATCACTCATCATATCATCGGGGCTATGTAACCCCACCTTCCAGGTGCCCCAACCTCAGAAGTGGGTTACAAGTGTGCCATGCCAGGAGAGAACACCAGGAATGTTGAAAGGCAACCTGGGGCATGTGCAAAAAAAAAATATCACAGATTGTGATGAACAGTCCAGTAAGGGAAAGATCTTTTAGATAGACCAAGCATGAGGTGGGAGAATAACATTAACAATTATTTGAAGGAGGTAAATTATACAGGGGATGATTGGAAAACATTACCTCAGGATAGGGAAGTATGGAGAACTTGTCTATGCACCCACGAACAGGTTCAATAGTGCCAGTGAGTTAGTTAAGTGTAGTTGCACTTGAAAGAACAACAATTTATAACATTATCCCTGACCAGAACCTAAGATATTCATAATAAGAATTATTATATTAGATCAATTGAGTGTGGGAATAATTAATTATCCCTTTGAAAAATAGAAAGTCAGCTGATTTATTCTCTAAAAGAAATGTGAGAACTGCATTCATCCTTCTACAATTTCCCTTAACCTTTTGAATGCCATGCCCGGCGTGCGCCGGTGAAAGTGTGTGTACAGCGTCATGCCATGCCCGGCAAGCTCTGGTTTTCAATCTTATTATTTTTAATATTTTTTCCTGAAGTTTTTACTTCAATAAACTAAAATTATTTTTCGTGCTGTGTTTGTACATCCTTTCTTAGCAATACTTTGCACATCCCTTACAGAATAACGGTACAGGCTAGTTGTAAATGCGTTTTCTAAAGGAGGGTGTACATTCATGTTTCAAGGCCTTTTTTTTTTTGTTATGGAATATTGCAATTTCAGGATTATCTCTTTATTTATTTTATTTTTAGTTGAAAAGATACCGTGATTCATGTCTCGAAGTTGACGAAAATACAATATGCAAGTTTATTGTGTCAGTTTTATCAGAGGATGAGAGTAACAGTTCATCAAATGGTTATTCGTTTGACGAATGTGATAGTAATCCTGTTTCTAAGAGAACATTATTACAATCTAAGCCTGTGAATAGTAAAGAAAGTTACGTAGACCTAGATGAACATGCTGTGAGTGACAGTGGTGGGTGTGTCGCGCCAGATGAAACACGTGGCATAAAACAGCTGTTTGACTGGAATGGATTCAAACCCAGGACCATAAAAAATGTTCAACAATTTGAATATCATAACTGTTTAGTGATAATGCCATCAAAAGTATTCAATAGGATAAATGTTTTAGTGATAGTGATAACAAATTTCAATGAAGACACCGTGCTGAATTCGAACCTGGGATCTTTACAAGTGGAAGCAACACCGCCTAACCTTCAAATAAATGTATAATAGTGAGTTTAAATTAAATTTAGCATGGCATGTAGACAGTTAATTGTACTTTATATAGGTTTATATTATATAGTATGACGTAGTACTTTAAATTAAAAAAACCTGGCACCCAAAGCCCAGCTGGCAAAATGGAAACTCGGCGGTCAAAAGGTTAACTAAATTGTCCTGAATTAGCAATTCATTCAAACATAAGTCCATAAAAATGTATATTTGAATGATACTGGTAACGCCATCTTGTTTATAATAATGTGATGTTACAGATGAACTTTCTACAGGATACAGAGTGCTTGCTGCAGACTATGACAACTATGTCATAATTTCAGGTTGTCCACCTGGAGAAAAAGAAGGTATGAATTGTGTACAAAGCAAAAGTTAACAACTTCAATGCTTTAAACCATATTTATTAATTCTTTAACACCTTAAAAATTAATTTCTGGCTCTACATATTTATAGGGCACTAGGAAAGTTTTGCAATACGGGCATACTATTTATGACCTCTCAAAATAACTTTCACCACACTCAATACACTCTTTCATATGTCGAAACCAATCACTAAACCATTGCTTCCACTTTTCATTGGACAGCTCTGTGCATTCGTTGTCCCATGCTGTCAATAGCACCTTTTGCGAAGGGAAACACTTTCCTTTCAGTTTCAGTTTAACTTCTGGGAACAGTCCAATGTCATAAGGAGCAAGATCTGGACTGTAGGGAGGATCTTCAAGCAGCAAAAGTTTATTTCTTCAAGAACTCCACGGTATCACTGGCCCCATGGGCATGTGCATTATCATGATGCAGCATCAATGTGACTCGGCTTGACCTTGGGTGGAGTTTCTTCAGCGCTGCAATCATCTGTATGCTATTTCGCAGTGACTATGCATTATTTTTGCAGTATAACCCTTCCAAAATCCACTTGTGGTGAAGAATATGGTTTTCATTCACTTGTTCATTGATTGTGATTTCCTCACTGCCATTGGCGTACCCTCATCTTCAAGCCACACTTTATTCTGGGCTTTTGTTTCCATGTCATTGTAATACAGCCATGTTTCATCTCCTGTGACGATGCTGTTTACGTTAGGAGAAGCCCCGTTATTAAATTTTTTGACATCATTTTGCACCATTTGCCACGAGTGCCCTTTTGCATGTGTGGCACCCACAGTGAACAAACCTTCTTAACATGAAGATGCTCATGTACAATTTTATGAATGGCTGGTGCAGGAATGTGGAGGGACTCTTCTATCTGCCGGTAGGTTATTCGCTTCTCTATCTCCAACAGTTTCTTCACAGCGTACCTGTTCTTGTCGACAACTGACTCGACTAACCGCCCTGAATGAGGATCATCTTCAAGGTCAAATTTTCCCTTCTTCAATTCTCTGTACCAGCGGAATATGGTCGTGAGAAGTGGACAATCGTTCCCCAATATAGGAACTATCTCCTCAAAGCACTGATCTGCAGTCAGACCACGAGAAAAGTTGTATCGAATAATGACACTCTACTGAAGTTAGGACAACCCTGACATGTTTACAAACTTTCACTTCTGCTATTAAACTAAAACTGCATCTGCAGAAGAATGATCTCCCAATTTTATATTTGTTTGAACTCTTCTTTCTTCCCCTAGGGGCACCAGGCCTGTCTAACCTTGGATTATTGGGTATTGTAAAACTTTCCTAGTGCCCTATGTAGTACTAACTCTGTTGACATTTTCAAAATTGTGTTCTATAATGTTTCATATTTTTAAGATGAAAACGAGTCTGAGTTTTTCATGGTGATTAGAAATTTACAATAAACATTTTGTTATTCTTTTAAAAAAAAATTACTTTAACATGTGCATCAGATCTTAATAAAAAAAGACAAAGAAAGAAGAGGAGTTAGATTTTGTCATGAGATGTTCAAGAAGTTGTTTATAATGCACAAAAAATGTAAAGTAGAAGATAAATCTGACTATAGAAGTGTTTTGAATATCTAAACTCCATGGCATGACAGACCTAGAAGGCCACTGACCTACCAGCTGACTGCTGGCCTCGAATCCACATGTGCCATTTACAGAAGTAGACAATCATCCAGCCAGTAAATGGGTGATGTAGTTAGCATGTCAAGTCCACCAGCCATTAAAGCTGGTTTTCTGTTTATTGTAATAATCCAAATTCAGCAAGATGCTAGAAGGGCAATCCATTACTGGCCAAAATTTGATGAGAAAAATGTTTTCCCCTGTGGGGACTTGAACCAGTGCTTATCCATTATGCACTAAGGCATAATGTCTTAGATCACTCAGCTATGTTTTGGGACAGTTTTAGTATCTAGGCTCTACTTATTTTGATGCAATTTAACTTCTATAATTTTCAAACACTTTAGCCTATCCCCCCCCCTTGATGGCCAAACCTTAATACTGTGGTAGTCATATTTTTGTAACTTATTAGTGAAAAATTAATAAAGGAATATATCTGCAATCACAGGGAGTAAATAAAGTATAAAATTGAAAATTTTCAGGGAAGCATTTTCTTTAACCAAAAAACATACAACAAAACCCACATCTTTATAACTCAGAAAGTATTTTACTCGTTGATTACAAATTTCTTCAAAGTTTGCAGAAGGCTTGGAGATTGTCAAAGAACACAATACATTTTTTGACTTAATGACATGTTTTCTGTGACCAGAGAATGTAAAATACAACTAATTTAAATTCTCTGCACAATGCAACATTTAACTGTCACCTAAAAAAGTATTTTGCATTGGTTACAAAATCATCTAGTTTTGAGAAAGATAATATAAGAGCTTATTTTACATAACATTAAGAATGTATCCAAGCATAAAATGGGCAAGCAGTCAGTCAGAAGTAGGTAAAGATATGGAATGTATTTACTTGACTTTGAGATATAAAATAATATTTAATCTACTTTTTTACAGTTCTTACATATATGCAATTCAGAAGTCAAAATCCAGATGATATTGTCATGAAGAATGTAGAAGAAGCTTTAGAACAAACTGGAAGTAAAATGAAAGATTATGTAAAGACTACATGCCCACTCCAAGATCCTTACCGTTAAAATGAAAAACAATGTATTATCACTGCTGTAAGTAGGTAAATTGTCATGGAATATGAATAAAAGTGTTTTGCAATAGAACCGAACAAGAATTCTAACTTTCATTAACTTTGTTGCTTTAAAATGTACTCTGAAACAGCTGAGTACGAATGTTACATAGTTCAATCTCTTTCATATTTTAGGCACCACTCCTAACTAAGAATTTTACACAACTCCATTTATATGCTACTATATTGCACTATCCTGTCCACCGCTGTGGTGTTGAGGTAGCATGCTGCCTTGTCACGCAGCAGGCCCAGGTTTGATTCCCAGTCAGGACAGTTTTTCTGGGTGAGGTTTTTATCGGAGTTTTTCCTCACCTGCAAGACAAATGCCAGGAAAACTTTAAGGCCCAAACGGTCCCCAAAATCATATGCCCATCGCAATCATCATCATTCATATTCATCTAAGATTAAGCTTAGGATTAGAGACTCTTCTGGTGCACCACTATCATCATCACCCGTCATATCAACAGGGCAACGTAACCGCACTTTCCAGGCTCCTAACCTCAGAAGTGGGTTACAAGTACGCCATGCTAGGAGAGAACACCAGGAATGTCAAGACAACCTGGGGCATTTGCAAAAAAAAAAAAGCACTATCCACAACATCCTGTTATATGGGAGATGTAAACTTTTATCGCATGAACAGATTTTTGAGTACGCAAAAACATCTTTGGATGCAACTTTCTCAGCAGAGAATGACTTTTATGGTCTAATGCGTTCCTAGCATTGTTAATCGGATTCACCATGTAAGTGACTTGAAATTATTTCCAACTACTTTCAAAGTATTTAATAGATTTTAGTAATGTTATCTAAATCTGAAATGTTGATGGCTTTGCATTGTAGTAAATATTGCATTTTCATTCATGTAAAGAACACTTTTACGTAATTTAAATTTTGTGAAGTCCTCCAGACACATCTTAATCTAAGAGTAAAATATTGAGATGCAAGAAAGGGAATAACTTTATTGTAAAATGAAGAGCATTAACTATATGTATATATCCCATACATCCCACATGGGGACATTGGTGCTCTCTAGTGGTAGTTTGTTAACCAAGTTAATTTAGTTATGCTTAATATTTCAGTAGGAAACAACAATATGAAGTTCATCTTAATAAATGTTTGAGTCAGTTACACACCTTACCTCATAATTTTGTAGAATTCTTGAGAACATGTTTTAGAATACCTGCTTACTATCAGCTCATTATGACGATAATATGCAGAAATACTGAAACATTCATACATTAATTATGGGAATAACATTATGAGAGTTTCAATTAATACAAATTAATTAAATGACTCAAATCTCACCTCATACTTTCGTATTCTTCAAGTATGGAGACTGCAGTTTTCAAGAGGACTCTCTGCCATCTTAATCCAATATCACGAGGTGTGATGTATGAGGTGAGACAGACTCATTTAATTGAAAACCTCATGATGTTATTTGTGATGTTGACTGAAGATGGGAGTGATTCCCCTCGAAAACTGTAGTTTCTGTGTTTGAAGAACATGAAGTATGAGGGAAGAGACTCATTTAATTAATTTTTATTCTAAAAAATTCTACTGCCATTATAAAAGAACACCAAACAGATAATAAAGAAGTATACAAAATAAACAGAATTATAAACTATAAATTGACTAACAATCATCTACAGCACCAACTATGAAAGCTATGCGTGAAACATTTATTAGTTATATTTTCATTATTCATTTCATACATCTCCATCCATAGTAATTCTGCCTGAAGGCAGGTCCTTTACTGCAATCATAGCATTTTCATGCTATGCTTGCAGCTTTACTAGGGAATTGTGTAGGTGTGGTAGCTTCCCGTTGCTTTCCACACCGGTGAAGGATGATCATACATCTCAATGATGGATAAATCATATTTGAAGAGAAAAATTATACGCTCTCAGACGGGGCTTGAACCCATGACATTTGGCTTTCTAGGCCAATACTCTACTGACTGGAGCTATCTGAGCAAGTTCCAATCTAAATGCAAATTTTCTCTTATATACGCTGTTAATTCCCATGCACCAAATGCTATGAAACCTTTGCTTCTATCTTGCAAATAAATATTTTCTTAATAAAGAAGCCGCCATTAGCAAGATAGAAGCACAGGTTTCATAGCATTTGGCGTGCAGGAATTAACGAGCATATAATTTTTCACTTCAAATATGATTTATTAGTTATGCTTATTTACCTATAGATGTCAAAGGGTGACACATGGTTGGCACTTTACCTCAAATTAGCTATATACGTAGCTGAAATTTTGTTTTTTCTTGAAGATACATTATGTTGTGTTTCCAAAGTTTACTATAGAAGTATCATTTTTGAGTTAGTGGCAGCCAACATCAGCCTTCTTGGAAATAGCATTTCATCTATTTCAGTTAATGAGTTACACTGCTGTACCTTGGATTATAAGAACTTACATTAGTATAGAAGATAAGATTAATATTGGAAGGTAATGACATTTTGACAGGATAGGCTATGTCAACAGAACTTCACCATTGGAAGGAATGAGGATACATATAATGGCTATTTTTGAACAAACAATACTATATGCAAGATTGGCGATTAAACAGGAACTATACTCATAGGCTATAAAGGGAATTTTGATTAATTTGGTAGGTTAAATTTATTAGAAGGAACTATTTTGTCACAATGAAAATAATGACTAAGCATCAATATGTTTTATTTCACCAGTTCTTCAAATAAATATCCAAACTACATACTGTTTCAGAGTTTTTTATGAAATACTGCAATTGCAGTCAGTGCAAAAAACCCTGCAATCAAATTATTCTTTTTTTACAAAGGGAAGGCGGTAAACTGTGCACTAAACAACGTCAACATACAGGCATGTTTCTGGAAGTAAATAATAAAAAATGCAACAAACAGGCCTTGTAAAATAAAGCTCTCTCTCTCGCTCGCTCTGACTGTACACAGTGGTGTAAGGAAGCCTCTCACTTCACGGCACGCAATTGCGATACATTCAGGAAAAGGTATTAAGTCCATCACACCAAAAATTCATGTATATTTATATATATATATTCTTGTTTTCTTAAAAATATTGAAGAAAATTTCACTTTATTTATGCCGATTTTTGTGAACTAATTTGCACTATCTGGTTGCTAAAACATCGCAATATAATATGTTATGCAACAAGCGTCACTTACTACAATGATTTCTTTCCTGCGTGCCCAACTGCAAATAATAACTACCAACACATTTCTCTGCAAGCTGTAACCCCTTCCAAGTTATAACTTGGAGGAGATATCAGATTAGCCTTAATAAATAATATAAAAATTTCATCTTCTACGACTAAAATTATAATGGTGTAATGTAAAGAAAGCATTTCATTTAAAAATAATAACCCAAACCCCCTATTTAAATAAGGAAAACTATTTTACAATTCACAATTTCAAAGATATAAAAAAACTTTAATCCACATAACAAGCTCACAAATGCCAAATAAATTGTGATTAATAATATTGCTATTTAATTTAAATAAATTAATAAAAAATCTAAAAATAACACAAAATGTCATCGGTTGTTAATAGATGAATTTCTTTCCCTATTAACAACAGCTGCACAAGAAAGAGAGAAAAAATAATAAAAAATAAAGTATATAAGATGACCATCTGACTTTTCAAACCAGAAATGCTTGTAGAGACTTGGAATCCACCAAGCCAGCAATCTGGATGTATTCTGTCTGCGGTATGCTCAAAGCAACAAGACTTATTTGGCAATGAGATAGGATAGAAAATCCTAACATGAGAATGTTTACAATGGTCCACAAACTACAACAGTTGCTGGCAGAGAGGAAACTTCACCAACGTCTTTTATATTCAATCTTCAATATCAAATGAAAATGTATTGCACTTATTTTTTAATCAAGACTTGATGTTGCACCATTTTACCGGTTGATGAGATCTTTTACCAACTCGGGCTTCTTAATTTAAAAAAAAAAAAAAAAGCATCCTGATTTCATCATGATCTAGATGGCAATGACTATATACATTGTTAACAGGCTGCATAAAATTTCTATTTATGATCTAGATGGCAATGGTTATATACATTGTAACATGTGCTGCATAAAATTTCTAATTGTGATCTAGATGGCAATGGTCATATATATATAACATAAGCTGCATAAAATTTCTACCTAATATCAATCATAGAAATGATTTACAACCCAACTTCTAAGAATATCACAAATGATGATTCAACTTCATATGGAATTTAACTTTAATTGCAGTAAAATAAAAAAAAATAAAAGGATAATTTCTCCAATAAGAATATGGAGGCCTGTAAAATACACATATTGAATAAATAATGGAAAATTATAGCATACTGCAAACACATATCTACAACAATGCATTATGAAAAGTTATCAATGTTGATTACACTCTTCCAATTATGGTAACTTGTGCAAGATATGGAATCAGTAAATAAATGCAGCAAAATTCATCAACTTTTCTCCTTTATAATTATGTACATTTTATATCAAGAAATAGGTCTAAAAATATTATATCACCTGATGTTTGTTTTTTTATTATCAGCAAACTTAAAGCAATTTTCATTACTTAGGACTAAAGATTATGTACAACAATATATATTTTTTATTCTAGTTATTACTGGAGTCATATGGGAAACATTCGTCACACCCTGGAATTTAGAAAAAAGAATAACCCAAATTCGAACATGTAACCTTTAAGTTCAATGGGAAGTCTTTAATAATGAGTTATCCAGACCAGCAATCATCAAATTTAGAAATTTGAAATATGTCACCATATGTATCATAGAATCAAACTAACATAAATTGTGTTTATGTCATGAGACAAATTTTAGAAAAGTAACTTCCACAAGGAATAAAGATTTTCAATCCATATTCAACTGGAGAGCAAATATTCAAAGTGTGATATATCCACTTTAGATGAAAATGAGTTTTAAATTATTATTATTATTGCTATTATTATTACATTTTTTGAGAGAACTCTCCTACTTATATTCTTATTCTCATTTAAGCCACATTTCCCATCAAAGAAAAGTTTAAAGTACTGGATTATTGTACATAGTTCTGTTCATATTTCTTCAATATTTTTACATTATTCTCTAATGCCAGATTTGAAGATTAATTCATTTACATATAGTGCATCCTATTTAAATCACAACTGTTAAATGCATTATTGTAGAAGTGTACCTCCAGCAATATTTTTGACACAAGGCGCAATATGAGAAAAAGCATAATGCAAAAGACATTATTTTGTCTTTTGTTTATGTATTTCAAAAGCCTCTATATTCTCAAGTAAATAGAGTATGATATGCTCTCCTCTTTTTTTTTTACCTGGAATTTTAAGTTTAAACTCTTATGTTTTTATTTATTGCAAAATTTAAGTACATGATTGGTTTTCTGTTTAAATCTGAATGTTTCTCTCACACTATATTCAATTCTTAACATTCAGAGGAACTAAGAGAGGAAATTAAGAGAGTTTTCAGTCTCATTTGATTGTGGCAAGACTAACAAATGATTTTAAATTCATTGAAATATAACTGTTATATACATATTGTTAGATCCAATATTTTTATACAGGCTTTTTGTTTGAATTTCATCAGCTTTGCAGTTAAAATTAATTTATTTTCCAAGTAATTTGGGGCATATTTACTTTTTATTACGAACCCAAAGCACTAAAAATGCATTATTTCTCCTAGATGTGACTAAGGTAATATATTACAATTCAATTTAGAATATAAGATAAATTCATTTTTGGAAAATGTCAGTGGGTTTTACATTTCTGAAGTTCAATGTGGTTGAAGTCACAGGATAAATATTAGCACTGACGTATTTGATAACCATAAAGAAATTCAGCACTAAAATGTAACATGAAATTACATTAACCTTTTTTTATAGGAATTATCACTGTGAGGTTCAATTCAATATTAAATTAAAAGATTCTTACCTCTCCTCACATTATTCTGTTAAGTAGATCGCGATTTCAGGCCTATAGCAGGCCCATCTTCAGTACACTGTTGTTGACCGGTGGTTATGTCGCTCGGAAGAACCACTTCTTCTTCCCTCTGTTGGTGGACCGATGAACCTCTTGATAAGGTCAAAATTTGCGGGAACTTCGAAGTTCATAAGTTTTCCTTTGTTTTTCTGAATGTGGATCTTTTCCCAAACTGTAAGTTCCTTAGGTGTCTCTATTTGTTTAATTAGACTAGCTTTTGATTCAATTCGATGTTTTTCGTACCAAGCATGAGCAGCTACTGCTGACTTTTCCAATTCTCCATTTTTGACATTTCTAAGATGTTCCTTCACCCTTGTTTTCAAATTTCTTTTCGTTTTTCCTATATAAATTTTGTCACAATCTTTACATTTGATCTGATAAATTCCTGATTATTTTCTTCTTCAATTTTTTCATTTTTGTTGGTTTTAATTATCCTATTAAGGCTGTATTCATTCTTAGGTGCTAATCTTATATTCAACTTTTTGAAAATTTTTTGAAATTTGTAGTGTTTCAATGGATGGTAAGTGAATTTCTTGAATTTTATTTTTTCTGTTTGTTTTATCAGTGTGCTTTCATTAATTAATTTTTGTCTTTTGAATTTATTTATTTTCTTGTGTACCATGCTTTCATCATAACCATTATCTGTTGCCACATTAATTATGTATTCTTTTTCTCTTTTATAGTTTTCTGGGCTCATAGGAATATTTACTAATCTGTATGCTAAGCTATTGAACACTGCCTCTTTGTGAGCAAATGGTTGAAACCCGAAGCTTTAATATAGTTGTCTATATGAGTATTCTTTCTATATATTCCAAATCTATCCTGTTTTCTTTGTTTCGTGTTAATTAAGATCCAAAAATGGGATTTGTCTTTCAATCTCAGTTTCCATGGTGAATTTTATCGTTTCTACTCTGGATGTTCAAAAGCTTCAAAGCATCCTCAATTTGTTTCTGTTTGACAATAGCAATTACGTCATCACAACGTATCTGGTCCAAAATTTGAAGATCAAAGGAT
The DNA here is from genome assembly GCA_030220185.1 of Diploptera punctata. Taxonomy (NCBI): domain Eukaryota; kingdom Metazoa; phylum Arthropoda; class Insecta; order Blattodea; family Blaberidae; genus Diploptera; species Diploptera punctata. The sequence goes on from JASPKZ010009821.1 coordinate 2,152,159, forward strand.
GTCCTCTTGTTATTTTCTGCTCGAAACTTCCCATGTATAAATTGGCCAAAAAGGGTGAAAGAGGGTTTCCCATAGAAAGCCCAGAATTTTGTTTATAAAATTTACCATTATAGGTGAAAAACATCTGTTCAATGCATAATTTAGTAAGAATTATAAACTCCTTTATATTTTCTTTTTCTATAATTCTTACTAAATTATGCATTGAACAGATGTTTTTCACCTATAATGGTAAATTTTATAAACAAAATTCTGGGCTTTCTATGGGAAACCCTCTTTCACCCTTTTTGGCCAATTTATACATGGGAAGTTTCGAGCAGAAAATAACAAGAGGACATCCTTTGATCTTCAAATTTTGGACCAGATACGTTGATGACGTAATTGCTATTGTCAAACAGAAACAAATTGAGGATGCTTTGAAGCTTTTGAACATCCAGAGTAGAACGATAAAATTCACCATGGAAACTGAGATTGAAAGACAAATCCCATTTTTGGATCTTAATTTAACACGAAACAAAGAAACAGGATAGAATTTGGAATATATAGAAAGAATACTCATATAGACAACTATATTAAAGCTTCGGGTTTCAACCATTTTGCTCCAAAGAGGCAGTGTTCAATAGCTTAGCATACAGATTAGTAAATATTCCTATGAGCCCAGAAAACTATAAAAGAGAAAAAGAATACATAATTAATGTGGCAACAGATAATGGTTATGATGAAAGCATGGTACACAAGAAAATAAATAAATTCAAAAGACAAAAATTAATTAATGAAAGCACACTGATAAAAAAAACAAACAGAAAAAATAAAATTCAAGAAATTCACTTACCATCCATTGAAACACTACAAATTTCAAAAAATTTTCAAAAAGTTGAATATAAGATTAGCACCTAAGAATGAATACAGCCTTAATAGGATAATTAAAACCAACAAAAATGAAAAAATTGAAGAAGAAAATAAATCAGGAATTTATCAGATCAAATGTAAAGATTGTGACAAAATTTATATAGGAAAAACGAAAAGAAATTTGAAAACAAGGGTGAAGGAACATCTTAGAAATGTCAAAAATGGAGAATTGGAAAAGTCAGCAGTAGCTGCTCATGCTTGGTACGAAAAACATCGAATTGAATCAAAAGCTAGTCTAATTAAACAAATAGAGACACCTAAGGAACTTACAGTTTGGGAAAAGATCCACATTCAGAAAAACAAAGGAAAACTTATGAACTTCGAAGTTCCCGCAAATTTTGACCTTATCAAGAGGTTCATCGGTCCACCAACAGAGGGAAGAAGAAGTGGTTCTTCCGAGCGACATAACACCGGTCAACAACAGTGTACTGAAGATGGGCCTGCTATAGGCCTGAAATCGCGATCTACTTAACAGAATAATGTGAGGAGAGGTAAGAATCTTTTAATTTAATATGAAATTACATATTTACAAAAAATGGAAATAAACTGATCATTTGAAACAATAAAAACTTCAGGATCCACTCTGCAAATAAAAAGCAGTCAATTAACTTTGTTCCTTCTCACATAAACTACTAAGTATATGGAAAACTGCATGGTGCAGAATTACTATAACAATTAGCATCAAAAAGATCACTGATTGTTAGAGATCCGTGAAATTCGTGATTTACTCTAATTTTGTCATTTTCTTGTACCATTTCTTAACTCTACTTCCCATAACCTCAAAAAAGCATTTATAAATCACAAAATCCTACGATAGCATGAAATAATACAGAAATAAAAAAAATTTCAACAAATTCCGGAGATCTTTTGTTCTATTTGCGAAATTTTCATAATGTATTTTTACACACTGTTTTCCCAATTCCATCTTATTTTTAACTGCCACATCTGCTTCCTCCATGCACTCTTGCTAAGGGAAATGGTTGCAACACAGTTCACAACATAGAGGTAACATTTTTCTGTCTTCATGCTCAAATATGGTCATTGCGTAAATTTTAAGTTCTATGGCCAATATGAATTCAAGAAATACGAATTATATTAACGTATAAGATAAGTTTTTTCCCCCCCTAAATTTTTGCAGACATAATTATCAATTTTATATCCCTTAAACTACTGGATATATCATTCTTATCAGGTTTAATATACTAAACTAGGATTAAAAAAGACTCAAATTTATATTTCTTTTTAGAATAACACTGCCAAATTCCCAATCGAAATCTTGAAATTTTAAAATGAATTTTCCTTAAAAGTAAAACCACTTTCACGGATCTCTACTGATTGTTGACATGGACTGAGGAACTTTACAACACACTGTTCAATGAGTATTTACACAAAAGGAAAAAAATCTTAAGTAATAAAACTAACAACAAGCAATAAAACATGAGCTAAATCAGACTTCAGAGTTGGCATTATAAGTTCTATTATATGAATAAAGGGTGTCTCCAACCTTTAGGGTTAAAATTACACACATGATAAAGGACTCTGAACTGAGCATTTAGACATACGGAACTGCGGTTGGAAATGGATATTTCGGACACAAAGAGATCTTGAAAGAGTATGTGAGGAAAATTTCTGTATGCTGCTTTAATTGTCATAACATACTGTCAATCCCCAGATCTTATTTGTCTGGATTTTTTTCCTATAAAAGCATATAAGTCATTTGTGTAAGAAATCCAAATAGAAACTGAAGAGGAATTGCTTGCTAGGGTCCTTGCTGCCACTCTTTTTGAGTTATTGTACAACATACACCTGAAGTTTGGTGAGAGTGCATCAAAATTTCATGCATTGTTGTAATGCATACATTGAGGCAGATGGTTGGCATTTTCAACAACTCCTCCGAGTTCCAAATTTATTAAGAGATAAGCAGCTTGCAAAAATCATTTTCAAATTTACTACTTCAATATTTTGTGGCATCCGAAACATCCATTTCTGACCACTGATTACATAATTACGTCTAAATGCTCAGTTTAGAGTTCTTTACCATCTGTATAATTTTGACTCTAAAGGTTAGAGACACCCTATATAAAAAAAAGATGATAGTTTGAATTATTTAAACATCTTAATGCCTTCTCTTTTTGCAATTCTAACTTTTAGCTTATTATTTTATACTCATTATGAGGCTTGAAATATTGACTAAGATGCATCCTACACATTGAAAAATATATTTAAATTAATGTTGGGAAGTGAACATTATGAGGTAATATTAATAGTAAGTCATTAAAAATATGTTCTCCACTCACTATTAAAGAAAGATATTCAATTGAGTTGGTGTTTACTTGATGAAAATCCATATTTATTAATTAAATAAAAATAAAACGTAGTTTTATTTGATTTTCATATTTATTATATAATTCAGTGACAGCTGTTTCGGGTTCTTCCACAAAGAAAGAATATAGAAGACCTGGACTTGTGGGTAACTAAATTAATACAACAATCATCTAATAAGATAGAAAGAAGAAAAGAAAAAAGTGATAGCAAAGAAACAAAGATTGTGCAAATTCAAAATTAACACAGGACAAATTAGGTTTGTGAACAGCGATACAAAAAAGTGACACATAATTAATTTTCAATAAAAAAAACTTTAAAAATGTGTTTTATTACTTTTGCATATTATAGTCCAGCTGCTGAGTCTCTGGCCCTGACGTTTTCACGACAGTGTTGCCGATATGGATATTCAGTGGGAGGGGCTACTTTATGTACCACGTGGAATATCAAATCATGGCAGTTAGCAGAAATACAGCTGACAACATCGCAGAAATTTCAAACCTTACTAGCGGCGTCAAGAGCAGTGATTGGTTGTGGCAGACATACACTCCAACTTCAACTATTTTCTTATTGGCAGTAGAGGGCGAGTTTCTCCCTTTACCCCTCGTACAACCTAAACATCAGTGCCAGAGACTCATTGGCTGGACTGTAGGAACATTTTAAACTATCATGTTGAAAGAGACTATTTTGATTTTAGTGGAAAAATTCTATTTAAAAGTAAATTTAAACGCAGTATGATTTTGTTTTAATATTGAACTAAAAGTAAATTATTTTTTATAATGAACTATTTAATAACATCATTACAAACATTATTCCTAAATGATTCAGTATTCTTACAAACAATTACCATTAAGTAAAGAATACAGAATGTCACTCTATCCAAGTCCTGTTTTGGTCATTCTACAGTGCGATCAGTATAGCATTGGACAGCAGACACGGGGATTTCACTATACACTGCTGACGCACTCGCGGCGGGGAACGGATAACGTAGGATTGCGATGATACAACCACACAGATTTTTGTAACTATTTTACAAATTGTCGTACTTACCAACTTTATTGAAGCAGGTGCTGGAACTGTTCCCCTCCGTTGTCCATACATTTTTGTCATCTCTTTATAAAATTTGTTGTACAGATTACGGACTGTTGAACGTGACGGAATTTTTACACCTGGGAGTTGTGTTTCAAAAAGTCTTTGTACTGGCTGGCAGACTGAGTTAACAAAATATTGATCATAAATAAATACACGTTGTTCAGTAGAAAAATTATTAGTCATTATACAGTTTACATTACATACATGTAATTTAATTTACATTACATATACACAATTCAGTTCACAAGGAAAAGCGACCGAGCACCTATCTACTCGAGATACACTATCTGACTGTAACCGTGAATGTGTGGGATGTATTCGTAAACTGCTGAGTCAGCGCACATTTCAAGCCATACTGCTTGGTCAGCGCAAATTTCAAGTCCCATGTCTGCACGTGTAAGCCTTCGTCATCGCAGAGCACAAACCCCGCATCTATTGTCCAATACTATACTGATCTCACTGTAATATTCTGTTTTTACCTTATTAAAATAAGATCAGCCAGTCATGAAGAAGATTTAAAGTGAATCAAATGTAGAAATTACTGTAGTGTAGAAACTGAAGTCAATCAGATAGCAGTTTGTGGAATCTAGTTGCAGCTTTTGTTACCAGTCAGTGGTATTACATTTTATACACAGGATGTTTTCAACATTATGGATATATGATAGAGGACACCAAACTGAACATTTTGACATAAGGAACTTATGGCCGGAAATATATAGGTCATGTTTTATTTTTTAAAAAAGTACATTTTACAGCAAGGAACCAAATGGTTGAAAAGAGTCATATACTCCAGCTGCCATATCTCCGGTTCTGAAGTTTAAGTTATATGAGGGTTAAAGGGAGAATTCGTCCTTACTACCAATAAGGAAATGGTTGTGATGGGAGTAGATGTCTGCCACAACCAATCACTGCTCTTGACGCAGCTATAGCGTGCTAGTAAGGTTTGAAATTGCAAAGATGTTGTCAGCTCTATGTCTGCTAACCGCATACATAAAGCAGCCACTCCCACTGAATATCCATATCGGCAACACTGTCGTGAATACATCAAGGCCAGAGAATTAGTGGCTGCAGTATAATTTGTGTGAGCGACTTTCACTTTCATGAGATACAAGTGGTAACAACAAGACAACAGCCTCATGTTTGTCTGCAACAGGATGTGGCTGCAACTGGACAGGGCGCCTTCTCACTTTGATGTTGAGGTCTGTCAGCACCTTGATTAGACATTCCCTATTGCTGAATTAGTAGTGGCGGTCCTGTTCCATGGCCACCACATTTGCCAAATCTCACTCCTCTGGATTTTTTACTGAGGGAACTTGGAAGTCGGTCTATGAAACGCCAGCAAACATGGATGACGAACTGCTTGGTAGGGCCTTAACTGCCAGTCTCATTGTACAACAGATTCCAAGAATATTGAATATTTGAAAGAGTTTGACAAAATTTTCTGCGTTGGGTTATGTCTGATTTAAGACTGGAGGTCGGAAATTTGAATAATTGCTGAGATCAGCATGGTGTTGCTATTGTTTTTCTTTTGCAGTAATATCTTGTTATATATATATTTTTTTTTTTGCAACAAATAATATGAATTGAATGAAATGTACATTATTAAATAAAACATGAATCTTGCATTTTTTGCCATGAGCTCCTCATATCAAAATGCTCAGTTTGGTGTCTACCATATACTCAATTCTGACCCAAAAGGTTAAAGACACCCCACATATATGTGTATATATATATATATATATATATATATATATTAATATTCCTTGTGAAGAGATATATTTCCTCTTTGAAGTTCTAAAAGGGTAGTATCTTATTTTTTGGTTTACAAGACCAATATTTTATTTAAATTATTAGAACTATTGTTATTTTTATTTATGTGCACTCTTTATTTGTGAAGTTACAGGTAAGTATAATTTCTTGATTGGTTATGATTCTGATGTAAGTAAAATAAAAATATCCTCAACTCATGTCCAACTCATAGCCAGGTCGAGGGATGAGATGAGCCCCTATATATATATAAATATATATATATATGCACCCTTGTCATTCACAGACCTATATATATAGGTGATAAGGGTGCCAGCCAACCATGCCTGATGCACCATCACAAGGGCAGATGAACAAAATTAAATTAAATGGACGAGATGAATTTGGAGAAATGGTGGAATGAAATTGTGGCAGGGGAAAACGGGAGAAACCCCTAGAAAAACCGGCCCAAGCTCTATTTCGTCCAACACAAAACCCACATGGAGTGACCGAGACTCAATCTCGGGACCCCCAGCGGCGAGAGGTAAGCATCTAACTACGCACCACAGAGCTGCCTTCTGATATAAGTAATATACCATATTCACCTAAATTCCGATTTGTTAGTATCTAATATTAATAAGTTGGAGATGATGCCATTCACTCTCTTGTACTTGAGTATTTAGAAGGAAGATTTGAAATATGGACAGAGAAGATTATCTTGATCCACATCTTCAGGAAGATTACAGACATATTTACTCTATTGTAAAATATATATATATTTATTCTGGAAATATTTTTTTTAAATTTGCATATTTAAAAATATGCCAGTTCTATCAATGATTTCAAATTGTTGTATATATGCATATCTTAAGGCCAGTATTCAAGAACCAAGCTCTCTAAGGTCATGCCATCTTAGTCTTCCATAAAGCTGAGCCTCTCATCTTTCAATTGTTACCGGAATTTTTTAAAAATAAATATCTTGTTAGCACATGATATTGAATAGAGTGAACCAGTTAGAGTAGGTTCTGCATAACCCACATGGAACACTTTAGAAATATTAAAAATGGTGAAATTGAAAAATCAGCTATTGCAGCACATAGTTTGTTGGAAGGTCATAGAATTGAAAAAGAAGCTAAACTTCTAAAACATTTGGAAAAACCTTTGGACTTGACAGTTTGGGAGAAAATATTTATACAGAAGAACAAATTTAAATCTATGAATTTCGACATTCCGGATGAACGTGACCTCATCTCGAAGTTCATCAAATCAATACCAGATGGCAACGATATCTCGAAGTTCGTCAAATCAACACCAGATGGCAACGTTATAGAGGGAGATTCCAACGAATATCCGGTAGTCATAATGGCGGTTGAAAATGAATGACAAGATCATTTGAAAACTATAGTTACCGTGTTTGATAAAACATGAAATATGAGGTAAGATGTTAAAATGACTCATTAATTTATTAATTAAGAACCTCATAATGTGTTTCTCAATTTTAACTTTGAATAACCCACATAATTAATCACAGAGAGATGGGCTAAGAGTCGCTCTTCGCAGAAAGCTTGGTTCTTGAATACCAGCCTAAGTGTAACCACTTATTACTCTATGATTTTTTTTATCATAGTTAAAAACAATTTAGCAAATTCCCTATCTGCCAATAGCATGGTGAATTACTTCTCAGAACAGTTAATTAAACCCCCTATATAATAATTACATTATAAAAATGGCAATATGTCACTAAGTATGCCTTGTTAGTGATCTCCATTACCCAGCAATAACTTGCTCATCACAATATAATAAATTTTGAATTAAATTAATGTTTTTATTACCTCACGTCATATCCTTTTTCTTCTAGACATGGCCTTCCCCCGAATAAATAACATGAGATTTTGACTCCTTCCATCTTCTCTAACCCACTGCCGTTTCGGAGATTATCTCCATCATCAGTAGCCTCTGGTCGACCAGTGTTATGTCGTTTCTTGGCAGTTTTTCTCTTACTTCTATCGGTGGACAGATGAACCCCTGGATCAGGTCAAAATTTAGAGGAGTTTCGAAATTCATGAGTTCTTTCTTGTTTTTTTTTTTTTGGATGTGGATTTTTTCCCAGACTGTGAGTTCTTTTTGTTTATCTCTGTGTTGATTAGGCTAGCTTTTGTATCAGTTACATGTTTTTCAGACCAAGCATAAGGCTGCTACAGCTGACTTGTCCACTTCACCCTTTTTTACAAGCCTATGCTTGGTCTGAAAAACATTCAATGTAAAAAAGGGTGAAGTGGACAAGTCAATTGTAGCAGCTTATGCTTGGTCTGAAAAACATTTAATCAATACAAAAGCTAGCCTAATCAAACACAGATAAACAAAAAGAACTCACAGTCTGGGAAAAAATCCACATCCAAAAAACAAGAAAGATAAACTCATGAATTTTGAAACTCCCACAAATTTTGACCTGATCCAGAGGTTCATCGGTCCACCGATAGAAGTAAGAAGAAAACCGCCAAGAAATGACATAACACCGGTCGACCAGAGGCTACTGATGATGGAGATAAGCTCTGAAACTGCAGTCTAGAAGAAAAAGGATATGAGGTGAGGTAATGAAAACATTAATATAATTCTTAAATTAAACCTCATAGTGTTCTTTCCCTGTGAAAGTTAAATAATAAATTATGTTCATACATTATTCTGAGTTGTTGTTTGACTCACCTCATATTTCTTAACTTCCGTGCAGACCCTGGATTTCGTCGCTGCTTTTGTGACATTCTCGATGCAAAAGTATGTTCACAACTCGAGGTGAGTCAAACAGCAACTCAGAATAATTCAAATAAACCTCATAGTGTTATTTCCTACTACATAACTTAGTATGTTCATGCATGTTACTTATCCATGCATTCTTAAACATGTATACAGCATGATGTAATGGGAATCATCCCAGATATAGACAGTTACATGTTAAGCTAAAACTTTTCCATGTGTAAACCTTTTGTGTAGTCTTCTAGATTCAATCTCTAGCAGGACAGCATATCAAAGTATTTTTACACTGGCAGTCCAAGTAAATAAGTCCAAGGCTCAAACTAATCAGTGGAATAGATAATATTTTTAGAGTCATGTTATATTCATAATGAAATATTACACGCAAATTCATAGAAACTTAGAAACTTGATTAAAAAATTAAGTCACATTTAGGATTATCTTACAGAACAGGATGGAAAAATTATAATTGGAAAATGCATCATAAATATCATAACATATTTTTTAATAGTAAGTTAAAATGGTGTCCCATTCTGAATTAAAAAAATATAATCACAATAGAATATTACTTTGTGACGAAGGAATAATTCCTGCAAGTGCTTAATTATAACGGACAAAATCTAAATTTAACAGTGATTTCAAGCTGAAATAAAAAACACATTTCCACAAAATTTCCAACTCAATTTGAAAACCTGGAGTCACACTTCAACACCACAAAGATAGAAAAGTGACAACATACAAAAGAATGTAGCAAAACTTATGACAGTACCACACAATGAAATAAATATGAAATGCAAAAAGATGAACACTATGCCAGCATAGTATTATATCAAAGAATAGTGAGATCTAAACAAACTGACCTAAAAGCTAAAGACTAGATCAACAATGACCTGTAACAAAAACCAATTTAATAAGCAAAACTAACAAATACCTCCTTGTAGGGGGCAGGGGAGTACGAATAGGCCTTTATACCATTAAGTCTTGTTGCTTTGATGTACTCAACCTCAAAACATGCTATTTGTGAATCTTTCTAATACTTGGTTATAATATAGTTTGCTTCACAGAAAGCCAGGAACAAGATGAAATAATAATTACAGGGCTGCACGCGCAGCACGACTTCCTCCCACTCTTTGGTTGCGTACAAAGCCACAAAAAGCATTATTGTTGTTTTATCACTTAAGTATGTTTTAAAAAAATGGTAGTTGTGAACCCAAAATTCACAACAAAACATCCATTCAACTCGCAAATCAGTAGTTTTCATTTATATTAATCGCACAAACTACTGATAAAACATCTGCTGTGTGAATTAACTCTCTCGCCTTTTTTGCAAAAAATAATTAAAAAAATGTTAACGAGAGAAAATAATTTCCAAATGTGGCTGCTGTTCAGCACCACAAATAGATTTAGACAAAAGTTATAGTGAAAGATTTTACATAATATTTATCAAGTGTTATATTTGGTAATAGTGTGTTGTGTTCTCTACAGGTAGCAGCACCTACAGTCTACCCGCAACCCCTCAGCTCTCGTTCATCTCTGAAACAACAATAAAAATATTTTAAATATCAATCTTTTTTATTTTGTTAAAAAAAACCAATAATGTGGCAAAACAGTCCAGTACATATTAAGAGCTACACTTTAAGACATTAAAGTTTATTTGGTCATTTACAAATAGACAGAGGTGCAAATTGCATAATTTCTAAATATATATTTTAAGGTGTTGTGATTTGACACTTTTCATAATTTTAATAACTAAACTACTGTAATCAATGGTAAAGAAAAAAATTTGCCTGAACCGGGAATTGAACCCTGAACCTTCAGCTTTCCATGCTGATGCTCTGACCACTGAGCTAATTCAGGTTACATTACCATCCAAGCATAAATCCTCCCTTTAACTTACTCTCTTGGTCCCACATTCAATGCAATGAATCATCATTCATAAATACACAATGAATGGCTGCTACATTAAGAAGACATGAAGGGACTCCACACAGCTATAGAATTATTTATTAAATTAATATTTAGAAGCTAAAGCTATTACTATGATTGAAATAAGTAAATTAATGTAGTAATTAAGTTTTTTTTTAATAAAAGCTGACGATAAAACAGAATTGTTTTGAAACATGTCCAAGAACAAATCAACATTAATATTGAGGTAAGATGTCCAGACCAAAAATAATATATTCATGTTATGTTAATCTTTCATAATTATGAAAATGAGAGAGATGTTTCTCTTCAAAACTAGTTCCCATGTTTAAAGAAACATGTAATATGAGGTAAGATGTAAAAATGACTCGTTCATTTAAGAATCATAATTAGGTCTGTATTATATAAACTACATTCAATATAGGCTTTAATAATAATTTTTGATCAAATTTATTTGGTCATTTTGCTAATAGACCAGGTACAATTTAACTTGAATGAATATAAACTTGAAGATGTATACTTTGAATGCATACCTCGATTACCTCCAGCCATTATTCCCTTCCTCTTACGATCTTCATCTGGGGCAATATATCTACCAACATTTCCAGGCACAATGGGGCTCCCCCTCAGGCTGCCAGGTGCTCCCAGATGGGTATGATGCTGTCCCGCACGAATTGGTTTGGCTGAAAATAATATTACATGAAATCAATATCTTGAATAAGACAAAATAAGAATCTAACTGCTTGCACCATGGAGCCACCTTAACACGAAGATTATGAACGTAAAAGCTTTAGAAAATAAACATTTTACGATAAAAATATGAACTAGTTCCTTCTGTAAAATGAGGCTCAAATTGGCACACAATGTGACTATTAATATAGTCAGGGCCGATTTATTTAATATTCTGATGAGATAAAATATGTCTCAACTGACAAATTTCAATGAATTGTGATTTCATCTCTAGGTCATATTTCTAAACACTGAGTCACTGGTCAGGTAATATATGTAGACAATTACAGTTGATAGTATCCAATTAGGAGTTCAGTCACCTATTCCAAGCTTGTTAATGAATGAATTGGTTCACTCACCTATCTGTGCACTGGGACCTCTCCTGGCCAGATTCTTCTGCCGCACAGCCTCCTTGATCCTATCTACCTCATACTGGTAACGTTTCCTATCCTTCATAGCACCTTCCTTAGCATCTTTCAAAGCTGATTCAAGTGCCTGTTAAACAAATATTTTTAATTTAATATGTTTTTCATCTAATTACATAACTTTTTAAATATGACCCCAAAAATACATTTATTACAGTAGATTAATCTTAAGACCAAATTAAATGGAAGAAAGGCTACCTTGAATTACTGAAGAAAATACTGGAACATTTTTGTGAGGAAGGAGATGTAGCTTATAAATCAAATAAAAAAAACATAAAAAGTAATAAATAATTTAAAGATAAAGATAAGAAACTCTTTCATGGCAAATGGGGTATATGCTGAATCATCTTTGTCACTGACTTAATAGCATTTGATATTGGGCAAGATGCTAATGATGATTATGTTATAATCGAAACATGTTCAAGAACAAATCAACATTAATATTGAGGTAACATCTTCTTCTTCTTCCTTCCAAGTATTAGGCCAAGGCCTGTTACGATCCTATAGAAAATTTTCCCTCCAGCGTTTCATAGGACGGCCCAGTGATCTTCGTCCTCTTGGTATATAATTATAAACAGCTTTGGGGATCCGATTTGAACTCATTCTTTCAAGATGGTGTTTCCAATTTAGTTGGTACTGTTTAATATATTCCAAAATTGGCGTAGTCTTCAATTCTTTTAAGATATCGGTGTTCCTTTTCCGATCCCATCTGGTGTAACCCGCTGTTCTGCGCATGAATCTCATTTCACAAGCCGTTATTCTGCTTTCATGTTGTTTTTTTAGTGTCCATGCTTCACTACCATAGGTCAACACTGGTCTAGCCAAAGTGTTATATAAACGTAATCTGGTGTTTTTTTGTACAAGGGATGGTTTCATAACTTGATTAATAATTCCTAAACTTTTATTATAACTAGTAACTTTTTCAGGGATATCCTTTTCATCCCAGATAGAGAGATAATATCCAAGATATTTAAATTGATTAGATCTCTCTAAAATTTTATTCTGGAGACAGATGAGGTAACATGAACGAACTAAAAATAATTTAATTAAAATAACCTCAAAATATCACTTCCTAAAATAAATTAATAGCATTTGATATTATTATTCAGAAATATCTAGGGCTCAAATTTAAAATTAATCAATCTGTTTTATTTTTATGATTTTCTTCGTTTGGCAAAGCAATTTTACAATCAAAATTCATTTTATCATTAATCATAATTTGATAATTTATAAAATCTATTAACTTGCACAAGAAAATAAAATACTAAAAAAAAATTTTATGATACATTCTACATTAAATTTTTTACACTTGATCACATTTATCTATAAGACAATCTCGAGTATAAAATAATCTGTAATTTCAATTATACTATAATTCATACATTTTGAAGAAAATTGTGTTATAAATTTGCAATCATGAGAATGATTCTTTATTAAATATAGCTTAGAGCTTGAAATGTGAATATTAAAACTGCCCTAACTTTTCTTTAAACTGTATTTTATTTTGGAAATATAATTTTTTTTTAAATTCTGTACAGTTGCGCTATCATGTCAAGAAAAACTTTCTTCTTCAATAGAAGTTGGGAAGGAAAGAAATTATGAGTTTTTCTTTCATTATATCTTTTGTGCCAGTATTTTAATACAGTTACAAGAGATCTGATAGTAAATATATTGAAGTTTTAGCTTAGTGATTAGAAAAATTGAAAAGTGTGATCACTCTAAATATTTAACGGAAAATCTCAAGATCTGCTAAACTTATAACAGCAGGATAATGGTAACTTTGCTTGTATATCAAATTACAAATTAAATACTTTAATTCTGATTACTAAATTAATTTTTTCATACAAGTCATCCAGGTCGTCTGTAGGCCATGGTTAACATAACTAGGGAAGGAATAATTTGGACCTGAGCCAGGATTTAAACTCCAGATCTCCATTTTATGTCCCAGCTCTCAACAAATGAGCTATGTAGGCACACTTGGAACAACCACTAATTCCTCTCTCTTTTAAACCCTGAGCCAAAAATCCAACAATTTTTATACATTTATTTTAGGTAAACTTTTATCACTCGTATGTTTATTTTGTGACGATCGTTTCAAAGCTATTGCTCCATCTTCAGCTTAAGTTTGTAATAAGCTGAAGATGGAGCAATGGCTTTGAAATGATTGTCCATCAAAATAAACATATGAGGTAAGAATGTTAAAGAATACAAACTCAAATATTAAATTAAACCTCATAATGTAACTTCCTAATGATTTTACAATTTTATCACTCGCTTCACACTCTTTAAGTGATAAAAATTTACCTAAATAAACAATATAATAAGATTCATAGCTAAATATGGGAAATAACATTATGAAGTTCTTAATTCGTACATTAATGAGTCATTTTAACATCTTACCTCATATTTTATGTTTCTTCAAACACAGGAACTAGTTTTCGAGAGAAGAATACATAACAAATTTCAAAAAATTTTCAAGAAATTCAATATTACATTGGCACCGACAAATAAATTTAGCCTTGGTAATCTTTAATAACTAATAAGAAATTGAACACCCCAGATAGCAAAAAATCTGGAATTTATCAAATTAATTGTAAGGACTGCAATAAAGTATACATAGGAAAAACAAAAAGGAATTTGGACACTCGCACTAAGGAACACTTCAGAAATATTAAAAATGGTGAAATTTAAAAATCAGCTATTGTAGCACATAGTTTATTGGAGAATCATAAAATTGAAAAAGAAGCCCAACTTATAAAACATTTGGAAAAACCTTTAGAATTGACAATTTGGGAGAAGATATATATTCAGAAGAACAAATTTAGATCCATGAATTTCGAGATTCCTGATGAACGTGACCTCATCTCGAAGTTCATCAAATCAACACCAGATGGCAACGTTATTGATGGAGATTCCAACGATTCCAACAAAAATTCGGTAGTCATAATGTCGGTTGAAAATTAGAGAAACCCTTCTCTCGAAAACTAGTTCCCATGTTTGAAGAAACATAAAATATGAGGTAAGATGTTAAATGACTCATTAATTTACGAATATAGTAAGATTTAAATTAATATGTTTAATACCTCACCTCATATCCAGTCTTCTAATTATACCGGTTTCAGTATAAAAGTTCAAAATAATATAGTGTTAATTCCGAAAAAAGAATCTTTATAAAACCTGCATCTTGTGAACTCCACTTCTATTCATTCACTTTTAACTATTTACTTCCACTCTGTACACATCATGGATTTAGTATAGTAGCATCAGCAAATACTAGATTTGTGTGTGATCACACTTTTCTATATTCAATTAGCTTAGATGCTTAACTTATTTTTAAATAATCAAAATGGTCAAATTCTGACAAATTATTTTAATTTTTGTAATAAAATTATGCATCTCATACAAAGTGTTTTCCCTGACTTTCTCTTCCATCTGATATTTCATGCAATTTCATTTCTTCCAGTGAATAAGATAAAGTCAAAATTTGGATATAAAATTAACAGATTTGGTAGTTGTAAGAATATATAAAAAATATGGATGATTTGCACCTGAAAAATACAAATATTTTTATTAATTTATAGAACAGTTGTTTATTTTAATCTCTTTAATAATTCTCTTTAAGAATCCACAATTCTAAATTATGACTTATTTAAAATATTACTACGAAATACAGGATAATCTCTCAAGCTTTCTTTTAAATATGGAGTACACGAGACTGAATGGCACTAACTAACTGGGCAATTTTAGATACTAAGTAAACATAACATATTTTAATATAATAAATTTGGGAATTTTTAACATTATGAGGTTGGATTGATAGAATCAAATGAATCGCAAATTCTTCTTACCTCATACTTCCATGTTTTTTTTAAACACAGCACCGCAGTATCGGCGACCATCATCAGCTGTTTTCACGACTGTCAATTTTTTCTTTTGCTGGTAATTATCCAAACTGCCATCTGGTGTTCTTTTGAAGGAGTTATTTTCTAAACAGCCATCTGTGGTTCTTCAAAAATACAACAGATGGGAGTTTAGAAAATAACTCCTTCAAAAGAACACCAGATCGCAGTTTGGATAATTACCGGCAAAACAAAAAATTGACAGTTGTGAAAACGATTCATTTGATTCTTATTAAACATAACATAAGATTCAATAGCACTTCGGCAGCTACAATAAGTAGCGGCTCCAGGTTGAGGAAAACAGCTGTAACAGCTGAGAGACCCGACATACTGATCATATGTCACCTCTACACTGGCTGGATGATGGTCTCTGTGACTAACACATGTAGATGTGAGGCCAGCACCAGCAAGTAGGCCAAGAGCTTTCTAGGCCAGTCACACCACGGAGTTTTTTTTTGTGAAGTACTCCAAAATAGAGTTAGGTAAAATGTGAACTGACTATCTGGAAATGGTCTATATAGAAACCTATCACTTTTATATTAAATGACATACCTTGACTCTCTCCATGGTGGCTCGGAGCCTCTTCTCTAGTTTGGGCAGCTCACAGCGCAAGTCGGCATTATCCCGCACCAGCTGCTTATGAACCTTGGTTAACTGGTCAAGATTATTCTCGAGGAAGCTGATCTTTTGCTTCTGTGCTAATGAACCTCCATCATCCTCACTGTCCTCTGCATTCACAGACTGTAATATTATATGTTAATATAATTAAATTAATATCAAACTCGATGCTATTCTTTTTGCAGATGATTTAGCTCTTCTGGCACTTTCCGAAAATGATTTGCAACGATCAATTTATAATTAACAAAAAAATAGCTGCCAAATTTAATATGGAAATATCAATTAACAAAACTAATATTATGGCATTTCATGGGAAGGACCCCATACAAAGTAAAATCTGTCTCCAGAATAAAATTTTAGAGAGATCTAATCAATTTAAATATCTTGGATATTATCTCTCTATCTGGGATGAAAAGGATATCCCTGAAAAAATTACTAGTTATAATAAAAGTTTGCGAAATATTAATCAAGTTATGAAACCATCCCTTGTACAAAAAAACACCAGATTACGTTTATATAACACTTTGGCTAGACCAGTGTTGACCTATGGTAGTGAAGCATGGACAATAAATAGACAACATGAAAGCAGAATAACGACTTGTGAAATGAGATTCATACACAGAACAGTGGGTTACGCCAGATGGGATCGGAAAAGAAACACCGATATCTTAAAAGAATTGAAGACTATGACAATTTTGGAACATATTAAACAGTACCAACTAAATTGGAAGCACCATCTTGAAAGAATGAGTTCAAATCGGATTCCCAAAGCTGTTTATAATTATATACCAAGAGGACGAAGATCTCTGGGTCGTCTTATGAAATGCTGGAAGGAAAATTTTCTACAAGATCGTAACAGGCCTTGGCCTAATATTTGGAAGGAAGAAGAAATCAATATTAAGAAACTAAAGCTATTACTATGATTGAAATAAGTAAATTAATATACACAACTGAACAATTGTAATCATTGGTAAAGAGTAAGGTAAAGGAAGGATTTATGCTTGGATGGGAATGTAGCCTGAGTTAGCTCAGTGGTCAGAGCATTAGCACAGAAAGCTGAAGTTTGGAGTTCGATTCCCGGTTCAGGCAAAATTTTTTTCTTTACCATTGATTAATATAATTAATTGGAATTCTGAAGTTCCCAGCATGCAGGATTTGATGTTCGGTTCATCTACCAACCACCACAAGGATGTAAAATCAAATGACAGAAGCTGATGCAAACAGTTGAAATCTACTGAACTATTATAGAATGTCACTATGAGGTTTTTAATTTAAGATTTGAAATAAAATTCTTTACACCTCACCTCATATCCAGCCTTCTAATTAAACTGGTTTCATCTTCAGTAATTTTATAACCGATGTTATGTCGTCCTGGAGAACTGCTTCTTACTCCATCTGTTAGCAGACTGATGAACCTCTGAATCAAATCAAATTCCTTGGCAATTTCAAAATTCATAATTTTTTTCTTTCTCGTTTTCGAGCCCATGGTTTGGGAAAAAATCCACATAAAAAAAACAAGAAAGAAAAACTAATGAATCTTGAAATTCCCAGGGAATTTGATTTGAATCGGAGGTTTGTAGGTCCACCAAGAGATGGAGTAAGAAATTCTCATGGACGACTGAATATCAATATTTAATTTTAGGAAGTGATATTTTGAGGTTATACATCGACAACCAGGTTGTGCAGCATAATGCAACATAAATAAAACCAGTCTGGACAAGCTGACGATAAAACAGAATTGTTTTGAAACATGTTCAAGAACAAATCAACATTAATATTGAGGTAAGATGATCAGACTAAAAATAATATGAATATCAGTTGTGAATTACTGATGATAAAAACCACATAGGTTTTGAAACCAGTTTAATTAGAAGACTGGATATGAGGTGAAGTGTAAAGAATTTTATTTTAAATCTTAATTAGAATCTAATTCAAAGTAGTGAAAAATGTCTCCGAAATATGTAGAGTTGAGAAACTCATGAGGTGAAATGTGTATTTCCTACACAGTTTTATTGTAATGCAGTTATTATAAAGTTCCACAACATAGCTGACTATTCAAGGGCATCATATCTTGAAGCAGAGTTATGAACATGTGCTCGTTTGAATCCTCATGAAGGAAGACATTTTTTCATGGAATTTCAGCCGGTATGAGACCAGTACACACACACAGCATTGTGGAGAAATTGGATAACAGTTCCAGGATTTGAAAATCAGCTATAACTGGGGGAATCCATATGTCACCTCTATACTTACTGGATAAAAGTTCACTTTTTAAATGGCACATGTGGAAATGTGGCCACCAAGCAACTGTTAGCTCCTGGGGATTCTACACCAGTCATACAATGAAGGTTTTTTTAACAGACATTATAATGAGTATAACTAAATTCTCAGTAAAATCATTTAAATACTTAGGTACCAAAGTAAATGGACATAATGCATTAGAAGAGGAATTTAAGGAAAGATTGGTAAATGGGAATAAATATTTAATTTAAGGAAGTTATATGTTGAGGTTATTTTCATTATATTATTTTTTGTCTGGACATCTTACCTCAATATTAATTAATATGTAAAAATGTAAAAAAAAAACTAATAACTGTTGGAGAATCAAAACAAATAACGAACTAAACAAATTAATCAAAAATCGGAATATAGTAAACCATATAAGATCTCTCAGAATTGGTTGGCTTGGACATTTGATAAGAATGGATGATCAGAGACTGGTCAAAAAACTCTACAAATGGAAACCTATGAGGCAGAGCTGTTGGAAGACTGAAGATCAGATGGGAGGATGACACAATGAACGATCTAAAGAAAATGAAAGTGACAAATTTGAATATGATAAGAGACAGATTGGCATGGAGGAGGATTGTTGAGAAGGCCAAAACTTTCACTTTTGAAGTTGTCGTGCCTTAAGATGATGATGATAAAATTCTCACTAAATTTTAAATGCCTTACTTTTATGTCAGCCACGTTGCAATGCATTCAAAAGCAGAGAACATTGCTATTTGTAGGAAAGGAGATGATTATAAAGATCAAATGATATTGGGGGAAAACGATGACCTAAATTACTTATTTGTTGTTTTATACTTTCATCTGCAAAAGACAAACCTTATAACATATAAAGTAAAAAAAGCAATTTAATATTAAATTATAATACCTCATAGTGTTTCTACCTACTAAGTTTAAAATAAGAAAAATGCATTGCTAAACTGAATCACAAATATACATATCACCTCACAAAATAAATTTTCTCACCAGGACATGTTTTGGAGACCTTCATCCCTATCCAATTGCTTAAGAAGTGTCATTGATATCAGTTTGTTTTCAACTAACAATGCAAAATAAGTTTTGAGATGAAGCCTCAATCACAAATTTCAACTTGCTTCCATTCATTTAATGATCCGTTCTTCAATTCTTGGTGCGAAAATTTATTTTATGAGTTAAGCATAATTTCGTATGAAAATATTTTACATTTAAAATGATTATAAATATATAGGATGATAATTTCTTAACAGAATGAGATATCTACAGCAAAAAAAAAAAAAGTAAAATGCATCAATTGTCTGTATTTGATATTTTAAAATACGATTGAAAACTTTATAGAGATTGTTGTTTTTCTCCTTTCTTGATTAATACGTATTTTTAAAGTTATGTCAGTTGCCAAAATAAAAGCCTTAATAATTAAATAAAAATAAAACGTAGTTTTATTTGATTTTCATATTTATTATATAATTCAGTGACAGCTGTTTCAGTACACTGTACCTTCTTCAGACATGTTAACAAATTATGAATTGTGTCCCAACTGATCTAAGCAACAATACAACAATATTTATTTAAATTTTTTAATTTAACAAAGGGGATTCATTCAAATCAAGTTGAGAATTTAACAGTTTTTTACTACTTTTAAACTTATTAATTTCTACAGCCTTCCAAAAGATCTAACTTCTTACCCTTATCACAAATATGTAAAATTTCAAAATTTGGATCGAAACAATGATTAAATTGGAATAGGTGGTTAGCATAGTTTGAATTTTCTAAATTTCTGTTATATGCTCTCATGTGTTCCTTTATCCGAGATATAAAAGGTCTACCAGTTTGTCCTATATAGACATTGTCACATGTGCCACACTTCAATTTATATACACCTGATAATTTTTCTTTTTACTCAATTGATTAAAAGCTTTAATATTAAATATAATACAAAACTAAAAATCTGCATCTTCGTTTAGATTAGGTCTATAGATTGTACATCTCTAGGTAATTTTGAGAGAAAAAAAATTTCTAATTTCTTTAAGGCTTAAAAAAATAATTATACAGGACTTAATTACTTCCATATGTTATGTCCGTTATGATGGATTTCACCTATACCAAATCACTAACTAATCTCTCTTTCACTTTTAAAACAGCGAAATTTGTTTCATAAATTAATTATGGGAAATGACATTATTAAGTTTTTTCTGAAAACTACGGTTCCGTTCTCGAAGATATGGAGTATGAGCTGAGATTTTACGACTCACTATTATTAGTTATTAAGTGAAATTGGTGTTCATTTGAACTATATATGGTGTCCATTTGTTTCGAATAAGAGCACAGCGACAGATTTTGAAATGAAACTTATTATAAACTATAAGTAGTATTGATAGCAATAAAAAATTCTGTTTTTCTTCGTAAGAACTAAAGATAATACCATTACATATTTACATCTGTTTTTTAAAATGGAACTTGAATTTTTTTTTTCAAATTGAAACATGTAGAAATCTGGTTAAAATCTCAGTTTACAATACATTATTACTAATCTATTATTACCTTCTTGATTCTAGCCTGAAGATCCTGAACAAACAATTTCCTGAGATTGTGCAAAGTCTGAAGCTCCTTTGCTACAGTATCCTCTAGTCCCTTCAGATCCTTGCGAGCCTGTTCTCGCCTTTCATTTGTCAAACTGCAATAACAAATTAACAAATTAAATACGGTATCCTCTAGTCCCTTTAGATCCTTCCAAGCCTGTTCTAATCTTTTATTTGTTAAATTGCAAAAACAAGTTTAAAAATTGAATAGTTTGATCATCTTTTAAAATATTTGATGCATGATGAAATAGTATGTTACTTACATGAGTTCCTGCAATTTATTGCTCTTATCATTTTCTTCTTGCTTCAATCGCTCATAATCTGCTTGCATTTGTTGGTGTGCCAGGGTGTATTTCTGGTTCAAGCTGAAAAATACAACATTGATCAGCTATCATATCAATTATTTTATATTTTCAATAAAAAGAGCTTCATTACAATATTTGCTACTGCATAAGATGCACATTTTCCTTGAAAACAGGGTATGAGTTATACTTTAATCATAAAGAACAAGGAAGTTACTTCATGAGGTATTTTATCAAAGAAATTGAATCAATTGCAGTGAAATCTATCTTAGCCGGAACCTTTAAAAGAAGGAAACCTGTAGAGACGGAAAAAAATCTCCAGAATGGTATGATTTTATATGTAAAATTGTCCTGTATAAGCCAGAAACCTTCATAATGCAGAAACGGAATGGTTTTTAAAGTACCAACAGTTAATTTTTACCTCAGTAAGACGGAAGATTATTCTTAAGCACGTTCTAATTACAGTATTAATGACCACATGTGAAAATTCTGCATATGACGCTTTCTACATTATTTTGTAGTCCACTGGTGTGGTCTCGGGGTAGCGTGCTGCCTTGTCACACAGCGGGCCCGGGTTCGATCCCTGGTCAGGACAGTTTTTCTGGTTGAGGTTTTTATCGGGGTTTTTCCTCACCTGTAAGACAAATGTCAGGAAAACTTTAAGGCCCAAACGGTCCCCGAAATCATATGGCTATCGCAATCATCATCATTGATATTCAACATAGGTTAAGCTTAGGATAGGGACTCTCCTGGCACACCATAATCATCATCACCCATCATATCATCGGGGCAACGTAACCCTGCCTTCCAGGCGCTCCAACCTCAGAAGTGGATTACAAGTATGCCATGCCAGGAGAGAAACCAGGAACGTCGAAAGACAACCCGGGGCATTTGAAAAAAAAAATTACATTATTTTGTTTTACCTTCTTGTGTTGCCATTGTATTGCGGGGATACCCTTGCTTAAGTGTGACAGTGGGGATTCCCTTGCTTTTCCTTGCCTGCTTATGTAACCTGTGAGGGAGTTGGGAAACTCTTCAGTCCTCCTGTAGTTGAGTTCCTTCTCATTTTTGTGTAATAAAGTTGTTTTGTATTGCCGTGCAAACTGTGTTGTGTTACATACACTATTTTGTCTTATTTCAGTTCAATACGTTATGTCTTTAAAGCGTGCATGTAAAACCCTTACACAGCATGAAAAAATTCAAGTTTGTAATTTGGGAACCCTTTATAAGAAGGAAACATATTTAAAGAACCGTCATGTTCCTTCATAAATCAATGGTAAAGAGAAAATTTTTGCCTGAACCGGGAATTGAACCCCAAACCTTTAGCATTCCGTGCTAATGCTCAGACCACTGAGCTAATCCAGGCTTCATTCCCATCCAAGCAGAAATCCTTCCTTTACCTTACTCTACTGGTCCCATATTCAATTGCAATGAATCATCATTCACAAATACACAATGAATGGCTTCTACCTGAAGAAGACATGAAGGGACTCCACATAGCTATAGCATTATTTATTAAATTAATATTCAGAAGCTAAAGCTATTACTATGATAGAAATAAGTAAATTAATGAACACAATTAAATTATTGTAAATCAATGGTAAAGAGAAAAATTTTTGCCTGAACCGGGAATCGAACCCCGAACCTTTAGATTTCTGCTTGGATGGGAATGAAGCCTGGATTAGCCAAGTGGTCTGAGCATTAGCACGGAAAGCTAAAGGTTATGGGTTCGATTCCCAGTTCAGGCAAACATTTTTCTCTTTACCATTGATTTACAATAATTTAATTGTGTTCATTAATTTACTTATTTCTATCATAGTAATAGCTTTAGCTTCTCAATATTAATTTAATAAGGTTTTACTGTATTTACTCTCTCATCTGGTCTAATTTTGAAAGGTTTATTCCCTGTCATCAGTCAGTTTTGGCTCATGATGGGGATAATGACCTTGAAAACTTTTCCAGGTGAAAGAGAAAAATATGATTTTTATTAAATTAATATTAAGAAGCTAAAGCTGTTACTATGTTTGAAATAAGTATATTAAAGTACACTACTAAATTATTGTAATCAAATGGTAAAGGGAAAAATTTATGCCTGAACCGGGAATCGAACCCCGAATCTTCAGCTTTCCGTGCTGATGCTCTAACCATTGAGCTAATCCAGGCTTCCCTCCCATCCAAGCATAAATCCTTCCTTTACCTTACTGTCTTGGTCCCACATTCAAATGCTATGAATCATCATTCACAAATACACAATGAATGGCTTCTACCTGAAGAAGACATGAAGGGACTCCACATAGCTATAGCATTATTTTTATTAAATTAATATTAAGAAGTTAAAGCTGTTACTATGTTTGAAATAAGTATATTAAAGTACACTACTAAATTATTGTAATCAAATGGTAAAGAGAAAAATTTATGCCTGAACCGGGAATCGAACCCCGAACCTTCAGCTTTCCGTGCTGAATGGTTAGAGCATCAGCACGGAAAGCTGAAGGTTCGGGGTTCGATTCCCGGTTCAGGCATAAATTTTTCTCTTTACCATTTGATTACAGAAAAATATGAGATGAGGTGTAAATAAGTTATTCAATTTCTTTTTGTCTTATATGCTGATATTTAATTTTGTTATTACTCCAATTTCTGAAAATTTTCTCTGCTCTGAGTTTTCAGAATTGTTTTTTTCTTTCTTGCAGTATATAAGAGCATTTCAATTATTTAGAATACAGCGGATGCATTAACACTATCATTGATGACACTGTTGCCAACTATAGATCCAACCATCTGTATGGTGTATAGTCAGATTTTAAGAAATAAGACATTTATACATTCCTGAACGAACATACTATGTGATCCTATCATATAAAACACGGTCCATTTTTAAATGCTATATGGTCATGCCAAGTTCTACTACTGGCAACTCTGATTGATGAACACAACCTAGTCATTTAAACTTTTCCATCATTTCCGCAGTTGTTGTGAATGTTGATAAATTTCTGGTATTAGTTTTATTACTCTTTCCTAGTTAGAGTAGATACTGTATTTGTTCAAAATTTAATTTTTGTTTGAATTATAGTAAATTTGTTACATTATATATGAATTTCCTATAAAAAAAAGTGCTCAAAAAAGAAGGGTGCATCTTACATGCCAGCAAATAAGGTAATTCATGACATATCTACTAATTAAATATATGTAGACAGGAAGTTTCCTAGAACATATTTAATTTTTAAATTACGAGGGTCATACTGAAAGTCATGAGCAACATTTTTTTAAACAATCATAATATTTATTTTAGACAAACCAAGTACACCATGTTAATCTACAGACCTTTGTGCTACTTTTCAACATAGTCACCATTTCTTTGCACACATTTTGTCCAGCGTTCTACAAGCTTGAAAATTCCCTTATGATAGAAGTCAGTTCCAGCTGCTCGAAGACACTGATGCACTGCTTTCCGAATATCCTCCAGCATCTCGTAGCATTGGTCTCTCATCTGCTCCTTCACAGAACCGAAAAGATGGTAGTCGGAGGGTGCCAAATCGGGACTGTAGGGAGGATGTGGAAGAGTTTCCCACCCAAATGTCCTGATCATCTCCACAGTGGCACGAGCAGTGTAAGGACGCGCGTTATCGTGTTGCAGAATGATCTTCCTTCCAGGGCCTTTGTCGTGCAATGCACGACGGAGCTTCACAAGTGTCTGGATATAGTGGGCAGCATTTATGGTTTGTCCAGGTTCAAGAAATTCAACCAGAATGCAACCTTGCGCATCCCAGAAGACGCTGCCCATAACTTTCCCAACAGATTGCACTGTCTTTGCATTTTTCTTTGATGGCGAATTCAACTGGTGCCATTCCATACTCTGGCGTTTTGTTTGAGGCTCGTAGCGATGAAACCAGCTTTCGTCACCTGTCACAATACTCGTCAAAAAATCATCACCTTCATTTCGAAATCTCTGAAGAAGGTTATGGGTGATGGTTCTTCTCTGAAGTTTGTGGTCTTCACTCAATAAACGTGGAACCCAACGGGCACTAACTTTTTGGTAACCTAAGCTGTGACTCATTTCTTGCACTGCACTGTGTCCTACTGCAAGTTTTCTAGCGATTTCATTCACTGAGATACGCCTGTCGTCTCTAATGAGCGCATCAACTCTTTCCTTGTTGCAATCCGTGGAGGCAGAGCGTGGGCGACCGCTCATCTTTGATACTCGTGTTCCCATCTTTAAAATGTTTCACCCATCCCCTAACACTGCTGGCACCCATGCAGGCATCTCCGTAAGCACAATGAAGTCTTTGGTGAATATCAACAGCAGGTTGTTCCTCTTTAACAAGGAATTCAATGACAGCGCGCTGTCGAAACGAAACACTGATGTCTGCCATTTTGGAAACACTGTGTGTGGTCACATGATAGAAGCTATGACTCCACAAAACGGCAATGTTGGGGTATAAAGTCTGTACATTACGATCCTGCAGTTGTTTTTGTTACATTGTGAAATTTGAATTTTAACAATGGGTTGCTCACGACTTTCAGTATGACCCTCGTATATATTTTCATAAATGAGGTATCTCATTATTTGAATTAGTACATACTCTTTGAGCTCATTGATGGACGCTTGTTTTTCCATAATCTCATCTCTCAGAGCAGCCACTTGTTTCTGATGTGCATCCCTCAACTGGTCCATTTGCACTTCCAGAGCTACTCGCATCTTATTGGCCTGTTCCTTCTCTTCTGCCTTCTCCTTGCTCGACACAGCATGTACTTGTTCTGAAATACATATTTCACCTTATAATATTTTCCTCAACATATCTTTATGAAATTGAGTTATAAGGATTGCAATAGAAAATACAGTTTTCTGATGTTGATTATTTGCAAGAAGATAAAAATTTTATAAACAAAATTTTTTGTTATCTAATATGCTATTTTCATCATGGACATGCGAGATATTTTGTTCTAACGTGGCATAACATACGGTACAAAAATCATCAGGTTATAAAATATTCACCAGTTTGGAAAACCTAAGAATTTGTCAGAAAAAAATATATATTATAATGATGAGTACTGGCAGCAACAAGTTTATATTTTATTTGAATGAATGTTGTCACTAATGACAATAGTAAGTTATGAATTGATGTATTGTGCTTTGAGTGTTCTGTTATTTCATTATTATACAAGAGAGTCAAGAGTTAAGGAGAACTCAACAAAAGAGTATAATCTGCTTATGAGAGTGCATGGCTTATTTGTAAGAGAGTTTTTGAGAAAATAAGGTAACAAATTTTATTGATAATTTTATTATTCGTTTCATACATCTCAATGATGGATAAATCATATTTGAAGAGAAATATTATGCACCCAGATTGGGGCTTGAACCCAGGACCTTTTGCACTCTAGGCAAACACTCTAACCTGTACAATACTCAAGATCCATAATCTGCTCAATTCTGTATCAAATTTGCAGGTTCAATTATTCTCCAATGTAGCATGTTGGTATAAACTAAAATTATCTTCAGTTCAGAACCAGTAAGATGCAAATTAAAAGTGGAAAGAAAAATTATAGAACAAATATCAGAATTTAATTATTTAGGTGTATTAATAACAAACACCAAAATTTTAATAAAATGGATAAAGAAACAAGCTGATAAAGAAGTACAAATATCAGGATATATGAAAGATTTAGTTTAGCGCAACAAACAAATGTCAACAGAAAGCAAAATCCACATATACAAAACAATAGTTCAACCAGTTATCGTATATGGGGCAGAAACTAGGGTTGATACAACAAAAAACAAATAATAAGCACATGTGAAATGAAGATCTTCAGAACTTGAAGAAAAGAAGAAATCAGTTTGTGTAACTGCTGACGATGGAGTAACAGCTTTGAAACATATGTCGACAAAACAACCACATGAGCTAAGAATGTTAAAAAAATACAAACTCAAATATCTAAGAATTATTCAGGGGAAAACATTTTTTGATAAGTTACACAACACAGAAATTAGGGACAAATGTCATATTCAAGACATAACCAAATTTATTATAGACAAAAATATTAGAAAGGTCATCTGGACCCATGCCTCCACCCCTTGGGATACCTCGGTCAAAGACCATACTCCCAAGTCCCAGAATCTTGTCCTCCCTATCTATCTCGCATCCACGTTCAAGTTCTCGGCCTTAAACCAACACCTCAGGGAGAAGGTGTTGGAGTCGCAACTTAAGGGAAAATTGCTGAGCTACATAGTACGTCAGGGCGCTCATTCCTGACGACTCCACAGTTGGTCCACAGGCTCCTCGAGCCTAGCCGGGAGGACTGCTGTCACAGATCCACCGATCGTTCCCCTGTTCTACCTCCAGGGACGCATCCCACAGCCGTTGTGAGACCAGCTAAGGCTTGAATTCTCAAGCCCCGCAGTATGAGACTGTAGTACATCCAGGTGCTCATCTCCTGGCGACCCCACAGTTTGTCCACGAGCCCGTAGGCTCAGCTGGGAACCAGCACAGTTGCTCCCCTCTGCACTGGTCCGAGCCGTGCCCTGGTGAGCCCCCAGGGATGTGTCCTGTTGCAGTTGTGGGCCAGCATGGAGCTCGCAAGCTCCAACAAGTGAGCAATAGTACAAGGCGCTCAACTCCTGCCGACCCCACTAATGGTTCACGAGTCCCTTGGACTTGCCGGCTGTCTAGCAGATCCACCGACCTTTCCCCCAGAGCACCACCTGGGGACGTGTTTTGTTGCTGAAGTGGGTCCACAGCCTGAGCATTAGTACGTCAGGTCGCTCAACTCCTGACGACCTCACAGATTGTCCTTGGGTCACTCGGTCACGGAGTCGGTGCTAATCCCACACCCAAAAGACCGCGCTTCCTCCTTTTCCGAGCTTACTGACCTGGTGGTAATTCCCAGAAAGGTAATATTGAAAGAATGGAAGACAACCGACTTGCAAAAAGGGCTAAAGAAGATAGACCAATGGACGGGAGAAGAACAAGAGGAAGACCAGCCAAGAGATGGACAGACAGTGGATGCACATCCAATACGTATTCCTCCGAGGGGTGATTTTGGAAATAAACAGGATGAAAATCCTACAAATTATGAAGAAGAAGAAGATCTTCAGTTCAGAATCATAATTCTAAAAGATAAAATATATTTCAATTAATCAGAGAGTTTATTAACAACATACGTAGATGACCTCACCTGCTGCCTTGAGTTTTGCACACTCTTCCCGCAGTGCATCCACATCTTCTTCAAGTGTGCGTTTCTTGTTCTCAGCCTCACGCATTGATTCCTGCAGAGTTTTCATACGAGCCTCGTGTTGAGAGATTAATAACCTGCAGTCTGCCAGATCCTTTTCATACTCCGTAATCTGTTCAAAAATGCACATGTATATCAAGTGTAGGTTTTTACAATTGGCATTTTCTTGAAAACTTACAATCAGATTCAACCCAGGAAGTTACTGTGTGTTTAGAATAGGGAATTGGGTTGCAATTTTAACAGTATTTTCTTGAGAGAAATCCTTATATAACACTGATGATTGCAACACAGCAGGTACATAGTTGTAAGTTGTAGCCGTCCAAGCCACCCCCTCTTAAAGAAAAAAACAGTTACCACTTGTCACTGAGCTCGTGCGGACCTGTATTATCCTATGTGAAAGTGTCAACTCTCATATTTACTATAAAACTAGTTTGCATGCCATAAAAGAAAAACTATGTTTTTTAAATGTATAGTACATATATTTAGAGAAAGTACTGCTAACCTTGCCCCTCCACCCTTCCCTAAACAAACAAATACCGTTATGAGTTTGGCAACATCTACCCTCTGTAGGCAGGGGGACACTGGCATAGCCCTGGGTTGAATTAGAGTGTAAAATTAAATGTGAAAAAAAAAATAAAAGAATAGACCTACAATTTTTGTTTATTACACTAGGAGAGTGATGGAAAGGAAGTTCTGATGGAATTGACTAAAAAAATTAATTAATTACTATTGTAATGTGCTGAAATAATATTTGTGCATTTTTTCCTTGGAATATTTTATTAAAAATTGGGGTATGTGTGTTATCCAAGGCAAATATTAGCAACAATTTTATCTCAACTACCATACCTTCTGTTCATGTTCACATGTAGAGAAGCTTTTTGGTTTAAGGGGGGTGATGGGTAAAATTTCTATTTTCTACATTTTTTGAGCTAGAGACTTGATTTTTGTACAAACATTCACTGCATGATACATAATGATGTGTTTAAGTTTCATTCTTGTGAGACATTTATTTTATGAGTTATTGGATCGTAACAGGCCTTGGCCTAATACTTGGAAGGAAGAAGAAGAAGAAGAATATTATATTTTTAAAAATTTGCATACATTATAATTAAATGGGTTCCACAATTTTTTAGTAAAATGTCTGATTTTTTACGAGACCACTAAAATATTTAGAAAAACATCATGCAATAGAATTCTTACAATGTGAATATAAAAGGAGAAAAAAAATATATACCTCATGCGTGGAATTTAAAAAAAAAAAATTATTGCACACATTTTATTTTTTATTTCTTAAAATACTATTTCAATCATGAAACCCATGCACTACTTTGTTACCCATTGTTTTTAGGACATGCAGTAAAAATTTGAACCTTCTAGGACAAAATTTCTGAATTCCATTCAATTTTGAACGTACAAAAATGCATTGAAAATAAATGTGTGGAATAACAAGTTTAAAGATTTGCATGCAGGTAGTATTTAACTGGCACAGCCTTTTAACTCTGACATAATTTAGGGCACTTAGAAGCGCCATAGTGCCTCTGAAACTTTGCCAACATATACATTAGAGTACAGGCTATTGTTTAGTACAAAAAACAAAAAAAATGCCAATTTTGATCTCAAATAGTCAATTTTTCACTCATCACCTCCCTTAATTCTTGCTTCTCAGTGTAAAACTAAAGATCCAGGATAAAGTCTCAGATCAGGCAGAAAAAGAGAATTTCCTTTCATCCTATAGTAAGAGTTATTGTCGACTTTTTTTGCAAATTTCTCTTTCTCTGGGGAAAAATATGTCATTTTGTATAATTGAATTGTAATAACTGTAATTTTATTCCTGAATTTTGCTATAACAGTGCCCAAAGGTGGCTACTTCAAGGACCAATGTGATAATTTATGAAAAGATCCCAGCATAGAGTGACTATATGCAACAGAAATTTGGTTTTGGAGACAATTAGGGATGTTATGATCTGTAGTACCGTAGTATGAAAAAGATATTTACTTTCTTGTTACAATCCACCTGGAAGCCCTCCAGACTCTGACACCTCTGCACCAGATTCTTCACTTCTGACTTCATCTTAGAAATGTACAATCTTGCTACTGTAAACTCCTCTTCAAGTTTCCCATTGCTGTCAGCAGAAACCTGAAATGTCAAGTGTCAAGTCAGTCCTTCATATAAATGTTACAATAAAAAAAAATCCATTACTTTATAACAACCCAGGTATTAAAAATGAATTATTGAACTTTTATAGGAATAAATCACTGTGAGGTTTAATTTATATTAAAAATGAATGTTTTATTTTAGGAAGTAATATTTTGAGGTTCTTATAATTAAATATTTTTGAGTCTGTGCTGAGGATGATTAGAAGACTAATCGAAACATGTTCAAGAACAAATCAACATTAATATTGAGGTAAGATTTCTTCACCATCATCATCCGGTATCATGGCAGCTGCTGCCATCTTCCGGAAACCAATTGCCATTCCTCTCTGTCCATCCATTGATCTTCCTCCAATCCTCTGATATTCATAGCCGCTTGTACCCTTTCTATCCAAGTTTTCTTCGGTCTTCCTCTCTTCCTCCTTTCCATTGCGATCCATTCCATGACAATTTTAGGCAATTAAGTTATGTACATAGGAAATAACACTATGAGGTTTTTTAATATTGTTTATTTTTTATTATGAAGTATGAGGTGAGTGAAATAAAAAATAAACAATTTTAGGCATTCTTTTGACATGGCCATACCACTGTAATATTTTCTTTTCTATAATGTCTATGATGTCCGGATCCTCTTGTACACCCATAATTTCCCTTATTTCATATTCTATCCATTCTAAATTTTCCAGCTGATCTTTCAGGTAAGATTTCACAGACTCAAAATAATTTAATTAAAAATGAAGATTAAAAAAATCTAATAAGGAATACAAAAGAAGTAAGAAAATGTACAATTAACTTATTTAAGTGGACAGTTTAGTCATCAGTTTTTTTTATCTTCAATATCAAATACATCCTGCCATTACATCTGCAAAGTTTATCAGCCAATCTCAGAAATAGTCCACATAGTGCATAAGTGATTAGATTTTTATTTACAAAAAAAAAAAAATTCTAGAACAAGGTACCAAGAATAAATAACGAAAAATATAATAGAACACACAGTTTTAACATTTAATAATACTAAGAAATATAAAGGGGGGAAAGGGCTTATAAAATATTAATTATGTTTATTTATCAAAATCTTAAGGTTATATTAATTATGTTTTTATTATTAATTTAACATTTCTCAATGAAAGATAAATTAAATTTGAAGAGAAAAATTTTCGCCTAGACCGGGACTCGAACCCGGGACCCTTGGTAGAGCACTTGGCCCGGAAAGCCAAGGGTCCAGGGTTCGAGTCCCGGTCTAGGCGAAAATTTTTCTCTTCAAATTTATATTAATTATATTAAAAATATGTTCTCCACTCACTATTAATCAAATAACCTCATAATTATATTAAATTAATGTTGGGAAGTAAACATTATGAGGTATAATCATTAAAATTCATCGGAGAACATATTGTTTAAACAATTGAATCCTATGATGTGAGTTGTTTAAACAATATATTCTCCTTATATTATTTTTGGTCTGGACATCTTACCTCAATATTAATGTTGATTTGTTCTTGGACATGTTTCAAAACAATTCTATTTTATCGTCAGCTTTCCCAGACTAAATATTAAATATTAATATATTCTCCGATGAATTTTAATAACCTCATAATGTTTACTTCCTAACATTAATTTAAATATTATATTAATTAAGTTATGTAGATAGGAAATAACACTATGAGGTTTTTTAATATTGTTTATTTTTTATTATTTCACTCACCTCATACTTCATTATACTCAGTATGAGGTGAGTGAAATAATAAAAAATAAACAATATTATATTAATTCCCTTATACACACATTATTTGTAAGAGAGAAGAGAAAAGAGATATTTTTATCTTCATACTTTTAAAGTAAATGAAAGATAACTTATGTACAAAACATGTTTTCTTTAACAAACACTAGATAATAACAAGCAAATTCTGAAATATAAAATTTTGTGACTCAATTTTCTATATAACAGACATGAACAGAAACTGAATAATCAACTGGCCTGTACATATCAACTTGATACCAACTTTTTGTGTAATTTTTCTTCATTTTATTTTTGGGTAGTATCCTGTCTTATGTCATATGCTTCAAAATTTAATTATTACTATTATTATTCATCCACAAGAGATGAGACACCAAAAGAAGACCCAGAACCAGGTGGTAAGATCGCATTGGGGAAGATACTGAAGACAGAGGACAAACATAAAGATACAAACAATTAAAATAAGGGAGGACAAAGTTAGCTGGAGATCTCTTTTTAATAGACAACACAAGCAATTGGAAATGACTTAAGAAGATTATTCATCCAACATAGAAATGAAAAATATTATGTACCTTCATATCTCCATCTCCACCAATTGCTACACCAATTTCACCCAAATCTTTCAATAGATTGGTTAGCATCTCAGTTATGCGTTTCTTTTGGTGTGTTGACATATCTTTCAATTGTTGGAGTTCCGATGATGTTGAATTCAGGGCGGACTGAAAGTACAAGAAAATTGTAATATTAGGGAAAAATCTCATATTAAAATGTTTGGGGTCAGACCCTTTTGCAACCTTTACATTTGTATGTGAAATCCTGAAATAATCAAACTAAGCAAATGCTATATTCTATTCTATAGTGTTCTGCCCTTCACTGCAATCATAGCATTTTCCCAGCTTTACTAGGGAATTATAGGTGTGGTAGCTTCCTGTTAGTTTCCACACCAGGGATGATAACGATGGCCAGATGATGTTTGAGGACCTTTTGAGCCTCAAAGCTACCTGAAATTTGTCTTACAGGTGAGGAAAAACCTCAAAAAAACTTCACCCAGGAAGCTTGTCCCAACCAGGAACCACTGCGTAACATGGCAGCATGCTACCTCAAGACCACAGCTTTGGACATGCTATATTTGTAACCATATTTATTTGATCAAAATTTCTATCTCCAATTAATAAAATTATAGCTTTTGAAGAAGTGTAAATATTTTTTATAGTTTTCTGAGGGTTTTTGTAAAGTCAAACCGGAAAAAGTATTCGGGCCCGCTGCATGACAAGGCAGCATGCTACCTCGAGACCACAGCGGTGGACATGCTATACTTGTAATGATATTTGATTAAAATTTCTACCTCCTATTAATAAAATTATAGTTTTTGTATAAGTGCAAATATTTTTTATAGTTTTCTGAGGGTTTTTGTAAAGTCAAACTGGAAAAAAAGTATTCAGTTTAATTTCATTGTAATACTGACAGTTATTCATTCCTTGTGTCCTTTTTTTTTCACATCTGAGGCCAATTTGATTCTTGAAAGCATTTCCATTGTCTACAATTTACCTACTATGCTTGATGTAGCTCAACTGAAGCCCCTTTAGTTCATATGTTTCAGATTTATTTTAAGGCTTTCACATCTACCTTGGAGGTGCCAGGAACATTGTCCTGATGTACATCATCCTAAGAAGTACTTTGACCGAACCACCTCCTAAGACATAGACACAAGGATACAATAGGGAAGAATTGAGAGGAAGAAAAGCATAGGAGCATACACATGAATGGAGGCATATTAGGAATCAACTTTTTGAAAAGAAAACATCAAAAGAGGATAACGATTAATGAAAGCAAATAAAATCATCATCATCATCTTAAGGTGCGACAACTTCAAAAGTGAAAGTTTTGGCCTTCTCAACAATCCTCCTCCATGCCAATCTGTCTCTTGCCACATTCAAATTAGTCACTTTCATTTTCCTTAGATCGTTCATGGTGTCATCCTCCCATCTGATCTTCGGTTTTCCAACCGCTCTGCCTCCTATAGGTTTCTATTTATAGAGTTTCTTGACCAATCTCTGATCATCCATTCTTATCAAATGTCCAAGCCAACCAATTCTGAGAGATCTTATATGGTTTACTATATTCTGATTTTAGGGGGCACGCCGTAGCCTAGTGGTTAAGGCACTGAGCTACAAGCCGGAGGGTCGAGGGTTGAAGTCCCGTTGGGGTCAGGATTTTTAAACCGACCCAAACCCTCTGGCGACACTATGGCCCTGGAGTCGACTCAGCCTCTAACGGAAATGAGTACCAGACACCTGTTCTGGGGGTAAAGGTGGCCGTCACGCAGGGCTGACAACCCGGGTGACATCAAGTGCCGATTGTCTAGAAAAATGGGAGCCTTAACCTCCTACTACCCCAAGGGTCTCCTGAGGCCTGTTGTGGGATCACTTTACTTTTTTTTTATATTCTGATTTTTTATTAATTTGTTTAGTTTGTTATTTGTTTTGATTCTCCAACAGAAAGCAAATAAAAGTAATAATTAATAATTAATTTGACATCTTACCTCATAAATTATTTTGTTCTTGAGAATATGTTCCAATATGTCTTCATATTATCATTCAGACTGTTGAATTTTCAGTAGTTGGTCCTGGATGTTGAATTCCCTTCCATCTTTTGGTTGACCGAAAAACTTACAAATCAGGTCCTTTTCCTCAGGAATTTCAAACATCATGATCCTTTCTCTGTTCTTCTAGATGTATTTTCTAACTGTTTTAATAATTTTTTGTTCACAACGATTCTATGTTTTTCTGACCAAACGTGAACAGGTACTGCAGATTTATCCACCTCTCCATTTTTCACATTTCTAAGGTATTCCTTCATTTTATTATTTAAGTTTTCCTTTGTTTTTTCCTATGTATACCCTATCAGGAACAACACATTCTACCTGGTATATTCCTGATTTTTTTGCCATAATCAATATTTTCATTTTTGTTAGTTTTCAATAGTTTCAATGAAGTAGTCAAATCTTATCTTACCTCATATTTTATGATTTTTTTAAACACGGGAACTGCAGTTTTCAAGAAGAGTCCCTCTTATCTTCAGTCAACATTACAACTCTCTATATTTCCCATATTTAACTATGAATTTCAATAATAATAATTTTTTTGTGCTAATTTAATACTGAATTTGTCAAACATTTTTTATTAATGATGGCAAAAAATCAGGTAGGTAGAGCTTAAATCCATGCAGCCATCAATCTCAACAGAACCAGATGGTGAATTATATTTTATATAAAGTATGCATTTTTCATGATACCTACTATTCTATAGTGTTCTGCCCTAGGGCAGGTCTTTCACTGCAATCATAGAATTTTCATCCTATGCTTTGTAGCTTTACTAGGGAATTATAGGTGTGGTGGCTTCCCATTGCTTTCCACACCAGGCATGATGATGATGGCCAGATGTTGTTTCGGGACCTTTTGAGACTCAAAGCTACCTGACATTTATCTTACAGGTAAGGAAAATTTATATATTAAATTTGGGAATTTTTAACATGAGGTTTTACTGATAAGAATCAAATGAATCGTGAATTATTCTTATCTCATATTTCTATGTTTTTTTTAAACACAGCACTGCAGTATCAGCGACCCATTGTCACCATCGTCAGCTGTTTTCACGACTGTCAATTTTTTCTTTTGCCGGTAAATATCCAAACTGCCGTCTGGTGTTCTTTTGAAGGAATTATTTTCTAAACTGCCATCTGGTGTTCTTTTGAATGAATCAGAACACCAGATGGCAGTTTAGAAAATAATTCCTTCAAAAGAACACCAGATGGCAGTTTGGATAATTACCAGCAAAGGAAAAAATTGACAGTCGTGAAAACAGCTGACGATCGTCATAATCGGTCGCTGATACTGCAGTGCTGTGTTTAAAAAACATAGAAGTATGAGGAAGGAGAAAATCATGACTCATTTAATTCTTAGGGTAAGGAAAACCCCAAAAAAATCTCACCCAGGAAGCTTGTCCTGACCGGGTACCAAATCTAGGCCTGCTGCGTGGCAAGGCAGCATGCTACCTCAAGACCACAGCAGTGGACTATAACACATACAGAATACAGAATAACACTGGTCGACCAGAGGCTACTGATGATGGAGATAAGCTCCGAAACTGCAGTATAGAAGAAAAAGGATATGAGGTGAGGTAATAAAAACATTAATTTAATTCTTACATACAGAATGCCCTGTATTACATGTCTTCTTCTTCTTCCTTCCAAGTATTAGGCCAAGGCCTGTTACGATCCTATAGAAAATTTTCCCTCCAGCGTTTCATAGGACGGCCCAGTGATCTTCGTCCTCTTAGTATATAATTATAAACAGCTTTGGGGATCCGATTTGAACTCATTCTTTCAAGATGGTGTTTCCAATTTAGTTGGTACTGTTTAATATATTCCAAAATTGGCGTAGTCTTCAATTCTTTTAAGATATCGGTGTTCCTTTTCCGATCCCATCTGGTGTAACCCGCTGTTCTGCGCATGAATCTCATTTCACAAGCCGTTATTCTGCTTTCATGTTGTTTTCTTAGTGTCCATGCTTCACTACCATAGGTCAACACTGGTCTAGCCAAAGTGTTATATAAACGTAATCTGGTGTTTTTTTGTACAAGGGATGGTTTCATAACTTGATTAATAATTCCTAAACTTTTATTATAACTAGTAACTTTTTCAGGGATATCCTTTTCATCCCAGATAGAGAGATAATATCCAAGATATTTAAATTGATTAGATCTCTCTAAAATTTTATTCTGGAGACAGATTTTACTTTGTATGGGGTCCTTCCCATGAAATGCCATAATTTTAGTTTTATTAATTGATATTTCCATATTAAATTTGGCACCTATTTTTTGTAAATTATAAATTGATCGTTGCAAATCATGTATTACATGTAAAGATTGGTTGTGTTAGTGGCATGATTATTACCTGTTTCTGCATGAGTTCCTCGGTAAGATTCTCATATTCCTTGTTTTTGGTCTCTACCTCTTGTGACTTCTGGTCATAGTTTACAGCCAGTTCCTCTAGAGCTTGCAAAACTTCTTTTACTTCTTCCTTTGCACTCTCATTTTCCTGCTGAATCCTGTTCATCTCTTGTTGGAGAAGCTCATAATCCCGTCGAGTTGAAGCAATCAACTGAGAACATACAACAAATTCATATTTTGATATATTGATTTAAATTTTAAATTTCTAGAATTAAATAAGTTATTGTTGAGTGTTATGAAATCATCTGTGGTTTTTATTATGAGGAAAGATGTGAAAACTACTCCCATGGCAACGTGGGACAATATGATCTTCAAACTAACAATTCTTCAATATTTAAACTTGCTTATAAACATCAAATTTCAAAGTAAAACTGTCACCATGAGAAAACTTTTTACACCTCACATTTGGAGACAAATGAATTTACAAAATCAATCCAGTTAAACTGAAATTCTGGATTAAAGAAGACTAGATAAACAAAGATCTACTGATAAATTAATGAGTCATTTTAACAACTTACCTCATATTTCATGTTTTTCAAACACAGTAACTATAGTTTTCAAATGATCTTGTCATGACAAGATCATTTGAAAACTATTGTTACCGTGTTTGAAAAACATAAAATATGAGGTAAGATGTTAAAATGACTCATTAATTTATTAATTAAGAACCTCATAATGTGTTTCCCAATTTTAACTTTGAGAAAGATCTACTGTTTTGATGTTATATTTAGTTTAACATATTCTAGTCCTGGATGAATTTATTTTTTAAAAAGAAAAAATTAACGCTTGAACCACAAATCGAACCCCAGACCTCTACACATCAGTGTGCAGTTCATTATACCATTCAAGACCTGATACAAACATTTTAATTTTTCTTTTAAAAAAAAATATAAAGGTCTATTGAACTTGGGAATTTTGTTTGAGAAGTTAAAATACCTCTTCTTGTTCTAGCATCTGCTCCTTGAGTTTCTCAACAAACTGGCTCTGCTGATTGATCTCCTCATCCTTCTCATCCAGCTGCTGGTACAGGCTCTCTCGCTCCTCTTCCAGCTTCTGTCTCTCTTCGTTTGAAAGTGAACCAATCATGATGCCACCACCAGGAGTCGCTGGCATTGGTCCCAGCACCACTTCCTTCTTTCCCTCGGGTGGCTGAGTAACAGGTGTCGCAGCATCCAGAGGTTCCTGTTAAAATTACATTTACATAAAATAAAGATTCTTAGCATCTATACTTCATTCGCTCTTAGAGTGATCCTACTATAAACAAATGCCAATTGTATCCTTCCGCCATTCGCACCACAATTACTGTCATTTTGACAGGAAGCACATGTGAAGTATATAAGACATATGATATAAGTATGGTATGCAATAAACTAGCTTAATAAACGAAGTCAAATACTATATCACATTATATTTAATTAATGTTGGGAAGTAAACATTATGAGGTATAATCATTAAAATTCATCGGAGAACATATTGTTTAAACAACTCACCTCATAGGATTCATGCGTCCATGATATCGCGATTTCAAACATAATCATGTTCATCGTCAGCCGAGTTATGGCTGACGATGAACATGATTATGTTTGAAATCGCGATATCATGGACGCATGAATCCTATGAGGTGAGTTGTTTAAACAATATGTTCTCCGATGAATTTTAACTATATCACATATTTGAAGAGACTCAAACCCGAGAACTTTTGGCTTGCCGGGCCAAATGCTCTACCAACTGAGCTACCGAGGCGAGTTGCGATCTAGACGCAAATTTTTCTCTTATATACACTGTAATTCCCTCATGCCAAATGCTTTCAAACCTTTGCTTCTATCTTTGCAAATGGCGGCTTCTTAGTTAAGAAGACATTTATTGGGAATTTAACACTACTTTATAAAGCCAGTAGGGCTTCTATTGATGTTTTTATTATTGATTTAACACTTCTCACTGAAGGATAAATTATATTTGAAGAGAAAAATTTTTGCCTGGACCAAGATTCGAACCCGGGACCTTTGGCTTGCCAGGCCAAATGCTCTACCAACTGAGCTACCGAGGCGAGTTGTGATCTAGACGCAAATTTTTCTCTTATATGCGTTGTAATTCCCTCGTGCCAAATGCTTTGAAACCTTTGCTTCTATCTTTGCAAATGGCGGCTTCTTAGTTAAGAATCATATATCACATACTTGATTTTTTTTAGTTACTATTGATAGTAGTACGAATTTTAGCAGAATAAATAGCAGTTTAACCCAGGAGTGGTGGCTAAGAAGTCACTCTGTGTCCACATACCTGCCACTGCATTCCTCTTTTGTTTGATGTCAAACATAATGCTAGACTTGGGGAGAATGGGATCCTGTCACCGCACCACTGGATATTTTTATTTATATCTTTAGAATTTGTGCTTCAAGGTTGAGGTTATTGACATTTATTTAAAATCACACAATTATTTTGGTAGACCTCTCCCGGGTTAAATATAAGTTATACAGTATATTCTAAACTCAATATTAAAGTAAGTCATATTAAATAATCCCTCCTCCAAAGCAAAATGTCATTGCGATCTATAACAACACTCCTTTGATTTCTTTCAATAAATTCAAATCCGATTTCACACAATATTTTGTAAAACGTCGTTCTTTTAAAATCAGGCAGTTCTGAATCACTATTTATTTTTTCAGTACTTTATCAATTGTAGGGGGTTTATTTTTTAAAAAGAAATTATGCACTACTATATACTTGAATTACGTTTGCCACAAATTCATCACATTTATCAAAAGCATATTGCACACGTTTCCTTTTTTACCAGGAGTTACAAACTTACCACATGTTGTTTTTGCTTTCCAAGCACTATTAATATTTGTACACGACACACCGGTAAACTCACATGTTAAATTCACTATATCTTTTACTGCAAGTTCTGGATACTTTTCACTAAACTTGTGATGTTTAAAATAACTGTCTTTTGACCAGTAGTCAAAGTATGCCAGATTGTTTTACAAATTTAGTTGGCGACACGGCAACAGAAGACTCGACACTTTCAGCCATGCTGTATAGTACATCAGAATCGATTGAAGCATGACTCACATGCATTATCCATATGTAAGAAACTACTTTTAGTTGTAATTATTGATTAGATATATTTTACAATATTTTCTATGTTTTATATATTATTATTTTCATTCACGAATAATAACAATTATATTCAGAGGATATAATTTTAAATTAATAAAGGGAACTACTTTTTCACGAGCCCAGAAATATTCAATGGAAATATCTACCAATAAAACTAAAATAATGGCCTTTTGTGGAAAATCCCCAATACCAAGCAAAATTTGTCTAAATAACAGAATTTTAGAGAGAGTTAATGAGTTTACTTATTTAGGATATAAACTCTCTTTTGTTGAAAATTTGGATTTACCAGAGAAAATTGAGAAATTCAACAAATCAATGGGTATCATTAATAAAGTTTTAAAACCTTCATTAGTACAAAAATCAACTCGTACTCGTCTTTATCAAATAATGGCTTGACCAGTCCTATGTTATGGGAGTGAAGAGTGGACTATAAGGACAAGAGACAAGAGATGAAAGCAGACTAACAGCTTGTGAGATGAAATTTATGCGCCGAACAGCTGGCTACACCAAATGGGATCGAAAGAAAAATGTAGAAATCCTTCAAGAACTTAATGTGTCACCAATACTGGACTACATTAAGGTAGAATATTTTTATCACTCACCTCATATTGTTCACTGGACTACATCTCCAGATATCAGCTAAACTGGAAGGAACATATCTCAAGAATGGCTAGATCCAGGATCCCCAAGGCAATAATGAACTACTGTCCAAATGGGAAACGGTCACTTGGTCGACCTATGAAAAGATGGCACGAAAACCACTTTCTCAGGCCGTAACAGTTCTTCTAGGACTAATACCTGGCAGGATGATGACTTTTTCACGTACTTATTGCTTCTATATTGTACGTCAGTGTCAATAACCAATGAAAAGTGATCAGGTAACATGGTTTTGTTTTGATGAGGATCACTTTAAGAGCAGATAGCCTTTAGGAAGCACCCGTGTCCCCAAGGGAGACATATGGGGTATATACATACATCTTAAACACTTTAACATTGTAAAAGCTCTACAAAATGGAAAGTATATGACCAGCACTTCCACATTTTATAGTAAACTATTTCCTGATATCTTCTACAATTTTTTTCAAAGACATAAAATACTATGTTAGGACACAGAGAACTCTTGCATGGTTTAATATAAAGCTATCGTGATTTTTTTTTTTTTTGCTCTATGAAAATCAAATGCAGATGTGAAACCAGCTTTCATACCTGTAGGTTGACTTGTTCATCCACATTCACAGTTTCTCCCGAACGCCACCTGCTGAGTTCCAACTCCAATTTCTCTAATTTTCCTTTTAGTCGCGCCACTTTCTCCTTCTCCTTTTCATACCTTCGCTTCCACTCTTCAGCAGTCAACTCCTCATTCACACACACTACATTCTTTATGGTCTTTGCCCTGAAAACAATATTACAAACCTGTATCAACTTTCCAATTAAATAAAACAAATCAACTAATTATCTAGCTTCACTGTTGTTGTTTTACAATGGCTTGCAGATGGGATCCTTTAATCTATTTTGCTTCTTGTCACCCAGTAAAATCCACTTAGGTTCGATGTTTAATAATAAATTTATTTGAAAATACAATAGGAAGTAACATTATATTTAATAAATGTTACTTCCTATTGTATTTTCAAACATTACATCTATTAATAAATTTATTACTTCTCACCGAATGACAAATTAAATTTGAAGAGAAAATATATGCCTAAATTTGAATTTGAACACAATGTCTCTGGTTTTGTACACCAGTGCTCTTCCATCTGAGCTATTAGACTTCTGATTTAATCGCAGATTTTTCTCTATATTAATACAATTCCCACATACGAGAAAGCAGTGAACATTCATTCCACTAATGCCATCTAGCAGCTTCTTAAATAAAAAAGACTTTCAAATGGGAATCAACACTACATTTATATGCAGTAAAGCTTAGATTCAATATTTAAATTAAATTGATCACTTCTCACTGAATTAAAAATTAAATTTGAAGAGAAAAATATGCCTAAATTGGGATTTGAACCAAATGTCTCAGTTACTGTATACCAGTTACCCTTACATCCCTTACTGTTATGTCAAAAATATGAGGAAATGAATATGGAACACTTAGTAAAATGTAAATCTTTTGAAACGTTTGTAGAAGTAATATGGAAGATAAATTAATTTTATAGCAGGATTTTAATATCATAATAAATATGAAAGTTTGAGTTGATAATTTTATATTTTAAAATTCTTTTAATATTTAAATATAACTTAAATAAGGAGAAACATCAAATAGTTAATTGTTGTTAATTGTTGAATAAAAATTTCTCAGTAACAATTAAAGAAATTGTATTACATAACAGTATTTCTAAATAATGCTTTTAAAATTGTTTTAAGTCATTGTTGTCAAAATAATATAATTAAAATAACCTCAAAATATAACTTCCTAAAATTAAATAATATAGCTTTCTATTATAACTGTAATAAGAACACCTGCTTAACTTAATATTTTTAAATAAAAGTATACTAAATTCTGATTAGGTGTTGGAACAATTAGCTTTTTGATTTAACAAATCAAATTTAAACATTATATTAACCAATAGAATTTAGACCTAGCATCATGTGATGTGGTAGTGTTCTTTAAAATTATGACAGAGTTACTCTATTCATTCAGCATATAACTTTCATTAAGGATAGAAGCAATAACAGCTCTCCTGATAAAATGTGATATTTAATACAAGAAGAATAGTTGATTCAAGAAAAGAAAATAATTTAATTTTAATTGACGGTGAAGAATAATACCACCTATATTTACTTGATCTGCTGGGAAATTAAATAGTAAATAAATTTACAACTATTTCTACAAGAATCAGTTATTAGTGATTTTTAAAGTGTTTTCCTATCTTGTGTACCAACTTCGACCTTGAGAAGAGAATCCAGCTCTACCGAGGGTCGAGCCCAGCCTGAACCAGTGATTCTTTTTGGGACACTAATCCTTCAAAATGTTACTACAACATCGGGCATGAAGAGAGTTAGCTGCTTCAAGATGTCACCACAACATGGGAAAAGAATTACTTCTTCAAAATTGTCGCCACAACGAGGGGCATAATGAAGATCTTACTAAAATACTTCTTCAATTTATAAAGCATGAGTATTAAAAACATAATACATCTTAAGCTCATAACTTGACCGAAACTCACCTTTTGCCAAACTCAAGTGTGGACTTGGTTTCTGCCTCATTAAAACTTGCAGGAGAGCAGCAAATGATTATGGTAGTGCGAGCATTGCCTCCGAGAGACTCTTGCAAGATTCGAGTCAGTTTAGAGTCTCGGTATGGAATGTGAGTTTTGTTCCCATCGGCCAGAGCAGAAATTACATTACCAAGAGCTGACAGTGACTTGTTGATGTTTTTAGCCTCATCCAACACAGTTCCTTCTGCTCCAGTCTTACTGACCTGCACAATAAAACAAACATAGTTAAGATTAATAATAATTAAATGAATCGTGATTTTTTCTTACCTCATACATCTATGTTTTTTAAACACAGCACTGCAGTATCGGCGACACTTTGTCGTCATCGTCAGCTGTTTTCACGACTGTCAATTTTTTCTCCTTTTTGCCGGTAATTATCTAGACTGCCATCTGGTGTTCATTTGAAGGAATTCCTCTTCAAACTGCCATCTGGTGTTATTTTGAATGAATCATTTCCTAAACTGCTATCTGTTGTATTTTTGAAGAACTTTGTAATCAAGCTTGGTTCTTCCGGAATCTCAAAGTTCATAGTTCTAGTATGGTTTTTTTGAATATATATTTTTTCCCAAACTGTTAAATCCAAAGGTTTAGATAGATGTTTTAAAAGTTTTGCTTCTTTTTCAATCCT
Source organism: Diploptera punctata (assembly GCA_030220185.1). NCBI lineage: Eukaryota > Metazoa > Arthropoda > Insecta > Blattodea > Blaberidae > Diploptera > Diploptera punctata. The sequence goes on from JASPKZ010009821.1 coordinate 2,196,810, forward strand.
ATGATGCTCTAATAAACTATGTGCTGCTATAGCTGATTTTTCAATTTCTCCATTCTTCATAACGCAGAAACAGAATGGTTTTCAAAGTACTACTAGTTAATTTTTACCTCAGTAAGATGGAAAATTATTCTTAAGCCATGTTCTAATTACAGTATTAATGACTACACGTGAAAATTCTGCATATGACGCTTTCTGCATTATATCGTTTTACCTTATTGTGTTGCCATTGTATTGCGGGAATACCCTTGCTTATGTGTGACAGTTGGGGATCCGTCGCTTCTGCTTGCCTGCTTACGTTACCTGCAAGGGAGTTGGGAAACTCTTCAGTCTTCCTGTAGTTTGTTCCTTCTCACTTTTGTGTAATAAAGTTGTTTTGTATTGCCGTGCAAACTGAGCAGTGTTACATACACTATTTCGTCTGTATTTCAGTCAATACGTTATGTCTTTAAAGCATGTATGTAAAACCCCTACACTGCGTGAGAAAATTCAAGCTTGTAATTTAGGAACCCTTTATAAAAAGGAAAACTACCAAGCCGGAAATATATTTAAGGAACTGCCATGTTCCTTCATAGACAGGTTTTACTGTATTACTAATTTGCTGTCATTTATTAACTTAAAAGTTCATAGCAGCAGGGACATAAGCTCACCATGTACATTCCTATCATAAGCTAATATTTTCTATAATCTTGTAGAAGGTCCTGTGCCATAGCCGAGTGGTTAAGGCAAGAAGCCTTGTCATAGAGCTATGGGACTTGCGCTGGTTCGAGTCCCCATGGGGGAAGAAATTTTCTCATGGAATTTAGGCCTGTATGGGACCAATGCACACCCTGCATCGTGAGGCATTTGGGTAGTTACAATAAGTAGCCACTCCAGGTTGTGAAGACCAGCTATAACAGCTGGGGGACCCGACATGCTGACCACATGTCACCCCTACACTGGCTAGATGATCATCTACTTCTGTGATTAAACACATGTGGATGTGAGACCAGCAGCCGGATGGTAGGCCAAGGGCCAGGTTATTAGCCATGGTCTTGAGGTTAGTAGTTCCCCGATGTTTCACCAGAGACTGTATCCAGCATCCTCAAGGGTTGTCTTGAGACTGGTAATTTTTCCCAAAATTGCCACTCTTAAGACAACTCTTGAGGATGCTGGAAGCAGTCTCTGGCGAAATGTCGGGGAACTACAAGCCTCAAAGACTATGGCCAACGGCCCGGAAATCTTCTACAAGATCATCATAATAACTCTGGCCATGAAAGCTTAAGTCAATAAAATAATATTTTCTAGTCATTCCCTGTATAATTCACATCCGTCAAATCAATCATGGTTAATATTATAGTCTCACATAATTTTTTGGTCTACCTTCTAGACGCTTTTCTTCTGGTTTTCATACAAGCAGTTTCCATTTTCCTCTTTTATTCCCCATTTGTGCTACATTCCTATCCATTATAATCTTTCAAAGTTAAAATTGGGAAACACATTATGAGGTTCTTAATTAATAAATTAATGAGTCATTTTAACATCTTACCTCATATTTCATGTTTTATCAAACACGGTAACTATAGTTTTCAAATGATCTTGTCATTCATTTTTCAGTCATAATGGCGGTTGAAAATGAATGACAAGATCATTTGAAAACTATAGTTACCGTGTTTGATATAACATGAAATATGAGGTAAGATGTTAAAATGACTCATTAATTTATTCATTATAATCTTACTGAACTACACAATAATTAATTATACATATTAATAAGGATAGGGTAATCTGTATCAAATTGTATTCATCACTCCATTTTAACTACTTACACAGAATTACACTATATTTGAGTTATAAAATGGGACACTAGAGTTCACTTGATATGTTACACAGATAATGTTGTTCTCCTTTCAGAATCTGAAGATAATTTACAAAGATCTTTACATCAATTTAATATAAATGCCAGAAAATACAATATGAAAATTAATACGAATAAGACTAAATGTTTAACACTATCAAAAGAACCAGTAAGATGCAAATTAGAAGTGGAATCTGAAGATAATTTACAAAGATCTTTACATCAATTTAATATAAATGCCAGAAAATACAATATGGAAATTAATACGATTAAGACTAAATGTTTAACACTATCAAAAGAACCAGTAAGATGCAAATTAGAAGTGGAATCTGAAGATAATTTACAAAGATCTTTACATCAATTTAATATAAATGCCAGAAAATACAATATGGAAATTAATACGATTAAGACTAAATGTTTAACACTATCAAAAGAACCAGTAAGATGCAAATTAGAAGTGGAAAGAAAAATTATAGAACAAGTATCAGAATTTAATTATATAGGTGTATTAATAACAAACACTAAAATTTAAAAAAAGAATTAAAGAAACAAGTTGATAAAGCAGCACAAATATCAGGATATATGAAAGTTTAATTTTGTGCAACGAACATATGTCAATTGAAAGCAAAATCCGCATATACAAAACGATAGTTTGACCAGTTGTCGTATATGGAGCAGAAACTAGGGCTGATATAACAAAAACTAAACAAATAATAAGCACATGTGAAATGAAGATCTCAAAAACTATTCTGGGGAAAACTTTATTTGATAAGACACACAACACAGAAATTAGGGACAAATGTCATATTCAAGACATAACCAAATGTATTATAGATAGACGAAAATATTGGAAAGGTCATATAGAAAGAATGGAAGACAACTGATTTGCAAAAAAGAGCTAAAGAAGACAGATCAATGGACGGGAGAAGAACAAGAGAAAAACCAGCCAAGAGGTGGATAGACAGTGGATGCACATCCAATACATCTTCCTCCGAGGAGTGATTTTGGAAATAATGAGGATGAAAATCCTACAATTATGAATAAGAAGAAGAAGACACAGAATTAACACTACAATATCATGCTGATATATTTCCTTGAAACAAAATAAAAATAGGAATATGCATATCATGCATTTTAATATTATTCATGCCATCAGCTAGAGCTGAATACACATAACGAAGAATGAATTTTAATAGGACTAACTAACTCACTGACACTGAAAAAAATTGTAACGTTCAATTCCAGTTATAATTAAAGTTTACAAAATCCACTATCAAAGTAACAAATTACAGAAAGAACTAGAAATGTCAGATATTATGTCAGAGATATTAAGAAATTAAATACAAATTTATATTGATTTTATTTTGTGATTGTTAAATATGAAATATCTCATTGAATTTCTCTCTATGCCTTGAAAACAAAGATCTGTCAGATGCTTTCACCTTACAGTTTTTGTGTGTGGTGTAAATAAAACCTCACGGTTGAGAAAAACATATATAATTCTTATTAAATTAATTTAAATATATTTTTTAATGCCCCACTTTGTCCTTTTGGACATTTCTGGTGTTCTCTCCTGGCACTGGTGTAATTGTAACCCACTTCTGAGGTTGGGGTGTCTGAAAGGCAGGCTTATGTTGCCCCGATGATATGATGGGTGTTGATGATGATGATAGTGGTGTGCCAGGAGAGTCCTTAATCCTAAGCTCAATCTAAGATGAATATGAATGATGATGATGATTGCAATGTTCGGGGACCATTTGTGCCTTAAAGTTTTCTGACATTTGTCTTACATGTGAGGAAAAACCCCGATAAAAACCTCACCCAGGAAATTGTCCCAACCAGGGATAGAACCTGGGCCCGCTGCATGACAAGGCAGCATGCAACCTCGAGACCACAGCGGTGGACCTATTAAATTAATATTGAGAAGCTAAATATATATATATTTAATTCTGTTAAAGGAACGACAACTTTTCTGTAATTCTCTTTATATTAAACTTTTTTTCTTCATCATATTTTGCATAACAACCCAGGTCGAGTCATAGCCTCCCTAAGCACTCTCCTCCAAACATATTTATTCCTGGTGACTGTCCACCAAAAAATTCACTAATCGATCAAACAGCTAAATTTGGGAACAGCTACTTTAAATAACTAAAGAAGCCTCAGAAGGATTCAAATTAACTTCAAGGCATATGTTTTCATAAAGAGATGCATTTACTGAATCACAGCACTGTTGTACCATATTCATGATTTCCAATTTACAAAAAAATTAGAATACATGCTGCTGAAATGAGATTCCTCAGACCAATAGCAGGATATCAAAGAACAGACAAAAAACATAACATAGAAATAAGACAACAACTAAAAGTAGAGGAATTAAACACAACAATAGAAAAATACAGAACAAACTAGAAAGAACACTTGGCAAGGATGACTGAGAATAGAATACCAAAAGCAGCATATAGCTATTCACCACGAGAAAGAAGAAGTTTGGGAAGACCAAAGAAAAGATGGAAAGAGCAGCAATTTGGAGCCGGAACAGGCTAGTAAATAAGCCTAAACCGTGAAGAAGAAGAAGGCAAAAAAATGAGATTGAAAACATAAGGTTCCAATTAAGGTAGAATATGTTTATCACTCACCTCATATTGTTCTTCTTATTTGATTATAAACTATGTTCCGAAACTAGTTTATAATCAAATAAGAAGAACAATATGAGGTGAGTGATAAACATATTCTACCTTAATGAATATACCTCATAGTGAGAATTCCTAAAATAAGTAATAAGGTTCCAAGATAAATCTAAACAAAAATCCAAACCTATTATCTCAGAAGAAGAAAGGAGAGGATCAGAAAGAATGAAAAAATACTGGGCACTAAGAAAGGAACAACACACAGAGAAATAACTGATCCAATGTACCCCAAAGAGGGTGAAACAAAAAAATAAAAAAAAAATAATCCTAACTTACCTTTTCACTGCCAGCCAAATCAACCAGATAGAGTTTACCAGAGAGTTTCTTCTGGTTTTCAAGATTCTCTTGCTTTACATTGATCAAAAACACACTGTGGGAGCGAGAACTGTGTTCATTCATGTCTGAAAAACATATTAACAATCAACAGAACAATCTCGTGTGTTCACTAGCAATCATAATCATATTATGAGGGTCACTAGATAAGTTTTGAGATGTGCAACAATGGGCAATGATAGAGTATCCACACCTATTATATCTTTTCAAACAACTCTCCAGCACATTGTTACATTCTCTGGAAGCAGCCAAGCCACTTGATCTCAGTCATTGCACTAAGCTCCTCCAACAATTTCTAGGCTAGGAAATTGGTGTTCGCGCATGCTATTCTTCACGGGAACAGGAAAACGTCGCAAGGGGCTAGGTCTGGACTGTAGGCTGGATGAGACATAAATTTCATTGGTTTCTTTTCCAAAAGCCTAATTGTTACATTGGCTGTGTGCAAAGAGGCATTGTCATGGTGGAGCAGAATTCCCCGCAGTCCAGTCTTTGGCCGCTTCTCCCGGATATTTGAGAAGACTTTGGAGAGACAGACTTCTGTATACCATTTAGTAGTAACTGTCCTCTGATCCTCTAGCACAACTGTAGCTAGATGACCACTTATTGAGAAGAAAGTTGCCACCATTTTCTTCCCCACACTCCTAGGCCTTTTGACTTTGGTAGGAGGCTGCTCATCTAGGAAGACCCGCATCGATGATTGGGGTATTTTTTCGGGGTCATACTGGTAAATCCAATTTCCATCACCTATCACTATGTCTGACACCTGGCAGGAGTCCTCGTTGGTGAATCTCTCCAGCATTTCTCTGCACCATTCCACACTAGTGTGTTTTCTGCCCTTTCTGACAAGTGGTGTGGCACCCATTGAGAAGATATTTTCTTCACTCTTAAGTATTGATGCAGGATGGTGGAAACCCTTGGCAAACTAAACCCTAGGCTCCCCTTGATGTCCTTATAGGTCAGTCGTGGATCTTCCTTAATTAGAGTCTCCACTGCAGAGACTTTTCTTCTATCACCACTGTTATTGGCCTCCCACTTCTCCCTTCTTCTTTAAGGGATGTTATCCCCTTCTTGAATTCAGCAAACCAGCGGAAAACTGTTCCACATGAAGGAGCAAGGTCCCCAATTGCTTTGTGTGAGTCGCTCAAGTGTTTGCAACTCATTTAAACCGCACTTAAAATCATATAAAAACATAGCATGAAAATGCTCCATCTCAAGCTCCATTGGACACTTTGATTTCACCACGCAGAAACTACTTCACAAGGGTGCTGCTCAGAGACAACTAAAAGAAATTGTTTTTACCTGCTATGGTTTTGATGTTCGAGAGTAGGGCTTTTCAAGTGGTATATTAGTTTATTGCATTCCGATCGCCACACTGTCGTGTCTCAAAACTTATCTAGTGACCCTCGTATTCTACAAATAGTCCAGGAGCCCTTTGCTTTTTATATCAGGGATTCTATCAGTTAGTACCTATATGCAAGTTTCCTACAACTTGGTTGTAATTATTAAAAATTCATTATAATTTCTGTCAAATTTATGTTGTTGTAGAAACACCAACTACAATGTGACATGTCTGCAAACTTGTAAATGGAACCTTAGCAAAATAAAATCTTAACAATACTATCTGATTACCCGGTGCTTCCTGGATATTTATTTATCCCAATCTTCTTAACACACATCAGCTTTGCGATCCAGAAAACTATGGACTCAACACTAATCTCAGTTATTTTATTTTTTACCCCTCTTACTCTCCACATGCCATTTAAACAGCAAAGAGAGTGCTTTGTGGAGTACAGTTTGGGAATGGCAGCTTTAAATAACTGTAGAAGCCTAAGAAGGATTCAAATTAACTTCCAAGGCATACATTTTCATAAAGGGATGCTTTTACTGAATCATAGCACCGTTGTACCATATTCAAGATTTCCTATTTATAAAGAATCAGAATGAAAAAAATTTTCAATGTTCAATTCCAGTTATTATTTAAAGTTAACAAAATTCACCATCAAAGTAACAAATTACAGAAAGAATTAGAAATGTCAGTTGTTATGTCGGAGGTATTAAGAAATTAAATACAAATTTATATTGATTTCATTCTGTGATTGTTAAATATAAAATATCTCATAGAATTTTTCTCTATGCCTTGATGAAAACAAAGATGTATCAGACACTTTCAGCTTATAGTTTTTGTGTGTGATGTAAATAAAAACCTCATGATTAGAGGAAAATAATGAATTCTCTTAAAAAGAACAACTGGGACATTTTTATTTAGTCACAAATTCCATGGACAATATTTATCACATTCCCCATCTAGTGTTACCTCCTTCAAATATTAAATAAAATTATGTTACTTACAATAAAACGTGTATCCATTACAACATATGGAGAACCAGCTATGGTGGTGGGATAGGGTTTGTAGAATTGATTATGTCAAAATTACTTAGGATAAATATGATTCTTATTCTACATTTCTGAATAAATTGCATGCTACTAATTGAAAAAAGTACACAATTACTTATTATTTCTGTAAGAATTGTGTAGAAAAAAATTAATGTATTGTTTTATAAAGCCGTAGTTTAATATAACATTCCATCTAGCTTTTGAACACTGCTGATTTCCTCTCCCATTCCTATCCAACTTTTACGTGCCCTCTCTACTCTTCATTATAGTCTTAATATTGAGAACTTTGGGACTATGACCGCCTTTTTGGTCATACGAGTGTGCTTGCTTTGACATTGTTGGTCTAAATAATACTAGATTGTTTGATAAATTATATTGGCAAAGACTACTGCTGAAAGATAATACAATCTTGGCAAAATGGGGTATAACAATATCACAGTAAAGCAAACTTCTTAGAGACTCGATGAAAATTTTTTAAAAATATTTTAAAGCAAATAAAAAAAAATTAAATTTGCTTACTTGTAACAGCAATGTGTCGGTTTGCTTTCCCTTCTTCAATAACTTCAAATACTTCTTCCGGACTGGAAACAAACCTTTCAGTTGCTCCCTTCACAAATGGAACTCTGTTCTTGTCTTCATGCACACTTAGATTCACCTTCGACACTGTAAAAAGGTTTGCTCATTAGTCAATTTCAAGATTAGAAACTTACCTCATGCTGTTAATAAAAATCAATTTTTTATATTAGAAAAATAATCATTAAATTAGGAAGGAAAATCAAGCCATATGAGAAGATTTATGAATGTCCAGATTCGGTAGTGCCATTAAGTGGGTTAGTAAATATATAATGCCACCCAACTGTGTATTTTCTTCTCCTGTTTTAACTTGCTGGTAATTATATATTGGGAAAACTCAAGAAATGCCATACATTCCCATTAAGTCCTCTGTATGCATGCATGTCATCATCATTGTGACTCCTGGATTAAGTCAAGTAAGGGCAAAAAAAAAGCAAATTTCCGACACTTAATTTTGAATCTGTCAGCTAAGGGAAAAACTCTGACCAAAAAATCAGAGTTCGGCCAGGCCTTTTGAGCAGTGGTGAAAGTAACTGGCCTAGAAGAAGAAAACTCCAAAATCAAATTACCTGGTCCTCCAAGTTAAGAGTTGAAATATTTTTATGAGACTTGAACATAAGCATAAACCAGATGGATACAATGGAAATTGAGCAAAACACTATAAAAGGTTAAAGAGAAACTGGAAGCTTTAGATTGTTACTTACTCCAAGCGCGACAGGCCTAGAAGACCCTTGGCAAAACCAGCCGGCTGCTGTCCTCACATCCATATGTGTTAATTACAGAGGTAGACGATCATCTAGCCAGTGTAGAGGTGACATGTGGTTAGCGTGTCAGATCCCCCAGCCGTTATAGCTGGTATTCTCAACCTGGAGTCGCTACTTATTGTAGCTACCTAAATGCCTCACAATACTGGGTGGGCACCGGTCCCATACTGGCCGAAATACCATGAGAAAAATTTCTTCTCCCATAGAGACTTGAACCAGCGCAAGTCCCGTAGCTCTGCGCCAAGGCTTCTTACCTTAACCACTCAGCTACGGTGCGGGACACTTTAGATTGTGGAAGGTGGAATTCTCTTGTGACCAAAGGTACATCGACCCTGTAGCACTAGGGAGTAAGTATCATTTATTTAAGAAAAATTGTATCACCCCACCTCATATCCTCCTTATTAGACCAGCTTCAGGACCTTGTTAAGTTCCATCTTCCAGTACTTTCATGACCATTGTTATGTCGTGTTGAAGAACTGCCTCCTGCTCTCTCTGTTGGTAAACTGATGAACCTCCAAATCAAATCACTTCCCTCAGGAATTTCAAAATTCATTAATTTCTACTTCTCTTTTTTTTTAAATGTACATTTTTTTCTCAAACCATGAGCTCTTGGGTTTTTTCTATTTTTCAAATCAAAAGAAAGGTTAAATTAATAAAACAATAGAAAAACTAAAGAGCTCATGGTTTGGGGGGAAAATATACATTCAAAAAGAGAAGGAAAAAAATTGGTGAATTTTAAATTCACGGGGAAAAGATTTGATTTGGAGGTTCAACAGTTTACTAACAGAGAGAGCAGAAGGCAGTTCTTCAAGATAACATAACAATGGTTGTGAGGATGGAACCTAATAAGGTTCTGAAACCGGTCTAATAAGGACACAAGGTGAGGTGATACAATTTTTCTTAAATAAGTAATATTTGTACCTGTAGAGGCATTTGTAATTACCGTGTAAGAATTAGTGACTTGCTGTCTGGGATAAGTTAATCATATTTAATGAGATTTATACAGTTTGTAATTTTAAGTTATTATTTTGTTTTCCACAATACCTATAAAAATTTAATCAAAATTAAAGTGGGAGGTAATACTATGAGGTATTTTCAATTTATGAATGAGTTGGAGAAAATGTTTTTTATATCTCACCTTATAAAGTTGCGTGTTTTCATGATACCAGTTCCAAAAGTAAATTTTACCTCCATCTTCAGTCAAAACAACATACAAGTATTTCGTATTTATCACGATTGCCAAAAGCTACTCTCTTTATTAATATCTATAGCAGGATTTTAATATTATAATAAATATGAAAGTTAACGTTAATAATTTTATATTTTAAAATTCTTTTAATATTTAAATATAACTTAAAGAAAAACATATAAATAATTCATTGTTGTTCATTGAATAAAAATGTCTCAGTAACAATTAAAGAAATTGTATTACATAACAGTCTTTCTAAATAATGCTTTTAAAATTGTTTTAAGTCATTGTTGTCAGAATAATAAAGCTTTCTGTTATAACTGTAATAAGAACACCTGCTTAACTTAATATTTTTAAATAAAAGTATACTAAACTCTGATTGGATGTTAAAACAATTAACTTTTTGATTTAACAAATCAAATTTAAACCTTGTATTTAATGGGCTATTAACCAATAGAATTTAAAATATAACATCATGTGATGTAATAATGTTCTTTAAAATTATAAATGAATTACACTAGTCATTCTTCATATAACTTTCCACAAAGATAGAAGCAAATAGAACTCTACTGATAAAATGTGATATTTAATACAAGACGAATAGTTGACTTAAAAAAAGAAAATAGTTTAATTTTAATTGACGGTGAAGAATAATACCACCTATATTTACTTGATCTGCTGGGAAATTAAATAGTAAATAAATTTACAATTATTTCTACAAGAAACAGTTATCAGTGATTTTAAAGTGTTTTCCTATCCAGTGTACCAACTTCTGACCCTAAGAAGAGATTCCAGCTCTATCGAAAATAAAACCCAACCTGAACCAGTAATTCTTTTTGGGACACCAATCCTTCAAAATGTTACAACAACATCGGGCATGAAGAGAGTTAGCTGCTTCAAAACATCGCCACAACTTGGGAAAAGACTTCATATCTCATTCAGTTAATAGCAATTATGATTTGATAATTCTTTAGTGACAACTATAACAACTTGAAAATGTGCGGATATTTTTAATTGATCTCATATCTAGATGTTTTAATATCAAGGTCATGTCTGATCTTAAGGACTATAGGTGTAACTGTTTGTCTGTGTGTTTCTATCATGTATTTTATAACAAGCTGGATGTGATATGGATAAATATGATCAAATGGTGTTCAAAGGTTATTTTGACCTAACTGTTTCCTGATATTTGTCTTATAGGTGAGGAAAAACCCCGAAAAAATCCTTACCAAGGGATCTTGTCCCTACCAGTGATCGAACTTATGCCCGAGGCAACAATGTTACCATGGACCACTTATGGATTTTCTTATGAAATGTGAGCGTGGTTCAGATTTTGTTTTTGTGTTTTCAATTTCATACTGTCGCCAATTTGAGCTGCAACCTGCCGACCTCAATCTCCTTGCCTTAACAACCTTGTCAATATTATGTAATAATAATAATAATAATAATAATAATAATAATAATAATAATAATAATAATAATAGGTGAGATATAAAAAACATTTTCTCCAACTCATTAAAAAAAAACTTTCTTCTTCTTCCCCTATGCATGAAAGCTGGCAGCTTGTTGCGTGTTCATTCACTACAGGTCCAGGGTATGGTGACATCCTTCCATCGTAGTTGTGGTCTTCCTAATGGCCTTTTCTGCTGAGGTGTCCAGTCACATACTTTCTTCACTAATCTACTGTTCTCCATTCTATCTATGTGATCGTTCCAATTTAATCTTCTATCATTTATCCAAAGGTTTATAGGTTCAATTTCACATTCTTCTCTAATAACAGAGCTGCGAAATTTCTCTCTTAGCGATTTTCCTTAACACTTTCATTTCGGTTGTTTCATTGATTTGTTTTGTTTTTTGAGTTTCTGTTCGGCATTCACAACATATGTTAGAACTGGTCTTATGACAGATTTGTAAATTCTTACTTTTGTATCTATTCTTAAATTTTCTCTACCTTGACGTGGTGGTGGGGCTTGTGAGTCCTAATGACTCCATGAGCCACCCAGGCGGTAGTGTAACTATCAACAGGGCCTCCCATGCCTGGCAGGTCAGGGAAGAAGGTCCAGACTAAAAGAGATACCCATCGAAGAAAAAGGGCTAGTAACTCACTTCCAAGATGTAAAATTATCAATTACTCTAAGAAACATTCACGAAGTAAGCCGGACTGATAAATTGGAAAATAATAATAACCTATAAAAATCTTTAATAAACAATGATGAAATATTAAAGATCATATAAAAGTGAATTCCACATAAACTTTGACATAAACATGAAAATTACAATTTCTTCCTGCTTCTTAAGTTGTAAACAGACTAATAAAAATATTTTCAGGTGACCTAGATCCCAAAATATTGTAGTATATGAACAAACTCATACATAACAAAGAATTGTAATTTATTTTAACTAAAACTCTTACAACACATAGATTTACATCAGTTACCTTTGTTTAGTATAGTGACTAAAGTTTATTAGAGCATAAAACTCAAAACATGTATTTTGTAACTCATATATACATATATACTACATTCATAATTACTTGTTGAAATAAAATTGAAAACTTCACAGAGATTATTATTGTACTTTCACTCTGTAAAACATGATGTCTTCCTACAATTACATCAGTTACCAATAAAAAATCATACATTTTAAGTACAATTATTATTAAAGATAGAAGCTCCATATTTTCTTCCAGTGAGATTGAAATCTAATATATAAAAATGAATGTTTGTTTGTTTGTTTGTTCATACTTTATGCATGGCCATACCGTTGATTCTTTTCTGCATCCTTTCATTTATTGTCCAGCTTTCTGATCCATGTATAAGTATACTTTCTATTCATAAGAATTAAATTAATCGTGATTATTTCATACCTCATACTTCTAAGTATGAAATAATCACGATTAATTTAATTCTTATGAATTTGAACCTCATTATGTTAAAAATTCCCAAATTTAATATATAAATACTTTCTATTATTGTCTGTATAATCCCCCTTTTTTTTTTCCTGGTCAAATTTCTATTCCATAAAAGATCATTCAGGGATCTAATTGCCTTCATTGCACAATTTACTCTGCTAATAATATCTTTTTCACAAGTACCAGATTTATCTATTATAGATCCAAGATATTTAAATTCTTCAACACGTTTAATTATCATAATATTTATTTGTAGGTCTTCTGAACTTCCTCCGATTACCATATATTCTGTTTTGATATAATCTATCATCAGTCCACCTACCTCAAATGCATCTGCCAACTTTCTAATCAATATTCTATATCTTCTTTATCTTGTCCTATTATAATCTGGTCATCAGCGAATAATAAATTGTGCAGTAAATGGTCATTAATGTTGATTCCCATTCCCCTACATGACTTATTCCATTTCATTAATACTTTTTCTAAGTACATCTTGAACAATGTTGGTGACATCCCGCATCCTTGTCTTAATCCTTTTGTTATATCAAATTCTGAGGATACTCTATTTCCAACCTTCATACTTGCTTTACAATCATACATTCTTTTTATAAAATATATAAGAGATTCAGGTATTCCAAACTTCTCCATTGCCACCCAAAGCTTATTGATGGGTTACAGAGTCATATGCCTTTTCCAGATCTATAAATGCCATATGAACTTCTTTTCCTTTAGCCAACATCTTTTCTGTAATCTGCCTAATCACAAATATATTATCAAGACACGATTTACCTGCTGTAAAACCTGTTTGTTCTTCTGATATTTTATTTTGTATTAGTTTCTCCAATCTAACTTTAATAATCATACTTAACATTCTAGTAATTGCTGCCATAACACTGATCCCTCTATAGTTTGCTGACCTCTTTTATCCCTTTATTTTTGTATATTGTTTCAATGTTAAAATCAAATAATCAAACAAGTTAATACATCTAAAGAGAAAATTTTCTGCCTGAACCAAGATTTCCAGCTTCATCAAATAAGTATTAAATAAGTATTAAGTTTAATCAAAGACATGATTTATTTTGAAGTGGGGAAGCCAAGATATTAGAAAATTTCATCATAATTAATAATCATTGACCTTTGTTTTCTTTAACCCATTGGAGACTTTTAACAAGTCTCCCTCGTGAGCAGGTAGAAAGTCCAAAGAGCTCCTCCACGACCTAGACTCGTTGTTGTGTTATAACCCCCACTGTAAGAAGTTAGGTTTTTTTGTGGTTTAAATTTTTGGTTCACCATCAGTAAAATTTGTTGTTTGTTTATGTAAAGTAAATATGTATAGGCCTAGTGTATTGTATAGTTTATTTTAGTTATTATTTATAGAATAGTAGACTATAGTTGTAAATTAAATTTTTTTTGCAATATGTGTGTAAATAGGAGAGAACGTATTGAGAAACTAAGTGAAGTAGTGGATGAAGTGTTATGTGTCAGTGATTGTAGTGAATTATCATGGAACGAAGACTCAAACGATAAAATAATATACAGTGAGAACGTAACCGTGCGTGCCACTGTTGGTAGAAATATTAGGTGAGTTTCGTCCAGTTTTTATCTATAATATTTTATAATTTACAGCTCAATATATAACTAAGATAGTTAAAGAATATACGAAGAACTTTTCCTGATTTTATAATGTATAGGTCTATGCTTATTTTATTTCAAATATTTATTTTTATTATGTACAATATTATATTGCGTTTGTTATTTTTTTCGGTCTTGTTTGAACATATGATTTGTGTTTACTTTCAAGGCAATGTCCGAGAACTGTTACAAAAAGATGGTTTTTGAAATGTTTGTCAACTTTCACAGCCTTGAAAATAACAAAACATAACGGTTTACAATGCACAACAGAGGGTAGCAGGTAGGCCACATTCCTTTGCTATTCGTAAAAGTACAAGATACTAAAAGAAATTCAGGGGTAAACAAAATATCTGAAAACATAAGTGATAGAACACAGTATGTGTATTTTGTATTCTGATTTAAAGTCCAGCGCAGCCGGAGTGCGGTGAGGAGATTTAAATGGGTTCCCAGTGAACATGCTAGGCGCTTTAAACGTGTCTCCAATGGGTTAAATTTGAGTACAAGTATAGATATATGTTTTTAGTTTTAATATCAGATAATTAAATCCTAATTGATTAAATAAAAGAAAAGTTGAACTATATAGGAAATTAAGGAAGAATATTTTTTATCACTCACCTCATATTGTTCAATAAAATAAGTATATAGGAAATATCAATATGAGGTATATTTTACAATTTAAAACTTTAAAAGAGACATTATTTAACTATATATAAAAATATAATCACTCTATCTCTTTTAATCTATTTTTTTTTATTCTAACACCATAACTAGATTACAGTTATAAAAAATCTTAGTTCTGCTTTCTGGGTGTAGCCTCTTTAGAATTATTTATTAATAGTTCAAATATTCCATAACTACTAAAATCTTCTCTTTCATTACATTCTGAGATAAGGCAAGAAAAAGAGACTGATGTCATATGTTTGCACTTTAAATATAAGAGGAAAATAACACAGTGATTAATTTCTGTAGCAGTTTGAAGTCCCAGAGAACAGAATTGGATGCACAAAATACATGTGAAAATATGCTAAAATAAATGTACAATACTTATTTCACTCACTCACTCACTGGCACTATCGAACCCATAGGTTCATGGCCACATGGACATAAGCTCTCCATACATCCCTATCCTTAACTAATGCTTTCCAATCATTCCCTGTATACTCTACTTCCCTCAAATCATAGTTAATGTTATTCTCCCACCTCATTCTTGGTCTACCAACTGGACGTTTTCCCTCTGGCTTTCCTACAAGAAGCTTCCATGCAAGTCTTTCATTCCCCATACATGCAACATGTCCTGCCCATCGCAGTCTACGAGACTTAACTGTTCTTATTATATCTGGCTTCCTATAAAGACCATGTAGTTCATTGTTAAGTAGTCTTCTCCATTAACCTGTTTGTTCATCTCTCTTTGGTCCAAAAATTTTCCTCCGATTGAGGGTCTTTCCACTTTTCAGCGGTTGCCCTTTTACCAGCCGGCTGCTGGCCCTTCACATCCACATGTGTCAATCACAGAGGTAGATGATCAACAGCCAGTGTAGGGGTGACATGTGGTTAGCATGTCGAGTCCCCCAGCCGTTATAGCTGGTTCCTCAACCTGGAGCCGCTACTTATTGTAGCTACCCAATTGCCTCACGATGCTGGGTGGGCACCGGTCCCATACTGGCCGAAATACCATGAGAAAATTTCTTCCCCCATGGAGACTCGAACCAGCGCAAGTCCCGTAGCTCTGCGCCAAGGCTTCCTACCTTAACCGCTCAGCTACGGCGCAGGACTCCAAAAATTTTCCTAAGTACTTTATTCTCAAATACTTGTAATCTCCTTTTATCCCTTAAAGTAAGAGTCCATGGTGGGACATCAAGAGTCTCTGCAATGCATAATAGCATGCATTTCCAGAATTGAGCCTATGTTTAATTTCTTTGTGCATCTCATTCCTATTTGTGATTATTGTTCCTACGTATTTCAATTCAGCCACTTCCTCAAAATTTTCCTCATGTGTCATTAGCTGTCCATTTCCATTATATAATGTATTTCTACGTGTGACCATATATTTAGTTTTATTGATATTTACTTCCAGTCTTAATTTCTTAGTGTTACTCAATAGTGTGTGCGTGTTGTCCTTTAGTATCTCCTCGCTATCGGCCAATAGTACTACATCTTCAGCATTAACCAACAGCTTATTAACACCATTGAGTTGTAAGCCTTCCTCATTCTCTAAAGATGCTCTAGTACAAAATTAAATAGTACAGGAGATAGTGCATATCCTTGCTTCAACCCATTCTGGATTCAAACAATACTTATTTAAATAAAGAAAATCTCTTCACCTCCACAAGTGGATATGATTCCCTCTTTTTTATTGATTACATAAATTATTTCTTTGTAGATACTGCAAATCACATTTTAACTACATTATAAGCACATGAATTGAAAATACTGAAGTTTGAATTTGCCATTTCTACCTATATTCTGGGAACTACACTTCTTTAATTTATTTTTAATTTCTGTCCACATCTATCTCTCACTCTCATGCACACACACATCCACATGTGCTAATCACAGAGGTGAACAATCATCCACCCAGTATATTGGTAACATGGGGTCAGCATGTTGGGTTCCCTAGCATTACACATGATTTTCTCAATTTGAAGCTGCTGTTTATTGTTTTCTTATGATTAGAGTCCGGATGTTAGGCACTTAAAAAATTCAAAATAAGCAGGCAAAAAGGCACTAAAAATCATTAATATAGACACTAAACAATTCAAAATAGACTCTTACAAAAAATGGACTACGTTACAGTCTTATGTTAACAATATGAACATATGCTATCAATAGCATGTGAAGATATTAGAGATGCTTTTGGAATTTGTTTTGCCTTTTTACAAAGGATAGAACCCTCTTTGTCACTCAGCAATGTTTGTATTGAAAAGAAGCAAAGAACTTTTCCCCATGCCTTGGAGCCGGAGCATAATCTAATGGGACATAGCGTAGGACTATTTCGCCTAACAGGAATGCATGATGTGAAAAAATATTATATTTACCTAAAGGGAGTGCACTGAGGGGAAAACCATCTACCTGCTAGGTTATTGGGTTATTGTCACACTTATCCTAAAATATTCTAAGGGAATTTATAAAAAAGAACACTTAAAACTTCTATGAAATGATTTGTGCCATGAAGTTTGTCCATTTCAATTGATTTCATTGAAATCCTGAGTTAATTTCGAGAAAAAATTGCAAATAGGCATTGTAAGCTGAAATAGGCATTTATAGGTAAAATGAACTTCATGGAAAACAACTCTAGGGTCGTTGGTATGAACTTATATGAAGTCACTTTTACAATATCTATAATAAATAATTATAGGCGTTTTCCCTAACATCCGGTCTCTACTTATGATCATGATGCTGGGTGACCAACCAGTCCCACACTGACCAAAGTTAAATGACAATTTTTTTTCTCCATGTACTCTCAAATCATTAAAATAAAACTTTATGAATGCTTAGTGTGATCATGGATTACTCAAAAAAGTATAATCATCATCACCATAGTAAATCCATGAATTTAAGCCATTTGTTGACCTGTTTTGGCCTCAAGAGAAACACCATCCAGAAATCTTTTGAGTGGACATTCTGGTCTTCTTCTTCCTGCAGGTTGATATCTTAATATTTGTTTGGGTATCCTGTGTGTTGCATCCATCTTGACTTATAATCGGAAATTTTGTTTTCTAAAGGTTCCATATATAATTCTTCTAAGATGTTTTCATTTTTTTTGTGATCTAGTAGTGTGTATCCTGCAGTCCTCCGAAGGTATCTCATTTAAGCAGATCTAAGTCTCTGTATATCCTTCTGTTTGAACGTCCATACTTTGCTACCATACAAAAGAGTTGGAAGAGCCAGTGTTTTATACACTTTGAATCATGAATGTTTTTGGACTAACCGTGGCTTGAAGATAGAATTTATTAACCTTAAAATTCTTAAAAATTTAGATATTTTTGCATTTACATCCTTTTCTTCTTCATATGAGATATTGCAAAAAAAAGAATAATTTTCCTTAAATACTTATATTATTAAGAAAGAGATGGAAAGAAATTTTATATTACTTTAAATTACAATGTACCCTGTAACAGAAACTGAGGTACTTCGTCAAAGAAATTTGATTCTTTACACCTCACCTCTTATTTTGCTCACTCACCTGGACTTCGAAACAAGTCCCAGGTGAGAGAGCAAAATATGAGGTAGGTATAAAGGACCAATTAATTTTCCTTGACTATTTAACTCATGCCCCAAATGGGAGTCAACGACCAATCAGATTTCAATTATTTTTTATTTACAACCAATTAGTCGTGTTTCGCCTCAAATTTATCAACCAAAGTTTATCATATTAAAGGAAGCATCTACTTTTTAACATTCTGAATAGGTCATAGCATTATTTTGCAGTGACCGACTCTCTAAGAAATGCGGCTACCAGATTGTATATATAGTGCAAGAATGTCAGCACATAGCGCATGCAGGAGATAATATAAAAACATTTGTAGCAATTGATTACACCACAAAAAAAAAAAATCCACTCTTTGCATTTTCTTAAACAAATTATTTTCCAGGAAATGACATTGCAGAAAAATATAACTGACATATTTACATCATAGGACATCAGAAATTAATTAATACCTATATAGTTGGTTATAAATTTCTCCACTAGGGTGCATTCTTACAATACTGCAATCCTTTGGCAATAAATAATATGATATGGTTGCAGTGATGAACAAAAGAAGCAAATGAAGTGTGCCAATCGTTTCTCATTTGTTTTCAAACATCACCGTTTACATTAAATATATAAATATTTTAAATAACTATAGTTAAATAATGATTTGTGAGTAAACAGCTTTATTTTATTTGTTAAATAGTCCTAAGAAATGCCACTCTTGATTTCCAAATTATCTAGATAAATTCACTCCTCACTTCGTGAGTCGTGAACTTATCGATAATTTGGAAATCACTTGTGGCATTACTTACGATAAATTGATGTCATTTATTTAATAATTTTAATAAAATATTGGTGAAACAAATCAGTAAAAATCACACAATAACAACATTATAGTTATTCATTAGTTGTTTCACACTGATCCGACACATTTGAAATAAACTAGTATGATAAACTGAGTTTTCTAATTTAAAGAATAACATATGTATCACCAATCCCTTCCTAAAAACTAACAAAGAAGAATTGCATGAGGAAGGAAAAATTAACTATTGCATTGGATACCTGGATAGAGAAATGGTTAGCATGCTAGTGTATAAAGCTAGAGGTCGTGGTTTCAAATCCTGGTTCAGATGTTAATTCTTTTCTTTTTTTTTTAATAACAGAATCCTATGATTAACCTCAAGCAAATTGTGTCGGAAATATGTTTAAAAATTTAATTTGATATATAAAATTTCCTGTTTTAGGATATTATCAAATCTACTTAACTATAATAGCTTTATATTTTATAGTGATTTAGGAATATTCTGAAATGGGTTTAATTAAAGCTTTTGAGTGCTTTATAGCTGTGATCTCGAGGTAGCGTGCTGCCTTGTCATGCAGCAGACCCAGGTTCGATCACCGGTCGGGACAGTTTTTCTGGATGAGGTTTTTATCGGGGTTTTTCCTCACCTGTAAGACAAATGTCAGGAAAACTTTAAGGCCCAAACGGTCCCTGAAATCATATGGCCATCATTATCATTATCGTTATCATCCTTCACCGGTGTGGAAAGCAATGGGAAGCTACCACACCTATAATTCCCTAGTAAAGCTGCAAGCATAGCATGAAAATGCTATGATTGCAGTGAAGGACCTGCCTTCAGGCAGAATTACTATGGATGGATATCAGAATTGATCGCTAAATGAACACGGATAGTAAAACTACTGCCTAGGGTAGCAGAATATCAAATATACAATTTTACAGAAATTTAGAATATTCAAAATATGCTAACCACC
Source organism: Diploptera punctata (assembly GCA_030220185.1). Taxonomy (NCBI): domain Eukaryota; kingdom Metazoa; phylum Arthropoda; class Insecta; order Blattodea; family Blaberidae; genus Diploptera; species Diploptera punctata. Next base: position 2,217,092 of record JASPKZ010009821.1, read on the forward strand.
TATTCCAATTTAATCATTGTTTTGACTCAAATTTTGAAATTTTACATGTTTGTGATAAGGGTAAGAAGTTAGATCTTTTGGAGGCTGTAGAAATTAATAAATTTAAAAGTAGTAACAAACTGTTAAATTCTCAACTTGATTTGAATGAATCCCCTTTGTTAAATTAAAAAATTTAAATAAATATTGTTGTATTGTTGCTTAGATCAGTTGGAACACAATTCATAATTTGTTAACGTGTCTGAAGAAGGTACATGTACCGAAACAGCTGTCACTGAATTATATAATAAGTATGAAAATCAAATAAAACTATGTTTTATTTTTATTTAATTAATAAATATACAATTGTCTGTGAAATGTTTCATAAACTTACCATCTAAGAGATCTCTGATTTTGTCCATGTAGATTTCAAAGTAGGATACTTTGATGTGGAATTCCAGATTCTCCTCCATAGCATAAATATGGTTAAAAATATCATTTACTATCCTTGGAATGATTCCTTGTTTCACAGGATCACCAATAACACCTTCCATCGTGTGTGTCTTTCCTGACGACGTCTGGCCATAAGCGAAGATGGTGCCATTGAAGCCAGACAACACATCTGAAAAAGAAGTTAAACACATCAGCACTTCTAGCAACATGCAGTGGTATTTATAATTATCATTCAAGTAGGATTAAGTTTCAGCAGCTCTATCAGGATAAGTTTCAGTAGTCTGTTCATTATTCTTAAAAGCAATTAGCTCTTAGCAATTAGGATGTCCCCAAAGGAGAGCAGTGCAGAGGGGAGCAACTGTGCTGGTTCCCGGCTAAGCCTACGGGCTCGTGGACAAACTGTGGGGTCACCAGGAGATGAGCACCTGGATGTACTAAAGTCTCACACTGTGGGGCTTGAGGATTCAAGACCTAGCCGGTCTCACAATGGCTGCAGGATGCATCCCTGGAGGTAGAACAGGGGAATGGTCGATGGATCTGCAACAGCAGTCCTCCCGGCTAGGCTCAAGGAGCCCATGGACCAACTGTGGGGTCGTCAGGATTGAGGGACCTGACATACTATGTAGCTCAGCAATTTCCCTCAAGTTGTGACTCGAACACCTCCCTGAGGTGTTGGTTTTATTGCCGAGAACCTTGAACGTGGACGTCTTAAAAAAGACAAAATATGAGGTGAGGCATAATATTAAAATATTTAACTGTTTCGCTGCCTGAGATGCTGCCGTTAAATGGTCGCACAGGCCTGCATTATGTACTGCTGCATGTCTTTTGGTATTATGGAAGTGTTCTGGTACACAATGTCCTTTAGAGTCTAGTGGCGAGAGGTCCAGAGAATGTACAGGCCACAATTGTGATCCAAAATGGCCAATCCACTAATGAGAAAACATTTTGTTGACAACTGCATGCACTTGAAGGGTACTTTGTGCTGGACAGCCATTCTGTTAACAATACATTGATACTCTATCTCTCAAGGGTATACTTTCCAACAAAGCAGGAAAAGTTCATGATAGAACTCTACAGTATTCAGTACCATTTCAAGTACCATCGATGAAGCATACCCACTAGTGTGGCATTATCAACAATACCATACCAAACATTTACTTTCCACCAGTTTTGAAAACCACTTTGCTGGCCCTTCATGTGTTCTCTTCAGTCCAATAGTGCAGATTCTTCTATTTACATCTTCATAATTCTCATATACGACTTGAAAGCATAATAATAGTCCCTTCGATTGGTTGCTGGCCAAAGGAAGGCAAGACCAGTGATGGAGCTGCCATCTTATAGCCTCTGGTCAGGCTTTTCTGGAGAAGAAAAGAAAATAAAGGAAAGAAGAAATGGAAGAAAGGAAAGACTCCCTAGCCTTCGGATGCCCTAATAGCGTTGGGGTTGAAAAAACAAGAGTTAACCAAGAGGTTAGATAGTAAAGTTAAAAGAGTGCAAAAGACAAGTAAGTGGAAGAAATGTTTTGCTCAGCTTGGGCACCTTGTGGTCGCCATCCACATATCCCCAAGATGAGGATCCCTCTATCTGGGATGAAAAGGATATCCCTGAAAAAATTACTAGTTATAATAAAAGTTTGGAAATTATTAATCAAGTTATGAAACCATCCCTTGTACAAAAAAAATACCAGATTACGTTTATATAACACTTTGGCTAGACCAGTGTTGACCTATGGTAGTGAAGCATGGACACTAAAAAGACAACATGAAAGCAGAATAACAGCTTGTGAAATGAGATTCATGTGCAGAACAGCAGGTTATACCAGATGGGATCGGAATTGAAGACTACGCCAATTTTGGAATATATTAAACAGTACCAACTAAATTGGAAACATCATCTAGAAAGAATGAGTTCAAATCGGATCCCCAAAGCTGTTTATAATTATATACCAAAAGGACGAAGATCACTGGGCCGTCCTATGAAACGCTGGAGGGAAAATTTTCTATAGGATCGTAACAGGCCTTGGCCTAATACTTGGAAGGAAGAAGAAGAAGACATCTCCATAATTGGTATATGTCGTTTCATCAATAAACATTTGAGAAAAAATTAGGATTTGTTAACAATTGTTACAAGCCCCACTCACATAACTGTACATGGTTTTCAAAATTGTTCCCATGCAGTTCTTGATGAAGAGGCGTGGTATGGATACAATTTAAGACATTTAAGTATATGATGGACATTTTATTTTAATTTCCCAGTTAGCCTTTCAAATACTTCTAGTACTCACATGCAGGTTAACTGCAACAGCAGTCAACATAGTTTTAATAACAAATGATAGTATACTGCCTCTGTTGATTGAACAGTATTAATCTGTCAAATATTTTTTTTTTTTCATTTATAGTTTTCACACACCTATCTCATTAATGATGCTTTATATGTTTACAGTAAGAGAAAATTTCCTTATTGTTATTTTATATAATAAGTGATGGAATTTGTCAAACCTTGTTTAATCTCAGTCCCTCCATGGTATCTTTACCTTGTCATGGTGGAGTGGCTTGCATGCTTAAATGATCCCGAGAGCTATGCCAGCGGTAGCATTGCTGCCGATAGGGTTACATGCCAGACTGGTTGAAGGTGATAAGCCAGACAAAAAAAAGCACCTTGGTCGAAAGAGTGACGATCTTTCACCGTAAAAATCCAACCGTCAAGAAATGTGGATATGGGTTCAACTGGGGTAAAATTTTTCGGAGATCAAATAGTCCCCCATTCGGTTCTCCGGGCGGGGGCTACTTCAGGGAACCCATGCCAAAGGCTCAAACCTAGGAACATGGAATGTTAGGATAACATTAACTGTGATTTGGGGAAGTAGATTATACAGGGGATGATTGGAAAACATTGGGTCAGGATAGGGATGTATGGAGAGCTTATGTCTGCATGGCCATGAACCTATGGGTTCAATAGTGCCAGTGAGTTAGTTAGTTGTTTAATCTCAGTTATATTAAAATGGAGGCGAAAGAAGTATCATTGTATATAATTTTATCTTAAATTAAACCTCATAATGATTTTTTCCTATAAGAGTTCAATATAAGTATCATGGTACTATCTGAGTGATTCTTCCTGAATTCAACAGCAAGAAGCAGATGAGAATAGCCAGACATTTTCATTTGGCATAATTAAAAATATTTTTTTTGTACAATCTATGAAGTAAGAAAATTAACCTAAGTGTAGTATACAATAACTTGTTTGAAAATTTCCATTCTAAAAATTGTATTTTTTTGAACAAATGTCTGGATTATGAGATATCTGGATTAATGGGTTCCAGATTAATGATATTTGACTGTAGGCATATTATGCTTCTATTAAAAAAACTGCTCACTTACAATTAGTTGTACAAACAAATATGGAGAGAATTTTATTAATGAAGAACTTGTTAAATTTTCAGAGCATTAATAACAGTAGATGGTTACAATGAAATATTTTACAGTCTGATGATTTACTATGTAAGAAGATAAATCTTTCACACTTACCTGAGACAATTGATTTTGCTGCCTCATTGTAAACTTTCTCCTGTGTTGCATTTGGTTTGAAGACTTTATCGAAAAGGAAAACTTTACTCTGCAACAAACAAAAATAATACATTACAAGTAAATACAATTTTTTTATTCAGAATTTACCCAAAATATAATGGTTTTCCTTCATCCATAAGATATTTTCCTTCTCAATTTATACCAGTCCTAAATATTCTCATCTAGAAGTCCCAGTTCACTCATTTTATATACATATGAATATTTTCCTTTGTTGTAAGGATACAAGAACCTCATTTTAAACATAAATGAAGGGTTACAGAAAAAAACAGAAATGACCATATTTCTCCATTTTTATATAGGTTTTATTAAACACAATGTGTACATTTAAAATTTCACCAGTCTTTTGTAAATTTGATCAGAGACTCAGTTCTGCTTTTGCATTTCATTAGGTGGTACTTGGAGCATGGCTTGTCGCAAAGATTACATCTGCAGTCCTCCTTGGCATCGTGGTATGACAGATTCTGGCATATTTTCCCATGGAAACCATGTATAGATACTTATTTTAGGAATTCTCACTATGAGGTATTTCATTAAGGTAGAATTTTTTATCACTCACGTCATACTGTTCAATATGAGGTGAGTGATAAAAAATTCTACCTTAGTGTGTAGAGGTGGCGAAATTGAAAGTTTGGGCCTTTCCACACATCAGTTTTCATCGTTTTTGTGTCCATTATTTCCATTGGTATTGCATTGGCTTTGTTTTGTCTCTCTTTGATGGCGTCTTTATATGCCTGGGTTTCTGGTAAATTGAAGCGGAGCTTGATGTCCTCAATGAAGTATGATTCATGTGCTATTCTATAGGCGTAGCTGTTCCTTGTGTACTTTGAGAGTGATAAGGCTCTGTTGAGGTATCTCCATTTTAAGAACAATAAAGTAGTTACATAAAGACTGTATCATTGATACTTATTTCAAATTACGACATTTTTAAATTATAAGAATACAAATCAGAACTTTTTCTTGGCCAACATTACCTTATTGGAGTTCCCTAATTTTCTAAATAAAAGTAAAAGTGATCCCACAACAGGCCTCAGGAGGCCTTTGGGGTAGTAGGAGGTTAAGGCTCCCACTTTTTCTAGACAATCGGCACTTGATGTCAGCTGGGTTGTCAGCCCTGCGTGACGGCCGCCTTTACCGCAGAACAAGCGTCTGGTACTCATTTCCGTTAGAGGCTGAGTCGACCCCAGGGCCATAGTGCCGCCAGAGGGTTTGGGTCAGTTTAAAAATCCTGACCCCAACGGGACTTGAACCCTCGACCCTCCGGCTTGTAGCTCAGTGCCTTAACCACTACGCTACTTAGCAGGTATTATTTTATTTGACAAATATCTTTAACAGTTAAGGTTATTAGTATTACAATTCTAAACTGAATTTGAAAGCCAACAAATTGTATTCAGCAGCCTCTTATTTCAACTTGAGGTTCTTTTCCATACTAAAAATCTATGAATGTGACCCACAATTTCCAAAGTAAGCAAACTCAGGAATTTTACACCCTGAAAAATCTGTAACATTTTGTTATGGCATAATTACAAGTTAGGAAATATGGAGATGAAGGAGGAGAAAGAAAGATGAAGATAAAAAAAATGCGTAAAGCAGTAACATGACCAGATTGAAGTAACTAAAAGAGAACATAAATGCAGATAAAATATCAATGTGCCTTCCTTTCTACCCAAAACTGTACTCGTGTTAGTCTACATCTTCTACTACCAATGGTGCTACAGCCCAAAGTGGGCCCGAGCCTTCTTGCTGCAAGACCTCCAATGTTCTCTATCCAGTGCTCTATGTTGTCCGTTCCTACAGTTCAGGATTTCATGACAATCTTCCTTCACTGAGTCCATCCATCTTTTCTTAGGTTTTCCTTCTGGCCATTCCCCAAACATCTCCTCCATCATAACTTTCTTTATACATTCTTTGAACGTGTCCGGCCCACTGCATTTTTTTTTAAATTTCACAAGACTTGATATGCCAGGTTCCTTAAAAAAAGGTAATAGATTTCCTTATTATACCTAATTTTCCATCTTCCATTCTCTTTTACTAGTCCTTATATTCTTCTCAGAATCTTTCTTTCAAAAGCGTTAATTAAATTCTCAGAGATCTTTGTCTTAGTCCAGGTTTCACTTCCATGTAACACTATAGGACATATGCAGGTTTCATATAATCTTATTTTAACTTTCCTAAAGATAATTTTGGATTTAAGATTGAAAGTAGTCCATAATAGTTAGTCTCCATAGCATTGCATATGTAACTTGTTTTAGTACTCGTATCTACAGACATGTAAAAGATGTATATAGACTCCAGGCAACATTGAGGTAGACAGATAAAAAACCTGTCAAATGACAACGGTCATTCTGCGTTTAATGTTAGACTTATGTAATCTTTTTTAGGCAATAGTAAACAAAGAAATGAAAAGTTCATAATCATAACAGTTTTCAACATTATTTTATTCTACTTCTGTGAATACTCTTGAATATATAGTTAGGAAAAATACTGAGAACAACCTTGGTTTAAATATAAATATCATGAATCAGATTTTGCCACTGGTTGATGATGTGAATCTAATAAGAGATAATGTTAATAAAGTGGCAAGAAATGCAGAAGGCTCTTTTAAATGACAAGAAAATTAGTTCAGATGTAAACAAAGAAAAACAATGTACACGGAGATACAAATTTTAACAGATTATGACAGGGAAAACTATAGGCAATAATTCTTATGAAAAACGAATTCAACAAGATTTGTTTTTTTAAGACTGTCAAGAATTAGATTAGTTTTTTTAAGTGTATATTTTAGTTTTTTACCCCTATCTTTAAATTATTTATTATTTTTTATAGGTTTCAAGCTTTTTTTATTTATCTATGATCATTCTTAAAAGATCAAAATCACAAACATGAAGATATTAAATACAGACTTGCAATAAAATAATTTGTGTTACTATTTAGTTTAATGTCTTCTGTTATCTCATTTTTTGCCTAAGAATCTAAAGAATAAAATTTTTAAATTATATGCCTACTCTATGGATGTGAAACATGGTCTCTCACATTAAGTGAAGAAAACAAGCTAAAGGTAATTAAAACATTTTGTCTGTTTAGAGTTGTTTTTGTCGAACATATGTTTCAGAGCTTCTTAGCCCCATTGTCAGCAATTACAGACTCATAGACAAAATTTTTCAATTATTAAACAAACCTCTTAATGTTACTTCCTATTGTATTTTAAAATAAGTTAAAGGTATTTGAAAACATGATACTGAAATGAATATTTGGTCCCATAAGGAATGAGAAATGAAGAAAGCTTCATAATAAAGAACACAATCATTCATATTGTCAGGTATATTAATTATAGAATATTAAGATATGCAGGTCAAAGCTTCAAAGGATAACAGTACAAATGTTTTCAAAATATTTATTAGGAAACTCTTGAGGAAAACCATTAGAATTGTGTAGATAGAGGGATAAATAATAACACTGATCTTAAATTAATGAGTCATTTTTTATATCTTACCTCATAGTTTACATTTTCTTAAACACAGGAATTGCAGTTTTCAAGAGGAAACATCCCTCCCATTTTCAACCGACATTATGACATGACTACCGGATTTTCATTGGAATATTCATCTACAACATTGCCATCTGGTGTCGATTTGATGAACTTTGAGATCAGGTCCCATTCAACAGAAATTTTGAAATTCATGGATCTAAATTTGTTCTTCTGGAGAGATATATATCTTCTCCAAAACTGTCAATTCTAAAGTTTTTTCCAAATGTTTTAGAAGTTTGGCCTCTTTTTCAGTTTTATGACTCTCCAACAAACTATGTGCTGCAATAGCTGCTTTCTCAATTTCACCATTTTTAATATCTAAAGTGTTCCTTTGTGCAAGTGTCCAAATTCCTTTTTTTTTCTTCCTATATATACTTTATTGCAGTTTCTACAATTCTGTTCATCCATCCATAGTAATTCTGCCCAAGGGCAGGTCTTTCACTGCAATCATAGCATTTTCATGCTATGCTTTGCAGCTTTACTAGGGTGGTAGCTTCCCGTTGCTTTCCATACCAGTGATGGATGATGATGGCCAGATGATTTTCGGGGACTGTTTGGCCCTAAGCTTCCTGACATTTATCTTATAGGCGAGGAAAAACCCCGAAAAAACCTCACCCAGGAGCCTGTCCCGACTGAGAATCGAACCCAGTCTCACTATGTGACAAGGCAGCATGCTACCTCGAGACCACAGTGGTGGACAATCTACAACTAATTTGATTAATTCCAGATTTTTTACTTATTGATTATTAATAGATTACCATGGCTAGGCCTAAATTTATTGATTGGTGCCAATGTAATATTGAATTTCTTGATTTTCTTTTTTAATTTGTTATGTATTTCAGAGTCCACCGCTGTGGTCTCGAGGCAGCGTGCTGCCTTGTCATGCAGCGGGCCCGGGTTCGATCCCCGGTCGGGGCAGTTTTTCTGGGTGAGGTTTTTATCGGGGTTTTTCCTCACCTGTAAGACAAATGTCAGGAAAACTAAGACCCAAACGGTCCCCGAAATCATATGGCCATCATCTTCATCATCATCCTTATCATTATCATCATCACCATCATCCTTGACCGGTGTGGAAAGCAACGGGAAGCTACCACACCTACACAATTCCCTAGTAAAGCTGCAATCATAGCATGAAAATGCTATGATTGCAGTGAAGGACCTGCCTTTGGGCAGAATTACTATGGATGGATGTATTTCAGGATGATAAGTAATTTTCTTAAATTGTTTTTCTTTCTTTGAATCAGATTGCAGGGTGGTGTAATATTTTTATTGCCTGAATTCCTTTAATTAATTCCTTTCCAAAACCACTTAAATTAGATATGTTCAAAATGTGATTGTATTTTTTCTTAAAATCTTCTTCAATTAGTAGGACATTTTTTAATGTTATTTCCCATATTTAACTATGAAGACTGATCTTATTAAACTGGATATTGGAGAACTAAACTGGATTCAGCTGGCTGAGGATAGAGACAAGTGAAGGACCTTGAATTCAGTACTGAACCTATGGTTTTCAAAAGCCATAGTTAATTATCTAGTTTATTGTAGAATGCAGGCTTTCACAGCCAGAAATCATGATATTAGAAGATTTTGGGCAGATATAATAAGAACAGTTAAGTCTCGTAGACTGCAATGGGCAGGACATGTTGCGTGTATGGGGAATGAAAGACATGCATGGAAGCATCTTGTAGGAAAGCCAGAGGGAAAACGCCCAGTTGGAAGACCAAGAATGAGGTGGGAGAACAACATTAACTATGATTTGAGGGAAGTAGATTGTACAGGGAATGATTGGAAAGCATTAGCTGAGGATAGGGACGTATGGAGAGCTTACGTCCGCGCGGCCATGAACCTTCTTCTTCTTCCTTCCAAGTATTAGGCCAAGGCCTGTTACGATCCTATAGAAAATTTTCCCTTCTCCGGGAAATTCTCGTATAAGACTTGAAAGCATAATAATAGTCCCTTCGATTGGGTGCTGGCCAAAGGAAGGCAAGACCAGTGATGGGGCTGCCATCTTATGGCCTCTGGTCAGGCTTTTCTGGAGAAGAAAAGAAAATAAAGAAAAGAAGAAATGGAAGAAAGGAAAGACTCCCTAGCCCTCGAATGCCCTAATAGCATCGGAGTCGAAAAAACAAGAGTCAACCAAGAGAGGTTAGATAGTAAAGTTAAAAGAGTGCAAAACACAAGTAAGTGGAAGAAATGTTTTGCTCAGCTTGGGCACCTTGTGGTCGCCATCCACATATCCTCTAGATGAGGACCCCTGAGGGTGGCCATGAACCTATGGGTTCGATAGTGCCAGTGAGTAAGTAAGGCTATGGTCTATAACTGGTTTTTCCAAAAGTTTCTCTCTCGGTTACAGAGAGCATCTTCAGTGGCAAGATCTTCTAGGCGATGTTCCCTGGTCGGAAGTTCGAAGCTCGAGTTGTGTATGAGCGGCAGACTGCTGGAACCCAGTATTTTTACTTGTGTATATTCCTGAATGGCTGTACAAAGTCAAAGCTGACTGGAAAGCCTCTGCCAATTTAGAATCTGATTGGTTTGTTTCTGTATCTTCATTATAAATAGGCTTGTCCCTGAATGACTGGACAAAGTCAAAGCTGGTTGGATAGCCTCTGCCAATTTAGAATCTGATTGGTTTGTTTTTGTTCCTTCATTATAAATAGGCTTGTCCCTGAATGACTGGACAAAGTCAAAGCTGGTTGGATAGCCTCTGCCAATTTAGAATCTGATTGGTTTGTTTTTGTCCCTTCATTATAAATAGGCTTGTCCCTGAATGACTGGACAAAGTCAAAGCTGGTTGGATAGCCTCTGCCAATTTAGAATCTGATTGGTTTGTTTTTGTTCCTTCATTATAAATAGGCTTGTCCCTGAATGACTGGACAAAGTCAAAGCTGGTTGGATAGCCTCTGCCAATTTAGAATCTGATTGGTTTGTTTCTGTATCTTCATTATAAATAGGCTTGTCCCTGAATGACTGGACAAAGTCAAAGCTGGTTGGATAGCCTCTGCCAATTTAGAATCTGATTGGTTTGTTTTTGTTCCTTCATTATAAATAGGCTTGTCCCTGAATGACTGGACAAAGTCAAAGCTGGTTGGATAGCCTCTGCCAATTTAGAATCTGATTGGTTTGTTTTTGTCCCTTCATTATAAATAGGCTTGTCCCTGAATGACTGGACAAAGTCAAAGCTGGTTGGATAGCCTCTGCCAATTTAGAATCTGATTGGTTTGTTTTTGTCTCTTCATTATAAATAGGCTTATCCCTGAATGACTGGACAAAGTCAAAGCTGGTTGGATAGCCTCTGCCAATTTAGAATCTGATTGGTTTGTTTCTGTCTCTTCATTATTAATAGGCTTGTTCCTGAATGACTGGACAAAATCAAAGCTGACTGGATAGCCTCTGCCAATTTAGAATCTGATTGGTTTGTTTCTGTCTCTTCATTATAAATAGGCTTGTCCCTGAATAACTGGATAAAGTCAAAGCTGGTTGGATAGCCACTGCAATCTAGAATCTGATTGGTTTGTTTCTGTCACTTTGTCATTAAGTAAACCTATAAGCCTACTATGTCTATACTTACTTACTCATTGGCACTATCAAACCCGTAGGTTCATGGCCGCGCAGACATAAGTTCTCCGTACATCCCTATCCTGAGCTAATGCTTTCCAATCATTCCCTGTATAATCTACTTCCCTCAAATCATAGTTAATGTTATTCTCCCACCTCATTCTTGGTCTACCAACTGGGCGTTTTCCCTCTGGTTTTCCTACAAGAAGCTTCCATGCACCTCTTTCATTCCCCATATGTGCCACATGTCCTGCCCATCGCAGTCTACGAGACTTTACTGTTCTTATTATATCTGGCTTCCTATAAAGACTATGTAGTTCATTGTTATGTAGTCTTCACCATTCACCTGTCTGTTCATCTCTCTTTGGTCCAAAAATTTTCGTAAGTACTTTATTCTCAAATACTTGTAATCTCCTTTCCTCCCTTAAAGTAAGAGTCCATGTTTCGCATCCATAAAGCCTACTTAATTTTCCTAACAACTTTATTCTCAAATACTCAATCTTTTCTCCTCCCTTAAAGTAAGAGTCCAAGTTTCACATCCATACAACATAACTGGAAGAATAACAGTTTCATATATTTTCAGTTTAATGTTTTTTAAGAGAAGTTGTGATGACAAGAGTTCCTGTAATGCATAAATATCATGCATTTCCAGAATTGAGCCTACGTTTAATTTCTTTGTGCACCTCATTCCTGTTTGTGATTTTATTCCTAGGTATTTGAATTCAGACACTTCTTCGAAGTTTCCCTCATTTGTAATTAACTGTCCATTTCCATTATAAAACACATACCTTACAAGGGAACTGTCAACCATTGCATGCCGAAACCTACCTTAAATTTCTCCCAGTGAAGTGTTGTGATGTAACAAGGCCGTATCCAAAAAAAATCTGCCGTTTTTAACGGCATGACATGGAAATCGAAGTCAGAATCCAGTAATGGCAACCCCTTGTATGGAGCAGATGGACTCCTTACATCAGTAAGATCAGAGAGAAGTGAGGCAAGACACAGCACAGACAGCAGGAGTGAGGGTTATCCAATCTACCAATTCTAGAGTTATGTTATTCCCTATAGCTTAAATGACAAATTTGGCACTGAATTTTAGTGCCTTGCAGTAAAAAACAGCAGATTTTTTTTTTTGATATGGCCTTTGTATAACGCAATGCTTCTCTGGAAGAAATTTCATAGTAGGTTTTGGCATGCAATGGTTGATAGTTTGAGCCTTAGTATCTCTTTACTATCACCTAATAATACATCAGTATAAACTAACAGCTTATTATAGTTTGTTTTTTCTAAAAAGAGGAGAATCCCACCAATTCATTTCAACATGGAGAGAGGGAAAGCCAATGATGTTTAAGAGGAGTTACGAAACATCCTATTTACAAACCCCACCTTAAAACGGGGAGGTTATATGGTTTGAAAATAGTGGCAGGATCTTTCCTTCTTTAGAAAATACAGATTTTAATACCGTTGATTTGATGGCATGTTCTAGTATAAAATTGAATAGTAGAGGAGATAGTGCATCTCCTTGCTTTAACTTATTGTGAATTTCAGAAGTATCTGAAAACTGCCAGCCTACAAGCACTCTAATTTTTGGGCCATTTAGACAGATTCTAATAACTCAAACAAGCTTTTTAGGAATTTCAAACTCCAGCAAAATACTATATAACTTCTCCTTCTTAATTGAATTGTATGTCTTTTTGAAGTCAACATATAGTTGACGTACAGTGCTATTATATTCCATTTCTTTTCTAACATCTAACTTATACTAAAAACCTGAAGTATTGTAGACCTATTTCTTCTAAATCCACATTGATGATCACGTATTACGTTCTCAATTAAGGCAGCAAGTCTGGATAATAATATATTTGTTAGAATTTTGTACAAAGTTGAAAGTAATGAGCGACCCTCTAGTCGTTGCAATCAGTTTTTATATCCTTTCTTATATATTGGTATGATAATCAATTCTTTCTATTAATTTGGAAGTCTCTTTTTTCCCAAATTATATTAAGCAACTGATGTATCTGCTTCTTCATCATCCAAGAATTAAGCCTGTTGCCTCGTTCCGGTTTCATGAAAGCTAGAATTGTTAAAATTGTTCAGATCATCTTCTGTGTGGGCATCCAACATTACTCATTTCTTGTGGCTTATAATTTAGCAATAATTTTGGAAATCTTTCTTCTGGCATTCTATCAACTTGTTCTTTCCAGGCGTTCCTATATTTAACTATTCGATCTGTGAGTTTGAAAATATCACAGTCCTGCAAAGATTTTGCAGCATGAGATATTTTAATGCAAATAAGTCCAGTCAAATATCCTGATAGGCTCTTCCCCCACCCCTTGGGATACCTCGGTCATTATAACCATACTCCCAAGTTCTAGAGTGCTTGTCCTCCCTATCCTATGTTCACGTCCACGTTCAAGTTCACGGTCCTAAAACCAACACCCCTAGGGAGAGGGTGTTGGAGTTGCAACTTCTGGGAATTGCTGAGCTTCGTAGTCGCCAGGTCGCTCATTCCTGACGACCCCACAGTTGGTCCACGGGCTCCATGAGCCTAGCCGGGAGGACTGCTGTCGCAGATCCACCGACCGTTCCCCTGTTCTGCCTCCAGGGACGTGTCCTGCAGCCGTTGTGAGACCGGCTAGGGCTACAAGCCTCACAGTGTGAGACTTTTAGTACATCCAGGTGCTCATCTCCTGGCGACCCCACAGTTTGTCGACGAGCCCATAGGCTGAGCCAGGAACCAGCATAGTTGCTCCCCTCTGCACTGGTCCAAGCCGAGCCCTGGTCTGCCGCCAGGGACACCTTCTGCTGCTGTTGTGGGCCAGCACGGAGCTCGCAAGCTCCAACAGATGAGCAATTAGTATGACAAGGCGCTCAACTCTTGCCTACCCCACTAATGGTTCATGAGTCCCTTGGACTTGACCGGGAGGACTGTCTAGCAGATCCACCGACCTTTCCCCCAGTGCACCAGCTGGGGACGTGTTTGGTTGCTGAAGTGGGTCCAGCCTGAGCATTAGTACGTCAGGTCGCTCAACTCCTGACGACCTCACAGACTGTCCTTGGGTCACTCGGTTCCAGAGTCGGCGCTAAGTCCCAGACCCAAAAGGCTGCGCTTCCTCCTTTCCCAAGCTTATTGACCTGGTGGTAATTCCCAGCATTATGCCTGGTATTGTCCCAACCAGCCCATTCGCAAGACTAAGCCTAATCGTGTCGCTGCTGTGAGACAGCCCACTGAGGCAATGTAGGCATCCAGGGTGCTCATCTCCCATGGTGCCCCCACAGATGGTCTCGGGTTCAAATGAACCAAGAGAAAGGAGCTTCTGATCTCCAGTCTCCCATCGCTCCACCAACAGCGGCCCATGCTCCCGCTTGTGGGCCGGGCTTCACAGGTTTGACAGCAGGCCCCTCTAATTAATTTTCCTGCTGACCCCACTCATGGTCCGCGAGTCCATCGGACTTGGAAGGGAGGACTAGCAGATCCACCGACCTTTTCCCCACTACGCCACCGAGGGGACGCGTTTTGTTGCTGGAGTGGGCACAGCACGAGCTATGTAGTACGTCAGGTCGCTCAAGTCCTGACGACCTCACAAATGGCCTGCGGGTCCGGACTGGACCTAGCCAGGAGGAGTGCAATGCAAACCACCGACCGTTCCCCTATCCGCCACCCGGGGATGCGCCCTGTTGCTGTTGTGAGCACAGCTGGGGCCCGATAAATGGACTCCCATGGCAAATATCCTGATAATGGAACTGTTACTAGTTTTTGCATATCACGTACAGATTTTGCACAATTCTATTTTTAACATAAATAATGAGAGTGTGTGGTCCGCCACTTGTATGCAGTATATACGTGTTATGTAAACACCAAAAATATAATACAATTTTATAAGTAATCACTGATTTTTATTCATACTCATTTCTCATTGTATTTACATAAGAGTAGGTTCATCCTATGACCCTCTCTTAGTTATATATTACACAGTTTCTGGTAAAAAACTGTGGAAGCAATAAGCTGCCTGCACATGGGCCAGATATTACAATTCCAATACCACCATGATCATTAGTAGTATAGTGCAGTTCTGGCTTCTGTAGCTGTATTTGAGGGGTCTACAGTGTATAGCGCGGTAAGAGGGGAGCGTAAGTTACAGGTCTGCCAGCACCTATCCTCAGTTTTGAAAACATAATAGTTGCTACATGTTGAATTTTCTTATTTACTAGTTCTCTGTCAGTGAATAGTTTTTACATCCAATAAGTTTGAAGTGTTCATTACAGAATAGCGTTGCATTTATAATAATTAATTTTAGTATTATTAATAATAAGAAAATGTTTTTTGCATGCCTACTAGTTCCCTGCCCACTCGGCAATGTTACCTCCTGTCACGTGCCTTTGGATTCACCAAGGTGGCTACAGTTACCAGAACTGGACTATACCAGCACAGAATATGATTTCAATTTGTACCTAGAATCAAAAGACAACAATTTGCACCCTATCAATTAATCAAAATTAAACGATTTGGTATACAACTTGGGCCTTACAAAAGAAAAAAGTGAACTTTTAGGTTCGAGATTTTAAGAAGACAATCTTTTAGCTCCTGGTACAATCTTTCATTAGTATAGCCATAGTGAAGAAGAATTTAAAAAGTATTTGGGATGGGTGTACAAGAGGAGCCGGACATCATAGACATCATAGAAAAGAAAAGATTACAGTGGTATGGTCATGTCAAACGAATGCCAGAACAAAGATTGCCAAAAATTGTTATGGAATGGATCCCAATGGAAAGGAGGAAGAGAGGAAGACTGAAGAAAACTTGGATAGAAGGGGTACAAGCAGCTATGAATATCAGAGGAATGGAGGAAGATCAATGGATGGATAGAGAGGAATGGCGTTTGGTTTCCGGAAGACGGCGGCAGCTACCATGATACCGGATGATGATGATGATTTGGGGAAGTAGTGTACTGTTCTTATATCCCTGGTTTGAATGGTTGCCTGAGAAAAGTTTATGAACTAGGAGATTGGTATATATTTATTGATTCTAGCAAAAGAAGTCTAAAGGGCGTTCTTCTGCATTATGGGGATAAATTAGCTTCAGTTCCAGAAGTTCAGTCAGTTTACATGAAAGAAACATATACAGACATGTGTAATATTCTAGAAAAACAAAATATATTGAACACAACTGAAACATGTGCTGTGACCTTAAGGTGTGTGGTATTTTATTAGGGCAATGATGGAGGGTACACAAAATTTCCATGTTTTTTGTGTCAATAGGACTCTAGAGCCAGGAAAAGACACTGGTAAGTTACTAATTGGCCAAAAAAGAAAACAAACAGTGCCAGGGACAAAAATTTTAATAAATTGTCCATTACAGTAGTTGATTCTGAAAAAAATATTGCTACCTCCTTTGCACATGAAACTAGAATTAATGAAGCAATTTGTTAAAGTTTTAGACAAAAATTTCCTTGTTACCAATATATTGCTAAAAAATTGTTACTGTTGGAGACAAAAGGGAAGGAAGATTTTTTATGGCCACAGATTCGCAAACTATTTGGAGTGTTACTTTAAAAACTGCACGTCTGACACGGAACTACAAGCTTGGGAATCATACAAGGACGTCATTGAGAAGTTTCTGGGTAATGTTAAAGATGGTCAATATGAGAAAATTGTAAAAACCATGCCCGAAAAGTTTACGAATGTAATATGATGGCCCTGGGGTCCACTCAGTCACTAACGGAAATGAGTACCAGACATTTGTTCTAGGGGTAAAGGCAGCCGACACGCAGAGCTGACAACCCGGCTGACATCAATTGCCAATTGTCCAGAAAAAGTGGTAGCCTTAACCTCCTACTACCTGTAGTGGGACTACTTTAATACGAGTTCGAGGATGCACTTCCTCCACTCTCATCTTCAACATTTACCACAGAATTTAGAAGCACTAAGTGAAGTACGTGGTGAGAGTTTCCATCAAGACAAAAAACGAGGTACCAGAATTGGTGGGAAGTCCCCATGATTGCCCACTATCATTGGTGTTTGGTAAGAAAAAATCCTTGGCAGAAGCATAAATGCCAATCAACTTATCGTTCATTTCTTGATAAGCAGAGGAGAAAATAGATATATTAAGATATATTAGTAGTTTTTTTTATTTATTTTAAACTGATTTAACTGTACAATTGATACTGTATCAAGCCTCTGTAGTTTTTACAACAGTTTATAAGATTATGGCTACTACATACAGGAATGCAAAAAGTAAAAAATATTTAATTACACATGGCAAAAAAAAACCTTACATGATACGAAAAAACTGTTAACATACTTAAATTCAGCACATCAAAATTAAGTTTAGAGACCTGTTAAACCCTGTACTGCAGGGAAAAAAATAAATAATTCGCAGGCCTGTGTATTTAGTTACTTTCTTATATCTTCATTTATTTTTTTATCCAGCAGAGAATGTATCTCGTCCAACAATTTTTCTCCCTCTGATTATTACTCGAAGTGTGACAGGCCTAGAAGGTCTTTGGCCTACTATCCAGCTGCTGGCCTCACATTCCGATTGAGGGTCTTTCCACTTTTCAGCGGTTGCCCTTTTACCAGCCGGCTGCTGGCCCTTCACATCCACATGTGTCAATCACAGAGGTAGATGATCAACAGCCAGTGTAGGGGTGACATGTGGTTAGCATGCCGAGTCCCCCAGCCGTTATAGCTGGTTCCTCAACCTGGAGCCGCTACTTATTGTAGCTACCCAATTGCCTCACGATGCTGGGTGGGCACCGGTCCCATACTGGCCGAAATACCATGAGAAAATTTCTTCCTCCATGGAGACTCGAACCAGCGCAAGTCCCGTAGCTCTGCGCCAAGGCTTCCTACCTTAACCGCTCGGCTACAGCGCGGGACACATTCACATGTGTTAATCACTGAGGTAGACAATCAATCTAGCCTGTGTAGGGGTGACATGTGGTCAGCATATCGGGTCCCCAGCTGTTATAGCTGGTCTTCTCAACCTGGAGTCGCTAATTATTATAGCTACCCAAATGCCTCATGATGCTGGGTGGGCACCGATCCTACACTGGCCGAAATTCCATGAGAAAATTTCTTCCCCAATGGGAACTCGAACCAGTGCAAATCCCGTACCTCTGTGCCAAGGCTTCTTGCCTTAACCACTTGGCTACGGCACGGGACTTTCTCCCTCTGATACTGGTACATTACTGAGGGAATTAATTACATATTTATAAATGAATTTCTGAACTTTTTTTAGTTTTTTAGTTGAATTTATTGTATTTAATCCCCAGTAAGTGAAAACAGTTCAGCGACTTCTTCATAACAACTGTAATAATTTATAAATATCAAGGATCACATAAATTTATACCATTTTCCACTTATTACACCAAAGCTAAACTATTGTAACTTCTAACCATATGTGAATATATGACAGTAGTAAACTCCTGGCACGACAGGCCTAGAAGGCCCTTAGCCTACTAGCCGGCTGCTGGTCTCACATCCACATGTGTCAATCAGAGAGGTAGATGATCATCAGCCAGTGTACGAGTGACGTGTGGTCAGCATGTTGAATCCCCCAGCCATTATAGCTGGTTTTCTCAACCTTGAGCCGCTACTTATTGTAGCTACCCAAATGCCTCACGATGCTGGGTGGGCACCGGTCCCATACTGGCCGAAATACCATGAGAAAATTTCTTCCCCCATGGAGACTCGAACCAGCGCAAGTCCCGTAGCTCTGTGCCAAGGCTTCCTGCCTTAACCACTCAGCTACGGCGCTAGAACAGTAGTAGTAGTATCCTATATATCCAGTCCCAGATAATAATGTCTAGCCACTGGATCTCCTGCTCTGAAGTTTAGGTTGTACGAGGGGTAAAAAGAGAAACTTGTCCTCCACTGTCAATAAAGGAATAGTTGAGTAAGAGTGGATGTCTGTCAGAACTAATAACTGCTCGTCACCGCTATAGCGCGCTAGTAAGGTTTGAAATTACTGAGATGTTGTCAGCTGTATGTCTGTTAACCGCATACATAAAGTGGCACCTCCCACTGAATATCCATATCGTCAACACTGTTGTGAAAATGTCAGAGCGAGACTCAGTGGCTGGACCATAGGAATACTTTATATTATGCTATATTTATGTGTATATGATGTGAGTGTATTACAGTGGTGTATGCAAGTCATTTTTGACAATGTAAAACCCGGCCGGGGCCGATGGATTTTTTTAGGATGGAAAAATCCAAGGAGCAAGTCCTCCAGGAGGGACTTTAAGCCGTAGGTCCCGAGTCTGAAGATTTTCAGGCTCGTAAAAGATCCTTAAGCCTGAATGAAAAGGCCTCTAAGCAAAATTTACCGAATTTTCCCGTCCTAGTACTACCTTGATTTTCTAGATGTCAGTATGAGGCAGAATGCTGACCACGGACCACTCAAATGTCATCTAACGAAAATAAGCGTAACTAAATTAGTATGATTCAAATTCTTCCCTGTAGGGGGAGAGCACCTAAATCTCTGTTAAGGGAAACATGGGCTTACAAGACAAGAAAATTGTAACCACTATACCCCTAAAAATTCAGTTCAAACCTCTAGGTATGTTAAATTTGGATTCATTTGACACCTCAGAACAAAACGTTTAGCACAAAATTTTAATTTTACAGTTTATTATAGTACCTATGCATTATGTTAATTGTTTTAAAAACGAGTAAATGTACTATTCTATGCCACCGTGCCAGTAGTGAATATTCGATCAGCGAACAAGTGACTTTTAACATTGTATTGGTTAATATGATAACACATGTTCCTACTAGACCAAATTGCCAACATGTTTGCTCATATATAAGGGGATTCTATTCCAAGAGTCCATCTACATTAGTGGGCAAGTTCAGGTGAGGAAATGGGCAAGTAGTGCTAGATGAACAAGTTAGGGGAAATGGGCAAGTAGTACTAGATGAACAAGTTATGGGGAAATGGGCAAGTAGTGCTAGATGAACAAGTTAGGGGAAATGGGCAAGTAGTGCTAGATGAACAAGTTAGGGGAAATGGGCAAGTAGTGCTAGATGAACAAGTTAGGGGAAATGGGCAAGTAGTACTAGATGAACAAGTTAGGGGAAATGGGCAAGTAGTGCTAGATGAACAAGTTAGGGTAAGAAAATAGGGGAGTTAGTACACCAGCTTAGTTTAGCGTTCACTTATTTGTTAGCGAGTTTCTGTGATAAGTTGGCTACACTGTCTGAGCAATGACTAATACACATTTCAAATTGTAATTATGCTGATTTTAGGTTACTTTGAGCTCAATTTCTCAATTTACTTTAAGGCATTTTTCATATTTTTTTTTTTTGGAAAATATCAACATAATATGTTACATATTTCTCTCAGGGGAAAAAACTTTAGTTTACCTAATACATTTTCTAAGTCCTAAAGAATAACAGTGTGCATGCACAAAAGTTTATAGAGTGGATATGGTGGACTAAACGTTGCACATGAATTCTTCAAAGTTCTACAGAATCGCAGTGCGCATGCACGAGTTGCAGGAGTTGCTGTAATGGTTAATATAGCTTCCGGTAGATGGCTCCAAAGTCGGCATTACCAACTTTCAAAATAAATTTCCAAATGTTAAAAAAAATGGACGTAAACTAACTTCCTATTTCCTAACCTAACAAAACAATTTACATGCATATTATTATTTAATAAACTATAAACTAATTTTAGGTACGCTAACTTGTCCCAAAGGAATCTAACAAAATTAAGTTAATTTCTTGAAATATGGTTTGGAATTATTTTCAAATGTTGGTAGCTCCGATTTGAGAGCCACCTAGCAGATGTTACATGAAGCATTTCCACATCTTAGAACTCTATGCACAATATTTGCATAATTTAAAAATATTTAAAAAACCAAAGAAATGTTTATAAAATGGTTTCAAAATGTTTAAAATAGTACCAAACATTATTATAAATGGTTGAAAAGTGTTTAGTGCATCAGTGACATAAGAATGTTGGATGGAAAATTGTGTGGGTCGGTTTATGAACCTCAGCCTATAGAGTTGTCACTAGAAGTATCCACATATCCGTGAAGTTCTACAGAAAGTTTATAGAGCTGTCGCTAGATGGAACCACGTAACTGTGAAATCGATATGACCAACCTTCACAATAAATTCCCAAATGTTTATTAGAAATAGACATACACCAACTTACTCTTTCCTAACCTAACAAAATAATCTACATGCATATGATTTAATGAAGTGCACACTAATTTGATGTACACTAACTTTTCCCATTAGAATCTAACAAAATGAAGTGAGTGAACATCCATGTCTTAAAATATATTTTCGAATGTTAGCAATTTCAATTTCACAGATATCTATACTATTAGTGGAAATTCCTTTAAGTGTACAACAATTCTGCATAACTTGAAGAAATCATTGTAAAAACATTAAAAATATTACAAAATTTAGTAAAGACAGAAAAAATATGTAGAGCAACAGTATTACAAGTATATAGTATGGAAAATCAAGGGAAAGGTAATCTAACATTGAGCCATCTCAGGTAATTATGCACATACTGCAATAAATTGTGTGTATTTCTGATGTTTATTTTAATTTATGTTGGTGGCATAGAATCCCCAATAAATGCAACACCACTGTAACTTTAGCCCTTCCACATATATATCTACTGATCATACTATATTCCAAGTATACATGTAATTTAATTCAGAATTTAAGGTTACTTAAGCCCATATCTAATATAGCAAAAAATTTGAATGCCTATAAAATATTGTTTACATAACAAAATGCCAATACCCAATTATTATTATCAATCACAGACCTTTCCAATCCAATCACATATGTGAAAAAATCACTTAAGTTTTCAATATCCACATAAAACTTTCCCTGCCTATCTAAATATGAGGTTAATTTTTGCCATAAGTATAAAATAACTGAATTGAACATTCTATAATAAAGAATTATAAATCATAAAATAGATTGGTACTAGATTAGTCATACATTTAAATTCCACAATTCAAACATGACATGGACCCACCCACTCGTATCCAACACATGGTAATATTTTGGATATTGCATCAAAACTGATAAATTGCATAAAGCTGTAAATGCAATCTTACAATAAAACAGCGTGGGGTTTAATTCCACACCCCATTCGATTCCCTTTAATCTGTCATCACCTCTAAAAATACTGCACACGTCAGGCCTTTCGGCTCATATTCCTTAATGGACAGAAATTGCACTCACATTCATAAAATTATAGAAAACAAAATTATACTTACCCCAATAGATATACAGTTATCATCAGGTCCTGAAGGGAATTTACAGATGAATTTGGACCCTGCTCTTTCTTCAGAATCGTTCAAAGGTCTAAATCGGCAGACCACTTTTATGCTGTCTTCTGCAGCTATTTCACGTTCACGTTGTTCACTCGTCATTTTTATACCTTAAAAACACCTTATACTAGAATTTATATTACTTGGAACTTAAAACCGTGCATAAATTACGATAATAATGCCGTGAAAAAATCCATGAATGCATTGACAAGTTACATCAAGATGGCTCCCATTTTCAATACGAAAGAGGCCGTCCCAGTCCGGAACAGCTGACCGGAAAAATAATTCGTCACATTCAGCAATTTATGTACTACTATATAAATCAGAAGTATCGTTTACGTTCTTCAAAACGGTCCAATATATTTTTAAAGACACTTGAAGGGAATGAAGATACCAGCAAAAACGTAAAACGAAAACTGCTCACACTACCGCAATCTACTTGCGGTGCGGAACGATGGGAATGTGACGTCATAATGCTGTACAGCCATGCGCGCATTCTATTGATCTCTAGGGTTCATCCCTGTCCTGGCTCTAGGTTTTCAATGGACTGACTCACTGCGATTTGGGGTCAAGTATTTTCATATTATCCCTAGAAATGCCCTATTTGGCCCTATAATTTTTTTCACGAATAACGGTTATTTAAAAAATATATGAATGTCAGGTCTTTTTTTTAGATTAATTAATGCGATGAAAACAATATCGTCATTATTTAGAGTTGTTAACTTTTTAATTAGTATTAATACTTTCACTACATGAAAATAAAACGCTTAATTCTACGTGCATACTCGCACATAACATGAAAACTGCTTTCAGTGAAGCTACCCGCTAGGCGAGCATGAAAGTTACCGCACAAATATCCGCAATCTGTCTGGTAGCACCGTCAATCCGTCGGCCGAGAAAAATCAATCATCACGTCCATATATAGTATACCGTATCATGATTAAAAATAAGAGACAGAGGGTCTCTTACATACGGTTGTGAGCTAAAATGATAATAATTAATGTTATATCTGCATACAATTTGATAGTACGGTATTCTTCATCTAAAAGAAACAGAATTTAATCCCACTACATAGCATAGAATATGACTTTCGAGGGACAATATTAGAACTTCCCATTATTAACCATCAATTAACAGGTAAATGTGTTTAGAATTTTGGAGAAAATGGATAAAAGCTTATCAATATGTTATATTCAATTTACGACTAACTCGCTGACACTATCGAACTCGTAGATTCATAAGCTCTCCATACTTTCCTATCCTGAGCTAATGTTTTCCAATCATTCCTGTATAATGTACTTGCCCCAAATCATGATTAAATGTTATTCTCCCACCTTATACTTGGCCTACTTACTGGCCACTTCTCCTCTGGTTTTCCTACAAGTAGTTTCCATGCCCTCTTTCATTCCCCACACAATTTACAACTTCCAATCTAAATTATAAATACGTACATACAACATTACTGTAGTTATCTACAGTATCTTAAAACAGGCCTATTGTGTAACATTTATAATTCATTTGACCACTACGAGTGTTAACCGTGCTTAAAGTTAAATCCTAGTAAGAGATTACTGTTTAGGATCAATAAAACAAACTAAATTCCATGGTGTGATAGACCTAAAATGTCTTGATCTGCTAGCCGGTTTCTGGCTTCACATCCACATATGTTGATCTCACCTCACCACTATTTTTCATACAATCTAAATAATAGATAAAATTTCATCTTTCAAATTTAATATTCAAGCAATAGAGGTGAGCGCCAGTGTAGGGAAGACATGTGGTCAGCGTGTCGGGTCTTCCAGCCGTTATAACTGGTATTCTCAATTTTTAAGAAGTGGGGGAATTGAAATATTTAAGAACAATAATTACAAACAGGAATGAAGTGCAGAATGAAATTGAACATAGGCTCAATATTGGAAAAAATATGCTAATATGCAATACATAGACTCTTGTCATCCCAACTTCTCTAAAATAAAAAGTAGAAATATATTAAATAGCGATTCTTCTAGTTATATTCTATGTATCCGAAACATGGTCTCTTACTTTAAGAGAAGTTTAAAGTAAGCCTATTTGAGAAAAAAAAAGCTTAAAAGGGCAAATGGAGAAAATTACATAACAGCAAACTACATAATATTTATGGGAAACCAGATTTCGTAAGAACAATTAAGTCTTGTAGATCGCGATGAGCAAAACATGTGGCACATAAAATCATGGGAATTCAAAGAGGGATATACCAACTTGGAAAACCAGAGGGAAAGTGCCAGTAAGTAGTCCAAGGATGAGGTGGGAGAAGAACATTAATCATAATTTGAGGCTGTAAATTATATAGAGGATGATTGGAAAACATCTTAAAAATAGGCATGTATGGAGAGCTTATGTCTACGGGTTCGACAGTGTTGGTGAGTTGGTTAATCATAAATAATGCTTAACATTTTATTCTATAGTGTTCTGCCCAAGGGCAGGTGTTTCACTGCAATCATAGTATTTGCATGATATACTTGCAGCTTTACTAGGAAATTATAGGTGTGGTAGCTTCCCGTTGCTTTCCACGCCGGCGAATGATGATAATGACGGCCAAATGATGTTTGGGAACTATTTGGGCCTTAAAGTTTACTGAAATTTGTCTTATAGGTGAGGAAAAACCCCGAAAAAAAAGACTCAGCCAGGAAGCTTGTCCCGACCGGGAACCGAACCCGGGACCGCTACATGGCAAGGCAGAACACTACCTCGAGTCTACATATTGTATTCAAATGGAATACTTAACTTCATATGCGTATTCTCTTACTAAGTAATGGGGAAAAAAATGACTTCGATGTATTCCAGGTTCTCAAGGGTTCCTCATATGTGTCATCGACACTAATACCAACATACACATTAAAAAATAGCCTACGTCACGCAGAAACTGCTTAAACTAAACGAATTCCTCAGCAAGTCAAATGTATGGTCCCATTTTGCTGGTTTGCGGAATATATATTTCTTTTTGTTAAGTTGGAGGTACTCAATTTCTGATACCTACTTAATTAAAAGACTCGGACTGCAGAGAAAACAAATAAAAATTGTAACAATAATTAATTCGTTATCTCGGTCAAATATTCTATTTATTTAATAATTTGTCGATGTTTCAATCTCCTTGTGTGGGATTATGTTCAAGACATTTGATATTTTGAAAATGGTCTCACACAAGATTGAAACGTCGAAAATTATTGTATAAATCCAATATTTGACTGGGATAACGTATTAATTATTGTTATTATTATTAACTTTTGAGAATAGAGTTCTTAGGAAAATTGTTGTGCCAAAAAGAGATGAACAGACAGGTGAATGGAGAAAACTTACATAATAGTGAGCTACGTTATATTTGTGGGAAGCCAGATATAATAACAGTTAAGTTTCATAGGCTCCGATAGACAGGGCATGTGGCACGTATGGGGAGATGAAAGAGGTGCATGGAAGCTTCTGGTAGGAAAACCAGAGAGAAAACGCCCAGCTGGTAGACCAAGAATGAGGTGTGAGAATAACATCCATGATTTGAGGGAAGTAGATTATATAGGGGATGATTGGAAAATATTATCTCAGGATAGGGATGTATGGAGAACTTAGTCCGCGCGGCCATGAACCTATGGGTTCTATAGAGCCTGTGAGTTAGTTATTATTAACTGCTCTCAGGGAATAATATAAACACATATTCAATAAAATAAAACAAAAAGAACACAAGATTACGGCTTTATAAGGTTCCTGCAAGACCAGTATTAAGATATGGTAGTGAAGCATGGACAATACGAAGAACAAATGAATGCCGAATAACAGCAAATGAGATGCGATAAATGCGTCGTAAAGCAGGTTATAGAAGTGGGACCATAAAATAAATTCTTTATCATATACAAAACTACCAGAATAACTGGAAAACCCATCATCTCACAGAATTCCAAAAGTTATGCTTCGTTACTAGCCCCAGACAAATGATCGCTGGGACGTCCAAAAAAGCGCTGGATGGAAAATTCCTCTTTAAGACCGTAACAGGTCACGTAGCTTAATACTTGCATGGATGATGATGATTCAATAAAACAAATAAGTACCTATTTGCATATTGTTGCGTAATTTTACATGAGTTTAATTACTTATCTATCGAACTGCCCCTTACGCAATCTCGGACTCATCATGGACTTTCAACATATCTCTCTGCTCTGCTTTGAGAAGTGACAGCTTAGTCAACAAGTATTGGGAAGCAAGTGAAAAGATGCGTGGATAAATGCCCCGGACATTGTGTTATATTTGCTATTTTCTTCTGTGTTTTCTTTTTCTTTTTATAGTTTTGTCAATATAAGGCCAATAATATTTATATCAATGCATCCACATTAAATACATAAATTAGCTACCAATTATTGTTTCCATTACTTTATTAAAATTTAAATAAATTAAACTATTGCATCTTATAGGGTAGATTGTCAATTTAAGGGTTAATTAAATTGTATGGTATACTTTGCGAAGATCCAAATACAGCTGTTGTTATAATGGAATCAATTTTTAATTTCGGATTTCAAGTAAACCCCCACTTCTAATAGTCGAATTTCGATGATTTTGTGAGAATACCTTCCTAGATTTATTTTAGTAGCTAGCAACTATTGAGTTTCGTTGTGAAACATCGAAAATTGCGATTGCGGGGCAATAGTTTCGTTTCAGGTGAACTACTATACCTAATGGTCCAATTTTCCTCGTTAATGAACTCGACTTCTTTAAAATTAATTTCTATAACTTGTGCTAAGTTTGGTTTCAATGATTAAAAAATTACGGCAGCTAGAGTGTTAACGGACACACACACATACACACACACGCATATATATATATATATATATATATATATATATGTGTGTGTGTTATATTGCAGATTTTCGCGGATATAAGTATGAATAAGAACGTTTTCTTGGGTTTTCCGCGTCTTGGATGCAAGTTCGGCCCCTGGCCACTGACCCCGACGTTTCGGCATGATCCCACATGCCATTTTCAAGGAATGATAAGTTCGAGTCGTTTCCGGAAACGGACCACAGCGAAAACTCTATTTGTTTAATTATATAAGACCTAAACCTGTGACTCGAACTTATCATTCCTTGATAATGGCATGTGGGATCATGCCGAAACGTCGGAGTCAGTGGCCAGGGGCCGAACTTGAATCCAAGACGCGGAAAACCCAAGAAAACTTTCTTATTCATATATATATATATATATATATATTTGTCATGGTCATTTCAGTGTCTGTTAAATAATATCGGTAATTTATTTCAAAAATATTTTCATGAGAACGACTTCAATAGCTTCAATTCTTCGGAATTCTCTAAAAGAATAAATATGTTGGGTGAATATTAAATTCCAATTCGGAATATTCACTCTAGAGTCTATTAAAAACTATATATAAATTCATTGGTCGGACACGAAGGTTAAACCTAGTATCTTTCGAATCCAAAGTGCGGAGTCGTCTTGCTGCGACTTATTCAGCGGATTAAATCATTGAAGAAGAAAAGGAAGAGGAAAAGAAATTGGATTGGTCGCTGGCTAACAAGAAACTGCCTGCTGACTGATGCCCTAGAGGGAATGGTCAACGGAAAGAAAGTTAGAGGCAGAAAAAGACATCAGATGATAGACATTATTAAAATTAATTATTTGTATGCAGATACAAAAAGGAAAGCTGAGTTAAGAAAAGAGTGGAGAATGCTGAGTTTGCAGTGAAAGACCTGCTCTCTCAACACTATGGATCTATGTATAACTTACTTACTCACTGGCACTATCGAACCCGTAGGTTCATGACCGTGCGGACATAAGCTCTCCATACATCCCTATCCTGAGCTAATGTTTTCCAATCATTCCCTGTATAATCTACTTCCCTCAAATCATAGTTAATGTTGTTCTCCCACCTCATTCTTGGTCTACCAACTGGGCGTTTTCCCTCTGGCTTTCCTACAAGAAGCTTCCATGCACGTCTTTCATTACCCATACGTGCAACATGTCCTGCCCATCGCAGTCTACGAGACTTAACTGTTCTTATTATATCTGGCTTCCTATAAAGACCATGTGATCTATGTATAAGTAATTGAAAAAATGCGAGCAATATAAATAAACTTAAAAGGTAGACAGATTTACAGTACATGGGTTATCTTTAACATAGCAGTAATACTAATACTAATATCAAATATAGTGAATAATTATCGTGTTGCAAATAAGAATTAATATTTACAAATTTCTAGCAATAAGAATTAAGGAAAACAGAGCGAAAATTAGGGTCTAGACTTAACGAAATCATGTTCTTCCTTCATATTCTACACTAATGCGAAAAAAAAATCTTAAAGAGGTGACCTGAAGAAGAAAAACGATGAAAAAATCTTTATTCTGGCGTTACTCAGATTTGAACTCAGATTTCCAGTTACCGGAACGGTAGTCGTTTGTTAGCAAAACTAAGTTTCTCGTATTGTTCATATTTCACACGACCATGATATATTACCGGACGAAGAGTTGCATTGCAACTTCAGTTTTCGCTGCTCTCCCAGACCCACAATTCACTCGATACACAAAGGAAACTGATTCCAGTGGCGTATATAACAGCGGCGTATTATGTGAAATACTGATAGAATTTGAAGACCAGCACTTCATTGCCACTATAGAAACAATATATTTTTAAAAAGTAGATTAACATTAAAATACTTCTAAAATATCTAAAATCTAATTCAGACGATTCACACAATATTTTCTACTGTCCTGGGTAAAATTCTTGAAGTCAACACAGTATGCTCATGCTCATTGATTTGGATGTGAGTCATTGCTTATGTTGCCACACCATCGATGAGAATGGATGCACACCATTGTTATATATAATATATATATATATATATATATATATATATATATATATATATATATATATCAATTCATACTTCTTCAATCAGGGATTAAACTTTTAAGCTTGTTCCGGCTATTCGAAATAATAGCAGACGCCTTGCGAGATTATGGATACACAGTTTATGAGGAATTTCATGGTGTGGCCACTAATGGAAGTAACAGACGAATAGATATTATTGCATTTAGACCATCTTCTAAAATTGGTATGATATTAGATCCCACAATCCGTTTTGAGACTCATAGTGGCCAACTTGAGGAAGTTGACTGTGAAAAGAAAGCCATATATGAGCCAACAATTGACTATTACAAAGATAAATACCAATTAGATAGTATAACCGTCACAGGATTGATGATCGGGGCAAGAGGTACTACACCAGAATTCTTAGCTAAATTTTGGAATTCCTTAGATTTGGACAGGGTGTATCTTTCTAAAATTTCCATCGTTGCCATAAGAGGATCAATTTCAATTTTAAGAAACCATATTTACAAAATTTCTACTTTATAGTATGTATACTTCAATTACAATTTCAAAATTTTTAATCTATTTACAAAATGTATTTCATCAATTAAAAAAATGAATTGTCTGTATCACTTTGTCCTTGAGGCAATCCTCTAATGAGGAAAGTTATATAATATAAAACAATTATCCAACCAACATTTCCATGGTCTTCCCAAATATCTCTTTCCTTCAGGTTTATAATAAAAAAAATCTTCTAGGAATGCGACTGTAGCTCATTCTTATTAGGTGTTCAATCCATTCACTTCTACAATGATGAATCCTTTCCTCTACTATATAGATCAGAAACTTGAACCATGACACGAAATTATATAATTATTAGAGACCGGATGTTAGGGAAAATGCCTATAGTTATTTATTATAGATATTGTAAAAGTGACTTCATATAAGTTCATACCGACAACCCTAGAGTTGTTTTGCATGAAGTTAATTTTGCCTATAAATGCCTATTTCAGCTTACAATGCCTATTTGCCATTTTTTTCTCGAAATTAACTTAGTAGTTCAATGAAATTAATTGAAATGGGCAAACTTCATGGCACACATCATTGCATAGAAGCCTTCAATTGACTGGCAGTATTATTTTTTATGTTAATAACACTGATTTCAGTCAGTAGTCCTCGTTCACAGACAGATGCTTCAAAGACAAAGTTGTGCGACCACCTTTAGAATAGTTGTTTCACGATGCCTAAAGAACGGACAAGAGTAAAACAGTAAAAGACAAACTGACCAATTTCGTGAAAGAATTTGGTGCGGAAATATTCCCAAATGACATTGTTTTGCAAAGTGTGTAACATTTCAGTAAATTGCGCGAAGAAGTGCCATGTTTCGCAGCACGTACACACTGCAAAACATAAGTATGCTCTTTGTAAAAAGGCAAAACAAGTTCCAAAATCATCTCTGATATCTTCGTATGCTATTGATAGCATATGTTTATAATCTTTAGGAAAGGCTGTAAAATTTTATGTTGTAGTCCATTTTTGTAAGAGCCTATTTTGATTTTTTAGTACCTATATTAATGATTTTTAGTGCCTTTTTGCCTGCCTATTTTGAACTTTTTAAGTGCCTAACATCCGGACTCTAATAAGTATGCAATTTTTAATATATATTAAAAAATTGTACCAGGTTAGATAAATTTAAAAATAAAATAATTAAATTATATCATACTATCAATCTATCTATCTATCTATCTATAATGGCTAGCCCATTGTTGAGCCACAGCCTCTCCTTTGTAATGAGTTACCAGATCAAATTAATTTTTAGTTACTTTATTTGCTCATAGATGTCATGGATGGCATGTGGTCAACACACCGACCCAATGAGACATCCAACAGGCAACAACGTATTACTAGGGCATTGGTGTCGGCAAATTTTACTTAGAGACATCTTTATTCAGGCTTAAGGATGTTTTACGAGCCTGAAAATCTTCAGACTCGGGACCCACGGCTTAAAGTCCCTCCCGGAGGACTTGCTCCTCGGATTATTTTTCTGTCCTAAAAATCCATTGACCCTGGCAGGATTTGAACCGGCGACCCCCGGAACTAGAGGCAAGGAGCAAAATCACTAGTCCACCGCGGACGACCATATCATACTAAAGGAGCTAAACCGGCAGGGTCACAGAGGATTTAAGTTATTAGGCATTCTGGTTTATTGTGGAGGCCTCGTGTAGTTACCAAGTGGAAATGGGACTGATATGTAGCGAGGCTACAACACGAATGATGGGCGCAGACAACCACAATGTGGGATCCATACGTAGGCAAGACGGCACAAGATAGGCCAAGAAGAAGATGGGCGGATCTCTTTGAACAGCAGGCTTAGTACACTGGTCTAAGTTACCCGCAACAGAAGTGAGTGGAGTGAATTAAGATAAACACTAAAAAAAAAGACAAAAATTGCGAAAATAGACAACAATCAAGACAAAGGTGCAATCATCGTCTCACGCGGATTAGCTCGCCGCGTGAGTTACCTCTGAGCCCTCCCTCTAGCAGGAGGCCCTAGCCCTTCAGAGGATACAATCGGGCTTATTCATTAATTAATGTATGTGGTGAGCCTGCAACGATACGCCTAAAGAATATAGTGGTAGGTCTCTAGCCAATCTCATAATGCAAGAGTCAAAGTGAAATAAATAATTTAAAAAAATATTTACATGTAGGCCTATGTAGTGAACATATATAATATATACAAATTGTTTGTTTGTTTGTTTGTTCGTATTCTATGCGCGGCCATACCGTTGATCCGATTTTGATGGGGATTTTTGCAAAATGTTCAGGAGATTCCCGGGATGAACATAGGCTATAAGAGAGTTGTATTACTAAACCCCTTCACTCATAAAAATCACACTTTGTAGTGAAAAACGTGAAATAAAGTCCCTATTTTGACGCTTAAATGCCTTACGCTGCCTAAACCATAACAAATACACCGGATTATTGTACACGGAATTGAATATCTACTCGTAAAAAAAACTCTACATAAAAGTCCGCGACAGCATATGTTTATGTTTTACGGATAACTCACAATAACCATTTTTGTCTTTCATTGATGCCAAGAAGATCGGGATACGCAGTTTCCCGGGCAAACATAGCAGCTCAAGGCTGGTGGTAGAAACACATTTATTTAGGAGGGTGCAGCGCACGCCGCGCCAGGTATTAGCTTCTTCTTTCAGCGTTCCGCTAGTATATATATGACAAGATAAAAAAAATAAATGCCTGGACGGGATTTGAACCCGGACCTCTGAGTTGATATCTCACTGCGCTACCACTTACGCTACCAGGTGAATCCAGAACAAACATTTATTTTTCTTATACATATTCTCTATTATTACCAGATGTAGCGGGAACTCGGTCTCCATTCCCACCTAGTAGCTACTATAACAAGTAAGCAATTTAAAGAGAATACTTTTACTTTATAGCAGTGGCGCTTTTTCGGTGTTATAATTAAACCTTTTTGACATTGAGCAATGGAAGCTTAATATGGCAAGATAAGAAAAATAAATGTCTGGACGGGATTTGAACCCGGGCCTCCGAATTTATATCTCTCAGTGCGCTACCACTTACGCTACCAGGCGAATCCAGAACAAACATTTATTTTTTTCTTACACACACACACACACACACACACACACACACACACACACACACACACACACACACACACACACACACACACACACACACACACACCACACACACACACACACACACACACATATATATATATATAGGGTATATATATATATATATATATATATATATATAGGGCCTATATATAATATATATATATATAATTCTTCGGTACGTGTGTTTGTCACTGAACTCCTCCTAAACGATTGAATCGATTTTGATGATTTTTTTGTACATTTGAGTGGTTCCCTGGAAGGTTTAGATTCACAATTGGACCCTCTAAAACCATTAGGTGTAGGAGATCACCTGAAGAGAAAATTTAAAAATTACTCTGGCGGTCACAATTTTCGATGTTTCACAACGGAACTCAGTAGGCCTATATCTTATTAAATTTAACCGATGTAGGTATTATCAAAAATGAGCGAAATCCGACAATTTGAAGTGGAGGTTTACCTGAAATCCGAACCGTCATGTTTGGTTCATCTCAGCGTATATTATACAATTTAATTAACCTTTAATATTTCATTTATTTAGGCGTAGCAACGCACGCCGGTATTAGCTAGTATACAATATATATTCATCAAAATTACAGCTAAAGTAGATTAAAAAATAATCTGCACTCACTGATTACGTCCATGACGTAAATGACAGTGGCCAGACAGTAGAACTATACAATTTTATCGATAAATTAAAGGATAAGACTGAAACGAAATCCATCTATTAAATAAAAGTGAATGTGTGAATGTTTCAGATTTATATACTTTTAAACCATGCAACAGATCTTTATGAACGATTGTACATAGGCCTACAGGTTTAGATCGCTACCATATTATTCTCTAAATAAATTAGGTGTCGAGTTCACCTGAAAAAAAAAAATCGCTACAGCGGTCCGAATTTTCGATGTTTCACAACGGAACACATTATTTTCTACTAAATAAACCGAAGTAGCTATTGTCAAAAAATCAACAAAATCCGATCATTAGAAGAGCGGGTTACCTAAAATCAAACTGCCAGCGCCATATTTATGCATTACAGCGACTCTTGTCTTCCCAGCTCCTTTCAAAAAATGTTAAACTGAAAATATATAAAACAGTTATTCTCCCAATTATATTATATGGATGCGAAACATGGACTCTTACTTTAAGAGACAAAGGAAGAATACGAGTATTTGAGAATAAAGTTCTTAGGAAATTTTTTGGACAAAAAAAAGAAAAAAGGATGAAAAGACAGGTGAATGGAGAAAACTACATAACAGTGAGCTACATGATATGTATAGGAAACCAGATATAATAAGAACAGTTAAGTCTCATAGGCTGCGATGGGCAGGACAAGTGGCTTGTATGAGGGATGAAAGAGATGTATAGAAACATCTGATAGGAAAACCAGTTAGTAGACCAAGAATAAGGTGGGAGAATAACATTATCCATGGTTTGAGGGAAGTAGATTATACAGAGGATCATTGGAAAATATTAGCTCAGGACAGGGATGTATGGAGAGCTTATGTCCGCGCGACATTGAACCTACGGATTCGACAGAGCCATGGAGTTAGTTAGTTAGCGCCATATTTGGTTCATAGCAATTTAATTAACCCGTAATTTTCTTTTTTAACTTATACAAATAAATATAAAATACATTTAATTTATTTAGGCGTAGAAGCGCACGTCGGGCATTCGCTTGTATTACCCGTTTAAGAAGTAAGCGCAGTTGTTGACGGAGGGCACTGCAGTCGTGTTTATGCAGGAATATAACACGTGACACTGCTATCTTTGAGTGCAGAGGGGAATGGGACGTGAGACGCCGACAGTGTACACTGCCTTATATGACGTCACGTATAGCAACAAACAGAGACTCATGATTCTTCCGCCTGCAGAGATATTTTGAATGACTAATAACGTGGGACGACAGCTCTGATTGTTGTCACAAACTAGCAGATGGCAGTATTGGAAGTTATTTGGTTAACGTGATGAAAATTCTCAATTTTA
Organism: Diploptera punctata; assembly: GCA_030220185.1. Taxonomy (NCBI): domain Eukaryota; kingdom Metazoa; phylum Arthropoda; class Insecta; order Blattodea; family Blaberidae; genus Diploptera; species Diploptera punctata. The sequence goes on from JASPKZ010009821.1 coordinate 2,251,996, forward strand.
ATTTTATTAATCAGATATCGTCCACCGCTGTGGTCTCGAGGTAGCGTGCTACCTTGTCACGCAGCGGGCCCGGGTTCGATCCCCGGTCGGGGCAGTTTTTCTGGGTGAGGTTTTTATCGGGGTTTTTCCTCACCTGTAAGACAAATGTCAGGAAAACTTTAAGGCCCAAACGGTCCCCGAAATCATACGGCCTTCATCATCATCCTTATCATCATCTTCACCGATGTGAAAAGCAACGGGAAGCTACCACACCTACAATTCCCTAGCAAAACTGCAAGCATAGCATGAAAGTGCCATGATTGCAGTGAAGGACCTGCCTTGGGGCAGAATTACTATGAATGGATGGAATCAGATATCGGTATTTTTTAATTCAAGCAGCTATTCTCATGTGCCTCATGAGGAAATAAATGGTGACAAGTGTGGCTCAGAAGACGAGGAAAGTTCTTCTTTTTTTTATTTTATGTCTGAAGACCTGAGGGAAGAGGAGGCAGAGAATACCTAAAACCTCCTGGAGTCCGGGAATATGTTTATACATGAAGGAGAAACATCTACAACCAGGAGATTGGATGGACCGACAAAATTGGCTATTAGGAATCGGACGATGCCAAAGACATTAATCAACCGATGATCTATCTATCTGAAGACAAGGCCCAACATAATATATATATATATATATATATAAATTTTGGGTTAATATAGGCCAGAAAATTGGGGGTTATTAGTCTTTTCGGTTTATTCGTTCTTTTTTAGCCTTCTTTTAGGTCTTAACGGTTTTTTTTTGCAACTTTACCTTCTTTTGACACATTTATACAATTTATATAATTCAAGAATCCATAGAGTCCACTCTCAATTGCAACTTCTTTTAAAAACACTATCTAGTTTTACTTTCTAAAGACCTTTCACATTCCAAATACTTTTTTTCCGCGAGAAACTATTGAACCTCACAAAATATCCTATTATTTTTAACCGCCTGCCGTAGACCGCCTGAACTATTGTATTTGGACTTCAAACTTTCAAATAAATTGCCGCTTTGTGAAAATTACCTCGAGCAGAGGGTGAAGGTAGCGAGGTTGTTTTTATGCACTCGTTAGCAACTGCAACACTTTTTACGTCATTCATCCAGTTTTTACGTCTTTTTAGGATACCTCTAGGTCTTTTTAAAGGTCTTTTATAAGCATTTTATAGGTCCTCAACTTCCGAGCCCTGCTGATAATAAGAGGCGATAATAATGTATTATTACGGAAACAAATGGGAGAAACTCAAGAAAAATGCCCATTTTTGTACATCTTCTAGTTCCATATAATCGATACGAAATTTGAACACCAGATTAAAATCTTGGCTTGCAGTATGCAATCATTGAAATAGTCAACCCCTAATTAAAAATTCATTCATTTTCATTTCAGGGTTGTTTGTTATTTACACAGGTATCCTCAACCAAAATATACAAATTTTTTCTTCCACAGTTTCTTGTCTTGTGTGTCTGTTTCTGTCATATTTCTCTTCTTCATATTGTCTTGAATTCCCTTTATCCACGTTGACTTTGGTCTATCAAACTAAAGGAAGAACTAGGAAACTAGAGGAAGGATGCTCAAGATGGTGTTTAACAATCAATTATAATAAAATAATATAAGAGTACAGATCTTTCCGAGGAATTAGAAATAAATGGAACAAAGATTAAAACAGTAGAATATTTTAAGTATCTGGGATCAATAATGCTATTGCACAAATTTAGAATCATTGCAGCAAAATATAACATGAAAATCTCAACAAATAAAACCAAATCAATGGCAATATCCAAGGACCCACGACGTGTTAAATTAGAAATAGAAGGGAAAAGTATAGAACAAGTCATGAAATTCAAATATTTAGGAGTAGAAATTAATAACAGCAACAGAATAACAGATGAAATCCTCTATCAAGCAAATAATGCAAACAAAATACCGGGATGTTTAAACAATACTGTTTGGATAAATAAAAATTTAAGAATATACAAATCTGTCATAAGACCAGTTCTAACATATGGTTGTGAATGCCGAACAGAAACTCAGAAAACAAAACAACTCAATGAAACAACCGAAATGAAAGTTTTCAGGAAAATTGTAGGAAAATCGCTGAGAGACAAAATACGCAGCTCTGTTATTAGAGAAGAATGTGAAATTGAACCTACAAACCTTTGGATAAATGATAGAAGACTAAATTGGAACGATCACATAGATAGAATGGAGAACAGTAGATTAGTGAAGAAAGTACGTGACTGGACACCTCAGCAGAAAAGGCCATTAGGAAGACCACAACTAAGATGGAAGAATGTCACCATACCCCGGACCTGTAGTGAATGAACACGCAACAATCTGCCAGCTTTCATGTGTAGGGGAAGAAGAAAGAAGAAGAAGGAATCAATAAATAAAAAAAATATGGATAATCTGTATTAGACATCGAAAAATGAATAATAGAAATAAAGAAAGTTATTGGCATATTAAATTCTATTTTATGGAGTAAGCATGTAATTAAAAATTGTGTGAATATAAATCATCTACTTGTGTCCGGCATAATGGCCTACCAGGTCGAGGAATGAGATAAGGTATTGAAGATAATGTGACAGGCCTGTTGCAACTTCACAGAGACAGATGAAATGAAATGAAGCGAATTGAATGACATTAGTGTGAAGAGGTGCTGAAATTAAATTTTTGGCAGGGAAAATCTGACTTGACTCCGATTCGTCAGCACGAATACCACAAGGAGTGATCGAGACGTGAACTCGGGAACCAGAAGTTAGGGAGAGTGTCTAATCACTTGGGCCAAAGAGTCGCCCAATTAAAAATAAACAAAATTAATATATATACTAGAAAATCTTTTTTTTTTTTATTAGCCCATGTTTCCCTTAACAGAGATTTAGGCGCCTCTCTCCCTACAGGGAAGAATTTGAACCATACTAATTTAGTTACACTTATTTTCGTATAGATGTCATTTGAGTGGTCCGTGATCAGCGTTCCGCCACATACTAGAAAATACAAGGTTATAATATAGATCGTAAGTTTGGTCAATGACATAACAACATATCAACAGAATAACTTCTTATTTGGCGCATAAAATAGTATCATCGCCCCACCATTCACAGAAATCTGCGGAAGGATACCATTTGTGATTTTGTTTACAGTACAACAAACTAAGGCCGAATACGGTATAGCAATAGATATCTCATTTATGGACCAAAAAAGAGATGAATAGACAGGTGAATGGAGAAAACTTCATAATAGTGAACTACATGATATGAATAGGAAGTAAGATATAATAAGAACAGTTAAGTCACGTAGATTGCGATGGGCAGGACATATGGCACGTATGGGGGATGAAAGAGGTGCATGGAAGCTTCTTGTAGGAAAACCAGGGGGAAAATGCCCAGTTACTTGACCCAAGGATGAGATGGGAGAAAAACATTATCCATAATTAATTTAAGATAAGTAAATTGTACAGGGGATGACAGGAAAACATTAGCTCAAGAGTGAGTGAGTGAATGAATAGATATCTCATTTAGTCGGTGTTGATCGCATATGCCTTTCATGGCATCTTTGGGCAAAGAAGGTATTTATTTGTAGGCCAGTGAGTCAGTGAAACACTGTTTTGAGAAAAACGACAATTACCCCCCCCCCCACACACACACACACATATATATATATTTATATATTTATAACTCACTGGCACTATCGAACCCGTAGGTTCATGGCCATGCGGACATAATCTCTTCATACATCCCTATCCTGAGCTAATGTTTTCCAATCACTCCCTGTATAATATATTTCCCTCAAATCATAGTTCATGTTATTCTCCCATCTCATTCTTGGTCTACCAACTGGACGTTTTCCCTCTGGTTTTCCTTCAAGAAGCTTCCATGCACGTCTTTCATTCCCCATTCGTGCCACATGTCCCGCCCATCGCAATCTACGAGACTTAACTGTTCTTAATATATCTAGCTTCCTATAAAGACCATGTAGTTCACTGTTATGTGGTCTGTTCGTCTCTCTTTGGTCCAAAAAATTTCGTAGTCTCCTTTCCTCCCTCAAAATACCATATTAAATTACCATATATATATGTCCTCCGCTGTGGTCTCGAGGTAGCGTACTGCTTTGTCACGCAGCGGGTCCAGGTTCGATCCCCGGTCGGGGGAAGTTTTTCTGGGTGAGATTTCTATCGGGGTTTTTCCTCACCTGTAAGACAAATGTCAGGAAAACTTTAAGGTCCAAACGGTCCCCGAAATCATATGGCCATCATCATCACCCTTCACCGGTGTGGAAAGCAAAGGGACCTGCCTTCGGACAGAATTACTAAGGATGGATATAGGCCTCTATATATATATATATATATATATATATATATATATCCCTCCATCCATAGTAATTCTGCCCGAGGGCAGTTCCTTCACTGCACTCATAGCATTTTCATGCTATGCTTGCAGCTTTACTAGGGACTTGTAGGTGTGGTAGCTTCCCGTTGCTTTCCACACCGGTGAAGGATGATGATAAGGATGGCCATATGATTTCGGGGACCGTTTGGGCCTTAAATTTTTCCTGACATTTGTATTACAGGTGAGGAAAAACCCCGATAAAAACCTCGCCCAGAAAAACTGCCCCGACCGGGGATCGAACCCGGGCCCGCTGCGTGAAAAGGCAGTACGCTACCTCGAGACCACAGCGGTGATATATATATATATATATATATATATATCCACCCATAGTAATTCTGCCCGAAGGCAGGTCCTTCACTGCAATCATAGCATTTTCATGCTATGCTTGTAGCTTTACTAGGGAATTGTAGGTGTGGTAGCTTCCCGTTGCTTTCCGCACCGGTGAAGGGTGATGATGATGATGATGATGATAATGATAAGGATGATGATGGCCATATGATTTCGGGGACCGTTTGGGCCTTAAAGTTTTCCTGACATTTGTCTTACAGGTAAGGAAAAACCCCGATAAAAACCTCACCCAGAAAAACTGCCCCGACCGGGGATCGAACCCGGGCCCGCTGCGTGACAAGGCAGCACGCTACCTCGAGACCACAGCGGTGGACATATATATATATATATATATATATATGATATGAAAAGAAAAATGAATGCTTGAGTCAGGATTTGAACTCGAGTCTCTAAAGTCTGTACCTTTAGCGCTCTAACCAACTGAGCTACCAAAGAATTCCAAGACAAACATACAATTTTCTTATACAAGTAGTATTCTCAATTCACACAAGAGGTAGCGGAAAGATCTTCCGACTGCCATCTAGCGGCTAACATAACAGTTAAGCAAATTATTAAAGAGAATATTTACTTTATAGCAGTAACGCGTGTATATATAGATATTATAAATATATTTTTGACATTTGGCAATGAAGGCAAATATGATATGAAAAGAAAAATGAATGCTTGAGTCGGGATTTGAATTCGAGTCTCTAAAGTCTGTACCTTTAGCGCTCTAACCAACTGAGCTACCCAAGAATTCCAAGACAAACATACAATTTTCTTAAACATGTAGTATTCTCAATTCACACAAGAGGTAGCGGAAAGATCTTCCGACTGCCATCTAGCGGCTAACATAACAGTTAAGCAAATTATTAAAGAGAATATTTACTTTATAGCAGTAACGCTTGTATATATAGATATTATAAATATATTTTTGACATTTGGCAATGAAGGCAAATATGATATGAAAAGAAAAATGAATGCTTGAGTCGGGATTTGAACTCGAGTCTCTAAAGTCTGTACCTTTAGCGCTCTAACCAACTGAGCTACCCAAGAATTCCAAGACAAACATACAATTTTCTTAAACATGTAGTATTCTCAATTCACACAAGAGGTAGCGGAAAGATCTTCCGACTGCCATCTAGCGGCTAACATAACAGTTAAGCAAATTATTAAAGAGAATATTTACTTTATAGCAGTAACGCTTGTATATATATATATATATATATATATATATATATATATATATATATATACTCTGAGTACTGCTAATTGAATAAGTATGTGCAAAGCGTTTGTTTTAAATAGTGACAAAGGCGAATGTGTAAATTACAGTAGACCAAGGTCAGGTATCTACGGCGTCAAGATGTCTGACTGCGGGCTAGACGTTATTCTATCATAGGTTTAACGTCGCCCTTTTCTGCAACGAAGCTAATTGTGATAACTGGGTATTTTACCAGGAATATGCTTTTCATGTGCTATTCTTCAATGTTCCACAATTGTGACACGAGAGTGACTGATTTTAATTTTCCTTCCGAAGGAAACGCGCTCAAATTTACTTCACGTGAAAATTATATCGATCTTGACCGGGATCGAATCCACGAACATTGAGAGGAAGACAGCACTCAATCATTATGATTTATAACTGACTCGGGATAGACGTAACGGAATGATGAGACTTTTTTTTTATCTTCTCCGATTTTCATAAGTAATGTCACGAGTGATTTCGTGACTCGTGAATTTATCCAGAGGATCTGGAAATCAAGAGTGGCGTTTGTTAGGACTATTTAACGAATATAATTAAGCTGTTTACTCAAAACTCATTATTTAAACATTTTATTTATATACAGCCAGAGGGAAAACGCCCAGTTGGTAGACCAGAATGAGGTAGGAGAATAACATTAACTATGATTTGAGGGAAATAGATTATAAAAGGAACACCGATATCTTAAAAGAATTGAAGACTACGCCAATTTTGGAATATATTAAACAGTACCAACTAAATTGGAAACACCATCTTCAAAGAATGTGTTCAAATCGGATCCCCAAAGCTGTTTATAATTATATACCAAGAGGACGAAGATCACTGGGCCGTCCTATGAAACGCTGGAGGGAACATTTTCTATAGGATCGTAACAGGCCTTGGCCTAATACTTGGAAGGAAGAAGAAGAAGAAGAAGAAGAAGATTATACAGGGAATGATTGGAAAGGATTAGCTCAGGATAGGGATGTATGGAGAGCTTATGTCCGCGCGGCCATGAACCTACGGGTTCGATAGTGCCAGTGAGTAAGTAAGTATATACAGAATTTTAATGTTTACACTTCTTTCTGTGCCTAAAGTTTTATTTTTCTTCTCCACTCGTCTCTCTCCATTCAATCCATGTCCTCCAGTCCTCTTGCTCTCATTCCAGTTCTTATTTCCTGCATCCACGAGTTTCGAGGTCTTCCTCTTCTCCTTCTTCCAGGTGGACACCATTCCAATGTTTTCCTGGGTAATCTTTCTTCTTGCATTCGTCGTTCGTGCCCATACCAATTTAATTGCTTATACCGTATATAATCTACTACTGAATAATCAATATTCATTTTTTTCTCTTGTGACAGTATTTCTTATTTTGTCTAATTTTGGAACATCTTGCTGCTCTCCTCAAGAAATCCATTTCCATCGACATAAGTTTTTGTTCTAAGTTTTTGTTGAATTTCCAAACTTCAACTCCATATGTGACCTTACTTCTCAATATTGAATTATATATTTGTAACTTATTTTTCCTGGTTATATGTCTGTTCCATAAGACTCCATTCATCATTGCTGTTATTGCTCTACCTTTATTTATTCTGTTCTTAATATCACTTTCTTGTTTTTCCTCTTTATCTAATTTTACTCCCAGATACTCAAATTCTTCACATCCTCTAATATATATTTAAATATAGTTATTTAAAAATGTTTTAAATATTTTTATATTTAATGTAAATGACCACCGATCACGGGAGACATGTATCCTGACATGCTCCAATTTTTCTTACAATACAAGATGTTATTATTTATACATTAATGTTTCAACAAGATGGAGCACCGCCACACTTTGCTCTAATTGTGCATTAATATCTCAATGTGATGTTTTCCAACAGGTGTCATAAAGCAACGAGTGCACAGAACTAACATTCCTAATCTGGATGTGCTGAAAGATCCATACGCCAGGAGAGTGAAATGATTACAGTGGGTATATTGACGAAAAGGTTTTTCGGACGACACCAGTCCGTCTTTGGGAAATGCGTTTTGAAATTGATGGAGGCCTTGTGGAACACTGACTTGGTAATAGATACTCATCCCCGGGAAAAAAAATCAGATAACTCAATTTTTTTAAATTTCTTAATGTGAAGGCCTCCTGTTCTTTATGTCATTTAATGCGATAAAACTAGACAAGTATATTCTTCATTCTATTAGATATAACAGACAATTTTTGTTTTAGATAAAATGGATAAAGTTCACTGGGGAAAAAGCAGATATATTGACCTATCTTGTTTGTGCCAGTTTTGGACTTAACTGGTTTTAACCAGGGACGAGTGTTATTAATTTATAGTTTGTGTTGTCTTTGGACTGTATTATCCACAAAATGAACGGGGACTTCACGAGCAGACTATATAGTAAAACCAGGAATCGGAACTTACAGAATGTAGCTCCTCAGTTGGCCCCATAAAATGTACTAGCCCTCTTTGCTAGACCCTTACTAAAATTTTATGCTGCTGGGAATTGACACCAAGACACTAGGATGTTAAGCAGACACGCTAATCGTTTCGGTTTCATGGGATATCTCTATTTTATAATGGTTACTGTAACGCATAGAAGTAACTTCGTTTTTTTTTTTTTTTTTTTCGCGATAGTGAGTTTTGTCGTACTACACCAATGGCGACCATGATTGAAAGTTCAACTTCCTACATTTCTTACATTTCGGGGTTGTCAACCTAAATAACAATACTGTAATATTACGTATTACAAACCTTGTGCGGGAAGTAAAACCACTGCCCTTTATGTATACTACGTACAATGTATATACAAAAATATATCCAAAAGGTAGTCTTAATATACATTATACGAAACAAATCACTGCATTTTAAATTAACTGAACTTTATTTGAAACAATATTTGAAACTTGCCGCCATTTTATAACTGATTGGTGTCACGGCCTGCTGTAGTCTCAATTAATAAACATTGCCCACACTGTTAACGTTAGTCAGTTGTTTATAATGAACGCAAATATTTCCATCAAAGATGTTATTATTTTACTATTATCTATTATTTTGAAAACACCATCGCGCAAAATATAATGTAGAATGCACATTTATGAAGTGTTTTACAGAATCTCGGAAATTAAAGATTTTCCTCGATTCTGTAAAAACCACTTCCCAACCTCGCATCGTGATATACTATTATCAATGTTCCTGTAAAATTTAATTGGAACCAAAATTTCATGCTGCATGGCTACGGTTACAAGCGCACTCATTTATCTAATTAGTTCATATTATCTGTGCCATCTATCGGAAAACAAGAACACGATCAATTCGAGTAGGGTGAAGTGGGGGAATATCGATCTCTTTAGCAATTAATCATATAAATGTAATATTACTCGTAAAAAAGGAATTGAAAAAATAGAGAATTGTTTACTGTTCTATTACTTACTTTGGTTTACAGAGTGAACATTATTTAAACCGACAAACTCTGGGAGGTTATAGAGGATTATTTAAAACGGTAGAGGGCGTATCAAGCTCTTCAGTTGTCATGACTGCAACTGCTGTTGATGGTAGGAATTGTTTTGTCCACCAGTGTAGTAGTGAATTGTATCTGTTTACTATTGGAGCGATACACCTGGAGTGAGTACACTGATATGTGTGGGCCGCTGTCGTTGGGGACTGTTTAATTGGGACATATCTCCTACCTAGGCCATTAAATGGCAGGCACTATTACAATTTTCTCGCCAGAGCATTGCCAGAATTGCTGGAAGACGTCCCGCTTCCTACAAGACAACGCATGTGGTTTCAACATGACGAGGTGCCGGCACATTTCAGTCGTCGTGTGCGTCGATTCTTGAACCAACGGTTTTCAGAAAAGTTGATTGGCAGAGGTGGTCCTGTACCGTGGCCTGCTCGATCTCCAGATATAACCCCTTTGGAGTTTTTTTGTGTGGGGAGAGATGCGCAACCTTGTTTACACAACTCCTGTTGCATCAGAAAAGGATCTGGTTGCCCGGATAGTAGCAGCAGCAGGAGCAATTAACGATACTCCTGGAGTTTTTGCCCGTATTAGACAGAACATGATCCGCCGGTGTAACCTTTGTTTACATGTTAATGGAGGCATTTTCTAACCTGTACTGTAATTTAAGTAACTGCGTTGTGTTAATGTGTTGTCTCTTGGTAATAAAAATGCAAAAGTGTTTGTTGGTTTAATTAATTTGCCGCTAGAGAAATCTTACTCTACCGGTTTAAATAATCCTCATAGGAAAAAATGACATTAGGGAAGAATATTTGTTTTGGTGTCCCCTACAACCTCCCAGAGTTTGTCGGTTTAAATAATTTTCACCCTGTATATAAAAATACAAGCACGTTATCAACTACCTAAGAAAAATTGTATTCTAGTATCTAGATTTGATCGGAGTTCCCCGACACTTGGGTAGTTCCGATCACCTCATTGAAAGCTAAAGAAGAATCTGGAATACACAAACATGTAAAAGTTACTGTCTCTGCGAACTAAAATCGCACACTTAATTCTTCGCTCTGTCACACCTACTGCATTCTGCATGAACATTCTGAACATGAGAAATGCACCTGTACCACAATTTGCTGTTCCGGCCTACATTTCAACACGTATCTTTCATCAGGTGCTCAATTGCATTGTTTAAACGTTAGCAATATTCTTCTTCACTTCCTGGTTTAGGCATTGATTGCCTGTTCCGTCTTCAATAATAGATCTGAGACCATCTCTTCCGAGGACGTCCGATATCTCTTCTTCCTCTCGGAAAATAATGTAAGATTTTCTTTTGGTAATCTATTCTCTTCCATTATTTCTACATGTTCTTTCCACTGTTTTTTTTTTGTTATTAAATATGTTTTCTTTCATGGAGTAGATCTGCAGTTCTTCACGAATATCATCGTTTCTTATCTCGTCCATTCTAGTACAAGGTACACCCTTTTACTCTTCTTAAAAAATTTCATCTCGACTACTTGGATTTACTTTCTTGTTTAGTAGTGATAATCCAAGATTCGCTCCCATATAATAGGACAGGGACTGCCATTGTTTATTAAAATGTTGATTTTGTTTGTTTATGGACTTTATTATGCAATGTTCTATTTTAAACGTTGATAATAAAAATTTAAAAAAATATTCGAACAATGAGACACTTCTACCACTCAGGGTAATTCCAATCTGTATTGATCGGAGTTACTCCAAAGTGACATGTTGGAAATAATTTGGCACGATTTCGTATTAGAATTATATGTTGTAACTGTAACTATTTCATATTAGTATTCACTCTGTAATCACAATCTGTAAAATTAATAAATTTAATTGATAAATACCTAACTTACATGTTATAAATCATCTTAGTTTCCTTACAAGAAGAACATACGAAACACAACATGTCCAAGAACAAATCAACATTAATATTGAGGTAAGATGTCCAGACCAAAAATAATATAATTAAAAAATGTCCACCACACTGCAGAGATGCTGTTCAACTAGCATTGGCATTATACACAATGCATCAAACACTTTGCAGAAGATACAGCAATATGCAAAACGCGGCTCTAATAGTGGCTTCTGAATAAAATCGTGATCGGAATTCCTTCCATGATCAGAATTCCCCCACTTTACCCAAATTTAATTTCTTTAGGCAGATTCATTTTCTTCTTTTTTATACTTCCTTCTAATGACTTAGGAACTAATGTAACTTATTTTAAGAGGTATTCTAGTGCAATGCAGACTAAGGTATCATGGCTTGGTGCATAACTATGCAACGCACACTGATTCGAGTCGTCTTGTGGAAGAATTTTTCTCGTGAAAGAATTTTTCTCGTGGAATTTCTGATAGGATTGGAATCCACCCAGCATCATAAGAAGTTTAGTTACGATAAATAGCGGGGAGAAAAACTGTAACGGCTGGGGGACTCCACATGCTGATATCATGTAACATCTATATTCTCTGGATAAACGTTAACTTCTGTGATTTACATGTGTTGGTGCGAGACCAGCAACTGGTTGGTAAATGATGGCTGAATTAAAATACCTAGGAACAATAATTACAAATAAGGAGTTGCAGAAAGAATTAAATATAGACTCAATTCTGGAAATGCATATGGTTATTCTATAGGGACTCTTGCCATCCCAACTTCTCTCAAAAACGTTAAATAAAAAATGTATGAAACGGTTACCCGGAATTCTTTCATTTATATTATAACCCTAGCAATGATTCCTGACGAATGAAATTTGTAATGAGAGCTTAGATGCGAGTCCTGTACTAACCAGATGTAGGTCTCAGCCAATAGGAAGTATGACCACACGTCATTGCTAACTCCCTCGTTAGCGAATATCAAATACAGTCACTGCTAAACATTTTTAAATTCTCACTACAAAAATTAAATAATATAGGTAATCTTTATCGTAGACTGCGATGGGCAGGACAGTAGACTGCGATGGGCAGGACATGTGGCACGAATGGGGAATGAAAGACGTGAATGGAAGCTTCTTGTAGGAAAACCAGAGGGAAAACACCCAGTTGGTAGACCAAGAATGAGGTGGGAGAATAACATTAACATGATTTGAGGGAAGTAGATTATAGGGGAATGATTGGAAAACATTAGCTCGGGATAGAGAAGTATGGAGAGCTTATGTCCGCGCGGACATGAACCTATGGGTTCGATAGTGCCAGTGAGTTAGGACATCTTTATATATAGCCTACACACATACACACACACACACACACACACACACACACACTGTATTTGGTTTATATCTCTCTGTTAATGTTTTAAATAACCACTAAATGCCACTTTAATTTAAACAATTTATAGTCTTCCCCGCGCTGTAGCCATGTGATTAAGGCAGGAAGCCTTGGCGCAGAGCTACGGGACTTGCGCTGGTTCGAGTCTCCACGGGGGAAGAAATGTTCTCAAGAAATTTCTGTCAGTATGGGACCGATGCCCACCTAGCATCGTGAGGCATTTGGGTAGCTACAATAAGTAGTGGCTCCAGGTTGAGAAGACCAGCTATAATGGCTGGGGACCCGATATTCACATTGCACTATAATTTTAAGACTTGAGGCAGCAAGTGTACAAAATATTATAATTAAAGTCTACGGTTTAAAATCTAAAATCAACACATCCGCGTCTCACTATAATTCTCTATGGACTGTACATGTTTTTATAGAGGAACTGTTTTGTTTGTACACATGACAGACAGGGAATTCACAGCTCAACAGTCTTGATAGGCTCTCCCATTGGATTTACGAACAAGGACATTCTTCAAAATCCCTTGCGCGACCTATATACGGATGCGAAACATGGCCTATGGAGTCATGAAATTTAGTTTAGAGAAGAGATTTTGAGTTAAAAATTAAAGATTGCATTGGGGGGACTTGTAGTGACACAGAATAAATCATCAGGACGTACAGTTTTACATGGATTCCAAACACTATAGGTTAATTTCATTATTCATAGTTAGACTATCTAACAAAACTAAAATATTGAAATAGTATATTACGATGCGAGGTTGGGAAGTGGTTTTTACAGAAGCGAGGAAAATGTTTAAAAACCGAGCGATAGCGAGATTTTTAATTTTCGAGATTCTGTAAAACACTTCACAAACGTACGTTATACATGATTTTTTGCGCGATGGTGTTTTCATAATAATAAATAATAATAAAATAATAACATATTTGTTGGAAATATTTGCATTCTTTATAAACAACTGACTAACGTTAACAGTGTGGGCAATGTTTATTAGTTGAAACTACAGGAGGCCGTTATACCAATCAGTGATAAAATGACGGCAAGTACGTATTTATTGTTCTATATTGTTTCAGTTCATTTAAAATGCAGTGATTTGTTTCGTATAATGTATATTGACACTACCTTTTACCTCTGCCCTTTATGTATACTTCATACAACCTATATACAGAAATATCCAAAAGGTAGTATTACTATACATTATACGAAACAAATCACTGCTTTTTAAATGAACTGAACTTTATATGAAACAATAAATACGTATTTGCGGTCATTTTATCACTAATTGGTCTCACGGCCTCCTGTAGTTTCAACTAACAAACATTGCCCGCACTGTTAACGTTGGTCAATTGTTTATAATAATCGCAAATATTTCCAACAAAGATGTTATTATCTTACTATTATTTATTATTTTGAAAACACTATCGCACAAAAAATAATGTACAACGCACGTTTGTGAAGTGTTCTACAGAATCTCGGAAATTAAAACCTGGCTGTAGCTCAGTTTTAAAAAAAAAATCTTGATTCTGTAAAAACCACTTTCCAATCTCGCATCATAATATACTATTTCAACTGCCACAATACGCTATACCGTAATGAAGAGAAAATTCTAACATATCAATAATTTGTTTCCTTTATTTTTATATTTCCGTGGTAGGCCTAAATAATGTAGAGGAACCTACTACAAATTTATCGAACCAAATGTTGCGTTTCTAATTTTTCGACCAAAGTAAGACGTGATTCGTCTGTAGCCTAATATGCCTATAACGTGAACGTTATAAAAACGTAAGTCAAGTTTTGACGTTTGTGACAACGGATTCATTAGTTGCAATTTCACGGTCTAGAATAAAAACTATGGTGCTCTTTCCTCCGGGGAAAATGTATTCCAGACTATGTAAATGTAGAGAGCGAATCCAGCTCCAGGCGAACTTCATTTTCTCCGCGAGTTTCATGTGACTTTTTGCTTTAAACACTCCTCGCATACATTTTGTTCTCGTGTCTTCAACTTCATGCAAACTAATGTCTTGGGCATCGATTCTCATTTTAATGAAAATACACGAGAGTTACAAAGCATAAAATGAGAATGAAAAACTTGTCTCGCTTCAAGAGTGCAATCTTCTCCACTAGACGTATAGTTTATTTAAGACAGCGCTGCTACGCGTAAATAAATGAAATGTGTTTTTATGTTTAGTTGAATAAGTAGAAAAAAAAATTCTTCTTCTTCTTCTTCTTCACGGTTTAGGCTTACTTACTAGCCTGTTCCGGCTCCAAATTGCTGCTCTTTCCATCTTTTCCTTGGTCTTCCCAAACTTCTTCTTCCTCGTGGTGAATAGTTGTATGCTGATTTTGGTATTCTATTCTCAGTCATCCTTGCCAGATGTTCTTTCCAGTTTGTTCTGTATGTCTCTATTGTTGAGTTTAATTCCTCTATTTTTAGTTGTTGTCTTATTTCTGTGTCATGTTTTTGTCTGTTCTTTGATATCCTGCTATTGGTCTGAGGAATCTCATTTCAGCAGCTTGTATCCTGGCAGATTGTTGTGTTGTCACTGTCCATGTTTCGGATCCATAAGTAATAATAGGCACTGTCATTGTCTTGTATAATTTCATTATAGAGTCTTTCCTGGCTTTATTTTTCAAAGTTCTTTTTAGTGTACCTGTTATATAATTAAACTTATTTATTTTGTTATTTATATCTGTTTCTGCTGTGTATGATATTTCGCAAAAATAAATAAATAAATAAATGAATTTATATCGTAATTATTTTTAGATAGGAGATTACGAGTATTTGAGAATAGAGTTCTTAGGAAAATGTTTGGACCAAAGAGAGATCAATAGACAGGCGAATGGAGAAGACTACATAACAATGAGCTATATGGTCTTTATAGGAAGCCAGATATAATAATAAGAATAGTTAAGTCCCGTAGACTGCGATGGACAGGACATGTGGCACGAATGGGAATGAAAGACGTGCATTGAAACTTCTTGTAGGAAAACCAGAGGGAAAACGCCCAGTTGGTAGACCAAGAATGAGGTGGGAGAATAACATTAACTATGATTTGAGGGAAGTAGATTATACAGAGAATGATTGGAAAACATTACCTCAGGATAGGGATGTATGGAGAGCTTATGTCCGCGCGGCCACGAACCTACGGGTTCGATAGTGCCAGTGAGTTAGTTTTTTAGATGACCTACAACGTTCAGTCTACTCTTTTCACCAAATTGCAACAAAATTACAACATGGAAATCTCAACAGAAAAATCTAAAGTCATGGCTTTCCTAGGAAAAGACCCAGTTCGCAGTAAAATTGTTATTAATAATAAAATATTAGAACAAACTAACACATTTAATTAGCTCGGATACCAAGTTACATACGAAGAGGAAAAAGATTTTAGTCAAAAAATTATAACATTTAACAGAGTAACAGGAATTATAAATAATATTTTCAAGCCAAACACAGTACAGCAACACACACGAACTAGAATTTATAAAACACTAAAATAAAGTAATCCCACTACAGGCCTCGGGAAGCCCTTGGGGTAGTAGGAGGCTAAGGCTCCCACTTTTCTGGGCAATGTCAGCCGGGTTGCCAGCCCTGCGTGATGGTCGCCTTTACCCCCAGAACAAGCATCTGGTACTCATTTCCATTAGAGGCTGAGTCGACCACAGGGCCATAGTGCCGCCAGAAGGTTTGGGTCAGTTTAAAAAATCCTGACCCCACCGGGACTTGAACCCTCGACCTTCCGGTTGTAGCGCAGTACCTTAACCATATTATGTTACGGCAGTGAGATGAACAAAAAAAGACAACTGTGGCAGAAATGAAATTTATGAGACGTACTGCAGGTTACTCAAGAACAGACCATAAAAGGAATTCTGAGATTTTCAAATAATTACAAACAGAATCAGTCACGGAATATGTACAAAAATACAGAAACAACTGGAAATCTCACGTAAGAAGAATGAGCAGAACAAGAATACCACGTCAAATCTTAAATTAACAGCCACCAGGCAAGATATCTTTGGGCAGACCCTTCAAACGTTGGATTGAGACCGTAATAGACCACTAGGTCTATCATATGAAAGGATGAAGAAGAAGAAGAAGAAGAAGAAAGAAGAAGAAGATACCCGGTGCTGATTACCTGGCATTTTCCGTGAATCTACTTATCCCGATCTTCTTAGCATCAATGAGCTGAAAGACAAAAATTGCTATTGTGAGCTGTCCGTAGCCGAGTGATTAAGATCCCACGCGCAGAGTTACGGTAAGGAACTTGTGCTGGTTCGGGTCTCAATGGGAGAAGAACTTTTCCCATGGAATTTCGGCCAGAATGCGACCAGTGCTCACCAGCATCGTGAGGAATTTGGGTAGCTACAATAAGTAGTGGCTCCAGGTTAAGAAAACCAGCTATATCGGCTGGGGGACCCGACATACTGACCACATGTCACCCCTACACTGGCTGGATGATCATTTAACTCTGTGATTAATACACGTGGATGTGAGGCTAGCATCCGGAAGGTAGACCAAGGGCCTTCAAGGCCTATCACGCCGTGAAGTTTCTTTTCTATCAATCTTAAGATATATTTGCCCTAGGCGACTCTGTGGCACAAGCGCCTCTCACCCCTGGGACCTCAAGATCGTGTCTCGGTGACTCCATGTAGGCTTCGTGGTAGACGAAACGGAGCTTGGACAGGTTTTTCTCGGGGTTTTCTCCCGTTTTCCCCTGCCACAATTTCATTCCACCATTCCTCCATTCTCATCTAATCTATTCCGTTCATCTACTCCTGTGATGTGCGTCAGATGTGGTCGGCCGACACCCTTGTCATTCACAGACCTCTACATAAGGGGTTTCATCTCATCACTCGACCCGACCCTGAGTTGGACACGAGTTGAGGATATTATATATATTTTCCGAACTATCTTCCTTTAGTCGGTCCCGGTGGACCAGTGGTTACCATGTTCATATCTGGTTTCAAAGTTCTCGGGCTCACACCCAATGTATTTTTCAGGGGGTAAAATTCTGAATATAGGTTATTTAAGGAGGGAACTAAAGCCGTGGATTCCGCGTCGTTGATATACGGCTCGTAAAAGAACTTCAAGCCTGGAAAAAAGAGGCCTCTGTGCAAAAAAATGTCGGCCCTTTTATGTCCATATTTGAATTGCGACACTAAATACCCGAGACATTAAAGAGTAACATTCAATAAAATAATAATTATATTTTTAAAGCGCCCTTTTTTTCTCATTCCCTTTGCTAAGTAACGTACTATAAACCTTGCGATTGCAGATCAATATGCCTACATCTTTGTGTATTCTTCCAAATTATGCCTGAACCACTTTTTTATAGTCTTCTATGGCATTTCCTTTATAATACAGTATTCCTAATTTTGAGCCATTCTCTAACTTTCCTTTTATTTCTATAAGAGATATTAGTAATTTTATCAGCGCAGCTTCAAATATTTATCTATCCCTTTGTTTCAGTGAAATAATACTTTTCTGCTCGATAGTGCGTTTTGTCATACTTATAGCAATGGCGACCATTATTGAAAGTTCAACTTCCTACATTTCAGGGTTGCCAACCTAAATAACTATATTGTAATATTACATATTACAAACCTCGTGCGGGAAGTAAAACCACTGCCCTTTATATATACTATGTACAATGTCTATACAAAAAATATATCCAAAAGGTAGTGTTAATATACATTATACGAGACAAATCACTGCATTTTAAATGAATTCAACTCTGTTTGAGACAATATAAAACAATAAATATGTAATTGCCGTCATTTTATGACTGATTGGTGTCACGGTCTGCCGTAGTCTCAATTAATAAATATTGCCCACGCTATTAATGCTAGTTCTTTATAATGAACGCAAACAAAGAATTTATTATTTTGAAAACATCATCGCGCAAAAAATAATGTAGCCTATAACGCATGTTTGTGAAGTGTTTTACAGAATCTCGGAAATTAAAAACCGAGCGAAAGCGAGGTTTTTAAACATTTAGTCGCTTCTGTAAAAACCACTTCCCAACCTCGCATCGTAATATACTATTTATCTACCCCTTTGTTTCAGTGAAATAATACTTTCATTTCACCTTACTTCATTCTGTAGGTCTTAATCCCTCCCCCGGTGCGACTTTACAAACAATGACCTAGGCAGGTCGTTTATAATCACTAAGACTAGGATTTGTATGTAATTACATATCCTTTCCCTTTGCTTAGCGTATCTGGGTAAAACTGATAAATGTCCACGAATTACAAACTTACTTACCATATATGAACATTTATCATTACATATTTTAACATATTTGATCATAATTACATTTTTTTTACATATTTTAAGACTTTTTATATAAAACTACATATTCTGCCTCTTAATTAAAGTAAAATAATTTTCATTAGCGGAAAATAATTTTAAACAATCTGTGTAACAACATTTTTTACATTAAAAAGACACAGATACGGTACCTGATTGTAACTTGAAACAGTTCTTCTCACCTGCTGAGAAACGGTCAAAGAATAATTTCATTTACTGGACACTAGGGACCTGGTTATAGTGTTCCACATTTGAAGAACACCCTTAAAAACAGAAATTCTCCTCTATTTATGAATGAAATAATATAAATATGTAGGGGTCATGCCGTGGTATTGTTGAATAAGATGATATCCCATTAGCCGAAAGATAGAGGGTTCAGGATTTTTAAACTGGCTTAATTTTCTGGCACCATCATGGCACAGGGGTCGACTCAGCCTCTAACGAAAATAAGTACCATACTATTTTGTGAAGGTAAAGGCAGCTATCACAAAGCCTGACATCTCCTGCTAATCGCCTTAGACTCCAACTACCCGTAAGTCCTGTAGACCGATCACTTTATAACATCGCGTATGGGGAATGAAAGAGATGCATGAAAGCTTCTTGTAGGAAAGCCAGAGGGAAAACGCCCAGTTGGTATACCAAGAATGAGGTGTGAGAACAACATTAACTATGATTTGAGGGAAGTAGATTATACAGGGAATGATTGGAAAGCATTATCTCAGGATATGGATGTATGGAGAGCATCGCAGTTTACGAGACTTAACTGTTCTCATTATATCTGGCTTCCTATAAAGACCATGTAGTTCATTGTTATGTAGTCTTCTCCATTCACCTGTCTGTTCATCTCTCTTTGGTCCACAAATTTTCCTAAGTACTTTATTCTCAAATACTTGTAATCTCCTTTCCTCTCTTAAAGTAAGAGTCCATGTTTCGCACCCATAAAATATAACTGGTAGAATAATAGTTTTATATATTTTCAGTTTAACATTTTTTGAAAGAAGTTGGGACATCAAGAGTCTCTGCAATGCATAATAGCACGCATTTCCAGAATTAAGCCTATGTTTAATTTATTTGTGCATCTCATTCCTATTTGTAATTATTGTTCCTAGGTATTTGAATTCAGCCACTTCCTCAAAATTTCCCTCATTTGTCATTAGCTGTCCATTTCCATTATATAATGCATTTCTACGTGTGACCATATATTTAGTTTTATTGATATTTACTTCCAGTCCTAATTCCTTAGTGTTACTCAATAGTGTGTGTGTGCTATCCTTTAGTATCTCCTCGCTATCGGCCAATAGTACATCAACAGCATAAACTAACAGCTTATTAATATGCTAGAATATCAAATATGTAGTTTGATTCTTATTTCCACTTTATTCTAAAATAAATACAGTAAAAGCTCCTTATTCACGGTTCCCTTATTCGCGGGTTAAAAAATTGCGACACAGATCCTGTATTCGCGGATCCAGTCGGTACATTAGAAGGATTAGTATCCTTTATTAACGCATCGGCAACTTTTTTACTATATGCAAGTGCCAAGGCGATTTTACAAAGAGCGTTTCAATCCAAATGAACAAATAAACATCAAAGAAAAACAAACCTTTTTGTCACTAAGCTTAAGTTCGTTGTTAAAAGCCACCGCCGTCGTATTTCACGTGTCGCTATGTCCGTTATAAACGCCGCCCTCGACACGATCAGTGTTTTACTGTTTCAACTTGTCATTCGTTGCAATAATTTTGATTGAATAACACGTGTCTCTTCGGCTTTGTTGCCAATCTATAATGTCGAGTAAAAGGAAAGAAAATTAGTTCCGAAGCGGAAAAAAGTAGTGTTGCCGCTTAAGAAATGTTTGACCGTTTACGCGTTGGCGAGTCGTTTGCGTCTATATCACGCACTTTCAGAGTTAATGAATCAACTGTATGATTCATCAAGAAATCCGAAGGCAAAAAAATAAATTCTATCACGGAATTCACAGCTGAATATCAATTTGAATTGAAAGTCCTTTTAAAAGCGGCCAAACAGAAAAAAATTACTAACTTCTTTCAGCCCTTGCCTAATCCTGACAGTAATAATCAATATAAATTGTTCAAAATCTCTCATCAATCGATTTTATTTTGATAATTTTTATTTAATTTGGAACTTTGGAACGTATCCTCTCTATACCCATTAGAGTTATAACTTTTTGGACTTTTGTGAAATAAAGTATTTCCTGTGCAATGAATCGGTGAACTTTTGCTCAAAACCAGTGAAAAAGGTCTTCATTTCACTGAGCTTCGAAAAAAGGTCACCCCAAAATTAATATTAAATATTGATATATAAATATATTTGGGGGTGACCTTTTCTTGAAGCTCAGTGAAATTAAGGCCTTTTTCAATGGTTTTAAGTAAAAGTTTTTCCATTCATTGCACAGGAAATATTTTATTTCACAAAAGTCCAAAAAGTTATAACCCTAATACCCATACAAATTACCATTCCATATTCGCGACATATCTGCGGAACATATCCTCCGCGAATAAGGAGCTTCTCACACACTCACACTCACTCACTGGCACTATCGAACCCGTAGGTTCATGGCCGCACGGACATAAGCTCTCCATACATCCCTATCCTGAGCTAATGCTTTCCAATCATTCCCTGTATAATCTACTTCCCTCAAATCATAGTTAATATTGTTCTCCCACCTCATTCTTGGTCTACCAACTGGGCGTTTTCCTTCTGGCTTTCCTACAAGAAGTTTCCATGCACGTCTTTCATTCCCCATACGCGCAACATGTCCTGCCCATCGCAGTCTACGGGACTTAACTGTTATTATATCTGGCTTCCTATAAAGACCATGTAGTTCATTGTTATGTAGTCTTCTCCATTCACCTGTCTGTTCATCTCTCTTTGGTCCAAAAATTTTCCTAAGAACTTTATTCTCAAATACTCGTAATCTCCTTTCCTCCCTTAAAGTAAGAGTCCAGGTTTCGCACCCATATAATATAACTGGTAGAATAATAGTTTTAAATAAGGAGCTTCTACTGTAGTTAATTGTTATAAACTGATTTACTAATTGATTTTACAACTGAAATTATTAATTATAATATTAGTAGGTCATATTTTTTTATGTTACCGTGCATATTTTTATACATTATATATATGCAAATTTCAGTGGTTTTTAGGTCATAAAAATCCAAGCCTACTCATTAGCGTCTCAATTGAAACTAAGGCGTGAAAGGGGCTGACATGTTCCTCAGAGGTCTCTTATTTCAAACTTGAGGTAGGCCTATATTTATGTGCGATAAATCTACGACATGGGACCCACGGCTTTACTTCCCTTCCGAAGCAAGGTATGCTCAGGATTGTTAGGTCCTTAAAAATCGATCCAGTGTTTGAATCGGCGAACCTCGGAACCAATGCGACCATGAGAACCACTAGTCCATCCGGGCAGACATCAGAAAGTTAACTCCACATAGAAAAGGAATACTGAAAATCGTACTCAGCTATTCGGGCGGAAGGAATAGCTCTACCAATCACGTCAGGGCGACGCAACAGTCATAAAATGATACAGAAAGTAAAATTAAACACTAACGTGAAATTAATTAAGTTCATTTTAAAGTGGCAAAGGCGAGTTTGGTGGAATTAAGCAAGTAAGTGAAGGTCACGCCTGGGTAGTCACAAGGTTGCACTGACTCATGAACCGGTGCATGAACGTGAAAGTCTTTGTCCTGAGTAGTTCCTTGTCCTTCGCTCACGTGCAACAACTCTCCTAATTAATTGAATATGTTTATATTACTTACTTACTCACTGGCACTATCGAACCCGTAGGTTCATGACCCCACGGACATAAGCTCTCCATACATCCCTATTCTGAGCTAATGTTTTCCAATCATTCCCTGTATAATCTACTTCCCTCAAATCATAGTTAATGTTATTCTCCCACCTCATTCTTGGTCTACCAACTGGGCGTTTCCCCTCTGGCTTTCCTACAAGAAGCTTCCATGCAAGTCTCCCATTCCCCATATGTGCAACATGTCCTGCCCATCGCAGTCTACGAGACTTAACTGTTCTTATTATATCTGGCTTCCTATAAAGACCATGTAGTTCATTGTTATGTAGTCTTCTCCATTCACCTGTCTGTTCATCTCTCTTTGGTCCAAAAATTTTCCTTTCCGATTGAGGGTCTTTCCACTTTTCAGCAGTTGCCCTTTTACCATCCGGCTGCTGGCCCTTCACATCCACATGTGTCAATCACAGAGGTAGATGATCAACAGCCAGTGTAGGGGTGACATGTGGTTAGCATGTCGAGTCCCCCAGCCGTTATAGCTGGTTCCTCAACCTGGAGCCGCTACTTATTGTAGCTACCCAATTTCCTCACGATGCTGGGTGGGCACCGGTCCCATACTGGCCGAAATACCATGAGAAAATTTCTTCCCCCATGGAGACTCGAACCAGCGCAAGTCCCGCAGCTCTGCGCCAAGGCTTCCTACCTTAACCGCTCAAATACTTGTAATCTCCTTTCCTCTCTTAAAGTAAGAGTCCATGTTTTGCACCCATATAATATAACTGGTAGAATAATAGTTTTATATATTTTCAGTTTAACTTTTTTGAAAGGAGTTGGGACATCAAGAGTCTCTGCAATGCATAATAGCATGCATTTCCAGAATTGAGCCTATGTTTAATTTCTTTGTGCGTCTCATTCCTATTTGTGATTATTGTTCCTAGGTATTTGAATTCAGCCACTTCCTCAAAATTTCCCTCATTTGTCATTAGCTGTCTATTTCCATTATATACTGAATTTCTACCTGTGACCATATGTTTAGTTTTACTGATATTTACTTCCAGTCCTAATTTCTTAGTGTTACTCAATAGTGTGTGCGTGTTGGCCTTTAGTATCTCCTCGCTATCGGCCAGTAGTACTACATCATCAGCATAAACTAACAGCTTATTAATACCATTGAGTTGTAAGCCTTCCTCATTCTCTAAAGATTTAATGGCATGCTCTAGTACAAAATTAAATAGTACAGGAGATAGTGCATCTCCTTGCTTCAACCCATTCTGGATTTCAAAAGTGTCCGAAAACTGTTTGCCTACACGCACCCTACTCTTTGTGCCATCAGACACATTCGTATAAGTCTAACTAACTTTTTAGGAATTCCGAACTCCAACAGGATACTACATAACTTCCCCTCTTAATTGAATCATATGCTTTTTGAAGTCTACTTATAGTTGATGTACAGTACCATTATATTCTCATTTCTTTTCTAAAATTTGTCTTGTACTAAAAATCTGATCTGTTGTAGACCTGTTTCTTCTAAATAAATTATTATTAACCAATACAAATATGGGATTTAAAACAAATTGAACAAACAACTGAACCATTTAAGACTATAAAAAGATGTGTGTTCTAAAGAATAATCTATAAATGCAATTAAAACCAAACAAATTATTTAGATGCTAGAATTTTGTATTTGTACTAGCATACCCAGCAGACATTCAATTCTCGTGCCATGGTCGGATGATAAAATTGTAAGTTACTTTTTACCATAAAATTCAGTGATTAAGACGTAATTAGATATTGTTAAATAAGTTTGGAAGAAAACCTCTCACAGCCATCTCTTGTGGTTAAAGAAGCATGCATGATGACAGAACATTGTTGTAGCACAGAATATGTCGATGATACAGATGATTACACATCTGACATAAAAATATTCCTATAACCCGATCACAGTGCCACTCATCGAGTCCAATTGTGAATCTAAACCATCCAGGGACCCACTCAAAAAAATGTTTCAAAATTGATCCAATCCTTTAGGAAGTTTTTAATTTTGGATATCAAGTGAACCTCCACTCCTAATTGTCGGATTTTTCTCATTTTTGGACAATACCTACCTCGGTTTATTTTAATAGGATATACTGAGTTTCGTTGTGAAACATAAAAAAATGTGACCGCTAGACTGATTTTTAAATTTTCACTTCTGGTGAACTCCTACATCTAATGGTTTTAGAGGGTTCAACTGTGAATCTAAACCATCGAGGGACCCAATCAGACACACACACACACACACATATACAAATTTAATCAAAATTGGTCCAGTCGTTTAGGACGAGTTCAGTGACAAACACACGTACAGAAGAATTATATATATAAAGATTTGGAAGTGTCGAGTTAAAATCTTGGAGCTCTTTAAATTACCATCATAATTCAAATCTGAAAGAAGTCGCAAATTTTACTCACACCTCTTTACAGACTCGAGGTCTTTTATGTGTCAAAAAATATACAACTTGGGAAGAAAATACATGGTTTTACTTCCTTTCCAAAGGAAGCCATACTCAAGATTTTTTCATCCTGAAAAATCCATTAATCCAAGCTAGGTTTGAACCAGCGAGTTCTAAACTAGAGGCACTGGATAAATCATATTTGAAGAGAAAAATTATACGCTCAGACTGGGGCTTGAACCCAGGACCTTTGGCTTTCTAGGCTAATACTCTACTGACTGAGCTACCTGAACAAGTTCCAATCTAAATGCAGATTCTTCTCTTATATATGTTGTTAATTCCCGCACACCAAATACTATGAAACCTTTGCTTCTATCTTGCAAATTGTGGCTTCTTTATTAAGAAGACATTCATTTGCATTTAGATTGGAACTTACTCAGGTAGCTCAGTCAGTAGAGCATTGGCCTAGAAAGGCAAAGGTCCTGGGTTCAAACCCCAGTCTGAGCGTATAATTTCTCTCTTCAAATATAATTTATCCATCATTGAGATGTATGAAATGAATAATAAAAACATCGTAGAGGCACTGGGTCTAATTACTATTAATATTAATTACAACATGTATTCCATCTGACAAACCAATATCTGATTTTATCTGTACATGTCAGTTTTTTTTGATTTTGATGCATTCGTACACTTACAAGCCCATATTCATAAAAGTATCTGTTGTTTATAAATGTAAGGCACAGAAATTGAAGCCAGAATCCAGCAACCCACCGTATGGAGCAGATGGTCTCCTTGCATGAGTAAGAGCTGAGTAAAGTGAGGAGGGATATGCCACGGACGGCAGATAGTGAGGGTTATCCAATCTATACAATTCAGGTATTGTATTATTTCCCTATAGTTTAAATGAGAGATACGACACTGGAATTTAGTGCCTTGCAGTTGAAAACAGCAGATTTTTTTTGGACACAGCCTTTGTACATCATAAAACTTCTTTGGAAGAAATTTCAAAGTAGATTTTGGCATGCGATGGTTGACAGTTCCCTTGTTAGTAAGAACTTCAGGTCATAACAAAAATAAAGTTGCAAGATTTTTTTTTGAAGAGAAAAAGTATATACTCAGAATGGGACTTGAACCTGGGACCCTTGGTTCTCTAGACCAAGTGCTCTACCACCTGGCATTCTAGTTCCTTTAACACCATTCCAAAAATGTTTGCTTTGTACTATTAATCTATAGTTTATGGATGTGATTTCAAAATATTTCCTTCATTTCATCACCTAAAAATATATTTGCAGGAAACTCACCTCTATAGGAGCTTCATAAAGATTGATACAAACAACTATACACTATATACAAACAAGAGTTTTTAATGATACTTATTTTCATAAAAAGAAACTATGTACAGATGGTTCTAGCAATATTGTTTTTTGGATACATGGTTAATGCTATGGCTTGAATCACAGTATTACAAACTGTAGGTTTTTTTAGGGCTTAAAGGGCCTTTGGGACTTGGAATTTTGGTAGCATGAGGTTCTGGTCGAGCGTTAGTTAGTATGTGGATGTATTAGTTATAAAGGCATACGTGTTTTTGAACATGAATAAACGGTATTTAAAGAGAAAAATTATACGCTCAGACCGGGACTTGAACCCGGGACCCTTGGTTTTCTAGTCCAAGTGCTCTACCATTTGAGCTACCTGAGCAAGTACCGATCTAAACGCAAATCTTTCTCTATATACGTTGAAATTCCCGCCCCAAATGCTTTGAAGCCTTTGCTTCTATCTTTGCAAATGGCGGCTCCTATATTAAGAAGACATATTTGGGAATTATACATTACATTATAAATGCCAGTACGGCTATTTTCGATGTTTTTATTATTAATTTCATACATCTCAATGATGGATAAATCATATTTAAAGAGAAAAATTATACGCTCAGACCGGGACTTGAACCCGGGACCCTTGGTTTTCTAGTCCAAGTGCTCTAATGGTCTGAGCGTATAATTTTTCTCTTTAAATATGATTTATCCATCATTGAGATGTATGAAATTAATAATAAAAACATCATGAATAAATGGATTCTTAATTTAAATTATTTTATTTCTAGAGAATAATGATTACAATAACCCTAAGTATTCTAACCCTAAATAACTAATCTAAGCTTATGTTAAGAAAACCTACATTCAAACTTTTAGTTTTTGAGAGAGGGAGATGTGGGTTTATGAATTTACCCTAATTTACATTCTAAAAATTATCTAATAACGCTTTAACTTAGACATATAGTATGAAACTATTAAACTACTTGATTCCCTTTCTAAATGTCTTAGGTACATTATATTAAGAAAAAATGGTAGGTAGACTTACCCATCAGAACACTACTTCAACAGACAGACACGAGTCCCTTATTTTGCAGGGGTTATATACTAAGCTTCTGACCTACTTCTCCAACTATCTGTATTAAACATTCCATTAGTCTAAATGCAGAGATTTTACAGTTAGCCTTGAAAACTTTGTTCCTGCCATAAGTCAAAATTCTGTCCTGAAATATAATATGTCTAAGTGCTTTATTTCAACAACTGTTTTATTTGAGTAATTAAAATAATCTATGAAATAATTAAATATCTACATAAAATACTCTATGTATTCGTAACACGTAGCTTTGGAATCTGATAGAATGACAATATTTTTGTAATGTTGTAGCCAATTAAAAGCGAGAGATTAATAGCTTCAATTTCATCATCAAAATTAGTAGTATTTCTTCCAGCGTGTTTCTTCCCCACACCACTCTCATCTAAGAGAGATCCATCTGTATAGATGTGTGTCCAGTTTTCAAGGGTAATTTGTTTGTAGTTTATAATGCCATGTCCTCAGTAGTACCCACCTAGGGGATATGTGGATGGCGACCACAAGGTGCCCAAGCTGAGCAAAACATTGTTTCCACTTACTTGTGTTTTCTCCTTACTTTTATTTCTATACACTTTACTATCCAACCTCCCTTGGCTGAACTCTTGTTTGTTTCCGACCCTGACGGTATTAGATCATTTGAGGCACAAGGGATCTTTTCACTTCTCTTATATCTTATTAAATACTTATATCACTGACCAGTCATGGCAACCAATAATGGATTCAAAGTGGCAATAAGAAGAAATGGTTGGTAGAGTTGTTGCACAATCTTCCCAGCTAGGTCCAATCGACCCATTGACCAACAGCAGGTGCAGTCCTCTAAGCAAATTGGGGGTTGAGTATGGATGATGCAATCACAAAATCAGAAAAACATGGTGTCCATTGAACAGATTGTAAAATTGCTCATGGAATATTATGATTTCCTACAATAATTCAATACTGGTCAACTCTGTTAATGTTGGGAAGAAAACATTATGAGGTATAATATAATATTTGAGTTTGTATTTTTTAACATTCTTACCTCATATGTTTATTCTGTTGGACATTGTTAAGTTTATAAAAATAGCTAGATTATGTTGGCCATATTATCAGGATGGCAGGGAACAATCCTATTAAAAAACTCACACTACTGAAATCTGAAGGAAGTAGAAGAACAGGCAGACCAAAGTTGAGGTGGTTGGATGGAAATAGAAGATGATCTTAAGAAGCTTGGTGTAAGAAGTTTGAGAAGGAAGGAGATGAACGAAGGAAGATCTTGTTAGCAGCCAGGGCTCAAAATGGACTCTAGTGGCATCTATGATGATCATTTTCATGATTTCTATATTAGGGTGGGCCAAAAAATCTCATTTTTTTATTTCAAAGTTGTAATAGCACAGAAAAGTTGCAAATTATATAGACAAAAGAAAAGAAAAAAGTATCAAAATCGGTTGACATCTTCCAGTCGTGCAAAGGCTCTAAAGTTTGACAAAATATGAAAAAACTTCATTTTTGAGATTATTTCTTTAATATTTTAATTAGATGTTTTTGTAATGTA
Organism: Diploptera punctata; assembly: GCA_030220185.1. Taxonomy (NCBI): domain Eukaryota; kingdom Metazoa; phylum Arthropoda; class Insecta; order Blattodea; family Blaberidae; genus Diploptera; species Diploptera punctata. Next base: position 2,281,161 of record JASPKZ010009821.1, read on the forward strand.
ATAGTTTGTAACGTTTAACTTTTATAGGAATTAATCACTATGAGGTCTAATTTATGGTGAAATTAAAAGTTTCTTACCTCTCCTCATATAAATCTTCTAAGTAGATCGCGATTTCGAGACCATAACGGTCTCATCTTCAGTACTTTTTTGGCGACTGATGTTATGTTGATCGGAAGAAACTCTTCTTCTCAGAAGATGTTGCCAAAAAAATACTGAAATCGCGATCTACTTAGAAGATTTATAAGAGAGGTAAGAAACATTTAATTTCACCATAAGTTTGTAACATCTTCAAATAGAGCCTAAAAACATTGTGTTTTAATTTGGTTTAGATCAGTTGATATCTTCCGGTCGCGCATAAGCTCTAAAATTTGCCAGAATAATGAACAAGTTATATTTTTACGCATTTTTGATATTTGATAAATAACTTTCAGAGTATTGATTGCCAGATCCCACATACAGACATAAACGTGCTTAGCAGAGATTAGCAATACCTACTTGATATTAAAAAAAAAAAAAAAAAAAAAAAATTGCAAAAATTAAGTTTTTTTCATATTTTGCCAAACTTCAGAGCCTTTGCACGACCGGAAGATGTTAACTGATTTTGATAATTTTTTTTCTTTTTTTAGCTACATAATTTGCAACTTTTCTGTGCTATTACAACTTCCAAATAAAAAAATGAGTTTTTTTGGCCCACCCTATTCTATAAGGCACGTGAAGGTACATGCATTTTTCCTGCATGTACAAAATTGAAAATTATATTACAGGTACCTTCTAAATGAGAACTAATGAATTTTTTTATTTTCATTTTCAAATTTAGGAGAACATATTACATAACATTTAATTAATTTTATCTCAAATACAAAAATATTTTTACATTTTTTGTCTAGTGTTATTAAAAACTTCTCAAATTTGACAAGGATATTTGAAAAATACAAGCAAGATATTATGAAAAAGCACCAAGAAAAAATAAATAAAAAATACTATTTAAGGCAAAGGATATTCAATTAAGGATATTCTTTTGTTATTAAAATATTCTGATAAAAATAAATATAATAATTAAACAAAAGATGAACCCCAGAATGGGAACAGGAGACTAGATGAAGAAGAAACAAAAAACAAAATGACTCATATGTTAAGGAATTTAATTCAACTGCATTTATTGGGTTTTTATATTCTTCACTATTTACAGGTTTACTAATATATTATGAAAATACAACAGGAAGTAACATTATGAGGTTCTACTTAATAAATGAGTTGAGTCTACTGTCATTGAGGTAAGATGACAACAGACTCAAACTTATTTATTAGGTTTACTAATAAACTAGCACTGCTGTCCATATACAATACTGTTTCACTGGTAAGTGATTCTAGTTAAAATTTTAAGAAAAATATACTCATTTTACCTGAAGAAAAAAATATATGACTGATACAGGATTTGAACCCCATGTCTCTTTGAACTAGAGAAATTGGGTGCAAATCCCATTTCAAGCTTATATTTTTCTTTTCAAATAAAATTTGTCTTTTGGTGAGAAGTGATAAATTTAATATCTATAATAATTCCATAGAACGACAGGCCTAGAAGGGCCTTAGCCTACCAGCCGGGTGCTAGCCTCACATCCACATGTGTCAATCACAGAGGTAGATAATCATCTAGCCAGTGTAGGAGTGACATGTTGTCAGCATGTCGTGTCCTCCAGCCGTTATAGCTGGTTTTCTCAACCCTCAACCTGTAGCTACCAAAATGCCTAACAATGCTGGATGGGCACTGGTCCCATACTGGCCGAAATACCATGAGAAAATTTCTTCCTCCATGGAGACTTGAATCAGCATAAGTCCTGTAGCTCTACACCAAGGCTTCCTGACTTAACCACTCGACTATGGTGTGGGACAAATTTAATATCTAAGAAAAAAATATAAAAAAAAGCTCCAAGCGCTACAGGCCTAGAAGGATCTTGGCCTACCAACCGGCTGCTGACCTCACGTCCACATGTGTTAATCACAGAGGTAGACAATAATAAGCCAGTGTAAGGGACATGTGGTCTGCATGTTGGGTCCCCCAGCCATTATAGCTGGCCTTCCTGACCTGGAGTCGCTACTTATTGTAACTACCCAAATGCCTTACAATGCTGGGTGGGCATCGATCCCATACTGGCTGAAATTCCATGAGAAAATTTCTTCCCCCACGGGGACTCAAACCAGCACAAGTTCCGTAGCTCTGCGCCAAGGCTTCTTGCCTTAACCACTCAACTACGGGGTAGGACAAGATAAAATATATACTCATATTAAAAGTAATATCATATACCAACATAGTGAATATGTTACAACAGGAATGTGAAGTTGTTAAATCAACCTACAAGATTGCCAATCGCAAATTCAACTGTTAGGAAGCATTGACAATGACACATAGAGTGTGGAAACTGCAGTGATGCAAAAATAAAAAATATATATATATTCAGATTGATCGAATAATTATTTTTTTGAAGAGAAAATTGTTTTGCCTGAATTGGCAATTGAACCGGACCTCTGGTTTTATGCACCAGCACACTAGATAGCACAATGGTCAGTGTGCTAGTGAGTAAAACCATAGGTCTTGAGTTCAATTACGAATTCAGGCAACATTTTTTCTCTTCAAAAATAATAATCTTATTCTACAAATATCATTTTAAACAAAAACTATTATCATACACAAAATGTATGTAAACAGTATTTTTTAGATCAGACTATGATGTAACCAAGAAGAATAATTTTCAACTACTGCATACACTGCTCTACAATATATATATACTATTTTAAGATTTTTTTTTCAAAGAAATTGGATCAGTTCTTTACACCTCACCTCTTATTAACTCTCTCACCTGGACGGGTTTCGAAGGTTTCACATCAGCAAAAAATCTACTATCCATTGGAAGTTCTGCACATCTCCTCCCTCTGGTGTTGGATAGAAAAACTTTACAATCAAATTCATTTCTCTGGGAATTTCAAAATTCATTAACTTGCTTCTATTTTGCTGGATGTAGATTACATTCCAAATCGTAGTTTTGTCGGTTTTTCCAATTGTTTTAATAAATTTTGGTCTATTCCCAATTCTATGATTTTCTTCAATTTCTGCAGATTTTTATATTTCTAAAGCGCTCTTTCATTCTAGATTTCAGATTTCGTTAAGTTTTTTCTATGTATTTTTTTTTCATATTCCCCACATTTTTCTGGTAAATTCCTAATTTTTAGCTTTATAACTAGTGGGGATTATGGCTTGTCTTTCATCATGTTATCTCTTGTATTGTTGAAATATTCAACTGGCCATATCTTTCTAGTTTCTGAAAGACTCTATATAACATTTAAAGCTGAAGGGAATGAACTAACAAGGGAACTGTCAACCATTGCATGCCGAACCCTACCTTGAAATTTCTTCCAGAGAAGTGTTGTGATGTACCAAGGCCGTTCCCAAAAAAAAAAAATAACTACAAGAAATTAAATCCACTGCCAAGTCTCTCATTTAAACTACAGGGAATTAATACAACTAATCACTTGATGTACTGAATTAACCTCACTACCTGCCATCCACTCGGTTCTCCGGGTGGGGACTACTTCAGGGAACCCATGCCAAAGACTCAAACACAGGTTAATGATTTGAGGGAAGTAGATTATACAGGGAATGATTGGAAAGCATTAGCTCAGGATAGGGATGTATGGAGAGCTTATGTCCGCGCGGCCATGAACCTACGGGTTCGATAGTGCCAGTGAGTGAGTGAGTAAGTAAGTACCTGCCATCCACGCTGTGCCTATCTCACTCCACTCTGCTCTTAGTCAAGCAGGGAGTTCATCTGCTATGCATAGTGGCTTGCCATTGCTAGATTCTGGACTCAATTTTTGTGTCTTGCAGTTAAAAAGGAAGATAATAATTAAATCAATATTTTTATTACATCACCTCATATCCTTTTTTCTTCTAGACTGCAGTTTCGGAGCTATATCTCCATCATCAGTAGCCTCTCGTCAACCAGTGTTATGTCATTTCTTGTCTGATAAACATTTAATTGATACAAAAGCTAGTCTAATCAAACACACAGATAAACAGAAAGAACTCACGGTTTGGGAAAAAATCCACATAAAAAAAATCACGAATTTTGAAACTCCTGCAAATTTTGATTTGATCCAGAGGTTCATTGGTCCACTGACAGAAGGAAGAAGAAAACTGCCAAGAAACGACATAACACCGGTCGACGAGAGGCAACTGATGACAGAGATATAGCTCCGAAACTGTAGTCTAGAAGAAAAAGAATACGAGGTGAGGTAATAAAAATATTGATTTAATTATTATCTGCCTTTTTAAATGCAAGGCACAAAAATTGTGTTTTTTTTCCTGTGAAAGTTAAATAAAAAAAGGCAGATAATATTTTGGACATGGCCTTGATACATCACAACACTTCTCTCGGAAAAATTTCAAGGTAGATTTTTGCATGCAATGATTGACACGTCTCTTGTAAGTAAAATATGTATCAAGGATGAATGTATGTTTGCATAGTGTGTGTGAGGTATGAAGATGAAGAAAAAGAGCACATAGCCTACTCTTATCAGCATGTGCCAGGAGAACCACCAGGCTTAACACACCCAACTGAAGGGTAACTCACTATCAACAATATGCCTTTTTAATATAAGTACTTAAAAGGGCTTCGAAATTATTTCAGGCATTTACAATTGGTACACTCTCTCCTCTCAGTCCAAAGGCTTAAAATTTTCATATGAAATATTACAACCTCATTGAGTATCAAACCCTAATCTTTCTGATCAGGATGCATACTAGCCATAATTTGTCCTTAGTATACCAAATTTAAAAATATATGATATGTGATGTGTTATTTATGCCAATAGTGCACTAATATAAATAGTATCTCATTTGATGATTTTATTATTAATTTAACACTTCTCACTGAAGGATAAATTATATTTGAAGAAAAAAAAATTTCGCCTAGACCAAGACTCAAACCCGGGACCCTTGACTTTCCGGGCACTTGGCCTGGAAAGCCAAGGGCCCCGTGTTCGAGTCTCGGTCTAGGTGAAAATTTTTCTCTTCAAATATAGTATCTCATTTATTCATTCATGTATAATTCTATCACTCACCTCATATTTTTCTTCTTCTTAGGTTAGTTCCGGCACATTCTTCGGTACCATTGTCAGTATTTCCATGACTTGTTTTGTCGTTCTAAAGAGCTGTCTTTTGATCTCTCTGTTGCTAGACTGAAAAATGATTCGATTTTGAGATTTTTCAGTCTACCAATAGAGGGGCAAAAGACGGCTTTTCAGAACGACAAAACAATGGTCGTGGAAATACTGACGATGGTACCGAAGAAGGTGCCTAAACTTGTCTAAGAAGAAGAAAAAAATATAAGATGAGTGATAAAATTATACATAAATAAATAATACCTCATAATGTTAATTCCTTAAAAAAAAAGTAATCTAAATTATTGTAAGTTTATTTTTTTAAATAAATTAAGGATCAGCAAAAATTAGAAAATTACATCTGTTTAAAAATGAAATATGTTATAATTTATTTTTTTGGTGTCAACAGTCATTAAGTACTGATATATATCAAACATTATATAATTAATTATCTACAGTCCTTATTTTAAAAATCTGGCCATTTTATTTTGAATTTGATACACTATCCTATCAATAGCAATGACTAGCTAATCTTAAATATATTGCACAGACACACACACAAATTTTAATTGAACTATGACGTATCTTGTGCTAAATTTATTCACTTTTCAGACCAAAGTTTTTAAACAAATTCTTAATTCAAGCATGATATAATTCACAGAAATGGTAAAAAAAATAATTATAAGAAATTTATACTGAATTTAATTTTGTATTTTTTATATTTTTACAAAATATGACAAGGAGTGTGTTTCTTTGTTCTTCCCAGAACCTTCCACATGTTTAATTTAGATACCCTGACAAAATAAAATGTTGGAGGCATTGTAATAAATACTAAGGTGACTCGGCGCAATGACATTGGTTCAGTCGAGTGCAAAGGATATGGAAAATGGGAGGAGGACTGACTCAAGGATGGTTTTATATTCTTAATAGATCAAATACATTCATTAGTGTTTGCAGATGATCAAATAATTTTTGCAGGGGATGAAGATGATATGAGATATATGATAAATAAACTAATGGAAGAATATACAAAATGGGGACTGAATATAAATTTACAGAAAACAGAATATATGTGTTTGGGAAAGGATGCAGATGACCAAATACTCGAAATAGGGAAAATAAAAAAAACGTGAAATTTTTAAATATCTTGGGTCAATAATTACAAGTTTAGGTACATGTGAAAGATATATACAAACTAAAATTGCAATGGCAAAAAACGCAACTAAGACATTACATGGAATAATTTGAAACAAAAATACTACAAAGGAAACTAAAATGAAAATTTATAAGAGCATAATACAGAATATGTTGTCATATGGAAGTGAAACTTGGTCTTTGATGGAATTACAAAAGAATACAATTAGAACAGTCAAATTTGATTATCTTAGAAGAAGCCTTAAAAAAAACAAGACAGGATAAAATAAGAAATGACTTCCTTTGGAGAGAAATGAATGTCACCACATCTGTTGTTAAGATGATTGAAAATCAAACTCTTAAATGGTATGGCCATGTACAAAGAATGGAAAATGAAAGATCGCCAAAAAAATATACCAATGATGATCTTGAAGATTCCTCAAGATAACCCTTGAGGATGCCAGATACAGTCTCTGGCAAAACATCGGGCAACTTCAAGCCTCAAGATCAAGGCCTGCAGCCCGGAAATCTTCAAGATCATCATAATAACTCTGGCCATGAAAGCCTAAGTCAATACATATATACCATTGGTCACCCCCTGGAAGAAATAAACGTGGCAGCCCAAGATGGAAATAGAAAACTTATGTCAGAACTATAATGGATGATAGATATTATGATTAGAAGACTAAATTACCTTAGGGATAACAGCGTAATTTTAATTGAGAGTTCATATCGACATTAAAGATTGCGGAATTTGGAAGAAGAAGATTGGAATAATAGAAATAAATGGAAACTGAAGACGCAAAGCTGTAAGTGGTGAAAAGCCAAAGAAGAAATAGAAGAATAGACCAAATTGCAGATAGTAAACAAATAGAGGCTGCAGAAATGAAGATGTTGAGAGCAATAGCAGGATACCAAAGGATTGATAAAAATAAAAACGAAGATATAAGAACAGAACTTAATATATTTATTCTCTGTGAAAGAATAAAATACTATCAAAATGCTTACCTTCAGCACATATTACGAATGAATGAACAGCGCATACCAAGAAGAATGTATAATTATAAACCAAAAGGGAGAAGATTGTTGGGAAGAACATATCGACCTATAATGAGATCGGAACAGGCCACTTGGCTTAATCCTTGTTGTTGATGATGATAGACCAAACTGCTAGTTGACCTGGGTCTGTGAAGAATGCAATCTGAAAATAATAATCTGAACTTTTGAGAGATTTATCCTCAAATTTAGAAAATCAATGGAAGCAACTATGGATCAAATGAAATAGCACTGGCACAAGAAAGTGCACAAAGCAATAAGCAGAGAATCGGATAAAATCTATCAACCTCTGACAAAGATGAAGAGTATCACCTATTAGAGACAGGAAGTAATAATGCCTCGAGTAATATATAACCCACTGCAAGAAAAACCATCAACAAAGCATACAAGTAGACATACTAACAAGTCAATTATTGAGGCCCCGCATGAGGAAATCACATAGGAAACCAACACGGATATTAAACAAGCAGTACCGATTACCAAGGGACTACTGAATCCGTCAATCAACCAGGCAAGCAGACTACTGAGAGCCCACATGAGCAAATCAGTCAGGATGCCAACGGAGAAAACGAACAACCAGAAGCCTGTCGAGAAGACAAACAAAACACACTGGGTAGAGTCCTGGACAACAAGCAAAAATCAGGAAATCCTTCCTTAGATGCAACAACATCCAAGAATAAGAAGATTGCCACAAACAGGCACTGCAGCAACCAGTAAACTAAAAGTGGCGGAAAGAAACGTATGGATTTACATTTGAAAACTTGGCAATGAATCAATGTTAGATGACCTAAGCCACTACCTAACAGAAAACAGAATCGATAAAGGCTCTGAATGTAAAATTCTGAATACAGGAGGATTTAACAAAACGTTTAAACTTGCAGTCCCATTTAAATACCTGGACATCATATTCAGCCCAGATTTTTGGCCAGACGATGCGACCTTTCGGATCCGATAAAAGAGAAATAAAATGCCTGCTATGGAATGTTGAAGGACTAACATGATTGGTGAAAACTCTGGAGATGTACCCGAAGGACCAAGAACTTCCTTCAAGAGCCAATCACTATAACAAGCTACTATACAGTTCACAAAGAGGGGAGATCCTCAGGGGGAGTATCCTGCCTTTACAAGCCATCGATGGGCCAAGCTATCAATAAATACATATGTATGTATGTCATATGTCTCATGTGGGAACATGGGTGCTCCCTAGCGGGAGTTTCTTAACCAAGTTAATTTAGTTATGTTTATTTACCTATAGATACCGGGCTGTCCTATGAAACGCTGGAGGGAAAATTTTCTATAGGATCGTAACAGGCCTTGGCCTAATACTTGGAAGGAAGAAGAAGAAGACCTATAGATACCAACAAGTGACATATGGTTAGCATATAGCCACAATGAGACATCTAGTAGGTAACTATCGTATTCATAGTTAAATGTAGGAAATAACATTATGAGGGTCTTAATTCATTATTGAGTTTTTTTTACATCTTACCTCATATTTTATGTTTTCTTAAACACAGAAACTGCAGTTTTCAAAAGGACACATCCCTTTCATTTTCAACTGACATTCCATCCATAGTAATTCTGCCCACGGTCAGGTCCTTCACTGCAATCATAGCATTTTCATACTATGCTTTGCAGCTTTACTAGAGAATTATAGATGTGGTAGCTTCTCGTTGCTTTCCACACCGGTGAAGGATGATGATGATGATAATCACAAGGACGATGATAATGGCTGGATGATTTTCGGAGACCGTTGGGCCCTAGCTTCCTGACATTTGTCTTACAAGCGAGGAAAAACCCAAAAAAAAGAAAAAAAATATCTCACCCAGGAGCCTGTCCTGACCGGGAATGAACCCAGGCCCACTGTGTGACAAGGCAGCATGCTACCTTGAGACCACAGCGGTGGACATCAAAACATAAAAACTGTAGTTTTCAAAAGGACACATCCCTTTCATTTTCAACCGACATTATGACTCAATACACCCTCTTCATTTTCAACCGACATTACGACTCAATGCTTAATGGGTTAAAAATGAAAGGGATGTGTCCTTTTGAGAACGGCACATGTTTAAGAAAACATAAAATATGAGGTAAGATATAAAAAAAGACTCAATAATTTATGAACTATGGTATTACTTGGATGGGTGAAGATGGTTAAATTTTGCACAGAAGCCTTTTTATTCAGGCTTGTGGTTCTTTTAAAAGCCTGAAAATCCTCCCTCCTGGAGGACTTGTTTATTGGATTTTTCCATCCTAAAAATCCATTGACTGTTGTCGGGTTTGAACCCATGACCCTCAGGACTAGAGGCAAGGAACATAACCACTAGACCATCGCAGCCAACCTGAGCAATATACCAATATATAGAATTATGTACACAACGTGTTTAGTAAAGATCACTATTAAATATTACCGTATTTTTCATAAACTCTTTAAAACTATCTTTTTGGGAGATATTATAGTTTTTTTCTGTCTATGGTACGATTTTGATAATGAAGACAATGCACCCTTGAAACTGGTATTATGAAAACACAGAACTTTATGAGATGAGATTTTATCCAACTCAATTATAAATTGAAAATTACTTCATAGTGTTACTTCTTACTGTAATTTATGGCAGAATTCATGAAACCATCTTTGCGTAAAGAGCGACTTTCTCCCCTCTCCTATGAAGTAGAGAGTATACATAAAACCAGTTTTATGAATACTCTCTACGTCATAGAGAGAGGGAAAGAGTCGCTCTTTGCATAAAGATGGTTTCATGAATTCCGCCCTTAGATTAAATTCAATAAGAATGTTTGTTTTAGGCTTCTTGAATATAAATATTACCATTTCCTATAAATTTGACAATCCTTATGCACTCTACAATCCAATTCATTTTATAAATATTAATCAGGATTGAGATCATTACTAATCTTTCCTTCTTTATTAAGCATTCATATATTTACGATTTTATTATTAATTTAACACTTCTCATTGAAGGATAAATTATATTTGAAGAGAAAAATTTTCGAGTCCCGGTCTAGGTGAAAATTTTTCTCTTCAAATATAATTTATCCTTCAATGAGAAGTGTTAAATTAATAATAAAATCGTCAATAGAAGCCCTATTGGCTTTATAAAGTAGTGTTAAATTCCCAATAAATGTCTTCTTAACTAAGAAGCCGCCATTTGCAAAGATAGAAGCTATGGTTTCAAGCATTTGGCACGAGGGAATTACAATGTACATAAGAGAAAAATTTGCATCTAGATCGCAACTCGCCTCGGTAGCTCAGTTGGTAGAGCACTTGGCCCGGAAAGCCAAGTGTGCCGTGTTCGAGTCCCGGTCTAGGCAAAAATTTTTCTCTTCAAATATAATTCATATATTTACTCCATGAGGGTGTTGTGGCGGATGAAACAGAACTGGGCAGGTTTTTCTCGGGGTCTCTCCCTTTTTCCCCCTGTCACAATTTCATTCCCACCATTTCTCCATACCCATCTCATCCATTTAATTTAATTTCATTCATCTGCCCCTGTGACGGTGCATCAGGCATGGTCGCCCTCTATATAAGGGACTTCATTCGTCTCACCCCTCAACCCGACTCTGAGTTTGACATGAGTTGAGGTATTATTTATTATTACATTTGTGGAACAAAAGTACAAACTCCTTATAATTTTCCATTAACAACTTGAATTAGAATCTGTCAGCAAACTTATGGCTTGAAGCATAATTTCAATACTATGACGTTTTACGAGTATTTTAGTCTTAAAACTGACCAGTGAATCACATACTTAAGATACACATTGTATATAAAGTTGTCTTGTTTATAAAGGCCATTATGGCACAGAAATTTAATCAAAAGAATACTTATTCCAAAATCAAAAATATTTTCACATCATCCCTGATCTTATATATTTAATAATAATAATATTATTACAATATTCAAATGACATTGTCATCAGCAAATAATTCCTCTGTCTACGGTAATTTCAACTGGAGAGTTGCTAATACTGGAATGGTGTTGTCTCTGTGCTGTGTGAAGTTGACAGCACTGGGATCCACACTGTGAACATGACAAACAAGATGCAACAGGATATGCTATTTTGTCATCAGAAGAATTCTTCGGTCGTTTATGTACAGGCAACTGGTCATTTTCATTTGATGAAATGATGTACGGTGTTTTTACTTTATTATGACTCTTTGTACAAACTGGAAGAGGCTTTTCAACTGAACTTGACAACCAAGGATGTTCCAGACACTGTTGAACTGTCAATCGGTTGCTGTGAACAAAGAAAATGCATACATATAATTTATTATATTTGAAGAGAAAAATATACACTAGACTTGGCTGCAAAGGGTTATTGTTTTTAACAGGGAGGAGACCCTCTAATTCTTTCTAGATTGAAAGCTTACAGGAACCAACCTGGACAATAACCCAGTATGCAAACCCTACCTTCTCGTGGTGCAGCTGTTAACATATTAATATTAATTTTAGGAAGTTATATTTTGAGGTTATTTTAATTATATTATTTTTGGTCTGGACATCTTACCTCAATATTAATGTTGATTTGTTCTTGGACATGTTTCAAAACAATTCTCTGTTTTTATCTTCAGCTTTCCCAGAACAAATCAACATTAATATTGAGGTAAGATGTCCAGACCAAAAATAATATAATGTTAACATATTGTTTATGCAATATGAACAAAAGGGATGGGCTACCCACCAATTAGCACTGGTCAGCTTGGTGGGTTCTAGACCAAACTTGTATTTCTTCCTTTTCTAGTACTAGATCCCTCTTTTTACTTTCCTATCCAGTCTCCCTTGCCTGACCTCTTGTTTTCTTTGACCCTAATGGTATTAGAGTATTCAAGGCTGAAGGGTTCATTTCTATCTTTCCTATATCTCTTTCATTTAACCTCATGGATACTCACCTTGAATGCCCACATAAGCTGCTTGTTCAAACGCAGCCCCATTGCAACTTATAGTTTAAGTATGTAATGGATTCATGTCATCAGCTACAGCTGGATACATTTAATGAAGAATGAATGACTGGGGTTTGAACCCACGATCTTTAGCTTCATATGCTAATGCTCTATTATCTGTCCAACGTAAGAAGCACACTTTGACATTTAACTTGCGAATGTATTACTCCGTGCAGCATGTGTAAGAGAGCAGGCGAACTCTGTCAGCTGTTTGTTACAAGCTGAAAAATGAATGCACTATATCGTTCACTACAGTGCCAGGATTATGCTCCATAAACTTATAAAATACCATCTAACATCGTTTTTCACCACTCTTTAACAATTTCCTATTGTGCTGCTAATAATTATGATCACATATTTTATCACCGAGTTAAGTTAACATAAACTACACACAACCGCCATATTTGTAACTGACAAACACCTTCCTCTCAAGAATCGTTCAGTTTCAAACAAATGTGAATTTTTAGTTAGTCTCCGACCTTCGAAGAAGTATGTAGATATATATTATATTATTTTTGGTCTGGACATCTTACCTCAATATTAATGTTGATTTGTTCTTGGACATGTTTCAAAACAATTCTCTGTTTTATCTTCAGCTTTCCCAGACTGGTTTTATTTATGTTGCATTATGTTGCACCACCTGGATGTCGATGTCAGCTCCATCCTGTGGTTGGCCAAAGAACCTCCAAACAAGGTCACCCTCCATCGGAATATCAAAATTCATAACTCTGTTTCTGTTCTTCTGAATATAAATTTTTTCCCAAATAGTCAGCTCGTTTGTATTTTCTAATTTTCTAACTGTTTTAATAATTTAGTGTCTGAATTTATATTATGTTTTTCAGACCAAACATGAGCAGCAACTGCAGATTTTTCAATTTCTCCATTTTTGATATTTCTTATGTGTTCTTTGGTTCTAATTTTTAGGTTTCTTTTTGTTTTCCCTATATATATCTTTTCACAACCCATGCATTCAATTTGATATATTCCTGAATATTCCTGAATATCAAATATATCAAATTGAATGCATGGGTTGTGAAAAGATATATATAGGGAAAACAAAAAGAAACCTAAAAATTAGAATCAAAGAACACATAAGAAATATCAAAAATGGAGAAATTGAAAAATCTGCAGTTGCTGCTCATGTTTGGTCTGAAAAACTATAATATAAATTCAGACACTAAATTATTAAAACAGTTAGAAAATACAAACGAGCTGACTATTTGGGAAAAAATTTATATTCAGAAGAACAGAAACAGAGTTATGAATTTTGATATTCCGATGGAGGGTGACCTTGTTTGGAGGTTCTTTGGCCAACCACAGGATGGAGCTGACATCGACATCCAGGTGGTGCAACATAATGCAACATAAATAAAACCAGTCTGGGAAAGCTGAAGATAAAACAGAGAATTGTTTTGAAACATGTCCAAGAACAAATCAACATTAATATTGAGGTAAGATGTCCAGACCAAAAATAATATAATTAAAATAACCTCAAAATATAACTTCCTAAAATTAAATATTATGTAGATATATACTTTATTCTGATCAACTATAGTTAACATAAATAGCTTTAAATACGTAATTATATTAATCGAGTACATAATCTATTTTTTTGCTTCTACTGAACTGTGCTTTGGGCATGAACGAATCACAGTAACTGCAGCAGTCATGTGCTTCGTGGATTACCCACCCATTTATTTTCCTGAAGTGTCTTTCTTAGGCTGGACAGAAAATATTGTCTGAGATATCATAGGCCTCCAATCCAAATGCAAAATTTCCTTTTATACATTTCAATTCCTGAAAATGCCAAAGGCTATGAACTATTGCTTGACACACACGAATGATGGGTTCTTATTTAAGAAGTCTTATTATTTATTGTCAGCCATGGTGGTCTAGTGGTTATGTTTTTTGCCTCTAGTCCAGAGGGTTGCAGGTTCAAACCCAGCCGGGGTCAATAGATTTTTTAGGATGGAAAAACCCAAGGGACAAGTCCTCTGGGAGAGTTTAAGATGTGAAATTTTTTTTCAGTGCTTTAGAATATTACATTTCATATTTATATTCAGTCTAGTATTAATTATCCAGTACTGGATGCTGTAGCAAAGAATGAACTGCTGAAGATGGGACGATGTCCTGACAGGCCTACAGGCATAAAGATTACATATTTTAAAAGTTGAGGACGACAGATTTTACCTAAGAAGGTATTTTAACTTATTTTATTTTATGACTCTCCACCTCAACGGTTTTAACAATGAATTTTATTAGTATAGTTAAAATATCTATATGTACCTTGGCTCCTTGATGAGGGTTGCCTGAATGAAGTCCTTGGCTGCAGAAGACACACCTTCGAACAATTCATCAGGAAAACTAAGACAGCACTGTGATATATTGCAGAATGTCTCCTGTTTACTTTCACCTCCAAATGGAGAATATCCAGATAGAAGAACATATGCCAGGATTCCCACTGACCTACAACATACAAACATTAAGATGTCAATTTAACATTGTATGAATATATAATTATATCATATTTGAAGAGAAAAATTATACGCTCAGACCGGGGCTCAAACCCAGGACCTTTGGCTTTCTGGGCCAATACTCTACCAATTGAGCTACCTGAACGAGTTCCAATCTAAACGCAAATTTTCCTCTTATATACATTGTTAATTCCTGCACACCAAATGCTATGAAACCTTCGTTTCTATCTTTACAAATGGCGGCTTCTTTCAATGTTCTTATTATTCATTTCATACATCTCAATGATGGATAAATCATATTTGAAAAGAAAAATTATATTTATATCTCTGTGCTCATCATTAAATGACAATATAAATATGACTTTTATATAATTAAATACATAGCATAACAGCATAGGAAATTGAATGGTTTGCATCATGCAATCCCTTAAATTTAACTTTTCTTAACTGGATTTTGATGTGTTTTGCTAAAATAAAAATATAATCCAACATAGGAAACTTCCATACTGATATACAGAGACAGTAATGATAACGTAAACAATTATATTGAATTGTATATTTTGACTCACCTCATGTTTATTGAAATATGAAGTGAGTCAAAATATACAATTCAAATATAATTAAAATAAACCTCATAGTGTTATTTCCTACATATATTTAATTTAATACTGTAAATAATTACAACAGGAAGTAACATTATGAGGTTCTTCTTAATAAATAAGACAAATCTGGTACATCTTACCTCATAATTATTTGTGTTTCATTTGACATGTTTTGATATGCTGTCCATATCATTGTCAGTTTGTCCAGATTGTTGAATTTTATGTTGTCAGCCCTGGATGTTGACTCCTGCTCCATCATTTAGTTGACTAAAGAACTTGTAAATCAAATCTTTTCTCCCCAGGAATTAAAAAATAATTCCAGGGCCAACAACATAGAATTCAACAGTCTGGACAAGCTGACAATGATATTGATAGCATATCGAAACCTGACAAATGAAACACAAATAACGGGCTTCCAATATAAACCCGGACCGGCCTCATGGGGTTTCACCCGTCAGGCAGCGCTCTCTCCTCGTCCGCATTTCACTCTGCCAACCGCTCGTCCTTGAACTAGTCAGTTTACTATCATTCGACAAGATGAGACGTCAGCTGACATTAGAGCAACGCATTTATGTGTGTAAATATTATTATAAATACGAATCAGCTCGTCGCGTTCACGAGGAATTTATTCGGAACTTCCCTGGACAATTACCTCCTTCCAGATCGACAATCCACAATCTTGTGACTAAATTTGAGACCACTGGTTCAGTACAAAGTAAGAAACACATGCGAAGGCGTACGGTTCTCACCGAAGAAAAATTAGACGAAATTGGATAAAATTTGGAACGTTCACCACAAAAATCATTACCGAAATTAGCACAACAAGTTGGGATTTCAGTATCTTTTGCACATACAGCAACAAAATTGTTAAACTCAAACCTTACAAGTGTACACATTAAGGTAGAATATGTTTATCACTCACCTCATAAGTGTACACATGTTCATTGTCTAAACCAAGGTGATCCCATAGCACGTGTGCGTTATTGTGAGTTCAAAGGACGGGTGGCAGGCAGGGTGAATTGCAGGAGGAAGAGACAGCACTGCATGCCGGGTGAAACTCCGTGAGGCCGGTCTGGTTTTATATTGGAAGCCCGGTATATATGAGCTAATTTGTACCAGAATAACCACATTTACAAAGAAATTGTATATCATCACTGGACAATGGAACCTCTTAAACCCAATTTCACAGGAGAGGACAAGCAAATTACGGAAATTATATATATGCTGATGGAACAAATTAAATTTTTATCACCAGCAGTGCCAATAGAAAGGCATTATAGGTTTTGTGCAGATTATGTGCCAATTAGTTTTGAACTGGGTACAATTTAGTGAACTTACATGGTTTTAAAGGTTCAAGGAGTTATGAGGTTTCCATTGCCAGCGATGATATTTATCAAAAAGTGAAATACCAGAAGTAGTGTCAAATGCAATAAGCAACAAAGTTGCAAGAATAGATACAAAAATAAACAATGATAAAATGCATATTGTTACATGTCATACAGCGATGTTTAAATTACGTGGGCAAGGCAAGAATATTAGTCTCGCATTGGTCAGAATAGATTTGCGAGTCGCCAATCGCGAGTTAAAAGGCCCGCACAAACTGGCTGAAATGTCTGGACTATAATTCCAGACGTCTCTACCAAGATCTCCCTCCCCTTCTGGGAAAGATCGGTGGCTATACCCTGTTCGCTCTTAAAGTGATCCTCGTCAAAACAAAACCACGTGACCTGCTTGCTTTTCATTGGTTATGGACACCGATGTACATTGTAGAAGCAATATCCTTCTGCCATTCGCGCCACATTTATTGTCACTTTTGACAGGGAGATGACGACACAGTAACAGAAGACTCGATACTTTCTGCCATTTTGTTTAATGAGAATCGACTGAAGCATTACTCAAATGTATCACCCATAAATAATAAATTATTTTAAGTTGTAATTATTGATTAGGTATATTTTAGAATATTTTGTATATTTTGAATATTGTTATTTTCATTCATGAAGAATAACACGTATATTCAGAGGACATATTTTTAATTTAATGAAGGGAACTAATTTTTCACGTACTTATTGCTTCTACAACATATGTCGGTGTCCATAACCAATGAAAAGCGAGCAGGTCACATGGTTTTGTTTTGACGAGGATCACTTTAAGAGCGTACAGGGTATAGAAACTTCCATATTTGGAAGTGTCCCGACCTCATATCTAGAAAGTTCCTCACCACCTATATATTTAAAGCGAGGACAGACACCAGTTAGTCTTGTGTTGGGCGGTGAAAAGTTAAGTGTACAAGAAATTGTGGTGAATATATTCATCAGTGGCTGTGAAATAATTGTGACTGAGATAAACATTGAAAGAAAGTGCCATATCATCTGAAGTAAAGTGTAAAGTAAAGATGCCTATTTTCTTGATACCATTAATTCCATGATAAAATTTCAATTTGTTGACTGGACTAAATGTTTTTAAAAGTAGTTCCTGGGTTATTTCAGATATGGCATAAGCTTTTTTCTTTCCATTTGATTGTTTAGCCCGTATTTTGAAAACCAGTACATATCCTCAAAAGTCTTCGTAATGTAAAGTGGCTGAAGAAGTAATTTTTCTTTCTCTTGTGACTGTCCTTGAAGAAATGTTCTATATTTTGGGTGTTAATTTTATAGTTATATAACATTCTAATATTGTATTTTAATATCAACTGAACCAACTGATACATGACTCTTAACAGTACAAGAGAATAATAATATATTTAATTAATGTTGGGAAGTAAACATTATGAGGTATAATCATTAAAATTCATCGGAGAACATATTGTTTAAACAACTCACCTCATAGGATTCATGCTTCCATGATATCGCGATTTCAAACATAATCATGTTCATCATCAGCCATAACTCCGACTGATGAAATTCTTCGGCCGTCAACTATTCTATTGTCGCCATCTTTAGTGCTGCCATCTATGGTTGAATTTATGAACTACGAAATCAATGTAATTTCGTTAGGGATATCAAAATTCATTGATCTATTTTTGTTTTTCTGAATGTATATTTTTTCCCAAACTGTCAATTCTTTGGCACCAATAAATAAATTTAGTCTGGGTAATCTTCTAAGTACCAATAAAAAAGTCAATGTTCCAGACAGTAAGAAATCTGGAATTTATCAAATAAATTGTGAAGATTGCAATAAAGTTTATATAGGAAAAACAAAAAGGAATTTGGAAATTCGGACAAAAGAACATTTCAGAAATATTAAAAATTGTGAAATTGAAAAATCTGCAATTGCTGCACATAGTTTATTAGAACATCATAAAATTGGAAGAGAAGCTAAACTTTTAAAACAAGTAGAGAAACCTTTGGAATTGACAGTTTGGGAAAAAATATACATTCAGAAAAACAAAAATAGATCAATGAATTTTGATATCCCTAACGAAATTACATTGATTTCGAAGTTCATAAATTCAACCATAGATGGCAGCACTGAAGATGGCGACAATAGAATAGTTTGACGGCCGAAGAATTTCATCAGTCGGAGTTATGGCTGACGATGAACATGATTATGTTTGAAATCGCGATATCATGGAAGCATGAATCCTATGAGGTGAGTTGTTTAAACAATATGTTCTCCGATGAAAGAATAATAATAGTTCAACAGCTTCTGCATTTAAGATTTTTTAAAATCATTTTTCTTATGACATGACTCTATCTCTCATATTTACTGTAACTGTGTGAATATAGATTAGGGTGTCCATTCGTCCTGCCTTTCCCAGGACAATCCTGTTTTTTGGAACATGTCCCACTGTCCCGAAAGTTTTCTTGGAGATGCTCAAATGTCCCACTTTTGGGATAATGCTTTGTCAATGTATTTATGAATGGGGGCGACTTTCATTTTTGTTCTTTATTATGTAATTATACATATGAACGTTAGAAAGTGGCAAGATGCACTGTTTGGTCTATAATCTTTGTTTTTTACTCTCATATATTGATAATTGGTACAATTTTTAAATTGTCAATCCATGGTCAGTGCAGCCAATGACGGAGATTTCCTGCTGATTCTGGTACTTTGGCTGTAGAGAAATACAATTTTAACTTAGACGAAAGAGATTTAGTTACTGGATTTTTATACCCCTTGCAGGGATAAATAAATATTTTTAAACTTTAATAACCAATGACTTTGGTGGTTTTTGATTAATGCAGCTGATTAAGTAATTTTAATGGACAATAAAAGATATGCATAATTTATATGTGCAATTTGTATAATTCGCTTCATACAATTTTTGACACTTCTTTTTATATTTTGTTAATGCCCCTCCTTTTTTAAAAATGTCCCAGATTTTTCCTTTAATTTTTTGTATATGTCCCCTTTTACATTGAAAGTATTATGGACACCCTAATGTAGACAGAATAAAATTCTTAAGAATGTTAATAAGCTTTCATATTAGTTACATTATTTATAAAAGTCAATTATATTAAAATTACATATTTTATTCATTTACAGAGCTATAATAAATAAGCCTTTAGAGGCTAAGCAGACATTTGTTTGAAACCAATTTTCTAAAATCAGGTCTTCATTGTTCATTAAATTATTGAGTATTTCTGTATTTTCAATTTTCTTTGTTCTTCTTCTTCTACTACAAGGTTTAGGCTATGCAGCCTGTTCCGGCGAAGTTAAAAGTGGAGTCCATCTTCTATGTGGTCGGCCAACATCTCTTGTTCCTCTGGGATTATACAGGAAGGTTCTTTTTGGTATTCTTTCGTTGTTCATTCTCATTAAGTGTTCTGACCATTTCTTATTTATTTTTGCTGATTTTATTTTCAATTTTATATATATTTAATTCTTCTCGTATAGTTTCATTCCTTATTCTATCTGCTCTTGTGCATCCTTTCACATTACGTAAAAATAGCATTTCCGCAGTCTGTATCCTGCTTTTATACCTTGACTTCATTATCCAATTTTCACTTCCATACAACAAAGGAACAGCCATTGTTTTATATAATTTAAGTTTCGTATCTTTCTATGTTTCCCGACCTAAGGTTCTTTTTATGGTTCCACAAATAGCCTGAAATTTATTTACTTTATTTTCTATATCTTTATTTTCTCTATAAGTTATATCACATCCTAAATATTGGAAATGTGGTATTTGTTCTATTATTTTGTTATCCAGTACAATTTTTGATCTAATTCCATATTTACCAATAATTTTCTTTGTTACTTCTCTAAAATATTAATTATTATTTCATGCTTATGTTTATAGAAGGCAATATTTTTGCTAGGAAATAGGACTAGTATATTTGTTTGCAGACATTTATGCAGAGCATTTTATGCATTCAATCTCCCAGTTAAAAAAGTAAATAATTAATAAATTACGGGAAATAACAGTCCACCGCTGTGGTCTCGAGGTAGTGTGCTGCCTTGTCACACAGCGGGCTCAGGTTCGATCCCCGGTCAGGACAGTTTTCCTGGGTGAGGTTTTTATCGGGGTTTTTCCTCACCTGTAAGACAAATGTTAGGAAAACTTTAAGGTCCAAACGGTCCCCGAAATCATACGGCCATCGCAATCATCATCATTCATATTCATCTTAGATTAAGCTTAGGATTAGGGACTCTCCTGGTGCACCACTATCATCACCCATCATATCATCGGGACAATGTAACCCCGCCTTCCAGGCGCACCAATCTCAAATGTGAGTTACAAGTATGCCATGCCAGGAGAGAAAACCTGGGGCATTTGAAAAAAAAATGATGTGTTCAATTAATAGAAATTAATTAAATAAGTCATATCTCACCTCATACTTTGTGTTCTTCAAGCACGGAAACTTCTTGCCAGAAAACCAGAGGAAAAGTGCCAGTAGGTCGGCCAAGAATGAGGTGGAAGAAAAGCATTAACCAAAATTTGAGAGAGGTTGATTACATAGAGAATGATTGGAAAATGTTAACCCAGGATAGGGATGTGTGGAGAGCTTATATACATGTGGCCATGAACCTTTGGGTTTGATAGTGGCAGTGTGTTAGTTAAATTATGTACTTTTCATAATTTAAATAATGAAAGAGTATGATATAATTAACCATTGTATACAAAGATAAGATAAGTGTTGTAGAGGAAAACAAACAAAAGAATATGTTTTTTTAAGTATTCCAAGTAACATTACATGAATATGGTATTATTCTAAAGTGAGAACAAAAGAGTATAACTTTTCCACTTATGTTAAGATTACTTATCTAATGGATTTCGGTAGAAGCATAATAAGATTATGATCATATTAACAAGATTTGAGAGAATATAATAAAATTTCATTACTCACCAAATATCTGTGGCGAGACTGATTGGTTCGTAGCTCAATATTTCAGGTGCTGAAATAAAATAATGTGTGTTTATTTCAAATATTTTTTAAACTTGCATCTTACCATACAGTAAAAGCTCCTTACTCGCGTTTTCATTATTCATGGGCTAAAAAATTGCGACACAGTTCCTGTAGTCATGGCTAAAATTTCTTTATTCGCGGATCCAGTCGTTATATTAAAAGGATAAGTATCCTTTAATAATGCATCGGCAACTTTTTTTACTGCAGGCACGTGCCAAGGCGACTTTTACCAAGAACGATTCAAACCAAATGGACAAATTAATATCAAAGTAAAAGAAACCTTATTGTCACTAATACTAAAGTTCGTTCGTTGTTAAGAGCCTCCGTCGTCATATTTCACGTGCTGCTATGCCCATTCTAAATGCCACCCTCATTGTTTTATTGTTTCAACTTGTCATTCATTGCAATAATTTTGATTGAATAACATGTGTCTCTTCTGCTTTGTTGCCAATTTATAATGTTGAGAAAAAGGGGGGGGGAAAGTTCCAAAGCAGAAAAAAGCAGTGTTGCTGCTTAAAGTAAAAACAGAAATGCTTGACCATTTATACGTTGACGAGTCGTTTGCATCTATAACACTCTGTTTCAGTGTTAATGAATCAATTGTATGATTTATCAAGAAATCCGAAGACAAAATAAGGAATTCTCTTGCTGAATTAACAGCTGAATATCAATCTGAATTGAAAGACCTTATAAAAGTGGCAAAACAGGAAAATTTACTAACTTCTTTCAGCCCTTGCCTAAGCCTGACAATAATAATTATTGTCCGTTTGCTCAATTAAGAGAATTTTCCCACGTATATTTTCAAACGGTTGCTGCACGGCCAGTCGGAGAGTGGGAGCAATTAGCCGAAGTTTCTAAAATATGTTAACACTCATTGTTGAAAAAAAATACTTCACGTAGCACAATTCATACGTCAACTCACAACTAAATGCAATACAAAAGTGCACAATACCTTCCAAAGAAAGAATTTCTGACCCTTCCTATACCTGATGCTGGCCTTCAAGTAGACAGAGAATTAACCCCTCCCCCTAATCCCTTCAAATATTTGTGCGGGAATATTCTCTTAACTGAGCAAACAAAGTATAATAGAAATTTAACTTTTATAGGAATTAATCACTATGAGATTTAATTTATGGTGAAATTAAAATGTTTCTTACCTCTCCTCATATAAATTTTCTAAGTTGATCGCGATTTCGAGACTATAACTGTCTCATCCTCAGAACTTTCTTGGCAACTGGTGTTATGTCGATCGGAAGAAACTCTTCTTCTTCCCTCTTTTGAAGGAGAGTTTCTTCCGATTGACATAACACCAGTCGCCAAGAAAGTTCTGAGGATGAGACAGTTACAGTCTCGAAATCGCGATCAACTTAGAAAATTTATATGAGGAGAGGTATTACCCGTTTAAGGAGTAAGCGCAGTTGTTGACGGAGGGCACTGCAGTCGTGTTTATGCAAGAATAGAACACGTGACACTGCTATCTATGACTGCAGAGGGGAATGGGACGTGGGACGCTGACAGTGTACACTGCCTTACATGACGTCACGTGTAGCAACAAACAGAACTTCGTAATTCTTCCCACCTGCAGAGATATTTTGAATGACTAATAAGAAACATTTAATTTCACCATAATAGAAATTGTTCAAAATCTCTTATTAATTGATTTTAATTTGACATTTTTTATTTTATTCTGTAGCCTTGGAACATATCTCTTATATACCCATACAAATTACCATTCCATATTTGCAGTTTCTGTATTAGCAGTGTTTTTGCAGAACATATACCCTGTGAATAAGGAGCTTTTACTGTACTAGATTTCTTTTAACACTCTACATAATCAAAACCAATACTTAGTGCCTTTACTTAATAAATTTCAGAAGTTAATACCATGAGAAAAACCTATACCTCTACACTGATATTCTATATGGCTATTTAGGACCTCTGTCATTGCCCTGCACTGCAGTTTATATTGCAGAAGACTTGAACAGAGAACATTCATGTCGATCCTCAAGCATTTCTTATATAATTTATAAACAAGTTGGGTAAAATGTTTTTGCATCTCATCTCATAAAGTTCTGTTTTTTCACAATATCTGTTTCAAAAGCCATTTGCCTTCATCTTCAGTCGAACTCCAACTGTTGAAATTTTGCCGTTACCATCTTCCAAACTTCCATTGGGTGCCAATTTTATTAACTTGAAGATTAAATTTTGCTTGCCAGAAACTTCAAAATTCATGGTTCTATATTTGTTCTTCTGAATGTATATCTTTTCCCAAACTGTCATGACCAAAGGCTTCTCTAAATGTTTTAAAAGTTTAGTTTCTCTTCTAGCAAACTATGAGCTGGAATAGCCGATTTTTCCTATAGTTTGCTAGAGAATCACAAAATTTGAAGGGAAACTAAACTTTTAAAACATTTAGAGAAACCTTTGGAATTAACAGTTTGGGAAAAGATGTACAGTAAGAAGAACAAATATAGAACTATGAATTTTGAAGTTCCCAGTGAGCAAAATCTAATCTCAAAGTTTATAAAATCAGTACCAGATGGCAGTTTGGAAGATGGTGTGGCAAAATTTCAACAGTTGGAGTTTGAAGATGAAGACAAATAACCTTTGAAACAGATATTGTCAAACAAGGAACTTTACGAGATGAAATGCAAAATCATTTTGTATAACTCATTTATAAATTGAAAATTACTTCATAGTGTTGTTACTTCTCACTGTAATTTGATTAAATTCCTTATATACTTTCCAAAGACTATCTTTCTAAAGTCCTTTTCAGGAGACCAAATGCAAAAAAATCTATAGGAAAAGCACCTCATCATTTAACAGAAATGTCACTAAATGCCATATAATGTATTTAAGTTCACTTCTCCACTTTTTCCCAAGAAATCATGGCTTGAACTTTATGTTTTAGCTTGAGGAATCCATACTTTATCTCTGTGCCATATTAGAGCAGGGGTTTCATTTAAGAAAATTAGCAACAGAATTGTTACCCTGACTATTTAATTCATCCCCAAATGGTAATCAATGACCAATCACGCTTTAATGAATTTTGTTTTACAACCAATGACAGTTCTGTTTCACCTTGCTCTTTATCAACTCCTGCTTTTGTGATAAAGATAGCTCCTCCTTTTTAATATCCTGAACAGCTCAGAGCATCTTTTTCTCTAACAAATACATTGAATATAGCAAATAATGAACAGATTCCTTGGTTTTACCAAGTTGTTTACTAAAAAATAAATGAATAACCCGTAATGTTGATTATAATATATGGTTAAATGTGTTTAATTATTTATCCACTAGGGTGCATTCTTACAATATTGCCATCCTATTTGGCCATGAATAATATTATCAAGTTGCAATGGACTTGAAACATAACCACATATTTCTGATTTTTTTTTTCAAATATCGCTGTTTACATTAAATAAATAAATATTTAAAAATAATCCACCGCTGTGGTCTTGGGGTAGCATCATGCAGCGGGCCCGGGTTTGATCCCCGGTCGGGACAGTTTTTCTGGGTGAGGTTTTTCCTCACCTGTAAGACAAATGCCAGGAAAACTTTAAGGCCCAAACGGTCCCCGAAATCATATGGCCATCGCAATCATCATCATTCATATTCATCTTAGGTTAAGTTTAGGATTAGGGACTCTCCTGGCACACCATTATTAACATCATCATCACCCATCATATCATCGGGGCAATGTAACCCTGCCTTTCAGGCGCCCCAACCTCAGAAGTGGGTTACAAGTATGCCATGCCAGGAGAGAAACCAGGAATGTCGAAAAGACAACCCTGGGGCATTTGAAAAAAAAACATTTAAAATACCGGTAACTGTATTCACATAATAATTTTTCGAGTAAACAGCTTAATTTTATTCGTTAAGTAGTTTTAACAAATGTCACTCTTGATTTCCAAATCCTCTAGATAAATTGGAAATCACTTGTGACATTACTTATGATAAATGCTTCATTCAATGTAAATGCATACTTCCATTTTTGTATATAATAGCTATTGGTGCTGTTCTGAAAGTTTCAGTTTCATGAAATGTTGTCTCTTAAAAGTGAAATTACATTATTAAAAACTATTACTAGGCCACTGTTATACAATTTAAATAATGACATTTATTCTTACATGTTTAATGTCAGTTCTCTATTTATTAAGATTATCTATTTAATAACATGTTATGCATTCTTACCAACATAATCTGGTGTTCCTATAATTTCCCTAACCTCAACCCCATTTTGGATGACTCTTGATATGCCGAAGTCACAAAGTTTGATGTCACAGTCTGGATATGTTGCAGTCAGTAGCATATTTTGTGGCTGTAATAAAAATTAGTCAATTTTACATTTAAATCTGAAATACATAGTGTGTCCAGAAAGTTACTCTGCAGTAAAGAGATTGGAGTATTTATGCTATCAACTGTATGTTACATATTGCACAAATTTATGCTTAACAATGATATTGAATATCAATATTTGTTTTTTGTATTGTAAGCCTATGTTTTCCCTTTACAGAGATTTAGGCACTCTCCCCCTACAGGGAAGAATTTAAACTATACTAATTTAGTTACACTTGTTTTCGTATAGATGTCATTTTGAGTGGTCCGTGGTCAGCGTTCCGCCTCATACTGACATCTACGAAACCAAGGTAGTACTAGGACGGGAAAATTCGGTAAATTTTGCTTAGAGGCCTTTCATTCAGGCTTAAGGATTTTTTACGAGCCTGAAAATCTTCAGACACGGGACCCACGGCTTAAAGTCCCTCCCGGAGGACTTGCTCTATGGATTTTTCCGTCCTAAAAAATCCATCGACCCCGGCCGGGTTTGAACCCGCGACCCTTGGGACCAGAGGCAAGGAGCATAACCACTAGTCCACCGCGGCCGATCAATATATAATTATAAAATGTGCTCACTTAAATGACATGAGGGAAATGCAACTACTGAAACATTTTTGTTTCACTAAAGCATTTTACTACGAAATGATTTTTCAGGATGCAGTATATTTTTATATGATCACATATTTTTCTAAACTAAAAATGTACGAGTTTTAATAGCTTATACTGAATATCAGGAGTTAAATTCCTTTATTTTTTTTACTTTCTATTTACATATTCACTAACAAAATATTTAAATCCTAAAAATACAGATAATTAAAAAAAAATAATGATAAATATTTTTCAAGCTAAAACAGGAGTTTCGAGAATGAATGGTGGAGTTTTATACTGTTAGTATGAGTTTGGTATCATGCTTAATGGAATGAAAACACTTTTAATGAATTTAGTAATTCAAAAAGATTCCAAATAACATTATTTAAATTTCAATATGAGAACCATTAACACCACACAAATGTCTAAACAAAATTTACACTCTAAGAAGAACATATAATGTAATGATTTATGTATTTTATGTCTTTTGGGCTAAATGGCCATGGTCTGGTTTTATTAACATCATCATAATTGGCTCGATAGTCCCATGTGGGCCTTGGCCGCCTTCAGAAGCTTATGCCGGACTTCCCTGTTCCAAGCTTCATTCTTCCAGATTTTTATTTTTAAAATCTTAATGTCTTGAATTATACTATCCTCCCATCTTAATTTAGGTCTTCCAACTTTTCTGGCCAATAGAGGTTGCTCATTGTAAATTCTTTTTATAATCCTTTTGTTGTCCATATGAATAATGTGTCCAGCCCATGCCAATCTATTAACTTTAACAAAATTCACAATATCTGGCTGACTGTACAGTTTATACAATTCATTATTATATCTCTTTCTCCATGCATTATTTTCTTTCACAGCACAAAAATAGATCTCAGTATCTTCCTTTCAAAACGTCCTAATAATTTCTCACCAGATTTCAACATGGGGTTTTATTAACACTCAACGTTTCATCTACTACTGCGGTAGACATCCTCAGGAGATTCTGCGTGTTCTTTGACCTCCTAACTCTTCAACTGTCGGCTGCAGACTGGCTGTGCATTGGAAATTGTGTCCTTATTTATAGTTCGAGTATTGTGTGGTGATGTTTTCTATACAGTCCGTTACTTTGGAGCTATTTTTTTTATTGGTTGTCACTGGCGTAAGTTATAGATATTATTCTCGTGTTATATAATGCTGGAATCCAAATTTTATTAATCTTCATAGGTAAAGGTAAAGTGATCCCACTACAGGCCTCAGGAGGCCTTTGGGGCAGTAGGAGGTTAAGGCTCCCACTTTTTCTTGACAATCGGCACTTGATGTCAGCCGGGTTGTCAGCCCTGCGTGACGGCCGCCTTTACCCCAGAACAAGCGTCTGGTACTCATTTCAGTTAGAGGCTGAGTCGACCCCAGGGCCATAGTGCCGCCAGAAGGTTTGGGTCAGTTTAAAAATCCTGACCCCACCGGGACTCGAACCATAGTTTCTTCATTCTTGTTAAAGGAATTTTTGTGTTTGTAAACATGATTATGAAGATTAATAAAATTTGGATTCTGGCATTATATAACATGAGAATAAAATCTATGACTTACGCCAGTGACAACCAATCAAAAATAGCTCCAAAGTAACAGACCATATAGAAAACATAACCACACAATACTCAACTATAAATAAGGATACAATTTCCAATGCACAGTCAGTCTGCAGCAGACATTTGAAAAGTTAGGAGGTCAAAGGGCACGTAGAATCTCCTGAGGATGTCTACTGCAGTAGTAGACGAAACGTTGAGTGTTAATAAAACCAGACCACAGCCATTTAGCCCAAAAGACATAAAATACATGAATTAAGACACCTGCTGTGAAAGTCTACAATTTTACATATAGTGTAATGTTTGATATTACTTCCCTGATATTTTCTTTTAAGTGATCAAGATTCCCAGTACCCAAGATTCAGATCCATTAAAAAAAAAATATATCTCACACATTCAAGCCACTGAAATTAAATTTTTAAGATCTGTAAAAGATGTACACGCATGGATAGATTACACAATGAATCAATAAGAAATGAACTGGAGACTATTTTCAATAGTCTTGATAAACTAAGAAGACACATCAAAATATCCCAACCTGGAGAGACAGCATTTAATACAGAAATGGACAATACAAGATTACCCTACAAATGATCAACACCTACAAACCACATGGATTAAATGGAGCTTTTGGCTTGGCTATGGGCACGGAAAGATTGGACCTGAGACCCGGAACAGGTCGCATTGACCTAATCCGCTCTGAAAGGCAAACAGTAAGATAGAAGACATTCCCATTTCACTGTAAATCTCATTTCTGGCATAGGTCTCCAAAAGGAGAAGCCTAATGGAATAAAAATCCAAGCTTCTTGTTGACTTCAGAATGAATGTTCGCTATGGTCATGGAATAGATTTCCTCAGGACTTCTGGTAACAGTAAATGCAAGATTCTTTTGACGCACCTTCTGATGTTCTGAGTCTACTCCTGAGCTTATTTCCTTTTTGCAAACTATAATCTTCCTTATACTGCTTTACATTGCCTGATATTATTCTCATATGGCGGATTTTTGTTGTATTCACATCTGAATTGCCATTTTGCCATAATCCAGCCGAAAAAAAGTAACATTTCTCACAGAGAAATGTCATATGCAAACTGTATTTTCTGTACCACTCCCATCAGAAATTCTGCCCCTATGCTTTGCAGCATTACTAGGGAAAATTATAAGTTTGTTATCTTCCCGTTGCTTTCCACACATCGGTGAGAGGATGATGATGATGCACTCGCCAACTGACTTCTTTTGGGGATCCGTTGGGCCCTAAGCTTCCTGACATTTTGTCTATTCTGTGAGAAATCGTCAAAAACCCCCCAAAAAACCTCACCCAGGAGCCTGTCCCACATCGGGAATCGAACCCGCGGGGCCGCGCGCCCACTTCTGATAAAGCAGCATGCTACCCTTGAGACAACAGTGGTGGACATATTTCTGTACCAAGATTGCTAACTTTTCAATGTGCACATTTTGCAACATGACACAAAAATGACTTACATGACAAAAAATGAAAATACTATCTCATTATACAATTCATTTATGATGAGAACGTAAAAATCATTCCTCATGTTTTCGCCCATTATAAGAATTATAAAAAAAATAAAGAGGTCTTAAATATGAGCAAATATAGTATATATTGTCCACCACTGTGGTCTCAAGGTAATGTGCTGCCTTGTCACGCAGCGGTCCTGGGTTCGACTCTGTCAGTCATGCTCACAGAACCTCCTGGGTGCGGTTTTTTCTGGGGTTTTCCTCACCCACCTGTCACGACAAATGTCAGGAAGCTTAGGGCGCCCACGGTCCTTCAAATCATCTGACCATCATCACCCGCCTTATTCTTACTCATCATCATCCTCCTTATCATTATGCAATCCTCATCTTTCACCAGTGTGGAACGCAACAGGAATCTACGCCAACTGTAAATATCTCTAGTCAAGCTTTCAAGCATCAGCATCAAAATGCTTATGATTTTCTGTGAAAGACCATGCCCTCAGACAGAATTACTATGGATGGAAAGTATATATTCGATCAGTCGGTTCCCACCCTTTTTTGACTCGGCCTCCCCCCTCCCATAATGATCTGAGGTTGAGTGAATCACTGACTTTTTTAAAATATACATACAACAGACATGCATATCATGGCATTCCAAGCAAACAGTTTTATCAACCTTAATTGAACTTAACCCTTAATGGTCTTAAAAAACACCACTAAAGTTACTCCTTCACATTACAGCTAAAAAGTATTATGCAACATTGTAGGCCTAGTTCTCGCTAATAGCACAACATAAAGAACAAAATTTTATTCATTACTTAGTTAGGGAATTCCTAACTATGAGGTATATTCATTTAGGATATTTAATATTAGATTTATCACATTCCTGGGGAAAAATGACCCAATTTTTGTGAGGTTTTTTCCATCTCCCAACCAGTCACCAGAGAGCAAAAGGTGGCTCTTCAAGACGACAGAACAATGGTCCATGAAAATACGAAAGAATGGCACTGTGAAATGTAAAGTTCCAAAACTAGTTTTAAAAAAAAGAAGAAAAATATGAGGATGATCAGTGATAAACTTTACTTAAATAACTCTGTATTTTTTTATTTTAACTTTTATAGGAATTAATCACTATGAGGTTTAATTCATGTGTGACAATAAATGTTTTCTTCTTACCTCTCCTCATCAAAAATATTCTAAGTAGATCACGATTCTCGATAGCAAAAGACCACTGAAGAATGAAGGACCTTTTGTTGGTCCTCGAAACTCGCGATCTGACTTAAAAGTCTATATCAGTGCAGGTACCGTAAACATTTAATGTCACCATAAATAAATTTTATTCATATTGATTTATATAAATCAACACTTCAAGGCTAACTTCATTATATTAAGATAAATTCTTTTGGACACCCATTTACTAGATGGGAAGATTCACTAAATCTCACTTGAAGTGATGTAGAAGAAGTAGAATAATAATTTAAGATCTTGGAAATTTCACAAAAGTCTGATTCTGGCATACACAATAATCTCATGCAGACAAATAAGATTGGTGGTTATAGTTTTTGATGAAATACCAAGGAACTTAAAAACCATGAAGGCAAAGATGTACTATCCCAAAAGAATTCATGAAAATAACTGGTCTGCTGAGAGGTTTTGGTAGAATGTTTTTAACAATTATGAGAACTTGGAAAAAAAGAATTTCCACAAAAAGGTGCTGTTACTATTGTATTATAACATAATGTAGTTCAGTTCTGATATCATACTAACCTTGAGGTCAAGGTGGGCAATGTTATTGTCGTGCAGGAAGCAGAGACCTTCGAGTATCTGTCTCATCACCTTCACAGCTTGTTGTTCTCCCAGTCCTTCCTCCAAATCGATAACTCTCTGCAGCTCACCTCCAGCCGCCCTATAATAAATCAATGACAAATTACTCAAGAATTTCTACCTTATATCTCCTACAAAAGGAGTAGCAGGAAATTTTCTGGGGAAAAGGAATAAGAATCACAACTAAATTATTGTAATCAAATGGTAAAGAGAAAAATTTATGCCTGAACCGGGAAATGAAACCGCAGCACGGAAAGCTGAAGGTTCGGGGTTCGATTCCACTTCTCCATTTTTGACATTTCTAAGATGTTCTTTCACCCTTGTTTTCACCCTGAAATCGCAATCTACTTAGAAGATTGATTATGAGGAGAGGTATGAAACATTTTAATTTATCTTAAAATCACACAAGTTAACAACTAGTCAGTATTTAGATAAAATTTATTATCACTCACCTCATATTATTCTTCTTCTAGTTTCGGACTAATTTATAGATAAGAAGAAGAAGAAGAACAATATGAGGTGAGTGATAAAAATTTTACCTAAATGAATATACCTCATAGTGTGAATTCCTAAAATAAGTAACTAGTTAGCAGTTTACTATGAACATTTACACAAGCAAAATATCATGGAAATGTCACCCACAGAAGGTGAAGAAATGTCGAGATAGCTGTGAAAGTTTTAATCAATATATTATTATTACAGTTTGACATACTGTTTTAAACTTACATTTCTAGAATGAGTGCCATCTCTGTAGGAGTTTCATATACTTCATGGAGTTGCACAATTCGAGAATTTGTGGCAGCAATTTTAAGAACAGCAACTTCATGTAAAATGTCTTGTCGTTGGTCCATGGCTCTCCTACGTTTCCTGATGAACTTTGCTGCATATTCTACTCCAGTTTCCTTATGTGTACATTTCCTTACTGCTGCAAATTTCCCCCTGTAATGCAAATAAAGATTGATTATTATTAGTGACTATTTTTATTTACAACCAATCACAGTTGTTTTTCACTTCAATTTTATCACTTTCATTTTATCAAGTGGCTTCCAGATTGTATATATCAGTGCAAGAATGTAATGACATTCTGCTTGCGAGATATAATAGAAACGCATTTGTAGCAATTGATTATACAAAAAAAAAAAAAAAAGAAACCACTGTTTGCACTTTCTAAAATATATTATTTCCCAGAAATTAATGTTGCAGAAAAATATAATTGACATATTTACATCATAGGACATCAGAAATTAATTAATAACCTGTAATGATGTGTTTCATTTTTCTCCACTAGGCACAGTGGACCAAATACGAAATCTAGCTGGAAAAAAGTTTTTTTTTTACATCCTCACCATTTCATCTTTCTTCACGTTAATATGATTGTCAGGTGACTGTTCCTCATTATATGTAAAGGAGGGTAGAATTCTAAAATCTATGAAGATAATATAAACATGGGAAGTTGCTGATAGTTAAGAACTCATCTGGTCCGCATCCCAGTTGTGTTCCGCGCTGTGCAAAGTAAATATGTTTTATGTTTCAGTTCAGTGAGCTATTCTTCTTATTCTATATGGATACTTCACCTCAAGGTTTGTACTTTACATTGATGTATTTAACATGTTTCTATACAACCAGATATTGTGTTAAATACAAGTGGAATAATACTTTCCAAATACTAAAAAATTTACACAATCATCTTATTTTAAATTAAGCTACGAAATAATAGTTCTGAACAGTAGTACAAATTTTAGAATACAGAATGATTTATGGACTTTAATTCCCGCACAATAATATGTGTGCAAATTATTGCGTTTTTTTTAATTCGCTTTCTTATTACAGGAGGCGGCCGGCAGATGAGGTCTATCATCACGCACAGAGTATTGTTTGATTTAATATACGAAAAAAAGTGTTCGATAGAGGCAATAAGTGATCTTTTAGTAAATAAATTAGATGTTCGGAGAATGTTTTACAAGATATTAAAAAACAGAATGTTTTTTAAAAGCGATTTTCTAAAACCTAGGAATCTGTGCACGAGAAAAAAATATAGATTTCTACATAAATAATCTGATTGACTAGAAGTGAATGTTAACTTTCGCGTCATTAAGAATTTAGGACAATGACAATAGTTGGAAAATCCCTGCTTATGGAATTGGAAGACCCAAAATACCTTTCCAAGAGGATGGAGTATAAATAAAAAAAAGTCTTGGGAAGGGTAGCATAACAAATTTGCCTCCCTAGTAGCATTATAGGGTGGGTAAATATCACAACCTCTCTCTTTGGCACCTAGTCTCATGTTAATATATTGGCGTTTTGATATTTTATTGTGAAAGGAAGACAATGCTTCGTCCCAATATAAGGCTAAGATAGGGGTGATTTGTAAGGTTTCTTATATTCTGAAGCTATTTTTTAAAAATAATTTCTTTAAAGCATCAGCAGTGTTCCGTTTACCTTATGACTGAAGTGACATTACTGTTGCAAGAGCAAGTTCACCGCGAGAGAATTCCTGCTTAACTTTCTTTTTTTAGTTTTTATTCCAGATATTTTGGTTCTTCCAATTCCGTAAGCAGATGGAACAGGATTTTCCAACTATTGCCATTGTTCTAAATTCTTAATAACAGGAGAGTTAACATTCACTTCTAGCCAATCAGAATATTTCAGTAGAAATATATTTTTTTTTCGCGCAAAAATTCCTACGTTTGAGAAAATCACTTAAAAAAATATATAGTTTTTTAATATATTTTAAAACATTCTCCGAACATTTCCTAAACTCTTATTTATGTACTAAATTATCACTTATTGCCTCTGCCGAACACTTTTCTTCATACATTAAATTAAACAATTTTCTGCGCGTGATGGAAGGCCTCAGCTGCCGACCGCCTCCTATAATAAGAAAGCTAATTACTAAAAAACGCAATAATTTGCACACATGTTATTGTGCGGGAATTAAAGACCATAAACCACTCTGTATTATAATTAAAATTTGTACTATTGTTCAGAACTGTTTTTTGTGGCTCAATTTAAAATAAGATGATTATAAATTTTTTAGTGTTTCCAATGTATAATTCCACATGTATTTAACATAACATCTGATTATATAGAAAAACGTTAAATATATCAATGAAAAAGTACAAACCTTGAGGTGAAGTCTCCATACAGAATAAGAAGAAAAAGCTCACCGAAAGTGACCCCACAACGCTAACAACACAACTGGGATGCGGACCAGATGAGTACTTAACCATCGGCAACTTCCCATGTTTATATTGTCTTTATAACCTTTAGAATTCCACCCTCGTTTGCAGATAAGTGAATAACAGTCATATGATAATTATATTAGAGTGAAAAAAAAAATTGACGAGGGTGAGTGAAAGTAGTTTTTTTTTCAGCTAGATTTCGTTTCTGGACCACTGTGCTAGGGTGTATTATTATAATATTGCGATTTTTATTTGACAATAAATATGATCTGGTTGCAGTTATGAACAAACGAAACATAACGTTTCTCATTTATTTTCAAACATCGCCGTTTATATTAAATATATAAATATTTTAAAATAATTATATTTAAATAATGATTTGTGAATAAACAGTTTAGTTTATTCGTTAAATAATCCTAACAAATGCCACTCTTTATTTTCAAATTCTCTAGATAAATTGGAAATCACTCGTGGCATTACTTATGATAATTATTATCTACGTTTATATCAGACATACCACCTTCAGTGCCCATGAAGGCCATGGGAAAATTTAAGTTACTTAATTACCTTTGAAAGATGAAACCTATTATGTTTAAACACTTACAAAGAATGGAAGGAGGTATACTACAAACAAGAATGTTACCAATAGTAGGAAAATTTAGTAAATGATGCATGAAACAGAAATAAATGGAGGCATATTTGTAAGGTGACCATCCTGTGAGGTGTAGCATGAGGAATAAGAGTGCCAAAAAGGGGGAATATTTCAGAATTTTCTGGAATGTGGGACATCATTAAACTAAATCCGTAATTTCGTTGTCTTCCAGTTGCTGTCTTCTACTTAAAAATGCATCAGTAAGCCTCCCCACATTTGCGAAAAGCCCAATTCGTCACAATATCTTAGCCAAAAGTGAAGATATAATTTGAGTTCCTTTTTTAAAGTGTATAAGAATATTCAAAAAGGCGTACGAATAAATTAAGAGGAAGAAGTTGCATAGTTTCTTGCTAGAATTCAGAATCCCCCCCCCCCAAAAAAGTTATAGTCCAGCCGCTGAGTGTCCGGCACTGACGTCTTCACGACAGTGTTTCCGATATAGATAATCAGTGAGGAGGAGCCGCTTTATGTACGACGCAGAATATCAAGTCATGGCGGTTAGCAGAAATACAGCCGACAACATCGCAGCAATTCCAAACCTTACTAGCGACGTCAAGAGCAGTCATTGGTTGTGGCAGACGTCCACTCTAATTTCAACTATTTCCTTATTGGCAGTAGACGGTGAGTTTCTCCCTTTACCCCTCGTACAACCTAAACGTCAGGGCCGGAGACTCAGCGGCTCGACTGCAGACTTATTCAAATATATGTAAATGTCACAAAGAGTAAGCTCAAGTAAACAAGATGGTTTTGAAAATTCACAAAGAGATAAAGCAAGGAGATGCACTATCTCCTCTGCTGTTCAAATCTGTACTAGAGCCTAGAATCAAACCTTTAAACGATAAAGAGGGCACTTAACTTAATGGTATTACCCAGCATTTGATATCAGCTGGTGATTATTCTTTTTGTATTTCTTTAACTTGGTTGAGTGGAAGACAAGGCCTTAATTCTGCCAAGTAAAATAAAGTTATTATTATTAGGGATAGTACGAAAATATTAAAACCCAACATACACATTCTACTAAATAGCATTAAGAATCTGGGACTCTAAGTAAATATATAGTCACACGTACATGTTATTAAATGATAATGGGCGCACAAAAACAAATGAGGTAAATTTTGAAGAAGTGGAAGAATTAAAATACCAGGGAACATTACTTACAAAAAGGAATGAGGTGCAGAGAGAAATTAAACATACGCTCAACTCTGGAAACACACGCTATTACAAACTAAAAATATAGAAAACTGTTATTCATCTAGTTATACTATTTGGATGTGAAACAGGTTTTTTTACTTTAAGAGAAGAGAAAAGATAAGTATTTTAGGGCATGTGGCATGGAATGAAAATGAAAGAGGGGGATGGAAGCTTCTTGTAGGAAAACCGGAGGGAAAGCGTCCAGTTGGTAGACCAAGGATGAGGTGGGATAATAACATTAATAACGATTTGGGGAGGTAGATTAATCAGGGGATGATTGGAAATCATTAGCTCAGGATAGGGATGTATGGTGAGCTTATGTCCGCGCGGTCATGAATCTGCGGATTCGATAGTGCCAGAATGAGTTTACGGTAAACAAAATGAAGAAGTGAGATTTCTTTATTTTTTCAGGAGATAAATCTTTAAATTAACTTTAAAAATGTATGTTCTTTCCATGGACACTTTATTACTCCATTAGAGCAGATCATTACGTCAAAGAGTCGTCTATAAAACAATATAAATAACTGAAGGACAATAGAGTTCACAGTGGGTGGAAAGGAAATTCCATCATTTGCTTCCGGACACTCTGAAAAATGGCGAAATAACATTGGCCTACGTCGTTCAATCCCGAGAAGTGAAATGGGCATTCGTTTCATGGAAGTGCCACATGTTATCATGGAGTGATCTCGTTGTGTCCAGAGAATTATATTTTTCCTAGAATAGTATATATTCATAAAGTAAATATTTTTTTATGAAACGGTCGATAAAAAAAGTATAAAAATGCTCAGTATATGCATCTATTACTCCACCAAGTAGTCTGTGCTTGCGGAAAATATGTTAACTAACATGCTGTCTTTCTCTTTCTCTCCCTTACTATGGTGCCACTTCCTATTTATTGACCCCAAAATTCGAAGACTGGTACACGATGATACCTTTGAGAGAAAGTTAAATGATACAGAGCCTGGAGTGAGGTAGTGAATGGGTTTCTGGGAAATCATAAAGCAAAAAATGATCAACAGTTGGTTCAAGAACTTCTGTAGAGTTACCAAAAACTAGGATGCAGACTGTCTCTGAAAATTCATTTTCTCCATTTGCACCTGGGATTTTTCCCTGAGAATTTGGTTTCTGTCAGTGATGAGCAAGGGGAAAGATTTCATCGGTACATTCAGAAAATGAAAGGTAGATGGGATCCTCACATGATAAGCGACTATTGCTGGTTTTTAGTTAGGGAGACTGGCACATACTACAAGAGGAAGAATTAACTGTAAGTTTTATTTTATTTTATTTTAAAAGTAGCTGTCACATTTATTGTTCTTCTTCCTTACAAGTATTAGGCCAAGGCCTGTTACGATCCTATAGAAAATTTTCCCTCCAGCATCTTCCGGAAAATTCTCATATAAGACTTGAAAGCATAATAATAGTCCCTTCGATTTGTTGCTGGCCAAAGGAAAGCAAGACCAGTGATGGGGCTGCCATCTTATAGCCTCTGGTCAGGCTTTTCTGGAGAAGAAAAGAAAATAAAGGAAAGAAGAAATGGAAGAAAGGAAAGACTCCCTAGCCCTCGGATGCCCTAATAGCGTCGGGGTCGAAAAAACAAGAGTTAACCAAGAGGGGTTAGATAGTAAAGTTAAAAGAGTGCAAAACACAAGTAAGTGGAAGAAATGTTTTGCTCAACTTGGGCACCTTGTGGTCGCCATCCACATATCCCCTAGATGAGGACCCCTGTAATCCATATTACCTGCATGTTTCAGTAAATAAGTAGTACTACAAAGGGTTTGACTATTCTTAATTCCAAATCACAATTTCAAATTTAGTTTATAGCAAAAATTACATCATTTTATTATATTTTACTGAGGATGAAAGTCAATTTGTCAATAATAGAATCAATTTATTCCTTTTATAATACCTCATATGTAAACTTAAGGCATTTTACAAGGTAATTCCATAATTAAATTAATTATAGTAGTGAACTTTTTACAATTATGTTCAAATTAAACTAGATTTTCTCTCATTTTTGCTACAATCGAACTCAGTTCTGTCACAGGAAAATGTTACGTGTTACGGAATTTTTACTGTCATTTTCGTGTCCAGGAGGTCTGA
Source organism: Diploptera punctata (assembly GCA_030220185.1). Classification (NCBI taxonomy): domain Eukaryota; kingdom Metazoa; phylum Arthropoda; class Insecta; order Blattodea; family Blaberidae; genus Diploptera; species Diploptera punctata. The sequence goes on from JASPKZ010009821.1 coordinate 2,319,813, forward strand.
TTTATATAAAATGACAAGTTTTTTTTGTCCATGAGGCAGATATATCGTTGAAATTTGTTGACTAGCGTTACTTTAATTTTATTCTTATTTAAAAACGTTTTAAAGATTTTAAGTCACATTCTTTATAGAGAGTCTGGGATTACACTAGATTTTACTCGTAAATTTGGTTTTTAAAAACACTTTAAATTATAGTTTTCATACCGTGACCAGACTATTATTTTTGAAGTAATATATTGTATTTGGTAGGCTTTGGATTTCAGAAAATTACAATCAATTGATGTGGTGTCGGAATTTAAACAGTAACTGTTAGTTTATTGGTAACCCTGTTACCAAGGAACTCTCAGACCAACAGATAAACTAAGCTTGATTTTTAACGAACTATAAATACCGATGATTAATGATGAAATAGGCTATGGAAATTTAGGACTGGAAGTAATATCAATAAAACTAAATATATGGCCATATGTAGAAATACATTAAATAATGGAAATGGACAGCTAATGACAAATGAGGGAAATTTTGAGAAGTGGCTGAATTCAAATACAAATAGGAATGAGATGCAAAAAGAAACTAAACATAGGCTCAATTCTGGAAATGCTTGCTATTATGCATTACAGAGACTCTTGACTTCCCAACTCCTTTCAAAAACTGAAAATATATACAACTATTATTTTGCCGGTTATATTATATGGATGAGAAACATTGACTCTTACTTTAAGGGAGGAAAGGAGAGTATTTGAGAATAAAGTTCTTAGGAAAATTTTTGGACCAAAGAGAGATGATCAGACAGGTGAATGGAGACTACTTAACAGTGAACTACATGGTCTTTATAGGAAGCCAGATATAATAAGAACAGTTAAGTCTCGTAAACTGCAATGGGCAGGACATGTGGCACAAATGGAAGCTTCTTGTAGGAAAACCAGAGGGAAAACGCCCATTTGGTAGACCAAGAATGAGGTGGGAGAATAACATTAACCATGATTTGAGGGAAGTAGCTTATACAGGGAATGATTGGAAAACATTAGCTCAGGATAGGGATGTATGGAGAGCTTATGTCCGAATAGTGCCAGTTAGTTACAGGCTATGGAAATATAAATTAGAGCTACCGTATTTATCCTCCCCAAAAGAGTATGGTTAAGGTAGACAGTCTTTGGACCCCTAGTTACGACTCTGAACATATTGCTCTCTGAACTAATTAGCTACAATTCATGAAACACTTAGTAAATCAAATCCGAAATCGAAATTTGAAAAAAATAGCAATACCGCAAATTTTGGGACCGTCCTTTCGAAAATATAATTTTACAGAAAAGAGTGAATAAAGTGGTTGCTGTATTTAATTGAGAACGCGAAGTACAAGCAATGTGGAGACTGAGGCGCCGGTAATGACAATGGAATGCGAGACGCTGCCAAACGGCGCGGGCGTCCCGGTGCCATGGACTTCCTTCCTACTGCACCATTCCTTTCCTATTATGCGAGTCTGTCCCCAACCAAGGATCCCGTTCATTCTGTAAAAACGACAACTTATCCTTGAATGAAAAGAAAAATTGTCTACTATTTTATGTAACAAAGACCATGATTTCCATCAAGGCCCATAAATTATCGACGTCAACAGATGGTTTGCAATCTGGTTGATCATCTTTCATTTTGTTTTTCATTTTTCCTCTTTCTTTCGTAGAATCTACATGACAATGTAGAAAATAATCTCACATGATCACAGAATCTTGCATGTATTGTACAATGTATAGGCAGCCTCTTACGAGAGCATATATCCATTCATAGTAACTCTGCCTCTGGTCCCGAGGGTCGCGGGCTCAAACCCGGCCCGGGGGGCGATGGATTTTTTTTAGGATGGAAAAACCCAAGGAGCAAGTCCTCCGGGAGGGACTTTAAGCCGTGGGTCCCAAGTCTGAAGATTTTCAGGCTCGTAAAATATCCTTAAGCCTGAATGGAAAGGCCTCTAAGCAAAATTACCGAATTTTTTCGTCCTATTACTACCTTTGTTTCCTAGAAGTCAGTGTGAGGCGGAACGCTGACCATGGACCTCTCAAATGACATCTATACGAAAACAAGTGTAACTAAAATTAGTATGGTTCAAATTATTCCCTGCAGGGCGAGAGCGCCTAAATCTCTGTTAAGGGAAACATGGGCTTACAAGATACAACAACAACAATAATAATAATAATAATAATAATAATAATAATAATGTAGAATGCATTTTTTCATCTAAAAGGATGTAGGGTGAGCTTATTTTGACATCATTCCATAATGAGAGAACAATGACTTATGTTCTTACGATATTTCAGATTACAGTTTCTTTTTAAAGGATATTACGCAAAACTGTGTTCATTCAACGAGAGATTCGACCTCTGTAAAGTGGGTCATTCACATCTTCACACAACATATCCTAAAGCCCGATTCTTATTTTCGATGCTGCTAAATTATCTATTTATGTTGGGTATAACATATGAAATTTAACATTTTTATAAAAATTTACTTAGGCCTATATGTGATAAACAAGTACATGTTACGAAAAATGTTAAAACAAAAAATAGACCGTTCTGTACGCAGTTATAAAAACACAAACCAGAGAGAATAATAAAAATTGTAAGAAAAAGAAAAGGACAAAACAACAAGCTGTTTATTAATATCCATTCATAGTAATTCTGCCCGAAAGCAGGTCCTTCACTGCAATCACAGCATTTTCATGCTATGCTTGCAGCTTTACTAGGGAATTGTAGGTGTGGTAGCTTCCCGTTGCTTTCCACACCGGTGAAGGGATGATGATGATGATGATGATGGCCATATAATTTCGGAGACCGTTTGGGCCTTAATAGTTTTCCTGACATTTGTCTTACAGGTGAGGAAAAACCCCGATAAAACCTCACCCGACCGGGGATCGAACCCGGGCCCGCTGCGTGACAAGGCAGCACGCTACCTCGAGACCACAGCGGTGGATAAACTGATATAATACTGAATAATTATCCCGAATTACGACTTAGGCTTCAATCACAGAAATATACTTATCGAAGAATGAAATAAATAAATAAAACTTTTAAGCCAAGGGGCGGGGTAAAAGCTCTGTGTCACATTTTAATATTTCAAATACAAATGGAAAATTATATCAACTCATTGTTTCAAAGTCATAGAACAAAATTACATTACAACATTTATTATTTAAGTAGTAAATATCCTCAACTCGTGTCCAACTCAGGGTCAGGTCGAGGGATTAGACAAGACGAAGCCCCCTATATAGAAGGTCTGTGAATGACAAGGGCGCCGGCTGACCACGCCTGACGCACCATCACGGGGCAGATGAACGGAATATGGAGAAATGGACGAGTATGGAGAAATGGTGGCAGGGGAAAACGGGAGAAAACCCCGAGAAAAACCTGCGTAAGCTCCGTTTCGTCTACTACGAAACCCACATGGAGTAAGCGAGACTCGATCTCGGGACCCCAGCGGTGAGAGGCGAGCGTCTAACCGCTTGCGCCACGGAACCGCCTTTATTTAAATAGTAATGAAAATAAATGCACATTTTAAATTCAAATAGAGAAAACTTAATTTGCATTGAAAGTAGACAGGATTCTTCCTCCTGCTCTGTCTTCATTATTTTGTCAAGATACGGTAAGTGACTATTTAACTCATGCCCCATATGGGAGTCAATGACCAATTGCGTTTCAATGAATTTTGTTTTACAACCAATCACAGGAATTTATCAAATAAGTTTATCATATTAAAGAAAGCTGTGGTTGCAGCGTTGAACAAATGAAGCATTTAACATTTTCTAATACTGTTAAATAATATCGTTTACTACTTATAAAAGTGGTGGTGTAAAATTCCCAAATATAGATACTGCTAAACAAAGACGGCCGTTGGCGATGGTAGTGGCAGCGGACGAAACTAGAATTATAGAATTGTACATGTGGAAAGAAATGTTAATGTTTGTGCCATGTCTCGAATGGTGTAGTGGGCTGCACACTAGTCTGGAGAACTAGGAGGTCCACGGTTCGATTCCTGGTTCAGACATTGATTTTTCTTTTCACAATATCATTATAATTTTATAAAATGAAGCATAACAAACGTTTCTCATTTGTTTTTAAACATCGCCGTTTACATTAAATATATAAATATGTTAAAATAACTATATTTAATAATGATTTGTGAGTAAACAGCTTAAGTGTATTCGTTAAATAGTCCTAACAAATGCCACTCTTGATTTCCAAATTCTCTAGCTAAATTCACTCCTCACTTTGTGAGTCGTGAATTTATCGATAATTTGGAAATCACTCGTGGCATTACTTATGAAAAAGTCTTTAACATTAATAACTAAGATGCGGTATAAGGTTATAAATGCATGCATGACTCGTTGGCACGTTTTGACACTCCATTGTAAAAGCATTACGTAACAGTTTCATCAAGCAATTTAACACAACTGAATCATTAAGAACACATACGTAACTAGGTGAGTTTCTATTTATATTGTTGGCTCCATTAAATGCCTTGAATTCCTTTTTTTTTAACACGAAATGTAGCTATTGAAGTTGTATTCTAGAAAATGTATTGGCTTTTTTTATAAATCTTCATCGATCTTTCTGCCTAGACACCAAAACGCTATAGCGGGAGCAATTTTTATTTATTTTCGCAACCAAACTCGGTATATAGCAATCAATAAAGAAAAGTAACCCCTAGTTTAACCAACAAAATCGAACCATTAGGAAGCGAGGGAGGCGTTAACCCGCAGCGAAAATTTAAAATTCGTTCTATCTGCCGTAACCCCCACAACCCCGAATTGGAACTTGAATGTAACATTTGAATAAGAAAACTAAGATTGAATTCGTTAATAGGAATCACATTATGCGGCAGTGGCATATTATAAACACAGTAAAGGAATGGTATCAAAATAGGGATCTTGAATAGAACGACTACAATTGATACTATAGGAAATTTCTTTACGTACAGAGGTAATTGAATTACAATTTGACTAACTCATGCACCAAATGGGAGTCAATGACCAATCACGTTTCAATGAATTTTGTTTTACAGCCAATCACATTCGTGTTTCACCTCGATATTTATCGAATTCTGTTTACCAAAATAAAGAAAGCTTCTCCTTTTTAATATTCTGAACAGGTCACAGTATTATGTTGCAGTGACTGACTCCCGAAAAAATACGTTGAATATAGCAAATAATGAAGAAATTCATTCGAACTAAACATTTTATAATTGTGTTTTTAAATAATGATTTTACGGAGTTGTTTCCGAAAAAAATAATGAATAACCTATAATGTTGCTTAGGCTATAATATACAGTTTGATTTTTCTCCTTATAATATTGCGATCCTATTTGGCAATAAATAATATGATCAAGTTGCAGTGGATGAACAAATGAAACATAACCAAACATTTCTCATTTTTTTCAAACATCGCCGTTTGCATTAAATATATAAATATTTTAAAATAACTATATTTAAACAATAATTTGTGAGTAAACAGCTTAATTTTATTCGTTAAATAGTCGTAACAAATGCCACTCTACATTTCCAAATCCTCTAGATAAATTGGAAATCACTGGTGGCATTACTTATGATAATGTACATGGCTGCGGTGAACAAGTGGTTGTGTACTTTGTCTCTAATTCCGAGAGACGAAGATTCAAACCCGGCCGGGATAGATGGATTTTTAGGATGGAAAATTCCAATGGACAAGTCCTCCGGGAGGTACTTCAAGCCGTGGGTCCTGAGTCTGAAGATTTTCAGGCTCGTAAAAGAACCGTAAACTTAAATAAAGAGGCGTCTGTGAAAAATTTACCGACCATTGTACATCCAAGTAATTGCCTGCTGGATGTCTCACTGAGGTGATATGCCCGACCCCATATCACTCGTAGACATCTAAGGGTAAATAAGCTTAATTAAATTAGCTTGGTTGAAACACTCCGACTAGGGAGTTCCCTAATCCACAAACGGGGAAGAACGGGGCGCGCGCGAGCACGCACGCATATACCCACCCACACACAAACATATATATATATATATATATATAGTAATTCTGCACGAGGGCAAGTCTTTCACTTCAACCATAGCATTTTCATGATATGCTTTGCAGTTTTACTAAGGAATCAAAGGTGTGGTAGTTTCCCGTTGCTTTCCACACTGGTGAAGGATGGTGATGATGATCGGATGATTTTCGGGACCGTTGGGCCCTAAGCTTCCTGACATTTGTCTTACAGGTGAGGAAAAACCCCGAAAAAACCTCACCCAGGAGCCTGTGCCGACCGGGAATCGAACCCGGGCCCGGTGCGTTACAAAGCAGCACGCTACCTCGAGACCACAGCGGTGGATATATATATATAGGCCCGTAATAAAGAAAAATAATTGTGTGTATCCATAAATAGCGGTGTTTGTATTCCCCCACAATAACCTTCTAGACCAATTCGCGCATTACCGTTTCAAATTAAGATGATATGAAGAGAATATTACATATCTCTCTCTCTCCCCTCTACCTTAGTTTAACTTCTATCTTGCATATATTTTACATGCCTCACTTCACCTGGGCCTTACAGGAACACGTCCTGACGGGAGAGGAGTTTTAACTTTGGATCGCACACATACTTTTTTTGACTACACAAGATCATAGAGGGTCTCCTTGGATGACAGCTCAATGGCAGAGCTACCTCCAAGACAACACGAACATTTATCACAATACACACTATTCAAGACGAATATGACATGGATGACTGTGATGACCAGATGATCAAAGCTTTTAAATTGAAATGTTAACTAGAATTATTCAATATAATAAGAAAGAAAATTACAATTAAGTTACTGTACGTCTGTGCAGGATTTCACGGCACACCTTGAACACATTTAACATGAATGCTATTGGTGGGTTACTTTAGGCTCAGATAAGGAAATTGTGTAACTTCATGTTTACGTAATTTTTACAACAGATATAAAATTTGTTATCACACTAGGATTTGGATGAAACTTGATGCATAAAAAGTCTATGCCCTGGATTAGCACACATAGTAAAACCGTTATATAGTTACACAGTATGGTAACAACTCTAAAACAAAAACTTGGTACATATATGACTTACAAACTGGAAAAAAATGCAGTTGGGGTAAATGGACATGTAAAAAAAAAGAGACCAATATTAGTGCCGTAAGCACAGTTTTCGGGGCCTCTAAGCATATTGGCGATAGATCCAACGACAATTAAGCCTAATTTTGCTCTCTAGCACCCCTAGACGGATGAGCAGGCATGAGAAGGTATGAAAGAATTCTAAAATGGACCGTATCAGTGTTAAATTCATAGTTTTCGGGTAGCTAAAACAGATTGGTAACAGTTCCGATGTCATTTAATATCAGGTTTGACGCCTAGAACCACTAGGGGATGAGGACGTGAGAAATGGCCATAAATAGTGCTGAATTCGTAGTTTTCGGGGTCGCTAACCTGATTGGTGACAGTACCGACGACATATAAGCTCAATTTTGACTTCTAGATCCCCAGGGCGGTCAGTTGTGTGAGAAAGGATGAATAAATATCCAAAATGGCTGATAGAAAAACTGATTCCATAGTTTTCGAGATCGAAAATCTGATAATGACATTTAAACCCAACTATAAACTTTTGCCGTCCAAAATTTCATTTCTGGGAACATGCGTTTATTTAACCACTACTTTTACAATAATTATTTTGAAATGATGTGTTTTTCTTTCACTTCTATGAATTCTCTTAAGTGCTTTCACAAATGTCTTTAAATTTAGTACCGGTAATTAACAATCCTTCGAATTTAATAAATATTTGCATAATTTCATAATTTTTTAGATTTATAAATTTACGCAACCTAATTTGTTTATACCATATATATTTTTGTTCACAATGTGTAATGGCTAATGTATTATTATTTATTAATATAATTGGTTTAGATACTAAAATGAAAGAAATGTCATTGTGCGACTTTCAAATCCTTGTTACAGAAGCATGTGCCATATTAAACATCCTAAAATACGGAAAGCAGATGCAGGGTAAAATTACCAGGTGTAGAAGCACTCTTCCTAATATAATTATTCATTAGTTTCATAACAAAATTATGAGAGGTGAAACCCATAAAACAAATTTCGATGTAGGCCTATTACTTGAAATAAAGACAATGGCCACTGAATTCAACATAAAAAACATATGTGGTGGGATGAAGTTCAGGGAGAGAAAGAGAGGGGGGAAAAATCTCAACTAAAGAATGTAAGTAATTAACATTTCACAGTTCATATCCTGTAAACCACATGGTATCGAGAGCTGAATACTTAACAACTGTCTCGACCCTGGGCACAAAGTCAAGTACCATTCTCGTTAAAAATATAACACAATTTCACTACAAATACCTACAAATTTATTTATACCGCTACCTGTTTCCAAGCAATTCAAATTAAGTCTACTATAAATAGATGTAGCCCTAGTTAACTAACTAACTGGCACTATCGAACCCGTAGGTTCATGGCCGCGCAGACATAAGCTCTCCATACATCCATATCCTGAGCTAATGCTTTACGATCATTCCCTGTATAATCTTCTTCCCTCAAATCATAGTTAATGTTATTCTCTCAACTGGGCGTTTTCCCTCTGGTTTTCCTACAAGAAGCTTCCATACACCTCTTTCATTCCACATTCGTACCACATGTTCTGCCCATCGCAGTCTACCAGACTTAACTGTTCTTACTATATCTGGCTTCGTATAAAGACCATGTAGTTCACTGTTATGAAGTTTTCTCCATTCACACGGACCACAGCGAAAACTCTGTGTGTGTAATTATATAAGATCTAAACCTGTGACTTGAACTTATCATTCCTTGATAATGGCATGTGGGATCATGTCAAAACGTCGGAATCAGTGGCCAGAGGCCGAACTTGAATCCATGACGCGGAAAACCCAAGAAAACTTTATTAATCATACTTATATCCGCGAAAATCTGTAATATAACACACACACATATAACCTATATATATATATATATATATATATATATATATATAATCACGAACATTTTTGTGGCAGTTATAAAATAGTTAAAAGTGCATTTCATAATTTCACATAAGAAATCATGTAGTATGCACCCCATTATTAAGTAATTACGTACTTTACGCTACATTGGAGGCCAGCTATGCAACCAGTGCGTAAAGAGCGCGAAAATAAGCTGTAGCAAAGTCACGAACACTTGAAGCGATGCATAAGCAAACGAGCATTCCATACTGATGCATATTCTCCCAGAATTGGTGACAAATATGTAGTTGCAAAATAATAAGCAATGTCAAAAATGCTTTTATTGATCTCCTGACAAAAACTTCTTAAATTAGACTTTACGAAGTAAGGTGACGATTTCCAAGTATCAAACTACGTGAACAATGACGTATACCCAAATTTAAGGCCGGTATTCAGGAACCAATCTTTACACAAAGAGCGACTCTTTCCCACTATCTATGATGTAGAGAGCATTTATAAAACCGGTTTTATGAATACTCTACGTCGTAGATAGGGGGAAAGAATAACTCTTTGCGTAAAGATTGGTTTCTGAATACCGGCCTAAGACTCCAAATATAAGAGCTTGGCCCCAAAATGTATAAAATTACGTAAAACATGTAAAACGCTTTCCTTGCTATAAGTTCTCAATGCTTTATAATTTTCATCGGTATACATTATATTATGGAAATGGACAGCTAATGACAAATGAGGTAAATTTTGAGGAAGTGGCTGAATACAAATACCTAGGAACAATAATCACAAACAGGAATGTGATGCACAAGGAAATTAAACATAGGCTCAACTCTGGATATGCGGGCTATTATGCATTACAGAGACTCTTGGCTTCCCAACTCCTTTCAAAAAACGTTAAACTGAAAATATATAAAACTATTATTCTACCAGTTATATGTAGCGAAACATGGACTCTTAGTTTAAGGGAGGAAAGGGGATTACGAGTATTTGAGAATAAAGTTCTTAGGAAAAATTTTGAACCAAAGAGAGATGAACAGAAAGGTGAATGGAGAATGGTGAATTGGAAGCCAGATATAATGAGAACAGTTAAGTCTCGTAGACTACGACGGGCATGACATGTGGCACGAATGGGGAATGAAAGACGTGCATGGAAGCTTCTTGTAGGGAAACCAGAGGGAAAATGCCCAGTTGGTAGACCAAGGATGAGGTGGGAGAATAAAACATTAACTATGATTTGAGGGAAGTGGATTATACATCGGATGATTGGAAAACATTGGATCAGGATAGGGATATATGGAGAGCTTATATCCGCGCGGCCATGAACCTACGGGTTCGATAGCGCCAGTGAGTTAGTTAGTTTCTTCATCTAGGACGTCAACTCGGGTCGCGGTTTCAAAATATGTAGTAAAAAGAAAGTTCAAAAGTTTAAAATATAGGCCCTATGTAGGCCTACTGCATTTTTAGTTTATCGAAGTGTAAAAGCAATACAGTACACGAGGATACACGAACCGAACACGCCGCCCTAACTAAATGATTAAATTGTGTAACATACGAAATTAATTCTGACAAATAGTGAAATAATAGTTCCATGTACGTCTATCGTCCCCCAAGACGCTGATCACCTCGTAGATATTAGTCTCATGTCAATTGCTGTAAAAAACCCTGAGTATATAATCTCGGCAACAAAAGCCAAAATTCCAAATCCGAACCTTGGAGATATTTATACCCTCCAAAAATCAATATCCCCACGTGGAATCCACATTTCCTCCTTCAAATTGAACCCAATTCCCCCGTCCAAATTGATACCCACGTGTGTGTGTGTGTGTGTGTGTGTGTATATATATATATATATATATATATATATATATATATATATCAACATAGGACATTCACGAATTTGGGCCATTTGTTGACCAGTTTCGGCGTCAAGAGAAACACCATCCAGAAGTCTTTTGAGTGGACGTCCTGATCTTCTTCCTGCAGGTTGATATCTTAACATTTGTTTGGGTATCCTGTGATCTTCCATTCGATGAAGATGTTGCATCCATCTTGACTTATAATCAGTAATTTTGTTTTCTAAAGGTTCCATTTATAATTCTTCCAAGATGTCTTCATTTTTTTTGTGATGTAGTAGTGTGTATCCTGCAGTCCTCCGAAGGTATCTCATTCCAGCAGATCTCAGTATCTGTATATCCTTCTGTTCCAAGGTCCATACTTCGCTTCCATACAAAAGAGTTGGAAGAGCCAGTGTTTTATACACTTTTAGTCTCGAATGTTTTGGACTAACTGTGGATTGAAGATAGAATTTATTAACCCTAACATTCTTTAAAATGTTGATATTTTTGCATTTACATCCTTTTCTTCTTCATATGAGATATTGCATCCTAGATATGTAAAATTACTTACCTGCTCCAAAATTGTATTGTCATGTGTGTGTGTATATATATATATATATTCCTTCAATATATTTGTATTATTATTGTTTATAGGATTCGGCCGCGGTGGACTAGTGGTCAATCTCCTTGCCTCTGGTCCCGAGGGTCGCGGGTTCAAACCCGGCCGGGGTCGATGGATTTTTTTAGGATGGAAAAATTCAAGGAGCATGTCCTCCAGGAGGGACTTTAAGCCGTGGGTCCCGAGTCTGAAGATTTTCAGGCTCGTAAAAGATCCTTAAGCCTGAATGAAAAGGCCTCTAAGCAAAATTTACCGAATTTTCCCGTCCTAGTACTAGATGTCAGTATGAGGCGGAACGCTGACCACGGACCACTCAAATGACATCTATACGAAAACAAGTGTAACTAAATTAGTATGGTTCAAATACTTCCCTGCAGGGGGAGAGCGCCTAAATCTCTGTTAAGGGAAACATGGACTTACAAGAAGATTGTTTACAGGTTTATGCTCATTGAAATGAGACCCAACTAAAAACCTACGTTAGATAAAAAAGAACAAATGTAAGGTTAGTGTGAGATATTTTGGTTTGTTAACTTTTTAAGTTTTAAGAGCGATGTGTGTATGTGTAAAGTAAACTCAAATAGTTAAAACACTAAACTGAACAGCAGAAAAAAATAATTTCAAATTGGCGTACGCATACAGTTTGTTATTAATATACTGTCATCGTTGCAATGAAATAGTTCACCGTAGATCTTCATTTGAACAAAATTCTCGTTTGACAAGTAAATAATTACCGATTTAACTGACATTCTGTATCATCAAAATAGTATACATATTGTTTATGGAAGTGAATATTTCATGAATTAAATCTCAAATTATCTGAATAGTTAAAAAGCTCAGAAAGCTATTGATAAAGATTGTGCACTGTCTCGCTATAAACAGGAAACAGGACATGTGTCGTTTCCGTACACGTAATATACATTAAGAGGAAGAAACATAAGGCAAAAGTTATGTCGTTTCTCTGTTTAACTCAGAGTTGTTGGCATCTAAATTTCGTGGGTCATGTCCCGATTTCCAGCATAATTCCCACGTTCCGCTTCAAATCAAGGCAGATATGAAGTCTCCATCTTTTACAAAACTGACTAACAATTTTTTTGTCAATTCCCTGAGAGATTTTTAAAGTATTTTCATTACTCTAAATTATTTAATACCAATGTAGATTTTAATATTAGAACAGTTACATCTTATTAAGCATAGATGAAACGCGAAAATCGCACTTCCAAGTTTGGAATCTATAATGTGTTTTAAGGATGGAAGTCAGACTAAACAAAGAACTACTCTGAAAGAGACGAAAATATGAACATTTTATTATATATGTTACGAAAAGCCCAATATCAGTGTAATAATTACAAAATTGATTATATGCTAAACATTAAATATATTTACAATACAAAAACATATTGAATTTTCATTTGTGATCTGACATGACATAATGCTTTTGGTATAAAAATATTTGTACTTCGTGTCTCTAAAGAAAGTCAAAATCTAAGCTGACATATAGCTCATAAATTGTGATGCAGTGGACTTTTTTTTACGAACTTCGTTCTGTTCACAGCATGTTGCGCTCTGTACACAACAATGCCATTTTCTGATGCTAAAAAGCTTTCTATGATCAACAATTCGTTATAAACATTGTGCTAGGCAAGTGTAATGTTAATTTCGGACTACGCATGAAAATTAGGCTCCCTACAGGAAGTCGATAGAGAATGGCATCACCAAATTGTCACAACTAACAGTTATCTCTACTGAAAATAAGTGGACATTTAGCTGTCTGCGATGACGTGCTGTAAAGGAGATCTTCCATTGTAGCCCCTCAAAAGAGCTTGCACAGAGCTTCATTTGAGCTCAGAATGCCGCACTACACAGTACGGAGGTCCACCGCTGTGGTCTCGAGGTAGCGTGCTGCCTTGTCACGCAGCGAGCCCGGATTCGATCCCCGGTCGGGACAGTTTTTCTGGGTGAGGTTTTTATCGGAGTTTTTCCTAAACTGTAAGACAAATGTCAGGAAAACTTTAAGATCCAAACGGTCCCCAAAATCATACGGCCATCATCATCATCATCATCCTTCATCGGTGTGGAAAGCAACGGGAAGCTACCACACCTACAATTCCCTAGTAAAGCTGCAAGCATAGCACGAAAATGCTGTGATTGCAGTGAAGGACCTGCATTCGGATAGAATTACTATGAATGGACAGCATGGAGGGCGTTGAGAAAACGGCTGTACTCGAAGCCGTAAAAAATGTAAACGCAGCATAAATTTAATCATAGAGATAGAGCTAAAAGAATTCGTTTTGCATATCGTTTTCAAGAGTTATAACATTATGTTTTGTTTTTACGAAGCGCATAATATTCAGCGACAAGGTAACATTTCACGTTAGTCGAAAAGTGAATCGTCACAACTGCCGAATATGGGGACCGAGAATCCACGCAGAATCAGTGATAAGAATGAATTTACCCAAGCCGAATGTTTTCTGTGCCACGTCACATCGTAAGCTGTATGGTCCGTTTTTTTATTAGTGACACTATCGATGGCATGCACGAAATTTGGTTAATGCCACAACAAAAGAAGTTTCAGATGATTATCTGTTTCAGCAAGATGGAGCACCGCCCCACTATCACTGTTAGCTTCGCAACCATCTTAATCGCGTGCTTACAGAATGTTGAATAGGTCGAACAGGATCTCTTGACAATGCTCTTAAGAAATCGCCACAGCAATCCCCAGAATTTAGTCCAAGTTATTTGTTTTTCCTCCGTGTTAACAGCCCTCCTCTACCACGTGATCTACAAAACTTCAAATGATTGAATATTCCGCAGCTACATTCACGCCTGAGGTTTTGTTCAGAGTCTGGGAAGGGGACTATCGCATCGATGTTAGTCAAGGGAAGGGGACCATCGCATCGATGTTAGTCAAATTACACACGGCGCAGCGCCCACATCAAAACAATTGTTTTGAAAGAAAAATATTGAGAAGGGTGTATGGCCCTATATGTGAGAATAGTGTGTGATGAAAACGCTATAATCAGGAGATAGTTGTATGCATTATTCAAAGAGGTGGAGATTAGTAAATTCATTAAATTAACCAGACCACGATGGGCAAGGCATGTAAGAAGAAAGGAGGAGTCAGAAATATGTAAAAGGATATGGTCCACTCAACATGAGGGTAGAAGAAAAAGAAGACCGAAACTACGATGGAGGGGGAATATCTAGAGAGTTTGGATTTAGAAATTGGTGGAGAGAGGCATAGGCCCGAGCTAATTGAAGGAGGCTCCTTGAGGAGGCCAGGGCTCAGAATGAGTTTTTACACCAGTGGTGGTGATGAATTAGCTCTAATATTTAATATATATATATATATATATATATATATATATATATATATATATATATATATACATACTGTTCTTGTAAATCATTGCACAATATGCGGTACAATTAAAACTGAGTTACAGCACTTCAGATCAAAAAAAGTCCAGTGCATCATATGATGCCATCAACGTCGGCTCAGACATGATAGTAGTGCTTGAATAATAATTTTATCAAAATGTGAATTTCTTTAGATACAAGATACATTATTATTAATGACTAAAATGTTAGGAATTTAATTACAATGAAATGGCTTGTTCATTGTCTACCCACGAACTAAGGGTCTCCGGGTTTATTACATTTGACCATGATATACCAAACTGAGTAGTCCAATTACGATGCGGTAATTGTACTGAAATTGTTGGGAATTGCTCTTTGAATATATCTTTTTAGCGAATTCCGAAGGAATGAAGCTACTGAGGTTGTTCTCATGAAAATATATTAAAAAAACTTTACAGATCTTCACCGATCCTATAGACACCGAAAATTTCCATGGCATATATCATAGTACATTCACGAATTTAGGTCATTTGTTGACCTGTTTCGGCCTCAAGAGAAACACCATCCAGAAGTCTTTTGAGTGGACGTCCTGGTCTTCTTCTTCCTGCAGGTTGATATCTTAACATTTGTTTGGGCATCCTGTGACCTTCCATTCGATTAAAACATGTTGCATCCATCTTGACTTATAATCAGAATTTTTGTTTTCTAAAGTTTCCATGTGTATTTCTTCTAAGATTTTTTTTTTGTGATCTAGTAGTGTGTATCCTGCAGTCCTCCGAAGGTATCTCATTTCAGCAGATCTAAGTCTCTGTATATACTTCTGTTTCAATGTCCATACTTCGCTATCATACGAAAGAGTTGGAAGAGCCAGTGTTTTATACACTTTTAGTCTTGAATGTTTTTGAACTAACTGTGGTTTGAAGATAGAATTTATTATCCTTAAAATTCTTTAAAATTTAGATATTTTTTGCATTTACATCCCTTATATATATGTATATATATATATATATATATATATATATACACACACACACACATATATATATATATATATATATATATATATACACACACACACATATATATATATACACACACACATATATATATATATATATACACACACGCACACATATATATATATATATATATGTGTGTGTGTGTGTGTGTGTGTCCGTTAACGCTCTAGAGGTAGCAGTTTTTCTTCCATCGAAACCAAACTCGGCATATCACTTTACAGAGACTTATGCTTACATGAAGT
Source organism: Diploptera punctata (assembly GCA_030220185.1). NCBI lineage: Eukaryota > Metazoa > Arthropoda > Insecta > Blattodea > Blaberidae > Diploptera > Diploptera punctata. Next base: position 2,335,870 of record JASPKZ010009821.1, read on the forward strand.
CTGATGGAATAGACTATTATACATATGGTTCTATAGTAAATTAGATAGCTCTTTTACTTGATTATTATATAGATTAGATTAAAGAAAATTTCGAAGCCACGATTTTTCAGTGAAATTTTCCTTTGACTTGAACATTCTGATATTTATATTGAGGCTGAATGAAACCCTTAAAATTCGAGAAGGAAATTCAATCCGACCGAGAATCAAACATGGTTTAAAATTAAACCACACCCATAGTCTAATTTAACTTTGTTTACGAGATTTGCAATTTGTTCTTAGAATGTAATAAAATGATCTCGATCGTGAGAAAATTAAAGACAAAGAAACAAAAGTTATGCCAGATTTTTAAAACTACAAATGAGAAACAAAACTGTGCTGTGTTTTCACTTTTTCCCATCACGTGACCTCTTGTTTACAAAACAAAAGGCATTTCGCGAACCAATTAAAACTTTCTTCCATTGTTACAACATGATGGAAAGAGAAACTATATCAAAATTTGCATACTTTCCCGGGCAGATCATTTTATCCCTATTCATAACACACCCTGTTGTTGACAGACTTCTATAGGTGGGGTATGAAGCTTCTTTCTTGGAATACAATTTTAACTCAGATATTTGTTGAATTAAATTTTCTTTGCCTTTTGACGTTTATTCATTTCTGAATTAATTCCTCCATATTATTATTGTGTTTATATTATTAATTCGCAATATTTATATTTTATTATATATCCCATCCATAGTGATTCTGCCCGAAGGCAGGTCCTTCACTGCAATCATAGCATTTTCATGCTATGCTTGCAGCGTTACTAGGGCATTGTAGGTGTGGTAGCTTACCGTTTCTTTCCACACCGGTGAAGTATTGATGATGATGATGATCACATGATTTCGGGGACCGTTTGGGCCTTAAAGTCTTCCTGATATTTGTCTTACAGGTGAGGAAAAACCCCGATAAAAACTTCACCCAGAAAAACTGCCCCGACCGGGGATGGAAAAGGTGTCCGCTTCGTGACAAGGCAGCACGCTACCTCGAGATCACAGCGGTGGACTTATATGTATATCATCATCATCATCCTGCACGGTGTGGAAAGCAACGGGAAGCTACCACACCTATAATTCCCTAGTAAAACTGCAAAGCATAGCATGAACACGCTATGATTGCAGTGAAAGACCTGCCCTCGGGCAGAATTACCATGGGCGGATGGATATATGTATGTATATATATATATATATATATGACATAAGGAAAATAAATGCCTTCTATATTCGGTTCATACATATAGGCATATATATATATATATATATATATATAGGCCTATATCACGAGAGGTGGCAGGAATACGGCCTCCACTGCCCTCTAATAGCTTCTATAGCAAGTAAGAAAATTAAAGATAATTTTTTACCTTTATAGCAGTGACGCTTCTTATATTATATAGCCTATATATATATATATATATATATATATATATATATATATATATATATATATATGTGTTATAATTAAATGTTTAACATTGAGCAATGCAAGCTTAATATGGTATGATAAGAAAAATAAATGCTTGGACGGGATTCGAACCCGGATCTCTGAGTCTGTACCTCAGCGTGATATCCATTACACTACCAGGCGAATCCAATTCAAACACTTATTTTTCTTATATATGTATTATATTCTCCATTATTACTAGATGTCGCGAGAACTCGGTCTTCACTGCCATCTAGTAGCTGACTATAACAAGTAAGCAAATTAAAGAGAATACTTTTTTTTTTCATACCATATTATTTTTCTTATCATACCATATTAAGCTTGCATTGCTCAATGTTAAACATTTAATTATAACATCTATAAAGCGTCACTGCTATAAGGTAATATATATATATATTCTCTTTAATTTGCTTACTTGTTATAGTCAGCTACTAGATGGCAGTGAAGACCGAGTTCTCGCGACATCTAGTAATAATGGAGGATATAATACATATATAAGAAAAATAAGTGCTTGAATTGGATTCGCCTGGTAGTGTAATGGATATCACGCTGAGGTACAGACTGAGAGATCCGAGTTCGAATCCCGTCCAGGCATTTATTTTTCTTATCATACCATATATATATATATATATATATATATATAGAAGAAATTGCAGACTAGTATATAACGGGAAATATGGAAAAGGTGGAATAAAAAATCCCGACCTCGTCTACTGCAAGATGGGAAAGGGTGAATGTAAATATAATATTCAACATATGCAGATGAAGTTCGAACGAAGAGAATGTTCATCTGACATTATAAACAAATCTAGAGGTCTTCTAGACCATCAGTACCAGAAAGTGTTACCTAATAATTAATCGATTTCGCAAGTAATGATATTACTTGAATGAAATGACTGTGTACCTGGCAATGAACATACAGTACTCTCGTGATAAGAATTGGCACTAGTCTTGTTGTGTCTATTTATGTTGCTTGTGTTTAAATGTTAACAATTCAGGAGCTCAATTCGATACAGAGAAAAAGAACGTCGGCAGGAAATGCATAAACTAAGCGAATTTTTCAGCAAGGTTTTATTTAGCTGGTTTATAGAATAAGTTATAATTTTTAAAAAAATTAAATCGTATGTATCTAGTTTAAATGCGTATTATATATTTAAAATGTCTCCTAAATTTGTTATGCTTTATAGTATTACCAAAAGCAGCGATCCCCAACCTTTTTTGACACGCGAACACCTTCCACAACGATCTGAGTTGGGTGAATCACTGACTTTTAAATATACATACAGTAGATATGCATAAAATTTAATTTCAATAAAAGGTTTAATAACCTTAACTTAAATTAACCCTTAAATGCCAAATTCCACCAACCGAGTGATTCGTGTGAATGCAAGATATGCGACCAAAAGTGTGAGCGATACCATTACAAACAATGCAGAATATGGACAGGATCACTGAACGAACTCATAAAAGGCAAATCATAAACTTATAACTTAATGCTCTTTCGAGTGCCTCTTACCAATTTATTATTATTAAATTAACCCTTAACGGTTAAAATCTAAAGTTACTCTAGTTACGGCTTTGTAAAAGTTACACAACGTGTAGGCCTAGTTGCAATAACAAATACAAGTTTGCATAAGTAATGCCACGAGTTATTTCCAATTTTTTCTAGAGAATTTGGAAATCAAGAGTGGCATTTGTTAGGACTATTTAACGAATAAAATTAAGCTCTTTACTAAAAAATAATTATTTGAATATAGTTACCGATGTTTTAAAATATTTATATAGTTAATGTAAACGGCGATGTTTGAAAACAAATTAGAAATGTGAGGTTATGTATATTCACTGCAACTCGATCATATTATTTATTGCCAAATAGGATCGCATTATTGTAAGAATGCACTCTAGTGGAGAAATAATGAAACACATCAAACCATTATAATCAACATTATAGGTTAATCATTTATATTTTGAATAAACTCAGTAAAATCACTGAATCTATTCATTATTTGCTATATTCAATGTATTTGTTGGAGAAAAATAATGGTCTAACCTGTTCAGAATATTAAAAAAGGAGGAGCTTTCTTTATCACAAAAGCAGGAGCTGATAAAGAGAAATCGATAAAGAGCGAGGTGAAACACGACTGTCATTGGTGTAAAACAGAATTCATTGAAACATGATTGGTCATTGTCTACCATTTGCGACACGAGTTAAATAGTCATTGTAATTAGTCACATCTCCCTTGAAATTCACTGAGAAGGTTGCGCCTACTTTCCAAGGCACAGAGCTTTTTAAGTCAGGAACCACAGAAATTAAATAAAGTCTCAAATCACTTTCAGCACATGTTTCTGTATTTATTTTTTGAATAGGCATATGAAGAAAATTGCTTTTTGCATAAATAGGAGTATACATATGTAACAAGGGACATTATAGGGTTAATTTAATTTTAAAATATTAAAAATAACAGTAGTAGTATAATAATATTAATTATGACAAAGCCGCAGAAATGAAGGAAACAATAATAGGCCTAACCTCGAAACTGGCCATTACGAAAAAGTTTTGGCTAACCCCGCGAACCACAGGTTGGGAATCGATGACCTAAAGTATTTAACTTCTTGCTTTAGCTTGGTATTAATCTAATATATGTTTTGTTTATGCCATTCTCCTTTGCATCAATTCCTTGTGTTTCAGAGGGCGTTTTATGTTTTCAAATTTTCTCCTAAATTTGTTTTATATTTTTTCCGACTGTCTTCAATCTGGTATTTATCTATTCTATAATGTTTTATTTTATTTTCCATTGTGTTATTTTTTAAATTTTTTTATGTGCCAGAATTTATTTTATATATTGAAACTGACTTCTAAATCTATATATTTTGTTTTCCCTCTCCCTTTAACTAAAACTTTGCAATGTATGTATATTTTATATGTAGGCCTATTACGTATTTCCGTAACTGAACTACTGCTCGGGACCCAGCTCCGTGTGTCTGAAAGGAATTTGCTGTCTCAGCTGTCAGTACTATGAGAAGCAGAGAAGTGTACCTCCTCCCACTCCCCACACTTCCCCCCGCAAACACACAGAGCTTGGACTCGAGGTGTACACCCGAGCATGAACACTTGCTCATTCGGGTACCAATAATTTAATCTGTATAAAATTAATTTGTAAATAAAATGTATTCTTATTACATTCTTCTTAATTAACCCACCATCGTTATTATAGGCTTACAGCTTATACATATCAAGACATTTAAGAGATGTTTTTATTCCGAACTGTATTTTGTAAATCAATCCACAAAACAAAATATAATGTTAAATCTTAGTGTTGGCATTGTATTTCAAGCATGTGTATTTGATTCGCATTTGCAAAATTGAATTAAAACACACACATGTAAATGCCTAAATTGTGTGTAATCTAATGCACCCATAGCACTTTTCGTGCTTCGGATCTGCGCTAGGTGGATGCATAGCACCACTTCGGCAGACAACTTTACATAGATAATAGGCAAATGTAAAGTATGGATTTGTAACTCAGATTGAACGAGTAGTCTAACATTTGATAGAATATTAGAATTTCATTACATATAAACATCCCGCAGATCTACAGGTTATCTTTATCCAAGATTCGGATGTTCAACCAACCGGAGAGGATAGATTTTTTTACAGCGTAAAATTCGTGGTCATGAATTCCTTTGGAAAGGAAGTAAAACACTGTGATTCCTGTGTCATAGAAGTATGTTATGAAAAATAACTTCAAGTCTGAAATAAGTCTGAGCTCGACTCTTTCAGATCCATCTTTATATTGTGACGCTCATGATTTGAGATGCGAAGTGAATCGTAAAATAAAATAATACCGATATATTTATTGTGATTATCTTTAATGAGTCCACCGCTGTGGTCTCGAGGTAGCGTGTTGCCTTGTCACGCAGCGGGCCCGGGTTCGATTCCCGGTCGAGGTGAGGCTCCTGGGTGAGGCTTTTTTCGGGATTTTTCTTCACTTGTAAGACAAATGTCAGGAAGCGTAGGGCCCAACGGTCCCCGAAAATCATCCGGCCATCATCATCATCCATCACCGGTGTGGAAAGAAACGGGAAGCTACCACACTTATAATTCCCTACTAAAGCTGCATAGCATGAAAATGCTACGATTGCAGTGAAAGACCTGTCCTGAGGCAGAATATATATATATATATATATATATACTTTAAGTGCACGCCGTAACGTAGTGGTTAAGGCACTGAGCTACAAGCCGGAGGGTCGAGGGTTCAAGTCCCGTTGGGGTCGGGATTTTTAAACTGACCCAAACCCTCTGGCGGCACTATGGCCCTGGGGTCGACTCAGCCTCTAACGGAAATGAGTACCAGACGCCTGTTCTGGGGGTAAAGGCGGCCGTCACGCAGGGCTGACAACCCGGCTGACATAAAGTGCCGATTGTCTAGAAAAAGTAGGAGCCTTAACCTCCTACTACCCCAAGGGTCTCCTGAGGCCTGCTGTGGGATCACTTTACTTTTACTTTACTTATAACAACTGGTAGTAAAATGTATGACATCCATTTTATTTTTTACCCATAATATCAATAATAGGCCTTTTGATGTACGTGGAAGTCTCAAAATTAGCTGTTTACTTTTATATTATCCTGTCTTCATTCAGGCTGCACAGTCTCCGCACAATTTTAAGTCATATTGTGTAACTTCTTGCAGGTGAATTGCGCCTTGGAAATGTCACTTTTATAAGACAACCGGTTACGTTATTAAAACACACTGATAACAAATCTCTCAGTATATTTACACAAGTTAGAGGTAAACATTTTACGAAGAAACAACAGAAAGAAGTGATGTCCCATATTATGTATCACTTTTTCCTTCACGAGTATGTATAGGCCTACCAAAATAAAACAATATCCCTTCATACAATTTACTATCTAAAGCTTGCAACTAAACACTTCACATTTACATATGTAAACTCATGATTTTCTCAAATTATTTAAGAAACTGGCAGGAAAATGTAGTATAATTGTGACATTTTGAGATGATATTGTAATAGTCTCCATTCATTGTTTTTTTTAATCAATTGCGGTTACCACAAATTAATTGGGATTTAGCAAAATGTCCGGGTGAAATTTGAGAAAATATCTTCATTCTGAGATATGAAAAACTCTAATATATATTTATTGTATTCAATTTCAAAGTGCAAAATATAAATCTCATTTGCAAGCAAAATATTAAGAGAAGTTCCTTTAAAAGAGAAGATGTTTCTATTGTGTTTCGCTTAAAAATTATGCAATTAAGCAATTCATTCTTGTATAAGTTATTCTATCAGAATCGTGATCATCAGAAGTTTCTTGCCCTCAAAATCCATTGACCTCGGATAGATTCGAAGCCATGATCTCAGATACACCAACCGAGTAGGTTTATATTAGCCATAGGACACAGAGAATGATGAAAACAGGCTTCTTGGTGTAGTTTACATGGTATCAACAAATTATATTTAAAATAGATAAGAAAGTAAATAAAAAAGGTCATTGCGATATACGCATAAAAGTTTCATCTCGACACATATTTTCTTATGCCAACCTAACACATCATTCCAAGATCCAGCATAAGTGTTTCCGTATTTACTTTAGACGCAGGACAAAGATGGAGTAGGCCCTACAATGAGGAGAAAATCAAACTGAACCCTTACTATAGCGAAGATTTAACCGCAAATTTGATATACAGTAGGTCTACTTCTAAGTTATGAACGACTGGCAGAGAATTCAACCCCAACATATAAATTTAACCACACATAGGCTCTATGACTTTTTTTTTGTGTGTTATGATTAATACTACTCCTTTTATGTTTCTTTTTTAATTTGCTATCAGAACATTCCCATATAATATATAGAATACTCCATCCATCCATCCATAGTAATTCTGTCCGAGGGCAGGTCTTTCACTGCAATCATAGCATTTTCATGCAATGTTTTGCAGCTTTACTAGGGAATTGTAGGTGTGATAGCTTCCTGTTGCTTACCACAACGGTGAAGGATGATGATGATGGCCATATGATTTCGGGGACCGTTTGGGCCTGACATTTGTCTTACACGTGAGGAAAAACCCCGATAAAAACCTCACCCAGAAAAACTGTCCCGACCTGGGATCGAACCCGGGCCCGCTGCGTGACAAGGCAGCACGCTACCTCGAGACCACAGCGGTGGACTATAGAATATTATGCACAATAAAATGTTTAAATATTGCTGTCCCTCTAGCAGTAGAGCTATACGAACAATGATGTCAAAAAAAAGTGCTATTCATGTAGCGAGATGACTCAAGACGACAGCAATTTGAAATGGTATTTAGGAGACTCGAATTTAAATTTAGGGGCCAATTAACATGACAGATTTTTTTTCTGGTTTTCCTCAGGCGTCATGGCATACGCTGGGTTGAATTTTATTACCTGAACCTATATCACGATAATCACCAATTTGTAACATAGGCCTAATTCAAATTAATTCAGCGAAATTCTATAGAAGCACATCAAAATAATATAAATAAACAGCCTTCTGAATATAACCCAACACTGTATAAGTCATTAACCCAGATGTTAAAAGCGTCTAATTAAGAATTAACGTAAAAAAAAGATTAAAAAAGTTATTAATATAATTATTGGGTATAGTGATTATGTAGTATTTACATTGAGGTCAATGCATATATGAAATATAAACTGAAAGATAATGAATGTAAAAACAAACTATCTTTATTTATTAAAACATTACGAAGGCGGCTCCGTGAGTCAAGCGGTTGACGCTCGCCTCTCACCGCTGGGGTCCCGAGATCGAGTCTTTTTACTTTTTCTCCTGCACAATTTCATTCCACCATTTCTCCATACTCATCTCATCCATTTCATTTCGTTCATCTGCCCCTGTGATGGTGCGTCAGGCGTGGTCGGCCGGCACCCTTGTCATTCACAGACCTCTATATACAGGGGCTCATCCCTCGACCCTGAGTTGATATTATTTTAAAAACATTACGAGTGATTGAAGTCGTTTCTGAAAGAACTTAAACATAAAATTTAATAACATTAATTAATGTTAAATAATGACATTTATGAGTTCCAGTATCGGCCGCGGTGAACTAGTGGTTATGCTCCTTGCCTCTGGTCCCGAGGATCGCGGGTTCAAAACCGGCCGGGGTAGATGGAGTTTTTAGGACGGAAAATCCAAGGAGCAAGTCCTCCGGGAGGGACTTTAAGCCGTGGGTCCCGAGTCTGAAGATTTTCAGGCTCGTAAAAGATCCTTAAGCCTGAATGAAAAGGCCTCTAAGCAAAATTTACCGAATTTTCCCGTCCTAGTACTACCTTAGTTTCCTAGATGTCAGTATGATGCGGAACGCTGACCACGGACCACTCAAATGGCATCTATACGAAAACAAGTGTAACTAAATTAGTGTGGTTCAAATTCTTCCCTGTAGGGGGAGAGCGCCCAAAATCTCTGTTAAGGGAAACATGGGCTTACAAGATACAAGAAGATACAAGAAGATCCAGTCTATAACATATCAAACAAAATCTGTAAGTCACTACACTAGATGGGCGCTATTGAACCGTAGCGAACTACCAGCTAAACAGCATAAAGAACCATCACATCGGTATATGAAGTCAACCGGTATGAGGTCGCAAGGTGGTAACGGTAAAACATGAAACTGTGTCTTTGCCTTCCCAGTACATTTATTAGAAGTTCGCATCAATTTTTAATAGGAAAGACAACCAATGGTAATTTTCCAATAATTCTTATTTATAGCCGTTTTAATATATTGTACATTTGCGTTTAAGATCTTTATATGTACTCAGTAAGCTGTATATTTATATTGCTCTACGTGTCATGTGTTTTTTGATGCTCACAGATTTTAATTTTAATGATACTATGAAAGGGAGTCCACCGCTGTGTCACGCAGCGGGCCCGGGTTCGATCCCCACTCGGGACAAGTTTCCTGGGTGAGGTTTTTTCGGGGTTTTTCCTCACCTGTAAGACAAATGTTAGGATACTTTAAGGCCCAAACGGTCCCCGAACATCATCTGGCCATCATTATCATCAATATCATATTCACCTCATTACATTAAGTTTAGGTTTAAGGCCTCTCCTAGCGCTTCATTACCCATGCTCATCATCCATCATATCATTGGGGCAGCGTAACCTCGCCTTCCAGGCGCCCCAACCTCAGAAGTGGGTTACAATACGCCATTGCCAGGAGAGAATACCAGAAATGCCGAATGACAAACAGGTGGCATTGAACAAAAAAATAATATGAAAGGGTTAATATGATGAGATGGGTCCTGGCAACGAAAAAAAAACAGTTGGTCGGGACTGAGGTTAGAATTCGGAACCTCCGGAAAACGAGTCTCAAACGCTACTTCTTGAGCCAACTAGGTCGATAATATAATAATGCTTATTTAAATTCATATAAAATATGAGCAATTTAATTAGTTGTCATAAACTCTAACACTAAGAAATTGGGACTGGAAGTAAATATCAGTAAAACTAAATATATGGTCACACGTAGAAATTCAATATATAATGGAAATGGACAGCTAATGACAAATGAGGGAAATTTTGAGGAAGTGGCTGAATTCAAATACCTAGGAACAATAATCACAAATAGGAATGAGATGCACAAAGAAATTAAACATAGGCTCAATTCTGGAAATGCGTGCTATTATGCATTGCAGAGATTTTTGATGTCCCAACTTTTTTCAAAAAACGTTAAGCTGAAAACATATAAAACTATTATTCTACCAATTATATTATATGGGTGCGAAACATGGACTCTTACTTTAAGGGAGGAAAGGAGATTACGAGTATTTGAGAATAAAGTTCTTAGGAAAATGTTTGGACCAAAGAGAGATGAACAGACAGGTGAATGGAGAAGACTACATAACAATGAACTACATGGTCTTTATAGGAAGCCAGATATAATAACAGTTAAGTCTCGTAGACTGCGATGGGTAGGACATGTTGCACGGATGGGGAATGAAAGACTTGCATGGAAGCTTCTTGTAGGAAAGCCAGAGGGAAAACGGCCAGTTGGCAGACCAAGAATGAGGTGGGATAATAACGTTAAGTATGATTTGAGGGAAGTAGATTATACAGGGATTGATTGGAAAGCATTAGCTCAGGATAGGGATGTATGGAGAGCTTATGTCCGCGCGGCCATGAACCTACGGGTTCGATAGTGCCAGTGAGTAAGTAAGTAAGTAAGTCATAAACTCTAGGAAATTAAATAATACAATGTAAACATGAAAAAAAAGTCACGGTAAACTATAAAATATATTTCCCAGTCGCATAGAGACCTACAAGGATCCCGAATTTTCTTGTTTTATCATCCCTCCCCGCATACATATACATTAAAAATATAATAGAAAAAAGTGAACAACAAAAATTCAAAAGCACGAAAGATGGAAAAAAGAAAAAAAAACTGTTGATCTATTAGAAATTAGATAAAAAAGTTTTTGGTTTCAAATCCGGCTAGGACCAACATTTTTATTGACGAGGTATAAGATTATAACTCCTTTCGAAGGGAAGTAAAGTTGGGGTCTCATGTAATTTATGACAATTAAAGTAATAAGTAAAATTATATGGGGGCACGCCGTAACGTAGTGGTTAAGGCACTGAGCTACAAGCCGGAGGGTCGAGGGTTCAAGTCCCGTTGGGGTCAGGATTTTTAAACTGACCCAAACCTTCTGGCGGCACTATGGCCCTGGGGTCGACTCAGCCTCTAACGGAAATGAGTACCAGATGCTTGTTCTGGGGGTAAAGGCGGCCGTCACGCAGGGCTGACAACCCGGCTGACGTAAAGTGCCGATTGTCTAGGAAAAGTGGGAGCCTTGACCACCTCCTACTACCCCAAGGGCCTCTTGAGGCCTGTATTGGGATCACTTCAAAATTATATGTTAAAGAGTTTAATTAAATACAATAATAAATACTAAGTACAAGAATAATAGTCCAGTATTCACATATTTTAATTTTAATTCTGTATTTAGCCCGAGTCTGAAGATTTTCAGGCTCGTAAAAGATCCTTAAGCCTGAATGAAAGGCCTCTAAGCAAAATTTACAGAATTTTCCCGTCCTAGTAGTACTTTGGTTTCCTAGATGTCAGTATGAGGCGGAACGCTGACCACGGACCACTCAAAATGACATCTATACGAAAACAAGTGTAACAAAATTAGTATGGTTCAAATTATTCCCTGTAGGGGGAGAGGGCCTAAATCTCTGTAAAGGGAAAACATAGGCTTACAAATACTAAAAAAAAATAGTAAACACAGAATTCACTGATTAATGTAATTGCGATGTTTACAGCAGGAAAAATAATAACACGGCAAAAAGTTATAAAATTCACAATAGAATAAACAAAACCGTTAATTTTCAAATATGATTTTTCTGTCTGGATAATATCAAACGGTAGCCTACAATGAAATCTCAATAAGCCCCTACCTATAGTAGAAACTTAACACTTTGCTAGACCTAGATGTGCAATTATGCAGATTCAGAATTAGCTTATTTTCATGTGCTCTGTATTTAAGTCAAAAATATACACTGACCTCGGTCGTATTAACAAGAATGCGTATAATTATAAAATTCTCGAACTAGGAAAATGGGGTACGCTAATTAGAATAAAACTCGACAGATGAAATAGTGTAAACTATTTGGCAAATTTCTGCAGGTCAAGGATGTGTTGGCAGGTTCATAATAATTGTATTTGGCAGTACCAAAATTGGGGCAAGTATAAACTTTTCTATGAACCTGTAATAACATTATATTTATTTGCACATAGCACAAAAATGTATGTTTTTGTGTATACCTTCTGGATATGTTTCGATTATATTTTATAGTCTACTGCTGTGGTCTTGGAGTACAAGACAGTGAACCGGGTTCGATTTCCGGTCGGGACAAGTTTACTGGATGACTGGGTGATTTATTTGGTGGTTTCCTCACCTGTGAGGCAAATATTAGGGAACTTTAAAGCCTACACGATCCCCGAACGTCATCTGGCTATCATAATGATCATATTCGCCACGTTTGGTATGAATGTGAGTGAATTACGTGTTTCGTCTTAATGTTTTGTTGTCTCAGAGGAGGTCCTGATATCGAGCTTCATTCGAGGAGGCCTTCAATCTTACGCGATTAAAAAAAGTATGTGTTCATCCAAAGTATAAAATCCCTTTCCCGATGGGTCGTACCACTGTAAGGCCCGGGGTGACGAGGGACATTTAAAAGTTCCTATAATGTGAGAGTTTAAACTACGATAGAGAAGAAGGTAAGGACCCATCTCCGAGGTAACAAGGAGAAAGTCCATATATGGATCCGAATGTTAGACGGTCACTAAAAGACAAGAACAAAGATTGGAGGCAGTTAAGATGAGATTTTTAAGAAATATAGCAGGATATACTCTGCTGGATAAGAAAATAAATTAAGATATAAGAAAGGAACTAAATATTTTCAAACGTAAAGATCGAATAATTAAATATTGGAATTCCTGGAAAGAACATGTTGATAGAATGCTAGAAGAAAGATTTCTAAAATGATTGCTAAATTATAAACCACAAGGAAGGAGAAATGTTGGACGCTCACACAGAAGATGGTCTGAACAATTTTAACAATTCTAGCTTTTATGAAACCCGAACGAGCCAATAGGCTTAATCGCTGGATGATAATGATGATCCATCCATAGTAATTCTGCCCTAAGGCACGTCCTTCACTGCAATCATAGAATTTTCATGCTATGCTTGCAGCTTTACTAGGAAATTGTAGGTGTGGTAGCTTCCCGTTGCTTTCCACACCGGTGAAGGATGATAAGGATGATGATGATGGCCATATGATTTCGGGAACCGTTTGGGCCTTAAAGTTTTCCTGGCATTTGTCTTACAGGCGAGGAAAAACCCCGATAAAAACCTCACCCAGAAAAACTGTCCCGACCGGGGATCGAACCCGGGCCCGCTGCGTGACAAAGCAGCACTCTACCTCGAGACCACAGCGGTGGACATGATGATGATGATGATGAAGTAGAAGAAGAAGAAGAAGAAGAAGAGAAGATTAGGTTTTGTAACGATAACGACTAGGACTGGCCATTTCTTCTTAATTATTATTTGTTATTTATCAATCTAGTCTCTTTGCACAGGGTATTGATACCACGTAATGCACATTAAAAGCATGCTTAGGAATTCGGAGATAATTCCCATTCCTCTATACAGGCCTAGAGTCATTAAGCATCGTGTCATTGAACTTCGAAATATCTATCTTTACTTGATTATTTAAATTTTAATATGTACACAACTGCAATGCCCTCATACAAATTTTGGTCCATAGGTAATAAAAATGATAGAAATTTTAACTTCGAACTATCCGTTTATTAATTAATCAATTGATTTGGCGTTTACTTGATGAAAATCCACGTTCATTTAATTAAATAAAAATAAAACAAAGTTTTATATGATTTTCATACTTATTAAAATATAAATTCATAACAGCTGTTTCAGTACTTTGTACTGTTACGAATTTGTATTTTAATAAATATGAGAATCATATAGAACTTTAAGTTTATTTAACATATCCGTTTATTGTTAATACTATATATTACAGTATCACCATTGAAATATTAATTCGAAATATATTAAAAGCAATAAAACTAATATATGGATGACTAATTTTAATAGTGGAACAGGTCAACATTAAAAAAAAATCCATCTTTCAGATTATCAGAAGTTTCTTCTGCTTAGCTTAAATGCTGCCAACATAATGAATCATAAATAAGTCATATTACATTGGAAGCTAAAATATAACGTCTAACTCTCTGATCTGTATCACTACTAAAATAAAACACTAACATTAATAAAAAGCTCATATAATGCATAAAATCTTAATATTATATGGAAATTAAAATGTTCATCGGTCATTAAAATAATCTATTATATAAAAAGCGAATATGTGTGTTTGTGATTAGACTATTCTAAAACGCTCAATCGATCTTCATGAAAATGTGTACATATAGGTTTTCAAGAACGGCCAGTGCTTAGCTGTCATTATGATCTAAAATCATTTAGTGTAGAAGTTCACATGAAACGAAAATTTAAAAATAATATATCATATATTTAGGTGTAGCAACGCACGCCGGGTATTAGCTAGTACCTTATAAAACATTTAAAAATTTTATATAATCTCAATATAGACATTATAGAAAGAAAAGATTATAGTGATACCACTGTAATGTCACACATGTCAAAAGAATGCCAGAGCAAAGATGGCCTAAAATTGTTATGGGATGGATCCCAATAGAAAGGAGGAAGAGGGGAAGACCGAAGAAAACTTGGATAGAAGGGGTACAAACAGCTATGAATATCAGAGGATTGGAGGAAGATCAATGGATGGACAGTGACGAATGGCGTTTGGTTTCCGGAAGACGGCGGCAGCTGTCATGATACCGGATGATGATGATGATAATCTCAATGAATGTTATGAAAAGTTTAATTTGCGAGATTATTCTCATTGTTGGAGACACTGTACAACTACTGTAAGTGGACAAAAATAAACGCAATGCCAAATTAAAACTAATGTAAAGGCGTTTATATGATCAACAACGATTTCAACTTAGTCCTCGCTGACTCGGGTTCGATCCCCGGCCGGTATAAGTTTCTGGGTGATGGGTTTTCTCGGTTTTTTCTTTACATTTAAGACAAACTTCAGGAAACTTCAAAGTTCAAAAGGTCCCAAAGCATCATCTGGCCATTCATACCTGGCTTAACTTGGCAAAGAGAGAGATGGAGATATAAGGATAGATCATTGACCACTTTCGTCCAAGTACAAAAAGAAAGAACCCACCCTGTTGTCAGTTTTTCCCTCTTCCCCCTTTTCCCAATTAGCATCTGGTGAAGAAAAACCGTCAACACTGGTGCGAGAGAGAGAGGTGAGTACAGCAGTCTCTTTCTACAAATTTCTTGCCAAGTTAAGCCAGGGAGACAATAGTATGAATGAGTGTGAATGGTATGTTTAGTCTTCATGCTGTGTTGTCTCGGAGGAGACCCTGAGATTGAGCTGATCACTCATTCGAAGAGGCTTCCATTTTCTTGTGTAGTCAAAAAGTATGTGTGTGATGCATAGTTTGAAATCCCTCTCCTGATAGGTCGTGCCACTGCAAGGCCCTAGAAGGCGAGAGTTTGAACTAATTTAATGGAATGGAATGATACATATGAAAGTCCGTCACGCAGAAACTGTGTAAACTAAGCGAATTCCTTATCAAGTCGAATTAATGGACCCATTTTGCTAGTCTACGGAATACATACTTATTTCGTTAAATTGGAGAAACTTAATTTCTGATGCCAGCTTACTTAAAAGTCGATAGTCCGACTGATGATATTCTGCGAGAGCCCTGATCTAGCGTATACAGATACTACCTCCTTGTAGTTTGTCGGTTCAACGAAGGCTAGAGAAAAAAGCATAATTTAAAATTATCTGGTCCTCCATGTTGGGGGTTCATGCGTCAGGCCAGATCCATTATGAATAATATCTAGTCACTAAACAGTCTACAGTGTGTCCCAAACCTTTAAGGTCAAAATTAAACAGACGATACATCCATAGTAATTCTGCCCGACGGCAGGTCTTTCACTGCAATCATAGCATTTTCATGCTATGCTTTGCAGCTATACTAGGGAATTGTAGCTTCCCGTTGCTTTCCACACCGGTGAAGGATGATGATGATAATGATAAGGATGATGATGGCCATATGATTTCGGGGATCGTTTGGGCCTTAAAGTTTTCCTGACATTTGTCTTACAGGTGAGGAAAAGCCTCGATAAAAACTTCACCCATAAAAACTGTCCCGACCGGGGATCGAACACGGGCCCGCTGCGTGACAAGGCAGCACGCTACCTCGAGACCACAGCGGTGTAGGGACCCTATTTGGAACATTGGGACATATGGGACTAGTGGTCGGAAATTATATTTTTGACGAAAGTACATGAGGGACGTTTCTGTAAGCTGCTTTAATTGTCATAACATGCTGCCAGGCACTTTCATTTTTTGTTTGCATGACTGACTGTCAAAGATGGAACATTACTCATTATAGGAATTTGCAGACATGCATTTAATGTACGGTGCAGCAGAATGTAGAGCCCGGAGAGCCGAACGAATTTACAGAGAGAAGTTTCCCAATAGGCGTCATACAAAGTGGAAGACATTTATTGCCGTGGATAGGAACTTACGAGAAACTAGCTCATTCAAGCCACAAGGAGTTGGACAGGGAGCTGGATTGGAAATGGAGGTCATGTACCATGGCCAATGCGATCGCCAGACCTCACTGTTCTGGACCTTTTCTTATGAGGGCACATGAAGACGTTGGTGTATGAAATTCCAGTAGAAACTGAAGAGGAACAGCTTGCTATGGTCCTAGCTGCCGCTGTCATTGTGCAACAGACACCAGGTATTTTGGAGAGGGTGTGACAAAATGTCTTGCGTCGTTATAATGCATGTATTGAGACAGGTGGTCGCCACTTTCAAAAACTGCTCTGAGCTCTAAGTTGGTGATGAGTGATCCGAGATATGTTAAAATGTGAAAATGCTCCAAATAGAGTCCCCTATCGTCTGTAAAATGTTGACCCTAAAGCTTGGGATACCATGTATAGGCCCTAATATTGACCTAATTTGATGTGGTAATTATAGATAACGACTAACGATTATACATAATCGCTGCTTAATCACCCGAATCGAAACATATACATTGGAAATCTGTATATAAATAAATACAATGTTTCCTATTTTTTTTAGTATAAATGAAAGTATGGAAACGGAAACAGCACCAGCAGGAAGGACTTGTAACCATCTTTGGTTTCGCGAGACGCCGTGTTGGGCGTGGACCCGTCTATCCTTATCTGGCGCCCCCTCACTTTGGCATCAAGTGCGCGATACCTAACCACCATCAACACAATGATTGTTAGTCATGATAATATCTATTTTCACTCTTTATCAGATAAGATTATCTTATATATATAAGAAAGTGATACTTTAAAACGATCACACTCAGTTTATTCTAATGGCATCTCTTTGTATTACCTAATCACCATCAATACAATGAGTGGTTAGTCACTCCTTTTCAGATAAGCTTATCTTATATACAAAGTGATGCTTAAAACTGTCAACTCTATGTTAATCCCAATTAATTATCTCCCTTTACTTCAATACAATTAATATATTAGTTATGATATCTCTTTTCACTCCTTATCAGGTAAGATTTTCTATTATACAAGTGAATGATACTTTAAAACCGTCAACTCTGTGTTAATATAATAATGATCTATTTTTTTACTTCATCACTTATCAAGGGGGCGATACTTAATCCCCACCAATACTATCATCATCAATAATAATAATAATAATAATAATAATAATAATAATAATAATAATAATAATAATAATAATAATAATAATAAATAATAATAATAATATTAATAATATTAATAATAATAATACTAATAATAATAATAATAATAATAATAATAATAATAATAATAATAATAATAGAATATATGGCAAACAAAAGAAACTAAAAGAAGGATATGAAAAATGGGGACTTTATATAAATATTCAGAAATAAATATCTGTTCATGGGAGAAGAAACGGAAAATATAAATTTCAACAATGGAGAAGAACTAAAACTTAGTATTGAATGCCCTTATTTAGGAACAAAAACGATAGCACAGTAGAAATTAGAAATAGAATCGCACAAACAAAACAAGCAATAAATGCTTTAAACTCTGGTGGAGAAAAAATATTATAAAAAATAGAAAATTACAAATATATCAAACCATAATTCAGAGCATTTTAACATATGGTGCTGAAGTCTGGCAAATTCCTACCAGGGAAATGAAAAGAATTTTAAGTACAGAAATGGATGTTTTAAGAAGATCAGCTGGTAAATCTAGAATGGATAAAATACGAAATAAAGAAATAATGGAAATTATGGGTGTACAAGAGGAGCCAGACATCAGAGACAATATAGAAAAGAAAAGATTACAGTGGTATGGCCATGTCAAAAGAATGCCAGAGCAAAGATTGCCTAAAATTGTTATGGAATGGATCCCAATGGAAAGGAAGGAAGAGAGAAAGACCGAAGAAAACTTGGATAGAAGAGGTACAAGCGGCTATGAATATCAAGAGGATTGGAGGAAGAGCAATGGATGGACAAAGAGGAATGGCGTTTGGTTTCTGGAAGACGGCGACAGCTGCCATGATACCGGGTAAATAATAATAATAATAATAATAATAATAATAATAATAATAATAATAATAATAATAATAAAAATAATAATAATAATAATAATAATAATCGACTGATCTCTATTTTAACACTGCCTCTCTCTATCTTAATTTAACCTCTCACTTAAAGCTATTTTAGGTGCCCACGCCACATGGTGCTTTCAAGGACAAAACCTGTCACTGTTTTTTTGACAGAGGACATGCAAGCCCCCCCTAGATGAAGATCAGGTCAATGTCAGGGCCACCCCCGAGACAATATGAACACTTAAGACAATACAAATCATTCACTCATGTATTCGTTCATGTATTAAACAAAGCGAATATGAAATTGATGATTGTGTTGGCCAGATGATATTTTCACTCCTTGTCAAATAATCTTATTTACAAGTGAAAGATAACTTATTATCAATACTCTGATTGCCTGTTATAATCTCTCCTTTAACTTCTTATCAGACAAGCTTTACACATAATACATAAATTACTATCGTCTATTTTATCCTCAGTCATAATGATATTTATTTTCATCCTTTATCAGATAAGTCTAACACATATGCGAGCGACACTTAATGACTGATAACACTTTATTAGGGAAGTAATCTCTCTTTTCACGTGTTAGATCTTTCCATACATAACCCCTCTAAGTGATATCTAAATACGGTCAGCACACTATTTAAAAAGTAAAAAGCTATCCCACAACAGGCCTCAGGAGACCCTTGGGGTAGTAGCAGGTTAAGGACGGCCGCCTTTACCCCAGAACAGACGTCTGGTACTCATTTCCGTTAGAGGCTGAGTTGACCCCAGGACCATAGTGCCGCCAGAAGGTTTGGATCAGTTTAAAAATCCTGGCCCCAACGGGACTAGAACCCTCCATCTTTCGGCTTGTAGCGCAGTGCCTTAACCACTACACTACGGCGTGCCCTCCAGCACACTACTTAGTCACTTTTAATCCTTACCGAATATTAAATCATAATCGTGTTATTACTCTATAAGGTGAAAATTATTTAAACCGACAAACTCTGGGAGGTTGTAGGGGACACCAAAACAAATATTTTTCCCTAATGTGATTTTTTCCTATGAGGATTATTTAAACCGGTAGAGGAAGATTTCTCTAGAGGCAAATTAATTAAACCAACAAACACTTTTGCATTTTTTTATTACCAAGAGACAACAAATTAACACAACGCAATTAATTAAATTATAGTAGAGGTCCAAAAATGCCTCCATTGACATGTAAACAAAGGTTACACCGGCGGATCATGTTCTGTCTAACATGGGCAAAAACTCCAGGTGTATCGTTAATTGCTCCTGCTGCTGCTACTATCCGGGCAACCATATCCTTTTCTCGTGCAACAGGTTGTGTAAACAAGGTTGCGCATCTCTCCCCACAAAAAAAAAATCCAAAGGGGTCATATCTGGGGATCGAGCAGGCCAATCAAATTTTCTGAAAACCGTTGGTTCAAGAATCGACGGACACGAGACTGAAATGTGCCGGCGCCCCGTCATGTTGGAACCACATGCGTTGTCTTGTAGGGAGCGTCTTCCAGCAATTCCGGCAATGCTCTGGCGATAAAATTGTAATAGTGCCTGCCATTTAATGGCCTAGGTAGGAGATATGTCCCAATTAAACAGTCCCCAACAACACCGGCCCACACATATCAGTGTACTCACTCCAGGTGTATAGCTCCATTAGTAAACAGATACAATTCACTACTACACTGGTGGACAAAACAATTCCTACCATCGACAGCAGTTGCAGTCATGACAACTGAAGAGCGTAATACGCCCTCTACCGGTTTAAATAGTCATCATAAGGAAAATGGCATTAGGGCAAAACATTTGTTTTGGTGTCCCTTATAACCTCCCAGAGTTTGTCGGTTTAAATAATTTTCACTCTGTATAGTGATTACAAGTATTTGAGAATAAAGTACTTAGGAAAATTTTTGGACCAAAGAGAGATGAACAGACAGGTGAATGGAGAAGACTACATACCAATGAACTATATGGTCTTTATAGGAAGCCAGGTATATTAAGAACAGTAAAGTCTCGTAGACTCCGATGGGCAGGACATGTTGCACGTATGGGAAATGAAAGACTTGCATGGAAGCTTCTTGTAGGAAAGCCAGAGGGAAAATGCCCAGTTGGTAGACCAAGAATGAGGTGGGAGAATAACATTAACTATGATTTGAGGGAAGTAGATTATACAGGGAATGATTGGAAAGCATTGGCGCAGGATAGGGATGTATGGAGAGCTTATGTCCGCGCGGCCATGAACCTACGGGTTCGATAGTGCCAATGAGTAAGTAAGTATAGTGATTACCCAACGTGCGCTACTACGCCTGAATACATTAAATCGGCTGTGTGTTTTTATTTTTAGTTGAATAAGATAATATATAAGTTGAATAAAACAAAATTACGGGTTAATAATTACATTGCATGGTGTAAATTGTGACGAACCAAACATGGCGGTTGCTAGAATAAATTTTTGATTTCGGATTCCAGGTAAACCCCCACTTCTAATGACCGGAACTCACTCATTTCTAGAAAATATCTACCTCGATTTATTTTAATTGCATACACCGAGTTTTGTTGTGAAATATCGAAAATTGCGACCGCTAAAGGTATTTTAAAATTTTCGTTCCAAGTGAATTACCTAATGATTTTAGAGAATAATAGATGTGGCTAAACACTCGTCGTATCTGAAAACCTCTATGTACAAATTTTCATAAAGATGTGTTGAGTGTTTCTGAAGTCTATAAATCACAAACATGCACATATTCGCTTTTATATCAATCCATAGTATTTCTGCCCGAAGGCAGGTCCTTCACTGCAATCATATCATTTTCATGCTATGCTTGCAGCTTTACTAGGGAATTGTAGATGTGGTAGCTTCCCGTTGCTTTCCACACCGGTGAAGGATGATGATGATGATGGCGATAATGATGCTGATGATGGTGATGGCCATATGATTTCGGGGACCATTTGGGCCTTAAAGTTTTCCTGACATGTGTCTTACAGGTGATGGAAAACCCCGAGAAAAACCACGCCCTGAAAAACTGCCCCGACCGGGGTTCGAACCCGGGCCCGCTGCGTGACAAGGCAGCACGCTACCTCGAGACCACAGCGGTGGACTCGCTTTTATATAATAGATTAGAAATAGGCTAAGTGATCGACATCCGATCACCATCGTTGGAATGCATATTTTTTTCATATGTTTTCGTATATCAATGACAGCCCGACTTTTTATTATACCCTATATGACTTTCCTCATTAGAGGATTGCCTCAACGACAAAGTGATACAGATAATTTTTATTTTGAAATTGATGAAATACGTTTTGTAAATACATTTAAAATTTTCAAACTGTAATTGAAGTATACATACTATAAAGTAAAAATTTTGTAAATATGGTTTCTTAAAATTGATCCTCTAATGGCAGCGATGGCAATTTTAGAAAGATACACCCTGTCCAAATCTAAGGAATTCTAATCTAAATCAGTTAAAAATACTAACTAAATATTTCCTTAGACAATATAATATATAAGGCAGTTATTTAATCAAATTATAGTTCTTTTTTTTCCCCTTGTCAACTCTATATTGTGTAGCCAATGCCTATTGTGTATTTTTAATCAACATGTAGATACTTCATAATTATTATTATATGTATAATTTAACCCTGGTGAAGTGGAAGAGAAGACCTCACGGTCTTAACTCCATCAGGCAAATTAAATAAATAAAAAGGGTGATTACTAATCACTGTTAACCTTTGGATGTTTGTTATATCACCTTTGTTTTCACCGCTAATCAGATGAACAATATACCACAGAGACATTATAAATAATTATACCTGTACCGCTATATTAACAGGTCCACTTTTCCGATCTTAAGGAGGGATCAAAACTAAACGTGGTTCCAAAGTTTGAGTTCATCATCGAAATGACACGTTTAATTCATATCGCACCCATTAAAGCTTCAGTACATGCTGGTTACCCGAAAGTCAAATTAAAATAATACACAACTTAGAATGTTTGAACGCATTAGACAGTAAAAGGCGTTCTCTGCTGATAAAGTTTTATTCAAACACATTTTTCTTACTCAGAAATCTATTCACGCGGTAATAATTGAAAGCTACCTGACAAGGTACCTTAAGATCGTAGCTCAAGATATAAACTTATGTGAAAATCCCGAAGGGAACCGATGTAGTTTGAAACTTATCCAAGATGTCGGACCTTGAAGACTTCGATCATGTTTTCGGTATACGCGGAGAAGAGGAATTTGATAGAGTCTACCAAAGAATTCAACTGGAAGAACAGGAGAATCGGCGTAATATTGCGCGTCGCAGACGTGTTTGTATACGGTATTATTTGCGGGGTGCAAGCATAAATGCATTCCTCTATAGCAGACGAAAATAACAGAAGTGGTTATATCGCTGAGAATTCTGGGTAATTCGTTGCCAATATTACGAAAACATTCATGCATGACCGGTTAAGGCGGCCGTTAATTCGATCTCAGCTCACCAGTGATTGGAAGTAATTTGAGTAGAGACTAATGTATTTGCATACGACCCAATGATGATTTAAGTATATGGACTCATCAATGTCAGTCTCAAACCAAACTACCTGTCCGAGAAAGTACAGAAGGCGTAGCCTATGGCATTGGGGGATATATAAATATTGAGTAGTGTTAACAGAGTCAGCATGAAAATAAGTGACAGGAAGATTCCCCCCCCCAAATGCTCGAGGTTGTCATTTCGACATTTCTGGTGTTCTCTCCTGGCATGGCGTACTTGTAACCCACTTCCGAGGTTGGGGCGCGACAGGCCTAGAAGGCCCCTGACCTACCAGCCGGTTGCTGGCCAACATCCACATGTGTTAATCACAGAGGTAGAAGATCATCTAGCCCGTGTAGGGGTGACACCCAGCCATTATAGCTGGTCTTCTCAACCTGGAGTCGATACTTATTGTAGCTACCCAAATGCCACACAATGCTGGGAGGGCATCGGTCCCACACTGGCCGAAATCCCATGAGAACATTTCTTTACCCTTGGGAACTCGAACCAGCGCTAGTCCCGTAGCTCTGCACCAAGGCTTTTTGCCTTAACCACTCAGCTTCGGCGCGGGACCTAGTATATGTTAACTAACTCACTGGCACTATCGAACCCGTAGGTTCATGGCCGTGCGGAAATAATCTCTCCGTACATCCGTATCCTGAGCTAATGTTTTCCAATCGTTCCCTGCATAATCTACTTCCCTCAAATCATACCTAATGTTATTTTCCCACTTCATTCTTGGTCTACCAACTGGGCGTTTTTCTTCTGGTTTTCCTACAAGAAGCTCTCGTGCACGTCTTTCATTCCCCATTCGTGCCACATATCCTATCCATCGCAGTCTACAAGACTTAACTGTTATAATATCTGGCTTCCTATAAAGACCATATATGTAGTTTTCTCCATTCACCTGTCTGTTCGCCTCTCTTTGGTCCAAAAATTTTCCTAAGAACTTCAATCGCAAATACTCGTAATCTCTTTTCCTCCCTTAAAGTAAGTATATGTTAATAGGTTGAATTCCGGTTGGTTTGTTTTTAAGACTTTTAATTGAAAAAAATTGACACAACATAACCTAAGTTTTACGAATTTGAATCTTTCATTCATTTGAACGACTTAAATTAACTAAAAACATCTGGATTATCATTCAGATTATCGAGATTTTATATTTAACCTCCCTCAGGTTTTAAGACCCTACACCCCATGGGATTCACAAACCAGAGCCTCGTGCGGATATTCTTTATGTAGAGAATATGAACTCTGAACCACACATATTAAGAAATATGTATGTGGCGAACTTCCTTGGAAGTATGGTTAGAATTGAGCCACGGTCACCACCGAAGAAGCACAGGAAAAAAAAAAAAAAAGCGAAGGACACACTCAATTTCAAGGTACATATTTAAAATCCTCACTCCGCCGTGAAACGAAACTGGACAGCAGCCGGAAATTAAAGGACTCATTAAACATGCTCTGAAGTGACGGCGAAATGCATTGAAGTAGAAACTATTTCTCGTAGGTAACACATATCTTAGTTTATATCTTCTTTTTTAGTTGTAACATTTTGGTTATAATTTGTTGTTGTTATTATTATTATTATTATTATTATTACTATTAAGTCCACCGCTGTGGTCTCGAGGTAGCGTGCTGCCTTGTCACGCAGCGGGCCCGGGTTCTATCCTCGGTCGGGGCAGTTTTTCTGGGTGAGGTTTTTATCGGGGTATTTCCTCACCTGTAAGACAAATGTCAGGAAAACTTTAGGGCCCAAACGGTCCCCGAAATCATATGGCCATCATCATTATCGTCATCATCATCATGCTTCACCGGTGTGGAAAGCAACGGGAAGCTACCACACCTACAATTCCCTAGTAAAGCTGCAAGCATAGCATGAAAATGCTATGATTGCAGTGAAGGACCTGCCTTCGGGCAGAATTACTATGGATGGATTACTATTAAAAATAAATAAATAAATAAACCATCTCAACTCATGACCAATTCAGGGTCGGATCGAGGGATGAGATGAGATATATAGAGAGAGGTCTGTGAATGACAAGGGAGTTGGCCGACCACACCTGACGCACCATCACAGGGATAGATGAACGAATTGAAATGATATGGATGAGATGAGTATGGAGAAACGGTGAAATGAAATTATGGGAGAGGAAAATGGTAGAAACCCCCGAGAAAAACCTGCCCAAGCTCCGTTTCGTCGACCAGGAAACCCACATGGAGTGGCCGGGACTATTACTATTATTAGATTATTATTATTATTTTATTGCGGATGAGCCCAGGTAGGACTACGCAAAATACTTAGAGGCGTTTCCTTTGAGCCCAAATTTCTTTCATTCTTTTGCTATGAGCTTGTTTTCTATCATCTGTCCAAGTTGTTCCAGATTTTTTTCTTCCGTTTGTCCTCTTGGTCAACTTGCCACTTATTCACCTTAATTCTAAACATATCTCTGTTTGGGATATCTTCTTTAGTAATTCCTGCCAATTTTAAGTCCTTTTTGACTTCATCAATCCACTTCATAGTATCCACTGGAGCTTTACTTCTGTTTTCGTAGAATTCCATTATCTGTTTTGTAAGCCTATTTGAGTTCATTCGTTTAATATGACCATAAAATTTTAACCTTCGTTTTCTAATATCACTATGAATGTCTGTAGGCCTATATATTTTTATTTCCTTTTTACTTCTGAGTCTAAATGCTTCACCTATGATTTGTGAACCTAAAACTTTTCTTATAATTTTGCATTCTTTTTTCACTATATTTTCGATCTTTTTTTCTGTTCAAAATTAATGTTATTATTATTATTATTATTAAAAATAAATAAATAAATAAACCACCTCAACTCATGACCAACTCATCGTCGGGTCGAGGGATGAGATGAGATATGTAGAGGTCTGTGAATGACAAGGGTGTTGGCCGACCACACCTGACGCACCATCACAGGGATAGATGAACGAATTGAAATGAAATGGATGAGATGAGCATAAAGAAACGGTGAAATGAAATTATGGCAGAGGAAAATGGTAGAAAACCCCGAGAAAAACCTGCCCAAGCTCCGTTTCGTCCACCAGGAAACCCACATGGAGTGACCGAGACTATTTAGATTATCATCATCATCATCATCACTATTATTATTATTATTATTATTATTATTATTATTATTATTATTATTATTATTATTAGAATAAAATGTTTAAAAACAAACTTTTTCTTGATTCACAAAAAATCGGATTTTTAAAATCTAACGTCTTGAACTTTTGTTAATTTGGAAAGACACTGGAAAAGAATTACTTGCACGCACATATTTTCCCATAATTATACGCGTATCCTTGTTAGTAAAAGCAATTGTTTGAATTTGAGGAGGAAGCCGAGAAATTCCCCCGCCATAATGCAGTTCCCAACACGCAGTTTTACCATTCACTCCTAACTGAGAATGCATTTTAATTTGATACATGGTGCAGGTAAAAACCATATATATGTTTAACATTCTTTGACACGTAGATAGGAATTATAAGTCAATGATCTAACAGTAAAGTTGTAGAAGATTTACAAGATGTAAAATGAAATCTAAAATAAACTACAACTTTTTACCTAAAAGTTTAGTGGCCTTGGATTATTTTAGATATTAAAAAATACAAGACGAAATATATTTTTTTTGTCTAATGCCACCAGGTTGTCTTTTATGACATTCCTGGCTTTCCCCCATAGCATTGGCAGAATTGTAATCCATTTCTTAGGTTGAGGCACCTGGAAGGCGGAGTCACGTTATCCCGATGATATGATGGGCGATAAATGATAATGAAGCGCCAGGAGAGTTCCTAACCTAAATTCCAGACCATAGGCAACCACTGGAAAAATTCTCTTTAAAGAAAAATTCCTATGTTTGACCGGGAATCGAACCCGGGACCTCATTAACAGCAGTCAGGATCGCTGATCACTGGCCCATGAGACTGAGGGAGAAATTAAAACAAAATAAGAAAGATCTCCAATAAGAGTCAACCACAAAAGAAAAAAGGTCTACGGAAAATTTGAAAAAAAGTTTTCCTTCAGAGGGAAGTTAATTACGTCTAATCTAAGAGACAAAGAAACTAATTAAGTACAAATTTAAACTTGGTAGTAGTGGTGTGCCTTATTTCAATAATTCTCTCAATTTATTTCGTTACTCTTGTATACATTACTGCTTTTACATATACTTTATTGACGAATTGTTTGATAGGTATCGATGGAACGTTACTATGTGAGAAGTCTGTGTAACTAACTGGAATTCTCGTATTTAAATGATTCCATTTCTCATAAGAGATGTCACGAGTGATTCCAAATCATCCATAAATTCACACGTCACGAAGTGACGAGTGAATTTATCTAGAGGATTTGGAAATCAAGAGTGGTATTTGTTAGGACTATTAAGCTGTTTACTAAAAAAAACATTATTTAAATAAAGTTATTTTAAAATATTTAAGTATTTACTGTACTCCGTGTTTTGTTGCAAAAATCTCAGGAATCAGTCATCAAAATTGTGAGGTTATGTTTTGTTTATCCACTGTAACTTGATCATATTATTTATTGCCAAATATGATCGCAATATTGTAAGAATGCACCCTATGGAGAAAAAATGAAACACATCAAACTGCATATTATAACCAACATTATAGGTTAATTAATTTTTTTTAGTAAACAACTCAGTGAAATCATTACTTAAAAACACAATTATTGAACACACAATTATCAAATAATGACGTTCCTCAGATATGTTGCAAGATATACTCTAAAAGACCACATTCCAAGTGAAACAATTAGGCAAGAACTCAAGATGTTTAATCTAAATGAAAAAGTACAAAACTATAAACAAAAATAGCATGAACATATTTTAAGAATGGACTCTTCTAGGCTAACAAAACAAGCACTGTTGTATTATCGCCTCACTCTGATGGTTAACAGTTTATATAAAAGCGGGTGCCGCACGGCAATGCTTGACATGCGGTGTTGTCACGTTTCTCATAGCGCTATGAGCGTTTATTACACAAGGACATGGATTATTTATGTTATTTAATTTTTATGTTATTATTTTGTATTGTTTAAGTTTTGAAATTAAAATTATGTACGTATTTATTTATTTATTAAATAATTTAACGCAAACATTATATAGCTTGTAGGTCTACATGAATTTAATATCCGTACAAAATCATGCTAAAAATATTATATTTATTATTTATTATTATTATTATTATTATTATTATTATTATTATTATTAACTGTTCGGTCTGAAATATTTTCCCATGGCCGCCAAATGTTGAAATCACTTATATATTAAACTAATATAATATGTAGATATTGTATTATTATTGAAGCTACATATCACAATAAATCACTGATAATTATACCATTAATCACGGTATACAATTTTATAACTGGATCGAATGTTCCACGTCGTTCCGAGTTTTAATTGAAATTGAGGGAAGAATAGCAATGTGGCAACATCGTCGTAGTCGCGGCAGTCGAGATCTTTGTATTTTATAGCATATAACAGCTGCGGGGAAATAAAGCGAGCCGCTTGTTAAGCATCATAGTGAGGCGATAATACCAACCTCAAGGCTATAGAGATGTGGGACGTCCTAGAAGATGATGGGAAGATGAATTCTGAGAGCGAAACAGGCCGACGGCCTACCATGAAGATAATGATGACAATTATCAAACGTGTGGTTCGAAGGAAACTGTTCATTATTTACTATATTCAATGTATTTGTTGGAGAGTGTCACTGCACAATAATGCTCTGATTTGTTTAGAATATTACAAAGGAGTAGCTTTCTTTATCACAAAAGCAGAAGTGGAAAGGATGATTCGATAAAGATCGAGGTGAAACAAGACTGTCATTGATCATCATCATCAACAATCACGGATTAAGCCCATGTGGCTTGTTCCGGTCTCATAGATTCTCATTCAAAAGTTGGATCCATCTCTTCTTCGGTCTACCAACATTCCTGCGTCCTTTTGGTTTGTATTTAAGAATAATTTTGGGAATGCGGTCATCTTCCATTCTTTGAAAATGTTCTTTCCATTTTTTCTAGATTCTTTTATTCTATCTAAGAGTTTAAAGATATTTAGCTCATTTCTAATATCTTCACTTCTTCTCTTATCTAGAAGTTTGCAACCAGCCACACTTCTCAGAAATCTCATTTCACCTGCTTCTCTTCTCTTTTAGTTAAAACCCAAAATTTACTACCATACAATAGTAAGGGGACTGCCAGTTCTTTATAAAATTTTAGTTTTGTTTATTTTCTTGTGCTTTTAAATATCCTTTTGATTGTTCCACATATATAATTAAATTTATTAAGTTTGTTATATAGATCTTAATTTTTAAAATAGGAGATTTCATAACCCAGGTATTGATTGTAAAACAAAATTCATTGAAACGTGATTGGTCATTGACTCTCGTTTGGGGCATGAGTTAAATACTCAGTTTTGAAGACAAAATACCTCTCTACCTTCGCGTCCGAATGGGATCTCTTGCAAAGTGCCCTTATCTTTTAAAAAATATCCCCTTAGGCAAGCTAATTAATATTTGACTGAGGATGACAACATTCATAACGCTGATATGATTAATCATTCGTGTCACAACGTTACTCTGAAAAATCACGCGCATGTAAGATTTCGTGTCTACATTGACTATACGTGACAAAATAAAAAATAATTATACTTACAGCATGTGGAAGCAACTTTCAAAGTAACGATATTATCACGACACGATTAATAACCTTCGATTGCTAAGCCTGATCACTGCAGCAACTTTCTTTCTACTTTGTTTTGAATTTTTTTTTTCAAACAAAAAATGAATTTGTACAAGACTAGTTCATTATGCTATATCACTAATGTCATTTTCATATTATGAGGTGACATAATATATTGCAATACCAGTTATGCTAATTTACTTTAAGGGCACCCAGTACTTATTCGGGTTTAAAAAAAATATTTTTTTTCTTTTTGCTTAAAAAATCCAGGAAGTCTATTTTATAGATACTTATTTACTGGCACTATCGAACCCGTAGGTTCATGACCGCGCGGACATAAGCTCTCCATACATCCCTATCCTGATATAATGCCTTCCAATCAATCCCTGTATAATCTACTTCCCTCAAATCATAGTTAATGTTATTCTCACACCTCATTCTTGGTCTACCAACTGGGCGTTTTCCCTCTGGCTTTCCTACAAGAAGCTTCCATGCACGTCTTTCATTCCCCATACGCTCAACATGTCCTGCCCATCGCAGTCTACGAAACTTAACTGTTATTATATCTGGCTTCCTATAAAGACCATGTAGTTCATTGTTATGTAGTCTTCTCCATTCACCTGTCTGTTCATCTCTCTTTGGTCCAAAAAATTTCCTAAGTACTTTATTCTCAAATACTTGTAATCTCCTTTCCTCCCTTAAAGTAAGAGTCCATGTTTCGCACCCCTATAATATAACTGGTAGAATAATAGTTTTATATATTTTCAGTTTAACGTTTTTTGAAAGGAGTTGGGACATCAAGAGTCTCTGCAATGCATAATAGCACGCATTTCCAGAATTGAGGCTATGTTTAATTTCTTTGTGCATCTCATTCCTATTTGTGATTATTGTTCCTAGGTATTTGAATTCAGCCACTTCCTCAAAATTTCCCTCATTTGTCATTAGCTGTCCATTTCCATTATTTAATGAGATGTTTAATATTATTTTGTCGATTTTGGATATTTAAACCCATGAAAATTTATTTAAAAAATGGCGTCTCTGTTTTCAGTTAATGTGTAATTTATTTATTTTTGCATTTTACCGTAACTTGTATTTCTTCACTTTTTGGTACACTTTTCTCTGAAACTCCTCTTTGGCCGAAGAACTCGGAGACGTCAACACGTCTGATATTACATACGGTGTAATTTGAAGTCAGAGTAAATTAGATGTATTAGAATATCTAAACTTATACATACAATTCTGTTTTAAAATTTGTATTACCGTATTTTATGTGAATGAACAAGACTACCTAACAGTGAACTACATGGTATTTATAGGAAGCCAGAAATGATAACTGTTAAGTCTCGTAGGCTGCGATAGGCTGGACATGTGGCACGAATGGGGAATGAAAGACGTGGATGGAAGCTTCTT
Source organism: Diploptera punctata (assembly GCA_030220185.1). Classification (NCBI taxonomy): domain Eukaryota; kingdom Metazoa; phylum Arthropoda; class Insecta; order Blattodea; family Blaberidae; genus Diploptera; species Diploptera punctata. The sequence goes on from JASPKZ010009821.1 coordinate 2,367,292, forward strand.
GTAGGAAAAGCAGAGGGAAAACGCCAAGAATCAGGTAGGAGAATAGCATTAACCATGATTTGAGGGAAGTAGATTATACAGGGAATGATTGGAAAACATTAGCTCAGGATAGGGATGAATGGAGAGCTTATGTCCGCGCGGTCATGAACTACGGGTTCGATAGTAAGAGTTGTCGAAAATTAGTTTTGGATAATCAACAGCATGATAAAATCCCATTAATTCGTTAAGAAATATACAAAACACAGTTTTCTCTATCAAATTACAATTAAAATGTATAATTGTCATTTTAAGAGATTCAAAATAAAATCCACAAATATATTTTTAAGGTTTCTTAATAGCTATAACATCAGAACTCTATTATCACCAATATTAAAAAAAATTATGTCGGCCTACACATTAGGAATTCGTAATTTTCGTTGAAAAAAGGCAATTCTAAGTGTACATGCCCTTCTCTTCAGTCCCAGAAGTAATCCTAATACATCTCAAGCGATATTACGGTACAATATTTATTTTATACTTACTTACTCACTGGCACTATCGAACCCGTAGGTTCATGGTCGCGCGGACATAAGCTCTCCATACATCCCTATCCTGAGCTAATGCTTTCCAATCATTCCCTGTATAATCTACTTCCCTCAAATCATAGTTAATGTTGGTCTCCCACCTCATTCTCGGTCTACCAACTGGGCGTTTTCCCTCTGGCCTTCCTACAAGAAGCCTCCATGCACGTCTTTCACTCCCCATATTTTATACTTCTGCCTTCAAATAAAAATAATTGAGAGTTCGGTTGCATTTGAAAGAATACTCATGGGCATATTCAGTATTATACCTGATATCTTGACAGGTCTGATAATTAAAAACACCTTTCTTCTATTAATAAGGATTTCCAATTTTAGTTCGATAGACCTATATCACTTCAACTTCTTAAGATAATTGCTAAAATTTAAAAAAATAATTATTCTTCTCTCTTAGCTTCTAAATATTCTAAATTTATATAAAAATAGTTAATGAATTTTCAAGATTTATTTAAAATATTTTAACAAATAATAATAAAAAACTCCAAGCGCGACATGCCCAGAAGGCCCTTGGCCTACCATCCGGCTGTTGGCCTCACATCCACATGTGTTAATCATAGAGGTAGGCAATCATCTATCCAGTGTAGGGGTGACATGTGGTCAGCATGTAGGGTCCCCCAGCCGTTATAGCTCGTTTTCTCAACCCGGAGTCGCTACTTATTGCAGCTACCCAAATGCCTCACGATGCTGGATGGGCATCGGTCCCATACCAGCCGAAATTCCATGAGAAAATGTATTCAAGTACCGGTAATGTTTAATTGATGAAATGTGCATTCATGAATTTTCGGGTTCCATCTACTAGAGTTGCCATTTTTAGGGCTTCTGCAGTCTATGAGAATGTAACGATTTGAGTTTTGTTTGCTCTGCCCAATGTTTCAATCCATTTTAGGATTGTTAAGTGTTTGTGTTGTTCTTTAGAAGACTTGTTCTTTATCTCTGTAAATAAGTGATACCAATTCCACTGAGAATGCTCTACAAACTTCATAAACTGTGAAGTCAACATATAAAAGGTCATTTCTTACTCTATTATACGGTATATTTACCTTTTCTTTGTGAAAAATATACTTTGTAACTTCATTTTTCAACTTTGTACTTTGCATCCTCCCTAGAGACTTACTTGTAGGCCCTATAACTTAAATATATAAGAATTTAACAGAATTTCCTACTGAGTGATAACTGATAACAAATAACTTGCAGAGTCAACTCCTAAAACAAAGCAAATATAAACATGCAAAACACAGACGAAAACATTATTATTGTGAAATCTGACATGAGTGGACGTAAACTACAGTAAAACCTCATTAAATCGAACTTCGTTTAACCGAAACGAAGAAAAGAAAGTTGGTTATTGAATTTTCCCCACATTCTTGTAAGCCCATGTTTTCCTTTAACAGAGATTTAGGAGCTCTCTCCTACAGGGAAGAATTTGAACAATACTAATTTAGTTACACTTGTTTTCGTATAGATGCCATTTGAGTGGTCTGTGGTCAGCGTTCCGCCTCATACCGACATCTAGGAAACCAAAGTAGTACTAGGATGGGAAAATTCGGTTAAATTTTGCTTAGAGGCCTTTTCATTCAGGCTTAAGGATCTTTTACGAGCCTGAAAATGTCCAGACTCGGGACCCACGGCTTAAATTCCCTCCCGGAGGATTTGCTCCTTGGATTCCCCACATACAAAATAAACATTGCTATTTTCAGTTTTTTTTAATGATAATACGGTTGGGATAAGAGCGTCTATCAGTTTCTCCAAATAAATTTGAAGGATCTTTTAAATATAGTTTAAATCTGCTTTCCATATGACTGATCAGTTGATCAATTTCTTTAAGGCCCAATTCATTGCTATGGGTGTCACAAAAATAATGTGTATATATATATATCCATCCATCCATAGTAATTCTGCCCGAAGGCAGGTCTTTCACTGCAATCATAGCATTTTTCATGCTATGCTTTGCAGCTTTACTAGGGAATTATAGGTGTGGTAGCTTCCTATTGCTTTCCTCACCGGCGAAGGATGGTGATGATAAAGGGACGGATTTCTATGACCTAAGAAATGGAAAATATGCATGCATTTATGATCTAAAAAAAGGTTTAAATATGACATAAAAAGACAAAAATGTGACCTTATAATTGAATTAATTTTTTACCCATACTATATTAATTGTTCATTCATATACATTTTCAATTGTATCATAAGAAAAAGGAAATCATCTTCTATTGTCCAGTGCAAACGTTTGCTACCTGTTAACAGAAACCTTCCAAACAAGTGAACTGTGAAACTGACGATTTTTATACAGATACAATGTTGGTTATTTCCAATCGCCTGATGACTAGGCTATTAAAAACCCAAAATATGACCAAAATATTACTTTATCATCGAAATAAGCAGAAGTATGAAGAAAAAGTGAGAAATATGACTTTTAAGACCCAATAAAAACACTTAAACTTAATAATAAGGCATATATAAATTATTTTATTTACTTGAAGCTTAGAATACAGGCTTTGGTAAAAATAAGACATGTCGTAGGAATCCGCCCCTTAGTGATGATGATGATAAGGATGATAGTGATGGCCGGATGATTTTCGGGGACCGTTGGGTCCTAAGCATCCTGACATTTGTCTTACAGGTGAGGAAAAAACCCGAAAAAAGCTCACCCAGGAGCCTGTCCCGATCGGGAATCGAACCCGGGGCCGCTGCACAAGGCAGCAAGCTACCTCGAGACCACAGCGCGAGCGGTGGACACACACATATATATATATATATAAACTAATTGTTTTGTGTACTTTTTATGGCAATTCTAGTATTTATGTTATAGGAACACCTACCTTGGTTAAATAAATACAATAAAATTGATTAAGGCACATCTCGTAAAGGATATTTCCTCTTTAGGCTAACAGTTATACCAACATTACACTATTTTTTTTCGACATCGAGCAACCATCTTGAAAGGGATTTTTCCTCTATAGGCTAAGTAAAACCAACATTATACTAATTCCTCCCCCACCCCCTCACATCCAGCAAATCTACTCTTCACAGTTAGTGGTCATACACTAAAACTTGTTCAATTTCTCACAATATGAATAACCGGAAAACATCTATCTCTCTCTATCTATCTTCGGGTTTTTACAGCTGTTGCCGTCTTCCCGTGCCAAACCTCCAAAGCCTACGGTCTTGGGCATCTTCGATGCTTAGCCCTCTAGCTTGCATTACTGTCTTCATGTTTTCCTTCCATGTTAACCTTGGTCTTCCTCTTTTCTTCTTTCTGTTAGGATGCCATTCATATAGTTGCTTCGGCCATCGCTCATCTTCCATTCTTAAAACATGTCCTAACCACTTTAATTCCTTTTCCTCAATTCTTTCAATTATGCTTTCTTCTGCTTCCATTTTGTTTCTAATTTCCTTATTTGTGACACGTTCTAATTTAGACTTTCTGGCACTTCTTCGTAAATAATCCATTTCTAGAGCTATTAGTCTATTCTTGTAGTACTTATTGATTGTCCATACCTCACTTCCGTACATTGCAACAGATTCCTATATTCAATGTCCGTTTTCGTTGCTTTTGTCTTTCATACTTTTTTCTGTCCGGCTTTGATTGATTTGGTCTTTTAGCATTTTGTTTTTTTTTTCTAATGTGTGGGGAGCTGGCCCACAGCATAAACCCCCAACCTGGAGGACCAGGAAAATTTCTGTCTGGGTTTTCCTCCCATAGCCTTTGAAGATCCCTCTTCACCGCAAGGCAGCGTTTCTCTATTTCCCTTAGAGATAGGGTTGCCTCTTCCGCCAGATCCGCCGTGATGAAGGACTCCTTCTGCGTCGACTCTGCCGTTGAGGTCTTCACCGTAACCCTGGCTAGGGGCCCTTACAGAGTACTATCAGTCGGAGCCAACTGAACCCTGGTTTTTTAACGAGGTTGTTACTCCTCCCCCTCCTCCTTTCTCATCCGGGCTTGGGACCGGCCATGGCGGAAAACAACTTATCAAATTATAATCTACGAGTATGTACATTCTTCGTATTAAAATTAAATAATTAATTAGATCTCCCAGATATAAAAAATAGGCGAAGGAACACATAAATTAAAGAGAAAGTTTTATACGAGCAAAATTCTCGATTAAAAATGCTTCCTGGAGGCTAAAAATGCATAAAATTGCATTATTATTATTTTTCGTTTATTCTGCTATATAGTATGGAAATGAATCTTAAATTTAAAAATAAATAATAGTTTTAAAAAACTAAAACAACACGCTTTATTAGAAAACCGAACTAAAAAAATGAAAAATAATTTAAATTTCCAAATAATTTTACCATCAAAAGCGTGGGGTGCTCTTTATTAATTAATATATTTGATAATAAACATATATTGGTAAAAGTAAAGTCTCTAAGAAGAAAATGTAAAAATCATAAAAAGCACCCCACGCTTTTGATGGTAAAATTATTTATCCCAAGCATGTTGGAAATTAAAATTTATTTTTCATTTTTTTAGTTCGGTTTTCTAATAAAGCGTGTTGTTTTAGTTTTTTAAAACTATTATTTATTTTTTATTTTTTAGTTTTAATATTTTACAGAATAAGATAAAAATGTAAATATCTTTAAATTCAATTCTATTGTAGTATGAGCTGAAAGTAATACTCTTCTATAAAAAAACTCCCAGCCGGATTTGAACCAGCGACCTATGGATTACAGAAATTATATACCACTAGAGTGTACCGCTCTACCAACTGAGCTCTTACAAGGATTGACTGAAAAGTCGACAAGTCCGCAAATCACAAAATGAGGTTACAATATTCTGATGAGAATGGTAAACATAAAATAAACATAATGTGGATGCATATTGCAGAATTTAAAACATCACAGCCATTTTTACATCATCCCCTTCTACTCAAATGTACAACTCTCGCGTTTTTTTTCGGATACAATTAAGAACAATAAACGAATGTGAGGGCAACAATGTAGAAACTTTTGTAGGAAAAAATACTCATAAGTAATGCCACGAGTGATTTCCAATTTATCTAGAGAATTTGGAAATCGAGAGTGGCATTTGTTAGGACTATTTAACGAATAAAATTAAGCTGTTTTGCTCACAAATCATTATTTAAACACAGTTATTTTAAAATATTTATATATTTAATGTAAACGGCGATGTTTGAAAACAAATTAGAAACGATCGGTACACTTCATTTGCTTCTTTTGTTCGTCACTGCAACCAGATCATATTATTTATTGCCAAAGGAACACAATATTGTAAGAATGCACTCTAGTGGAGAAAAAATGAAACATTAAACTGTGTATTAATTTATTTCTGATGTACTATGATGTAAATATGACAATTATATTTTTCTGGGGGGGAAAAAATACATTTAATAAAGTCCAAACAGTGGTTTCTTTTTTTTGGTGGTATAATCAATTGCTACAAATTTTTTTATATTAACTCCCGCATGCGGTATGTGTTGACATTCATGCACTATATATACAATCTGGTAGCCGTATTTCTTAGCGAGTCAGTCACTGCAAAATAATGCTATGGCCTATTCGGAATGTTAAAATGGAGGTGCTTTCTTTATTATGATACACTTTAGTTGGTAAATTCTAGGCGAAACACGACTGTGATTGGTTGTAAATCAAAAATTATTATAACGTATTTGGTCATTGACTCCCATTTGGGGCATGAGTTAAATAGTCCTGTAAAGATCAACCAAAGTATAATAATTATTTTGTTCTGCAATACGCTGAAGTGCAGGTATCCATTCTGTCTTGCTGGGAGTCCATACATAGTTTAACATCCGGTATTTATAAAATTGTCATACATATGCTGTACTATACACAAGTAGTTACATGAGGGGAAAAGTTAATTCATGAATGCATACGACCTTGTCGCCAAGGTCATTCTAAAGAAGAGGGCTCATTTCATGGAACGCGACAAGACCGTCAAATTACAACATTTTAAATCTTTTTATGACCCTATACTGTGGGCAGTTCTGTAGTCCCGACTCATTTGACATTACAAATTCATATAGGCTTACTATCTAACATTAAAATCTCCCGAGTATGGGTGGACGGTCTGTTTTGATCATGAACAGCGTAGGATTAAATTGTTGTTTGCAGATGATCAAATTATTTTTGCAGGGAATGAAGATGATATGAAATATATGATAAATAAACTAATGGAAGAATATAAAAAATGGGGACTGAATATAAATTTACAGAAAACAGAATATATGTGTTTGGGAAAGGATGTGGCTGACCTCATACTTGAAACAGGGAAAATAAAAAAATGTGAATTTTTTTAATATCCTGGGTCAATAATTACAAGTTCAGGTACCTGTGAGAGAGATGTACAGACTAAAATTGCAATGGCAAAAAATGCAACTAAGATATTACATGGAATAATTTGGAATAAAAATATTACAAAGGAAACTAAAATTAAAATTTATAAGAGCATAATACAGAATATTTTGTCATATGGAAGTGAAACTTGGTCTCTGACGGAATTACAAAAGAATAAAATTAGAACAGTTTGAATTTCATTATTTTAGAAGAAGCCTCCGAAAAAACAAGACAGGATAAAATAATAAATGAATTCCTTTGGAGAGAAATGAATGTCACCACATCTGTTGTTAAGAGGATTGAAAATCAAACGCTTAAATGGTATGGCCATGTACAAAGAATGGAAAATGAAAGATGGCAAAAAAATATATACCAATGGTCACCCCCTGGGAAAAATAAACGTGGCAGACCAAGATGGAAATGGAAAACCTACGTCAGAACTATAATGGATGATAGGAATTTGGAAGAGGGAGATTGGAATTATAGAGATAAATGGAAACTGAAAACGGCAAACCTATGGGGGAAAGCCGAAGGAGAAGAACTAAGTAGTACAGTCCATCGCTGTGGTCGAGGTAGCGTGCTGCCTTGTCACGCAGCGGGCCCGGGTTCTATACCCGGTCGGTACAGGCTCCTGGATGAGGGTTTTCCTTACCTGTAAGGCAAATGTCAGGAAGCTTAGGACCCAACGGTCCCCGAAAATCACCCGGCCATCATCATCATCATCCTTCACCGGTGTGGAAAGCAACTGGAAGCTATCACACCTATAATACCCTAGTAAAGCTGCAAAGCATAGCATGAAAATGCTATGATTGCAGTGAAAGACCTGCCCTAAGGCAGAATTACTATGGATGGATGGAAATAGTACAATCTGGCCTTGAGGTCAACTAGCCTCCTATGAAACAAGTACAGCGGATCTTCCTAAAGCAAAGTCAACCGGAGTATAGAGCTACTGTCTAAAAGTAATGGATCATGATGCAACCACGCTCCGGTGGACCTCCATAGATCGTTATCGCATTATATTTACCTCTGCAGACCCATTGTGAGGGAAATTCTCTATTATCCGGTTTTATAGGGACTAGGATTGCTCTGTTAAATAACAATGCGGATAATTATAATATGTAAATTATTTCACCTGAAAGTGATATTCAGAAAGTTACAGATTAAAAATACATAAAAATGCACATGTGAAAGGTATCTCAATATAAGCGAATATCGCCAAGAGCTGTGTTTGGGTAGATATTGAAGTAAGAGATGGAGGAAGAAAATATTAATTGCCATTTACTACTTTTTTCTTTTCTTTTACACTTTCCATCTACTCTCCTTTGACAATTTTTCATGCACGTAAAATCCACAAATCAGATAATGTGGGTACGAATAATAATAGCAGTATTTGTATGTTAAATTATGTCATCCAAATATTGATTATAAAAATTAATTCGATTACATTTTAGTCGAAATGTTTTGTCTTTGTAATAGTCCTATGTAATGCGTCTTATCTACTTACGTATTTCAATGTGTTCATAATAACCATTTACGCAATAGTTGTTAGTATTATTAGTATACTTTGGCGAAACAAATGTTCCGAGTTGTGAAATGGCCATTTTCAATGGCAGTTTTCCTTAGTGCTTTTAGATGGATTTTTATTACCGAGATAACGATAGTGGAGAAATTGCAGACAATTCATTGTAAGTTACATTATATTACGTAAGTCATTTTTTAAACCATGAATTTTCATTTCTTACTTGGGCCCGAAGTATACAGAGCATTCAAAACTAATGTGACAAAAAGGAAACATTCCTGTAACTATTATTGTATTGTATTATCGCCTCACTATGATGCTTAACAAGCGGCTCGCTTTATTTCCCCGCAGCTGTTATATGCTATAAAATACAAAGATCTCGACTGCCGCGACTACGACGATGTTGCCACATTGCTATTCTTCCCTCAATTTCAATTAAAACTCGGAACGATGTGGAACATTCGATCCAGTTATAAAATTGTATACCATGATTAATGGTATAATTATCAGTGATTTATTGTGATATGTAGCTTCAATAATAATACAATATCTACATATTATATTAGTTTAATATATAAGTGATTTCAACATTTGGCGGCCATGGGAAAATATTTCAGACCGAACAGTTAATAATAATAATAATAATAATAATAATAATAATAATAATAATAATAATAATAATAATAAATATAATATTTTAAGCATGATTTTGTACGGATATTAAATTCATGTAGACCTACAAGCTATATAATGTTTGCATTAAATTATTTAATAAATAAATAAATACGTACATAATTTTAATTTCAAAACTTAAACAATACAAAATAATAACATAAAAATTAAATAATAACATAAATAATCCATGTCTTCTGTCCTTGTGTAATAAACGCTCATAGCGCTATGAGAAACGTGACAACACCGCATGTCAAGCATTGCCGTGCGGCACCCGCTTTTATATAAACTGTTAACCATCAGAGTGAGGCGATAATAAGCCCGTGTTTTCCCTTTACAGAGATTTAGGCGCTCTCCCCCTACAGGGAAGAATTTGAACCATACTAATTTAGTTACACTTGTTTTCGTATAGATATAATTCTGAGTGGTCCGTGGTCGGCGTTCCGCTTCATACTGACATCTAGGAAACCAAGGTAGTAACTATTATACTGAACTTGTTTTACAAATACAAATTAAATGAGTTTCAGCGATAAAACAAAATTGCGACTTCATTTTTCAGCAAGACGCAGATGGTGTACTGGTCATCTCAACGAACATCTTCCACAACGCTGGATTGACCGTGTTCGGTTGAATGAAGTGTCATTTGTGTTGTGGTCCCGTAGGTCACTCGACCTTACACCATGAGATTTTTTTAAATTTTTTATTTTTGAGGTATGTGAAGGACATGGTGTAGGTACCCCTTTTCCACAGAATGCAGCAGCCTGTCTTTGCAGTTAAGTCAATTGATCAGGCTATCATGGAACGGGTCTGGCAAGAAATTGAATATATATCGTGTCACATTGAACATAGTCTATGTGAATATCAATGGAAACTTGGAGTTTCATACTAAATTAGTATTTGTAAAATAAATTATATAATGACTTAATTAAGTCATTGTTACAATAGATGTAGATGATACATCATAAATAATAATAATAATAATAATAATAATAATAATAATAATAATAATAATAATAATAATAATAATAATAATAATAATAATAATACTTTATTTATTCTGGAAGAGTTAAGGCCATAAGGCCCTCTCTTCCACTCAACCAGCACAAATACAAATAAATATTCGACAAATATAGATACACTCTATACTAATTATAAACAGTTAAAGATACAATAAATGTAGCAATGTAAATGTCATGTACAAACAACATTTTATAGGGTAATAACAATAATCATACAATAATAATAATAATAATAATAATAATAATAATAATAATAATAATATAAATATGATACATTATACGGGAAACACCAATTAATATATATATATATATATATATATATATATATCTTACACTGGATAATAATGAAGTCGAGTTTAGAGCAAATATAAATTTAGATTTCTTTTAAAAGATGCCAAGGAATATAAAAAATGTGGATTACAAATAATATAAATAAAACATCATAGGCCTATATAACAATCAATATTGATGAACAATATCTTACAAGAATAAGTGGCATTAAACATATCAAGGAATTTAGATATCTAGGATCAATCTTTGAAGAAGAAGGTTGGTCGCAATTAGACATAGAAAAAAAAGAATAGCATACTGACAGAGTAATTGGCAAGCTGAACTCAGCATAATGTAGTAAAAACATTCTTTATAGAACAAACAAATATATTTATAAGGCAAGTATTATGTTATATGGATCAGAGACATGGACAATTAAAATATGGCAAGCTAACAAGTTGTTAGCAATAGAGATGGATTACTGGAGACCATGGCAGAAGTCCAGATTTTAAAAAAAAGTTGAAATTAGGAAAAGTATGGAAGTTGAAAAAAATGTATTACAGACAATTGAAGAGATACGATTATGATGGCATGGACATCTCAAGAGTGACATCTGATAGAATCCCTAAGATCTTGTAGTGGAAAATAGATAGGAAAAGAAGAAAGGGAAGATCTAAAGAAGGTATGGACGGTGTGTGAAGTATGAGTGAAGTGGGGCTTACAGATGAGGATGTCAAGACGATACAAATGGAGAAGGCAAATTTCTTGGGGGTCACGAAAAACCACTGTATTGTGGATAAATTTCGAGATATTAAAAAAATTATAATTCTATACAGTAGTCAAGAATACTTCCTTTATGTTCCATTAATTTTGAATTGGCCTGTACTTTCTTACGTAATGTCGATATTTAATAATTTAGGTCATTATAGTGGCAATTCAAACATGGGCTTGAAAAATCCGATTCAGAAGCCTCGCATTTACATCTAAACGAAGTTATATTCAAAATTTTACATCCTTAAAAATCCATCAATCCCGGACGAGTTTAAAACTTCCAAATCTTGCAACTAGACATGAGTATGATAACCTCCAGTTCACCAGGACAAACTATAAATAAGCTGTACAAATTATTAGGAAGTATTATAATTTTCAATAATTCGAGGATTGTGATCTTCGACGTCGATATTTTCAGAGACTATTTAACTCATATCCCAAATGGCAGTAAATGATCAATCACATTTCAATGAATTTTGATTTACAACCAATCAGTCATTTTTCACCTCGATTTTTTCAATTTAATTTTATCACTTTAAAATCAAGGTCCTCCTTTTTAACATTCTGAATAGGCCAGAGCATTATTTTGCAGTGAGTAATTCTCTAAGAAATACGGCTACCAGATTGTGTGTATATATATATATATATATATATATATATATATATATATATATATATATATATATATAGTGCAAGAATGTAAACAGATACTGCTTGCGGTGATATAATAGAAAAACATTCGTAGTAATTGATTATACCACAATAAAAAGAAACCACTGTTTGCACTTTCTTAAACGAATTATTTCCCAGGAATTTACGTTCCAGAAAAATATAATTTACATCATAGGACATCAAAAATTAATTAATAACCAATGTTGGTTATAAACAGTTTGATGTGTTTCATTTTTTTCCCACTAGGGTACATTCTTGCAATATTGTGATCATTTGGCAATAAATAATATGATCTGGTTGCAGTGATGAACAAATGAAGCTTAAACTTTTCTAATTTGTTTTCAAACATCGCCGTTTACATTAAATATGTAAATATTTTAAAATAACTATATTTAAGTAATGATTTGTGAGCAAATTGCATAATTTTATTCGTTAAATAGTCCTAACAAATGCCACTCTTGATTTTCAAATTCTCAAAATAAATTGGAAATCACTCGTGGCATTACTTTATGGTAAAATGCATGAAAAAATCCTGTCCATCTCCGTTGCTTGTGTCGAGAACTAACCGTCCTGAATAAAAAAAGTATCCCACTACAGGCCTAAAGAGGTCCTTGAGATAGAAGAAGATTTAAGGCTCCCATATTTTTAGACAATCGACACGAAATGTCAGCCGGGTTGTCAGCCCTGCTTGACGGCTGCCTCTACTCCCAGAACAAGCACCTGGTACTCATTTCCATTAGAGCTGATCTACCTCAGGACCATGGTGCTGCCAGAAGATTCGGGCAGGTTTAAAATCCCGACTCCACCGGGACTTGCAGCGATTGCATTAACCAATTACGCTATGGTGTGCCCCCGCTTAACAAAAATACTGAAATATAATAGTAGACTAAATATGTGGCTCGTTAATAAATCCTTAGATAAAAAGATATGTAAACAGCAAAATTCCCAGAAGTAGAAACTCATATCTGGTAACATCAATACTGAATGTTAGATCAAAATTGTCAATAGAATTTTTTTAAAATTCATACACCCGTTCAGGAACAACTTTCGATATCAAAAGGTTTAGCACAAGATTCTCACAGATATCACGAGAAGATATAAATTCTAATATCTGGTTAGTATGGGCTTCAACCGCCTAAAATTAAATGTCCCGCACCATAGCCAAACGGTTTGAGCCATGGCGCCTTGATGCAGAGCTATGGGACTTGCGCCGGTTTCGAGTCCCCATGGAGGATAACATTTTCTCATGGAATTTCGGCCAGTATGGAACCGGTGCCCATCCAGCATCGGGAGGAATTTGGGTAGCTACAATAAGTAGCGGTTTCAGGTTGAGAAAACCAGCTACAACGGATAGATGACTCGTCATGATAATCAGTGACCAGATAATATGTGATATTATCACTCCTATAGTGGCTGGATGATCGTCTACTCTAAATCACTTGTGTGATTAACACGAATGGATGTTATGCCAACAGCCAGTTGGTAGGGAAGGATCTTCTAGACCTGTAGCGTCATGGGGTTTATTGTTACAATACTGTAATCATCATCATCATCTGCATTCATGGATTAGGTCTGTTGACCCGTTCCGACTTCAGTCCATCTCTTTCTAGGTCTGCCCACATCTCTGGTGCCTTTAGGTTTGTATTTTGTTATTTGTTTTGGATATCTATCTTCATTCATTCTGTCTATGTGTTGCTTCCATTTTTCTCTATATGTATCTATTTTATCAGTTATTTCAAATATTTCAAGTTCCTGTCTTATTTCTGTGTTCTTGATTCTGTCTTCCTTAGTGCACCCTTTAACAGATCTCAGAAATTTCATTTCTGCCGCCGTTATCCTACTTAGATCTTGTTTTTTATGTATCCAGGCTTCTGATCCATAGAGCAGTATCGATACTGCCAACGTTTTATAAACTTTCAGTTGGGTCTCTCTTGTTGTTTTATTATTTAGTGATCGTTTTATCGTACCACATATTCCCTGGAATTTTATTTTATTAGTTATATCATTATCATATTAAATGAAATGTCACATCCTAGATAATTGAGATGGTTCACCTGTTCTATGATTTTCTTTCCTATTACTATTTTGGATCTGATTTGATTTTTCCCTTGGAATGCCATTACCTTAGTTTTTTCTATGGATATTTTGAGATTATATTGTTCACATATATTATGTAATTTAAAAATATTCCTTTGAAGTTCGTCTTCCGTATTACAATACTGTAATAAAAATAGTAAATAAGATTTGTGTTCATCTCTAGTAATTAGTAAAAATTTATGACGCAGCTTTTAGGAGTTTACCCGTAAATGGCATGACTGAGGAGAACACGTCAACTGTTAGTCACCTTGCGGCCAATGTCAGTGTTTCTCGTTCCAAGAACTATGTTAATTTCTTACACACGTGCTAATGCTATAATTGTGCCACAATTCCGGCAAACACAGCGCGAATTTGTACATTTCCCGTAACATTAAATTTACTCTTTCCCATGACTATGTATGGCGATCATAGCACACATATATCCAGCGCCTTAAACAGAGAGAGAAGAGAACGTGTTCTGATAAGTTGCAAGTGATTTTTTACAAAATCTCGGACGGAAAATTAGTGTCACTAGAAAAAATCTAACGCGAGGTTTCTCACACTGCCATATAAAAGTGGTCTCGAAAAAAATCATCATCGTCACTCCAAGGATTAGACAATTGCCGTTCCGACCTCATAATGCATCAGCCCAACGTTTTCTAGGTCTTCCAACATCACATCTTCTTCCTTGATAACAATGGATTTCTCATCTTACTGATTCCATTCATGTGATCAATCCACTTTTGTCTATAATTCGTGGACCTTAACCAATAAAGGCTGTACTTTCAATTATTCTCTTATATCCTCATTTCTTATTCTATAAAGTTTTGTATATTCTTTAACTTGTCTGAGGAACCTCATTTCCGCCGTCTGTATTCTATCTTTCTGTTTTTTTCGCTGGAGCCCAAGTTTCACATTCAGACAATACCTATTGTTGGAATTGCCATAACATTATACATTTTTATTTTTGTTTCTTTTTTAGTTTCATTTTTGAACGTTCTCTGTATTGTTCCACACACCATGTGAAATGTATTTATTTTGGAATCAATATCTCTTTCCACATTGAAGCTAACATTGCAACCCAAATATTTTAAATTAGACGCCTGTTCTATACTTCGATTTTCTAAAATAATTTGGGATCTCAGTGGATCTTTTCCTCTAAAAACCATGATCTTGGAATAAAAATATATTAAATTGTTTTACGTGATCGATTAAAAAATTATATTTATGGACAAAATCAAGTAATATCAGCTTTCTCCGAATTCCACATACAGTGTTCCCAGAGAAATAAAATACCATGAAGGAATGAGCCTGAGCCGAACGCTACGCGAGTCTACATAGGATGTATTGTACACTTCAAAAACATAGTTCGGCATGCGCTATAACATGATTGAAAACTAATATAACATTTAAAACTAGAATGGCGTCATATAAGTGCAATAGTCAAATTAATATGATAAATCTTGCTCGATAGCAGGAATCTGTACCAACTAATCTGATTTGTTAAATATATATATATATATATATATATATATATGACAAATATGTTAATACTGTTATAATAATTATATGTAATATTGTTATGTTATAACGAATGAATCAGAATTCAACTAAAAAAATACGATTCCTCAGTAACTTGAAAGTTCAAACAATTTCTCTATATATAAGAAGTCTTCCTAAATCCAATAGTTCTCAACCATTTATAATAAGACGTCTGGAATATAAAATGTTTTAGAATGTGCTAGGAAGTTTATAAAATGTTCTAAATAATTTATTTATAAAAAAGCCTTCGTTACATTATGCTTTTAAAATTTGCCAGGAAGTTTTAAATAAAATGTAATATTATAATCTTTCAACATACGTACGAATTCATACGCTAGACAACATGGAAATATTGTCGAATGTGTTCACTGCAAAAATGGTAGAATACAAATTATTTCAGAAAACTATTAGAAAATGAACAAAATATTGTATAGGCCTAGAATAACATAGAAACAAATCTCAATCACCAAGTATGATCTGGAACTTGTGAAACAAATGCATGGTTCTTGTTTACTGAAACTATCAAACTGAAGCAAGACTTTAAAATGAATCAGACTTCCCACAATATTACAACTACAACAAGCTGTTAGCAGTAGAAATGGATTTTTGGAGGCTATCGACCAGAATTTCAAGAAGGGATAAGATCAGAAACAGCACAATAAGGGAAATTATGCAAGTTGAAAAAAAAGAACATTAGGAAAAAGAGAAGAAAAACGTTTGAAATGGTATGGACACCTCATACGAATGGAAGAAGAGAGAATACCAAAGAAGATCCATAATTGGAAAGCTAATGGAAGAAGTGGAAGAGGCAGACCTAGAGAACGATGGATGGATGGATGGATGGATAGAGTGAAGAGAAGTATGGAAGCTAGAGATTTGAGGAAAAAAAAAAAGATGCTTTAGACAGGAACCCCTGACGACAAATCACTTTGGGTTGAAGGAGAAGCACTGTATTGTGGAATATTCCTAAATTTAAAAAAAATATATATTACAACTAAAAAAGTTAGGTAAGAGATAATTAAAGATTTTAAGACTAACTGCAAGAAGTGCGAACGTCGTTTTCACTTCTCCGGTGACAAAAGAGAGTCGAGTGAAGATTTGAGTTTTATTGGATGAACCAAGCTAACGGCGACTGAAAACAAGTTTCATAATAAAAAGTTAAAATACTGAAATAAGTACATGATATATCAATCTTCAACTAAATTAAATTTATGTTTTTAAAAAATGTATCAAGTAGTTATAACTATAGTTTTAATTAAGCCTACTTGACGAAGTTTCTTAAACAGAAATTCAATTTTGTTGTATCAGGTAGTACCTAGTTTATTATTTTAACATTTTATTATATACACTTAACTGTGTTTTACAATGAATTTTAGAAGTATTGAAAGTTTCGTGCTGTTTTTATTAAAATATCAAAGAATCATTCTTTGGTCGCGTGGACTATAATATCGAATATTGATGGTCAGAGATCCAGGAACAAACTTTTCAAAGAACTATAAACGACGATATTTTGTCTCGAGATCATGATGACGATATTGCAAAAGCACCTTGTAACAATTCAGGTGAAATGTCATGTTGTGACCTTTGGGTCATCTCCAGTTGCGTGGGATGTCACGGACAAGTTTTATTTACCGGTAAGAGTGTCTTCCATGATAAATATGGAAGTTCGTTCTTGTAGCTTATAAAGAAATATTTACATTCACAGACAATACGAAGTCCATTTAAATTTTTACTATGTCTCTTTCAAACCTATAGACCTGATTTTAAAATATTTTTATTAATTCCAGTTCCACGTAACATTTAGACGTAAGTCGCATTGAAGTGTGTGCAGATTTAGAACATAATGTATAAGGTAAACGGACCGGCAATAGTCACTGCATTAATAATTTATACTTTTACAATAAAATATAATAAATAAGGTTCTTGCGGGAAGTGCATAGTTAAACTGAGCGTGGTGGTGTAGACCACACACTCCGGGAGCCACCACCTCAGTTCAACTGAGCACGTCCCGCGAGAATTTTATTACATTTTAGTATGAAAGTGTCCATTACTAATGCAGCGTCTATTACTGGTACATTTACTTCTTCTTCTTCACGGTTTAGGTTTATTTACTAGCCTGTTCCAGCTCCAAATTGCTACTCTTTCCATCTTTTCTTTGGTCTTCCTCGTGGTGAATAGCTGTTTGCTGCTTTTGGTATTCTCAGTCATCCTTGCCAAGTGTTCTTTCCAGTTTGTTCTGTATTTCACTATTGTTGTGTTTAGTTCCTCTACTTTTAGTTGTTGTTTTATTTCTGTGTTATGTTTTTTTTGTCTGCTCTTTGATATCCTGCTATTGGTCTGAGGAATCTCATTTCAGCAGCTTGTATTCTGGCAGATTGTTGTGTTGTCACTGTACATGTTTCGGATCCATAAGTAATAATAGGCACAGCCATTGTTTTGTATAATTTCATTATAAAGTCTTTCGTGGCTTTATTTTTCAAAGTTCTTTTTAGTGTTCCTGTTATATAATTAAACTTATTTTGTTTGTTATCTATATTTGTACATTTACGTTAACGATATTATTAACGGTTCTGAACAATTATATCAGGTTTGCGTATTTTCCGTGCCTGATCAATTTTTGTTGCGGTGTTGTGATTGAGTATCCCGATTTCGATTCCAGGCACGAAAGGTATTACAAATCTCTACCTTTGGTCTTAGCGAGTGTTCCTTGCTTGAAATATCGTATGCCGTATTCGGCTATGGTTCTGCCATCCTTCTAATCGCATATCATGAGATATCCTTAAGTAAGTTACTACAGGTTGCAAGGTCATGTGTTCGAGTCTTGAGGGGGTCACGATTTTTAAACTAGCCTACAGATTCCGACAGCACAATGGTTCTGGAGTCGTCTCAACCTCTAACTGAAGTGAGTACCAGACGAATTTTCTAGGTGTAAAGATAGCCATTACTGTGAGGGCTGAAAACCTGGCTGACATTTTGTGCCGAGTATCTACACCAATGGCTCAGTGGGAGCACTATTTTTTTACTAGCCATACGAAATTGCCTACTTCACTAAATCACACCGAATGAGTTTCTTACGCGCGTGGACATTATTTCAATATTTACTGCATGTTTCTATACTAATGTGTCAGTATCAAACAAGACAAATATATATCCTTATAGACAATTAACATGACTATTTAACTCATGCCGCAAATGGCAGTCAATGACCAATCACATTTCAACGAACTTTGATTTACAACCAATCACAGTCGTTTTTCACCTCGATTTTATCACTTTTATTTTATCAAATGACTCCCAGATTGTATATATAGTGCACGAATTTAACCAGATTCTGCTTGCGAGATATAATAGAAAAACATTCGTAGCAATTGATTAGACCATAAAAAAAGAAGCCACTGTTTGCACTTTCTTAAACTATTATTTCCCAGGAATTAACGTTGCAGAAAAATATAATTGACATATTTACATCATAAGACATCAGAAATTAATTAATGGCCATAATGATGTGTTTCATTTTTTCTCTCCACTAGGGTGCATTCTTACAATACTGCTATTCTATATGCCAATAAATATGATCTGGTTGCAGTGATGAACAAAAGAAACATAACGTTTCTCATTTGTTTTCAAACATCGCCATTTACATTAAATATATATATATTTTTTTAAAATAACTATATTTAAATAATGATTTGTGAGTAAACAGCTTAATTTTATTCGTTAAATAGTCCTAACAAATGCCACCCTTGATTTCCAAATTCTCTAGATAAATACACTCTACAATTCGTGAGTCGTGAATTATCGATAATTTGGAAATCACTCATGGCATTACTTATGATAATAGGAAATTACTGTATCATCGATAAAAATTCAAAATAACTTATTTACTAGCTTTTGTTTACTTTTTTATGTTATTAATACGAATGAAACGAAAAATATGGTACATAAAATAAATTGCCTAAATGAAGCTCAAATTCTCCTTGGATATTCCCCCCCCTTTTTTGGAGTTTTTATTTTTTAATGCAAAATATTTATTTTTTTGTTAAATTAACATAACGAAATACGTTGAATGAAGTTATAGAAGTTTTCATTTTTTGTATCAAAGAGAATTATACTGCCATTATGTGACCTCCTTGGTATCGGAAATCCTCTGATAGCAAAATACTCATAACCGCGTCTTCCGTCCTTACCTAGATATGATTCCGGTCTCTCACTATCTTACACATGCATGTAACCATTGATGTAAATACATCCATATAATTCCTATAAAACTCTCTGACGTATCAAAGTGCCTTAATTCTTCATAATTTAACAGACCTATAAGTTCCAGCAGTGGGTGGAAAAACGGAACATAGGCAGAAAGTAAAAACCGTGTTTTGTGATACAGAGCTTCAAAGGTTTGTTTTATATACCCGTGCATAAAAATATAAATTAATGTATTTCTTTATTTTTATCTTCATTTTACAAGGAAACTATCATTCATTGCATGCCTAAACCTATCTTGAAATTTATTCCAGATAAGCGATGTAATGCATCAGAACCGAGTAAAAAAAAAACTGCCTTTTTAAATTAAAGGCACTAAAATCCAACGCCAAATCGCTCGATTAAACTATAGGTAAGTAATACAATATCTCTCACTACCTGTCGTCCGCGCCGCATCCCGCCTCACTCCATTCTCCTATTTCAGAAGCAGGGAGTCCTGATGACGCTTGGACCTACCCCCCTACGTACTCTCAAGCTGATGAACAACTATCAGTTATTCCCTATTCTTTTACTTGTCTCTTGTTTGAATTTACTCAGATCGCAAATAATTTTATTTTTGTTTGGTATCGTGTAGGTCTAATATAAGAAATCTGATAATTATTTAATGTATAGTCCCAACATTAATGTTTACAAGGTACAAATAAATATACTAGAAGTCCTGGCCACGCGTTGCTGTGGCTAAGGTATACGTTAAAAATATAGATTAAGTTGCTGTTTTTCAGCCAGATTACTTAAAACTAATACTTACACACGAAATTAATAATATTGAAAATAAAATAAACACTGAACACACTTAAATTATTAAATATTCAATATTTGTAATTCAATTGAAATTCGCGGTTGCAACAAAAAGCACAGCCATCTGGATCTCTCTTTGTTAAATAATAAACCAATTACCTTATCAAATTACCTTACACCGCCATCTATTAGAATCGTATGGAACTCACAGATAATTATAACTCTTTGTTAAATAATAAACAAATAATTTGCAATAAAAAATAATGCGACTATAAATTTAGTTATAAACTACCCTAAGTCTCAAGTTGGATCAAACTGCACACAGTGTGAAAAATTTTATTAAAATCGGTTCAGTAGTTTTTGATTCCATAGCGGACAAACAACGTGACACGAAATTTTTATATATTAAGATATATATTGTTCGTACAATAAGAAGTCCAAATTAAAGTGCCAGCGACTATTCAGTAAACAATTCTCAATTTTTCTACATTATGTTACTTTCATTTGAGGACAAAACTAGAGGACACAGCGTGTGAAAATAATTTCCACATAACACAGGAACTGAAGGACATGAGTATAGAAGTTAATAAAATTTTACGCCAATAATATTCATAGGAACGTATAAGAACTTACATATAAATATAATGTCTAAGGTAAAAATATAAATCGATTTAACGGCACGTGGTCTGAAGTAAGTGACACAAATATATTTATTTTAATTTTATATGTATAGTGTCTACTTCTAGCGGAACCAGCGACTTTGTTCGAGCGAAAAAAAAAAATCTACTATTGTGAGTTGTCCATGAAAGACTGTCGCGAACTTTTTTGCACACGCACGCACGCACATACATATTCAATTCTGGGCATTAATTTGGTGTGTTTGTTACAGTTCAGTCAGCTTAAGCCATTTAAGCGTCCAAAATCAACTCTTTTAGTGGAGCGATGCATTTTTTAAGCTTCGGCACTACAGTACGTAGGTAATATGTTGTATACATTAATTAACCGAAAAAAACTCTAACTGATGGTGAAAACCCCATTCAAATGGGTCAAGCAAGTTTTTGAGTTCATAAAGGACAAACTCATAGCGTTCAATTTTATACAGTCTGTAAAGATATACCTAGGTATGTGATAAAAATTCGATTGTGGAGTATATAAAGTGTCAAATGTCCTTGTTCGAACAAAGTTCACTCCACTAAAAACGTTTATTTTTTAATTTAATAGTATAAGCAAATGATGGTCACTTTAAAGTCGAGATATAAATGAAATATATATGCATTTTCTATTTCTTAAATGCAGATACGAAGTAAAATTGACGGCGAAATATAGATCAAAATGAGAGAGAGAAGAATTAACGAGCCGAGGAGTCTAGCACCACTGTAAACAACTTTACTGCAGAATGTTATCATGCATAATGTATCACCTCAACGTATCGACAAGGTCACAGCTGCAAATGTAATAACAACTCTAAAGATCTGTTTAAATATTTATAAAACTGACAGGTGTAGCTGTAATGTTTGTCATTCTGCTATGCCATCTACTAGTACAATTTGCTAAAATACAATTATTTACAAGTAATAAATAATAATTTTTGCACATAAAACAAGTTTCGATACTTACGATGTTGTCACGGGTCGTAACAATACATTGCAAATCGTAATGTATAGCATAATACTAGTGCTATTACAGTAAAACTTGCTCAAAGCGGAATCGCATGGGACCAAATTTTTTCCACATTAGACAAAATTCCGCATTATAAAAAATATAACTTAATAATCTTAGATTAGCCTATAGAGTACCGTATATGTCTTTTTATGTACCTTTGGATTAATTGTAGTTCCGCTGCCTTTGAAAAGTGAAATATAGTATGTATGAGCGACTTCGACAGAACTGCGCGAAATAAATAACAGTCCCGTTTCGTCAGCGTTAAAAATGTCTCTTGGGCGCGTATCCTGAAATTGAAGTATGCAGTAACTACTCTGTCCCGCGCCGTAGCCGAGCGGTTAAGGTAGGAAGCCTTGGCGCAAAGCTACGGGACTTGCGCTGGTTCGAGTCTCCATGGGGGAAGAAATTTTCTCATGGTATTTCGACCAGTATGGGACCGGTGCCCAACCAGCATCGTGAGGCAATTCGGTAGCTACAATAATAGCAGCTCCAGGTTGAGGAAACCAGCTATAACGGCTGGGGGACTCGACATGCTGACCACATGTCACCCCCTACACTGGCTGTTGATCATCTACCTCTGTGATTGACACATGTGGATGTGATGCCAGCAGCCGGCTGGTAGGCTAAGGGCCTTGTAGGCCTGTCGCGCCAGGAGCTTAGTAACTACTCTTTCTTCACATCCTTTGATTCCTGCAAATTTCATTCCACGCTATATTGTGTCGTCTTTTAAAACTGTCCAGCCAACCTGAAGATGTCTTGAAGTTGTTTATTGCCTAGGGATTTAGCAATGCTAGAGCTTGACTTTGTCCCGCGCCGTAGCCGAGTGGTTAAGGTAGGAAGCCTTGGTGCAGAGCTACGGGACGGGACTTGCGCTGGTTCGAGTCTCCATGGGGGAAGACATTTTCTCATGGTGTTTCGGCCAGTATAGGACCGGTGCCCACCCAGCATCGTGAGGCATTTGGGTAGCTACAATAAGTAGCGGCTCCAGGTTGAGAAAACCAGCTATAACGGCTGGGAGACTCGACATGCTGACCACATGTCACCAACACTGGCTGATGATCATCTACCTCTGTGATTGACATAAGTGGATATTAGGCCAGCAGCCGGCTGGTAGGCCAAGGGCCATCTAGGCCTGTCGCGCCAGGAGGAGAGCTTGACTTCGGACCATCGGTCCGGAAATTTGGAGGTTTATCTTCAATCACTTTCACTTTTTCGTTTAATGACAATGATACATATGTTTTAGCCATCTTTATTCCGTAAATTCAGAACGCTACCCGTGAAAGATCGGTCTCAGTACTTAAAAATAATTTAAGATTTTATGGCGCAATGGTTATTTGTAAGACAGATATCTGTATTTCGCATAACGGGTGTGCAGTGAGGCCGAAAGAAAATTTCAGGTACAGGTAGAATCTCTACTTCACCCAACGTCTGGAATCATTCGTTATTGTTTTCTTGGCCTAATGGGAATTCAATGAAGTGAAAACTAATTTATTTCTCTGTCTTTCCGCTTTATAAAATGTTTTTTCATGAATTGTGTAGAAACATCCTTCCGTTTCCGCGTTGAACAGATTCCGTTTTATGCAAAATAAACACACATAAAATTACTATTATTTCGCCGGGACCAATAAATTTGTTCACATTGGACAGATTTCCGCATTATTCACGTTCCGCATTAAAGAAGTTTACTGTAAATGCTTACGGGGATTCTCATTGGTGTCGAATATGCAATTTTGTTAACGGGTGCTACTTCGGTTACGGGAATTCTTATTGGTTGATAAAGGTCATAATCAAATTGATATCATTACCTACATATGAATACTTTCTATTTCTGTTTGACTACAATTCCACGACACAACGGCGTTTATTCTAAAACACCTATATTAATATTACAATGTCATCATCAACCTTCATGGATTAGGTCTTTGCCTGTTCCGATCTCACATCTGTTCAGCCCAGCACTTTCTTGGTCTTCCCACCGATCATCGTCCTATAGAATTATACACCAGTGTCATCTTTGGTATCCTATCCTCTGTCATTCTTTACAGATGTTCTATCCAGTTGTTCTTGTGTTCTTCTATTTGTTGAAAAAGTGGTTGTACTTTTAGATCCTCTCTAATATTATCATTTCTAATATGTTCTTCTCTTGTACAACCATATGAATCTCATTTCCGCTGCCTTTTTTTTTTTTTTTTTGCCCCAGGCCTCACTTCCAATAATTGCAGTGTTCGTCTGATTGTTCCACAAATATGTTGAAATTTCTGTATTTTTCTTATGTATATCTTGTTCTTCGCAAGTTACATCGCAGTTCAAATACTGAAAGTGTGGAATTATTTAATGCTATTCAACGATGTCCAATCATGTTCTACGAATATAAACTAAACGCCAATACATTCTTCTCATTTATATTCACACCTTTTCTTTCAACCATTTACTGATTCACCACAAACCAACTCTTATCTTTGTCTAGACTTCTTCGCTACTAACTCGACACATGCACTCCTCCAAGCCTCTTGGATATCTACATCACTAGACATATATAAAATTTCCACAATTATACAAATTATATTCCTATTCCCAAATCTACGTGCTCTTAAAATGGCGACACAGGCAACAATACTTTTACAAATACTATGGTCCCACAATAACAAGTGTACATGATTCAATGTTCAATCTGTAACATTAAAGTGGAATATATATATATATATATATATATATATTATATATATATATATATAATATTGTAGATTATCGCGGATATAGGTATGAATAAGAAATGTTTCTTGGCGTCCGCGTCATAGATTCAAGATTGCCCTCTGGCCGCTGATTCCGACGTTTCGACATGATCCCAGATGCCAGACGGCAACCTTGAATCCATGATGCGGAACCCCCAAGAAACATTTTTAATCATATATATAATTAAATATCAAATTTAACCCCGCCAACATGGACCTAAATGGAAGCCAGACTCTGTATATCACAAGCCAGAACCAAGGGGAAGTGATAGAGTAACACTTCTTAAAAAGAGTGCTCGATGTCTAATAAACTAACCATTTATCGTAGGTCCCCTGCTCATCTTTGATTTTGCCTAAATTGATTAATCCTTACGCAATTAATCACTGTAAATAAGTTTTGAAGAATTACACATAAGGTACTGCTATTTTGTATGAAAACTGAAAATTAAGTTCATATACAAGAAGTAATATCTGCTGGTCACCTGATAAAGATACGATAAATACAAAGGTTAAGCACCACACACGTCAATAAAATTACGACACAATCACTTGAGAATAAAAATCAATTATAACGTCTATGATAAAGTAGTCAAACATTAATTCATGCAGTACTGTAAATATTAGAATTCATTTTATTTTCTGTAACTCTAAAGAGTAGGGTGCGTGTAGGCAAACAGTTTTCGGACACTTTTGAAATCCAGAATGGGTTGAAGCAAGGAGATCACCATCTCTTCTACTATTTAATTTTGTACTAGAGCATGCCATTAAATCTTTAGAGAATGAGCAAGGCTTACAACTCAATGGTATTAATAAGCTGTTAGTTTATGCTGATGATGTAGTACTATTGGCCGATAGCGAGGAGATACTAAGGACAACACGCACACTATTGAGTAACACTCAGAAATTAGGACTGGAAGTAAATATCAATAAAACTAAATATATGGCCACACGTAGAAATGCATTATATAATGGAAATGGACAGCTAATGACAAATGAGGGAAATTTTGAGGAAGTTGTTGAATTCAAATACCTAGGAACAATAATCACAAATAGGAATGAGATGCACAAAGAAATTAAACATAGGCTCAATTCTGGAAATGCGTGCTATTATGCATTGCAGAGACTTTTGATGTCCCAACTCCTTTCAAAAAACGTTAAACTGAAAATATATAAAACTATTATTCTACCAGTTATATTATATGGGTGCGAAACATGGTCTCTTACTTTAAGGGAGGAAAGGAGACTACAAGTATTTGAGAATAAAGTACTTACGAAAAATGTTGGACCAAAGAGAGATGAACAGACAGGTCAATGGAGAAGACTTACATAACAATGAACTACATGGTCTTTATAGGAAGCCAGATATAATAACAGTTAAGTCTCGTAGACTGCGATGGGCAGGACATGTTGAACGTATGGGGAATGAAAGACTTGCATGGAAGCTTCTTGTAGGAAAGCCAGAGGGAAAACCGCCCAGTTGGTAGACCAAGAATGAGGTGGGAGAATAACATTAAGTATGATTTGAGGGAAGTAGATTATACAGGGAATGATTGGAAAGCATTAACTCAGGATAGGGATGTATGGAGAGCTTATGTCCGCGCGGCCATGAACCTACGGGTTCGATAGTGCCAGTGAGTAAGTAAGAAAGTAACTCTAAAGATGTGTGCGTTGTCTGAGTATGCTTATTTTGCCAATATTAATTTACTTTCAAATTTCTTCTCGATCTGACTTACTTAAAGTAGGTTTAATATTGAACAAATAAGTAATTTGTACTCATAGAAATACTACAGAAGTATATAGAGATAACTTACAAAGAACGTTGGGAAAGTCCATTGCAAGTCATAGACTTGCAAACAGTAGAATAAGTTACTGATTTTTAGGAACCAATGCCCTGAAACCTAACTATAATGTTATGCCTCATATATGCCTACAGCAATTTTAAAGCCCTTTCCGCTGGGAGAAGAGAAATTGCACTCAAATAATGTGTCCACTTAATGAGATAAATAAAAATAAACAAAACCGTGGGCACAGCAACAACGAAGAGAAAAGACTAAAATAATTAATCGATCTCATTGCCAAGCAGAAGCTAGTAACACAGCGAGATAAAATCCCTTTACATCAATTTAAATTTTCTTAACAGTATTTCGGTATGTACAATTTAGTAGCAATTATATATTCAGCTGTTCTCATGAGGCTAAGTGGATCTTGTAGATTCTATATAAAAAATGTCTATAGTAGACATGCTTTCAGTGAAACAACAACAATAATAATAATAATAATAATAATAATAATAATAATAATAATAATAATAATAATAATAATAATAATAATAATAATAATAATAATAATAATAATAATAATAATAATAATAATAATAATAATAACAATAATAATAATAATAATAATAATAATAATAATAATAACAATGCAACTAAGAGAACAAATTCTGCTTGATCCGAGATTTTCTCATTAGTTGTATTAACTTTATTGCATGCGAATAATTTAATTTCAATATTATTTTTAAAAGCTCCAAGCGCGACAGTCCTAGAAGGCCTTTGGCCTACCAGCCGGCTGCTAGCCTCACATCCATATGTGTTAATCACAGAGGTAGACGATTATTTAGCCAGTGTAGGGATGACATATGGTCAGTATGTCGGGTCCCCCAGCCGTTATACCTGGTCTTCTCAGCCTGGAGTCGCTACTTATTGTAGCTATCCAAATGCCTCACGATGATTGGTGGGCACCGGCCCCATATTGGCCGAAATTCCATGAAAAAATAATTTTCCCCATGGAGACTCGAACCAGTGCAAGTCCCGTAGCTCTGCATCAAGGCTTCTTGCCTTAACCACTTGGCTACGGCGCGGGATAATTTCAGTGTTATAATAGTTATAGTAATAATAATAATAATAATAATAATAATAATAATAATAATAATAATAATAATAATAATAATAATAATAATAATAATAATAATTGGTATTCGATGTAAACCGTCTATTGTTATTTGCGTGCAATAGAGTTAATACACTAAAGAGAAAAAATCTCGGATCAAGCAGAATTTGTTCTTTTTAGTTGCATTATTATTATTATTATTATTATTATTATTATTATTATGACTAAAGCTGTGGTCTCTGAACAACAACGATGCCTCGTAAGCAGCGGGCCCGGGTTCGATTCCCGATCGGGGTAGGTTTCCTGGGTGAGATTTTTTCGTAGTCTTTCTTAACTTGTAAGACAAATGAGCATCGGGGAGCTGTAAGACCCAAATAGTTCTCCATCATCATCTGGCTATCACTTTCATTATCTACATCATATTCGCCTTGTTTTAGTATGAGTGTATAAGTAAATGGCGTGTCATATCTTGAATGTTTGTGTTGTCTCGGATGTGGCCTTAGCATTGAGCTTATCGCTCATCCAGGGAAGCCCTTCATGTCCTTATGTGACCAAAAAATATGTGTATGTGAGATTCAGATTTACAAATTCTCTCCTGTCAGATCGTATCCTGCAAAGCCCTTCGTGAGACAAGTAAAAATACAATAAAGGGAAAGGTTAAAATACGGTAAAGAGATATATTATTATCATATACGGTTTGGAACGAGTTCTGAGAGCATAAATGAATAACTACGTGAAATGGTTAGTGATATCTGATATCCCTTTACAAAATAAAGTTGGGCGATTGCGTTATGCTAACCACGTAACTCCCAGTACAGTCAGCAACTACGTCAATCACCCTTGTATCTTTGGAGATGGTGTGCCAAGAACTTATTTTATTGTCCATTCTTGTATTTTTCTCCTCTGAAGTTTAACCATTTGAATCAATTTGTTAATTTTAGATTTCCGTTGAGTAAGGATGTAACGAATAATTTTGCTTTTGTTTTAGGACAAATACTATCACAAAAAACTAAGCTCATTCGAATGGCAAATGACACGTACAAAGTCAATCACGTATTGAATAATATGGGGAAGATTACCTACAGTAAACAACAGTGTGTATTGTATTCGTATCAACTCTAAAACAATCTTGTAATTAATAGTTACATTCATATTCCAAGGGACTCTGCAATTACATCTAATTATTATTTTATAATTCCTTAATTTTTACTATGGATTGTTCCTATAGAGTTTTTTTCGAAAGTAAATAATAGTTAATGGAAATAAATAAAGAGAATGTGGAACAAATTTCTCCAGCATCTAGGATATTTCATGCGCTGGAGATCATCCAACCAGGAACTGTTGATACCAAATGTCTCTTCCTTATATTTCAAGAATTTTATTATTATACTTTCTCGAATATTAAGATGTTATTGGAGCATTTTTGTCTTCTCATTTTGACAAATAATTCAAGGCGAACATATCCACGATCTGTTTTAAAAATCCAAGTAATAATACCTAATATAGGGCCTAAATAAATTTATAACGATAAAAATGTATCCCGTTATACAAACATAAAATCGTTACATTTTGTTGTATATGGTTGTTCCCATTAATATTCTGCTTGGCAATAACGCACGTTATGGCATCTTTCTTATATCTACGTTTAGGCTATCCAACAAAACTGATTATTTTCCAACAATAATATTAACTAACTAACTCACTGGCACTATCGAACCCGTAGGTTCATGGCCGCGCGGACTTAAGTTCTCCATACATCCCTATCCTGAGCTAATGCTTTCCAATCATTCCCTGTATAATCTACTTCCCTCAAATCATAGTTAATGTTATTCTCTCACCTCATTCTTAGTCTTTGGCATGGGTTCCCTGAAGTAGTCCCCACCCGGAGAACTGAATGGGGGACTATTTTTGACCTCCAGAAAATTTTACCCCAGTAGAACCCATGTCCGCATTTCTTGACGGTTGTATTTTTACGGTGAAAGGTCGTCACTTTTTCGACCAAGGTACTTTTTTCGTCTGCCTTATCACCTTCGACCAGTCCGGCATAGGTAACCCTATCGGCAGCAATGCTACCGCCGGCATAGCTCTCGGGATCATTTAAGCACGCAAGCAACTCCACCACGACAAGGTAAAGATACCATGGAGGGCCAACAATAATATTAACCTATATTTTCATTCTATCTATAATGACGTAGCCCATTGTTGACCATACCCTTCCCTTTGTCAGGAGCCGCTAGACCAAGTTAATTTAGTTACCTTATTTGCCCATATATGTCATGAATGTCATGCGGCACACATCGACTCAATGTTGTATCTAGCAGGCAACTAAGGTATTACTAGGGCGTTAAAGTCGGTAAATTTTCCTTAGATGCAATTTTATCCAGGCTAAAGGATCTTTTACGAGCCCGAAAATCTTCAAGACTCGGGACCCACGACTTAAAGTTCATCCCGGAAGATTTGCTCCTTGGATTTTTCCGTCCTAAAAAATCCAGACTCCGGCCGCATTTGAACCCGCGACCCTCGGGACCAGAGGCAAGGAACATAACCACTAGTCCACCACGGCCGAAATATTTTCATTAGTACTGGATAATTTTCTTTAAATGTTTATTTCTTAAGATAATTCACCATAATATGGAGCTACCGCGTAGTACTTTATTTATTATTTTATGAATGTAATACATAATTGGGGCACGCCGTAGCGTAGTGGTTAAGGTACTGCGCTACAAACCAGAAGGTCGCGGGTTCAAGTCCCGGAGGGGTCAGGATTTTTAAACTGACCCAAACTTTCTGGCGGCACTATGGCCCTGGGGTCGACTCAGCCTCTAACGGAAATGAGTACCAGACGCTTGTTCTGGGGGTAAAGGCGGCCGTCACGCAGGGCTGACTACCCGGCTGACATCAAGTGCCGATTGTCTAGAAAAAAGTGGGAGCCTTAACCTCCCACTACCCCAAGGGCCTCCTGAGGCCTGTCGTGGGATCACTTTACTTAATACATAATTAATTATAATACATGTCCACGTTTAACGATTGTATTTTTAGAGCGATAGATCGTCACCCTTTGGACCAAGGTACTCTTTTCATCTAATAAAATTGTATAAATAATAATGTAGTACCTTCTATTCTATCCGTCTTCCTCAATTAGAATTGATTTTTAATCAAAAAACCTTGTTAAAGTATTAATCATGAAGGCCTTTCAAAAACATGTTTCATCCTCGGGGCATGCTAATTGGGCCTTTGAAAAACACGTTTCATCCTCGGCATGCTAATTGGTACCAATTGACATGCCGAGGATGAAACATGTTTTTGAAAGGCCTTCATGATTAACAAATAATTTAACAAGGTTTTTGATTAGAAATCAATTCTAATTGAGGAAGACGGATAGAATAAAATATACCATATTATTATTTATAATATTTTATTACATAACTTCAATTGTGATAACAAATATTGGGCATGGATGGCCCTATTGGCAACAGTGCTACCGTCGGCATGGCTCTCTGGATAATTTAACCATGCAATCCACTCTACTACAATCAGATAAACACACCATTGGAGCTTACGGGAAACCAGATATAAGAACAGTGTGTATTAAGTACAAGTAGTAGACTGCGATGGGCAGAACATGTGGTACGAATGGAGAGAGAATGGAAACTTCCTGCAGGAAACCCAGAGGGAAAGAATCAAGACAAAAATGAGGTAGGAGAATATTAACCTGGATTTGAGGAAAGTGAGCTCAGAATAGGGATGCATGGAGAGCTTATGTCCGCGCGACAATGAAACTCCGGGTTGAATACTCCCAGTGAGTTAGTTACCACAAATAATTATTAAGAAGAATGCAAGTGGTTACATATATCTTGCAGCATATTTGTTTAAAAATATTAATTGTTAAAAAAACTTGAAGTTTCTTTCTAATAAAAAATAATATCCTACGCAGAATAATTTATTGTCACTTACTTTTTTTTTACGTCAGTTGCCTCATTTTTCTTAGATTTTAGCCGCTCTTGTTCGATGACAAAATCTGAAGTACCGTATGCAAGTTTGCAATATAGGGCATATGCCACAACAGCGCATTGTCCATCGAAACATATTTACTAGACACAATCCTCATTGAAGGGCTAAGAAATCAGCAGTGTCCTAGGTGACCTTACCTGGCATAACAATGCTCATTCTGTGCTCTCGGCCTTCCGAATGTCGGCTGTGCAGTTTACGACGCCAGGAACAGGGTGGAAACATCCACATTTCACTTCATTCAATGACTTGCCGCCAAGTGGGCTACGGATAAGAGCTACAACCCCATCTCGATAGCCACTAAGGCATATGCTGTCAGTGAGCTTCAACGGCTCCAATAAGGAACACATCGGACGATGCCAATCATCGGCGAAAAGTATGTACCCGATATTTTGGAATATAATTGAAAACTTCAAACAGACTATTTTATTCTCCCTTATTTTTCTTTATGAAGTCTACATCTACAAAGGCGTAACAACCCAGACGTAGCCTCTCCTTTGTTATGAGTTAATAGACCAAGATAATTTAGTTACGCTTATTTCCCTAAATATGTCATGAATGGTATGCGGTCAACATACCGACCCAATGAGACATCTAGTAGGCAACTAAGGTATTATTAGGATAAAGAATGGTGGTAAATTTTGCTTAGAGCCCTCTTTATTCAGGCGCAAGGATATTTTAAAAGCCTGAAAATCTTCGAACTCAGGACCCATGGTCCAAAGTCCTTCCCGGAAATCTTGCTCTTTGGATTTTTCCATCCTAAAAAAATGCATCGACCCCGGTTCGGAACCAGAGGCAAGAAACATAACCTCTAGTCCACCACGGTCGACTATTAGATCTACCGACCTCCTACAAAATAATTACTAGAAACTCGCCATGCCGTCGGCACGAATTGCTAACACATATTCTCCGAAGGAACTTCATACATTCTAATTTAGTACCTATGTATTTGAATTGGTACAGCAACTATTTGTAAACAG